>JAWXYG010000011.1:23962912-25311828 GCA_034222035.1 Acacia crassicarpa | reverse complement strand
GGACGAAGAAGCTGAGTTGAACGCCGGACTTGAGATGGAGCTTCCAAAATCGTGAACTTTCTGAACCCCTCTGATTCGATCGATGCGTCCGCGTGATAAAAGAAAAAAAACTGACCCCTTTACCCTCAAGGTATCTTGGTAATTTCCCCGGTCCCAATACAAAATGAAAACACCACTTGCTCCAGCCAGGATTCGAACTCAGCACAGAAGAAATTTCCTGTCCGATCCCAAACCACCAAACCACAAGCTCTATCTCAACTCCCCACTACAACAAAATAATTCAAGTATAAATATAAAATTTACTTATGCTGCAATAACATATAATATTTATGCTTCTTATTTTCATTCATTTTTTTTTCTAAATTCCAGGCCGTTACAACTTTCATTCAACTTATTTGGTTAGAGTAGTTGGTTATAACTTTTGACATCCATCTAAAGGTCCTGGGTTCGAACGTTTGATCCCTTCTTATTTTTTTTTCAATCTCCAAATCTCTCACCCACTCCAAGTCGCTCCGTCAGTCCGTGTCCGTCGACTCCCAACCCAAATCCATCACCCATTCCTAATCGGTCCTTCCTCCAAATCCCTCCGTCCCAAATCAATCTCTCATCCAAATCTCTCACCCATTCGTAATCGATCCCCAAATCGATCCCTCCTCCAAATTGATCTGTCTCTCACCCACGGCGCTCTTGGCTCCCCCCTCTGTCGTCGGCGTCGTTGTCCCTTGGTCTTGGTGTAATACGCTTGCAAATCCGTCATCAGCGTCGTTGTTCCAGGTCTGTTCCCAATGCTGTTACTTTCTGGGTTCGAACCTCATGAAATAAATACTGCCTACAAATTGTTGTAACCTATAAAAAGAAAAGGAAGTATAGAAATAAGCACAACTTTCCAAATAGGTTGAGTTTGGATGAATAACTTTTTGTTTATCTCTTGGTAGCTTGCTGTTTGAAACCTGTGTAATTTTCATGAACATGAATTTATCGAGTTTTCAATTTTTAAAACTGGCTATTTTGAGCTGCTGATGGTAGTGAATTATTTAGATGTTTATGTTTCTGAAAATGGAAGATGATGCACTATTACTTTAAGCTGCTGATGGTTGAAACCTGTTACAAATTTGTTCAGGACAAGTATGATTTTAGTTTGGCAAGCTGTGTAATTGCAATTGCATGATTTGCAACTTGAATCGAGTAATTCGGGCTGATTTTTCTTTCTGTCAATGTGGATTGCTGGATGATTGAAATGAAGCTGGAATTCTGGAACAGTGCACTTTTAGTTGAAAATTAGGAATTGTGATCACTAATTCTTCTATTGTGCCTTCTTCTAGGTCTTGAAGTTGGGCCTGATCTGAAAAATTAGTAATTTTTCTCATTTTTGAAAAGAAGCAATGTTGTGTTAAATCTTCCATTCCATCCTAGTTTGACTATCAATTTAAACCCTTATGCTAGCAGCAACTGAAGTCTTGTTTCTTTATCTAGTGTAAGCACTACAAGAAAAAAGGTAAATACCGACCGATTATTAGAGGCGGTTTTACGTACACCGCCTCTAAAACACATTTAGAGGCGGTTTTACCGGCGGAAATACAAACCGCCTCAATATTATTAAAAATAGAGGCGGTTATCTTAATCCGCCTCCAAATGGAACATATAGAGGCGGTTACTGAGGCGTTTTTGCCCAAAAATCCAAATCATTACGAGGCTGTTATTATAAACCGTCTCTAATTTACATTTAGAGGCGGTTGGGGAGGCAGTTCGATTTTTATTATTATTTCTTAAAAAAATTAAGCTAAATCAGACTCCTCTATTTCCCATTCACATCCTACTCTCCCAGACTCCCACCTCGACCCCGACTGGCCGACAGTCTCCTTTTCCCCCATTTCGAAAACCCTAACCCCCAGTTGACAGTCGCCAGTCTCCGTCTCCGGCTTGATCTCTGTCTCCGACTCAAAGATTCCTCGGTGGTACTCCGACTCGAAGATTCCTCGGCGGTACTAGCTCCATCGATGCTGATCTTCGGCGCTCGTGGCTCCACTGTCAAGCCCAGATCGTCTCTAACTCCGTCTCTGAATTCACCTTGCCGTCAGCCACCTGGTAAGTCGACCACCGCTAGTTCTCATATCCAAGCTTAAAGTTGTCTTATTCACAGTGTTGAACTGAACCTGAAAATGCGCTATAAAAATAGGGAATAAATATTAATTGTTGAGATAGCACCAAACAGACAAGAATAATAAGAAATTAAAGAAGTTTATATGCCGGTGAAGTTCAAAAGAGAAGAGGTTTGGCTAAATTGAGTAAATTCTGAAAGCATAATAAAGTGACAAAGTAAAAGAAAATGGCTTAGAAGCATGCTGGGGTGCAATTGAGTTACTGGGCTGTGTTTTATGGTTTTCTTTCCTTATGTTTGAATTATCTTATTTTCAGACTTGAGATGCTTAATGTGATGTGATGGTTTTGAGCTATCAGGTTGGCTTTTATAGCTTGCACCTGATGCAAGCGGTTCCATCCACCACAAAGATGCTAAGAGCCTAAGGCACTGCCAAGCACTAGGATGAAAGGCCCCTGTCTCAGCCCTCAGCCAGAAAGAGGCAATGTGGCCTCCTAGCACCTTGCCTTTGTTCCTTAGTTATTGAAGTGAGCACCGTTTGACTACACAAGTTATTCAAAATTTTTAGCCAATGGTTAGGGGCAATAAATTTAATAGAGGCATCACCAAGAACTAAGCTGATAACACTGAGGTTTTGACTCACTTATGACTATGGTACTTATGCCTTCAAACAAACAACTAACTGCTTCGACAAAACTTCTTTTCTTCAAAAGCCATGCATAAATTAGTAATCAAACAGGCCTTCTTTTAGCAATTGAAGACAATATTTTCTTACACATGATGAATGGTTGAGAAATATGCCACAAATAAAAAACCATGTAGATATTATCTTTCTACAGGCTGTAACACTATTGTGACACTTAAGGCTTAGTGGTATTGATTTCTCATGGGATAATTTATTATTACGTATCTAGCTTATGTTGATCAATGCATTATGCATATATGGTGAGCTTAATGTTAACTCTGCCCAAAAGAGTTGATTCAAAGCTAGAGACTACCAACCCTTGTGACCATAATTGTTTTTTTTTTCTTTTTAGTGTTTGTGATTGGGAGGCTTGATAAGCTTATTTCTTTTTATTAAAATAAACGCAGCTGAAACATACAGTCATCATCACCCAATATGCCAAATGGTGACCACTGCATGTGGATCTGCTTGGCGCTTGCTTGTTCTTAGTATGTGTTATGTGTGGGTTGTTACTGTTATATTTTTAGTGTTTGTGGTAGGAAGGTTGATAGCCCTGGAACATATTCCTTCAAATGTCAAGCCTACTGAATGTTTCTAGTGTGTTTTAGTATAAGTGACAATTGGTTTAACTCATGCATGTTAACTTTTGTTGAACGTGATATATTTGACACGATTGATGATGAGGATATAATAAAATATTTTCAAGAAATGAAGAATCGAAAAATGATTTTGTAATTCTTCTGATGTAAAGGTTAGTTGACTCTTGATTATTATTTTTCTATGTTAAAGCATTTGTGTTCTCATTGTTTTCCTTCCTCCTTTATGTAGGTGTTTGGTGTTAAACCTATTGAAAGTGTCGTGCTCTCTAGTGGATAGTCTTTTTTGAGGCATGCTGAAGTTGGAGTGCCGGTTTGTAACTATCCTTCTCTTATTCCTTTGCTCTTTGGTGAAAGCATGATAATAAGTCTTATTTGTATTGAATATTGGCATGACACAGCTTCCTTTTCTGCTTTCTTTTGCAGATTGATTTGCTTCAAGAAATTTATCCTCTCGAATCTTTTTGGAGGTTGATGCAGCACTCAAGGCTAAGCAGATAAAGGTTGATGTAAATGAATATCTGAAGGTAATACCCCACCTTATGATTTTCATTTATGATGAATTGAAGACGGAGCCAGCATTTTGGTTTGCTTGCCCACCTTCTAGTTATTATAATTCTTCATTCTTTGATTTCTTATAGGTTGCAACATGTTCTTTAATCTTGTCAAACTTTTTTCCTTCCAGAAAATGTCAATGATACAATTTTAATGCATTTAAAACTTTCCATAAAAAAAAAATTCACCCCCAAACCCCTACACTAATTGTGCAGCCATTAACTCTAAATCCTAGCTCCGCCACTGTATGCATATATACTATCAAGCAAGCAAGACTTACGTTGGAAAGGTTTGGAATTTACTCTAACTCTGGGTGCCTCTCATCGCCCCTGTTTTCTAAACTAAATGCAAAGCAAGAATGGATGAACTCACTCTCTCCTTCCTTAGCTTTCTCTCTTTCTCATTTTCAGTCTCAACTATGGCTGAAACAACGTGGATGAAGGGAAGCCAAGAAGCGACGTTTAAATAAGAAACTAAGGGCCTGGTTTGAGAAGGGAATGCACAGTGGTTCATGGCGTTGGGCTTGAGATGTCTGGAGGAGTCTGTTAAAGTCGCTCCCTGTCATCCCTGTGCATGCATAAACGACGTTGTGCTCTTGAGTGTTTGATCTTTCTTTCTCACTGTGTCTGCGTGAGTTTAAAAGAATGAACCAATGGATATTACTTTTTTTTTTTTATGGAAAAAAATTTTAGAGGGGTTCGACATTAGTGTCTCACCAAGCCAGGGCACCGCTCCGGGCTCTATGAGCACTTACTGGGGACTTACGAGATCACCTACCAAAGGAGTCACAGCGGCGGCAGAGAGGATCGAACCCACGACCCAAGGGCCTAATCCTGGATCCCTTCCCCCACCAAGGCCAGGGCACAGCCCCGGGCTCTATGAGCACTTACTAGGAACTTACGAGATCGCCTACTAAAGGAGTCCCAGCGACGGCAGAAGAGATCGAACCTACGACCGAATGGCCTAGTCCTGGATCCCTTACCATCTATGTCAAATCTCATTGGCCAATAGATATTACTTTTTTTTTTTTTTTGCTATTGCACCCGGTTCACCAGAGCTTTGCCCCTGACTAGTTCTGTTGGGCGCATACGTGGGGACCTCTCCCAGGGAAGTTTTCTGCATTCACAAGGACTCGAACTCGAGACTCTTGTTTAAGCGGCCCAAGTCCCTTCCACTTGAGCCAACTCCCACTGGTACCAATGGATATTACTTGGCTATGAGACAAATGGATATATCATATATGGGCTGATCTGAGGAGTATTGGGCCAATGACTATTGAAAAGTATACATATTGCTATTATATATATATGTCAGTCACGTGCTCGGCTTGAAGAGAAGTAAATGAGGATGTGTTTTTGTCATGTATATGGGCTTTGTGTTACTTGGGCTTTGTTCTCAAATTTATCTCTTGCATATTATTTCCTTGATTTTATTTTTAAATATTACAAGGAAAATAAATTTCTAATTTTTCAAATAATTAATTTTAATCATTTGGTCAATTTTCACAATTTAATTCTCATATATTATTTCTAATTTATAAATCCCAAAATGTAGAATGTTACGGACCTAACTTTAGTCAAAGAAATTTTAAAAAAGATATTAGTCATTAGAGCTCCGACAACAACCCAATTATCTATATTAACAACTTTAGTATAGACATTAACAATTCAAGTGTCTATATTAACAACTTTAATCAGATAAATTCAAAAGAAGACATTAGCCGCTGGAGATCCGGTGAAGATTATTAACAACTTAAGTATCTATATTAATAACTTTAGTGTTACTATTAACAATTTAAGTATCTATATTAACAACATTAGTCAAATGATTTTTTTTCTTAAAAAAAAAGATATTAGCTGCAGAGTTCTGATAAAGTTTATTAACAACTCAAGTATTAATATTAACAACTTAATTAAGTAAGAGAAATTTTTTTAAAAAAAGATATTAGTCGTCAAAGCTTTGGTGAAAGTTATTAGGAAATAACAAATACTATGTTTACAACTTTAGGATCGCTATTTACAACTTAAGTATCTCTATTAATAACTTTATTCAGAAGACATCAGTCGCCAAAGCTTCGGTGAAAGTTATTATGAAATATTCAATAAATACCTTATTTAGAACTTTAGTATCGCCGTTAATAACTTAAGTATCTGTATTAACAACTTTATCCTGATAAATTCAAAAAATAATTATTACCCGCTGTAGCTCCAGTGAAGGAATGTGTGTGTGTGTGTATTGAATTTTTGAAGCAAAAATTGTTAATACTGATACTTGAGTTGTTAATAGTGATATTAAAGTTTTAAACGACAACCTTATATATATTTTTTAATTTCTTTTACAAAAATGGTCAAATTGATACTTGATTTTTTTAATAGTAATATTAAAATTGTAAACAAGATATTTATTGAGTATTTCTTAATAATCTTCACCGGAGCTCTAACGGCTAATATCATTTTTTGAATTTCTCTAATTAAAGTTGTTAATATAAATACTTGAATATAATTATAAATAGCGATACTAAAGTTGTAAAGAGGGTATTTATTGAATATTTCCTAATAACATTTACCGGAGTTCGAGCGGCTAATATTTTTTTTTAAAAAAAAAAAATCTATAACTAAAGTTGCTAATATAGATAATTGAGTTGTTAATAGTGATAGTAAAATTATTAATATAGATACTTGAGTTGTTAATAACTTTCATCGAAGCTTCAGTGTCTAATATCAAATTTTTTTTTCCGAATTTCTTAGACTAAAGTTGTTAATATAGATATTTGAATTATTAGTAGCAATATTAAAGTTGTTAATACCAAAGCTTCGGTGGTCAGTTGCCAACAAGGTGGTCATCATGTCACCGTCACTGGAGCTCTGGCGGCCGGCAAGGGGTTAATGACTTTTTATTTAACAAAAACTAAAGATAATTAGATAATTTTTCAAGTTTTGAAACATTTCATAAATTTTTAAGATTTAATTGTAATTTTTCTTTTAAAGGTTAAGGTGTAGGGACCAATTTGTCTTTTTCTTTTAAAAAAATGTACGAAAATAAACACTTCCCCCAAATTTTCTTATCTCTGCTATCTGCCCAAATAATATTATATTACCTCCCATCCAATTGCACTAATTAGTTTTTTTTTTTGGATACAAGGCGATAAGGGGGAGGAGAATCAAATCCAGGACCTAGAGAGGAGAAATAAATCTCAATATCATTACACTATGTTGGTACTATTTAGTTGACAGCATTACTGAAGTTTTTTTAAGAAATTACCGGTCCAATCGCTACACTCCAAACAGGCGCACTATAGACCTAACAGGTGCCGACAGTCGGATCGGAGGGAGTCTTTCATAACCCGGTTTGCAAAGGATAATTCATCCCGCGTAGCAAACAGATGCCGACAGTCAGAGGCGCTGTGTGAACTGCGAAGCAGCAGCGAAAGTCGCACCGAACCGAAGGGCTCCTTCCATTAAATTTGCGACGTCTTTTAGCAATGTTCCCCTCAGAGCTCAGGGGCAAGAGAAAAGCATATCGGCTGTTAAGTGGATCGCATTCATCCATATCCAATACCTCTGTCTCTCAGTTATGATCATTCCAAATCAAGAGCCATCGTCTTCTGGATCGTCCTCCATCAAATCGATTCCCAATCACTACGATGTTTTCCTAAATTTCATAACCGAGACGACATTCACTACCACTCTCTGTGATTCTTTGCGCGAAAAAGGAATCGACAAAATCTTCGTCGATCCCAAGAAAAAGGAAAGGAAACAAGTTCTTGCATCACCCGATCCTCTTACAGTAATTAAAGAATCAAAGGTTTCTATTCTTGTGTTCTCTGAAGATTATGCTTCTTCCGCTGATTGCCTTGATGAGCTCGTTGAGATTATGGAGTCCCAGAAGAAAACGACGACGCAAGTGGTTTTCCCGATCTTCTACCAAATAGAACCAACGATTGTTCGGCATCAGAAAAGTAAGTATGGAGAAGCCATGGAAGCTCATCAACGGCGCTTCGGAGATGAACGGGTTCAGAAATGGAAGTTGGCTTTGAAAGAAGCCGCCGATTTGTCCGGATGGCATTCTAAACCAGGGTAGGTACGTTCCCTATTTTTCAGTTCATCCAAAAAAAAAAATTATTGTAAATTAAGATATGATAAATATTTTGTTTTCTAATAATTAATTGTTGTATGGTTTAATAAAAAAATTATAGAATTATTCAAGATAATTATATTATTAATATTAATCATATATCATGAGATTAATTACTGTGTGGAATTCCTTCCCGCAATATCAGTGTCAAAAGATGAATTTTCTACAGATTATCTGAAGCATGGAATATTGCTTATTCAACTTAAAGTCAGGAGTTAGGGTGAGGATATGGAAGATAAAATATTATGTCGGAGAACCAACTTGTCTTTTGGACCAAAAGAAAATCAACTCGTTAACGTAAGTAAATTAGTTGAATCCTGTTACATGAATTATGAAGACTAAAGGATAATGTTGGTGTGAGTATGCTGAAGCTCTATTGTGTTGACCAAGACTTACTGACTGACTGCAAAATAAGCTTTATAATTTCGACTCTCAGGCTTTGTTTACAGCTCTGCTTGCTACATTTTAAATTGTACTACCTCCGGTGGAGTATATTATTTTGATGAAATGATGGAAAATAAATTACTTAATTTATCTTTAAACCTTCATGGTGATAAAGAAGCATTAATGCGTTCATGTGTAGATCTGAAAATAACGTTGTTGAGGAGATTGTTGAAGCGACCTTTTCCAAGTTGCCGCCTAAACGATTACATGTTGGGGAGCACATAGTTGGACTCGGCCCTCGCATAAAAGATGTGACTTCACTTCTTGATACTGTGCCTATTTTAGTAATTCATGGAACTGCAGGAGTTGGCAAAACGACACTTGCAAAAGCTGCATACAATTCAATTGTCCACCGATTTCAAGAGGCTTTTTTTCTTTCTAACATCAAAGAAGGCATGGTACGTCTTCAAAAGGCAAGAGTTCTTCTTCTTCTTGATGACATGGATAAGATGGAAGAATTGGAACAACTTAAGGGAGGTCGTGAGTGGTTTGGAAAAGGCAGCAAAGTCATTGTAACAACAAGAAATAAGCCATCACTGATTTATGGTCATATTCATAAATATGAAATGGAGGGGTTAAATGACAATGACTCTCTTGAGCTTTTCTATCGATATGCCTTTCCCTCTGATAAACCTACGGTGGAGTATGAAGAAATGTCCAAACGTATGGTGAGTTATGCACAAGGCCTCCCTTTTGTTTTGAAAACGATGGGCTCCAAATTAAAGTACAAAAGTGTCGCTGCATGGAAATGTGCATTGGATGAATTGGAGAGACTTCCAGAAAAGAAGGTTGAAGGTGTTCTCAAAATAATGGGATCGTAGGATGCTTCTGAACAGTTAATGATCGTTACTATGTTATCCACAGAGAATTTCTATGGAAAATGTTACTCTTTTTTCCGTTGTTAATAATTCTTTTATTTTACTTTGTTTAAGTGTTTCTGAAATGTTGGGTTTTGTTGAGCAGTGTAACATTTTTATTGATGATAAAAATGAACTGAATATATATGTATATATTCAAAGAATTTATTAATGGGATAATAACTACTGCAAGTCTTACTTGCTTTGTTTGATTAGTCAGTCAAAATGGAAGCATATTTTAGGAGCTGACTTTTTCTTTCTCACTTTGAATTACCTTGTATAGGATGGGAGGAATTAGGAACACGAATATCTGCCTGTTGCATTATTGAAGAATTAGAATTAAGTTGCTGGCCCTAAAATTTTTATGAATTTGCAGATGGCGGACTACCTCGATGGTTCTATGGCAAATCCAAGTCCCCAGGGACCATATACATGTGAAGCATATTTCTAAGTCCCAGAAAAAGAGAAAAGTGGCCATGAAGACATGCTTGTGAAGAAGTTCAGGGAGGTGGGTACAACGCAACAACTATATGGTGAGGTCCTTGGGTAGCTACAAATCAATTGTGAAATTAAATGGCGTATGGAGCTGACTTGGATGCTAAAAAGACCGCTTCATTCTGAGATGGCAATGATGTAAGGCTTTATGGGGCATGAAAAGGAAGCAGTCATATCAAGCTAGCTATTACTGCTAATAATAGGTTGGTGTTTGTATTTCGGGAGAATTACACACAAGTCCTAAGAAAGACAAAAAAATATAATAAGGTCCCATAAAATGACCAACTTACTGAGAAGTCCCTAGGGACTTCTATATAATTATTTGTCAATTGTAAATTACCATTTTGGACAAGGAAACACATGCATACTATCATCTCCCTCTCAATAGATTCAGCCCTACTCTCTAAACCGAAGCTGTTCGACTGAGCCCTTCGACATCATTCCACCGAGAAACCTGTGTCGCCGGTGGGATTTTGCGAGAGTCCCTACATCGTGAAGCTTGGGTGGTCCTCGACAACATGGTCTCCTGCATCGTGGAGTTCGGGGATTTTTTGTATTCTTCTTTCTTTTTGGCCTGGTTATATATTTAGGGAGTGAAGGATTGAAATTGTTCCTACGGTTGGGTGTTCAAAGAAGGACCGGAAATGAAAAACAACAAGAGGAGGCAAAATCTAATGCATGTTTGCTGGTGTAGTTCAGAAGCTATTACCAACATCAAAAGCATATATTAACAACAGAAAATACATATATTAATAACAACTTTTGAAAACCTGGAATTTGTCATCTCTGACTTTCAGAGGCTATTAACAACATCAAAAACATAAATTAACAACAGAAAATGCATACATTAACAACAACTTTTGAAAACCTCGACTTTGTCATCTCTGACTTCCAGAGGCTATAAACAACAACAAAAGCATAAATTAATAACAGAAAATGCATACATTAACAACAACTTTTGGAAACCTGGAATTTGTCATCTCTGACTTCCAAAGGCTATTAACAACCGCAAAAGCATATATTAACAACAGAAAATGCATACATTAACAACAAATTTTGAAAACCTGGAATTTGTCATCTCTACTTTCAGTAGCTATTAACAACAGCAAAAGAATAAATTAACAACAAAAAATGCAGACATTAACAACAAGTTTTGAAAATGCATACAATCAAAAGCGTGTACATTAACAACAGAAAATGCATACATTAACAACAACTTTTGAAAATGCATACAATCAAAAGCGTGTACATTCTTGAGCCCCAAAAAAAAAAAAACGTGTATATTAACAACAGAAAATGCATACATTAACAACAACAGCAAAATGCATACATTAACAACAATTTTTAACAACAACAACTTCCAAGGATATTAACAACAGAAAATGCATTTTTTGTTGTTAATGCTTTTGATTGTATGCATTTTCAAAAGTTGTTGTTAATTTATGCATTTTTTGTTGTTAATTTATGCTTTTGCCGTTGTTAACAGCCTCTGGAAGTCAAAGATGACAAATTCGAGGTTTTCAAAAGTTATTGTTAATGTATGCATTTTCTATTGTTAATGTATGCTTTTGTTGTTATTAATAGCATCTGGAAGTTAGAGATGACAATTTCCAAGTTTTCAAAAGTTGTTGTTAATTATGCATTTTCTGTTGTTAATTTATGCTTTTGCTGTTGTTAATAGCCTTTGGAAGTCAGAGATGACAAATTTGATGTTTTCAAAAGTTGTTGTTAATGTATGCATTTTCTGTTGTTAATTTATGTTTTTGCTGTTGTTAATAGCCTCTAAAAGTTAGAGATGACAAATTCCAGGTTTTCAAAAGTTGTTGTTAATGTATACATTTTCTGTTGTTAATTTATGCTTTTGCTGTTTTTAATAGCATCTGGAAGTCAGATATGACAAATTCGAGGTTTTCAAAATTTGTTGTTAATGTATGCATTTTCTGATGTTAATTTATGCTTTTGCTGTTGTTAATAGCCTCTGGAAGTCAGAGATGACAAATTCCAGGTTTTCAAAAGTTGTTGTGAATGTATGCATTTTCTGTTGTTAATTTATCCTTTTACTGTTGTTAATAGCTTCTGAACTACACCAGCAAACATGCATAAGATTTTGCATCCTGTTGTTGTTTTTCATTTCCTTTCCTTCTTTGAACACCCAACTGTAGAAAGAATTTCAATCCTTCACTCCCCAAATATATAACCAGGCCAAAAAGAAAGAAGAATACAAAAAATCCCCGAACTCCACGATACAGTAGACGAGTTGCCGAGGACCACCCAAGCTTCACCATGCAAGGACTCTCACACAATCCCACTGGCGACGCAAGTCTCTCTGTGGAATGGCGTCGAACGGCTTCGATTTAGAGAGTAGGGCTGAATCTATTGAGAGGGAGATAATAGTATGCGTGTGTTTTCTTGTCAAAAATGGTAATTTACAATTCACAAATAATTACACAGAAGTCCCTAGGGACTTCTGAGTAATTTGGTCATTTTATGGGACCTTATTGAATTTTTCTGTCTTCTTTGGAACTTGTGTGTAATTCTCCCTTGTATTTCTATCCTCACCAGTTACGTTGAAATAGTTTATTAAACTCATTCTGTTACAGTAAAAATAAGAAATGGATATATCATATATGGCAGGGGGAAAAAATTGTAATGCATATGTGAAAAATTTGAATGTATGTTTTGCTGATGCATACTTGATAAGCTATATCAATAGTCCAGGTGAGTATATTTGCATGCTCTTATGTTGTGGGTTTTTGGAGTCATTTTGCAGGGTAGAAGTGTTACAAAAATTGCATTTTGTTGGCTGTATTTGAATTTTGTAGAGACACTATTTGGAACATGTATGTATCTCATAATGATATCACACCGAGCAACTACTTTATTGTACCTTTGGGTATGATTTTGTTGTGTTTGAGAAAGTATATGCCTCTGTATATCTATCTGATATAAGCAATGCATCACCAACTATATTTTGTTCTCTATGTTGCTGAGATTCAATGTGCTGGTGGTTTTGATTTCAAGTGTTACCTTAAGTTTTTTATTATATGATACTTACCTGCAAGTGAGGGATGAGTTGCTAGTAATGTTGGGTTAATGTCCTCTTTAGTCACTTAAGCCCAATAAAGCTTAATTGAGACTGTAGTCCAAGAACTCTATGGCCCATGTGGTTTAGGGTTAGGTCTTGGATGTAGTAGCATATAAACCTACTTTCACCTGCTTGTAAAAGAGACGCAAGAAAAAAGAAATGAGGCTTTCATCAGAAACAAACCTTAGAGGCAGATGTTCATCATCTGAACGGTTGCCCACACAACCATCCTATCCCCCTCGAGAGATAGTCTGGAAGATCGATCATGGAGCGGACTGCAACTGTTCGTGGAGAGGCTTTGAGATCGCTGCATTTTTCCACGTAATCAAAACGATGAATTATATTTACGATTAACATGATGTTTGTAATAACATGCCATATAGAATAGGAAGATGTCATATTGTTGCATAATCACATGTCAAAATAGCATAATAACTATTATGTTTTTTCAATCGACTAGTTTGATAGTTATTATGCGAGATTATTTAGGTTATCCATTAAACTAATTATCAATTATTATGATTTTAAATTAAAATCTAGAATAATAATTGGATTAATTAATTGTGGAATTAAAATCTAGATAAATAATCTAAGAAATTTCCTAAGAGAATTGTATTTTTTAGAGTAATTTGTAGGTTATTTAAAATGGTCATGTGAAGCACACTATGCCAATCATGACTAAATTTTAGATACCTAATGATTTCAATTAAAGTTGTTGATCTCAGACAGAGAATACTCTAAAATGAACAAATTCTTGGAAATTGAAAATTCTAAATTTAAAATATTGAATGGGTGAAGGTTTTAAATTAAGCTTTTAATTTTAAAACCTACGAGCCCCAATTGTGGGTTTATTAGTGAAATGGTTATCGCTGAAGCCCCATTGGATAAGGATAATCGGATTTCGCTAGATTAAACCCTAATATTTTCAAAATTCTAGTAAAGTTTTTGCACGGCCCATCGTCGGCAACACTTAGACACTAAAGATAATTTTGAAAGTAAACAATGTTAAATACATTCAACTTTGGTAAAATTGTTAATCCTCCCATCGAGGCTCTGGCAATGGAACTAAAGGCCCAAATTAACAATATTAGTTTTACAAGAATCTTGCTCATCGTAAGCCTTGTAAAGATAACTAATGGATTGTTAAACAATAAACGAATAGTAGTTATTATAATCTATGAGCGATATATCTGTTTGTTGTTAATTATAAGTTTGTAATTAGTGTGTTCATCTTTTTCCTTATTTTCAGAAAAATGTCTTCATTCAATCCTTTAGCTATAATCTTCAGCCAAAAACCTATGGATGCTACAAACTACAAACAATGGAAAACTAATTTGGATATTGTTCTTCAATATGAAAAGCTCAACTTTGTTCTGACTACCCCTATGCCAGCGCAGCCTGTTGCAGATGCGTCTGATGCAATTCGGACCCGATTTCAGCAGGAGAAGGATAGGTGGGAGAAGGCGAATGTGTCAGTTCGCTGCTACATTTTGGCCAGTCTCACCAATCACCTTCAGGAGCAAGTGAGCATGATTGAGAGTGGAGCAACAATGCTTCAGACTCTTGATGGCATATTTGCTACGCCTAGCAGCTCTGCTAGGCAAAATGCGCTGAATTCAGTCATCAAGACAGTGATGTCTGGAGGAAGTGAGCAGGATCATTGTCTAACAATGATAGCGAACTTCAAGAAGGTTGATGACCATGGTATCAAGTTTGAACAAGAAGTAAAAGTTGACATTCTCTTACAATCACTGCCTGAGTACTTCAATCAATTCAAGATGAATTATAATATGAACAAGATGAATCTTGAACTCACTCAACTGATGCACGAGATTGAGAGTGCTAAACAGTCTCCAGCCAAGCAGGGAAGTGTATTTTTTGCTGGTGAAAGTTCTGTGAAACCTGAGGGGAAACCTAAAGGAAAGAACAAGAACAAGAAAAAGTAGAAATCAGGTACTCCAGTTGCCAAAACAGTTGCAATGAAGCAGCCAAAAGGCAAGTGCTTCAAGTGCGGACAAAAGGGGCATTGGAAGAAAAATTGCCCACATATGAATAAACCAGGTGTGGGTAATTTACATGTGATTGAGGCTTGTTTAGTGGAGAATCACGATGATAAATGGATCGTTGATTCAGGAGCCACTAACTATGTTTGTTACTCTTTACAGTGGTTCAAACATAGCTTGTCTGTAAGTAAAGGACAAAGAGATTTGAAGCTTGGAACTGGGGAGCTTGTGTATGCACTAGCAGTGGGACAAGTTATTTTATCTTTTGATAATTGCAGAACTTTGGTTTTAGAAGACTGTTTATTTATTCCAAATTTTAAGAGGAATTTAATTTCTGTTAGTTGTTTGGATAAACATGGTTTGACAGTTCAGTTTAATTCCTCAGTTTCAATAAGAAGTTCATTTTCTTTTATTTGTTCTGGTGTAAAGTTTAATGATCTTTATTTCCTTAGTCCTGTTCCCTGTGAAGTTAATCATGTTGAATTAAAAGATGTTGACCATATTAATTCATCAAAGAAAAGAAAAGTTTCCAATGAAACTTATCTTTGGCATTTGAGATTGGGTCATATTAACTCTAACAGGATATAAGGTTTGGTCAAAAGTGGGATTTTAAAATCCCTGAAATTTGAACCGATACCAGTATGTGAATCTTGTTTGGAGGGTAAAATGACTAAGAGATCTTTCAAGGCCAAGGGAAAACGTGCTACACTTCAGCTAGAATTGGTACATACTGATGCATGTGGACCGATAAATGTCCAAGCCAGAGACGTGTATCAGTATTTCATCACATTTACTAATGATTACTCTAGATTTAGACATGTGTACTTGATGCGTCACAAATCTGAAGCTTTTAGAAAATTCCAAGAGTTCAAGGCTGAGTCAGAAAAACATCTTGGTGTTCAAATTAAGACTCTTCGATCTGATCGAGGGGGTGAATACCTATCTGGAGAGTTCAAGTCTTACCTGACCAAAGAGAGGATAGTTTCACAATTATCTTCTCCAAGGACACCCCAGCAGAATGGAGTTGCTGAAAGGAGAAATAGAACCCTTTTAGAAATGACAAGATCTATGCTCAGTTATTCATCTATTTCTGATTCATTCTGGGGATATGCCTTAGAAACAGCTATGTATCTACTGAACTTAGCTCCGTCCAAGTCGGTTTCAAAGACACCAATAGAATTGTGGGAAAGGTGTAAGCCCACCATGAATCATATTCGGATTTGGGGTGCTCCGGCACATGTCTTGAAACAGAAACCAGATAAGATGGACTCGCGTACTGAAGTATGCATGTTTGTAGGCTATCCTAAAGGAACAAGAGGTTGGTTGTTTTATAGTCCAAAAGAAAAGAACGTCATAGTGAGTAATCCCACCTCATTTATCTGCTCAACACCATAGTCATAATGATAAGGCATAGAATTATAATGGTTATTTCCATAAATTGAAGCATGTCAAGCCATCATATGAGGGATCAAGTTCAATTTTTCAAGAGTGGATTGGATCCAATAAACAACTACCTAAAAAATCACCTAGAACTCAAACCTAAAGCTTAACCATTGCTCCCCAGCAATGGCGCCAAAATTGATGAGCTACTTTTGTCGCTAAAGCAATCAATTAAACTAGGTTCTAATTAATTATGCAGTTTAGGGTCAACCTAGGTCATTCTCTCAAGGAGCAATCTGTGGATTTTTCTTTAGGTTGAATTTAAGTGATGAAAAATGCAATAAAATAAAACAAAACTAAATAAATGCAAAATGCAATTGACTCTAAAACCTATATGAGAATGAAACTAATCCATATGAGAATACAAATTTGGGGGAGTTTTGTTATGGGAGAATAATTAAAATCCTAAGAAGAATATTAAATAAAAGCAAATCAACCAAGTTATGATGATGAAGGGGACAACTTAGGAATTGCATGAAGTTAACTTTCTTAACCTAAATCAATTAATTAGACCAAAGAGACATTGATGAATTTAATTACTAATTGAACTTCAAGTTCAATCACACTTATTCCACTAGAAAACTTATAGTGAAATAAGCGGTGGCTAATTAAACTCATTAAAAACCAAACGCAGTTAATTTCTAAATAATTTTATAATCTTGTTCACAATTATCTAATTAAACAAAACTAAATAATTTATCAATCTAATTAAACAATTAAATCGATAAACCCAATTGACAATTAAATTAATAACGAAAACTCAATTATTGATTTGATCAACAATTCGAAGGTCATAAACAAGAATCCAACAATAAGCATAAAAAATTCTAATTATCAGTCTAATCCAAAAGAAATAAATTTACAATCTAAAACTAGATTGTTCTCAATTAGTACAACTCGAAATTCTTTAAAACTAAATCTCAAGTTTGAATTAAAAAGATAAAAAGAAAGACACTTCCTTGTGATCTCTAAGTGTAAAACCCTCAGCTCTAGCTTTCTCAATGCTCCTTCCAAGTTGCCTCCCAAATACCTCAAGCTGCCATGCAGTGGCGGACCCAAGTTTTTGGGTTTGTGGGTGCACAATTAGTGGTGGGATGCGAGGGTTGCCCCCGAAAAATTTTTTTTAAGGAAAGTTTTAAATGCATCAAAAAACAAAAGAATATAAACAATAAAAGAAAATAAAACTTCAACTTAACATAGAAAAATAATAATTAAGAATCAACTAACCTTTATATTACTTCAGAAAACGGGTACAAAAAGTTCTGAAATAGCATTCATTGTTTCCTAATCATATTATATTATGAGTTAGAGTGGCTAATAGTCTAAAGCTAGATTAAATGCAAGGCATTTTGGGTGTTACCTCTTTTGAGATCAACAATGTGTCAAATTTTCATTTTTATTCCCCATTGTATGGTCTTTTGCCGCAAATGGGGTTCCTTTCTTCCAGTGGAAAAAGTGATATGTTACCTAATGAAAACAATAAAATCAATCAAACAATTAAGCAACCTAAAAGATTTTCATTCGTTTATAAGCAACCTTTTACTGTCTACTATCAATTTCTTCCCCTTTATAGGATCCTTCAGACATAGCTTCATTATTAATTTATTGTTATGAAGGACATAATGTTTTAATAGTTCTGTATTCAATATGCTCCCTAAAAGATTCTTCCTCTTACTTCAGATAAGAAGTAGTAAGAATAGAGAATGAACTAGATAAGAAAAGAGAATGAACCAGAAAAGAGAATGAAAACAGAACAAACAAAAGCAAATAAGCATCAATGACTTGAGAAAAATTATGAAAATCAATCCAGTATAAGTAGCTAAATTGGGGGTCTTCATAGCCAGACAGAAGCAAGAAACGATCTCCAATTTAATAGCAATAAACCACCAAATTAAACCTTTCAAATTACAAAACCTGAAAGCAAGTATGAGAACGGGCATTAAAAAAACGAACAAGAGCATTACCGCGAAGTGGCCGAGATTGACGATGGTCCAAGGCTTGGCCAAAAAGATTTGGGAGAAGACTAAACCCTAGGGTTCGAAGTTCGAACCTTCTTCAATACCTGCCGCCTGCCACTCAGAGCTGATAACGAAGGAAGGCGTCCAACGGTGAGCTCGATCAAGTGTGGAGACAGAACGATTTGGGGTCGGATGTGAGGAGTGAGGATATGAAATTGGGGAAAGGGTCGGCGATTTGGGGTCGGATGTGAGGAGTGGGCATATAAAATTGGGGAAAGAGTCGGATGTGAGCCGTGAGGAATGAAATTGGGGAAAGGGTATGAAATTGGGGAAAGGAAAGGGTCGGATGTGAGGAGAGCCGTGAGGAATGAAATTGGGGAAAGGAAAGGGTCAGATGTGAGGATGTTGAAATTGGGGAAAAAAACAGAGAGGTGAGGATATTTAGTCAGCTCGAACCCTCGATGTGTGGATAGGTGGGGAAAATGATTACCAACTACTCCAACCAACCAAATTGAAATAGAAGTCCTATACTATATATATATTTTTTTAAAAATTTTTATGTCTGCATTTGGCCCCACAAGCACTAGTGTGGATCCGCGCCTGCTGCCATGTAATTCTCCTCACATTCCAAACACTAAGTCACGGCCATTCAGAAAAAATGACAAGAATTGATGATTAAATGCTTGGACACATAGTGGGTGTTCGTGTGAATTGGTCAAATGGATAGCGGGGTCCGCGTTGATGAATGGGTGGATGAACTGGTGAATCAAATCAATCCTGTGACCCCTGCTTCTACTCGTGTGCGTCCTTGCGGCTGCGTCTCTCGGCTCTCAATGAGAGCGTGAATAATCCATAGGCAGCTAGGTTAATTTTATGGGAGGAAAAGATGGTTTTAGGTACCAATTTGTGCCCATTAAAATATAAGAAGCCCAATAAAATTCCACCATTGGATTTTCTTTTAACTTCCCTGAAAAATTCTGCACCATAAGATCTTCTAATATGATAAAATCGTAATTTATCATATCTTAAGAAATATTATTTAATCACAAGATATCAATCAGAATAATAATAATTTAAGCACAATAATCTCATAATTAATTCAGATTTATATTATTTCATAAAATATTATCTAATATATCCAAATTAGCCTAAAATAATTCCCAAAATAAATGGATAAGGTGAGATAAAATATATTAAAATTGGGATTTATCAACGTTCTCCATCAGTTGCTGCAGAGGCATGGTCCCAACTCCATTATGCCGGTCGTAAAGACGAATCCTCCGGCTCTTTCATGCTTTTCCTATTTTCATCTTTACGTACCTCAAAGAGTGGGCCCGTAGTTTAAACTTGTTCTATATCATAAAATGATTAGTAATTAAGAAACAGATAACTAACTTAACCACAACTTATAACTATTGAAAAAACTAATTTAATTTCACAACATAACTTACCTGCACAACGTCCTCAAACGCCTTGTCCTTGTTGTTCTTTGGGACCTTTTTCCAATTGTGGAAATAGATCGGGAACCATACCCAATTCCCCCCAAATTGTGACAGGAATCGGTTCAACAGGTGACCACCGCTGCCGATCGGCTGGTCCGTCTGCACTTTCCAAGGAATTATCACCCGGTAGTCCTGCAGCTGACTGAGCGTGGGAACATCCAACGTCCTCCTGCTGATTTCCCATATAGATCTGCACAATTATAACAAAATTGTTGTATTGCAATTTAAATAATTTTTCATAATTTCTTAATAGAATTTAAATATTAGTTTTTGCCAATAAACTACTTATACTTACTTTCAGCATCCACCACAAATCCGGTGGAATGAGAAGACGACGGTGGGGGGTTCCCATGGTCCCGCTCGTTCTCCTGGGTGAGAAACCGCTCTGCTTTCATATAGGAATGTCAAACTGGATCTCCTTATCTTCTCCATTCAAGATGTTGTCAAACGACAGACTTGCACCTCGATCTCCCCCTACGGTCTCTAAGTTCTCTGGGTTTTGGATTGGGTCATTTGAAAAGAGATCATCAAACTCATTTCCCCTTTGAGGGGGCTCAAGGGGGATATTTTGTGGCTCACGCCCTCCTCTATGGCCCCCTCTACTACTACCACCCCTGATAGGCCTTTTAGGGGGTACAGGAGCTTTCCCTTTTCGGGGGTCTCTGTCCTCAGAAACCATAATGTTGGAAAGTACAAGTTGAAAGGTGCAAAGGTAAAAAGTAAAAAGTAAGAACTCGCGCGTGTGAATTTCAAAAGTGAGAGGAACAGTATAAAAACCGTTGTACTTTGTAGCGGTTAAACCAAATAACCGTTACAAAGTAAATAACTTTTTTGCGGTTAACAAAAACCGCTACTCCAACCGCTACAAACATGCCATGTTCTTCGTGAAACTTTGTAGCGGTCACATAACTGCTACAAAATCGATTACCTTTGCAATTCTATAGCGGTTAGACAGATCAACCACTACAAAATCATTTGCCAATCATATTTTGTAACGGTTTCTTTAGGAACCGCTACAAATTTAATATTTTTTTAAAAAAAAATCCAAACTAATTAGTTTATAAGTCAAACTAATTAGTTTGAATTTTTTGTTTATTTCAATAAAAAGTCTCTCAATTAATTTGATTATTTTCTTAAATTTCCCTAAAAGAATCGATGTTAATAAATTTAAGAATAATAAGTTTACTGAAGATTCGGATTCAGTGTAGCCACCGATCTTCCTAGAAAAACTCACTGACTCGTTTTGATCAGAGATATTTCCCTGAAAGATTGGTGGCTACATTGGACCCAATCTTCGGTGGCATGTTGGAAAATATTCAAAAGAGTAGAAGTCTTCAAGTTAATGGAATAACTAAATCTGGATTGTCACTGAAGGAACCTCCTCGGCTTGAATGATGAGAAGGGAGGCAAATATCTACAGCTTTGATCTCTCGAGATAAACGCCGCTCTTATCTCCTAAGATAAGCAATGCAGACATAAGCATGTCTTCGAGAACCAGGTCGAGAATGTTCATTCAGTGACAAGAAAGATTTAGTGTATTATTGAATAATTATAGTTATTGTACGGAGGTAAATTGCTATTTATAGAATAAATTTAGTCGCGGTTATGGACTAAATTGCTACAAATATTTACAGTTTGACGCAGTCAAGGTGATGGTTTGGTCTCACTGTGACAAAACTGTGTCGTTTCAAATTTTTGTATCGGTTAGTTTGACGAAACCAACTGCAACAGACTTCGCGTCATTGCGCGCCTAGGCTAGCGCCATATTTGTAGTGGTTCATCCATTGAAATCGCAACAAAAAACACGGCACAAACATTCGCGCTGTTACGCGCCAACGTGGCGCCACATTTGTAGCAGTTATGTCTTGTGTAACCACTACAAACATCGAAGCAAAATGCTCACCATTTGGCGCGAATGCTTGCGATACTAATTTGTGTCGGTTTGGCTAATAACCGCTACAAATTATAAAGTTTGTAACGGTTTTTGTTGACCGCTACAAGGTAACCACGACAAAAGATACTTTTTTTGTAGTGGTGATGGAATTGCTCTAGGAGGATCCCTTTGGCATGAGGTATTTATTGTCTCTTGCTGTTTTATCTGGAAATGGCGAAATTAATTTATTCACAACACACAAGATGCAAATAGTAAATATTGCTTGAGGCCCATTCTTAAGCTACTGGGAGTACTAAAATCTGGAATTAACAAAGGAGGGTTTCAATGCATAGTACAGAATCATGTTAATGTTCGTTGGTCCTTTCCAGAAGATCCTTTTGTGAAACTTAATTCAGACGAGGCATCAAAGGGAGCTGAACAGGCGGCGACCTGTGGGGGTTTGCTACAAGACTATTCTGGTAGGTGGCTTGGAGGTTTTGCCAATCAGGAAAAGTTGTTGCTGGCAAAATGATTCTCGTGCCAAGAGACTCCTTTTTTGCCTGATTTTACCAAAACAGAGGCAAAAGACATTTTTCCGATTTGGAAACACCACCATGTGACGAGAATAAAGAGAAAATTTTATGTATTCCTGAGCTACAGGCCAGACCCACACCCTTCCATTTATAAGGGAGTATCCATACCACCAAGTTACGAGGCCTTTGATAGCTATAACTAAATTAGTGAATGTAAGCATGTGTGATTTAGAAACAAAAAGATAAGCGATATTGTTTTTTCCCCAAGCAAATCACAAGTGTATATAATTTGAATTATCATCAAAATAGCAAAAGAAAACAAAAATTGGAAAAAAGTAGGAGAAAAACCCGGGACCATAAATGGCCTAATGACTCTGTAGTTAACGAAATGCAATTCTCTGCATCTATGCTCGCCAAACTTGATGATAACTCCGGTATATCTCTTAGCCTCTTGCAGTTTTTCATATGCAATTTCCACAACAAACCACACTCTTTAAGGCACTCAGGACACAAACATTCCTTGATAGATTTAGCTCTAACAAATTTCGGAAAAGATTTAGAGCTATGTGAATATCTTCATCCAATAGACAAGAATTTTTGAGATGCAACAACTCTACACTTGAGCAGCTAACAACTGGTTGGCTCTCTTGCATTAATTTCTTGAAAGATTTTCTGATATCAGGTTGAATGCTATAACATCCCCCATTTTTCATGTGCATCAATATGAAGTTATTTGCATACATGAATTTTCTTGAAGTCATGGTTAATGATAAACATTTATTTGCATGAATTAATCAAAATAAGATGAGGATGGAAAATTACTTGTTTATGCGTAAATTACATGATCGTGGTTAAGAATAACTTTAAGGAAGAGATGACAATGGAAGTCAAAATATATTTCATTTTTCCTTTTTACCCTTGGGCAAAATGCATAATAGAAGAAATAAAGAAAAGTGCATAAAATTCCAAGTACGCCCAAAAGAGTGACATGTATAAGTTAAGGACTTAGGACCAATGGGCTATGTGGAAAAGACAATTCTGAAGCCCAATAGGAAGGCCTAATTCACATAAAGGTGGAGGATGAAGAAGTCAAAAGGTTTCTAGAAGCACATGACTTGAAGGAGAAGCTAAATTTTGAAGTTGCAAATTAATGACATCATGCTTTGGTAAGCATGGTGACATCACCCATCTTACATCATCATCTTCAATGAGCTATTTGAGGGAAATTGAAGACACAAATATTTTCCAAAAATACACCCCCTTACTTTGGTTTTCAAGAGGGGAAAAGAGAAAGAAAAAGTTGTGGCTTGAAGAAGAAGTACAAAAGCCAATAAATTGCCTAGAAGGATTTAGATAAAAATTATGGAAAAATGGGTGAATGTTTAATTGTGAAAGGAAGGTGATTGGACACCTCAGTAAAGCAAAAATTCCCTCCCCATTAGCCCTTGTGCCACGGCCTAGGAGGGAGAGAAGAAAAAAAATGTATAAATTCAATGAAGCCAACTACTATCTAGAAACCTATGGGAAAAAACAAATCAAGAAAGAAAAGAAAAAGGAAAACTTCTTGAGCAAGCCAAGCATATTTTGAGGACCAAGAAGGGTTAGTTGGGTATTTTAATAACCCATTCCCTTCTCCTTAAGGGCTGCTGCGTTTTGAACAAGGAAGAGAGAAAGAGAGGAAAGAAGAGTTATCTTGTGAAGCCAAGAACAAAGAGAAGATCAAGGTAATATTGTGGTTTCTCATTCTACTCTCTCTTCAACTTTCTCAAACATATGTAAGACATTAAAGAACAACTTTTCCTTAGTGATCTGAGGTGAAGGCCAAGTGATCTTGGTGTTCAAAGAGGACAAAAACTCAAGAAAGCTAAGATCCAAGAGCAAGTAAACCTTAACTCAAACTTTTTGTGATTTTCGATTTGTGGAGTTGGAAAATGGTCATGTCTTTGAGCATATAAATATATGAGGGGTCTGTTTGATTAAGGAAGATGATGAATATAAAACTAAAGTTAAGGTTTTTGACTTAGAAAGGTAGATCAAGCATGATATAGGAGAGATATGAAGTTAGAATGGAAGTTTGACATTTTGTCATTAAATAATAATTTTCGTGTAGCTTGTTTTACATGTGGATATGAATTGATTTTGGTGATTTTAAGTGCTTTAAAGTGTTTAAAATGAGATTTTATATAGAGATGAACTTGGATCAAATTTTTGGAACCCTGGATGAAAGCTTGAAAAACGTTGGTTTAGTGTTTTGCGAAATTCTTGAGAAGTCAGTCACCTTCTTCATGATTTTTGACCTAGTAAATGGACTTGGAAAATTATGAAATTTTACAAGGAGAAAGTATACATCCCAAGGATTAATTTGATAGGTAACATGTATTTTTATGAATTTTGTGCTAACAGAAATAAATGTTTGAATACTGACCCTGAAAACTGGGAATTATTTCGGACAGCAGCAATGTTTTGGGGCATGGTTAGATTTTTGAATTGGTCTGGCCCAAATGAGTATTTTTGGTTAAAAGTAGATATATTAAGGGTCATTTGGGCTTTGGAACCAACCCAAAAGGATTTTTCTAATTTTAATTATGGAGGAGGAAGATAAATCTGCGGTTGCAGATTGGGTGAGAGACGGTGCCTGGGATTGGGGAAGTTTGACAGATATCTTTGATCCCTTGATTATCAGCAGATTGGCAGCGTGTTTGCCATCGAGATCGGAGGCTGGCAGTGATTTTCTAGTTTGGGGTAAGACTAGTAGTGGTCACTTTTCTCTTAGAAGTGCTCATTTTTTATTGGAGCTAAACCCCCAACACTTACAGCAAGTTATTTAAAGTGATTTGGAAATGGAAAGGGGCGGAGAGAATAAAAGTGTTCATGTAAATGCTTTCACTTCATAAGCTACCTACTAATGCTTGGAGGAGTTCTTGGTCCAAGCCTCTCCCTTGTGTGATCATTGCACTTGGGATGTGGAAGATTCTCTACATATGAGAGACTGTGGGTATGCCAAGCGTTTATGGCTTCAACTCCTTAATCCCAGGTTTGTCTTGGCCTTCTTTGCTGCTCCACTGCGTGACTGGTTGTCTTTGAACTTACAAAACAGCCTCGGTTTGAATGTTGGACCCTGCTGGAATTTGTGTTTGGGTTTGAAATCTAGAAATTGTGGGGTTGGCGTAACTCTTATTTTTGATAGTTCATTTATTAAACCTCATAACCCAGCCCCTATTATTTTGAATTCTTGGAGAAAGTACGTTCTGTCACACAACATGGTTCCTGATGGTTTTTTTTCATGTTTCCTTATGCTCCCAGCTTGAGTTGAGACGGTGGCAGAAACCACCAGTTGGCTGGCATAAAATTAACGTTGATGGAGCTATGGTCGCTGGCTCATCTTCAGCTGGTTGTGGGGGTATTATCAGAGACAGCCATGGGGATTGGGTTGCTGGTTTTACCAAATTTATTGGCATTTGCAGTGCTTATGAGGCTGAGGAATGGACCATGATAAGTTATGGGAGTTGCATGGGACCTACCGACCTAGGCTTCAAGCATATTATAATTGAGTCTGATGCTCAAGAGTTGGTTGGTAGGGTTTTAGATGACAATTTCGTTTCTGGGAGTCTTCTTGTGGTGCGGGTTTCTGGGAGTCTTCTTGTGGTGCGGATTAAGGAGATGAGGAGTAAAGATTGGCAAATGATCTTTTGCCATGGGCCGAGGGAACTTAATAGGGTTGCTGATGCCTTAACCAAAATGGGGATTTCAGGGTCTTCAACTGGGTCATTTGAGGACTTATGTTGATCAAGAATGCTTCGGATTTATTTCCCCTCTATCTTAATTTATTTTATGTAACCTTGGCTGTCTAGCTTGCCTTCTTATAAAAAAAAATGGTTTGAAATTTATTTACATGAACTTTGAGTGTCATCCTCATACACAGCTTTGAATGGGTTACTAATTTCAAATTTGGTTCCAATAGAGGGTAAACATAACTTAATGCTTCCTTCTTAAGTAATTTGCAAGCAAATTAAATTGACAATGAGAATGCCTGCAAGCTTATATATCATTTTATTCGCCATTTTAATATTAACAATCATGAATTGTATAGGCCACACAACAAAAACCTAGCTCTTTAGTTGACCAACAATTAGCTAGTATTGAATATTGACAACTAGTAATGATACAAAAATCTCCAAACACGCTTACGCATTGGGAAAAACATATTTCTCCTGTAAGAATGACAAAATGGGCGTCGTTTAATTCTCCTGCAATACATGATAGGGGAAACAGATTAACAATAAGCAATAAGCAAAATCATTAAAACCACAACTAATAGGAAGAAATAATGGCATCACCACCTTGTCCCTTTCTTTGTGTTACTGAGTTTTGCTTTGTCCGGAGCCCGGAACTTTCTCAGGAGCTTCTTGGGCGGTTCATTAGAAGGAGAAGCTATAGCTCTTCGTTTCAGTGAGGACTAGAACTGGATATTCTCCATGTTTGTTAGCAATTTGTTTACATAAAGTCCACAATTAACTATGGACATATCTGGTGGGTCGTGACTTGTAAATTCTATTTCCACATCATTCCATCCCAATTCCAGAAATTTATCAAACATATTCCACTCTTCCAAATCTATGATAATTTCTAGACCAAACACAAGCACATGGCCTTCTGTACTTTCTTCAGGACGACGACCTTTTCTCATTTCAATCTTACAACCATTGATGCTTATAGAAACATTGAAGTGGAGTATTCTACTCGTGTCAGCTTTCCCTACCTCAACTGCAAGAACAAGAACAGGGAGATTCTCACGCACACGAAAAGACAATGTCCCTCCTTTACAGCAATGGTCAAACCAGTCAGGAAAAGTTGTTGTTGCTGGCATACTAATTCTCATCAAGTTAGAGAACCTGTTTGCCTGATTTACCAAAGCAGTAGGGACATTAGACATTTCCATATTTGAAAACAACATATGAAAGAACAATTAAAGAGAACATTTTTATTTTCAATTCTAATAGGGTGAGTGGTAAAAGTTGGTACCATATAACCTGGACGTCAAGAGTTCAAATCATGGAAAGAGCCATCTTACCTAATGAGAGTCTTGTACATTATGCAGTAAACAAATTATTTTCGATTCTAATAGTTAGGTGCACTTTTAATTAATTTATGTATCCTTAAATATGATCAAGCAATCAATCTAATGCCACATTGAGTACAATGTTTTAACTTTTAAATGCCAGATATGATACATTTTTATCCTTCATTGTCTTTAAAATTAATTTGGGAGAACCATTCTTGAGGCATATGTTTTTCTTCAATTTTCTTGACTCTTATAGTACCACCAGTCCCTGTAACTTTGCTCTGTGGTAGTGGTATCCCAAATTAAAAATTGAAGAAAACCATAGAAATCTCAAGGATGGTTTTTCCAATAAATTTTAACCCTAACAGAATACTAAGATGAGGATACAACCATGACATGAAGAAATTCATCACTTCCATAAAAGTTCACCAACCAAAACCTAATTTACGAAAGGTCTTCCCTTGTACAGGCTAAGTGCGTGTTAGGTGTGACGTAACTATAATTAGTAACATGTAGTTAAACTAAGTAGTATTTATTAGCTTGTACATGAATTTGTGGATAGACATAAAGAAGTTAGAAGCACAATAATAAAAGCATGTTAAGGAAAAGAAAGCTAAATCAACAACAAGCCTTATCCGATCCCACTCATGGAGTCGGCTTTGTAACATGTAAAGAACCTTTGTGACATGAAATAATAAATCTGAGTAAATAAAAGGATTGAATGGAGGGAAATGATCAATGGACAAAAAATAAATTGATGATTGTATTGAGAAAATAGATAAATTAATAACATGGAAAATAAACATTACCAATAGATATCTTACCTACCAGTCCCACCTGTATTAAATTTTATAAAGGTTTGAAATAGGGAAAAAAAGGAAAATAGAAGAAAAGGCCAGAAAAACCTGATAAGACCACAATCTGTCCAATGACTCTTTAGTTAATGATCTGCAATTCTCAGCTTTTATGACACTCAACTCTGGTGGCAACTCTGGTATGTCTCTTAGCTTCTTGCAATCACTCACGATCAATGTCAATAGATTAGCACAGTCTTTAATGCACTCAGGAAGGGACTCAATATCACTCCCTGATAGATCAAGGTTCTCCAAATTCAGAAAACTTTTCAGAATCAAGTGGAGATCTTCATCCAATAATAGACCACAATTATCAAGATCCAATACGTGTAAGTTTGTGCAGCTAATAACTGATTGGTTCTCTAGCATTAATTGGCTGAAAGATTTTCCACTTAGAGGCTGAGTGTCTCCCAAATCAAGATACGAAAGATTTGGAAACGCGAATAAGTTGGATGGAATTTCCCCAAGACTGTTGCAGGATCTTAAAAATAAACCTTGAAGGCTTGGAAGATTTCCAGTGGAAACGGAAGGTGGGAGCTCTTTAATTGCAGTCTCTTCTGCATAAATATCAGTAAGTGAATCCATCTTTCCAACTATACGTGGGAAGTATTGAAGGCTCATGCAACCACTGATATAAATCGTTCGAAGAGATGGCAAGTTGATTTTATGCGGAAAGCAAGTAAGTTTGGTGCATCTTCTAACATTTAAGACAACCAGATTTGAGAGAAATCCCACCGAATCATCAACTTTGATCAGATTGCTACACTCTTCCAACGACAATCTTCTTAAACTTTGACATTGAGACATATTAGGCACTTCAGTTATTAATTCACAGTGGGAGAAATCCATACACGTCACATGTTCAAACATCTGCAAGACATTTAGATTATTAGTGAAACGTTCCAACCTCCTCTTATTTTATCTAATCTTTTATAAATTTAAGATCCCTATAATAGTTCTCTTATGTGAGTGGGCGCGCGTGTGTGTGTCACAGTGGGAGAAATCCATATACGTCACATGTTCAAACCTTTGCAAGACATTTAGATTTTTAGACAAACGTTCCAACCACCTCTTATTTTATCTAATCTTTTATAAATTTGAGATCCCAATAAGAGTTCGCACGCGTGTGCGTGTGTGTGTTCTGCTGCAATAGTTTCTATTATTTTTAGAAAATCACACAATCTGCATATAACATAAGAACTCTAATACATATATAAAAATAATTTTTCATGCCTTGCGTGATACACCTGAAGATTCACACTAGTTGTATAATAAAATAGTTTTTGATTATATAAGCATAATAAGAAATTGTCTGTATTGCTATTTGGTTAGTATATATAATATTTTTAATTCAAATATCAAATGAAACTTCAAATCTATTTTGCCTAATTAAGGGGTCCTTTTCTTCTAAACAAATTTGCCTTAAAAATAATCATAAAGGGTAAAAAGTACAGTACCTCGAATGGCTCTACCAGATTGTAAAGACTATTCTGCAACCTCAAGGAAACTAATTTCCTAGGAGAAAAATCTGATGGTAAAGTTGTGCACGGATATCCGTTCCACTCAAGCCATCTCAAATTATTGGGAAAATATTTAGGGCCAGTTGAAAACTGAGCATTCCGAACCACAAGAATCCTAAGATTATCCATCTTCTTAAATGACATACCACTCCACTCCACTTGTTCTTGTTGAGGTGGATCAAACATTATCCCTTCAATCTTATTGCTTCCCTATGACACAAGTCCACAGAAGTAAAATTTGTAAGACTTTGACAAACAACACAAAAAATTTAATAAGTTTGACTATATGAGAAAGTGAACAAGATTTAGACCCTTACTAAATCTTCATGTAGCACACTAAGAATATCTTTGTAATCCCATATTCTACTGCGTTTACCAGGATTTGATGGTGCCTCATGCCTAACAATCTCTTTACCCATACTTTGTATTAGATCATGCATCCACAAGCGACCTTCCCTATCAACAGCTAACAGAGACTTATCGACAAGAACTTCAATATAAAACCTTGCACCAGAATGACAAGCTTCTAGTATTTCTTCAACAGACTCCAGTATCTCTTTTGTAAAGAAACAAGCAACATCAAGAAAAATGCTCTTAGCACCATCTTGCAGGCAATCATAGCTTATCTTTAGTACCTCATGAATTGAACTTTCAGGGATTCGATCATATTTTTCCAATATAGACCCCCATTCCTCTAAATTTTTATTTGCCAAATTGGAGCCTATTACTCTTAAAGCCAGAGGAATGCCCCGGGCATAACTTATCACATGTGTAGACATATCTCGATAGCGTTTTGGAGTTTTGGTCATATGGAAGGCATGCGAGCAAAAGAGCTCAAGAGAGTCATGATCATTTAGCTCCTTCATTTCATATGTGTTTTCAACATTATGTGCAAGCAGCAATTGCTTGTTTCTTGTTGTTATAATGACCTTGCTTCCACAACCAAACCAGTCACATCCCCCTGCAAGTTCTTCGATCTGTTCAAGCTCATCAACATCATCAAGAACCAATAGAACTTTTTTGTGTGAGAGCCTGTGTTTCATTTTTGATATTCCTTCATGAACACTGCCAAACTTCATCTTCTTTTCCTCAAGAATCTCTGATAGAAGAGTCTGTTGAAGAGAAACATTGCCATGGAATTTCTTTGATTCTTCTCTAACATCAAACAAAAAACATGAACCTTCAAATTGGTAGAAGATTGAATTATAGATGGCTTTCGCAAGGGTTGTTTTACCAATTCCACCAGGTCCATGAATACCCAACATACAAGCACCATCATCAGAATCATCAAGAAGTGACATCACTTCTTCTATACGAGTCTCAAGTCCGACCATGTGACCTATGTTATGGAAGCGTTTAGGGGGAAGCATAGCATAAACATGTTTAGCAATCCCTTCAATAAACCCAGATTGGTATCTGCAAAACAGCAAATTGGCATTGTGAGGACAACTGATGCAAAATTTCTTCTTGATCTGTTTTCTTATCCCCCTTATTATTACTTATTATCATAATTCATTTAACGAAAAACTCATTGCATCCTCCTTCAAAGATATCTACAATATCAATTAGCTCTCACTTTCTTTAATCGCTGATGTAAAGTTTTCTTTCTCAAATTATAATATTACACAATATTTGCTGCTCAAATGGAACCATTTAAGTAAGTCCAAAAGAACCACAACATTTTATTTAAATTTCTTCCTTATCCTTTTATCCTTCAAATTTAAGCATTTTTTACTTATGTTCCCAGATATTTTTTTTAAGCAAACGCAATTTAGATTTGAATAAACTGACGAGAAAAAAGACAGATTTTAAAAAGACTTGAAGAGCCAAAAAAAGGACATCTGTGAGAGACCAAAAAAACCAAGAGCCAAAAAAGGAAGAGCAAACAACGCAATTAATGTAGCTGCACTGTTCTGCCAGCGTGAGAGGCAAACACATATCCCTCTTCTTTGTCTATTGGTGCGTGTCATCCTTGTGCAGGACAATGCTAATTTTTTTTTTTTTTTTTGTATCTTTCCAATTTTATTGGATGTCCGGAAGTAACACGTATCATATTATAAGAGTTTTATCATATTATAAGGAAACGTACCCATCTTCAAAAAGCCATGCTGGTGACAACCTAGCAGCTTCAGACAAAGCAAATCTCCATTTTTGCAATTTCTCCTTGTTATCTCTGAACCTAACTTCATGAACAGACATGGCTTCGCCAAAGCTATTTGTTTGATATTGTACATCCATCGGATTCACCTTGTAAAATATTGGCATAACCACCTGGTTCTTCTGCTCCTTACACCGAATAATGTGGGCGAGTTCATCCAGACACCATGTGGAAGTAGCGTAGTTCCTAGAAAACACAATAATGGAAATCCTTGATTTCTCGATGGCTTTAAGAAGTGCAGGTGCAATCCGTTCACCTTTGCCAAGCTTCTTGTCATCAATGAAGGCCTTGATTCCCTTACATCGCAAGGCATCATAAAGAAGCACAGTAAAGGAGTGACGAGTATCTTCACCTCTGAAACTCAAGAAAACATCATATCTATACTTGATTTCACGGGACAAGCCAAACGATGACTGTGCTGCGATTTGAGTTGCCATGGCTGAAGCAATCTCTACATTTGATAGGTATGCGTTGGGATGGTAATAATACTGTGACCAGCCGGAGGAATTTACTGAAAGGCGGTGGATCGGCTAAAAGCAGAGAACGGGCTTGATCCTCCACGCACGGAGAAATTTCTCCAAAGAAAAGGTGTGTAAAAGCATCGGACGCGGCTTTGGTCTTTGCCCCTTCCCATCCGGAGCGTCGTTTGCTTAAGACGGTGCCGTTTCTGGAGCAAAACTGAGCTGTTATTTTTTATTTTTTATTTTTTTGAAAAATATTCCAGACATTCACTATGCTTAAAAAGGTACTTCAGCAAGCCGATACTTAAAAAATACATGATATTTAAAAAAAATTTTAGAGCATCTTAAAAAAAATATTTCAGATACTACTGAATGGTATTATTGAAATATTTTTTTTAAGATTATAAAATAATTTTTTAAAATTTTGAAATATTTTTTAAATACCAATCAATATCAAAAAAATATTTTTTTAGTACCACTCACTATGTTAAAATAATTTTTGAAGATCATACTACCATTCATTCAGTATCTTAAAATATGATTTTAAGTACTAATGAGTGTGAGAAATATTTTTTCGAGCGAAACGGAACACGGCAAACATGGGAAGAGGATTCTCTCATAATCCTCTTTCTTATTTTTTCTCATTGTCATCATCTGGACCATTGTTTGGGAAGGTGAGAGAAAAGCTAAAGTGGTATTATGATTGATCGGATGGATATGATTTAGAGATGATGAGAGATAATGAGAAAGAGATTATGAGAGAAACCCAACCCGCAAACATGGCGCCCATTTTAAACAAAAGACGCAGGGGATGGGAATAATAAATTATTTGTTATAACAAATATTTTTATGCAATTTGTTATAACATTTTTTCTAAGTCTTCTTACGTACCCTTGACTTCTTTTTATTTTAAGCGAAGACTAAAGATTGATATTTAATTAATTATTATTCTGTGCTACAATGTCATACTGGAAGTCTGGAACTTGTTCTGTGGTATCAACTAATCTGGAACCTTAATAATATTATGACTTTTTATTAAAAAAATTATTGTATATTACAGAAATATTTTTTCCCAACACAGAAATAACTTATTTAACATTCTAAAGCATAACAAATTTTATATATATTTTAATAAATAATCTTTTGTTTAATTATGTATCAATTGGAGTATGATGGGTTAAATTAGAAGATTTTTTAAAATATATTTAATTATTTGGCGCTTCCCTAAGCGCCACAGCATGTATATATATTTTTTAAAAAAACAAAAACAAAAACAAAACTTCCTATGGCCCTTCATGAGTAAGTGTATGTATTTTTTATAATTAATTTTTTGTTTCCTATAGCACTGCACCACAGGAACCATTTTTTATTTTTTTTCCCCCCTTCAGAACTCTATAACTACCGTTGACAATACTCTAAACACTAATTTTCATATCCACAGCAAAATGAAAAAAAGAAAACACCAATCAAATATCTCCAAAATGATACAAACAAATAACTAATTAACCGAATTACTACTAAATATATTTACGATAATTGTAAATAAAATACATCTAACTCTAATTAAATAAACAATAGTAGCTAAGTAGAGTATTGCCTCTCAGCATATATTAACATCATTACTCAATAACTTATTTATTTAATGGTCAGTCAAACTGTCACAATGTTAATCTTCATAGTATTATATGAATATAAAAAACTTATAGATCCTTTTATATATATGTATGTTGTGGGGTTTAAACTTCTCATGTTGTATGAGAAGAAGAAAATTCCTACACACATGAAATAGTGGAACCCATATATATATATATATATATAATGTTAATTATATATATGTGTAGGTTTCACCGTTTTATGTGTGTGTGATATGAAAAAACACTTCTCCTACAATATGAGAAGTGTTTTTCTATATATATATAAACTTGTAGATCCTGTAGTCACACATAAACGTCCAGAAGAGCTTTGTATTCCAAAGGAGAATATAATTATAAGAACTGGATTCAGAAGATTATAAAAATGTGCACTATCGATAACAATAGATAATCCTATTCAATGTGCACTACCAATAACAATGGATATCCTATTCAATATCTCATACCCGATTTCTGAAGAGCAATGTCAAGCACATTGGATGTGGAAAAATTATTGTTCTTTTCTTATATATCCAATGATGATAGTAGAAATTACTAATTGGAGGTATTGCAATAATTATTTAAATTTCTTCCTTATCCTTTTATCGTTAAAATTTATGTTTTTCTTTTTTGAGCATACACAATTTATATTTAAAAAGAAAAAAGACAAAGATTTTTAAAAAGGCTTTTTTTTTTTTTTGGGGGGGGGGGGGGGGGGGGTTGTAAAAAAGGAGGCAAAGCCTTTAAATTAAATGAGCAAGAGGAGGGGAAGTGTTTCCCATACAAACTTGAGATACTGAGGTCCTCAAAAAAGGACTCAAATCATAGGAGGAGTTTGAAAGCCCTTCTTTTTACAAGCCTATCAGCTACTTGATTTTGACTTCGGGGAATGTGGTTTATCCCCGAATCCCAACTGAACCGCAATAGACGTTTAATCTAGAAGGTAATCAAGCTATTTTGTATCATTGATCAATGAGTCAACCAAATTTTTAGAGTTGGATTCAATAATTATCTTCTTGAACCCCATACTCCAAGCAAGTTGCAAGTCTTTTAAAAAGCCCCATTCTTCAACTTTCTTAGGGCTAAAATGCCAATCTGAGACGATAAGCCAACCGTCCAATTACCACAAGTGTTCCTAATAATTCCACCACAGCTTGCTCTATTTGAAGACAAGGAAACTACTCCGTCCACATTAACTTTCAACCCATTCCACATTAACTTTGAACCATTCACATGGGAGTGCTTTCCAACCTCCGTTATTTCTTGTCTTATGGGAGTCGTCCGATAACTGATGTTCTCTGATCACACAAAAATGCCATATATTCAGAATCGTCACAGTAGGAGTTCGTGGCTTGACAAAATCAATTAAAAAAATCAACTGGTTTCTCCAATTCCAGAGTTTCCAGATTCCCACCCTAAAAATCAGATTCCAGTTTGAATCATAATGCCTTCCGATCTCTTTTTTTAAATTAAAAATAAACCAGTTACTCATAGAGGTAGCAAAGAAAGTAGAATAAAGAACCTTGGGTGAATTAGCACCTTCCACATAGTCTTCGCATAATCACAGTCATATAAAATGTGAATGAGGCTTTCCACCCGAAGTTACAAGACGAACGTAAAGCTAATTAACAAGTTGGACCAGATGCTTCACCATTCATTTGTTGGAAGACAATTGTGAAAAGCCAACCACAAGAAAACTCTGATCGTCTCAACTCCTTGCCACTTCCATATATGTTTAAAACACTGGTGGAAAAAATTAGGAGCTGGATTATCGATAAGGTGATAGGCTGATTTCACCATAAACAAACCATTATGTGATCCACTCCACATTATGACATCACTTCCAGCTTCATTGAGTGGAGGAGGAGTAGAGATTGATCTCTGCAAAATCTCCCTTGGTACAATAGAGTTCAGTTGAGGTAGATCCCAAGTTCCATTAGAAACCCATTTGGAAACCTTGCTTTTCTTTTCTTCTACTGAGAGAGGTCTAACGCACATGCCTTCCATCTTCCTCCCTTGAACTAGCCAGTGATCGATAAAAAAAATTGATAGAGGTTTCATTTCGGATTTGCCAAAAGATGTTGTCTACAACAGTGTCTTTTTTATGACAAATAAACTTCCACGAAGGTGAATCTCCAGAAACGCCTTCGAACAAATGGTATTCACTCCTAGTCAGATATTTATAGAAGAGCACATCAGACCATAAGCCCGTAGAACCCACAATCAATTTCCAGGCTACCTTGCATCCAAAAGCCTTATTCATAACTGATAGTTTTTTACATCCAGGGGCTCCAAAATTTTTGGGACGAGTTAGGGAAGTCCAACTCAAGTTGTGGTAACCATGTGATCCGAACTTCCCCCAAATAAAGTTAGGTTGCAATCTTTCAACTTCTTTGAAAATGCTTAAAGGTAGTTGTGTTACCTACATTGGGTATAAAGAAACAGATCCCAAAACAGATTTGGCCAACGTGGTTCTGCCAGCCCTAGAAAGAGAATTTATTTTCCAAGCAGATAGCTTGGAATTAACTCTATCAATGATGTAGTGGAAAGTCTCTCCTGGCTTCCTTTTTCGGGTCAAAGGGAATCCAAGGTATTTATTCATTGGTAATTTTCAATGATGTGAAACGCTGGATTCTTCTCTTTAATTCAGCCATAAATTTTGGTGAGAAAAACAATGAAGATTTCTCAGTGCTGACCTTCTGTCCAGAAGCCTCACAAAACTTATCCATCTCCCACTTAATATTCGCTGATGACCTTTTATTATTTGGGGAGGCTACCATGGGTCAAGCTAAGTGTGTTATGATGTGTCTTATCAACGCTGGATTCTTCTCTTTAATTCAGCCATAAATTTTGGTGAGAAAAACAATGAAGATTTCTCAGTGCTGACCTTCTGTCCAGAAGCCTCACAAAACTTATCAAGACACATCATAACACACTTAGCTTGACCCATGGTAGCCTCCCCAAATAATAAAAGGTCATCAGCGAATATTAAGTGGGAGATGGCTGGACCATTTCTGGAAGATTTAATCGGCCTCCACTTGCCTACTCGAATTGAATCACAAATTATATAAGAAAGTCTATCCATACACATGACAAAAAGATATGGCGATATTGGGTCCCTCACAGCAATCCTCTTGTTGGAGCAAAGTGTTCCATATTCTCTCCATTCCATAATATGTTATATGTAATTCAGGTTACACATTCCTTAATTAAATTCACAAATCCAAATTCAAACCAGTAGAGATGGTCATATGCCTTTTCTAAATCAATTTTTAAGGCTATGAACCCATGCCTTCCTCTAGCTCTTTTCATCATATGCAACAATTCTTGACCAATAATAATATTGTCTTGAATCTGCCTTCCATAAATAAAACCAGACTGAAAGGAAGATATTAGGCCATTACACCTTTTAGTCTGCTAGTTATCACCTTAGTCACATACTTGTAGTGAACTGTGCAGAGGGATATAGGCTGGAAATGGTTAACAAATTCAGGATTATCGCTCTTGGGGATTAGAGAAATCTGTGTCTTGTCTGCATCTCCTAGAGGCAAATTTCCATTAAATATTCCGTTCACAAAGTGGCATAAAGAAGGACCAACTTTACTCCAATTGGACTGACAAAAAATTGGAGAAAAGCCATCAAAAGCTGGTGACTTAAATGATCCTATTGCAAAAATCACTGCTCTGATCTCCTCTTCAAGCAGAACAGAACCAAGATTACCAAAAGTTGCTACATCTAAACGAGGGAAATGCATTTCAGTAAGCAAAGGCACAGTGGATATATCCTGCGCTTGAAAGAGGTTCTAAAAGAATGACAATACTAAATTCTTTAATGGTCCTTCCTGGTCAATCCACTGTCCATTCCCATCCTTTCAAGATAAAAATCTATTCCTCCGCCTTCTTATCTTCGTCTTCAAGTGGTAGTATCGAGTATTGTATCTCCCTTTGAAATCCAAAGAGGCATGGATTCTTGGAACCATTTAAGCTCCTCAGCCCGAAGTACTTCTTGTAACTCCCGATGCAATTCCGTTTCAAGATTGCAAAGGAAACTAGAATAAGCATAAGGATAAGCAGGAGACCTTTGAATACCATTCAAACGAGCTAGTAAATCAACTTTCCTTCTTTCTAAATGGCCAAAGACTTCCTTGTTCCATACTTCGACTGAGCTCTGAAACTTATCAAGACTAACAAGTACAGAATCCTGAGAAGACCAGTTGCTATCTAGAAATTCTTTAAAATTTCCATGGCCTAACCACATGACTTCAAATCTAAATGGTTTCTTTGGTCTAGAGATTTCATTCTTAACTCCTACAAGAAGTAAAATAAGATTATGGTCAGAGAAATTAGTTCTAGGAAGTATCTCAACATATGAGTTCGGAAGAAGATTCAAGAAACATGAATTTGCCAAAAGCTTGTCCAGACTTTCAAAGGGCCTTGAACATCCAGCAATACGAGGACCCTTCTAGGTCATTTTGGGACCAATCGCTCCAAGATCAGAAAGCCCACAATCGTTAATATGGTGCCGAAACCATTGCATTCGTCGATAATTTCCACCCCTTCCTCCGATTCGTTCTTTCACTGCTATTATATCATTAAAGTCTCCCAACACAGCCCAGGGCAAAGTAGCAGTCTTCGATAACCTCGGTAAGTTTTACCAGAGCATCGACCTAAGATTCGATGCGGGATTACATATACCGTTGTTAGCATAAAGTCTAGAATCTGGGAAGTCCGACAACAGAGATGGGAAAACTGGCCATTTTCTTCAACAATAGAAACATTTATTCAAGTGTTATCCCAGGCAATGGCTAACCTGCCGGATCGACCCGCACTAGGAATTAGATTAAGCGAATCGTAGCCCATTCGGCCCAGGAAATTAAAATGGGAAATATTGCTTGTACGTTTTTAGCCCAGACAATTAAACTGGGCTTAGATCCATAACATTATAATTTAATATTTCTAAGGAGGCCACCCCTTGTATTCCAGTAAAAAAGACAAATCATATTTACCAAAAATGTAGGGTGTTTCGGTAAAATGTATATGATTAAAAAATAAATAAAATTACAGAAACACCTTTCATTAATCCAAAACGACGTAGTTTTGGGATCACTGGAGATAACTCTATCTCCAGTGACTGGAGAAATACTTTTTCCTTTAAAAAAAATATGCTGAAGTATATTTTTAGTACCAGTCAGTACCTTAAATTATTTTTTCATGATCTTAATATAAATTTTCAATATCATAAAGTATTTTTCAGTACCAGTCATTATCTTTTTAGTACTAGTCAATAACTTGAAATATGTTTTCAAGATCCTAAAATGATTTTTCAAGATTATGAAGTATTTTTTCTGTACCAGTTAGTATCCTGAAAGTACTTTTTAGTACCAGTCAGTACTGTGAAATAATCAGTCAATATCCTTTTAGTACCGGTCAATACCTGAAATACTTTTTCAAGATCCTAAAATAATTTTTCAAGATTATGAAGTATTTTTTTTTTGTACTAGTCAGTATCCTAAAAGTACTTTTTAGTACCAATCAGTACCCTGAAATATTTTTTTCAGAATTAGTTAGTATCCTTTTAATACTAGTCAATACCTGAAATATTTTTTCAAGATCCTAAAATAATTTTAATTGAAGTAAAATTATTAAATTTAAAAAAATGGTGTTGGGCGCTCTTCTTGACAAAGCATATGTATATTTTTACACCTTTAAAATGTCACGTTATCGTCCAATCAGCAAAAAATAAAAAAAAAAAAATCAAACTTAACGATCAAACGGTATTTTTGCACCTAATTTGTAACCATGTGTGTACTTTAGCACCTAAAAAAAGCATTTACTACTAGATGCTCCTCAGAAAAATGTATATGTGTATTTTTGCACCATAACCCAAAAAAATTAGTATGGGTTAAGAAAAGACAAGTTTTGAAGCTCTATAAGAACCAAGAAACAAGGAAAGAAATAAAGGGGGTGAAGCAGTTCAAAGTTAGAAGAACCTGTACAACTGGCCGCAGCAAGTAGTGGCCGCAGAAAGTCACAACTAGCTAGAACCAGTAGTGGCCGTGGAAAGTCACAACTGGCCGCAGCCAGTCGTGAAAAAGTGCAAAAAGTACAGCTGCGCATTTTACGTTTCAGAAACAAAAAAACCCTATTTAACCTAAAGGGAAGGGCCGAAAAATAGACTCTAGACCTAAGGAAACAAGTGGGCACACAAGGGAAGAGCTTGAGAGAGAGATTTGAAGCATTTTGAAGGCTTAGGTACTCTTCTCAAGAGAGATTTTGGGGATTTCACCTTGGTTCTTCATCTTTTCTCCTCTTTTCTTTTTAGTTTCTTCATGTATTCAGTTTCTTTGCTTAGAATCTCTTTATATCTGAACATGAGTAGCTAAATCTTTCATTCTAGGGTTCTTCTTACCCTTTTGTATGGATTAATACTTGAATATTCCTCTCTTTTAGTAGATATATATGTGTGTGTGTGTGTGTGTGTTGATTTCAACCTTGGCTTAATGCTTCTAAGTGATTGGCCTCCATTTAGATGATTTATTCACATAGGTTTTGACTCGAGAGAGCTAATCTAGGTGTAAAACTTGATTGAAATCATGCTTGTCTTGAAGTTTACTTGATAAATGGATGGTTTGTTGGTAAAATAGAAATATATTTACTAACCTTGCATTGTCACATTAGGGTTGTTGCTTAAATATTGATTCTCACTAATTGTAGCAAGAGATTGTGCATGTTAATGAGAAAAGAAACTTGATTTTGACTTGAGAGAGCGTTTCAAGTGTTTTTGAACCCTAGACTAACACATATATGTATTGAAATGTTACTAGAGAGGAAGTTACCCAAGTTTTATGAAATGCAAAAGGGGAAGAAGAATCCTAGGCTCCATTATCCTTGAAGTCAAAAGTTATTTGCCTTTAACAACTTTTAGTTTTAGAAAAAGTCTTTAAAAATTCTCATTCCACATCAAAACTTTGTTCTAGCTCAACTTGATTGAATTCACTAAACCTCTTGCTTGACCAATTTGTTAAACAAATCCTCGTGGGAGCGATACTTACTTATCACTTTATTACTTGCGAAACTCATGTACTTGCGAGGCGAACAAGTTCTTGGCGCCGCTTCTGAGGATTTGTGCAAACAAATCCTTTGGTCAACCTTAGGCTTGTGTTAGTAAATTTCTCTTGAGCGTTTAGTTAGGTTTACAGTTTTTCTTTATGTTTTTCCTTTATTTGTTTTTTGTTTTAGTTTGATACTCGTTCTTGCTTGTTTCTCTTGTAGGTACCATCTCAGTATATGCAAAACTTGCATCCGGACGGTTTAGTAGTGGTACTCGACAAAGTGCCTCTCATTGACGATGTGTCTCTCACTGAAGAAGAGATTGAATCTGCATCTGAAACCATGGCAGATGATGAATATGATAGAGCTACCGTCAATGACTTTGCTAGGCGGAATATGTAAGGTCCTCAATCTTGCATTCAAATGTCGAAAATGCAAGCACGTACCTTTCAGATCAAGCCGGTTATGATAGCAATGCTTCAAATGCATGGGATGTTCCATGGTCTCTACAATGAAGATGCCAACAAGCACTTGATGTACTTCTTGGAAGCGTGTGATTCTTTCAAGCAAAATGGAGTTCCCCAAGATGTTTTGAAGCTACGGTTATTCCCTCTTTCTCTACAAGGCAAGGCTAGAGACTGGTTCAATAATCTTCCAGAAGGATCTATCCATTCTTGGGCCGATTTTGAAGCTAAGTTTAGAGCTCGATTCTTTTCTGATGACAAATCTGTGGAAGCTAGGGATGAATTTCTAAGCTTTAGACAACATCCAGATGAGCATCTTTATGTTGCTTGGGAGAGATACAAGATGTTAATCAAGCAATGCCCTAATCATGGGGTGGACAAATGGGTTGTAGTCCAAATTTTTTGTACTCGACTTAATCCTCAATCTAAAGCAATAGTTGATTCTATGACCAATAGAGGATACCGAAACATTCTTGTGAATGAGGTGATCTGATTGTTGGATCAGTTGTCTGCAAACAATACTCAAGGCAATGATAGGAGGACTAACCAAGCTATGCCTAATGCAAAAGAAGACTCTTCCTCACAAATTGCAACTCTCTTATCTGCTATGAACAAGCGTTTTGATGTACTTGAGTCTCAAATGCAAAAGAGCACTTCTCAAGGTGTGCATTCTATTCATGCTACACTAATTGCATGTGATCAATGCCATGATGTCCATATGGATGATCATTGTCCTCTTTACATGGCCACTGAATCTGTCAACTACATGGGCAAGTTTCAACATCCTCAAGGCAACCCTTATTCATAAACCTACAATAGTGCTTGGAGAACTCATCCCAATTTTTCTTAGAGTCAAGGTAACACTATGAATCAAGCACATGGGACTACATCTAGTACTAAGCTTATTCCACCCGGTTTTCAAATGCAATCAAGGCAAGTTCCTATTAAGGAAGAGGAGTCTAAAACGGACAAGATGCTCGCTCGAATCTTGTCTGAAGTGGAATCTTCTAAGGCTACTTTTTCTCTCCATGAAACAACAATTAAAATTCTTGAAGTGCAAATGGGGCAATTAGCAACACAAATAAATGCTATGTCAAGAAGCATTCTTCCTAGTGATACCATTCCTAACCCAAAACAAATTGGAAACGAGGAATGCAAAGCCATTAACTTGAGAAGCGGAAAAGTGCCACCGAATGTGCCTAGCTCAAGTACTCCTCTACCAAAGCAAGATGATCAAGTGATTGTTGATGTTGATGAAGGAAGTATAAGGGAGGAAGATGAAACTAAGAAGAGAAAGCCAATTGAAGAAAGTTTGCATGATGTTGGTAAAGACAAGAAAGTGGAGCAAGACATGAATGATGAGAAAACGAGAAAGCCAACTACTCCTACTTTTATGCCACCACTACCTTTTCCTCAAAGGTTCAAGAAGAAAGAGGAAGATGCTCAGTTCAAAAAGTTTGTGAACATGTTCAAACAACTCCATGTGAACATTCCTTTTGCCGAAGCTTTGGAGAGCATGCCTAAATATGACAAGTTCCTTAAAGATATTTTGTCCAAGAAGCGGAGATTCAGTGAATTTGAGACTGTGGCATTGACCGAAGAGTGTAGTGCGGTCATTCAAAGGAAGTTATGTAACATCCCAATTTTCTAAAGCGTTTTCGAAATAGTTCGATCAGAGTTTGAAAAGGTTTAATCAGTGTAGAGCATCGGAATAGTTTTAAAAACGAGTAACTGATAAACATTCATCAATAGTGTATTTGTTTGCTGTTACAGTCATCCAAATAGTCGGATATTCAAAAAGACGGAAAATACAAAAAAATTCCAAAGAGAAATTCCTCGTCTGCTTCTTCACTCCACCTGCTTACCCTTCTCCTCGAACCTGCCGCCTCCGGATCCTGAGGCTAAGGTGAGAGCTGAGGTTCAATTACCATTGAACCTCAGGTAACAGTTAACTTCATGCTTATGTATCAAATATGTATGACAGATATTCATGGCAATACAACAAGAACCACATACAATATTCTCATATTCAAGATAATAACATAACACAGCCACTGCAATATGCATGTTATTATAGTCTGCACTATTCACCAGTGCCACGGTATACATCTGTGTCCTTAGCGCTAGGAAAACATAACAGTGTTATCAAGACTATAACCCGTATCAAGCTGTATGTGTATGATCAATTTTCAAAAACAGAGTCTCAGACTATCTATCACATATAAGCATACCATAAGCATCAGAGTTAGTGTTACAGTACGCGTCCGTACCTGAATTGGTAGTTTCGGTATGACGTCGATCAGAAAACGATTGTAGACTTCCTATAAGAGTAATATCGCGTTATTAATTTATAAATAATATCCTAAAATATATTTTGGCCACTATTGACTATTTTACCCTTGGTACACTAGTTTATCATTTTATTTCCTCAAAATTCGTTGAAGGACACTGGAATTCATTGGGCAAAATTTCGCCTATCTTTGGAAAACCATAACTAATTCTAGAAAAATCGAAACGAAGATCCGTAAAATGTTCTGGACTCCTTAGGATGTCTATTTTTCAGAAAAAATATCATACTTTTCCCAGAATTCAAAAATAACTCCCATATTTCACGTGTTCATCCTCTGCCCAGAATTTCCAGCATTTTCGTAACATAAACTTTGAGAATTTCATTCTCACTGTACAGAGCTCATTTAAATATGTTCTTTACATATTTGAAAATCCCTATATGTCTACTTTGGCCATGAATTTTACCAGAATTTTTCAACAATATTTTCAACATGAAATATAAGCATTTCTGTTACTAGCTCAGAAATAGCCTAACCGACGAATTTTCGCTAGAACTTCATTACTTCAGTGTTTTTCTTCCGGAAATTTTGCTAAACCACTTTCTTCACTAGTTTTTCGAAATAAAGCTATTTTTAACGATAAAAACATGAAAATAAAACTACTCTAGAATTTTTAAGATTAAAACTACTTCTATCTATGAATTTAAAACTCAAGAACTTGCTTACCCAATGCTTAAACTCCTTCAAGCTTCTTCCAACTCTCTTTCACTCTCTTTCAAATATGCAGATGTTGCTTTGCTTGGTGTGTGGAAATGTGAATGACCTATGCCTCTATTTATAGTGAAAAGGTTGGACAATTTGGTAATTAATTGCAACTTCACTCTTACTAATTCTTGACCATTGGATCTAGGTTAGAAAATTAAATCTCTCATCCTCATCACACACACACCAACCGAATTCCCCCTCTCTCTCTTCCTTCATCTTTTTTCTTCTCCTTCTTCAAGAAGTTAAAGAACTTGAGGTGCAAGTATTGAATAGTAACTACTTCCTTGACAAGTTGTTGACTCCAATTGACCCATGTGTTTGAATTCAACTCCTTGCCCTTGAAGACTCACAAAAACCATCCCCCCCCCTTCTGATTTTTTTCTTTTTAATTTTGTTTTGGGCTTTATTGTTTTGTTTGGGCAATTGTTGGGCTACAAAAATTGGTCCAATGATGATTTGTTGTGACAAAAAGCACTTAATTAAATCCCTCTTGTTTACTATTTGATTTAGCTTAATTAGGTTTAGTTTGTAATGATTTAATTGATTACCAACTCACTTATGATCTTTCCAAATCCAATTGTTACAATTATTGTTCCCTTGTTAAGCTTTAATATTGAATTTAGCCAAAATATTTCAAATTGTTTGTTAATATTTGCCACTAGGTTAATTATGAATGTTAACTCAATTAAGATTAATCTTTGGTGCCCAATATTTATTTTTAGTATCCTCTAATTAATTTAAACCTCTTCATATTCCTTTACGGCTTATTTTTGATAATATACGAATTATAAGTCAATATATCTTTAAGTGTAGATTTAATTGTTCTTTAATTGTTGGAAATTTTAGCTACTTAATTTAGATGTTTTTATGGCATTTTATAATATTTTATGACTCCTAATTAAATTTGAGAGTTGGATTTTCCCTTATTAAGTCCTACCGAAAACTTATTCAAGTAATAAAATAAATACGCTGCAAATTCTGAATTTTGCGAGGGAAACTTTTTCCCTCGCAAATTTCAACTTTTGCGAGGGAAAATTATTCCCTCGCAAAATTCTGAATTTGCGACGGAAAATGGCATTTTTGCGACGGAAAATTGTTTTGCGATGACGATTTTTGCGACGGAACTTTTTTCGTCGCAAATTCCACCGCAAATCAGTTTTGCGACGGAAAATGGCTTTTTTGCGAGGGAATTTTTCCGCCGCAAAAAACTGCTTTTTTTGTAGTGTTAGTTTGAAAAAATAAATATAAAAATACTTTAAAGTAATTTAATTAGCTTCCTTAATCTCTCCAAAAAAGTCAACTAGCTCTTATAATTAGGACCGGAGGGAGTACATGTCATGCTAATTAACTTAATTAATCTAATTAAATTAGGTAAATAGATCTTAATAAATCAAAGAAAGTAACTAACATAAAGTAACTAACATAGTACATGTTGATTCTTATTAAAGATGATGAGTATTAAAATTTCAACCCTTTAGGACAGTGCAGACATAATTTCTTTTTCTTCAAACAAATAGCAGTAATTGTGTTCTTACTATGGATGACATTATTGTGACTAAAAATTCATCATGTTTTCGTAAGGCAAAACCATGGTTATGTAAAAGCAAAACTTTTTCTACCAGGAGTTATATCTCTAGAATATACTCCCTCCGGTCCTAATTATAAGAGCTAGTTGACTTTTTTGGAGAAATTAAAGAAGCTAATTAAATTACTTTAGAGTATTTTTATTTTTATTTTTTTCTTCAAACTAATTAATTTAACTAATAAACTAATATATAATTTAAGGATATACAACATATGAAATGGTTAAGTAACTTATTTAGTTTCCTTAACTTCTCCAAAAAAAGTCAACTAGCTCTTATAATTAGGACCGGAGGTAGTATTCTCTAATATCACTTTTATTAATTTTTTCTAGAAACTATTCTATAAAAGTTAATTCAAATACGCCTATGTACAGACGTCCACCAGCAAGCACTCAAACGCTTTCTTGAATTAACTCAAAGGATTATTAGGAACGTGAAATCTAGCTTTGCACATGAAATTAAGTACTACAATCATAAATATAAAAGTTAGATAAGAGGTCTACTTTAATCTTAAATATAAGACATTAATTTACTTCATTTCCAAAATTTATAACTTTTCCCCAAAGCATTTTACTGATTGCACATAATAGGGGTATTTCAATCAAAGGGTACTTATAATGCACATGATTAGAAAAGAAAACCAACACACCTTTATTAAAAATAGTTTTCTTAAATAATTTTCTTAATATCTATAAATTAGTTATCTAGCTTTTATATTAAAAACTAGAGAAAGTAATCATTTTATTTTGCAAAGCTTTTCCAATGCAGACTAGGCTTTTTGTTTGTCCCAATGACAAAATATTGGATTGGGTTTCTCTCATTTTCTTCTCATAATTTCATATCCACTGTTAGATTTTTTTTTAAAAAAAAGTTCAAATTCAATATTTAACAAAATTTTTACTGTAAACATAAATAATTAAATAAATTTAAACTCTTAAAATATGTTATATACAGTTCATAACTACAATACATAAAAATAAATAAATTTGAATCTTATAAAATATTAAATATAAATTATTCATTTCATAATCTAAAAGTGAAACTGAGATTGGGGGGGGGGGGGGGGGGGGAGTATCCTCTCCCCAAAGATCCATTGGATCCAGTGTTTCATGCTCATTCAAAACATATAGAGCTTGAAGTTCACTATTTGAGAGAAACTGATTATTAGCTTTCCAATTGTCTTTTTAATTTTATTCATTTTTTGGCTACACATAAATAATCTAGTATTTCAGTCTCTCTTACCTGCCTTCATTACCGCAAATAGCAGACTCGTTCACCAAAGCTTGGGCTCCTTCAAAGTACAAGGCATTTGGGACAAACTCAGGTTGCTAAGGAAACCCATACTTCGTTTTAATGGGCATGTATAGGCATAGCATATCAGAATTCATCAACTAAGACCAATACTCTTCTCTGGCAAAAAAGCCCAATACTCTCAAACCCAATATCAGAACAAAGAAAAAGCCCAAGCGTTTATTTCCTGATAAATATTGCTTTGTATAAAGAAATAAATATACTTTGGCACTGAGAGCCAAAATTTTACTTATGTTATAAAAATCAAGAAAATATAAGAGATTGAGATAAAATAATAAAGAAAGATAAGAGAGAATTGTCAAGAGAAAGAATGGAGGAGAACTTTCATTCACATAACATTTTTATAAGTATGTATTAAAAAAAAACATTTTTATAAGACTATATATATATATAAACCTCCAATTCTTCAAGAATTACAATGTCATAAACATAATAATTATGAAATCTTAAGAGACTATGATCATCCACTTCCACAATATTCATAACACTCTCCTTTAGATATTCATATACAAATATTGCACCCTCATTAAAACCTTACTAAGAAAAACTCAATTGGACAAAAGCCTAGTGAAGGAAAAGAGTACATCATGGTCTCTAATTCCCCTAATGATAATATTGTATTTACTCCCTACATGATCTATACTCCCCTTAATAACAACATCAATTTTACTACTCCTGATGACAATATCTCTTCGATGTATTTTCTAGCATATCTTTCTTTTAGCTGCTAAACCATGAATGATGCATTGTCACAAAAATTTTTGTGAAAATGTAGTCATCTAACATATCTTTTAAATATGTTAAAATATCAGTATATTGTACCTTTATCTTATTTATTGTGAAATAGTAAAGGAAAATTATTCAAAAAATCACTAAAATATATCTTGCATCCACATATTCAAATTTTTTTTTTGAACAAAACAATATTATATAATATGTTCATAGGACTGTCATACCAAATCTTGCTTTTGTTTCCACTATGCACCTACAAGAACTAATTTTTATCAATAAAATCATAATGAATACAACATTAGCATGATACATAAATATTCTTATAAAATATACAGTACTTTTGGACCATTCAATACATCTTTACAAGAAAATACATCATGGCAAAATATGTGAGTTAAAAATCATGGAAAAGTTGTCAACATTGATATTTGAGTTATTAATAGAGATACTAAAGTTGTAAATGAGATATTTGTTAAATATTTCCTAATAATCTTCACTGGAAGTATGGTGGCTAATATCATTTTTTGAAGTTCTCGAAGTAAAGTTGTTAATGTAGAAACTTTAGTTGTAACTAGCGATACTAAAGTTATAAACATTGTATTTGTTGAAAATTTTCTAATAACATTCATCGGCATTCTGCGGCTAATATCTTTTCTCTCTCTGACTAAAGGTATTAATATAGATACTTGAGTTTTTAATAACCTTTATCGAAACTTTGATGGCTAATATCTTTTTTTCTTTTTCTTTTTTTTTTAAAAATTTCTCAGACAAAGTTGTTCATATAAATAATTAAATTGTTAGTAGTGATACTAAAGTTATTAATATAGATATTTAAGTTATTAATAACCTTTACTAGAGCTTTGGCGGCCGGTTGCCGACAAGGTGGTCATCATATCACTGGCACCGGAGCTTTAACGGAAGGCAATGGGTTGATGATTTCTTATCTAACAAAATTAAGAATAGTTAGGTAATTTCTCAAATTTTATAATATATTATAATTTCAAATCAATCCCTTTAAAATTATTGAAATTTAACATACGTATTCATCTTTTACCAATTTTGATGGCAATTTTTTTGTCTTTTTCTTTTAAATAAAATGAAATTTTAAGATTTAATTGTAATTTTTCTTTTAATAGTTAAGGTACAGGACCAATTTGTTTTTTATCTAAAAAATCTATGAATATAAACAATTCCCTCAATTTTTTTTATTTTTTTAACTTTTTTTTTTTAAAATCTCTTCTATCCGCCCAAAGAATATTATATTACCTCTAGTTTAAAATATAAAATAAAGTACACTATAGCAAACTTCGTCCAATAGTGGGAGCAGCATTTCTTAGCCCGGTTTACAAAGGATCATTCAACCCGCGTACCAAACAGGTGCCGAGAGTCCTGCGAAGGAAAATTCACCGAAAGTTCTGGGAAGGAGCACCAATAGTCACACTGAACCGAAGGGCTCCTTCCATGAAATTTCGGCGACGTCTTTTCGCAATGTTCCCCTCAAAGCTCAGGGGCTGAGAAAATCATATCGGCTTTTAAGTGGATCGCATTCCTCTAAATCCAATACCTCTGTCTCTTAGTTATGATCATTCCAAATCAAGAGCCATCATCTTCTGGATCGTCCTCCAGCGAATCGACTTCCAATCACTACGATGTTTTCCTGAATTTCACAACCGAGACGACATTTACCATCACTCTCTGTGATTCTTTGCGTAAAAAAGGAATCGACAAAATCTTCGTCGTCCCCAAGAAATTGAGGAAGAAGAAAAGGAAACGAGTTCTTGCATCGCCCGATCCTCCTACAGCAATTAAAGAAGCAACGGTTTATATTCTTGTGTTCTCTGAAGATTATGCTTCTTCCGCTCATTGCCTTGATGAGCTCGTTGAGATCATGGAGTCCAAGAAGAAAAAGAAGAAGCAAGTGGTTTTCCCGATCTTCTACCAAATAGAACCAACGGTTGTTCGGCGTCAGAAAAGCAAGTATGGAGAAGCCATGGATGCTCATCAACGGCGCTTCGGAGACGAACGGGTTCTTAAATGGAAGAAGGCTTTGAATGAAGCCGCCGGTTTGTCCGGATGGCATTTTGAACCAGGGTAGGTACCGTTCCCCTTTTTTTCATTAAAAAAAAAAATTTTTAATTCAAGATATGATAAATATTGCTATTTTTTAATAATTAATTGTTGTATGCTTTAATCAGAATTATTCAAAATGATTATATTATTAATATTAACCATATGTCATGAGATTAATTAATGTATGGAATTCCTTCCCGCAATATCAGTGTCAAAATATGAATTTTCTGCAGATTATCTGAAGCATGAACATTGGGATAAAATGAAGCATGGAATATTGCTTATTCGACTTAAAGTCAGGCTAGTCAGGACTTGGGATGAGGATATGGAAGTTAAAATATTATGTAGAGGACCAAAATAAGATGGTTAAAACCAAATTAAAGTAATGTGTCAGAGAACCAACTTGTCTTTTGGACCAGAAGAAAATCAACTTGTTAACGTAGGTAAATTAGTTGAATCCTGTTACATGAATTGTGAAGACTAAAGGATAATGTAGTTGTGAGTATGCTGAACCTCTAATGTGTTGAGCAACTACTAATATGACTTACTGACTGACTACAAAATACGCTTTATAATTTCGACTCCCACTCTCCCAGGCTTTGTTTATAGCTTTGCTTGCTTCATTTTATTTTGTATATTATTTTGATGAAATGATGGAAAGAAATGAGTTAATTTATCTTTAAACCCTCATGGTGATAAAGAAGCATTAATGTGTTGATGTGTAGATCTGAAAATGATGTTGTTGAGAAGATTGTTGAAGTGGCCTTTTCTAAGTTGCCACCTAAAGGATTACATATTGGGGAACACATAGTTGGACTTGGCTCTCGCATAAAAGATGTGACTTCACTTCTTAATGCTGTGCCTATTTTAGGAATTCATGGAACTGCAGGAGTTGGCAAAACAACACTTGCAAAAGCTGCATACAATTCAATTGTCCACCAATTTCAAGAGGCTTGTTTTCTTTCTGACATCAGAGAAGCTCCAAAAGAATGTGAAGGCATGGTACGTCTTCAAAAGACAATTTTATCGGAGATTCTTGATGAGAAGAAAAAGATCAAGTTTAGTAGTGTAAACAAAGGAATCTCTAAGATAAACCGGAGGTTATGCAAAAAAAGAGTTCTTCTTGTTCTGGATGACGTGGATAAGAAGGAAGAATTGGAACAACTTATGGGAGGTCGTGGGTGGTTTGGAAAAGGCAGCAAAGTCATTGTGACAACAAGAAATAAGCAATTACTGATTGATGGTCATATTCATGAATATGAAATGACGAAGCTAAATGACAATGACTCTCTCGAGCTTTTCTGTCAATATGCCTTTCCCTCTGACAAACCTACAGTGGAGTATGAAGACATGTCCAAACGTATGGTGAATTATGCACAAGGCCTTCCTTCGGCTTTGAAAACGATGGGCTCCAAATTAAATCATAAAAGCATGGATGCATGGAAATGTGCATTGGATCAATTGGAGAGACTTCCAGAAAGGAAGGTTGAAGATGTTCTCAAAATAATGGGAAAGTAGGATGCTTCAGAACAGTTAATGATCATTGCTATCTTATCCCAGAGAATTTTTATGGAGAATGTTACTCTTTTGCCCATAGTTAATAATTCTTTTATTTTACTCTTTTTAAATGTTTCTGAAATGTTAGGTTTTGTTCAGCTGTATAACATTTTTATTGATGGTAAAAATGTCTACATAGATCTCTTGTTCAAAGAATTTATTAATAGAATAACTACTACTGCAAATTTTACTTGCTTTGTTTAGTTGGTCAGGCAAAAAAGGAAGCAGATTTTAGGTGTAGGTTTTTTCTTTCTCACTTTGAATCACCTTGTATAGGATGGGAATTAGGAGCACGACTATCTGCCTGTGACATTATTGAAGACTGATTAGAATTAAGTTGCTGGCCTTAAAGATTTTATGGATTTGGAAATGGCAGACTACCTTGATGCTTCTATGGCAAACAGTCCCCCGGGACAATATACATGTGAAGCATCTTTCCAAGTCCCGGAAAAGGAGAGAAATGGCCATGAAGACAGGCTTGTGAAGAACTTCAGGAGATGGATATAACGCAACAACAATATAATGAGGCCTTTGGGTAGCTACAAATGAATTATGAAAATAAATGAACCCTTTATTCTGAGATAGCAATGATGTAAGGCTTTATGGGGCATGAAAAGCAAGCTGTCATATCAAGCTAGCTGTTACTGTTAATAATATGTTGGTGTTTGTTTTCCTATCCTCACCAGATATGTTGAAAGAGCTTATTGAACTCATCCTCACTGTAGAGATATGAAATGGATATATGGTAAGGAAGAAAAATTATGTAATGCATATGTGAAAAAAATTGAATATATGTTTTGCTGATGCATACGGGATAAGTTATAACAATAATCCATGTGTATATTTGCGCTCTCTCATGTTGTGGGTTTTTGAAGTCATTTTGCAGGATAGAAGTGTTGCAAAAATTGCATTTTGTTGGCTGTATTTGAATTTTGTAGAGACACTATTTGGAACATGTGTGTATTCATGATAATGATACCACCAAGAGCAACTACTGTATTCTACCTCTGGATATGATTTTGTTGGGTTTGGGAAAGTATATGCCTCTGTATATCTATCTGATATGAAGTATAAACCGTACATCACCAACTATATTTTGTTCTCTATGTTGCTGTGTTTCAATGTGTTCGTGGTTTTGATTTCAAGTGTCACCTTGAGTTTTTTATTATATGATACTTACCTGCAATTGAGGGTTGAGTTGCTTGTAACTACTAGATAATTTATCTTTGACACATTGCAGCATGGGTTATTTATTTATTTGAGTATACTCATCTATATATAGGAACATAGTTGAGTTACATGCTTTTTGTAAATTCACCTATGCACATTGCATTGGAACAGGGTTGATTTACACTTGTAAATTTACTTATGGACAGTTGTAAAATTTTGTATAATATCTTATAATGTAAATCAAGATTTGTAAATTTTCATATATACACTTGTTATTTTGGTACAGTTTGTTTTCAAAATGTTTATGTGTCCTTACAAATTCACCTATAAATTAATTTACACTTGTCAATTTAGTTATGATGGACCATTGTAAAATTTTGTATAATATCTTATAATGTAAATCAAGATTTGTAAGTTTTCATATATACACTTGTTATTTTGATATTGTTAGTTTTTAAAATGTGCATGTCCCCTTATAAATTCACCAAATGGATATAAGTAACTGATTGAAGTTTTGTCCTTACTAAATATCAAGTAGTTAAATAAAAATAAAAGTTAAATTGTACTCCTTATAACTTATACATGATATAAGTTGCTATAAATAAAATTTCACGTGGATTATATTAATTCAAAGTAATAAAAACTGGGATTGGACACGGGCCAAAAAAATTTGGATTAGAAAAAATTTAATAAAATGAGTCAATTATTGGTTGATGTGATAAATGATTTTACAAATAAATACAAGTTTGAATATGGAAAATACATTTATTAGGAGATGTAAAAACTTTTGTTAAGAGATATAAAAACCTTTTACTTTTACACCCGTAAAGAGACCATGAATCAAATAAATAAATCAATAAAGACTGATAAAAAAAAAAACTAGGAACTTTTCAACAATATCTCATGCTATAAAGAGAATCTAGTTGGGCTGATCGGTCTAACCTAGGAGGAAGAGAAATTTCATCCTACCCTAACCAACCCTTTCCAAAAATTTTTATATCAAAAAGGGAAAAAAAAAAAAATCTAGTTAGGCAGTGCGCCATGGCAACTGATTGTCAACCTCCAACGACGTGGATGTGTCTATCTTTGGGGATGATGGACACGACACGTTCACGCGGCGAAATCCAAAGAGGGAATCACGTAAGGCGAAGAAAAAAACCAAACCGTCAGAGACAAGGCTTGCGCGGGAAATGTGGACTCCGGTAAATTGCATTTACCGATATTCTGATTCAACAAAGTCTCTGTGTGATAGAAAATTTAGCAAAATGGAATAATTTAGGAAAAGAGAGTGAGAACGAGGCAAAAAAAATGAGGACGAAAGATTGATTGGAGATTCACACTGCTTCTTGTTGGTTGGGGTGTGGCAGGTGGGGGTGAATCAAGAGACATAGCCAACCAGGGAGGAAAAGAGGGAGACAGAATCTGAATCAAAAAAAGGAAAAAACAAAGAAAGAAACGAAGGAATTGAAGGAAGAAATAGAGAGAGAAAGTGCTTGAGGAGGAAAAGAGAATCATCCTCTGAGATCGTTCTGCGAAAAAAGGGCAGCAATACAGAGGACAAATTATAGAAATTTAATATTTTTATTTTTCACGGAAAATTTTGCTGCCTTTTTTATCTGGAAAAAATTTTCTTAATCTCTCCCAATAAACCCCCACCGATCCCCAGCTCCTTCCACCCCCAGCTTGCATTGCGTTTTCTTTCTCTGGTCATCAAACATTGTTGAAGGCATTCATTTTCTTCCTTCTGCAAGGTACATTCTCCCTCTCTCTCTCTCTCTCTGTTTTTGGCTACTTTAATGCATTTGGTTCTTTATTCTTGTTTTTCCTTTTTCTTAAAATGCCTGAGAAGCAAGGTTGCTTTCATGTTAGGTTATTCCTTCCCCTTTTGTTTCCTAGCATTCATTTTGCAAATTGTTTTTCCTTCAAGGTTCAATCCAACCTTTGTTGCTGAGGATTACCGAAGGGAAGAAACTGAGCGTGTTGGCTATGTTGAGCAAGAGGTTGTAGACAAGAGATTAAATTACAAAAAATGAGGGACCCTAATTCCATCTTCGGACCCCAGTGCTTTCATTCCCTTGCTTTTCATCTTCATTTGTACAGTTAGAGAAAGTTTTTCTGCGTATTGCAGAGTTCAGTATATTTGAAGATTAAGGGTTTGTTTTTCTTTACAGAAAACATAAAACCTGGCAATTTTTGTATTTTATTGCATTCCCTTGCTCAGGGGATATAAATACTTCTGTAATTACTCTGGTATTGGCTTTGGAGAGCAATGGGGGTTAGATGGAACCAATTTGGATTATGGTTCAAAATATTTATTGTCTTGATTTCTTCAGGGGAAATTCGAGTGTGTTGGTCGCTGAACGATGAAGGTAATCCAACAATTTGTGCTTCTTCTTCTTCTTCTTCTTGAAGTGTAAGCCCGTTTGTTGCAATTTGATGAACAGTCTCAGTGAAAATGCAGGATTAGCCTTGTTGGAGTTCCGAGATAGAATAACTTTTGATCCTTATGAAGCTTTGATGAATTGGAATCCTAATGATGGTAACCCTTGCAATTGGTTGGGTGTTCATTGCATTGACACAAAGGTTCAAATTCTGTAAGTTTCTCTTTGGTTTTCCTCAGCCACAATCCACCAAAGCACAATTACTACTTTATGTTTTGTGAAAATTTCTTTTGATACTTATCCTGTCCAATACAAATGATCTTTTTAAGATTTATATAGCACTTATTAAATGCTTATAGGATATTTCTTTTTTTGCTGCTTTTTTGCAGTGACTTAAACTCCTTATCTTTGGAAGGGACATTGGCCCCACAACTTGGGAAGCTTAGTCACTTAAAATCTCTGTAAGTATTGTTGAAAATGTTTCTGTATTTTTCCCCCAAGAGCTTTATTTGTTCTTCAACAAAATACAAGGTGAGATGAAACTTAGATAAAGCCAGTTGAGTTCTAAGTTGAAATTTTGGTGAAATATTTGACTAACGGAATTCAAAGTACTATACTATTTCATCAATTTATTTTTGTGAAGTACAAATAGTGGACATGAGGAGCTATATCCTGTGTTTCCTCCCTGAAATTAGTTTACAAGTTCTTTAGAAGTGGCCTTTTTTTTTTTCCAGCAAGTTCTGTCATTTCCATCATAGTCAAGAAATTTGAAATACAATTCAGATTTGTAGTTAGTTGTGCTTCTGAATGATTGTGTTTCTAGTTTTTTTTTTTTTTTGAATATTACTTGACTTGTGATTCTATTATAACTGTGCTTCGAATAGACAAATAGAGTATGTTAACATTTTCCTAGTTCTTACTTAAGTTTTATATGAATTACCTTGCATCAAGAATGCAAACATCAATCTATCACTTGGGATAATTTAACTTTGTGCTCTGTTTTCACTTCTTTATCTTTCCACTCCCATCTATGTGGTATGATTTCTAAGTTTATATTGCCTCTCTCTCCTCCAAACATGCAGAAAATTAACCTCTCCTTTACTAATTTGCAATATCAAAAATATAGTTAGTTTCCTCTCAACTCAATCAGCTTTTTACTTGTGTTATGGTTAGAATGCTATGTAATATGAAGACTTAAGTCTTCCATTTAGAAATGATTTTTTTGTACATATATTATTTAACTTGTTCTGTTGTCTTACTAGTTTTGTTGTTAATGTACTATCAAGACATATTACTATCATGATACTGTTTTAATTCATTATTTTCCATCCAACTACCTTTTTAATTAATTTTATGGTAATTTCCTTTAAATTAGTGTATTGTGCAAGAACAAGTTCTCTGGAACCATTCCCAAGGAACTTGGAGGTTTAGCCAAATTAGAGTTATTGGATTTAAGAGACAATAACTTTACTGGAAGTATTCCAGTGGAAGTTAGCAGCTTACCAGAATTAAAACACTTGTAAGTTTACTTTATATTTAATTAGCATTCTTTGTTAGATATTTGATTACTTAGAGGAAAGTATTTCTTGCTGTAGGTTGCTTTGCAGCAATAACATTAAAGTCAATGTTTTTCAAGATGTTGAGGAGCCCAAATTACCTTCTAAGTGGTTATTTGTCAACAAATGTACTTCACCTATAACATCTGTTTTTGGTGGCTTGAATAGAAAATTTGGAAATGGGTAAGCTTAACTACTTTGTTTCTCCTAATCCAATGCAATTTCTATTCCCTTTCTTTTTTTTTTTTGGCTTAAATCTTGAGGCTGACCGTTGAGTATGACAAATTTTCTTTTCATAAATGTTGCTCTTTTGTAAATTGGAGTGTCACCTAAATTCTTTATGGTGTTCACTCTCATGTCATGCATATTAGGAATCATGTGAAAACACACTTCCTACATAACAGAAAGATCTCACTGTAAAAAAGTCGTGTCGCTTTATTTACTTCTCATATATCAGTCTATGCAAAATATATGAAGGATGAAGCATACTGGTGCTTTTTTATAATCTCACGTCCTTACGTAATTAGAACCTTATGTCTTACAGATGAGTCAGATATTCGGTTTATGTATAATTCTGAACTTTGTTTTTCTAACTTTAAATGCATGACATGCGCAGTGTATGGCAGAGAAATTTTATACTGTTAAACAAGGCTGTTTCTATAGTTATTCAAATTAAAGGAGAACTTGTGAAATACTTCAATGCTTTGGTGCCTCCACTGTGCGTAGTTAACTTCTTTCTCATCTGATTTTGAATGTGTGGACATATATATTACTCTTTTTATTATGTTTTGATGACTAAATATATTTGTTTTTATAAAGGTTGCAGCTAAATAAAGCTCTTCAAGATTGTCAATTAAATTTATATCACAATGAACATGGTCAGTAAGTATTGTTTTATGAATTTTGACCTGTTTAGCCATTGCACTATTTTTTACTGATGAACATGCCCTGATTCATGTAGATTTTCATAAGTCTATGATTGCCCAAGCTATACCAAACATCATCAATTCTGCGCGTCGCATGTTACTTGATCAATCTAGTAACCTCGCTGCTATACCTGTCAGTGTTGGTCTTACCAAACCCGTGGTTCCTTTTCCTGCAACCTTGAGTAGTGGAGCTTTCCCAGCTATACCACATGTCAAGCAACAAAATCTATCACCTGTACCACCTCCAACTGTTAATTCTCCACCTAATACCCCAAATCAAGACCAATCTTCTATTGGAAAGCAAGAACATTCAACTCAAGGCACTTCTAGAAATTTATGGATTTATAGAATTATTATTATTTCATTTGTGGCTGCACTGATCATCATTGCTATGGCTATATTCTGTTTATGGCGAGTAGGAGCAGCCAAAACAATAGCTCCTTGGAAAACAGGAATAAGCGGTCAACTGCAGAAGGCATTTATAACCGGTAATATTTTGATAAGTAGATCCAAAGTACAATTTTTTGCTGTCAAATGCAAGCTAATGGGATGTTTTCTCAGCAATCAATTAAATTGAAATAAAATTCTCCAGAAAATTAAAATCATTACAATCCCAAACTAACTTTGTATGTGCAGACTCACCCTCTCAATTTGTGCTCCTTCATCTTTCTTATCTAAAGAGTAGCATTTTTAGGAGGAATTCTTTCATTTTTTATAATTGAGAAGAAATGAAGTTGACTTATCATACAGTGATGTTTGAGGTGTTTACTGTAAAAGGATTATGTCTTCACTCTTATCATTCATGTATTTGATTGATGACTGTAATTGATGTGAAATGCAGGGGTTCCCAAGTTGAATCGACCAGAGTTGGAGACAGCCTGTGAGAATTTCAGCAATATTATTGATAACTCTGTTGATTACACCACATACAAAGGAATATTGTCAAGTGATGTTGAGATAGCTGTTGTTTCTACTACTGTTACTTCTTCCAAAGAATGGTCAAAGAATGCAGAGATGTACTACAAGAAAATGGTTGGTTACTTTTAAAGCCAATGATAATGCCAAAAAATTCAATTGAATGTGAACCATCCGTTCTCAAGCTCCTCTTACTAATTATACTTTCTTTTTTGTTAAAAAAATTCAGATCAGTACATTGTCTCGTGTTAACCATAAGAACTTTGTCAATCTTATTGGCTTTTGTGAAGAAGAAGAACCATTCACAAGGATGATGGTTTTTGAGTATGCTCCTAATGGTTCTTTGTTCGATCATCTCCATGGTAATCTCTTTCGTTGTTATTTTGCATAGAACGAATCTGAATTATGTATATATTCTTGTAGCTGAAAATCATAATTCCAAACCCATACCATTTTTTTTAGATAAGGAATATGAAGATCTTGATTGGAAGGCAAGGAAACGGATTATCATGGGAATTGCTTATTGTTTGCAGTACATGCACCATGATCTAATTCCACCCGTAACTCAATCCATCCTTTCTTCATCTTCCATTTATTTAATGGATGATTTAGCTGCTAAGGTATTAACCATTTCTGCTTTAGTTTCTTGGTTGCTTTCGTTACATTTTTGAACAGTTTAAGGTATCTAATGAAAATATGAATTGTCTTTTATATTTTCTTATCATTGCTCTATTAATTACTTTAAAGAAGTTTACAATAAACCTTGTTTGATTTTTTTTCTTATTTTTTATTTTTTTCCTTATTTTTTATCATAATGTGTAGTAACATATTTCTAATTTTAATAATCAGGTAGCATATCATTTTAGCCAGCCATGGATGACAGAAGATGAGTTTTCCAAAGAAAAGGGGTCTGGCCATTTTAAGTCACCACCCAATGAAAATCTTGAAACCGATGTTTATAATTTGGGAATGTTGTTGCTTGAAATAATTTCAGGAAAACTCCCTTACTCTGAAGAACAGGGTCATCTCACTGAATTGGTAAATTTCAAATATCATTCAATCATTTCCTACATTTCATATATGTTCATTGGAGTTTTTTTATTAAAAAAAAAAAAATATTTATCAATATTTATATTAAACTTTTATGAACTTCTTAGGCTGCTGATCACATAAAAAACAACAGAAGCGTCAATGGTATGATTGATTCCATTCTGCAATCATGTGAAAAGGATGAACTTGATGTGATTTGTGAAGTAATACAAGATTGCATCCAAGCTAATCCAAAACTAAGACCTTCAATGAAGGATATAGTTTCCAGATTGAGAGGAGTCATTAACATATCACCCGAAGGAGCAGCTCCAAATCTTTCCCCTCTTTGGTGGGCTGAACTAGAAATATTGTCTGTGGAGACCAATTAAGTCTGTACCCTATACCTCAAATGTTGTGTTATATTATTGTATGGGCTTTATAAAATTCTTTTGTTCTTATTGTTTTGAACCTCCACTGTTAAAAGAGTTGTAGAAACATAGAGGGATTGGGAAAAGAACTTAGAGGAGTTGGGAATAGAAAGAGGGAGAAGACAGAGGCAGACTTCTGCAACTGTTAATTCATTCGCTGCACGCCAAAAACTGATTTACAATTGCTGGCTTTCCTATTTATAGCCATATAACAGATATAGTAACCCGCTATGGTTATTACCCAACGGCTATTTTATTTATCTCCTAATCCTAACCATTAATAGGCCTCATAGCATTAGTTTCGTGCCTACTACATCCTTAATCCTTTAACCTACTAATTATCTACACTCTACATAACAATGGGTTTTTCTCTATATTTACTTAATAATTAATAGAATTATTATCAACTTTTTAGAAGATCTCCATATATAAATTCTGGTAGAAAATATCTCATCCCAATTTTTTAAATATAATTTGTGCAATAGTATATTTGTAATATTAATATTGATGTCTAAATATTTGATATGGGGTGAGTATATATATTGATACGGTACCCCATGGCATGACATGTATCTTGCACCCATACCACAACATACTTTTTCAATTGTTTTTTTTAATTATATTTTTCTATCAAATTAATTAGTGAGAATAAATTTGTTAGGTATAGAAACAAATAACTAACTACTTTTTCAGTTATTAAACAAAAAATAGTTAATAAAATTTTGAGCCTCATGAATATCATTTTTTTATAAAATATTAATATTTATTGTTTATTGAATTATTATAATTTTTTTATCAAAATTAATTAAATTGAAACAATACTTCTATAGGAAAATATTTGAAATTGCAAAATCAAGTAATGAGTTGTGAATTGCTTATCAAATCCCGTTATTACCTTATCAATCCTTGATAACTAACATGATTAGGAATTTCTTAATTGTAAAGTTCTTTTTCTGTAATTTTCCCTACTTTTCCAGTAAGGAAAGAAACCATATATTCTTAAACCAATATAATAAAAAAAAATATTCCCTTCGGTCCTTAATATAAGACGCATTTATCTAATTTGATTAGATTAAGAAAGTTGGTTGCGTTAGTTAATATGATATGTATTTCCTAGTCCTCTTCTTTAATTCTCTTATTTCCTATCTTCCTTGATTATGATTGAGGGAGCATGAATAGGGATAAATTAGGAAAATATTGACAAATATAAAAATCATTTCTTATACTATTTAGGACCAAGATCACCTCATAAAATATATTTTATATTAAGGAGCGAAGAGAGTTTAATTCAAATATGTATGTGTTTTGTGTTCTTCTCACGCCTTCTCTCATATCTTATAGAAGATGTGGGTTCTATATATGGACAAGTGATCAAAATAGAGGGTGGGTGTAAGATGGGTGGGTCGGTACTTTCTCTTATGGGAAGATCAGTGTCAAATTGTCTAATTTTTTTTTTAAACAAAAAGAAAGGAAAAAAAAGAGGCAAGTAAGGATGTTCTAAGTTTATTATCTTAGGAATATTTTAAGGTGCCAATCTTAAAAAAGGGAGAAGCAAATGCAGCAAGATCATCCCCTTCAACAGCCACTCCGTTGATCTATTTGTTATGAGGTGAGCGGGAAGAAATATCTTTATAAATCGAATTTTAAAAATTTTGGGGAAATGAGATTATAAATTTTTTATTAAAAATAATATAAACTAAAAAAATAAAATTACCAAAAAAAATTTCAACGCTAATTATCAATAGATTACCCACATAAATTCCGTCAAATGTTTTTATAGAGCGAGTTTCATGGATTATCGAGTCGTCATATCTTTTACTATTAAAAGTCATTATTATTATTTTTTAAATGGTGACGGTTAACTTTTAATAATCATTAGGAATTTAAAATGGCATTCTAATAAGCAACAGATCTTAACTATTATGTATTTGACAATTTTTTTTTTTAAATGTATTGGTGTCTACCGTTAATTGCATAACCAACCACAATATTACAAAAAAAATTTAAAAAGAAAAAGACAATGTAAAAAAAACAAACAAAATTTAAAAGTTATGGAGATGAAGGAACTGATGCATTGTCAAATTCTTCATTCTCCAGTTAATTTGTCGACCTTCTTATTCAAAAGAGAGAATGAAAGAGGTATGCTTTTTAGCTGAATGTGTGTGTCCGGTAAATATTTGTCTAATCCATGGAATTCATGAAGGAATTGATGCACTATTAGATTCTTTATTCTCCAGTTAATTTTTCGACCTTCTCATCCATGGAGAGAATGAAAGAGGTATGTTTGTGAGCCAAACGTGTATGTCCTTATTAATATTTGTCCGATCCATGGAATTCATGCCATGACTGGATATGTGAAACTTGTACAAGTTTCACATATTCAACCATCACAAATTCTATTTACAACCAACAAAAATATCAAGATTTTAGAGGAGGAAGAGCTTGTGAAGGAAGAGCTCCAATCCCTAGGTTTGAATAGGTGAGAATTAATTAGAGATTATTTAAAAGGTAATCAAAATAAGAGTAGTTGGCAAGTGGGGAAAGATTACGTATTCGGAGAAGGAGGCGGTGGTGCTTTCAAAAGTCATTCTGTGGAATACGGTTGTTTTCATAAAAGGTCATTTTGTCATTCAAACTTTACGGTCATTTAATATAACAGTTATTTTGTGTTTTTGCTGTTATAAGGTTGGAAGTTAAATCGTTTGTAAGTGTTACATCATTACAATTGTTTTGAAAGAACTGTTATCTTTGTCACTAAATAAATGACGATTATTAACTATAACGTTATTTTTGTGTTTTCGTAAATTCCGCCTCACAATACATGATGGCGCACATAATTAAAAGTTAGTTTTAAGCATTATAAATCCTTGTGTGACCTCTGCTTCAACATACATAATATTTATTAGTTGTAATTATTATATTAAGTATTATAAATGCACAAATATGTGTAGTAATATTTGACGAAGCTTGTTGAGATTTTTTTTTTTTTGGGAAATCATGTTGTCAATATGAATATCCAAGTTATTAATTATAATTTTTAAGTTATCATTATCTATATTTAAGTAGTCAATATCAACTGACAAAATAAAACCTATAAGATTGTTAACATTTGGAAACTCAAATGAGCAATATGAACACTCAACTGTTTTTGAGGGAAAAAAACAGGGAATACAATCAAACAAGGTTGTGATTTGCACTCTGTTTAATTCGGGTTGCCTACAGTACATATAAAGAGTGAAAAATAAAATGTCATAAATATTTTTTCCTTTTTGGATCCTAACCGAAACTCCAACCAACAACAAACTAGCAACAGACAAGTACCTGCAAACTGAAACAAAAAGTAACAAAAGACAAACAAAAGAACGACACAGCATCACTAGCCTAGCAACAGCTACAATTGCCACGTCACTACCCATTCTATGAAATTTGAAAGTCAGCAGCTTCATTCTTCATTAGCGCTAGCCTCTATAACCGCCGGCTCGGATGGCAACACCAGAGTAAGTGTCAACTCCGTCGAGAGACAACCATTACCATATGCTTCAAACTCGGCTCTACTCCGACAATGACGACCCACGTTACCACCTACATGACTATCATCTTTAAAAAATCATAAAAGTTTGAAAACAACACATTTTTTTAATAAAATATTAAAATGTCACTTATTTTAACCAGCTGCCATAAAGGCTCGCGCTGATGAAGAAAGAAGCTGCTGATCACTTGTGATTGCGATAGAATGGGTAGTGCTATCGCAATTGTGACCGTTGGTAGGCTAGTTATGATGCGTTTTTCTTCTGTTTTGACTTCTGTTATATTTTTCTAACACTAGAAATTAGAAAAAGTTCAGAAAAATAATAATTTTTTTAAAAAGCCTACAAATCTAAGCAGTTGTTTTTCCTCACTTAATTAATAGCTGGTCGGGGCTCATTGAATCTGGGTACATGAAGCATGTCTGTCTTCTTTGTCCCCCATTGTGTCAGACGGAGCTGCTGAGCAAGAACCGCAGCCAAGAACTCCACACACTGCAATGGCGTCAGCACATCCAGCACTCCTTTCAGTGTCTTCAACCTCACGCAATCCGCCCCCTTCATGGTCCTCTCCAACCCATCCAACAATCCCTTCACCGCCGCCGCCACTTCCACCTCCCCTTCGGCTGCCAGCGCCCGGCTCGAGTGCTTGGCGAGCTCGACCATCTTATGGTCAGCCAAAGACATCTGCAACCTCTCCATCTCCCTCTCGACCTTCTCCTCCTCCATCCTCATCCTCATCCTCAGCTGCTCTATCTTCCTAGCCTGCTCCTCACTCACACCAAACGACGACGTTTGGAGACTCCGCAGCAACCGGAACACCATGGACGGCTTCCATCCAGTGATCCAAGAGCAGGCATTCTCGAGAGGAGTGAGCCACGTGGGAGCAAAGAAGGGAAGCACATCTTCACGAGCTTCAGCCCATTTCACAGTGTAATAATGCTTGATGTGAGCAGTGGTTGTGTTGACCAAATGCTGAAGGTTAACGACGTCGTTTTGGTGGGTGAGCGCCACCATTTGGGTTCGGTGAAGAAGGTGGTGGAGGATTTCTTCGAGCTTGGAGAGCCAAGTGTGGTGGAAGTCATGGAACCTGTGTTGGACTTGAGATTTCATTATGATTATAGAAGAATGATGTTAGAGAAGAAGAAGAGGGGTGTATAGTGAGTGAGGGGAGTGACTAGTGAGAGAGTATAAAAAGGGAGGGGGAGGGAACAGATGGAGAGAGGAGGGAAGGCCACGGAGGGAAGGAGAAGTGGATGCATGGCTTACGCGCAGCTACTGGGTAGTAGTGCGTTACGTGCTCTGTTTGACGCTTTGCACTTCCCTACAGGTACATCTTCATCATAACTCCCCACTTTTTACCTTAATAGCAGATCGGTTTTTGTTTGGCAAGTTTTCATTTAAAAAGCTATATTATCTTAGAAGTTTTTTCAGGTTCAATATCAACCTAAAAATTTTAAAATGTAGTACTATCCAATATTGTTAAATAACTAATTTTAACTATTAAAAAATTGATGTTGACCATCAACTTTTTAATAGAAAATGGTAACATCACTATGTTTTAAAACTTTCAGAGCAACATTGAACTTGAAAATATTTTTAGGGCAACATTACTCTTAGACGTGTACTTCTGGATGAATTTACTACTTAACCCTTTTTTCAATAGGGTTAAGGTAAAATATCATGACCGAAATTATCTAAAAAGTAGTAATGTTGTCTTGACAGTTAATAAAATTAATTTTAAATGTTAATTCTTTAATTTAACTAAAATAATCCATATGATATACTCTTACTCACCACTAAATATTTTCAAAGAGATTAATCTCTACCAGAGTATATTCCTTGTGTTTAATAACTGACATACTCCTATATAATATAAGGTAGACCCACAATTTTCAAAACGCCTACATTTCGTGGTTCTAATTTGGGATTCAAACATTTGAAAAGATTTGGGTCATTCACTAATTGCCAGAATAACAGAAAAACAACTTTAAAATTTTAAATAATGTATTTACCATTAAATGAGTTGTGATTTGCTTATAAAGCTTTGTTATTACTTTTTTCATTTTTAGTAACAAACTTGATTTAAAATTTTATAAGTTTAAAGTTCTTTTTCAGTGGGTTTTCCTAAATATTAATACTCCAATTACTTTTAGGTATATCTGGGATAAGAAAAAAAAATCAATTCAAATAAATATAGGGAAAATTCTTGAAAAATTCCTTCTAACGAAATTTATTACCCAAAATATACTGAAATTTTTTAAGGAGCCAAGTGTAACAAATTCTTAACGGTATAACTTCTTTTTAGTTGTAATTATGTGTAAAACAGAGGACATTCTATTCATAGCGAAAGGAAAATTGCAGTGGCTGAAAATGAGTTGTGACTTTACCATAAATATATTGGGAATTTGAAAAAAGATTCATTTTTAGAAAAAAAGCTTCTGAAGAATATCTGAGGCACAACGGACCACACCCGGCAAAGCAAGGACCTGACCTTTGACTACAGTGAACGGTCAGGATTCGATTCTTTGTTAATGGGTGGATTTGGCTTTTGGGAGCGTCCAAGAGGTCAGACAATGCAAAACATTTGTAACACCTGAACCCATTTTCATGTGTTCTGGGTGCGACGTGTCGGAGTGGGAGCACATTCAGATTCCACGTGTACAGCAATTACCATCGTTGCAATCCAATTTATATTTATGCTTTTTCCCAATAAATTTTAGATTCCGGCTACTCTCTTTTACTCTTACCTTTCGCTCCTATATTTTATCCTAAAACGACACCGTTATAGGGGTAAAATAGAGGGAAAAATTCATTCAACGTCATGGAAGAAACTTAATCTCACTCAACGAAAAAATTCCGAAATTTCACTGTACCCCTATTCAAAATAAAATTAAGTTTTGTGGGTGAAGGGACAAAGATGCTCTTACTTTTTTTATTTTCATAAGTGCATTTACAAACTAAAAGGGGCATTTATAAGATAAATAAAAGGATTTACAAAAAAATAAAAGGATTCAAAAGAAACTAAGGATTGAGAAGAATACTTTGACTATTCACAAGATAAATAAGAAAATTCAAAAGACAAATAAAAGTATTCGTAAGAAAATAAAGATATGTACAAGACAAATAAATATATTCAAAAGAACCTAGAGGGTTATTAAAAATATTTTGGTTATTCATAAGACCAATAAGGGAATTAACAATAAAATCACTCATGAGATAAATAAGGGGATTTTTTTTTTAAAAAAAATAAGGACATAATTCTCTTTTCATCCGTAGAATGTAATTTCATTTTGACCCAAGGGTATAATTAAGTTTCGTATTCTTTTGGTATTGACTGAAATTAAATCTCTTCCATGCGAGTTGAGTGAAATTTTCCATAAAATAAATGAGGGTGAGCAGATTTTTTTTCAAAAAAAAAAAAAAACAAAGAAAAGCATCCAACATTCTACGGTACTATTTTGATAGTATTTAATATCTTAAATTAATTTTAATCCACCCATAACTCTAAAATAATTTTCTAGTAGCACCCAATGTTTAACACTTAATATCCCGAAATATTTTTCAGTAGTATCGTATCTCTTGAAGTTTTTTCCTTTCTTTGTGCAATTTATCCATCAAATTTTTTTCTCAGTCACTCAAAAGAAATTGGGTGTACTAAAATTATTTTAGGATACTAGATGCTCCAGAAAAATACTTCACGTGTTAAGTGGTAGATATTGGGTGTTATTAGAAAAATATTTAAATGGCTGAAATTGTTGTTAAACTCGCGAGTTGACTCTTCGAGTTTACCGTTTTTACGTTTCTACTTTATAAAAACAAGTCGAGTTAGTAGTAGACTTGTGTTAGTCATAAACTCGGTTAAACTCATGAGTTTATGCACTAAGTTTACCGTTTTTACGTTTCTAGTTTATAAAACCGTACGTGTTAACTTATTCTTAAATTTGTATTAACTTTTTTAATTTGATCATGCTTAATGATTTTATATAGAAATTTGGTAGAAATTTATTTATTAAATATGATAAATGATGAATGTTGATGGATTTAATTTTAATTATTTAGATTTAAAATATATTTAAATCAAATTATTGTTATTTTTATATTTTAATTATTTAATTATACATTAGTAATACCTATTTAATAATAAAAGTAAATTCTTACGAGTTTACAATTTGAGTTCACGTTACGAGTTTATGTCATTGTCATGAGTTTGCTTAAACTCGTGAATTTGACAATTTTGGCTGAAAATACTACCCAAAAAAAAATTCTTAGAATGCTGGATACTCTTTTTTTTTTTTTTTTTAAATAAAACAATAAAGTATTCATCCTCACTTATTTTTTCTCCAAAACCACGTAATTTGGGAAAACGATGAGAGCAAACTGCAGGAGTAAAGGAGAGAAGTCAAGTTCACAAATTCTAATAAACTTTAAGATAAAAAAAAATTAAGGGTTAAATAGCAAATCCATTCGAAAGGTATAGGTGTAGATGTGTTATCTCGAAAGTTTTTTTTTTTTTTTTTGTCCCAATCTCGCCTTCAAAGTATTAAAATGTGGAAATGTTGCCCATATTTGTTAATTTTGATGGTTTGTTGACTGAATTATGATGAGGTGGCTATGATATTAAGCCATGTCATCACCATCAAATCCACCTTGTTTGCTGACTCAAGAATTGAAAAAAAAACTAAAAATTTGTCCTCTTTAAGTTTTGTTTTTTGTTTTTTTGTTTCAGAAAGAAAATAAGCAGAAAGCACTAGCCTCTACATCAACAATATCTAATAAAAAAGAAGGAACAACACTAAAAGGGTAAAACCCTGCTGCAACACCAAATCAGACTTGCCTTGAAGATTAAATCCAGGACCTAGGTTTCTAGTGACGCCAAATCTGGAGCTCAATTTTAGATCAAAAACATAAATAAATAAAAGAACATGAATCGAACAATCCTAGAAACCATAAATCAAACACATATCCGGAGATCAAACCCCATAAATCATTGTCATCAATGATGAGAACCTACTAGGAAAGACGATTGAATAAGAAGCACACAAATAAAATATCCAACCAACAAGGGAAGACGATGAAAGAAGCATAAGAGTGAAATCTTGAACTCAAAGGATGACGTAATGAGGAACTCAATCTGACCTCCTTTCGATGAACTCTGACCTACTTTTCGTTCATTTCAACTGGATCTTCAGTGAGGGAAGGAGGGTTTCATTAAGACTTCAATTTCACTTATTTTTGTTGGATCTTTGTTGGTTGATTTCCTTAATGGCAGGTGAACCAATCGAACAGTAATAAAGTGTAAGTAGAGTATCGTCCCACAGAGACTGAGATACCAGGAAGTGACGCTCAATTGCTATGATAGTTGTGCGAAACAGAAAGTAAATATGATTGGTTTGAAAGGTTGTTGTGGTTACGCTAATTAACAAACAAAAGTAAACAAAGTATCATAGTTGTAAGAAGATGTTAGTAGGAAATTAGACTGAACTTGGAATCATCCTTAAGCATCTCAATTGCCCAGTTGCTTTACCCATTGTTATAGCATCTATACTGCACAACTTCCGCAATGCTACAACATAGTTACTAACTACAATGCTATTCAGTTAACCCACCACTATAGTCTATTGAAGCTTTCGCGTCCGATACATCTAATGCTAACTTTACTCCTTTCATATGCTTATGGCGATTTTCTAGTTAGATTAACACTACAAAACAGGGTGTAGTGGTTATGAATGATAGACCCATTCCTGAAGCCTACAATAATAGGTCAAGCCTTGCACCAGCTTTTCTAGCAATCACTGTTTCTCAGAGGTCTAACCCCGACTCCTTGCCAGTAAGCCGAGGTCACAAATCTTGTTCTTAGCTTCCGTTAATCGACAAGGTAATTAATTCACTGATAAGCAAACTGAATTTATTGAATTAAAAACTAGCAACTGGGTTCATTCAAAACTTAAAGATTCATCCTCGTTCAGCTATAGGAAATTTAGTTCATGACTGACAAGGGAAACACAAAACAAATAACAACAAAATGACCCATGATCAAAAGAATAAAATAAAAGAAAACAGAAAGTTCGACGAAGTTACGACGGCGTGAAAGAAGCCCTGTCACATCACACTACACGTCTTCTTCTCTCCGTCTTACTGCAAGGAAGGATCACTACTAAAAAACACCAAATTTGCGACGGAAACAAATCCGCCGCAAAAAATTAAAGATTTTCAACGGATATAAAAATTCCATCGCAAAATGGAAAAATTTGTGGCGGAATAGATAATTCCATCGCAAAAAACATCGCTTTTGCGACGGAATTAAACTTCCGTCGCAAAATGGAGGTTTTTTGTGGCGGACCATGATATCCGCCGCAAATGGGCTGCCCTAAGGCGCCACGTTTGACTTCGTTTTGCGGCGAAGCTAATGTTCCTTTGCAAAATGGAGGGGTTTAGCGGTTATTTAGCTCCATTTTGCGGCGGATGATCGTTTCCGCCGCAAATTGGAGTATTTTTGCGGCGGATAATTTTTTCCACTGCAAAATGGAGGATTTTTGCAGCGGTTTATGTTTTTCCGCCGCAAGGCCGCCCTTTGGCTCCATTTTGCGACGGAGTAGTACCTTCGTCGCAAAAAACTCACTTTTTGCAATAGAGTATTATTTCCGTCGCAAGTTTAAGTGGTTTTGCGACGAAAGCTTTCGTCCGTCACAAAAATCGGGACCCCATAACCCTTGCCCACCTCTTTCGCGGTCCGAGACACAGCCTCTCTTCTTCTTCATTTCAGATCTTCCCTCTCCGCTGCCTCCCACACTTGCAGTCTCCCCTCCTTAGTCAGTCTGGTCGCCCTCATCCCCTTGGTTTGTGGACGTCGCCCCTCACCCCCTTGGTCCGTGAACGACGCTCTTCCCCCTTTGGTCAGTCGACGGCTCGTGCTCTCTCGATTCACCGCCTCCTCCCCAGTTCCGGTAGTCGCTACTCATCCTTTTTCCGATCGCCGCCGCCCCTTCCTTCTGCAGTCATCGTCATCCCTTTCTTCTCCAGTCACCACCGCCCAAACCTTCCCCCCAGGTATTTCTCTGCTATAATTTTGGGATTTGTCAACCAGTTTTTGAATATTAATCTTATGTTTTTTATCAAATAAATAAGATTAACCCTATTTTTTTTTATAGAAAAAAGTAGATAAGATAAAATTAGAGGACAAATGAGGGAGGGAGTTAGATTTTACTCATTTTCAGAAATCAAGAGAAAATATATAGGTGGTAGGTATTTTCAGTTTGCTGCTTAGTTGATATTTTCAGCATTGTTAGTTCAGTAGGCTATGTTAAATTCCTAATTTTTCTGGTCTGTGTTTTGATTGGCCTTCTGGATGAACTTTGATTTGGTGCTGTCAACCTTTTTGTCTGCTTTTTGTCTACTTTTTGTGATATAACAAACCGACAATTATAGAGAGAGGACAGAAATTCGAAGACGCCGACTCTCCAACTTTTTTTAAGCCTTTTTTTTTTCGCCAGCTTTTAACTTCATTATGCACATAGGAAGACCACAGAGAGAAAATAAATGACTTCATGCCCCACCTTCTCTTCTAACTTTCTACATCCTCCACCCTCTCATCATCTGCTCGGCCTATCTTTCAACAGGTAGTGGCCCATATTCTTGAGCCATGTTAGAGGTGTTTCTACAGGTAAATGTAATACTTTTGTTATCAGTTGTTACATACATTTTATTTCCTCGTCCATTTAAATGAATTACAAATACATAAACTGACTTCATAATTAATGTTGGTTTTGTAGATGATAAGAGGGTGAAGGCGTTAAAACAGGTGGTTAGTCAGCAAGTAGATCAGCTGAATGAGCAACGAGAGATGATCAGGGAGATGCAGGAACTACTCCAGTCCCTATTGCAAGGCAAGGGTATGCGGTCGCCTCGCGATGATGACCACACTGGTGGTGGTGGTGGTGATCGTACTGATGGTGGTAATGATCATATTGGTGGTGGTGGTGATGACCAGCCTGCTGTTTAGACTCTCTTTTCTTTTGTTTATTTCGACCGCAACATTGTTATTTATATTTTGTTTTTACTGTGTAAAGTCTTATGATTGGTATAATATATTTTTATGATATGTCTTTTTTATTTCGTAATTTTTTATATAGTTTTTCCTTTTTTTCAGATTTTTATTTTTTATTTTAAATTAAAATGAAATTTTGCCATAGAAATTTACAATATTTGTATGATATATCTTTTATAATTTTGCAATTTTTTTTAAATTTTAATTTTTTAAATTAACATGAGTTTTGCGGCGGAATTTTACAATATATTTTTATCATACGCCTTTTTTATTTCGTATTTTTTTAATATATTTTTTTTCTATTTTTTCAAAATTTTTATTTTTTTTTATAAAATTAAAATGAATTTTGCGGCGGACTACAATGGCCGTCGCAAATTCTAAAATTTGCAGCAGTAAAGGTGTCTGCCGCAAATAGTTAGCGGCGGAAGAACAATTCCGCCACAAAGTTTGTATATTGCGGCGGAGAAAGCATTCCGCCGCAAATTTTCAAATTGTTGTTCTGCCGCAATGTTTAAGTTTGCGACGGATTATTAAAATTCCGCCGCAAATTTCAGTTTGCGTCGACCTATTTTGCAACGAACGTTTTTCCGTCGCAAATTCCACCGCAGATCGATTTTGCGACGAAAAAGGGGTGTTTTGCGATAGAACTTGTCCGCCGTAAAACAGAGTTTTTTTAGCAGTGGATGCTGGGTTCTCTTGGAGTTCTCGTGCCTCGTGAATTCTCTCTTTCTTCTTTTGAGTTTGACCGAATGTGAAAATTCATTTAGGCTCTCAACGACTTGATCCCTCTAAGGTTGGCTTGCTGTTTCCTTATATAATCAGGCTTTTTTGCAGCGTAAGTTCTAGCGAGCTAGACCTTCTAAATTTGTCGAGATCCATCGTATCTTTCGATCGTAGTAGATTGATTCTGCTGATCCTGCGGGATTCTTCAAATCTTTTAGTTTCAATTCTCCGCATCTTCTATTCCGTTATGTCAGCAATCTACCTGTCTTTTCTCAAGCTTCGCAATATTTCCTAAAACAATCTTGACAAAAGATTAGAACATATGTCACATAGCATTGCGTCCTTTACTTTGCTGTAGTTTCAGAGATGCTTTGTATTACACTTCGATATGCTGTCAGAACGCTATAGCAAAGTGTCAACTTTGGTATACGTTCTTCTCATAAAACTTTGTAACTTGTTCTTCTTTCAGCACATGTTTAGGATATGAATGATTTTTGTCCTTCAGTTCCCTATATTCATGAATTAATGTTTTTTTTTTTGTTTAGATTGATTGCAGTTAAGCTTGTATTTACCATATAATTCAGTCATAAAATATAGAAAAAACATGGCATAAATTGTGCTCATCAATCTTCACTGTCAGATCTTCAATGGAAGAAAGAGAGAGGGATGGGGGAGGGGGTTTCATTGATGAAATCTAAAGAGGGTCGATTTCATTCAGTTTCATTGGATATTCGTTGAGGTCTACAGGAGAATCCTCATAGCAAGCAAATCGATGATGGGGCTAGTGGTGGGGCCGTTGGTGATGGCTCACTAAGTAAACATTTCTGGGTCACGACGATGAACATGGGAGGAAGGAGAGGGAGAAAAAAAGGGTCCAGGAGATGATGCAGTGGATAGGAGGGGGAGAGGGTAGAAGAAGTAGATGGCGATGAAGTAGCAATTTGAGTGTCAGAGTGTAGGTGAGTTGTTAACATGAGAGAGTAAAATTGCTAGGTTTTAATATTTCCAGAGTGACATTATGACAAGAAATATTTTCAAGGCACCATTGCTCTTAGGCATATACTGACAGAGTGAATTTACTACTTAATCCAAAAATTAATCATTAACTCTCCACAGTTTTCATTTGGATTACAATTTATTGCCTGAAGTTAATCATTTACTCTCCATCAAGTTCTCCATTCACTAGTCAAATGTCCCTTTCTTTTTCGCCTCGGTTTATAATTGAATAATGATATTTTTAAAAGTAGGATACATGATTATATGTAATTGAAAAACTTGACCAACATATATAAGTAACTTGACTTAAATATTTTCCTAACAACTCCATGTAATTTAATTACTGAAATTTTAGTCATTTAATACGTTATCCTCTATATATTAAGTGATAATTCAATTCTGAAGGATTAAATACAATCTATAAAATTCCGGAAATAAAAAACATTCTATAAAACTATCGGGAGAAACGTATTAAATAGATAATAACGCCAAAAGATTGAATTTTAATTTTTTAGCAAAGCTAAAAGATTGGATTTGATATGATAAGTTAAATTTTTAACACATTTCTCTCTCTTATTTCACGCAAGAGTTTTTTTTTTTTTTCCCTATGAACACCCCCTCTACTTTTATTACTCCTCGGACTACGTAAGTTTATATATAGGCAATTAGGCATACATATTTGTTTACATTTTTCTAATTTGATATTTATGCGTTTTTAATTTCTCTCTTAATTAAATACTTTAATTTTGTTCTGTTAGCATCCTTAGCCCTACACAAGGGTTAACAAAATTAATAGAGGAACGTTAAAAGATTTAGTTGACATAAAATCACAAAATTATTAAATGAAAAATTCAGGTATATATATATATATCAATTAGTTTTACCTGCAATCTTTTATGTGTGTCATACACAGTTGTACTGTTATATTCTGAATTATAATTACATTTTCCTTTTGGAGCAAATAAGATAGGTTCACAATTCAGAAAGAAACTTCATACGTCAACATTCGAGTGTTATGTGGTATTGAGAGTTTTCTGTGACGATAAGGCAACAATTCATATAACTGTGAACCCTGTACTCCACAAGCGCATGAAATTAAAGTTTTTGAAGTAGATTGTCAATTTATTCATAAAAAGTGGGAATCGAATGAAATAGACTTAAAATATGTGAGGTGGAAGAACCAGCAGGCCGACCTCTTGACAAAGGCTGTTGGAGGAAATATACAGAGATTTATTAGCCAAGTTAGGGACTCATGACATTTACCGTCCCCACTTGAGGGGAGTGTAAGAAAGGATAATTAGTTCCTTGGTTATGTAATTAGAGTTATGGAATTAGCGTACAGTGTTTTGTTATGTTTTTAATTTTTTTAGAGTGTTAGTTGGCCTGCTATGACAGAGGCTGTTATGTTATGTAAATAAGGCTCGTAAATGTAGTTGTTTAATTAATGAATCTGACTTTTACCCCCAGCAGTCAAGTGTGAGGTTTGGTTGATAAAATAAAATTATTAAATTTTAAAATCTTATTTTAAGTCACATGATTTGATTTAAATTAAAATCATATATATGATGCAAATACGCCGTACTCCTAATTCTCTGATTTGGACTTGGAATGAAAGCACGCCATATATTCAGGGCCTGACATACTATCATCACTCATCAGGAAACGAAGGAAATTGCGCAGCCACAAATTCACTTTTGTGAGCTACCAAGGGAGGGGCGATTTCCGATGAGCAATAATGGAAGAACCAAGACCTTCAGCGTCAAGAAAATATTTCTTTGATCTTATTTATTTATAAGGTAAAGAAAATATAATTTTAGGAACTATCATTTTCTTAGAAAGTGTAAAATTAAATAAGATAAAGTTAGAAAATTACTAAATTTTAAGGTAAAATTAATGGAGTTAAGGTTTTTCTTAGTATGTGTGAAATATATTTAAAAATACCTTAGACAAGAGGAGAAAATAATTTTCACAAAAAGTTATCAAATGTTTTTCCCCTTAATCTTTGCCGGTTATCTAAGTTGTCCAAATATCACAATAAAATAGAGTATTTCTACTCATCCACTATAGTCAGGTGCGCGAATTGGATCGGATCCGGATTAGTCAGGATGAAGTTTTGGATACCGGATGGGCAACCAAAAAAAAAAAAAAAGAGTATTTCTTCCACACTTATTTATAAGATCTCAATAACCGAATTACACGGTCACTGGTGCAAAAAAGGCTTTTAAGACCGAACAAAACAGGCTTGTAAGAGCGGACGGACGGCCGGTCTTATTCCAGCCGGTATTAAAAGTCTACATATAAGACTGGACATTGATCCGGTCTTAAAAGTCTACATATTTTAGACCGAACATTTAAAACATTCGGTCTTAAAATTTGTACTAAATGAAAATGAAATAGTTTGATTCAGTCGGTCCAAAAACTCAACTTTTAAGACCGGCCTAAAATAGGCCGCTCTTAAAAATATCGGACTTTTAAGACCGGACAAAAATAAACACGGTCTTAAACTTAATGACTTCTAAGACTGACTAATCATACGCGGTTTTAAAAGACTGACTTTTAAGACCGGATGATAATTACGTCCGGTCTTAAAAAGCTTCCTTTAAGACCGGACATCTAAACATAACATAACGGTCTTAAAAAGGCCAACTTTTAAGACCGGCTTAATATGACCTTTAAAACCTGTCATATAATTACATCCGATCTTAAAAGTTAAACGTATAAGACCAGCTTATTTATTTCCAATCTAAATTTTCCCGAATTTTTCCCTGTTGTTGTTCCTGCTACTATATATATACACAAATCCACTACCCAATCCAGCACATAAAAGTCGATACTTTAAGCTACAAGCTATGAATAATTATTTGAATAAATTGAATTGGAAAAATGATACAAATATTATTCACCATGAGTTATTTGGCCTCTTAATTAATCTACAACACCTAAGTTAATTCATACAATAAGATAACTTACTTACAAATACAATAAGTTACAAATACAACATAGATGCGCCCAAAATAATATTCACCATGCTTTCATCTGATTCCCACCCAACAACGTAACATCCTCTTTTATAACATGATCGGATCCTGCCACAAAAATAAAACAAGGAACAAACTTCATAGTCAAAGACATTTTATGAACATAGAAGGAATAATATATATAGTTAAAGCCTTAAAGTAGTCAAATAAATCTGCATATATATGAATATTACCTTATGAATTGACTCTTTTATAAAGTGATATCTTCCCATATCCCTTCTTGATGATCACTTCTTACACCAGGTTCATTATCCGCTTCATCTTCTTCGTTCATGTCTGGTAGACCCCTTGAAAAAGGTGTACTCTCAGGAATACCATAATTTGAATTTTCCTCATCAATATCAATGACCCTCTTTCCTTGGAGAGCTACAGACCACATTTTATTTTCTTGATCGGTGATATAGAACACTTGTTGCGCCTGGTCTGCCATAATAAAAGGTTCATCTCCAAAACTTCTACCATTGACATCGACTAACGTAAATCCTAGCCGATCGATCCGAACACCATTATTGACATCAACCCACTTGCATTTGAAAATGGGAAATCTAATTTTCACATAGTCCACCTCCCATATCTCTTCAATAACCCCATAATATGGCATGACTGCCAATAAAGGGCTTTTGTCTTTCGAACTGGAGAAGTGCATAGATTCAGCCTCTAACATAACACCACTGTTCTAGACTGTGCTCCTATCATCTAGGGACTTCGTGTAAAATGTATAACCATTGATCACATACGAATTCCAACTTATGACATCAACCTCAGGACCACGTGCTAACCATTTGAGGATATCAGAAACACATTCCTCCCCCTCGACCTTTCGTTTGAACCAGTGTGCAAAAGTTCTGTTATGCTCCCTAATCAACCTTTGTTCAGTCATTCGATGATTTTCTTTCCTCACAGCTTCTTTATGTGCACCTATGCTGGCTTGAACTTCATCAACATTATTCAAGATGTATAAGTGGACTTGTGACAATTCATCAGGATCCACAGTCTTTACTAAAGCCCCTCGCCTACCCCCTCCAGCATGATGACATTTTGGAAGCCCAATATGTCTTACTTTGGCCAAATAATTTTGACAAAATTCCATGGCTTTTTCATAAACATATTTCTGAACAATCGATGCTTCTGGACGGTATGCATTCTTCACGTACCCTTTAAGGAATTTCATAGATCTTTCAATTGGGTACATCCACCGTAAATGGATAGGGCCGCACAACTTTATCTCCCTCACTAGATGAACAATTAGATGAACCATGATGTCAAAAAATGTAGGAACAAAAAGCTTCTCAAGGTAGCACAAGATAAGATGTCCTTCATTCTCTAATTCATCCAACTTTTCAATGTCGAAAACTTTAGAACAAACCGCATTGAAGAAGACACAAAGTCTTGTCAAAACAACCTGAAGGTCATATTCAGCGATGCCTCGAATAGCTATTGGGAGTAGCTGTTGCATCAAGACATGACAATCATGCGATTTTTGGCCTACTAATTTCAAGTCCTTCATCAATACAAGCCTCTTAAAATTTGAAGAATACCCCGAGGGAACTTTTGTGCCATGTAAACACTCACAAAAACTTCGTTTCTCATCCTTAGACAAAGTATGAGAAGCCGGGGGACAATAAGTTCTCGTCCCATACGGCCTTGGATGTAGCTCTTCACGTATTCCCATTGCTTGCAAATCCAATCTTGCCTTCACACCATCCTTGGAACTGCCTTGTATGTTGAGAAGCGTGCCAACAATGCTATCACATATGTTTTTCTCCACATGCATGACATCGATACAGTGTCTCACATCAAGATTGCGCCAATAAGGAAGATCGAAGAATACAGATCTCTTTTTCCATATATTTGTATCTTTTCTACTCTTGGCTGTCTTGCCGAAGATGACATTGATATTTTTCACCTTCTCATAAACTCGCTCCCCAGTCAATGGCACCGGAGCATCTTCATATTCTTGGCCACTAAAGAAGGCTTTCTTTAATCGACGATATGGGTGGCCCCGTCTAAGAAATCTCCTATGTCCAAGGTAAACCGTCTTTCTTCCATGTTGGAGTTGATGGTAGCATGTGCCTTCTTCACAAACCGGACATGCTTTATGGCCCTTTACACTATACCCTGACAAGTTACCATATGCTGGGAAGTCGTTTATAGTACAGAATATCATGGCTCGCAATTTGAATACCTCCTTCTTGAAAGAGTCAAAAACATCCACACCTTCTTCCCATAACTCCTTCAAGTCTTCGATCAAGGGCTGAAGGTAAACATCAATGTCATTCCCGGGTTGTTTTGGTCCCGAAATCAACATAGATAGCATGATGTACTTTCTCTTCATGCATAACATATGAGATAAGTTGTAAATAATGAGGAGTACAGACTATGAACTATGTACGCTGCTAAGGCTTCTATATGGATTCATGCCATCTGTGCTAAGAGCAAGCCTAAGGTTCCTAGGTTCTTCGCCGAAGTTGGAAAATAATTGATCGATTTTCTTCCATTGAGCAGAATCGGCTGGATGACGAAGCTTTCCATCAGAAATCCTCTCATCTGCATGTCACCGCAAATGTTTTGCATCATTTTCATTCGCAAACAACCGCTTGAACCTTGGTATGATTGGAAGATACCACAACACTTTTGCAGGCCCCTTATTTGACTTGTACCTTGGGGTTTCACATATCGGACAATTCTGCTTCTCTTCAAACTCTTTTCTATACAATACGCAGTCATTCGGGCATGCATGGATCTTTTTGTACTCCATCCCCAGTGGACAAAGTATTTTCTTAGCATCATAGTATCGATGCGGCAACACATTATCATCCGGAAGCATGTCCTTAAAAGCCTCAAGCATTTCAGAAAAACTCTTGTCGCTCCATCCATGACGTGCCTTCAAGCTTACCAATTTCAATACAGCGTTCAACAATTGGTATTTTTGACACCTTGGGTATAGCGGGGTCTCCGAATCACTGCACATATTACCATATGCATGTGATTGTTGAAAGGCCTCTTCTCCTACATCACGAATAATGCCCTCTATGCGATCGTCCATATCTGTGTCATTATCATCAAAGGCCACTTGCCCATGTTGAGACCCACTTGATATTTTTTCACCATGCCATACCCATATTGTATAGATCTTACAAAATCTATGACAGATTAAATGTGTGCGTATAACTTCATGACTTAGTCGCCTCTCATTCAACATTTTACACAAGGGCGATAAAACTTCCCACTATTATCATTGGCATTTTGTTTAGCAAATTCAATAAAGTCCCTCACCCCATTCTGATATTCAACGCTCGTCCGTAAAACATTTATCCAACTGTGATCCATAGTAGAATTCCTATGGACGGAAAGATTTAACATACGTATAATAAGACAAAATAAATGCATAACGAAGAATCACTTTTGGTCATGAATATCACAATGAAGCCAAACTAAAATACTCCCGAAGCAAAATAAATGCATGACGAGGAAATTTAAATGCTTCGCATGAAGGTCTTTGTGGACTCACCTGTAGCATATAAATTCAAATGCCAAATAAGAGTCTTTCTTCTCCCGCCACGAACGTTGATGTTGGAGACAGCAAGAGTACCCTAAAAATATTTGTTGGTCAGTTGGGTAGGTCTCAAGTACAAATATAATCTTCAGAATAGAATATTCATTAACAACAGAGAAGCATACAAGAGCATTTCATCGATTTCGTTCAACTCAAGAAAAACCCAGAACGATAAGTAGGCAAACCATGAAATTATATAACCAAAACACCTCTTACAGCTTGGTCTAAGTTTAGCTGAGGAACGAGGAAGTGATTGTCGAGAGAGTAACGCGAAGCACCAACAGAGCAACACACAACCACGGGAGACAAAACCTCCTCAGTAATCACTTTCAGTGAGACAAGAGAAATTCAGAGAGGGAAATTTAATTTTCCGCGCGACAGAGACATGGTTTTATGTTTGGATTTTTTAAGACCGATTAATTATAAAGCATCCAGTCCTAAATATTTTATATTAAATTTTTAAGTGTTACTTTTAAGACCGAATTCTTATCCTATCCGGTCCTATATATTTAAGAGCGCAGTTTTATAATACTCCGGACCTAAGTTAATTTTCCAGAGGAAAGAGTATTGACTTTGGGCCTTTGGCGAGCGCAGAAAATTATCAATGCTATTAATTAATGCTACTATTAATTACTTGAAGAAAAAATTAAAAAGAGACAAGTTTATAGTTCTTAATTAATGCTATTCTTAATTAATGCTACTATTAATTACATGAACAAAAAATTAAAAAGAGACAAGCTTATGGTTCCTAATTAATGATATTCTTAATTAATGCTATTATTAATTACTTGAACAAAAAATTAAAAAGAGACAAGCTTATGGTTCTTAATTAATGCTATTATTAATTACTTGAATATTGCCGTACACATTGCCCAAAAAAAAAAGAAAATTATCAAAGCTTGTTATCCTTCAAAGCCTAGGCAATATCGGCTTGAGCAGCATTAATTTCCCGCCGGATATCAACAAGTTCCCGTCTTATTCGTATCAGGTCGTTAGAGGAAAGAGGACGAGGGTCAGCGGTCAGCGCGCTGGGGCCAACTGGTTGGAGAGGTGGAGCAGGAACCTCTTCATGGTCGGAAGGCTGGAGGGGGGGTGCGGCAATGTCTTCATCATTGGAAATAACAATGGGTCCAACGACCCGAGACTCTTCTGTTTCAATCGAACGCACTCTCGATGGAGGAGGCGCACCGTATAACAATCGACGGAAGGCACGAGCATCACGAGTAAGAGCACCCCTACGAGCGGTTATCTTGTATCTAACCATGGTTTGAGCAGTACGTTGGCGCAAAGAGGTATGAGGCGTTTATTAATAAAGGCAGAGCTAGAGGTAGTTTGGAGTTACGAGGTAGTGCGGAGTTAATAAGGAGTGTTAAGGACAGAGAGGTAAAGAGCAGACGAATGGTCTACACACTTTACGAGCGAGTTTTATAAATATTATTTAACTTTTAAGATGAATTAATATTAAGACCGACCTTTTATAATTTCTCCGGTCCTAAAAGTATATTATTTATTTTTTTAACTGAATTAATTTTAAGACCGACCTTTTATCACTTCTCCGGTCCTATAAGTATATTATTTATATTTTTAGTCAATTAAATTACTTTTAAGACCAATCTTTTATCAGTTTTCCGGTCCTAAAATTCATTTATTCAAGATTTAAATTTCCTAAAAAAAAGTTCATCGTTTCAAATTTCGATAGCAGAGTCGTATCCTTACACTCTATCAGAGGATCTCTTCGGCTTCTAGATAAACTTCCCAACGTAACTAGGCGTCTCCTCGTATTCTGATGAACTATGCGTCTGCTCATTAAAGGTTCCGACGTTTCACTCCGGATGGGTGCTCTATTTAAAGCCGTTGTTACTTTACTTTCTTCACATTCTTCATCATCACTTCTACAATGGCTGCTCCACCGCCCCAAGGTCCTCCACCACTACCAGGTCCTCCTTTTCCTCCTCCCGCTGGGCATAACAATCCTTACCCTCCTCCTCTGACTCCGAACTCGACCACCAAACAGCTGCTGCGCCACCTCCTGGCCCGCGTCGATCATATAGATCAACGACAGGGCCAGCTTTTTCAGGTCTACCACGCCGTCAACAACAAGATCAACTCGATACTCAACGCCCACGACGTTGAGTACAATCCGTTAGATGACGACGTCACCGACCCCTCCGACGACTCCCTCCTCTCCGACAACGATGGGGAGGAGTAAATATTTTTCTGTTTTTTTTTAAATCATGTACTCCGCTGCCCCCCATGGGGCAGCATTAAAAAATATATAATAAATTTGTTACTTTCCTATTTCGATCGCCTTTATCCTTCTGATCAGTACATTCTTTCTTTTTCCGACAAGGAGGAGAAAAAGAAAACATTGTCCTCGTGTATATGATCAACATTAAAAACTTGCACATTAAAATAACAAAAAGAACGTTTACCTTATTCGAATAAAAACAAACAGTGACAATTCTTCTCAAGGTTGGACCATCGTTGTCCTCGGTGTTACCTCGCCTGATTAGAAACAAAGTGTCCTTTTCAATATCTCTCATCTTTTTCCGACAAAAAGAAAAGGGACAAAGAAAAGGGAAGCCGATAATCTAAATCTGGAGAGGTAACATAGACTACAATGAGGGACCTAGCTTGATCAGAACGCCAAAACCTCGGTTGCCTTGAACCCAAATTAATTTGTCCGAAAAGCGAATCAACTCTATTTAAAGGAAGACTATTAGGAGCGGACGGAAAAAGGAGATACGGTCCTAAAAGTGTCGAATACTTTTAGGACCGTCATTTTAAAACATACGGTCATAAATGAACGCTAGAACCTCGGTTGCCTTAAACCCTAATTAATTTGTCCGAAAAGTGAATCAACTCAATTTAAAGGAAGACTATAAGGAGCGGACAGAAGAAGGAGATACGGTCCTAAAAGTGTCGAATACTTTTAGGACCGTCATTTTAAAACATACGGTCCTAAATGTCTCACCAATATTTTGTCAATAGTTTTAGGACCGGAAGTATACAACATGCGGTCCTAAAAGTCTCATATTATTTAACTGAAAACTTTTAGGACTGGAAGTTTACCCATATTCGGTCCTCAAGTCGTGAACTCGCTACATCATCCTGAACCTCAAATTTTAAGCGCACAAATAGCTATATCCACCATCCAATTTCAAATACCCCAAAATGGACACAAGAAAATTGTTCGAAAAATTAAACAAATTTATCTATTGAATTTTACATTGCCTGTGTATTATTTACAAATTGATCGAAAAAATAATCAAATTTTACAGAATATTTACAAATGAATAACATCATTAATTATTGTCCCTTATCACTACTTAAGATCAGGTCATACAGATATTGACAAAACAATTCGTGTATTTGCTCGAGTTCAGCATCCGAGAAGGGGGCAGGGCATTGAAACATTTGTAACATCAAAGACACAAACTGAATTAATAACTTACGCCCATATTTCAGATGTAATTCATTAAGCCAGAAACTGAATTAACTTGCGTGCATAATATGTAACATCAAATATTTACCTTTGCAAATAATTTAGTTTCTCCTTTAGTGACAATATCATACATGTGTTTCATGATGTATTGGCCACATAGGTTGGACTCATGTGGTTGCCGACGAGTCTAAAAAGAAAAAGAAATATATAAGTAATATATATCTTATGACTAAGTTCACAAGGCAGTTGACAAGTTTATCAATATTATATTGTACCAACCTCTGGTTTGAGCCATTTAGGCTCTTTGGCCTTTGAAGGACGCTTTTGGAGTGCATCGATTTGGAAGGTCCTCATGGCACTATCATCAAAAATGCATATTTATCAATTCACTGAAAATTCACAGCAGAGATTTCTGACAAAAGAATCAAAATGACATGCTTACTCGTTGATGGTCTAGACCAACGTGGGCACTGGCAGGCTGTGAGTGGAGCATAAGAAGATAACTTTAATTTCTTCCATGCACATGATGACCAACTGCCAGTGGCGGCTGAAAATTCACAGCAGTAAAGTATACTCAGTGATATATGTAGGCATGTAGTAGAATTAAGTGACTTGTAGCCAAGATTTGTGATATGTACCTGTGGAAGAATGGCAACAAGTACACCTTTCTTCTCACATTACACAACCTCCTTGATATGTACTCTTGTCTTTACACCATGGTTGTTTGACTCATATACTGTGGGCACAAGAATCCAAAATCGTCCAACCTGCCCTCATTCTCCAATTCTTGATGCAAGAACCTACAATAATTACATCGATCAGGGAATTAGTATACATATGTATGTGTGTCTAAACGATGCATTTAAATTATGTACCATAGAAGATCATATTTACTTCATCCAAATTTGAATAATTGCATCAGTAAGTTCCTGTTGAGGAAGCAGTAGGGAGTCAATATCAACGGAGTCAACTTGGACTGGTAGGGGAAATGTGTCGCCTACTACTTCATTGACAGGCCACGATTTAGTTTTAAAACATCCACTTTTCACTATATCGGTTATTTTTTCGCGGCCAGTCAACTTAGCAGTAGGGGATTGAGCCTAAGGAGAAGGGGATTGAGTCTGAGGAGGAGGGGATTGAGCTCGACGAGGGGATGGAACTTAAAGACAAGGGGTTGAAGCTTGGGGAGGAGTACATACATGTACAAGCTTCACTGGCCAAGAGATGAAGGTTCCCTTGACATCACTCACAATCTTCATCTCATCAGTTGGGAGAGGGAGAGGTGCATCAATGATTACCTTTTCAACTGACACTCTGACTTCATCATCAGACATTTGTTGGTGGTGTACAGTTGATCCCAAAAAGTTGTGGACAGTCCCTTTTGCAACCAATAGTAGTCTATCATGATGATCAGGATCCTCCACATAAAGGTCACAAGGTTGCTCTGACTGTCTAACAATGCAGCTCCCTCTAGTGCTCTGCTGCATAGTTGCAGGTGAGTGTGTGAAGGGAACACTAGTCTCTGGACGTGAGCTCAAAAGCAGCTTCACCTGATTCAGTTCCTCCCTCAATTGGCTAATATCAGATTGATACTTTGCTTCTTTAGCCGTTGATTCCTCATTTATTCTGGTCAATGTCTGTTGCATCTCCTCCCGGGTAACCACCTCTTTCCTATGGCGTTTGGCGGATGAACCAAAGAATACCTTCAGGCCTACCCGTCCTCCAACCCCCCTTACATGCCTACCGTGGTCCAATTTTCCGGTGGCAACAGTGAGAACATCACTCCTACCAGACGACACGAAAGATCCCTCTGCCTCTTTCTTCTTAAGATCTTCCTGTAAGGTACAGATAACGAGAAGTTTAGTAATGAATCATGTTTAGTAACTAAAAAATAACAACAATAACGATACTTACAATTTTTTCAGCAACTACACGAGTTTGTTCACTCGTGTAGGAGCCGCTTGGCTTTTGCCGAATGTGCAACCACAAATCCTCGCGACGTATTGGAGATGACGGACCATGTACCGCCTCAGGATTGATTCTGCTTCATCTTCCAATCTCTTTCGCTTGGCCGCCATCAATTCCTTTTCAGCCCTTTCATATCCGCCGCGAGAAGTCCTATGCGGGCAATCATTCTTTCTCCCTATCTCCTGTGCTTTTTCCCTTCTTTGCTGTGAATCAGAATTGAAAACAACTATTAATTATGAATTCCAGCCATCTCACTAACAGAAATTAGAGAACTTCTGCTTGATATGAACCTCAAACACTAGTCAAATTCACTTGATCAAGTTTCAACATTTTATTATTTAAGGAAGATGTAGATAGGTTAAGAAACAAAAGAGAATTATGCTTACAAAAGAGCTATGTTTTGTACTGCTAGGTAGATAGAATAAGAAACAAAAGAGGATTATGCTTACAGAATAATACAAACTTGATTCTTTTTAAGGCATCCAGTGGAATCATCAGTACGTCCACATTAGATAGTAACAATTGGGTATATAAAGTTTCCCCCTTTTAAGACTATTCATTTCCTCCTTTGCAAGACAAACCATTACACAATTACCTCTTTAATATTTTACCTTTTCAGGGTTTACATATCATACTTGCATAGACAAAGGCAGGAAATGTATACTTCTATTCGCACACCAAACAATATAATTTAACTAACAAGATTAGATGAACAAATATAAGCTCACAGGTTACATAAGCAAACAAAACTAAATATAGACTCACCAGAGCTTCAGGAGTGGTCCGCAACAGAATAAATTGTTGCCAAATTCGTTCATCAATAAATGTGTACTGTTCCCAAGGCTGTTTGGCAAGCGCAACCTCGTAAAAAATATACGTGTTAGCGAGAGAGGTCTTAAACTTCCTCCACCGATCAGCACAATAAGATAGTGTCTTGACTTTCAACTCCTCAGAGTCAGGGACAATGTATGTAAGCCGGATAGTGTCCCAAATAGGTTGCTTTACTTTGTCAAAGTCAACACTTTTCCACTCATCTTCCAAGATGCTAACCTTGCTGCGTGCAAGATAGCCGACAAAACTATTATATTTGTTTTTATTAGGACTGAAAGGCCGCAACTTTTCATAGAACTGAATCTCGAGCCTTGACCCAGAAGTCCGACTTAGAGATACATCCATCATTCGTGTGCCTCTTCTACCACGGCGTGCAGGGCGGTTAGGAGGCACATTGTCAGTGGAGGAGGGTTCGTTCTAACCCACACCATTAACTGGCGATCCCGGAACACGAATGGTATCGTCTTCACCGTTCATTTTCGAGACAGTAAGAGAGGAATGCCTGAGCAACTGAGAGAGTAAGAGAGGCTACTGGTACGTGGGCGAGGAAGAGTGGTAATGCAACAAGAAGAGTGGAGTGGCTTCACAACAACAAGAGGGATTTCAGAGTTCAGAGGTACAACGTAAGTCTTAAGGTAACATTTCGCGCGAAGATATATTTAGCGGTTTATTTTTAAGACCGGATGAACAACAACGACGGTCTTAAAGGTTAAGTTTTAAGACCGTCCATTTTTTAAACTCCGGTCTTAAAAGTATTACTACAGGGCGCGATTTATGTTCGGCTTAAAAGTATAATCTTTAAAACTTCCTGTTATATATATCCGGTCTTAAAATTTTTATTTAATTTTTTCCTTATTATTTTGGACCGTAGAAAAAATAAGTCGGCCTGTTCGAGATTTCTCTATAAAGAATTTTTATATTTCAATTAATTTAATAACATTTTTAAGACCGGCCGTTTTTCTAAGCTGTCTGAATAATATATTTAAGACCCATTGGTAAACGATTCGGTCCAAGAAGTTTTTTATATTTACAAAACTGCCACCGGTCATACCTTTAAAGTTCTTTATATTTACAAAACTGCCACCAGTCATACCTTTAAGACCGGACCGTCGATAGTCCGCTCTAAATGAGACGGTCTTAAAAGCCTTTTTTGCACTAGTGAGTTTAAAAAAACGGTTGAAATTAATTAAATTAAAATAATAAGTATGTATAAAATAAAATTTTCTTTTTAAGTATGCCTATATTTAAGACGAGTAAGTAAAATAAATAAAAAAAGTAAATATAAATATCATAAACCTTTTAATTAATACAATATATATAATTAATGAATGATAGAAATAGAAAAAACTCATTAAATATTCAAATAATTCTTATAAACTTTTATAAAAAAAATATCAAGATAATTTAAATTTTAGGATCATATAAAAAACAGAATATTGAATATCTTTTTGCTCAGGAAATATTGAGCATCTTACAAATGTCTCCCCAGTTGCAATCACATTAATGGGACAGTTAAAGGTGGACCCATGAGTGGTCGATATTAATTAATTGGAAAGCGAGAGGTTCGTTACTAGCTACTCTATCAATGACCATAAAACAATGTCCCTTCGTACCGTTTATTGCCTTCATATGAATGACTGGTTCTAAGACTGACTTGAGAGTTGAGATGCTCTTAGCCCACGTGGCACCAACATGACTGTTCCAAATGTCAAGATTCTGATGGTCAGAGCTGGGGTCCTAAAAATCTAAATAGGGTGGGTTCGTTGGGACCACATCATAATTGGGTTTGGCTTTCCTCCGATGCCTTTAAAATTCGCTGCCCTCCTTTACCTTCAAACGACGTCGCTTTATGTGTTTTCCATTCCCCTTTTTTATTTCTCTATTTCCCTCCCGAAACACACACGTGCGTCTTCTGTTTTATGTTTTTTCTTTTTTCACATTTTCCCCCGAGACAGCACCCATTTCCCTCTCGAAATACTCTATTATTTTATTTGTACCTTTCTTCTTTCTTTGGCGCCAGCACCCATTTTTTCTTCCTGAACCCACCAAGCAGAGACTCGACGCCCATGATTCTATATACCTTGTTCAATAGGCGAGAAAGGAAGACGTAGTTGTGAGAGGATGCTTTCGTCCTCTTTGATCAACGAGAGAGGGGAAGACTTCATAACAGATTGGAGCTCTGAAGTTGCTGCAATTCGACCAGATTTGGATCTTACCACAGAGATAGGGATTGAGCGGGGCTCAACACCCAAGCCACCCCTCCAGGGGATAATCGCTTGACCATGGTTCCGTGAAAACGAAGAGCAAACAGCCCTCAAACCAACAGCTCTTATTAAAAGAAAATGGAGGGCTGAGATCTCTTTTTTTAAGTAAGAAAACGGTGTCGTTTTGAGGTATAGGAGGGTAGCGGATATTAGAAGCAGCGGAGGAAAGCCGGACCCATCATAATTAGAGAGGAACCGGTATACTTGTAGAGCCTCTAATTTAAATGGTGTATTATTTGACACTTTCTATTAATTTGTAAATTACTCTTTTGGTCCTAAATTAGAACCTAGTTTGTAGTGTACTATAAACTGGTTTTACATCTAGGATATGAGGTAGTGGGAGAACATTGAACATTTGTTTCAAAATGCATGTGTACTTCAAGGAAAAAAAATGCATATGTACAGAGATAGGAACCAACATCATCCTTGACCCAAAAAAAAAAAAAAAAAAGAACCAAGATCATGAAAATAGTCAAAGCTTAATTCAACCATTTTTGCTTACTTTATTATGTTATTTATATTTGATCATTGTAACAAGTAACAATAACAAAATAACAAGTGTTTATATGAAAATTTAAAAATCCTAATTTTTATTAAAAGAACTTATAAGAAAAAAAATTTATAAGTGTTCATAAGTAAATTTGTAAGTGCACATATGAATTATAACAATGAACAATAGCAAAATAACAAGTGTCACTAAACAAAATTTGTCCTAATTAATATAAACAACTTGACCTAAGTCTTGTCCTTATGTGTGTGTTGGAGGGGGTGTTTGGGGGAAAAATCAAGGGGTGAGTTAGTATGAAAAAACTACACTTAATCTGAATAAAACAAATTAACTCCTCACTTTAGTCTTTATTATAAGGCATCAATTAACAATTCTCACAAACTAATAAAAATAGTTAAATTCATTAAATTTTTGCTAAAATTTAATTCATTTTCAATATTACCCTTACTGCTCTAAACTCTAATATCATATTTATTAATATTTTCATTCACTACCCTTATTCATTATAGGCATACATGAGAAAAATATTTAATTCTCTTTGAAAACAAACAAGTGCCTTATAAAAATGACCAAATTCATTTTTTAATTTGTGCCTTATAATAAAGACCAGAAGGAGTATATAGTATATAGTTGCATCCTAGCTATGTCATTAACTTTGATGAAGCAAAAGATATTTATTTACCTTTTGCTATCCAACAATGAAGCACACCTTTAATTTGTATGACTTTCATATAGATAACGATAAAGGTGAAGAGGATTAATGTTGGAGAGCAAGATCTCAATAGCTAGCTTATTAAGATCAAAGAGTGATAGGGAAAAGTAAAGCAAATGCATATAGAGGGACGGGGTTTGCTTGTTGAGTAGTTAAATTGTGTATTTGACGTTTTTTTTTTTTTGAAAAAAATGTAAAATACATTGAAGACTTATTTAAAAAATGTAGGAGTTCAAAGTTAATTAGGAACCAGCGTCATGAAAATAGTCAGCTTAATTTACTCATTATCATTTATCATCTCTAAATTCCAAGCTTTAGCTGGCATATAACTCCAAGCTTATTTATGTTCCAACGGTTTTACTTTCATTCATTAAATAATCAAATTACTCTACTAATCTAATCAATTATGGATCCCATAAGATGTTATGACATTCATGGAGAGTTTCAAACTCTCAAGGTTTGAGATATTCAAAACTTACGTACATAGGATGTTACACTTACTAGTTACTAGAAGCTTGTTTAGGATGCAATTAGCATGGCCAAAACGTACGTCGCCCCTTCTCCTTTGGCACAATAAGTAATAACATTGTGTTGAGCACTAAAACTAGTTCTAATTGGTATGCGAAAATAGGGTATAAGTGACTAATATATATTAACAAAGTGGTAAATCCTACATTTTTGGGAACGAATGTAGTAATCAATTATTTTACAAATTATATAATATGTTTGGTTTTACGTTGCAAATGACAAAAGCCAACATAAAATCAAACTCTTTATCATTTGAATCGGAACAAATTATCAAAATACTAATTCAAAAAATAGACTTTGAACTGATTTAATTTAACACTCAATTTTTCATTCTTTTATTCATGCATTCAATTAGATCGATTTTGAGCATTTTCTTTATTTGATTGTAATGATCAAATGAACCGATCCCTAATGAATTAATTGTTTTTCTAGTTCTATCAAGCATTTCAGTTCAATTTTCCCTTCACATTCAAGAAAAGCACAAATATATAAAACGTTACAAATTAAAAGTGACGACAAACGTAAACTATGCAACGAAAACATAACCCCCTTAAATGGTTTCATGACTCTTCTTCATTACTACCTATTTAAACCGCAAGATAATCAACATCGACACAAATTAAATCCAAAACCAAAGAACAAGACATAGTTTTCTTGTTCACCATTTTCTTTCATAATGGGATTTTGGTTCTACGTTGTAGCTTCGATTTCTCTATACCCTATAATTCTTGTTCTTAGCCTTATTTTCACACGCAACAAGAAGCTACCTCCTAGTCCACCAGCTGTACCGATTTTAGGAAACATCTTTTGGCTCTTTAAATCCTCAAAAAACTTCGCCGACCTTGAACCAATGCTTCGATACTTACGTTCCAAATATGGTAACATCGTCACTATTTACATGGGGTCCACTCCCGCGATCTTCATAACAGCCCATGAAACGGCTCACCGAGCCCTAGTGAGGAACAGCACCGTTTTCGCCGGTCGCCCTCGGGCTCTTCCAACTACAAGAGTTTTCTTCCCTAACCAACATGGTGTTAGTACTTCTCAGTACGGTCCCACATGGCGGCTTCTACGTCAAAACCTCATGCAGATCATACACCCTTCTAGGTTACATTCATATTCTCAGTGTCGTAGAAGTGCTTTAGATCTTCTCAAGAAGAATATTATAGCTGATATTGAACTTGGTAATAATAAAGCTATACCTATTTATGATCGCATTGAGCTCTCGATGTTCGCTTTGTTATCCCATATGTGTTTTGGACAAAAGTTTGATGAGATTACTGTGAGGGAGATTCAAAAAGTGCTCCATAATCTGCTTCACAATTTCATTAGGTTCAATGTGTTAAATTTCCTTCCATTTCTATCCAAGATTGTGTTTAGAAAACTATGGAAAGAGCTTCTTCAGATTCGCGAGAATCAAGTTAATTTCCTCATTCCAATCATAAAATCTCGTCGCGAAGAATACAAGGAAGGAAAACTAGGGTTTACTGCTTACGTTGATACTCTCTTTGATATGAAGCTTCCTGGTAGTGGAAGGAAGCTAACAGATGAAGAACTAGTGAGCTTGTGTTCTGAGTTCTTGTTAGCTGGAACAGACACTACGGGGACCACGTGGTTATGGGCAATGGCGAATCTAGTGAAGAATCAAGCCATACAAAAGAAACTGGTGAATGAAATAGACCAAGTTGTGAAGCCAGGTGAAGAAATAGAAGAGAAGCATTTGAAGAAGATGCCATATTTGCAAGCTACAGTATTAGAGACTATAAGGAGACACCCACCTGGACACTTCATATTGCCCAGAGCAGTGACACAAGACACTGAAATAGAAGGTTACTTCATACCCAGAAATGCAATTGTGAATTTTCTGGTGGCTGAATTAGGGTGGGACCCCAATGTGTGGGAAGATCCAATGGAGTTCAAGCCAGAAAGGTTCTTGAGGAAAGGTCAAAGTGAAGGAGGAGAGTATTACTGTGAGTTTGATGTAAAAGGGTATTCGGAAATCAAAATGATGCCGTTTGGTGCAGGAAAAAGGATTTGCCCAGCCATAAGTATGGCTCTGCTTCATGTTGAGTATTTTGTGGCCAATTTAGTGAGGGATTTTAAGTGGACCATGGAAGATGGGTGTGAAGTTGATATGACTGAGAAGCAAGCTTTCACCATTGTAATGAAGAATCCTTTGAGGCCATGTGTGACTCCCAGATCTACCCTTTGAAATATGATTCAGCATCTTTATACTTCTCAAGTGAAAATATATTATTTCTCTATTCAACAACTTGATCACAATGCATGTAGCTAAAGGAACAAATTAAATTGCATTGCTGGAGTAACATCTATCTATCGATATATATAAAATCGCTTTTCATGTTCAACTATAAAGTATTAGATGTTATATTAAGAACTAGAGGAAGTAATTTACATCATGAAATTGAGAATCCACGGCATGTTGTCATTGTGACACAAATGTTTCCGATGTTTTTATTTTGTCATAACTCACCCATTATGCTTTCTAGAGAGTGTTTGAACTCACAACCTTTCGCTTACAAAGCTTTAAGGAAGGTGTTTGATGCCATTTGTGTAAGAGTCTGATTAACAAATAGTATGTTACAAGTTTGATCCTGGTAGTTGTATAATTAAGGAAAGATGAAACTAAAATGGTGGGTTCTAGTTTTGTAGCTTTTACAAGAGTGTCACATAAACCCATTTTCTTCTCTTTTATATTTTCACTATAAAATGTACCATGAAGTATCTTGGAGGATATATAGTCTTCAAATCTTGTAATGTACCACTAAAAACGAATTATTTCTCCTTACCAATATCACACAGTGTACCACGTCAATTAATAATTAGGCGAGTTGTGTCATACAAGATAAATGTGAAAAGAGTTTTTTCTCACAAAAGATGATTTTTTTTTTTTCCAGATTTCGAACAACCCCTTGGTAAAAAAACCCTACAATACCCTACTCTGACCAAATTACTTTTTGGAGAGGGTTTAGATCTTTTACTTTTTCTGTAATTTAAAAATTGTGAATAGGCCCCCATTTGGGAAATTAATTGGTAAGAAAACCTGATTAATTTAAATACACACAAGTACGCTGCGAATTGTGTACATGTAAAGTAAAGTAGTGGTTCTCTAGTTTAAGTCCTTTTAACCAATCAAATTTTTAAATGGAGACTTTTTCCAAATTTTTTAAAATTGAGTTCTTTTACCTAAAATTTGTTTACAAGAAACTATAAAAAAATTAATCAATTTAAATTAATATTAGTTGATGTCCCCTCATGCATATTTCGTAAGAACAAAAGCAGCAACAACAACATACCAACCAAAAAGAGCAACAGCAACAACAACAAACAGCAACAACATTAGCAACAACAGCAGCAGCAACAGCAGTAGCATGCAACAACAACAACAACAACAGCAACAACAACAACAGTAGCAGCATCAACAGCAACAGCAGTAGAAACAACGACAACAACAACAATCAATAACAGCAACAACAACGATGACTATGACAACGACAACGACCACGATGACATAACTTTGCAAGTGTTGAGGGATGCCAGTAGTCAACATTGATCAAATGAGGGTTGAGTGGCTGCAAAAGCATACTCCCTCCATGAATCCTATTTTTTGAATTGATTTAATCATTTTTATGATATTTGATTTGAGATTGTATAGTAGTTAAATGCATTTACTAATTTTACCCCTAATTAATTCTATTATAACTTCTCATCTTTTTCCACTACATTATTTTTATCATTTTTCTAGGCGTAATTTTTTCTCTTTCTACTTTATAAATAAGGGCACACTTAAAAAATTGTTCATTTCTTACCTATTTATTATTTTTAATTACTTTTGATCAATTTCTTAAACCACATAATTTAGTTAGAATGATCCCATAGAAAGTATGAGAGGGGTACTGGCGATAGTAAGAGAAAATTATTAAAACTCTTACATTAATAATTTTTCCCTAACGGCAAGGACTCCCTCTTCTCCCTCTTATACATAAGTTGGCAACACTACTATAGATTTGGGCATTTGTAAGAGTTGGAAGTAGTGCAAGGATATATAATGCTTAAAAGTAATGGTTAATTATGTACACTATTATATATTGTGAGGCGGAATTCGCGAAAACAAAAAAATAACAATTGTAGTTAATAATCGTCATTTATTTAGTGACAAAAGTGAGTGTTCTTTTGAAACAACCGTGATGTAACACTTACAAACAATTTGTCTTACATCAACGATAACACATATAACAGTTATGTCAATTGACCGTAAAGTATGAATGACAAAAACGATATTTCATAATAAACAATCATTATGTAAAGTACAAATCTTAAAAGCACCTTTTCAAAACCTCGTTCATTCCGACACCAAGTACTAGTTCTCCAAAAGTTAAATACTTTAGAACGAAGTATTCATTTTGTTTATAATACTTTTCTAAAAGGACCTTTCCATAACATCATTTTTCTCTCCCTCATCATAGTCAGGCACCAAAGAGATTCCATTTGCTCTCCTACTCATCTCCCTTCCCGCCCTTCTCCTCTTTCTCCTCCTCATCATCCTCACCCACCTCCTCCATAAGCCCCTCCTCCTATGCCACCTCCTCCTCTACAACCACCACCACCTCCATAAGCTCCTCCTCTTCCTCCTCTTCTGCCTCATCCTCAAATGGAGGCTCTACAGTAGACATTGGCCAACCTTGACCACTTCACAAGGCGTCTCAATAGACACACCCACGGTTTGAACAAGAAGTTGAACCTCATCATTCATCACAATCAGGTTGTATATGATCACTTCTGGTCAGACCCTACATCTCCTTCCTTAGATGTTGATGATGTGCCGATTGAGGGGGAGAAGCAAGAGGAGGTGACTGACAGCAGTAGTGATGATGATTGAAAACCACTATCGTTTTTAAGAAATATATATATATTAAAAAAATTAATCCTTAGGGCAATGTAGCCCTTTTTTTTTTTTTTTTTAAACTTCATTCCTCACATTTATTAGTAAACAATCATTACTAATTTAGGCATTTTACGGGGCTCTATAACGTACTACTCTTTTTATTCCAAAGGACACGTTCTTCGAGATAACCCGTGAAATATATGAATCTGATGATGCAGCAGAGCCTTTATCCACATAACTTTTTATTTTGTGTTATTTTATCCAAACTCTCATTTTCTTTTTCTAATTTTTTGTTTGGACTACAAGGTTTAATAATCAACTTTAAAAATTATTGAAAAAAATCAAATAAGTAACGATTACTATGTAAAACCTGTCACTTTTCTAAATACTATATCAAATGTCTAACAATTATTACTACAAAAAAAAACCTTGGATTATCCACAAAATTACCGAAGAAAAAATTCCGTCGGAAATTACTTATGGAATTCCGTGGGTAATTTCCTTGGGTAAAAATTACTCACGGAATTGCCCATGGAATTCCGTGGGTAACTAAAATTACCCACAAAATTCCGTGGGTAAAAAAATTTTCTATCGGTAACTTTTTTTACCCACGGAATTCTGTAGGTAATTTCTGACGGAATTTTTTCCGTCAGTAATTCCGTGGGTAATTTGAGGTTTTTTTTGTATATTAAGAAATCACTGTCACCGTTTGCAAACCCTAACGATTATGATGTTAAAACCATGAACTTTCATTCAAAGATTCATTACGGTTGTAAATTAAGAACCATACATTTCATTACGGTTCTAAACTTATAACCATGAGCAAGTTTTGTCAAGTCTTTTAAAACATGTACCCATTATCTCGCGCCTCTTCACTTATTACACTTAACACACTTGTATTTGCTTGAATGTTACAAACTATCCTCGAAACCCACAACTTGGATTGAATTTTCTAGCCATCGACAGTTGCATCTAGGCGAACTACATCCTCTACTGCTATATTTGAACTTTGGTTCGAAAGCTAGGCAAGTAGCTTCGATGGCCCTAACTCACTTTTTCGTTTTAGGGCCCTAGCCAGGTTGAATTCCTTCACATGCTCTGTTATTCTTATTTCAATGTATGATTTCTCTTTTGCATTTCACATTCTTCATTCTGCATTCCACAGTCACCTTATTTTTCACTTTGTCTTGCCTAGGGAGGTTTTGACCTTAGTCATGCATCGTGTTTTTCTAGAACACTCATTGCTCTATTCCTTGTGGCTGAGTGAATGAGTTTTATTTTCTAATAAAAATGGACAATTCTACTTCCCACAGCCCCTAGTTTTGATAGTGCCTCTACTTCCGATAATGTTCCAAATGTTATTGATCTTGTCCCTAGGCCACCCAAAAATGAGACACTATAAGAGGTGTTAGAACGAGTGCGGGATATTGTAAAGAGGGGCCATCATGCCTTGACTTTTGTGAATCAAGCAAAGTTTTTAGGGAAAATATTTAACGTGAGTTGGAATAATGACGGTCAAACTCTTGAACCGTCACACTTCTTCAGCTACATTGGCTTAACGACAAGAACCAACGTCCCTATCATGGCGGGTAACTAGCGTAGGGTACAAAGAGATTATGTAGTGGTTATTTTGGACAATAACATGGTAAGGTATATATGTTTGCTAATTACTAGCTACGTACTTGTAATAAAATGTTAACTTCAATTGTATGATTTGCAGTCTGCATATCATGTAGATGTAGACTACATCAAGGAATTTATCATCAAGAAGGCTGGCAATTCACTATGCACATTTCATCATGCACTCACTAAGGTGTATTTTGTAGAATCCTGAAGAGGCTAACAAGATAGAAGTTCATGTAGATCTTCGGTCCACCATCAAACAAAATGATTGGAGAAATTTTGTCATCTTACGTTGCTACCCAGCATTCTATGTAATTTTTATTCACAATTCACAAGACCTTCATGTGTTTGTTTAATATTAACTCAAGTATTATGTGTTTTAGGAATTATGCCAAGAGAATAGGAGAAGGTTGAAGAACAATAAGTATCCCTACAAGTGAGGGCGAAAGAGGTATGGTTGGATTGCTGAAAAGTTGGCTTCTAAGAGTGGGGATGGTAGTAGACCTCCCCGTCATGAAATTTGGTCAATGGAAAGGTAAAATAAAGATGGCTCTTATGACAATCCTTAGGTGAAGGAGGTCGTCGATAAAATGGTAAGTATTAATATTAGTCCTCAATTCATAGAAGTAATGTCTTCAATTAACTATAACGATTAATATTATTTTTACATACACATCAAGCCATATCTAATGATCACATTTGAGATAAAGGTCTTCAACCTTCCTCACAGAATAAGACTGTTGGTCAATCTACTCGAAAGTCTCTCAAGGAGTTTGCTAACAAGTGATTAGCTTCAAACACGAGTCTAATGATTACATTTGAGAGAGAGGTCTTCAACCATCCATACCAATTGGAAGCTATAAACAAAGATCTTTTTTATGAGATCTTGAACAAGGACATTGCAACTTCAATATCTGTCAACTTCTTTATATGGTATTTCTTCATCAACAATGATTGAATAGTTGTAGGCTTAGAATTCTGATTACATTTTGATATGTTGGTTTTGACATCTCCAGCATCTATACCATAATTAACTTGTCCCCCATGGCCTCTAGGATAAGATCAATTTCATCGACCTAGAAAGAATTCTTTATGAGGGAGCCAGATAGAAGTGACACTTACTTCTTGGTGCCTTACATTCAAGGGTGGAATCATCTTTAACTATGTTTAAATTAGTTTTTATTTATTTTGTAATTATCTTGATGGTATGATCTATCATAGCACTTATGGACCGCTGGATGCTCATAGTACAATGTACAAAAGGATTTGGCACTATGACTCCATGATATATTATGTCTAAAATCCAATACCCCTTGCTATGATAAAATTAACAGTCAATACATAACAGGTTTATATTATAACTATTATAATAGTATCAGAATAAATAACGGTTCAGAACCATAATGTATCTGTGTTGAACTTTTATACCGCCCACATATATGCTAGTTCAGAACCGTGAAGTATGGCAGTTAATAGCTGTCATATATCATGATTTCTGTAATAGCGCAAGTTGCCTATGCTTGCAATCATGTTGAAATGGAGACGAAGGGATTCATGTGTTTATATAAAAAACCATCAAACAATTTTCCTTCATAATATTTTTTGCCTCAATAACACGCACAAACTAATTAATGAATTAATCTATGATATGTCCTTGATTTCAAACATGAAGATCTCATTCACTAAGACTGAGCCAAAAACCCATAACCCAGTGAGCCCGCCCACAACCCAATGTAACTAGGCCATTTTTAGCCCGCCCAAAAAGACCTATAATAGGTTGGGTTAAAACCCGCTCATTTAAAAATTAAATGGGTGGGCTATGGGCACACCTTTGGATTGCCCATACCCGCCCATTAAGTGTTTTTATTTTATTTTATTAACTACCATAACTCTAATAGGTATTGACTCTCACTCTCTTTCTTTCTATATTTGCCTATTCAACTTGCAAGTTGTCACGACTGATTAGAACAAGAGAATCAGAGTTTGTAATCTTCGTGGGTTAGCATTTGTAGGTGTCGTCTTCATCCCCTGAACTAAAATAAGAAAGCAAGCCAAGGTCGTACTATCTGAATGTTATTTCATTAAATTCTCATTGATTTGTTCCTCCATCTCTACTTTTTTTTTTCCCTTTAAATTTATGTGGTCCAGCTTTTGTTTCCAAAATTTTTTTTTCCTTATTTAAATCAATCTTCTAACTAACACACTACGTCCCAAATAATCTAAATGATTTCAAATATCTTGCAATATGTGAAAGTTGTCATAAATTTGGATGTGTGTTTAATGCTTATGTATGTTTTTTCTTAAAAAATAAACAAGTCAAATGTCAATGGGTTACCCAAAACCCGGTGAAATCCGCCCATTTACATGCTAGCCCATTTACATGGGTTGAGGTATGGGTATGGGTTAGCCCATACCCATTTAAAGTTAAATGGGCGGGCTATGGGTTAGGGTATGGGCTGCCCAACCCGCCCATTGCTCTACCCTATCATTCACCGGTTCAATTTATTACAAGGGTACAGTAGCTTTGAATTTCATTGTTAATATATAGATTTGATATTGATGAGTAATTTATAAATATATTTTGAATAATCTTTAAATTATGATACGGTGATTTTGACCCAAAAAAAAATTATGATACGGTGATACCTATTCAGTACATTCTAATGATTTTTCCAAAGATTCAAACTCACCCTCCATAATATAAATCACCTTATAGAAGGGACTTTAGGGACATCATGTATTACTTTTTATATGATTAATTTGGAGAATAATTAATGCTTATTTACCAAATTTGTTTCAATAATTAATATTTAAATGTGTCTTCAAATTTTTCTCCCTCATTTAAAACTTCATTAATAGGGGCTAAATAAAAAAAATTAATTTAAGACATATTTAATGAGTTAATTACTCTTTTTGAATTCTAATTAAAGTGAGTGAAAGTGACAAATATTTGAAGCCGAATATTTGCTAGGAAAGAATTCACAAATTAACATATTTAACCCCAAACTCATAATAATAAGTTGACCTAATTAACTTATTTTAACAATTCACTTTCAAGTCCCAAGCTACATTATAGATAAAAGAAAAAACATGTATGCTTGAAATAATGTTTAACGTCACTTTTTAATTATTATTTTTTGCAATTATTAAGAATTTTTTACTACCTTACCCAATATATTTTTTTTGGAAAATTAAAATAAAGGATCTAGAGAAAATAATATTTATTATAAATGACCATAAAATTTGTAATTACTTAGAAGGATTAAACATCATAATATAGATTAAAATTACTAAATTTCCCCTAATCAAACATCTTGTATTATCTGTAACATCCCAATTTTCTAAAGCGTCTTCAAAATAGTTTGATCAGAGTAGAGCATCAGAGCAATTTAAAATACTGAGTAACTGATAAATCTGTGGTACAATATTGTCCATGGCGTATCTTGATAATATCAATACATTTATCTGCGTAGTAAAAATCCTAACTATGTAGCAATATAAGTACACCTTCAAAATAAACTTTATCCGGTCCTCGCGCGCGCTATTTGCCCTTGTCTCTTATCTCCAACTCTTGGTCCTCCAGACCCTGAAGCTATAGTAAGGGCTAAGGTTCAATTACCATTGAACCTCAGGTAACGGTTAACCTCATGCTTATGTAACAGTTATGTATGACAGATATTCAAGACAATACAGCATAATCACATCTCAACAATAAACACAGTCACCACTTATTCATATTATTCCAGTCTGCACTATTCACCAGTGCCACGATGACCTATCGTGTCCTCAGCGCTAGGAAAACTTAACGGCGTTATCATGACTATAACCCGTATAAAGCTATATGTACAATTCTTTTTTATAAACAGAGTCACAGTCTATGAACATATCTATCACATACAAGTGTACAATAAGCATCAGAGTCAGTGTTACAGTACTCGTCCGTACCTTCGTCGGTGATATCGGTACGCTCGTCAGTCGGAGTGTGGTCACGTGTATCTTATAATGGTAATATCGTATTTATTAATTCACCAATAATATCCTAATAGATATCTTAGTCACTAATGACCATTTTACCCCTGGTGGAATTATTTTCCAATTTATTTTCCTTAATTTTCGTAAAAAACGCTACTTGTCAGCATTTGGGGTTGATTTTCACCTAACTTTGAAAAATCATAACTTATTCTAGAAAAATCGAAACGAGGATCCGTAAAATTCCCTGGAATCCTCAGGATGTCTACTTTCAAGAAAAAATAATAACCTTTGCCCAGATTACACGGTTCACTCCCAGGTTTTAAGTTTTGAGCATCTGCCCAGCATTTTCCCAGAAATTCGTAGCCTAACTTTGAGGATTTTTATCTCACTATACAAAAATCATTTTGGCATGTTCTTGACATATTTAAAAATCCCTATATGTCTAATTTAATCATGAATTTTCTCAGAATTTTCCAACCATGGTTTCAACATAAAATATGGGCGTTTTTTACACTGATGCCAGAATTTCCAAAACCGATGAAATTTCGCCAGAACTTCGTTACTTTGTTGATTTTCTCCCAAAAATTTTGCTATATGACTTTCCTCATCAGTTTTTCGAAATAAAGCCAATTCTAACCATAAAAACATGAATTTAAAATTATTCTAGAATATCTAAGATCTAGGCTACTTCTATCTAAGAATTTAAAGACTAAAACTTAAAGAACTTTAAAAGCTAAAGCTAGAGAACTTACCAAGAGTCTTGCTACTCTTCAAGAAGCTCTTCCCACTCTTCCTTACTCTCTCTCAAATATGACTATTGCTTTGTGAATTGGTGAAGAATAATGAAGACCAAAGCCTTCTATTTATACTAAAATAGTATGGCATCTCTTGTAATTTCTTTGAACTCCCTCATCTTGATTTTTAGCCTTAGGATCATCTTTTCCAATCAATGGCTCATGTCTCTTGTGTTTCTTTAAGGCACAAAATATGAAGGGAAGGCTTCTCATTGGCTCCTTCCAATTACATAGGATTTAGGCATTTATTTATGGAATTTTCCCATTGGCTACACACTTGACTTTTCCCTTAATTAATATTTAATTGGCATGTGGGTTTTTGTTAAATATTAACCAAATCTATTCTTCTTCCACAAGTAGCAAAACCGTGTAAGACTTCCCCTTTTTTTCAAGTTTTATCCTCTTCCACATCCATTAATTGCATTTATGAGAAGTACACATTTTTTCCTTCTATGATTATGATTAAGACTTGCATGTGCTTGGGTAATTTAATTAATTACCCCAATTCTTCATTCAGTTTTTTATGGAAAAACCGTGTACTCCTCCTCCTTTTACTCTCTCATTTTGTGTTTTCATACTCATTAAATATCTAGAAGGAATCTTCTCATTGGTTAATTTTTTTCCCACAAGGATTACACTCTATGATACTTAATTAAGGCCTTAGGATTTAGCTTTATTAGTTTTAATCCAAACCTTTCATTTATGTTGAAAAAGTCTTGATTACTATTGATGATATTTTGTTCCTATTTAGGTGCTAATAAGATTTAATATTGGTGCAATTTATCTTAGCTAATTTTAAGGGAGATTTCGCCACTTTCCTAGAAAATGGGGGAATTTACATTAGTCTTGGGAAAAAAATCCCAAATATGGTGTTTAACATGCTTTTAGGCTTAATTTGTTTGTGACTATATTAATTATGAATAATAATAACTTTCTCTGCGCTAATCCTGGATCTTTGATAGTGTTTAAGCCTTTAACTATGTAGATATATTTTTAATTATGCCTAGTTAATTAATTAATTATTTAATTTCAAAAATTAATGTTAATATTTTAATTATTGCAAATTTAATTGCCCATTAGCATTTGAAAATTTTCCCTTATTGAAATGAGTACTTTAATGCCATTTAATCACTCTTTAAGATTATTCTCTAATATAATAATCTCAAATTATTTTATGATCCCTAATATAACTTCAGAAATTTTAGTCATTCGGTTGTTTTAATTATATGGAAATTAGACTCAATCTCTTTTGAATTTTAGTCATTCGGTTGTTTTAATTATATGGAAATTAGCTTGAATTATAGCACAAAATTCTTCTACACACACACAAGTAACCGCCTCCTCTCATCTCTCCTCTCTTCTTCATCAATTTTGAATTAAAGACCCCATGTGCATTTGTACCAAAGGCCTATCTCTTCCATTTTCCTTAAATGTCTTATCCCATGTGTTTGTTATTAAATATTAAACAATTTCTTGCTTCTTCTTGTGCAAGCAAAACCGTGCACCCTTATACTCTTGAAAAAATTTGTGTTTCTTTAAGCCTTTAAGGCTTCCTAATTGGTTTCTTAAGTTTCTCATGGATTAAGATAAATTAGATAATCATTTGGAACAATTAGATCTAGTTTTATTAACTTAATCTTGGCCTTCTATTTGCTAATCTCCCATTGATCTACTTATCTTCATGAGGATTAAGACTATTTCTTTGGTTTATCACTGGTCAATTTAATTATACAAGGATCAAGGTACTTTATAGATTTAACCACAACCATTGGATTTTCTGGTGTTTGTTTAAATTAAATCCTCACCCTTATTTGTCTTTGATATTTGTTAATTGATTAATTAACTAATTATGAAAATTAGTGTTTAATGAGACAAATATTATTTCATTTGTATTGGCTTAATTATGTTCAAGTACAATCAGCCTTTGTTTTTTTTTTTTTTTTCAAAATTTATTGCATCCTTTAGATGCCTCTATTTTGCCTTTAATCATGTTTAAAATTAAATATATAGGTTGGGTAAAAATCAAGATGATATTTATCCCAAGCTTGATATGTGTATTTGTGACATAAAACCAATTAATTTTATGGTATCTTATAATCCTAAAAGGAATTAGAATATTTGGTCTTTAGCCTATTTAATTTCAAGAAGAAATTACTTAAGATAATAATTATTAAGCTTTTAAGGTTTGAGACCAAATATTCATCTATCTTTATTATGTTTTATTTGTCAAAATATGACATTTATAATAAGTGAGAATTTTAGGGTATTACATTATCTCTTGTATTTATAATTAAAAAAATAAATAAAATTAAATCTAAAACTACCTATCATGATATGATCTTATCTATTTTTTCCAATATATTATTTAATTAACAACCGTTAAACTCATGTTTTTCTTAATTTTTATTTTTCACCAATTTATATCATCAAGTTGTTCGATTTATAAAATCAACGTTGATATCAATTAAGCTCTTTTTATAAAAATATAAAATAAAATTATTTCATATTTTTCAGAATATAATAGGTTAATTATATATTTTTTTTAATTTTATTAACATATCATGAATTTTTTAACCCACATAAATTGCTTCCAAAAAAATTTAAATCATGCAAACTTTATTGGTTTAACATATATGATAAATTATAAAAGACCTTGACTTTTATTAAAATTAAATAATTCAATTTTAATAAAAAAATCTTGTTGCTTTTTTAAAAAATATAATTTTGACAAATTTGAAAATGCGTAATTTTTTTTCTTAGATATATATGTTTAAGTTGTGAAAACTTAAAATTGAGAAAATTATTTTTTAATTTAATTAAACTTTGAAAATTGTATTAGTTTTAAAAATAAAATGGGGAAAAGATGTAGAAGGGAATGAAAAAGATTTTATTAAGGGCATTTTAGTACTTATAATTTTATATTTTTATATTTGATCCTTTGAAATAATTACAATTTTTATTATCTTTTTTCATAAATATCTTTTCCTATAGGACCTTCATATTAATTTCCTTTTTTTGGGAACCATTTCATGTTCCTCATATACAATAATTTTTCACAATAAATCTAATGAATCTTTAAAAAAAAAAACTTTTGACAGCTATCGAAGTTGTCCTTTTTCTAAATATATTCTAATTTAGGAAAATGACAAGTGTAAGAGAGAATACGACAATAATATAGCTTTATTATACTATATCTATTTATTTTAGCTTTTCAAAAGTGTTTTTACGATTTATGAGTTAAGTATATAAGAGAATTTTGTCTCAGCATGGTTTGGTGGTTTCTCAAATTGACACTAAGTGGTGTTGGTTACATGAATCAACAGCTCCATTATACTCTATTAACAACTAAATCTTTAAATAGAATGTTAATCATAAGATCTCACTCAATAACTTCGTCGAACGTTCTCTTCTGTCTTTCTCTGCCCCTTTTGAAAGGACTTCATACTATTTAATCAACCTTTTTTACTAGCGCATCCAATGGCATTCTTTAAACAAATACAAACCACCTCAAACAGTTTTTTACCATTTTAATTATCTTCAATAGATGTCACTCAAACTCTTTTGTACGTGAATATGTTTATTAAGGATCTTATCATTTCTTGTATGACCATGCATCCATATACTACTACTTTATGCTCATATTGTCCCTTCATATAGCCCAATATTCACTATCATAAAGCATTGAGGTGTACTTTTCAATCATAAATAACTATGTTTTCTCTATTTATAGCACTCAAATTGAAATTTTTGAGAACTTCGCTTAGGATGTCTAAAACTGGATGAGTGGGACATGTGATTAATTGGAGGTAAAAATGAAAAAATGTACTCCTTCTGATCATTAATATAATATATGTTTTTCTAATTTGATTAGATTAATTAAGTTAGTTAATATGACATGTATTTTCTAAAATACTCCAATCATCATTCTTAATTCTCTTCCCTTCTTGATCATTGTTAAAGGGAGCATCAATAAGAGTAAATTAAGGGAAAAAATGACAAATATGAAAACTAAGTCTTATAATTAGGTTAAGATCAACTTCTCAAATATGACGATAACTGAATTACATGGTTTAAGGAAGCGGTTAGAATTAGTTAAAAGCACTAAATGTGTCTAAAATAAACCTTCTTTTTTTCAAGTATGTTCTTATTTATAAAAGGTAAATAAGAGGGCAAAATAAAGTAAATATAGGTATCAACAATCTGTTAATTAATACAACATATGTAATCAATGAGGGGTAAAATAGAAAAAACTCATTAAATGTTTATTTAATTTTTATCAAGCTCTCATAAAAATAATCAAAATAATTTAAGTTTTAGACTCTAATAAAAAAAATATATGAAACGGTATAAGCGAATGCTGCTTACAAATGAAATCTTCCAGAATGTCTAACAAATGTCTCCTCACTTGCAATCACATTAATGGGACCCTTAAAGGTGGACCCATGAGTGGCCAATATTAATAAATTAGAAAGCGAGAGGTTCATTGCTACACTCTACGCCATAAAAGACCATACAATTCCCCCTACTCGCGTATATTGCCTCAATATGAATGAGTGGTTCTAGACTGGGACTTGAGAGCACCAACATGGCTATTCCAAATGTTAAGCTTCTGTTGGTCATCGCTGGGTTCATAGGAACCAGACACCTCATTACTTTAATTTGCCGATATCAAACAATGGACCACGTCAATTAATTCGGATCTTGCCAGTATCTTCGAAGCTGGGAATAAATTTACAAATTTCCATTGCTACATTATCGTGAAATTTACATTTTAATTAACTCTTTTTTTTTTTCAAAAGAAAAAAACTGAAACACAAAATTTATAATGATCGGGTTTACTTACGTCAGTCGAAATTTTGTCCAAAGCAACTGACTCACAAATTTCTTCTATAATTTCTTTATACTGTCTAGCAACTAGATAATAACAACAATTGTAGGTACTATGTGATGTAGTTTATGAATGACATAATCACATACGGTCTCAAAAATATTACTCTTGGTAAAGTATATTATATGCTCAACTTATTCATATATACATTCGATCATCTATATAATTACAATACTAACTCCATCTATTGTTTCCTTTTAACACCAGTATTTTTATGCCCCCGCATGAAGTTTACCCGATCACAAATAGAAGAATTGGCTAAAAAGTTGGCGGCGTCTCTACAAACTCAGCAGAAGGGGGAACAGACCTACTATGAGTGACTATAAATTTATATATACTAATTTGTTTGTTTTAAACTTTTGGTTCTATTAGTGTATACATGTATATAAATGATTAGGTGTAAATATATTTTGACTTGTTATATTGTTCAATATATGAATAACTGTAAATATATATTCTGATTCATTTTGTACACATGTATACGTGGGGGGATATCAAAAGTAGAAACTCCCCCTTTTTAAAAAAATTAGCTTCAATAACCCACTGTTGTTACCAAAGAACAATTATTTATGTTAACTATATGGTTATATATATGTTGTTGTTTTTTAAAAGAATCATTATTTAGGTCACTACTATAACATTCCAATTTTCTAAAGCGTTTTTGAAATAATTGATCATAGTAGAGCATCGGAATAATTTCAAAAGTGTGAGTATCTGATAAACATTTACTGATGTAGTATCTGGCTGCTTACACAGCGGTACAGTAGTCTGAAAATAGTTCATCAAAATAACATTGAAATAAAAATTTCTCCGTCTTTGTCCTCGCGCTGGCTCCTTATCCTTGTCCTTGGCCCTGGTTCCTCCGGACCCTGACGCTATGTTAAGAGCTGAGGTTCAATTACCATTGAACCTCAGGTAACGGTTAACCTCATGCTTATGTATCAAATATGTATGACAGATATCCATAGCAAAACAGCATTTAATCACATACAATATTCACATATTCACATAATAACATAACACAGCCACTGCAATATGCATGTTATTACAGTCTGCACTATCTCCAGTACCACGGTGTACATCCGTGTCCTCAGCGCTAGGAAAACATAACGGCATTATCAAAACCATAACCCGTATCAAGTTGTATGTGTATGATCAATTTTCAAAAACAGAATCTCAGACTATCTATCACATATAAGCATACCATAAGCATCAGAGTTAAGGTTACAATACGCGTCCGTACCTGGGTTGATAATTCCGGTATGACGACGATCGGTATACGTTTTCGGACTTCCTATAATAGGAATATCGTATGATTAATTTACAAATAATATCCTAAAATATATTTTGGCCACTATTGACTATTCTACCCTTGGTACATTAAACCATTATTTTATTTTCTCACAATTTATCGAAAAACCGCTGGAATTTAGGGGCAGAATTTCGCCTATCTTTGGAAATTCATAACTAATTCTAAAAAAATCGAAACGAAAATCCGTAAAATGTTCCGGACTCCTTAGGATGTCTATTTTCTATAAAAAAAATATCAGGCCTTGCCCAGAATTCAAAAATAATTCCCAGATTTCACGTGTTCATCCTCTGCCCAGAAATTCCAGCATTTTCGCAACATAAACTCAGTGAATTTCTTTCTCACTGTACAGAGCTCATTTCAACATGTTATTTACAGATTTGGAAAGCTCTATATGTCTACTTTAACCATGAATTTTCTCATAATTTTTCAACAACATTTTCAACATAAAATATGCGTTTTTCTGTGACTGGTTCAGAAATCGCCTAACCGACGAATTTTCGCCAGAACTTCGTTACTACAGTGTTCTTAACCCGGAAATTTTGCAGAACCAATTTCTTCACTAAATTTTCGAAACAAGGCTATTTTTAACTATAGAAACATGAAACTAAAATTATTCTAGAATTTTAAAGATTAAAACTACTTCTACCTATGAATATAAACTCAAAACTAAAGAACTTTGCTTACCTAAAGCTTGGACTCCTTCAAGCTCTCCCTCCAACTCTCTCAACTCTCTCTCAAATAAGCAAGTGTTGCTTTGCTTGGTGTGAGGAAAAGTGAATGCCCAAAGCCTCTATTTATAGTAAAAAGGTTGGACAAACTTGTAATTAAATGCAACTTTCCTCTTGTCAACTTTCCACCATTGGATCTAGGGCAACTTTGCAACTTCAAATCCTCACCACTCTCTTACTCTCATCTGCCCTCTCTCTCTCTCTCCCTTATTCTCTTTCTTCTTCCTTCTCCTAGAAGCTAAACAACTTGAAGTGCAAGTATGCAATAATAATTGTATTCTACAAGCTTTGACTAATTGCACATGTGTTGAAAATCACTCCCTTCCTCTTGAAGCTTCACCAAACCATGCTCCTCTTCAGATTTACCGTGCTCCTCTTCAGATTTTTGGGGTTTTTGATTGTTTTTTGGCTTTATTGGTTTGTTGGGCAAAAGTTTGGACCTCCAAAAATTGATCCAATTAGGTTTTGTTGTGATAAAAAGCCCTTAATTAAATTCTTCTTGTTTATTATTTGATTTAGCTTAATTAGGTTTAGTTTGAAATGTTTTAATTGTTCCCCAATCCAATTATGATCCTACTAATTCCAATTGTTTCAATTATCGATTCCTTGTTAAGCTTTAATATGGAATTTAGCCTAAATAATTCGAATTGTTTGTTAATATTTGCCATTAGGTTAGTTATGAATGTCAATTCAATTAAGATGTATGTTTGATGCCCAATGATTAATTTTTAGTGTTCTCTAATTGTTTTAAATCCCTTCCTACTCCTTTACGGCTTAATTTTGTCAATATGTGAATTATATGACAATATACCCCTAAGTGTGAATTTAATCATTCTTGAATTGTTGGAAATTTCATTTAATTGGTTTAGGGGTTTTTAGGAAGTTTTACAATATTTTATGACCCCTAATAAAATTTAGGGAGTTGAATTTTGCCCTATTAAATCCTACTGACAACTTATTCAAGAAGTAGAATAAATACACTACTATTTTGGAGACAACATACTTTCCTATTTTCATGATATCTTATATTATTTTAGGAACCCCAATTTAATTATAGTCCTTAGAAATTCATTTAAATAACTCTTAATTAGTCATTGACTTTTAATTGGAATTATACATCTTTATTTATGCCTAATTTAATTTAGTTAAATTTAGTGTCTTCATTGTTGTAATTTCAATTGCTCATTAATTGTTATTATTCACCCCTTAATTAGGCTCAGTGTGGTGATAACTCTTTAGGGCTTTCTATGAGTCAATTATGATTTTATGCATTAGTGTGTTAATTAAGGATATTTTAGTAAATTTCACCTCTTAATACGTTAATGATGCTTAATCAATTCCTTGATAAATATTTGGCACAATTATTCAATTTAATGAATACCTAACTATTTATTATTTTTCTCCTATCTTGTTTAAGTATTCTCCATAGTTCCTTATTGGTCCTTTTAATTCCATGTGAACCATAATTTAATTTGGTAATTACTTGCATTTTATGATATTTTATGGTTCCTAAGAGGATTCAATAATTAATTGCAAAAATTAATGCAATTACTTTAATTAATGTACAATTATTTGTCCAATCAATTATTGACACATTCCTCTAATTTGTTTGATATTTCAATAACATTTTATGCCCCTTTAAAATTTAAATATGAACTATGCTTCAATATGAAAATTTATAGGGTATTTTATGATCCCTAAATGAACTTAGAGTATTTGAGTTGTTTTAGTTTATTTAACTCTAGGAGAAAATTCTCTAATTTTAAACTAGATGAATTACAATATCTTTGAGACCACATATTCACCTACTTTAATAGGTATCATTTAGTGGTTATGCTAAATAGGATTTTTAGGGTATTACATTTTGAAGTTTTAAACATGAACTTTTGAGTATACACTTTAGTGAATTTTGAGCATCTATCTAAATTGAGAATTAGCATGTTATTATTGATACTCCTGGAATTATCAACCGAGGTACGGACGCGTATTGTAACCTTAACTCTGATGCTTATGGTATGCTTATATGTGATAGATAGTCTGAGATTCTGTTTTTGAAAATTGATCATACACATACAACTTGATACGGGTTATGGTTTTGATAATGCCGTTATGTTTTCCTAGCGCTGAGGACACGGATGTACACCGTGGCACTAGAGATAGTGCAGACTGTAATAACATGCATATTGCAGTGGCTGTGTTATGTTATTATGTGAATATTGTATGTGATTAAATGCTGTTTTGCCATGGATATCTGTCATACATATTTGATACATAAGCATGAGGTTAACCGTTACCTGAGGTTCAATGGTAATTGAACCTCAGCTTTTAACATAGCGTCAGGGTCCGGAGGAACCAGGGCCAAGGACAAGGATAAGGAGCCAGCACGAGGACAAAGACGGAGAAATTTTTATTTCAACGTTATTTTGATGAACTATTTTCAGACTACTGTACCGCTGTGTAAGCAGCCAGATACTACATCAGTAAATGTTTATCAGATACTCACACTTTTGAAATTATTCTGATGCTCTACTATAATCAATTATTTCAAAAACGCTTCAGAAAATTGGGATGTTACAACTACATATATAACAATTGTTAACACAGGACCATTATGCATTATACAAGCATTACCACATGTTATAACAATTGTTTGTGTGGCCTGTTATTTATTAATCCCTCTATATATTCCTATCCTATATATAAGATCTTTTTTTTTTCTAATGAGCTTACCCTTTTTTATAAGATCACTTTTGAGTGTATCTTAATAATAAATACGCTTTTACAGTTTTACCTATTTTGCCTTCAATTAGTCTCTCATCATATAGTCCTCATACATTCTACTTTATCTTTTTTTCATTATTACTTTCTTTCTTTCTCATTCATAAATAATGACATTTTTAGAAAATTAAACAACTTATATTTCCTAAATATTTATTATTTTTAAGTAATTTAATTATTTCTTAGAATCCTGTGTTTACCTTATATATAGGGGCAGAGGGAGTATCACAACATTTCACATATCATGGCCTTATCAAACTTTAATATATAATGATTGTTATATTAGAACCATTATAATAGACAGTGAGTAAATCAAACTTCAGAACTATTATGTATCTATGTTGAGTATATATAGTGGCCGATATATAATATTTTAGAATTGTAATATATGATCGATAATAATTGTCATAAAAGATATTTTTTTTATACGTAGTAGTGAATTCTCGGCCCTAACCATTTTGGCTTTTAGATCTTTTCTTACTTTAGTGTCATTTCCTATGAAACAAATTTAATTATTTTTTAAAATTGAGATTCATTTACCTAAAATCTACTTACATGAAAGTATAAAAATTTATATGTTTTAAGAAATAAACAATTTAATTAAAACATGTAATTTATTGGGGAGAAATTCTCCGTCTCAATATATACACACATACACAATAACAGTAATATCATTTTGTTAGCATAATAATATATTTTTATGATTCTCATTTTGCAGATAAATTTGATTATAATTCAATTTTTAATAACAATAAGATGCAAAATAAAATAATACTACTGTAATATGTTTTTCAGAAAAATTCATAAAATATGAATATGCTAAAGTCTTACTGACCACATATGAATCAACTAATAGTTATATGTAAGAAACTTGCACCTTTCGATTCAACTCATTCTAAACGAATCAGAATCTACTTACTTGCATTAATTATTTTTGGTTTGTTAATTGGTTGGGTGGCTACCGTTCAAATTGGTGGAGAAAGATCAGGAACTGATGATGATGTTGGGCACTTGGCAGTTTTCTGAACCAGACATTTTATATCTGTCACTCTCAAATTTAAGAGTTGGAATTATTGTGACTTTGATTACCCATCACTCCCCTTATTTTTATTAGATTTTTTCTGTTTTATGTTAAATAAAAAATAACAACCTTTTTTAAGTTAATTTTTCAGGAGGAAAAGCATATAATTTTTTTAAAAACTTTGTTATAGTTAGTTGATGGAACTCATGTAATAGAAATATAAAGAAATTTTAATATTGACCATAATAACAATAGCATAATAATTCAAGGGTTGTGGAATTTTTTTGAAATACAAGCATTACCTTTTTGGTTCTAATATTATCATCCGGTTCAGATTTGTGATTGTTCCTTCCAACACAAGTATCTTTTTCAAGTCTCAAACTCGAGAGATCTAGCAGGACTTTATACCACTTGGTAGACTAACTCTGTGTTGTTGTTTTTTTTTTTTTAATAAATAATTTACTCACAAGTATTATCCTTTTTGAGGCAATCCCAGGCCTAAAAGATGGTTGATCACTTGCTTTAATAGTTTAATTCAGGAATCAATGTATGCATGATTTATGAGGATTTTAATATTGATATATGAAAAAACATATTTTATTGATAACAAAAATAGATGGGAAATGAATAGGATGACAAAACATTTTAACTATCTTAAATAAAAAGAGAATCAAAACGATTTTACATTTTTTTGGCCACTCGATTTCAAAATGTTTGAAATATCAACTTTTTTAAAAAAATTGGATATATTATATAACAATTGGATGAGATATACTATTGTCATAGAATTTATTAATGCACTTGTTTTATTTTTTATTTTCAATCATTTGTTTGCTTTTCAAATTTAATTACTTTCACCAGTTTCTTTTAAATATTTTATAATTGGAACTAATGCCATATAAAGTAAAAGAGTATTGTGATTTGTGAGTAAGACTTTGTCCCAAAAGAATCAATGTGAATGAATTTAACTTTTTCAATTAAGTTTAAAATTCAAAAAAAAACTTCGAAATAAAAGAAAATGTAGGGGAAAAAATGAATAGGAGAGCCCATCAAAACAACATAGAAAGTATTTTCCATAAAAGCTAACTCTTGCACGAATTGATTTTTTAATTTTACTATTCTTAAATCTACTTTTAAAATTTTAACACGTACTCAGTACTCCAATGGGTTTAGCTGATTATGTTTTATTTAATGACATGTTGCTTCACGAAAAATAATTAAATAAAACAATGTTTGTTATTTTAGTGAACCGAGAATATCTGTTTTTATCTACAAAATATTTTTTTTTCTTTATTTGATAATGAAATTCTATTTTTACACCTCTGTTTTCAACCATATATACAAATATCATTGATTATTGCCTTCCTTTTTCCCCAAAATATTTTTGTGAATAATGTCGTATTTGCAAGATAATAGGCACACCAAAAACTTTTTTTAAGGAAAAAAAAACATGACTTATAAATACTATAAATTGTTATACTTTTTTTGGATTTCTACCCAAATTGCATACCTAAAGTTCAAACATGAGACCATAAGTTGAGTTGGAACAACCCGCAACCCGGTTGATATGAATGATTAGTAATGGTTGTTATAAATTCTATAATATATTTATGATTTAACTTATATTTTAAAGAATATATATTACATCAAAATTTGACTTTTTTTTTTTTTGCAACTTACAACAATATATTATAACTTTGTCAATAAAAATTGTCTTGATATGACTCATGTTTCCTGAAAGTGTATATTTTATTTTAATTAGTTGGTAACCAACAAAAAGGTAATTTTATACCTACTTTTTGGTTTGAGATGCATCCAACCTCTAATGAGCTAAGGAGAGCCAATTTACTTAAATTTTTTGCACCTAAAAAAATTATATTATATACATGCACACCAAAATCAATTATGAAATTGAAAAGCTGATAATAGTAACAAATTAATTATTTAATCATAATTTCAAATTCATATTTGATTTTGGCATTTATTGAGTATTTGATCACCTATGACAAAACGGTTGATATTTTCATATAATTGATTTTAATTTGTATTGGTTTTGACTTTTGACCCTATTTTTATAAAATTTAATAAGGCCGAAAAACAGGGGAAGGCAATCCTTTGTAAGGATTGTAATGGATGTAATATTCCCATAGGAATAAGCTGAGGTGTCTCATGTCTCATGTCTCATCTCATATCAACAAAACAAACAGGGAAACCAAAGTACCAAACTGAATAGTAATATCTATATGCTGATTTTCTACAAATAGAGGAAAATAACGAACTTCAGCATAATTCTGTGAATCAGTTTGATTCGGCCTAACTCAATTCTTCTTCTTCTCCTTCGTCTTCGTCGTCGTCCTCCTCTTCTTCCTCATTCTCAAATTTCAGCCTTAAAACTCACAGTTCCTTTCTCTGAAACCCCAATGGATTCAGAACAAAGGGAGAAGAATGGAACAATTCTGATGCAGAAATACGAGCTAGGCCGTTTGCTAGGCCAAGGTACATTCGCCAAAGTCTACCACGCCAGAAACATCCAAAACAACCAGAGCGTTGCCATTAAAGTCATCAACAAGCAAAAAATTTTCCGAAACGGCTTAATCGACCAAATCAAGCGCGAGATCTCGGTGATGCACCTCGTAAGGCACCCAAACATCGTTCAGCTCTACGAAGTAATGGCGAGCAAGAACAAGATCTACTTCGCGATGGAGTACGTCAAAGGCGGTGAGCTCTTCGCCAAAGTCGCGAAAGGGAAATTGAAGGAGGATTTGGCGCGAAAGTATTTCCAGCAGCTAATCGGCGCCGTCGATTTCTGCCATAGCAGAGGGGTTTATCACCGAGATCTGAAACCGGAGAATCTGCTTCTGGACGAAAATGGGGATCTGAAGATTACGGATTTTGGATTGAGTGCTTTGTATGAACCCAAAAAGAACGATGGTCTTCTCTATACAACTTGTGGGACCCCAGCTTATGTTGCCCCTGAAGTTCTCAACAGGAACGGCTACAATGGAGTCAAAGCTGATATATGGTCTTGTGGGGTTATTCTGTTTGTTCTTCTTGCAGGTTTTCTTCCATTTCAGGATAATAATCTCATTGAAATGTATAGGAAAATTAGTATTGCAGAATTCAACTGTCCCAGATGGTTTTCACCTCAAACCAGAAAACTCATCACCAGAATTCTAGATCCAAATCCAAGAACAAGAGTATGTATTTCTAAGATTATGGAAAATTGCTGGTTTAAAATCGGGTATCAAAAGATTGAACTACCCAAATCACCAGTTTCCAATCCTACCAGTGATGTTCAGGCTGTTTTTGACTCTTCATCATCAAGTCCAGAAGAAAAAACCAAAGAAACCGCAATAAACGTGAAACCATCTGTCTTCAATGCGTTTGATTTAATTTCCCTATCTTCAGGGTTTGATCTCTCTGGTTTGTTTGAGGAAGATAATTGTAGGAGACAACATGCTAGATTCACCACCACAAAACCGGCCTCTACGATTGTGTCGAAACTGGAAGAAATCGCACAAGCAGAGAGGAAATTCAAAGTGTTGAAGAAAGATGGATTCGTGAGATTGGAGGGAAACGAAACAGGTCGGAAGGGACAACTTGGTATTGATGCAGAGATTTTTGAGGTGACATCAACGTTTCATGTTGTGGAGGTGAAGAAAACTGCAGGAGATACGTTTGAGTATATTGAGTTTAGAGATCAGAGCTTGAAGCCTTCATTAAAGGATATAGTCTGGGCTTGGCAAGGAGGTGAGCAATAGCAGCAACATTCAGCACCAACAATATATATATACCAGAAGATATGGTTTATGTTATTAATTTGCTTTCAGAATGTAATATATATGAACCCTTCTGCTTATGTTTTGTTCTGTTCAGATGTGTCGTCCTTCCCTATGCAGAATCACTTGCTGCAAAGTTGTGAAGGTTGTCTGTCCTGTATGTGTTGTTCTTCTTTTCTTGCCCTGAGGCTGCGTATAATATTATTGTACAGTAATGCAGAGTTCAAATTTTCTTCCGTTAAAGATCAGCTATTATCGTCATCGTCATTTTTTTTTTTTTGGGTCGATACCTGGCAAGAACAATTAGAACTTTTGGAAGGAACAGAACACCAAAAAGGTTTTCGGGCCTGGCGAGTTGGCATTTCATTCAAATGGAGAACAATTAACTGGGACAGTTACAATTGAAGGACTTAATGAATAAATTAAAGAATTATTAATCCTTTAAAATAATTTCAACAATGTCTACAAGTGTGTTTTATTATTACATTATGTTCTTAATATAAGACTCAGTTAACTAATTTAGAGAGATTAAGAAAGCTAAATAAATTAAGTTAAAGTACTTTTATTATCAATTATCTCCAAACAAATTTATATGACTGATAAATAGATATATTTGGCTTTCTTAATTTTCTCAAATTAATCATCAGAATCTTATATTATTGGAACAGAGCAGTGGCGGAACTACTTGATGAGGCCCCAACCCACATTCTAAAATTTGTTAGTATATATATGTATTTATATATTTTATTTTGGCTTATAATTTGATTCTAGCTAATCTCTTATCTTCTCTATAAGAATAATGTTTGATTTATTACTTATTAGGCTGTGAGAGGAAATTATGAATATTGTTTGAGATACCAAAGTTGGTATCATCTTATATTTTATTTTAAATTATAATTGTTGGTTATTATTTATTTATATTGTCAATATTATGTAATACTGTTTAGTAAATAGTTCAATATGTGTTTCTTTTTTTTTTTTTTGCCCAGACTAAAAATATTTTCTGGCTCTGAGGCAGTATTATTTTTATGATTCTTAACCCTAAATAAATCAATTGTCTCTCTCAGAGGAAAACAATGACCAATATAGTTACATGCATATGCATAGCCAATCCTTTCCTTGTTGGTTTATTTCTCATTAATATTTGTGCGTTTGGGCGGTGGATTTGGATGGGGACTGTTGAGATTTCATCAGTCACTTTCAACATAACAAATCTAAATACGTCTCCAGGCCCCACATCCTATACATTGAAGTTTAATTTCTTTAGGAATTTTAATTTTACCTTTTTTTCTCAATCTTTCTTTAAATTATTTTGTCTTTCATATTTATCATTATCTCCCCTAAATTATCGTTATTAATACCATCTCAACAATAATTCAAATATATCTATTTTATAAAGTGAGTAATATTTATTGCTGTAGAGAAATTTATTGAGAAATTCTACTATTTTAATTATTTCAAATATGATTTTAATTTTTTTAATAAAAAAAATTTACTCAGGTGCCCCTTCAAAGTGATTGGATTTTTTTCCTCCAAAGAAAGCCTAGTAGAATTTCAATTTCATTGTTTTTTTTCATAAGCATTTTTTATTTGCTTCAATCATTTAATGCTATTTTCTTTGAAAGAATTATTCAATAATATTTTTTAGATATCAAATCATATTTGTTGCAATTACTAATTTACTTAACTTCCTTGATTTACTAAAATTAAATCAAGGAAGTTAAGCAGTCTTACTTATATCTGAGTTTTCAATTTCAATAATTAAAATAAAAAAATAATTAAACACAAATTAGTTCCTTTTTTATATTTGATCTTTCTCCTGCATCTAAATATAAAGAATGAAAACATTTTCTACCTATTTTTTCTTCTATACCCAAGATGAAGTCAACCCACGAGTAATAATTAAAGTTGAGATATTTGGAATCAATTATATAATAAGATGATAAAAAATTTTATAATGATGTCAATTGTAGAATTCGAGTTTGGTGATATGAGTGAAGAAAAGCGACCATAGTTATTTATAATAAAAAAGTTCTTAATAAGGTAAAAGGAAAATTCTATGGAACTCCTATATAACTAGAAATGTTAAATGTTTGTGAATGATGAGCTTTAAAGAGACGACATAAATGTAAAGTGGGGTAGTTGAGATAAATGTGTAGCCATATAAAAAAAGATAATATTGGTAATGATCATATATACGAACGAGTTTGAGCAAAAAATATATATACGAATGGATTAGAGTGACAGCTATCTAGAAAATAATGGTGAAAAATCATTTGAGGTAGTTTAGGCACATTCAAAGAAGGTCATTTAGATGCACCTTTGAAGAGGTTGATCAAGCAGTTTGGAATCCTCTGAAAAAAGGTAGAAGAAGACCGAAACAAATAATGAGATTATAGAATGAGATCTTTTGATTAGTAATCTATCTAAAGATTTAGTTTTGTTTTATAATGCACAATATTTCCACACAATTCATGAAACCAACCTCATCAAGTAGGATAAGACTTTGTTGTTGTTTATTTTGTTTTTCTTCTATATCCATTTTCTTTCCTCACCCAAACACAAGATATAATTATTCAATTATCAAGGCCTATAAAAACGAACAAGGATGTGTGGTGGATCTTTTCTTTTTTTCCGTTTAATAGACAATGGACAGAGGTTTCACTAATAAAGGTAGCATCACTCCTTAATAGACCAATTTTAATTTGCCCTTTTTGGTAAACACTCATAAAAATAAAAGTCATTTTCTTTCGGATGACTCAAAATTTACGTATCTGCAGAAAACTACAGATTGAGAATCTTCAGATGCTGAAAACAGAGAAACGAATTCCTCACGAATGATATGATCTTACACATAAAGTCACACTCATGTTAAATGGTAAGTATTCGATAATAAAACTCATAAATAAGGGTGGGAGTGGGGGTTAAGCTATAAGATTAATGGAATATGAGAGTTTTTTTAGAGAAAAAAATACGAAGAGAAGGAGATAAACGGACATACTCCCAACTTATAACAAGTAAAATATTTTTCAAAGGCCAAAGTATATTTTTAGCCATTTAAATTTAAGATTATATGAGCTATATTTTTGTCCCTTAACTTTATAAAGCATACTTTTTATCCGATATTTTTAATACCGTTAATGTTAATAACAAAGAATGTTGACGTATTAAACTCAAATAATGCATGTGCGGCTAACAAAGTATTTTTAATTTTTAATTTTTTAAATAACATATTTAAATTATTAAACTAAAATAATAAATTGACAAATTACTACAAATAAAATTGAGGTTTCGCTATTTAGATTATTAAACTAAGGAAAATACACTTCTCATGTTGTAAGAGAAGTGTATCATCCTTTCATAAATACTTCGATTTCCGTGCTTGTGTTTTTTTTTTTTGGTTTAATAAAAAAGATTTGAGTCCCACCATTTCATGTATGTATAGGAATCTTCTTCTTCTCATGCAATATGAGAAATGTAAATCCCTTAAACTATATTTGATTAAACTTTTTTTTTAAAACACAATTGAGGTTTTGACGTTGACTTCTTTATTATGTTTTTAGATTTTTTTCAATTTACATATATTTTAATTTTAAAATTAATAGCATTTAATTACACAATTAACACTAAAGTTTGAACAATGTTTGTTATATCAACATTCTTTTTTAGCAACATTAATGGTGTTAGAATTGTATAACCAAAATTATACCTTATAGGACTAAAAGTATACTTTAATCGTTTTCTTGTGTCTGAACTAAAATTACTTCTTTAATCCCCAATTTCTCAAATAGCCATTAATCATTTAAATTTGATGGTAATGATTTATAATTTTTTGAAATTCTATATATTTTATTTTAATAAAATATTTAATTTCATTCTTCTACCTTACAGTTTACACAAAGTTGAATTCCAAAATCCAAAGTAAATAAATCAGTAGCTTCAGTATTATTTATATATTTATTATTGTCAACTGACGTTCAGATGTAAAGCAATTACCTCTTACAAAATTTGATTAGATATCAAATTTGAAAATTTCCCTATTTAATTTAATAAAAGTATACAACTATTTGATTTTAAATATAAGTTAAACCTTTTTATGGTTTGAAAAAAAAAATCTACTTAATGTGCAGATTCAGCTAATTAACAATGCCATATTCAATAGAAAAATGTAGTTATGCTTTGACTGAGGTCATCAAATGTTATATATTAGATTAGCTACATTTAGAGCGGAATGGAGGGCCGGCCCGTGAAAGGCCAGGGTCTAACAAGGTCGGCCCTCTAAAGTCTGGGGTAAGAAAAATATCTGTTTTTTAAAGCCCAGCTTAAGAGCACCAGAGCTAAAGCCCGGAAGTTATTTTTCTAAATTTTAACTACTTTTCCTCCATTTTTTCAAAGAATTATAATTAGTAAATTACAACATAAATCATCCAACAAATAAGCACAATTACTAATTCATAATCAAAAGCAAATTATGTTCACAAATAACTCATATAAAACATAAGAAGCATATCACTAAGAAACATTAATATAATGAATATAATTGTCATCATCTTCACCACTATCATTAATTTCAACCGACATTTGATTGCTATTCACTTTGAGTAGTAGGCTCTAATTCATGAGTAAGAATATTATGAATATAATTTGTTCTCCCGCTTCATGAACACATCTATAATTTTTATTTGAATCATAAAATTAGAGTATAGTTATTATGTATTTGTACTTAAATGGATAAATAACTCTATAATAAATATAAAATACATATAAATTATTGAAGGGTCCAACTTCAGCAAATATTCAACTTAAATAAAAAAAATCGAAGGGCCTGATGGGCTGGCCCGTAGCCTTTCAGAGCCAACCCATGTCAGCCCTTAGTTCTCTAGGGTCAAACTTCACTTCACACCTCCAATTTTTAAACCCGGCCCTTCAAAGGTCAGGGTTTAAACGGGCCGACCCAACAAACCCGACCTGTTTTCCCGGCTCTAGCTACATTGGATTTTTCCCATGATCACCTCATTGACTCATTCTCATCAAGTCATGAAAATGACTTCTGCTAAAATCCCACGACATGAGGAGGGCAGCTTTAGCGACTAGATATTCTTGGATTAGGGCCGCATATGGTTTATAAATATTGCAGTTTACTATTTATTTTTATGCTAATGTTAATGATTATTTATAGGATATATTGATATTGATGATATCAATGAAAAAAAATAGTTGTATACCGAAAGTTATAGGATATTCACTATTGGTTATAGCAATTTAGTTATAATTACTTTTAGTTATTAGTAGTTCAATAACTATATTTTTAAAATATAATTTTTATTCTTATTGTTCGTTTTATTTTATATTACATCATTTACTGTCTTTTTTAAAAACATGAGGTTATATATAAGTTTCATTAAACAAAAGGAGTGTGGGGAACGTCCTACTGATTTTTTTTTAAAAAAAAAAACCTATTTCAAGTGTTAATGTGTTACGATTTCCTAATGAAATGTTTTTTAGGTGAGTCTCGGGTTGAATTTATTCAGAAATGTCCCAATTTAATGTTTGAATCCCTGCCTTATATTTAATCATTTTTAATTACTGTTTATAATTTAATGAAAGGCATAATTACAATAAAATAAATTAATACTACATAAGCTCTTTATTTCTTATAATTTATTCCAAACTTGTGTTTTTCAAAATCCTCTTAGTACAAAAATAAAGTTGATAGACCAACGGGAGTTGGTTTTCATGGAAGAGGTCGAATTAATATTTAAATCTTTATTAGGAAACGTTTCCACACTCCAATGGAGAATACTTGTTGTCTAGCCTTGGGCTCTAGGACTCAATTGTGTTATAATTTCTTTCAAAATTTTCAACTAAACAAAAAAATCATGCAATTGTCAGCGCCTTAGTAGTCCAATGACATGGAAGCTTGACTCCCCTTCCCTATGTCTAGGGTTCAAACCCTACCCCCTACTATGTGTATCCAAAAAAAAAAAAAAATCATGCAATTTCAGTACTTCCCTTAAAAATTTCAACTCCAATTAAATATTAATGAGATATCGGTATATAAATTAGGGTACAATAAACATTCTTTTGAAATAAGCCACCTATTAGCTATGTGCATGATAACAGGTATACATGGATAAATTTTATAGGTTTGCATAATCGGAAAGCATCAAGTTCTTATCCTATTAGGGTTTAAATATATATAGCCAGAACCATCATATGAATGCATCGTTTTCTCTTTGACTTGAAAACCATTTGATAAGATAACATTTTGCAAGATTCAAGATCATTTTCTCTTGTACTTCTTCTTTAATTTAAATTGGGTCTAATAAAAAAAGAACTTTAGTAATAGTTGCTTACAACAGCATAAGACATATTAAGTATTAATTAATAAGAATTCAGGCTTCTTGTATATTTATAAATTGTATATTAGAGGAAAACAACAACATATTTAATGGCTAGAGCATATACGCTTTTAGAATTGATGTCTTTTTCCCATGCTAGAATGATCTTTCTTTAAATCTGATTTCTTTCTCCTCATGGCATGCTCTTGTCTGATGTCACAGCTCCTCAAATAATATACCAAAATTTCAATATAAACTTAGTTTGTAATATAATTTACACTATAAACTAAGTCTTGCATTTAGTATCAGTGATATGTAGTACTCCCTTTGGTCCTAATTATATGACATATTTATCTAATTTTGGAGAGATTAATGATTGAAGTTAAATTAGTTAATTATATTTGTTTTCCCTAAATGCCCTGATTTAAAATTTAAAATGACATCTAGTTACTCTAATTCTATATTTTGTTAAACCTCTCCTACCTCAGATACGATTTCTCTGAGCTCTCACACAGTCTAGCGTCGTCATCTCTCTCAACAACTTCCAATCTACTCTTGAAGGTTGGAAGTGTAATTTAATAGTAATGTCATTATTAAATATGACAAAAATTACTCAAAATTATGTTATTAAAAAAATAAAAAAGCAGTAGAATTGATGTGTATGTGGCATTAATAAGTTACAAGCATTACTCACTTTATAGAATATATAAATACATTATTAAATTATTATTGTGTTTATGGGTATTCTGGGAAGAAATTGACAAAAATCAAAACTTTTTTCTATAATTAGACAAAGATCAACTCCCAAATGTTGTCCTATAATTAAGACTGGAAGAGTATATAATTTATATGGCTAGCTATAAATTTTATATAGCTATGAATTATCTTATTACACAATAAACTAGAATAAAGATCATTGGAGTAATCCAACCAAAACCCCATTACAATCCTTGCAAGGAACCACATTTATATTTCCTTATACTTTAAACTAGCAAGAAAACTAAATGTGAAGTTATACAACAAGTCCACCAGAAAAAATATATTCACCCATATACAATTTCTCACGCGAAGAAGAATTAAGTTTCAGCTACATGCATAATCTTTTTCCAGTACTCAATCCAGCATATTGAAATACATACTAAACTAGATACATATTTGAAGAATGGGCTTTAACTTGGCTAGGTATTTATTCTATATTGATAACTATTGATATATTCATGGTGTTTTTTCCAAATTAGCACTGCAATTGGAATTTGTACATCGAAATGAACAATAGAATCAACCAAGGAAAAAAACTAAGTCCAGAAAAGACAACAAAAAATTGCAATATATAAACAGTCTAAAGCAAACAAAAGAAAAAAGAGTAAATTAGTATTCATTATCTCGAAAGTAGTGTTGGAAAATTCTATGAATCAGTATCAGTTTGAGGAATGTCATCAGAAGAATTTATCTTTGAAGAAGAAGAAGAAGGAGCTGCTGATTCATATTTCATCATCAACTTGTGCAAGGCTGGTTTCAATTCAGAGTTACAAAACTGTTCATACTCTTTATTGTCCCCTGCTTTCTTCTTCAACTCCACCACCACCAACGACGGAGTTAGCTCAAATATCTCCGCCGCAATCGTCAATGGCCCCTTCACACCTTCCTTCCATCCCTCCAAGCTCACCCTGCAATCCTTCCTCCTCACCTTAAAGCTAACCACCTCCGCAATTTCCTCCAACTTTGATACAATCTCCGACACCGGCGCGCTAGACACGAACCTGGCCTCATCCCCTTTCTCCTCGAACAAACCAGAAAGATCAAACCCTGCAGAGAATGATATTATATCAAATGCATTCAAGCTTGCTGGTCTTGGCAATGAAGCGTTCCTTCTTTTAACCTCTAGCTCTGAGTCCGACTCTGATACCGAAGAGACTGATTCTATGTCGTCTTGGTTTAAATCCGGTGTGCTAATATCGTCAACACTGGTACAGATCTTATCGTCCTCGAAATAGAACTTGATTTGTTTGAAACCTTTCTTGAACCACCTGTTTTCCATGATTTCTGGAATTGAGATTCTGGTTTCGGGATTTGTATCGAGAAGACGAGTACATAATAAACTTAGCCCCGACGAGAACCACTTGGGACACCGGAAAATGCCTTTGTAAATTTTCTTGTACATTGCCATAATGTTCTGATCATGGAATGGTAAATAACCAGCCGTTAAAACGAAAAGGACAACGCCACAAGACCAGAGATCAACTTTGGCTCCGTCGTATCCTTTTCTTGCCAGAACCTCAGGAGCAACATACGCCGGCGTTCCACAAAAAGTATGGAACAACCCGTCTTGTCTGATTTGATCGGAGACGGCGCTAAGGCCGAAATCGGAAACCTTGAGATCGCCATTTTCGTCGAGCAACAAGTTTTCCGGCTTCAGATCGCGGTGGTACACACCTCTGGCGTGGCAGAATCCTACGGCGGAGATTAATTGCTGGAAATATTTTCTTGCCGCTTCTTCCTTTAACCTCCCTTTTGCGACTTTATTGAATAACTCGCCGCCGCGGACGTATTCCATGACGAAGTAGATCTTGGTCTTCGTGGCCATGACTTCGAAGAGCTGGACGATGTTAGGGTGGCGGACACGGCGGAGGATCGAGATCTCGCGCTTGATGTGAGCGACTAAGCCGCCTTTGAGGATTTTCTCTTTGTCGATGATTTTGATGGCGACGCCTTCGTTGGTTTTGATGTTTTTAGCGAAGTAGACCTTCGCGAAGGTTCCATGGCCGAGGAGTTTTCCGACTTCGAAACGGCTGAGTAAGAGATTATCTTTGTTCTTCTTCTTCGTCGAAACGACAACCTCCGCCATGGATGCGGTTGTGAAGATCAACGTTGAAGTTTTGCAGAATTTTCGTTTTTGTTTAGGCGTCGACCTGCTCCTCCGCCATTGAAGGCGGGGATGTTATTGCGACGCGAAGATGAGGTTTTTATTTGTAGGTTTGTTTGGTATGTAGTTAGTTTGGCTAAATATATTATATATATCGGAATTTTCATCAAGTATGTTTTCAGAGGACAGAATATTAATACCATGCTATATAAAAACAATTTGATTATTTTTTTAAAAATTAATTGAACTCATTTTGTTAGTTAACAATATTTAAACATTTTTTTCAAACACAATTGAATTAGAATAAATAAATGTCATATATGTTAGGCCTTTTTTTGTTAGGAGCATTCAATTATGATTTACGATATTGACGATAAATATATGACAAATATTGTGACTTAAGATAAAGAACTCCCCCTTCCCCTTTTTTTTTTTTTTTTTGGTCAAACCCCCTTCCCCATGACTATGGCTATGACTCGAGACGAATATAGATTGGCCGATTAGAGGCTTCGATGAATTTGGTGGGAAAAAAAAAATTAAAGAGCTCCAATTAAGTTGTTTAATACTAGCTCTAGTTCTAATTATAAGAGCTAGTTGACTTTTTTAAAAAGATTAAGGAAACTAAATAAGTTAATTAATCATTATTGTGTATCTTTAGATTATATATTAGTTTATTAGTCAAACTAATTAATTTGAAGAAAAATTTAAAAATAGAAATACTATAAAGTAATTTAATTAGCTTCTTTAATATTTCAAAAAAAAAATTAACTAACTTTTATAATTAGAACCGTATTGAAAGCGAATTAACATGGCATTGAGTTTGAAGCTTTTAGAACACGTGTCACGAATGCAATTTAATATAGTTACCGAGCTTCTTTTTCCAGCCTGAGGGTAACTGAACTTTTTGAAATTTGTAACCTACAAATGCGATTTAATTTTCTTTATACGGTAATAATTTATTTTAAGATTATGAGAGCCTATGCGGTTAGCTTTGTTCTTGAACAAAACCAGGAGCCTTTTCTATTGATAATTCTTGGACAATCCAGGAAGAGAATAAATTATTTTATTTGTTACATGACAATCTCAGAATAAATTAAATTGGTAAATGCATACATTGAAATTTAAATGAAAATTGAGTATAGTACTAAAAGATCAAATTAATTTTTTAATGATATTAAGAAAGTTAAATAAGTTATTTAATCATATTATATATTATGTTATTATATTATATTCTAGTTTATAAGTTAGACTATTAGTTTAAATAAAATAAATATAAATATAAATACTTTAAATTACTTTAGTTAACTTCATTAACCTCTTTAAAAAAAGTCAATGGAGCCTTACTATTAGGACTGGAAGTAGTATATGCCAAAACGAAAAGAATAGGAAAAAAAAAAGTCGAATTAAAGTTGGGAGATCCAAGAATTAGGAGTATAAAATAGTACTAGTATAGTATAAGCATAGTTAAGTTGAGTAATGACTTGATTAGGGTTCAAACAAGTTAAATGAAATACTCTCTCTCTCTCTTTTATATATATATATATAAATATATATAAAATTTTAAGAGAGGGTTGAATTCACCCACAGTCCAAATAATAAAGCGTTATGACTTTGATCCATAAAGTATACACGATTGAGAATACACATGTCTCCACTTCAACCTGTATTACCCCTACTTCACTTAGCCTAGGATGCCTCCCCAAGTGCCTTAACTAACTCTAAAGATTAGTAAAAGTTTCCAACTCTTTTACCGATTGAACGAGTTGAACCAAGAATGGAAGAGGTGTTGAAATACTCTATCATTAAAACGAATTGAAGCTTTTTTTTTTTTTAATATAAAAAATGGTTCAAAGTGTGCAACTATTCCGAGATTCTGTCAGAAGTCGAAGAGGGGACATTTCCTAAGGAAATTTTTTGCATTCACAAGAACTCGAAACCAAGATCTTTTGCTTAAGCGACCAGAATCCCTTCCACTCAAACCAACTACTACTGGTAACGAATTGAAGCTGGTGATACTTGATAGCGTGTATTGTACGGTCGTCGGCCGAACAAGAAGCCGCGAAGCACTCCGGTATTTCACGTGAACGTTACAAACGAACAGTCAACTCCTTGGTTAACTTTTTTTCCTCTTCTCAAAGCATCGATGGACACATGGCCCACTTTATCCCAATGCAAGCTCTTTTTTTTTTTTTAAAAGGGTATTAAATGTGAGTATTTTTTTTAAGCAAAAATTTAAACCTTTATTCACTTCAGTATGATAATTTAGAACCCTCAGTTAGACTCAATCCATTGGTAATACAACAAGGTTTTTAATTCAGTAAGCACAATGTTTTCGATGTTAGAGTCTAAAGGGGGTATTCATGATTTGTGATTGGCAAAATCAATTTTTACACGTTCCCTTTCTCTTACCCCACGTTTCGTTGAGAGTTTTGGAGATGAAGGAAAGGTTTTGGATTAAAAAATTGGAGGGGAGAGCCCTCCCCTATATAGTAACCCATCCAGGATTTGATGAATCGGGTAACCAAATGCAAACAAAGGCTAAAACACTTCTCATGTGGTAGGAGAAATGTTTTCTCATGTCACACACACGTAAAATAGTGGGACCTACATATATATATATATATATATAATTAGCATTATATATATGTGGGTCTCACTATTTCATATGTGTGTAGGAATCTTCTTCTTCTCATACAACATAAGAAGTTTAAACCCCGCAAACAAAACATGATGTGAGGGCCAAAATTTTACTTTATATTTTTTCATAAACAATTTAGTTAATATGAGGTAAATTTCTCTCCCCTCAAACTAAACACTAGGTTTATACAAATTTTCAAGTACCTAATTAAAAATTAGAAGAAATCATAAAAACATGATTTTTTTTTTTAAAAAAAAAACTACTTAGACCTGATTATCAAAACAGGTGAAACTATAAATGCCTATTAAAAAGAAAAGGAAAAAAAAAAACTAATACCACCTAGCTAGTTTGAGAAATTTCACTTCATAGCCCAACAGATATTTGGCTAGTTAAGATTTCCTCAAGATTTTTCCCCATTGATGCAATGCTAAGATTGTTACCATGTGACTTAAAAGTCATAAGTTCAAGTCTTGAAAACAGTCTTTTCAATTGCAGGGTAAGATTGATCCTTGCAGCCATCTATGCATATGTATAAATATATCAGATAAAGAAAAAAGAACATCGATGATGAATGTAAATGAATGGATAAATAAATCAAGCACACATATTTCTAATAATTACTAGTGGTACTTAAATTTCAAAAGCTATATATTTTATTTTTTGCTTAGAAAAAGCTATATGTTTTATTGAAATAATGCTCTGCACATTGCTTAAATTAAAAGACCATGGTACTCACTGAAGTCATATATAAAACCTAGAGGTATAGTGAAGCCCCTTTCACATCTGTAAATGTGATCAATCATGTGACATAAATAGTCTAGATTTGTTGACTTTGATTAAATTTAACAAGTCAATTATATTGTTGTTGTTGTTTGGGGGGGGGGGGGGGGGAAGTAAATATAAGTTGACTTCAAGAATTGTACGTAAAGGTAAATATTGAAACTTAAGTCAACTTGATGCTTTATGATGATGACTTAACGACACGCAAAACCAGAAAATGGGAAACTGGTTTTGTTTTTTTTAAGGAAAAATAATAATAATAATTAATTAATTAACTAAGTTAAAAAAAATATCAACGGGGGATTATCTTGTAAAGTGGTACAAGCCCATATGAAATTAGGGAAAACCTTAGTTAAATCCATCTGAAATTATCAAAATCAAAATCGGGCCTACGCTTTTAACAAATTTTTAATTAAGTTAGAGGCCTATTTAAGGATTTCTGAATGTTTTTAAAGGACTAGAATGCCGCTATGTGATTAAAAAGGAAAATTGAAGATAGTTAAAAAAAATTATTTCTAAATTAGGCCTTGTCTAACTTAAATTAATTAATAACTATTCAATATAATTAGTATACATTTGTTATTTTGATGACGGAAGTCTGATAGTTTTTTTAAAAAAATATGTTCATGGATTTATATATTTATATCTTATATATAATATATAAAATTTTAACAAAAACAGTGACGTATAAATAAAACTGCCCATTTTTTATGGGAGATTGACCAAAATAATAAAAAAAAATTACCAGATTAATGCATATTGGAAACATTTTACCAAAGTAATGCAGTTTGTGGCGTTTAACAGGCTCACATAATTGATGGCGCAAAACAGGTTCACGCCACTGACACATACTGACAAAATATGTGTCAGTAGCGCAGGGGAAAAACACGCCACATGTGGTGTGGACAACATCCACGCCACTGTGGCATGAAAAAGTGTCTGATCCCATATATATATATATATATATATATATAATAATAATAATAATAATAATAATATATACTAATAATAAATGATAGAAAAGATGGAATAATTTAAACCTCTACTTCATTTAATTTGAAGTCAAAAGAAAGAAAGTATGGAACTAAAATAACTCATTACGCAGTACAATTTGGTAATTTAAAACTCTATTTCATTTAATTTGAAATCAAAATAAAGAAAGCGTGGAACTGAAATAACTCATTAAGAACGCCTTAAATAAGTAATTTTTTAAAAGGCGTTTTTAATGAGTTATTTCAGTTCCATGCTTTTTTTCTTTTGACTTCAAATTAAATGAAGTTGAGTTTTAAATTACTAAATTGTACTGCGTAATGAGTTATTTTAGTTCCATACTTTCTTTTTTTTGACTTCAAATTAAATGAAGTAGAGGTTTAAATTATTCCACATTTTCTATCATTTATTATTAGTATATATTATTATTATATATAATATTAATTTAAATTTTTTTATATATATATATGGGATCAGACCCAATTGAGTGGGTCTGATCCCACTTTTTCACGCCACAGTGGCATGGATGTTGTCCACGCCACATGTAGCGTGTTTTTCCCCTGCGCCACTGACACATATTTTGTCAGTATGTGTCAGTGGCGTGAACCTGTTTTGCGCCATCAATCCCGTGAGCCTGTCAAACGCCACAAACTGCATTATTTTAGTAAAATGTTTCTAGTATGCATTAATCTGGTAATTTTTTTAATTTTTTATTATTATTTTGGTCAATCTCCCCATTTTTTATATTTCATATAACACAAGATCAATCTAAATTGATTTAAATAATAATTAAAAAAAACTTAGTATAGTTCTAAAATTTTCTGCTTTTAGATTGTGAAACATGTTATAGAATGAGTGAGTTTTGAGTTCATCATCTTCAAAAATTGTCGGCCTTTTTATTTTATAGTCCTAGTCCATCATGTCGGCCTTTTTATTTTATAGTCCATCATATCATGATGGACTATAAAATAAAAAGGCCGACAATTTTTGAAGATGATGATTATATATATATATATATATGCATGTATACACACACTCACACACACATATATATATACAAACGCATGTATGTATATATAATTCATTTATTAATTTCTAAAATTTTAAATATAAATATATAGTTCTCTCTTTGGCTTGTCTAATGATATTTATGTTTTAACTATCTATATATATGCTGAGGAACCATCTACATATTAAGAGTTTAATCTTCAAATTTAATTCTTGATTTTGTATTTTGCAGATTATCTCTAGGTCCCAACCCCCCCCCCCCCCCCCCCCCCACACAGCACGGTTTCATTTTATTTATTCAGATTTGTAGGCTATATGGAACAGAAGATTTTAAATTATGTTGTATTATTTTATGGGAAGGATATGATGACGTCCTTCCTGAATACGCTTTTATTTATTATAGTTTAAATGCACAGGTATCAAAGTTGTTTGGACAACTAAATTGCGGAATAAAACTTTCTTAAAATAACTTAGTTTGAAAATATAAGGATAAATTTTTCGTAATTTAAATCTATCATATAGTGGGATATTAATACATTAATCCAAAATAGACAAATGATAAATAATTAAATACAGTCCATCTATTCATATTTTTCCAAAAGGTTCCTTATGCTGTAACCCTTACAGCTGTATCTTTCCTCTTGATCCAATCCACTAACTATCTCTTTCATACAATTTGGAGTTCAAATGAATAAACCCCAAGGGAACAGTTAATTAATCTTATATACAAGTATGAAATATAAATAACAACAAATCACATGTTAAGTATAAAAAAATTCATAGTAAACAAGACACACCATAACTACAGTTATCAGCTAAAGACAACAACTCTTTAGGATATGCAGCCCTATTTTAGGACACGCAACCGCAATCCATAGTTAGAATACATATATGCAAATTATTTAACAAACATGTTTAGTCATACACGAATACATATATACAAACTAATAAGATAATAGTTACCTACCTCAAGCTTGAATCTTTAACTTTGTCTGAAGGAGTTGGAATCGGTAGAGGTATCAAGGTATGCCTATTAACATTTATCATTATCGTTAGTCACTTACTTGCATCACAAATTGTCATACCCCAAAATATTAAAACATGACCGACACGAAGTATAGCGTTCTTACTTCGTAAGCCTATTTAATTCGATATTTTATAGTTACAACCGACAAGATCTACTTTGTTAGTATAATGTCACATGACATTATTATGTTTATCCATGAACTTTCGTGAAAATACTAATAGTGAACAAATATCTCTTTAAATGTTAGGCTTTCTAAACACATTTGCAAGGATCAAACAACCCAATTCCTAAAGAATATTAAGACTTTCTCTCAATATACACACACACATAGTAAGGTAGTGAACATCATGTCTACAAGATTTTTGGAACAACCTTTCTCTGCAACAAACAAATAAATCAAATTTAACTTAAAATGAACTTTACAATTTCAATTAATGCAAACATTTTATAAGTGATCCATTCCATAATTCTGATCAAGGAATAGGCTTATTTATGCACTCCGGAACACAAATAACTCAACAGGTGAATATAGTCTCGATACAAAAACTTTTACCAAAATACTTGAAATAAATTTGTCCCGATGCAAACAGGTTTATAAATTTCATGCTATAAATGAGATAAAAGTTATCACTTAAATATGTATAAAAACTAGTTGTCAGACTTAGCATAATATACGCTTGAATTTTTTTTTTAAAAAGAAATATTTAAGAAAATAGTCATAAGTTCAACACAAATAAAAATTCGATAAAGCAGTCTCTTTTCTTTAATAAATAATGATGAAAACATTTTCTTTTCCCAATAACTTGTTTCATCAGAGGAACCATCACAAAGCGAATAATAAGCGCGGCTCGAAGGCCACGAGTAACAAGCGCAGCTCAAAGGCTATGAGTAACAAGCGCAGCTCAAAGGCTACGAAACAAGCGCAGCTTAAAGCCACGAAGACAAGCGTGGACACATAGTCCACGAGAGTAAATAACCAAGCGCAGTACGGAGCTACGAAACAAGCGCAGCATGAAGCTACGAATGACAAGCGTAGCACAGTACAAAGGCCATGAAACAAGCGTGAACACGCAGTCCACGAGGGTAAATAATCAAGCGCAACTCAAGGCCAGGAAAACAAGCGTGAGAACAAATCTCACGAATATCAAGCACTTTGTGTCTAGTTCCTCTGATAAGATGTGTCTAGTTCCTCTGATAAGAATACTCAAAATCTTGTAAGAAAAATCATTCCTTTAACTTCATGAAAGTTTTCTGATTTCATGTAGAATAAGTAAATAACTTATATAAAATATTTTAAAACCAAATTCTCAACTTCTTCTCCTTTGAGACATGTTAGCAAGCAGGCCACATGCATTAAAAATTATTCTCTCATGATCTTCTTCTCAAGTCCACAATATAATGCATTATTTATCTCGTTTATGCATTCTTCCTCTAACAATAAATATGCTACAACTCTTCAATGATTTCTATATAAATATAAGAAGAATTATTATCAACATTTTCCAAGTATTAATAGGACCATAGTCAAATATAATATATTGAAATTCCAAAACACCATTATTGTTACTTAAAAATTTCTTCAAGCACAACTAAAATTTCATCACCTCATATAACAATGTTTCCAACCAACATGCTTCTCAATACATGAATCCATATGTTAAACTTATCTATCACTTCAACAATTAAACTCAACAATACCAAAGAGACACCCTTTCATTATCCGTATTTAAACACACAACCTCGTAATTTTCCATAAATACACTCAATTACAGAAAAGAAACTTATAATTATTCTTTTTTCCAAAATCTTATACTTAGTTCACCTTCAATTCAACTCCTCAAGATAGGATTTAATTGACAACCGACTCAATATAATATAAATTCTTCTTCTCCATAAAGTACCATTAATACACATATCCAAACTAACTTCTTTTCTATCCAACATTTTATCAAACACTTTTTGGGCATTCGAATTTAAGTCATAAAACATAACCATAATTTATACATTCAAAACCATTTTGTTCCTCCTATAACATTATCAGGGTGTACTTCAAGAATCTTAATCAACTCTTTCCTCAGAGACTAGCTAACTAGAAATACCCAATTTATATAAGATTTAACTTAAAAGGAAATAAGGATATGAAAATCAGATCATCAAGTCACAAGCCATAAGTAACTCCCTTTCTTTTTTATTCGTTTGGCCCCCCATTTAAACACCCCTTGTTTCAGACGCTCAATCACCGAAACGAGAAGAAATTTTAATCTGTTACACACCCAATATGGCAGCGACAGACAAGGAGAATAAAAGAAGATTTTTTTTTAACATAACCCCCCCCCCCCCCCCCACCCCCACCCACACACACATAGCGTCTTGGACTCACAAACTTGTATACATACCACCACACCCACCCACATATATTGAACGGAGGAGCAGAAACAGACAAAGGAGATTCATTAAATCATACACAACAATGAAATAGGGGGCGAAAAAAAAACATAACCCCACCCACCCAAAGGAATTAGCAGAAACAATGAAGAAGCAAAGCAAAAGCCAACCGACCTACAGAACTTAATCGAGCACACCAATGACCAGAGAAATAGGAAACCCGATGGAACGCTCCCTCACACCTACAACGTAGCGTCGATGGTGGTGCGCATGAGGATGCTGAACTGCGGAAAGAAGGAAAATAGAAACTCCGAGGCTTTGAAATTTTTTTTTTCTCACTCCCTACCTCCTGTCTGTAACGTCCAGCAGCAACAAGGAAAAGGGAACAACACCATTGAGCAAGGAAAGGAAAGCCTTGAAGAACTGAAAGAGGGAACGAATGTGGACCAAGTGCTCAACAGACTCCCACACCCCACCACCATGAAGGACCCGAAAAAGACGGAGTGGCTGCACTTTTTGAAGAAAACAGAATTGTTAAGAAGCCGCTGGAAAGTTTTTTTTTTTTTCCCCCTCTTCCTCTTGCAAATCGGGATACATAGGGTTATGGAAAATCTTATATTGGTTTATTTTCTTCTATTTTTTTTAATCCAATTATTGCATAAGATGAATTCTACAATAGTTTCCAATTTCCATTTTTCTTTCCCTTTTTATTGTCAGACTAAAACATTAAACATAGTTATGAATAAGATATAGTTTTTTTTTTTTTTTGGCCATTGACTCACTAAGTCCATCAATTACATTTTTTTTTAAATTTCTAAGTTCTTAATTCATGACACAAAGTATCTAACTATGTGAATTATTTTTAGAGGATTAAAAGTGTTATTAACCCCTAATATTCCCATAATAATAATACCCTTTTTATTTATCATACTATATTAAGTGTCAGGTCTTTTAAAAATGTTAAGAAGGGTTGTCCTTGTCACTTTAGAGTCTTTATAACCCTTAATAGACAAATTATTCAAAAAAAAATACTTTGAAGGTTATGCACAATTTAATAACTTGCGTGACTATTTTAAGACTTATAAAAAATTCAGCCTTTAACTTTTTTAAAAAATTTAGAAAATTCATAACTTGACCGATACAACTTCAAAATGAAGTGATTCCAATTTCTACTTAAACCTTGATAAGTATATCTTCATAATTAAAGTCACCAAGTTGCTTTATGGCTGAGAAAATTCCCAACTTTAGAAAAAACACAAGCAATGCCTAGAATTTTTAAGATTTTCTAATTAAATTTTGAAAACTCATAGTCAACTCTACAAAAATCCAAATGAGATGCTTCCAAAAGGTGCGTGTTCTTTACATGTCTAATTTCACAGAAAAATAATACCAATGGCCATAACACATTATATCATTCCTAGATTTCAAAAACATGAACATTGTCCAAATAACTTTAAAAAATAATGACTCAACTTTCAAAAATCATATCTCAAGCTATAAACCTCTGTTTAAGGTAATTCAAAGCTCGTTTTAAATATTATGTTTACTATTAACACACAAAAGTTAATGGAAAAACTCAAAATTTTCCTATTCCAAAATGGAACCCAAAACTGATCACTATTTTTGGAATACAGAATTCGTCCAAATTTTTAGTTAAACTTTGGAAAATCATATCTCTTTTTCTACACATACGATTTAGGTGTCCTTTGGCTCCTTTCATATATATATATATATAGTATTTATTTAAATTTAAATTATATACTTCTTTCTGAAATGTTTTTTTGCACCTAGTATCTCAAATTAATTAGTTTCCATGATACTAGTGTTACAGACAAATATTTCTAAATGCAAGACTGGAAACTAATTAATTTGAGATACTAGGTGCAAAAAACATTTCAGAAAGCAGCATATAATGTAAATCTAAATAAATATAATATATTAAAAAAAATGCTCTTCCTTCTAATAGAGATATGAGCACATAAGGGGCACCTAAGGTTTGGATACATAATGTGGACCCCAACAACGGCATCTCCTTTGACTTTGAGGCTGAAACTGGAGGCCCAAAAAATAAATTGAAATATTATATTTATGTGTTCAGCCAAACCAAGAGCAGACGATCCAATCTAGCTCAGAAGATTTGCAGGAGTCGGATGCAGATAGTGTGATTAACTTGCTGTTAGATTGGGATTGCTACACATGTAGTTCTTTAGTTTTGAGAGCTAGAGACCTCTTGGCTTTGAACTGGCAGGTTGATATTAGAGTTATTCCTAGAGAATTTAATAGGATTGCGGATGCCCTTGCTAAGAGGGGTATTTCGAATTCCATGCTTCTAGATGAGTGTCCTACGACCTTGGGAGGTTGGCTGGATCAGGATTGTTTGAGATTAATTTCCCCATGTGTGTAATCTCTATTATTGTTATGTAGGCTCTTTGCCATCCTTTATATCAAAAAAAAAAAAAGATTTGCATTACTTAGAAGGGCTTCTAATAACCAATGGGGTTGGGTCTAGCAAAATGAATTAGTTCCTCACAACATGATGAACTAATATTCAAATTCCCGATGAGAAGTCCCCACATTTAGTTATCGAAGGTGCCTCAAATATTATTGTCTCAAGTATAAGAATACATGTGCCTACAGAACAAAGGAAGGACTTCCAAAAAATAGAGGAAACAAACATGTGGAAAACTCTATGAATGCCACATGGCAATCAAAGATCTTAACTATAAAGATTAATGTGTTTTCACAAAAGCAAAATTTGCCAAACTAAAAGGTAAGAAATTATGTGCAGTGATACAACTTCTTTAGGGTCTGTATATAATTTGGGTATGATATGGGTTATTACTAAAATTATTAAACCCAGATCGAACCGACCAGTTCAAGCTGGAAACTAACGAACCGAGCACTTGTCCAACCTGGGTGAACCCCAACCTGAGGTTGGTATTTCTTATTTTGTTACATTTGATTTGATTTTTTTCATTTTTGAAAATTTCATGTTAATAATCCTAAAATTTTCACTCCATCACTAGTCTATCCCTGGATCCATCTGGTTTGACTCTAATCTGACCCAGTATCTCAACCAATTAGAGGTCGGTTTGAGTTTAATGACTATGGCTATTACTGTTACTTACACAATACAATTTGCTAAGTTGTAAGCAATTACAGTTATATGGATACAAGAATTATCTGTAGAAAATATATTGATAAATTGCGTACTATTAAATGGATACTTGAATTCAAAGGTTAAATGATTCACACAGTGGTGGAGCCAAGAGTTGTAGTTTATGTCTGCATAATTAGTAGGGGAATTCGGGGGGCCGCCCCTATTTTTTTTTTTAAAGAAATTTTTAAATGTATTAAAAAAAAAAATATAACCAGCATTAAAATTAAAAGAGGCAGGCAGGCTTATTAATGAACAAATGTGCCTTAGCAAAAATGGAAGTTGAGACTCTGAGACTCAAAATTTTGATATTCATAACTCAGAAGCATTAGAATCATGCGGATTTGCAACTACTCCTGATCTTCTGATCTTCCTACAACTGCTATAGGTGCATCATTCAAATCGGTCAGTTGAAGCAACCATTGGAGTGACAAGAAGTGGGTTCATTTATTTTTAAAAAAATCGAAAGAAACGCACCATTGGAGTGACAGGAAGTGGATTCATTTATTTTAAAAAACATTGAAAGAAACGCGTGACAGGAAGTGGGTTCATTTATTTTTAAAAAAATTGAAAGAAACGCACCAGTAGGATTCAAACTAACAACATGCGACTTTGATATAACACACCTTATCTACTGAGCTATTGGCTTTTCTGTGAAAAAAATTGCGATGTAACCAATATTTATGTCTGCACTTGCAAACACAGGCACCAACGTGGCTCTGCCATTGGATTCACATAACATTCTCAGGAAAAAAAAAAAGGTATTGAAAAAAAAAAAAAGGAATCGGGCAATAGACATTAGTCATGGTGAAAAGGGCTTTGGAAAGGTTTCCCCAATTAGTTTTAACCATACTCAAATTTGACCGAATAGATTGTAGTTCAGTGCTATGAAAATTTTTCTGCATGTGGGAGGTCATTTATTCGATCTTGCTTGTAACTCAAAAAAAAAAAAAAAAAACTACCTTCAGTCATAAAATATAAGACAAAGTTTTTAATACAATTTGAATTACAATTTGTAGTTCAAATTACATTATAAAATTTGTCCTATATATATATATATATTTTATACATAAACGATAGGAGGTGGGGAGACTACTCCCAATATCACTACACTACTAGTAGTGCCAGATTTGTCCTATATTTAGTGCAATAAGGTTAGGTTTTTTTCTTTTTTCCCTTCCAAAGAAAAAAGGGATGGACTGTTAGTTACGGATCGTGGTTTGATTTGAATCTTTTTGGTTGGACTCTAGTTTAAATGAAAAAACAAAGGATATCTATAGGCCTTTTCGGCAAATCATGCTTAACGGGATGGCCCATTAAAGAAATTTCTCATGACAGCTAAGGGTTAAAGGGCATTTTAATTGGAGGTAATGTTAATTAATTTTAAGAGTGAATATTAAATCAAGTAGTTCTCAATTTCATAATGCCCCCAAGAGAGAGTTTTTTTTTTTTTTGGGGGGGGGGGGGGGGGTGTTTTATTTTTTATATATAATAATTAATCCAGAAATTCAGTCTTTTTGTATTGATAGACCAAAGCTGATGTGTCATTCTCTTGGAACATTGGTTTGTATGCTTGTGGATCAGGTGATGCCACCCGCTTTACTTACCCCACTAAATTTAAACATAATTATTTTACTATTATTATTACTTTTAATATCGTGTAATTTACGTGAACATGATAATAAGAGCAAGAGGTAAAAGCCAAGATCACGTGCAGAGCAGGTGTGACCCTACTAGCTACCCTTTAGTCACTTTGACCTCATTTTGCATGTATTATTCTTTTGCTTTTATTTTGATTTGATTAATTTTTTGATAAAATATTTGATTTGATTAATTATTGTGTCATTTGGATTTAACTTGTCGGTTTGTGATAGAGAATATGCTCCTTTTGTTCTAAAATAATTAATTTATTCCATAATAATTGAGATATTTTTTTTATACATATTAAATAAATTTTATTGCAATTAATAAATCATACTTTTTTTCTCTAAATATAATTCATCTGCTCATTTGGTCCACAATCTAGGACAACATATAGTGAAATATTTATATATATTTTTTCCTATCATATCATTATCTAAATTATTGTTAGTTTGAAATTATAATTTTAGTTTTACTGTGTCATTTTTTTTAAATTTCAATATGCACCTAATTCTGGTAATTTATTACATTGAATGGAGAAAATTTTGAAAAGATTGAATTTTTCATGAAATTAAAAATATGATCTACCAATATTTCTTTTAAAAAAAACGTAAGCTTGACCTATGAATTCAAAATTAGGCGGAGCACATACATCGGGATTTTTTATTTAATACGCTCGTCTTAAATTTAAGTTATTTCTAATATAATCTTTGTTAACAGCATTAAACTTCAATATTTTCTTAATTTATATTTAATTATCCTTTTTAAATACAATTATATATGAAAAATATTTTTTTTTTTACCTGAATATATATAAAAAATATTTAACACTTTCCAAAATCATCAAATGGTTTATGAAGTGACCAAGAATACCTTTAAAAAGCGTTTTATAATGAAAGTATTATAAGTATATTATTAAAATATCATTTATTTAATTATTTATCATCATTAATGGAACAAAAAATGTGGGGACGGATGAAATCTGTGCTTACGTCAACTACTATTTGACCTTCAACAAAAAAGTGGTTGTGATAATTTATTTTTGCTTCTTAAAGTTTCAGGTATGATTCATCAGTCTAATTAAAGAGCAAATTGAATATGTGAAGAGATTAGTTTACCAAACGAGTGGAGCTCCCAAGCGAAACCATCATGATTCATGACTTCTATCTATTGACTTCAAAAGTCAATAAAAATTTATTGATTGAGTAATTAGAGCCAAGATGTTCCCTTGTAACTCGTAATGATACTCCATTACAAGGTCATAAAATTTAAAATTATGATAAAAGGAAAAATTTCCCCTCCAAATGCACCCAAAAAAGAGAGAGAGAGAGAGAAGAAGAGATATACACTATCACTCTGGTCTGGTTCTATTTATAAGTCATTTTTAACTAAATTACACGTATTAACCAAAGATAGTTAGCTCAATGATTATAGGGTAAATTCTTAACTTTGCTCTTATTTATGAATAAATATCTTTCAATTCTTTCTTCTTTCTCTATTTGTATCGTTACAATTAATATGGACAAATTGTCACAATTTCATTTATCACCTGAAAGATGATTTATAAATATGATCAAATTTTTTGGTTAAAAGGACTTATAAATAGGAACGTAATGTTATTTTATTGTCAATTTTATTCTTATTATTATTCAATAATTAATTATTTTCTCTCATATATTTTTTATGTATAAGAAACTTCCAGCATATTTATACATATTAAGAAAAATTTTAAAATTTATTAACTTGACCCTAAAATTTATAACTTTATAATTTTACCTCTGTTTTACCACATATATTTCATAAAAATAACTATCTACACAATAATAAATAAATCATAAAATATTAAAAGTTTATGTGAGAAATTTCATACCGGGCATTATAAATAATATGAAAAATACATACTTTTTGTGTCTTATAATAAATTTAAGGGTTAAGGTGCAATTTTACCAATGTGCTATTGGTTCAAGACAATTAACTATTAAGCGGATCAAAAATACCAAAAAAAAGTTTTACTCAGGAGTGTCCAGCACAACGCCGTTAGACAAAAGTTAACGTCCGTTATCTAAGGTACATTAACCAATGAACTTTTACCCCAGGAGCGTCCAGCACAAAATTCTAAATTTTACTAAATTAAATAAGTTTTTTTCTCAATTGTTATTAATCAAAATTATTTGTATTATCTATGGACAAAAACTACTTATTTTTTAATTTTGTCAAAATTATAATTTTCTAAAATTAACAAAATTTTCAATTAAAAATATAATTATGTGATTTAAATTAACCTATTATTAAATTGTCTTTCATCAAGCCTCTTAAGTTATCTTTTTTTTGTTTTTGGTCAACAAGTCACAAATAATCAATAGATCATTTAGTTGACAAATATATCATCAAGTTACGAGATTTATATTATTAAGTATCAATATTGATATATATATATATATATATATATATATATATAATTTAACATATAAATTAAACTATAAAAAACCTAAAATTTTATTTAAATCATATAATTAAATTTTTTAATTAAAAATTTTGTTTATTTTAGCAAATTATAATTTTGATAAAATTGAAGAATAAGTAATTTTTGTCCATATATATCTATACAAGTAGTTTTTAATAATGATAATTGAGAAAAAAAATTATTTAATTTAGTAAGATTTAGAATTTTATGTTAGACCCTCTGAGTAAAACTTTTTTGTACCGGGCGCTCTTAAAGTAAAAGTTCGTTAGTCAATCTGTATCTTAGATAATGGACTTTAGCTTTTTATCTAACGATATTGTGCTGGACGCTTATGAGTAAAACTTTTTTTAGTATTTTTAGTCAACTTAATAGTTAATTATGTTGGAGTCTTCTTATTATTAAAATTACACCGTAACTCTAAATTTAATGACGACCTAATTTTTGTCACTCTCACGGGCATGTACGATTGCATCTGCCGATTCCTACGTGACGTTTATAACTCGATGAATAGGAAATAAAGGAAGTGGGACCCTTTGCTGTTGAAATCCTGTGTAGTCGCCTTCAGATCTATTTTGGGACCATCTGGCCTCCCACCTCTTAATTTGACCCTTCCTTCCTTTTACTTGGAGTTCATTTTCCTGCAACTTTGTCCCTTTTGCATTTACCTCTGCAATTTCAATCCAAACCCTATCCTATGTCTTATTCGCCAAAAAAAAAAAAAAACATAGTCAATTTATTTATAAAATTCTGGGTTTTTTTTTAAAAAAAAATAGACACACTCTTTGAATAAGTCTAATTTTTTTTTAAAAGCAAATAATAAATCTAATTTTACCAATTGTTTTACAGCTTAGTGGTATGGATGTTCTCCAGGAAGTGAGAAGCAACAGGTTCCATGCTACTAATAACCTTAGGGTCATTAGTGTTTGACCCTCTTATTGGAAAAAAAGATCAAGTCTAATTTTAAAAGTTTAGCTTCAAGCAATTAGTTTCAGGTCAAAAAATCTTAGGTAATTGTGTCAACCTCTCTTACTATTAAAAAAAAAAGTCTAATCTTAAAAGTTTAGTAGAATTGTTAGAGTTAGGATAAATCTCATATCTCAAATGTTGATACTTATAATAGAGATAATTATATATTACCATTTACAAAATTCATCACAATGGAGTGTGATTTAAAACTAGTATTATTAGAATCGGACCGGACATGCTAGTTTGGGCTGGAAGCCGGCTAACTGGTGATCCAACCGGTCCGGTCTAGTAGTTTGAACTAGTTTAACCTTTTTAAAAGAAAAAGAAAGAAACAATTAAATTAGTTCATTTTTTATTCATAATTTCTTATAGATATAGCTCTGAAATCTTTACTTCCTCACCGACTTAACTCTAAGTTAGCTCTGGTTTAACTCCAATTTAACTCAATAACTTTTGACTCAATACTTTGGTCGATTCAATCGCAGGTCCAGGTTTAATAACCTTGTTTAAAACACTTTGTACAAATTACACCAACTTTTATATATATATATATAAAATAAAGTATCCTTCTAAATGACAGATATTGAATGGATTAATTAACTACTCTGTTACTGCTAGTCTACAACACATCACACACACACACATGTATACGCTACTAATATATTATTTTGAATTATTAATAGTATTATTTTTCCAACAACATTACCACTATAATTAAACTTTGAAACTCAAGATTTATATAATTAACCGTGAGCGTGTAATTTAACTGACAAGGGATACACTAATTTGAACTGTGACTTTACATATGATTCAAGCCTTTCACATGCAACTGTGCTAAAGCTTCACTAAAGGGTTGTTGGCATCATCATAGTTCAATCCATTCAACCCAAGATAGTAAAAACTCATTACGACTTCCAAATATTGAATGATCTAATAAACAAAAATATCTATATTTATCTAATTTATCGATTTTCGATGATAATGATTAAAAAAAATGGAAAAACCTCCGTGAGAAAACAGCTTATTTAAGGATTTGTCTTCGGGCAAAAAAAAAAAAAGGATTTGTCCCATTGCAAAATAGCCAAACAAGTCATAGAAACGGACCTCTATGATCATAGCACTCGTCAGTGCTGTGTTGACTGTCGTGAGGTAATGGTCAACGGTCAACACCTGTACGGCTCTTCCTCTTTCCATTCTCACGATCCGTTAAGTTTCTCCGTCACATGTAACGTTTTAAATTCGCGCAAACTACCCCACTTCACCAATACCACACCCTCTCTCTCTTCCCTCCTTCAAGGCATCTCACTGAAACAAACAGGTAGGCATATAACTACACTATTTATGAATTATGACAGACAAATTTTGAGTCTTTGTAGCTAAAATGAGACCCTTTTTTAGATTCTTGATTCTTCTGCCTCTGCTTGCTCTTGTTGAATCTTCTTCTTCCTCCTCCTCCTGCAAACTTAGTCCACAAGACCTCGACCTAGTGTCCAAGGCCTTCAAATCAGTCTCCGGATTCAACGTTTCCTGGTTATTTCACTGCTCCGTCGTCGACGATCAGTTCACGGCCATAAGGCTTACTTCCAAGAATCTCCGAGGGGCTATTTCGTGGAAGTTTCTGAGGAACGTTTCAAACTTGCAGGTTCTTGATCTCTCTGGGAATTCTCTTCAAGGTCAAATCCCTGGTTGGTTCTGGGCAAAATCGAGCTTACTGGAGGTTAATCTTTCCAATAACAGGTTCGGAGGCACTATTAATGGCTCCTTCGTTTCTTCTCTTCAAATGTTTAATCTCTCACACAATAGGTTCACAAATCAAGTTCAGCTTTCTGGGTTTTCTAAGCTGAAAGTTCTTGACCTTTCTCATAACAATCTGAAATACCTCCCTTTTGGGTTTCAGAAGCTTACCTACCTCAACTACCTTGACCTATCCAACTGTAAAATCAAAGGAAATGTCAAACCTGTCTCTGCTTTGAACTCACTGAGTTACCTGGACCTCTCAAATAACGAGTTGAATGGTACTTTCCCTTCTGATTTCCCTCATCTTGATACCCTTCATTTCTTGAACATCTCTCACAACAATTTCAGAGCTGTACTTAGCTTCAATGCGTACAAGAAGAAATTCGGCAAATCAGCTTTCCTTTACGCTGGTGCCAATTTCAATTACAACGCCTCCAAAACGGCGCCGTTTCATCACCCTTCGTTTCACTCTCCGAAACGAAACACGATTAAGAAACGACCCAAATCAAAATCTAAAAGACTGATACTCTCTGTGTGCTCTGCTTCAGGAATCGTCGTTGTTCTATTGTGTATTTCTATATTCTGCATCTACAGAAAGAAGAGACGATTGGCTAAGAGAAATAAATGGGCGATCTCAAAGCCAGTCCCACCATTGCCTTTCAAGGTTGACAAATCTGGACCGTTCGCTTTCGAGACGGAATCAGGTACGTCGTGGGTGGCTGATCTGAAGGAGCCATCGTCGGCGCCGGTAGTGATGTTCGAGAAGCCATTGATGAACCTGAGCTTCAAGGACCTTATCGCTGCCACGTCACACTTCGGCAAGGACTCTCTGCTCGCCGAGGGGAGGTGTGGTCCCGTCTACAGAGCCGTCTTACCCGCCGGCGGAGACATCCACGTGGCAATCAAGGTTCTGGAGAACGCCAGAGACGTCGATCATGACGACGCTGTCGAGTTGTTCGTTGAACTCTCAAAGCTGAAGCACCCAAACGTACTGCCACTCTCCGGTTATTGTATTGCAGGTATCGTCCCGAGTCGATTGCTTGCAAATTTTTTTTTTTCATTGTTTTTTTTTGGCAGAAGCAGTGTACTTTCTGAAATTGAATTGAACCTGCTTATATTAATTGCCTTCACGGGTTTTAATCTCATGGTGTCGCACTCGCTAACTTGCTCTGTACCCATTTTTCCAATCTAAACTCGAGTCCACATTTAGTGATAAGAGTTTAGGTGCTTATTACATGCTTATATCTCAATTTGAGGTATAAGCATATAATTTTTTATTTTTTTAATTTTTTTTATATATTATATTTATTCATATTTAAATTATGTGTTGCTTTCTGGAATTTTTTTTTTCACCCAATATCTCAAATTAATTAGTTTCCAGTACTGCATTCAAAAATATTTGTCTGTAATACCAGTATCATGAAAACTAATTAATTTAAAATAATGGGTGCAAAAAAATTCCAGAAAGCAGCACATAATTTAAATAGGAATAAATACAACATATAAAAAAAATAAAAAATTACATTCTTATACCTCAAATTGAGGTATAAGCATATAATAAGCACCTAACCTCTTAGCACCATGTATAGACTCAACTCTAAACTCTCTGTTATGATTACGTATAGGAATTTGTGTTAGTCTTTTCGTACATGAAACGCTTGTATTTGGATTTTTTAAAAAAAATAATCAAAATATTTCAAATTTGTTGAGCCAAACATTTCCTTTGAGAAATTAACAGTCAAACAAATCTTTTCACGTGAAAGTTTTGTTTTGTTTCATGTTGGTATCAAGGCGGAGCTAGGGAGGGATTAGGGGTGGCCCCTGCCCCTTCCTTATTTAAAGGTTTGTGGAGGGACTAAAATGAATATCTTAAAATATTTATAATGCTTAAATGTAATCTTATAAAAACTTGAGTTTAACTCATAATTTTAGCCCCTCCTAATTTGGACTCCTGGCTCCGCCTTTGGTTGGTATGATTCTGAAAATATTATGGAAGTTGACAAACTAATATATGCGTCCAATGAAACTCGAAACTCATTCGTGTTTGCTTATTGAGGAAACACCAACGTCTAATTGAGGAATTTGCTTAAATATTAGCGTAATTGAATGTCATGAATTTAATTGAAATTGAAATTTGATTATGTTTATTGCAATTTCAGGCAAGGAGAAGTTGGTGTTGTACGAGTTCATGTCGAACGGCGATTTAGGAAGGTGGCTTCATGAGTTGCCAACCGGGACTACTAACGTGGAGGATTGGAGTGGCGACACGTGGGAGATTCAAAACGGCGTTGGGTCTCAGGCACCCTCTCCGGAAACCATGGGTTGGGGAACACGACACCGTATCGCCGTTGGGATAGCACGTGGCTTGGCATATCTCCACCATGCCGGATCAAAGCCTGTCGTACACGGCCACCTGGTCACTTCCAATATCTTACTAGCCGACGACTTTGAGCCCCGAATAGCGGATTTTGGGTTTAGGAAAATCGGGCAGCAAGATAAGCCGAATTGCACGACGGAGACGGACGTTTACTGCTTCGGTGTCGTGTTGATGGAACTCTTAACGGGGAGGGCTGGCACGGCGGAGACAGTGGTGTTGGTTAGGAAGATGGTGAGGGAGGGAAATGGGGTGAGCGTGTTGGATGAGAGGCTGATAGATGGCGGCGGTGAGTTGGAGAGGGAGATGACGGAGAGCCTTCGAGTGGCGTTCTTGTGTACGGCGGAGTCACCGGGGAAGAGGCCCACCATGCAGCAAATCCTGGGTTTGCTCAAAGACATTCATCTTATTGGTGGACCCTATCAGGCTCCAGTCGGAACAACTGGCTGTTTGAGTTAACGGTGCCTGTTTAAATTAACGTTAACTCAACTTATATATGAACGTGCTTCTTAACTCAAATAAGCACTTATTCACCATAAGATTTTTTCTGGTTTTTCATTTTTTGTTTCTGTATACATCTTTGTTACTATTTGGTTTTTTATGTTTGTTTCAGGTATCCATTTAGTCTCTTAAGTTTGTAAAATGCTCGTTTGGTCCTTAAAAGTTAACATCGTTAAGTAGACTTAAACGATGACTGTGCACTAAAATGCTAACAAAGCAAGCTTACGTGTTAACTTTTTTAATAAATTAATATTTTAAATCCTGTAAATTGAAATTTTAAACGACGACTGTGTACTTAAATGCCTCAGACAAAGAACATATACCCAAAGTTTGCTTGAATAAATTTCAATTTATAGGATTCAAAATATTAATTTATTAAAAAAATAACATGTAAGCTTGCTTTGTCAGCATTTAAGTACGCAGTCATCATTTAAAATTATTGAGTTAGTATTTTCCGTTAAGTCTGCTTAACGATGTTAACTTTCAATGACCAAACGAGCACTTTACAAACTTAAGGGACTAAATGAATACACGAAGCAAACATAAAGGACCAAACGATACTTTAGTCTATTTTAAAAGAGTCAACTAAGTGATATGTTTACAAGTAAAAGGAGTAGTATTTTTATGTGGGTGACGATTAATTACAAAATCTTTATATTGAAGAAAAATTGTAGACAAAGTGGAGTGGGGCAGAGAAGGTTGTGGTAAGGCAATGTTTTTATGTTGTCTTTTTTGTGGGCATGGCGCAGAGAATCCCACTCACATTAGTCACTTTTTTTTTCCTCCCCCTTTATTTTACTCCTTTTTTATCTTCGCCCTCTATCATTTGTTCTCTTCTAGTAAGTTAGTTCTTCACTGGAAAAGAATATTTCTGTCCATTAGGATTTAGGAGCAGTTAGATAACAATGTGAAGAGGCACGTGTCACACCCGACATTCGTATACTGACATCTCACCCAAGTAAGACACCACGAATGTCAAATTCTCTTCATATATTGAGATTCATCAGAGTAATAATGCACAGCTTAGGAAGAAAAGGGGTTCTGGCATAGTAATACTGATAACAAGGTCTGAGTACATACTTGAAATCCATAAAAAGGTTCTTACGGATATTACAAACTTAAACATAGTCTAATACAAAACATAGATAACCAACAGCAGTTCTTGGTCCGACTCAGCATCATCAATTATCGGTATCCACTGCCTTGCCTTGAGAGTCACGCCTATTGTACCTTTCATGTCCTGAACTTTCGGGGATGTCTGGGATTCAAACGAATCCCAGTAGTAACGTTAATCACTCACATAAAATGCATGCACAGAATATGATAGACAACCAATTGCAATAATTCACATTCAAGTTCAAATTCAATTCAATTGAACACCTTTCAGATTCAATATTCAATTCAAAAGCATTTCGGTACAATTCATTCATGTGCACATTCATTCAGATTCAAAATTCATTCAAGTGCACATACATTCAAATTCAAATTCAAATTCATTCAAATTCTATTCAAAGGACCTACGGGTCCATTCCCTCAGCGCTGGGTATTCAAATGGGCATCAACCCTTCTTTCACAAATGTACCGAATTCCCTTATCGAACAAGCACTCTGGCTTATACTGTCGATAAGGTTAGGTGTTCAAAAATTCAAGTATCACAATGGTTCAAACATGCATATAAAGACATACAGGGTATGTGAGAGAAAAGTTACTACCTGGATATCTTCACAACTTCTTATTCTCACCCGAGTTCTTCTTATACTGATTATCGTTTGGCCAAGGCAAGGATCCGAATCCTATAATATTTTAAGATGGGTCATTACTTAATTTAATCTTAATAGCAATATTAAGATTACACTTACTAGACCGACCCATAATGCTTATCCTTTGTACTTTAGTTGGTTATCGTACATTATGAGTTCTATATTCTTCCCACAATTAGATATCTAGCCTTTCAAGTTTTATTCAAAAATTCCAAGTTAAGGCTAGCTATTATTTGCTCAAAACGTGCTTAATTTCAGACTTGACAGAAATTCAGTTCTCAATTCTCTAGGAACTTAGAAAAATCACATCTCGGTCTACAAAACTCGGAATCAAGTGGTTCAAATTCCTAATCAAAGTTCTGTAAGTCTATTTTAAAATAAAAATAGTCCACTGGTCAAAACATAACTGAGTTATTCCCAAAATTTCGTTTTGTAGAGACAACTTCAGTCTGCAAAACTGGACTTTCAGAATTTTATGTCCAACTTTAAAAATTCACAACTTGGTCTAGGAAGATCCGATTGAGGTGATTCAAATTTCTATCTGTCACTAATTAAGTCTAGTTTCATATACAAATAATCACTAGACTTATTTCTTGCTGTATAATTCCCAGATTTCCATTCTTTCTTCGCTGTCCAGAAAAGCATTTCAGTTTAATAGGTCAACTTCAAAAATTCGTATCTCCTTGGATACAACTCTGATTAAGGCTTATGACCTATCAAATGAAACCTTGGTATGTCTACTTTAATACTGGAAAATATCATGTCAAGATTCCATCATTTACTTTTCCAAAAGGGAACACGAAAAAGACTGTTCATTACTGGAAAATGACATTCTCCAGTTTTCGTCTTCTAACTTTGGAAATTTATAACATTCATTGTACACATCGGATTTGGGTGTTCTTTAGCTCATGTTAAAGCTTATGATGTGTACTAATTACCCACAAAATTTCAGGGTCAAAGGAGGTCATTTACCCTGGTTTCACCTTGCTCCAACTTCAGTGCTCCAAGCAGAACAGCAAAACATAACAGATGCTACAGTAACATGTGCTACTGTTCATTTACGAAAATACTGTAGCAACTGATACGTTCGCCTCTGCTTCAGATCAATAAAACAGAGTTTCAACGTTCTATGATTCCCTTTAATCCCAACGTGCATAAACCATGGAAACAAGAAGGGAAAGGCTTAAGGAACTCACCTTGGTTGTTCCTCAAGCTTGCATGCAACGTGAGCATTGATTCCCTCAACTTCATTCCTCCCACGTTCTCTAGTCTCTGCCCCAGTTCCAGTGTTTTTGTCTTCTCATTTGGTGCTGTCTCTTGGCCTCTCAGCGTCTACCGAATGGCTGAGTAGATGAACCAGAAATAGAGGAGTGCTCGGTACTCCCTTCTTCTACCAACGACTCTCATTTCTGTTCTCTATGTGTTCTCGTCTACCTCCAACGATCTTCACTGTCTCTCACTTTCACTTTCGGTCTCAACTTTCTTGCTTTCAAACTCTCTTTCACTCACACATTCTTACTCTTAGTCTCCAACTCCAGCGTTCTCACTCTCTGACTCTCTCTTTCTCTCGGTCTGTTTCTCTGATTACCCCTTCGGACTCTCGTCTCTCTGCTTTGCGTCTGGAACCGTGAGAAAAATGAGAGAGGAGTGGGTATAATAGACCTATATTGAGGTGCTGATAATAACGTAGGGAACGGTGGAGTATGGCTGTGACTCGCACTAACTCGAATGAAGAAATAGTGCTTGCTGCCCCTTTCTTGTTGTCGAACAGAAGAATAAAAGTGGAGTATGGTGTTTTGTGCCGTCTGCCACTGTGATTCTGTTTGTGCATCTGAAGTGGAATGGAGAATGAAAAACGAAACGGACAGTGGAGAAAAGAAAAGGCTATGGAATATGTGTGTGCGTACTTGGCGGACATGTGCACATTATTTTAAGTATGTGTGTTGTGCGTCTGCTTAGAACAAATCAATTAATAAAATATTGATAATGGGATATATGTTGCTGAAAAATTCAGTTGGACCGTAGAGAAAGAGAATTGAACTGTGTGTATGTGGCGGACAAGCATATTATTCAAATGGACTAAAAATTAGTAATGAATAAATAAAATAAAGATGATGGAGCATGTGTGCGTATGGTCCTAATTGATTAAAGAAGTTGGGCTGAATAGGATATGTCCAAATATGATTATTGTTGAAGTGAGGATGTTACATTTCTCCCCCCGTAAAAGAAATTTCGCCCTCGAAATTTGACATGTATTTTGCGATAAAATCAGGATATTGATCCTTCATCTCTTCCTCTAGTTCCCATGTTGCTTCCTCAGGAGATGTTCCCTTCCACAGTACCTTCACAGTTGGGATACTTCTATGTCTGAGCCGTTTCACTTTACGGTCAATGATTCGTTCTGGCTCGACAGCACAAGTATAGTCATCTTGTACATCAACATCCTCGTACTCGATCACATGATCACGATCTGGTTGGTACTTCTTTAATTGAGATACGTGGAAGACATTATGAAGCCTGCTCAGGTTCGGAGGTAATGCTATTCGATACGCCACCGGTCCAAGTCTAGCCAAGATTTCAAACAGACCGATGTAGCGAGGACTGAGCTTCTTCCTCTTGATCGCTCTACCGATTCCAGTGACAGGAGATACTTTTAAAAACACATGATCTCCAACCTCAAATTCTAGAGGTCTTATCCTTTTGTCGGCATAACTCTTCTGTCTACTCTGAGCTGTAAGGAGTCTCTTTCTGATGACTTTGATCTTCTCCGCCGTCTGGTCAACTAAGTCCGTTCCGTACAATTTTCTTCCAAACAGTACTGTCAGACACAAGGGTGATTGGCACTTCCTTCCATACAATGCTTCATATGGAGCCATCTGAATGCTCGCATGATAGCTATTGTTATAAGCAAATTCTGCCAATGGAAGATAGCGATCCCAACTTCCCTTAAAATCTAATACACACGCTCTTAACATATCTTCTAGCGTCTGTATGGTTCTTTCTGATTGTCCATCCGTCTGAGGATGATAGGCCGTACTATAACTCAATTTCGTACCCAGGGCTCGTTGTAGTGCTTTCCAAAATCGGGAGGTAAAACGAGAGTCTCTGTCAGAAACAATACTTTTAGGCGTTCCATGGAGTCTGATTATCTCTTTGATATAGATTTCGGCTAACTTCTCAATAGAATAGTTGGTACTGATGGAAATAAAATGTGCCGACTTTGTACGGCGGTCGACAATTACCCAGATCGAATCTATCTTTCTGATTCTGGGCAATCCCACCACAAAATCCATGGTAATGTTTTCCCACTTCCATTCAGGAATTTCTAAACTTTGAAGGAGCCTTGGTGGTCGTTTATGTTCGATTTTGACTTTTTGGCAAGTAAGACATCTAGCAACGTATTTAGTCACATCACTTTTCAGTCCCGGCCACCAAAACTCGGACTTCAAATTGTGATACATCTTGATCGCTCCTGGATGAATAGTATACATAGTTTTGTGTGCTTCATCCAGAATTTTAAGCCTCAGATCAGGCTCTGCCAGTACGTATATGCGCTCTTTGTATCTAACTAGCCCACTCGGTGAGAGGTTAAAATCTTGAGTTTTGCCCTTCAAAATCTTTCCTCGAATGGACTCCGCTAGTTCATCATGCATCTGAGCTTCTTTAATTTCGGCTCTCAGATCATTTCCTCCTCGACTAATGTTGAGGTTAGCAAGAAGTACTTTGTTTGATACATTCCTGTTCAGAAACACTTGGTTTGACAGGTTCAAATCTCGAAATTCTTCTAGTAATCTAGGTTCCTGTATTATCATCAATGCCACCAGCACCGCCTTTCTACTCAAAGCATCTGCAACGACATTAGCCTTTCCCGGATGATATTTGATTTCAAGATTGTAATCTTTCAGCAACTCCATCCATCTACGCTGTCTCATATTCAATTCTTTCTAATCATAAAGATACTTGAGACTCTTGTGATCACAGTACAATTCAATAGTGGTACCATACAAGTAGTGCCGCCATATCTTCAAAGAAAACACAATCGCTGCGAGTTCCAAATCATGAGTGGGATGATTCAATTCATGAGGCTTCAGCTATCGAGAGGCATACGCCACTACTCTGCCCTGCTGCATCAGGACACATCCCAATCCTTGCTTACTAGCATCACTGTATACCATGTAGGTCATACTAGGATTTGGGGTAATCAACACTGGCGTAGACGTCAATCTTTCTTTCAGCTGCCTGAAGCTCTCTTCACAACGTTCGTCCCATACAAATGATTGGTTCTTTCTTGTGAGCTTTGTCAATGACAAGGCAATTCGAGAAAAATTCAATATAAACCTGCGATAGTAACTAGCAAGACCCAGAAAACTACGTATTTCTGTTACAGTTTCCGGTCTCTTCCAATTCAGTACTGCTTCCACTTTACTAGGATCAACAGAAACCCCGTCTTGTGAGATAACATGGCCAAGAAATCTGACTTCTGTAAGCCAAAACTCACATTTACTCAATTTGGCGTAGAGTTGCTTCTCCTTCAAAATACTCAACACAATTCTCAAATGATTCTAATGTTCTGCCATACTTTTCGAGTATATTAAAATGTCGTCGATAAAGACTACTACAAACTGATCTAGATATTGGCAAAAGATTCGGTTCATGTAGTCCATAAACACGGCAGGTGCATTGATCAAACTGAACGGCATTACTAAAAATTCATAATGCCCATATCTGATTCTAAAGGCTGTTTTTGGAATATCCTCAGCTCTTACTCGAAGCTGATGGTAACCCAATCGTAAATCAATCTTACAACCTTTTCATTCACTTTGTACCCGGTGTGTAGTATTCATTCATAAGACTCATTAGTCCATTCTCACAGCGCTTGGTTACTCAGGCTTCACTGCCTGATACATTCTGGCCTTTCGGCTTATTTCATTCTAGCCTTTCGACTAATTTCATTCAAGTACCATAGCATTGGATATTCTTGCCTTATAGCCCAAGGAATTACCCTCAAGCCATAGGTATCACAACTACAACTCGGTACAGTCTGATTGTTCTTCCAACCTCATGTATACTCTAGACACGTTGGTCTAATGTTACCAAGCTAGATAACAACACAGTGCTAGGCTTCTTCAATTCAAGTTCTTAAACTACTTCCTCTTGACTAGCTCAGTGGCTATCAAGTACTATCTGGCTTAACCAGTTCATTCTCTAGACCATTCTATCAGTTTCTGTTCCTGTAACAACATAGTCACCTAATGCACCGCTTTTCAATTCAAAACATCAATGAAGACAATTACGTCAACGATTTTCAATTAAAAATATCAGTAATGATAATCACATCATTACTTTCAATATTGCTTCTATGTTGTCTCATATTCAAAATTCTGATTTTCAAATTCAAATATTCAAAATTCTGTGGTAGCAGTACATTTTCAAAATCACACTATAAAAAGTGGTGCTTTCACATTTTCAAGAAAAACATAATTGCTGCCAGCTCAAATTCAAGAAAAATACATTCATTCTGCTGCAGACCATGATGGTCGCTTCATTTCAAACTGTAATATTCTCTTGCCGAAGTACCACACCCAGCCTAAACCGCCGTGGCATTCAGGGTTACCCCAAATTCTAGGGCACTACCTCCCGGATTAACCGGCGACAAGATTACAGCATTCAAATTCCCTCATCGTATTACCACCCCCGGCTTAACCGTGATGGCATACAGGGTTACCCCACATTCTAGGGCATTACTTCTCGGCTTTAACCGGAGTTGAATTTTCTTTCATTCTCAGAATGAAATGTACAATTCTCGTGTGCACAATTCTTTCTTTCAATTCTCAATTCAAGATATTCAATTCCGTTGTGCACAATTCTTTCATTCAATTCTCAATTCAGTGAGCTTTTTCAATGGCAAGCGTTCAAAAACATTCTAAACATGTCTGGCAAGATCCAGCAAACTGAGTACTTTTATAACAGTTTCTGACCTTTCCAGTTCTGTACTGCTTTCACAACCACATAATTCAAAATTTACTTTCAAATTCAGGGTTCAAACCCATTCTTTGAGACAACATCATTTCAAAAGTGACCATTACCTTGGTCTCAAATTCTACTAGAAACATTTCATTCAAAACTTCAGTTCAAAAATTCAAAAATTCAATTTCAATCCTGGGTTCCACAAAGATCCCTTCTGTGGAACAATATGTTCAAGTGACCACAAAACAGGTCTCAAATTCTGTTCAAAATATTTCATGTAGAAAAATCATTTCAAAAATTTCACAATTCTGCAGGTGCATTGGCAAGTTCAAAATTCAAAATTCCAAACTCAGGAACTAGACAACTACTATAGAAGGTCGTTACTTCTTCTAATCACATTTCCGACTCTATCATTGGCTATCTAAGCCATTCATAGGACATTCAGTCCATTCTATCACTATCGTGCTTACCATGATTCCACTGCGCAACAAGTCTACCCTTTCGATGAGTATCCTTCGTAGGTAGCCCTCATACACTTCGACACAACATTCTAGTGCCTTAATTCATTCAATTCAATCGGTACCCTATTCTAGTACCTCAATTTGTTCAAATCAATTCAACTGTTGGCAACCCTCTGGATGCCTATTCAAGTTCTAGGTTCATCAACCTTATCGTATTCATTCTAATATTCTTATAGAATCCGTAAGGATCTCCATATTTCATACCTCAAGGCACTCAAACCATAAATCAAGAGGTTTCAAATTTCTATGACACTTCCTAGGGCTTATCCATTATAGGATTTCTCTCGCCTAAACACACTTAATCATGGACTTCCTTTAGGATCCGGTCCAAAGGTTAGCTAGGCATCAAATTCTCTAAAGCTCATATCTTTTTCGATTAAATATACATCACTAATGCTCCGTTTCTTGTGGTTATGCAATCAAATATCAGTAGTCAAAACCTAAGTTCTGATTGCACTTCAAAATTAAGAGCAGATAACTCTTTTGCCAAAGTTTCCATTCTAATTCTGACTTATTAATCAGAATTATTCAAGTATCGATACAGATACTATTCGCTTCATCAGAGTATACTAGCCAATTGCCAGAATCTCTACTCTTGTACATGCTCTTGTTGTGGCTGTCTTTGAACTTGTTCCTGCCTTCGAGGTCTACCTCTACCTCTGCTTCCGCCTCTACCTCTACCTCTACCTCTATCAGTACCTCCACGAATGCTGGCCATTTTGACTTTTTCACGATTAAGAAAAGATCTTGTCAATATCGCAATATTGACATAGGATCGAAACATGTCAATTCACAAATACTCAGCTGTGCTATCCTATCATATCACTAAGACCATATCAGTATACTATTCTGATATTGCCAGAACCGCGCTCTGATACCACGAATGTCACACCCGACATTCGTATACTGACATCTCACCCAAGTAAGACACCACGAATGTCAAATTCTCTTCATATATTGAGATTCATCAGAGTAATAATGCACAGCTTAGGAAGAAAAGGGGTTCTGGCATAGTAATACTGATAACAAGGTCTGAGTACATACTTGAAATCCATAAAAAGGTTCTTACGGATATTACAAACTTAAACATAGTCTAATACAAAACATAGATAACCAACAGCAGTTCTTGGTCCGACTCAGCATCATCAATTATCGGTATCCACTGCCTTGCCTTGAGAGTCACGCCTATTGTACCTTTCATGTCCTGAACTTTCGGGGATGTCTGGGATTCAAACGAATCCCAGTAGTAACGTTAATCACTCACATAAAATGCATGCACAGAATATGATAGACAACCAATTGCAATAATTCACATTCAAGTTCAAATTCAATTCAATTGAACACCTTTCAGATTCAATATTCAATTCAAAAGCATTTCGGTACAATTCATTCATGTGCACATTCATTCAGATTCAAAATTCATTCAAGTGCACATACATTCAAATTCAAATTCAAATTCATTCAAATTCTATTCAAAGGACCTACGGGTCCATTCCCTCAGCGCTGGGTATTCAAATGGGCATCAACCCTTCTTTCACAAATGTACCGAATTCCCTTATCGAACAAGCACTCTGGCTTATACTGTCGATAAGGTTAGGTGTTCAAAAATTCAAGTATCACAATGGTTCAAACATGCATATAAAGACATACAGGGTATGTGAGAGAAAAGTTACTACCTGGATATCTTCACAACTTCTTATTCTCACCCGAGTTCTTCTTATACTGATTATCGTTTGGCCAAGGCAAGGATCCGAATCCTATAATATTTTAAGATGGGTCATTACTTAATTTAATCTTAATAGCAATATTAAGATTACACTTACTAGACCGACCCATAATGCTTATCCTTTGTACTTTAGTTGGTTATCGTACATTATGAGTTCTATATTCTTCCCACAATTAGATATCTAGCCTTTCAAGTTTTATTCAAAAATTCCAAGTTAAGGCTAGCTATTATTTGCTCAAAACGTGCTTAATTTCAGACTTGACAGAAATTCAGTTCTCAATTCTCTAGGAACTTAGAAAAATCACATCTCGGTCTACAAAACTCGGAATCAAGTGGTTCAAATTCCTAATCAAAGTTCTGTAAGTCTATTTTAAAATAAAAATAGTCCACTGGTCAAAACATAACTGAGTTATTCCCAAAATTTCGTTTTGTAGAGACAACTTCAGTCTGCAAAACTGGACTTTCAGAATTTTATGTCCAACTTTAAAAATTCACAACTTGGTCTAGGAAGATCCGATTGAGGTGATTCAAATTTCTATCTGTCACTAATTAAGTCTAGTTTCATATACAAATAATCACTAGACTTATTTCTTGCTGTATAATTCCCAGATTTCCATTCTTTCTTCGCTGTCCAGAAAAGCATTTCAGTTTAATAGGTCAACTTCAAAAATTCGTATCTCCTTGGATACAACTCTGATTAAGGCTTATGACCTATCAAATGAAACCTTGGTATGTCTACTTTAATACTGGAAAATATCATGTCAAGATTCCATCATTTACTTTTCCAAAAGGGAACACGAAAAAGACTGTTCATTACTGGAAAATGACATTCTCCAGTTTTCGTCTTCTAACTTTGGAAATTTATAACATTCATTGTACACATCGGATTTGGGTGTTCTTTAGCTCATGTTAAAGCTTATGATGTGTACTAATTACCCACAAAATTTCAGGGTCAAAGGAGGTCATTTACCCTGGTTTCACCTTGCTCCAACTTCAGTGCTCCAAGCAGAACAGCAAAACATAACAGATGCTACAGTAACATGTGCTACTGTTCATTTACGAAAATACTGTAGCAACTGATACGTTCGCCTCTGCTTCAGATCAATAAAACAGAGTTTCAACGTTCTATGATTCCCTTTAATCCCAACGTGCATAAACCATGGAAACAAGAAGGGAAAGGCTTAAGGAACTCACCTTGGTTGTTCCTCAAGCTTGCATGCAACGTGAGCATTGATTCCCTCAACTTCATTCCTCCCACGTTCTCTAGTCTCTGCCCCAGTTCCAGTGTTTTTGTCTTCTCATTTGGTGCTGTCTCTTGGCCTCTCAGCGTCTACCGAATGGCTGAGTAGATGAACCAGAAATAGAGGAGTGCTCGGTACTCCCTTCTTCTACCAACGACTCTCATTTCTGTTCTCTATGTGTTCTCGTCTACCTCCAACGATCTTCACTGTCTCTCACTTTCACTTTCGGTCTCAACTTTCTTGCTTTCAAACTCTCTTTCACTCACACATTCTTACTCTTAGTCTCCAACTCCAGCGTTCTCACTCTCTGACTCTCTCTTTCTCTCGGTCTGTTTCTCTGATTACCCCTTCGGACTCTCGTCTCTCTGCTTTGCGTCTGGAACCGTGAGAAAAATGAGAGAGGAGTGGGTATAATAGACCTATATTGAGGTGCTGATAATAACGTAGGGAACGGTGGAGTATGGCTGTGACTCGCACTAACTCGAATGAAGAAATAGTGCTTGCTGCCCCTTTCTTGTTGTCGAACAGAAGAATAAAAGTGGAGTATGGTGTTTTGTGCCGTCTGCCACTGTGATTCTGTTTGTGCATCTGAAGTGGAATGGAGAATGAAAAACGAAACGGACAGTGGAGAAAAGAAAAGGCTATGGAATATGTGTGTGCGTACTTGGCGGACATGTGCACATTATTTTAAGTATGTGTGTTGTGCGTCTGCTTAGAACAAATCAATTAATAAAATATTGATAATGGGATATATGTTGCTGAAAAATTCAGTTGGACCGTAGAGAAAGAGAATTGAACTGTGTGTATGTGGCGGACAAGCATATTATTCAAATGGACTAAAAATTAGTAATGAATAAATAAAATAAAGATGATGGAGCATGTGTGCGTATGGTCCTAATTGATTAAAGAAGTTGGGCTGAATAGGATATGTCCAAATATGATTATTGTTGAAGTGAGGATGTTACAGCACGTATGGATGTTTTTGCAGTTTTGCAGATCTAGGTTGTGGACTTGTTATTATTACTATGAATTTGTTGTGTTTTTGTTTTGTTTTGTTTTTTTGAGATAATTATTCCTGAATAATAATTATTTTTCGTGAGGTCAATATAGACTTCATGATTTGAATAATAAATCACTCTATCCATCATACATTAGGTCATGTTAATGACCCTGGTCATGTTATGTATCAAGTGCGTATTTAATAATACTTTTGAGTATAATAAAGCCAAAAGAAACCATGGTACTAATAAAATCAAGAATAATACAGTCTTACAGAAGAGAAAATGATAGAAAAATATCATTTGAATTATAAAAATCAAAATATTTACTAAATTAATAAAAGGATAAATGGAAAATCTAGTAAGAATATGAGATTTTAAAGTTTGAGTGTTAACAGATTTAAATAATAAATCACTCTATCCATTATACATTAGGTCATATTAATGACCCTAGTATTTTTTTTATTATTTTTTAATCATCACATATACTTTTACATCTAAAAAATTTATGGTATCAACTGCTCATTTAAAAATACTTTCAGTATATTTGTACCGTAAAAAAACAAAAGAAACCATGGTACATAAAACTAGGAATAATACAGCCTTAGAGAAGAGAAAACGACAGAAAATACAATTTGAATTATAAAAATTAAAATGTTTACTAAATTAGTAAAAGGATAAATGAGGGATCTAGTATGAATGTAAAATTTTAAAGTTTAGGTGTTGACAACTTAAGTATAAATAATGACAACTAAAAAAACAATTAGCAATTTGATAGAAATCAAGTTATCGATTTCTATACTTAAATTGTTAATTCCTATACTTAATTTGTCAACATATAAATTTCAAAATATCATATTCCTACCATATGACTTATTTATCCTTTTTCTAATTTAATAGATATTTTTAGGGTTTTTAATTCAAATGATATTTTTCATTCATTTTCCCCCTAAGATGAAACTTCATCTAAAATGTAAAGCCCGTTTTCATTTTTGTTCTAATTTATTTATTTATTTATTTATTTTTATCTTAGGACATTTTGTAATAAATGTATAAGTCATCATGAGGTGCTAGTCTTGCATGGGCATGTCATTGTCGACTTTAAACTTTTCTCCTAGTTTGTCTGTCTGTCTGCCCCAGGCATGCTCAGCTTGCGTGTAAATGTGGAATCATATGGTGGTCGCAAATTATTAAGATTCCCTCACATATTTTTAAGGAAAAATATCACCAACAAAAAACTTCTAAGATTTTGAAATCTTAAATTGAGTTTGTTTCCTTCACCTGATAAGATTGTTGAAATCACTGAGTTGAAATTCTAAAACTTTAAAAATCCTTTCCTAGAATTTTCCCTATTTTTAAAGACTTGTTGCTATTTTTAAAAACTGTTTTCTAAGTGACACATTTTTTAAGGTAAAGTCCTAAAAAAAATCGGCAAAAAAATAAATAAGAGAGTCTAATATTTGAAATCTCAAGTCAAACTACAAGGAAGAAATGTGATTTTCAAATCTTAAGCAAAACAATTTTACGCCTTTTTCACTTTTTATCTCTCCTCTCTCATTCACACCATCGGCCTCCATGGATCCACATAAAGGAAAGAAAGATTAGGAGGGAACTTTAAAAATGTGAGCTGTTTGGTATACAAGGGAATAGAAGTTAGTTGAGGGAAATGAAATGTTTGATATGAAGAATTGGATGTTGGTTAAGTGAGAAGATTAGGTGAAATTCCTAGATTGCCCCTAAATTAAAAAACCAAAAAAAAAAAAAAGTTGATAACTGATTTAATTTGTTTTCACGCGACATAAACGAACCTTAAAACCAAAATGCATGAAGGTGAAGGTTGAGATGTAAAATTGAAGTAGGTGGCAATGGGATAAGAAATTGCAACGACGACTGGCTTTTGGTGGTAACAAGGACGATGGAGATGGAAGGAATTAGGCAGGGAAAGCACAAAAGTATATGAAACAAGCTGTAGAAACGAGTATGACAAGAGGAACAGGGAAAAGTAGCACTGAATATTGAACCCAGGTGATGCTATAGAGAAGTGAAGAATGATTGAAAATATGCAGACATAGTAACATAGAATAAACATTATTCGTCAGTTATCACATGACAGAAAAACACAGAAGTTGAAGTTCGAACCAAACAACAAAGTTTGAACTCCCATCAAAGCATGTGAACCATATTAGCAATGGTGAAGCAGCAGTCATAACAACAAAAACTATAGGCAATACTGTACTGGCTCATTACATCTAACTCAAAACATACAAGATAAACAACTTTCTCCCTTGTTCTTCTTCTTCTTCTTCACAATTGCAATTTTCAATTGCAATTTTGACAGAGACTGAAGACAATCGAAGGCAGAGATGATATTAACTGAAGCAGCGGTGTTTTTAAGGGACCTTAGCGACGAGAAATACTCACCAGAAGTATTACCAACTTCGATCGTTCTCCTTGTCAATATCATCTCCACCTTTCTTCATCAAAATTGCAGTTTTGAAGAGTCTTCGTCAAAATTGTAGTTGTGAACACAATCAAAGGCTGCGACTGAAGCAACAGTGTTTTTAAGGGGCTTTTTGTCCGATAATTTCACTCTCTTGGGAATATTTTGACCTTCCCGTCTATTTTGGATGGAATCTACCTTCCAATGGTTGATGGAACTTTCACATAGGCGGGAAGATTACTCGACGGAAGATGTGCTAGGCAAACACATTTTTTCCATCGCTGGCTTTCGCTCTAACAAACAGGGCCTTACTGTTTCACAACTTCAAATCTCAAAACCCAACACTTATATTTAGGTATAATTTTTAGGGTGTAAATTTTAAAGGTCAATAATAGATGATTTAGATTAACAACTTCAGTATTATATTTCACAACTTGATATTCCAAAAATTAAACCAACATGCCCAGGTATAATTTTCATGGCATAAGTTTCAGGAGTCAATAACAACATTTGTATAGAGATTAACAACAAGAGAATTTATATTAACAACTTTAATATCATGTTTCACAATTTCATATCCCAAAAACCAACACATACATAGGTATAATTTCCTAGGCACAAGTTTTAGGAACCAATAATAATATCTGTATGCATATTAATGACATGAAAATTTATATTAGGGACTTCATTTGTTCGCTTCTATGTTGTTTTTATCTACCACACAACTTAGGAAAATTTGATCATTATATTTAGTGAGATTTGAAAATATCATATTCCTCCATCAATTCTACATGTGATTTCATTTATTAGCAGCACTTATTAAACTTTTGTCTATTTTAATTGTAATTTTTTTTTTGGATTTTCCCTTTTTTAAAAACATTTTTATCAAACCACGTGATATTTGAAAGGTGAAATTGACTCTCACAAATCTGAGGAGGACTACTCAAATTTAATTGGATAAATATTTATAAAAGGGACTTTTGTTTCAGTTGACTTTTTCTAAACTTAAATCTGGGTATAAGTCAATTAATATAATATAATTTATGTTTATATATATTTTTATAAAAAGATTAGTTTGACAAAAACCTTTTTGAATAATATATTGATAAGATATTTTCATAAACTTAAATATAAAGAAACGCCAACCGCCGAGAGCCAAAAGTTCTAAACAATGTTTTAACGTTAATGTGGTTTTTGGACAAAAATTCTTTTTGCCTGGACATTGATCCAAACAACTTTTTTTTTTTCTTTTTTGTCTACCTGGTTCATCGGAGCTTCGTCTTGACTAATCTGGACCCGACCCGCGTCACGCACCTGACTATGGTGGGAGAGTCTTCTAGCGGTTTTTTTCCTCTTTTTTTTTTTTTTTTTTTTTTTGCATTCACAAGGCTCGAACCCGAGATTTTGCTTAAGCGACACAAACCGCTTACCACTTGAGCCAACCCCGTTAAAGTCAATACATGGATTTTTCAGCCTTCAAACTTGGCCTTTTTTCCCTATAATTCATCTGGTCAATCTTTAGTTGCATGCCTATAATTTGAAGTCCATATACCATCTGACCAAGGGGCTTGTTAATTAATAATTGGTTCTTACAATTTAAATAACATTTTGGGAAGAGATTCTTTCATTATCTCAATTTCTCATAATCTCTCATAAGCCTATATGGTGTAATACCCTAAGAATCATATTTATCATAAACATTATATTTTGATAAATAGTGCCTATTAAAATAGGTGAATATGTGGTCTCAAAATTGAGTAACATATTTATGTTAATTAAAGAGAATTAAGCATAATTAGGAGGCAATTAAATTTGCACTATTTTTTTTTTAAAATGGTATAATACCCCAAAATTCATATGTCTCTTGAATATTATAATTTGGCCAAATAATACCTATTTAAAATAGGAAAAGTATGTTGTCTCTACTTTTGGTAATTTATTTGTTTATTTTCCTTGGAATTTAAAGAGGCAAAAATCCAATTTGATTTTAGGGACCATAAGTTGCCCTATGATTATTAAATTAATGCATGGTGCATAAATGACCAAAGTAAACCCAAAAGTTGTGAGAAAATAATTAATCCAATTAAAGAAAATTGCCAACAATTAGTAGATAATTAAATCTACATTAATCGAATTAATTTCATAAACTTTCATAATTAATTTGATAGCATGTTTAAAGGCATAATTAGGGATGTGTAACCTTAATTAAAGGCCAATGGCTAATAAAGGACTAAGATTAGCATATAAGTAGCTTCTAATGATTATGATTAATATTGTAACCAATCAAGTAAGCCTAATAATATTTAAGAACACCTTGTTAGAAATAATTAGCCAAAGTTTAAATTAATTACATAAGTTAAAGCCTAAATCCAAGTGGTAATTCATGAACCAATAAGAGCTAAAGATGTGGAATATGTGAGACCATGGAAACAACAATCAAGAGTGCATGGGAGAGGGGCCACGTTTTTTTAGTGTGTGTATGTGTGTATGTAGTGATTAAAGGGAAATGGCCTTGTTGGCACAATGAGAGTCAAGTATTCTATCTCAAGTAAATCAATAATTAGTCTTAAGCCATGTATAACTAAATTGATCAATGATAAATCAAATATTCTTAAATCTTCATAAAATTAATTGGAATCAATGGGAAATTTAAAACATAGATTAATTGTAATTAATCTTGAACAAACAAATATATGAAGCTTGGATAAATTTTATGATTACCACCTAAATGTCTCTTATTTAGTTAGTAACCAACTATCACTTGGCATCTAGTTACAAAGGATACTTAGAGTAACTAATTGAATCATAACAATCAAACCCCAAAAGTCTTCTTACACTTGGTAGCAATTGAGCCAACAAGGCATGGAAGAGGATAGGATTTTTGGAAGATGAGAAAGTGTTAAAGGAAAGAAGGTGGAGAAGCCACCAAGGCTTGCTTGAGAATGCATGAAGGGGGAGAAGCCACCAATGCCATTCTTGGAGCCAAGAGTTTTTCACACATGTGGATAGGTTGTTGATGCCATGACAAATTACTATAAATAGAGGCATCACCCCTCTTCATTCTTCACACCAAACTCAAATGAGTTTTAGAGAGAAAGAGAGTAGAGAGAAGGAAGCAAGAAGGATGGGAGGTAGCAATGATCTTCAAGAGGTAAGATCTTAAAGCTTTAAGTATTTAGCTTTTATAGTTTTAGTAAAAATGTTAGCTTGATCTTTAATCTTCCAATATAGTTTTGTTTTCATGTTTTTATGGTTAAAAATGAGTTTATTTCGAAAATTTTGATGGAAAATATGGTGGAGTAAGATTCTTGGAAGATGAAGATCAAAATAGCAAAATTCCGGTGAAGTTTACGGTTGGGAGTTTTCTGGAGTCAGCTATGTTGATGATATTATTTTATACAACAAATGATCTTTAAAAATCACGAAAATTTCCAGAAATAAAGTATACATGTAGGGATTTCCAAAAATATATAATATGTACCGTTTTGATCTCTGGACAAGGAGATATGATTTTTTGAAGATTAAGCTATTTTTCTGGGCGAAAATCTGGGCAGAGGTTGGAAAACATTAAACTGGGAATGATTCATGTAATCTGGGCATGAATAAGTATTTTTCCTTGAAACTAGACATCCTAAGGATTCCGGGAAATTTTACGGATCCTCGTTTCGATTTTTATAGAATTAGTTATGATTTTTCAAAGTTACTGAAAATTCTGCCCAGAAATGCTGAAGTAGCGTTTTTGATAAAATGTAAGGGTAAAAGTGGAATAATAAATCCACCAAGAGCAGAAAGGTAAATTAAACCTTTAGGATATTATTCTAAGCAATATGATATTTATCTAATATCATACAAAAATCCGACAATAATGTATAGGATATCTCGGAAGTCTGGAGTCAGGTTCAAAGGTCGGACGTTTGACAAATACACGGTGAAAGGTACGAACGCGTATTGTAACACTAACTCTGATGCTTATGGTATGCTTATATGTGATAGATAGTCTAAGATATCGTTTTTGAAAATTGATCATACACATACATCTTGATACGGGTTATAGTTTTGATAATGCCGTTATGATTTCCTAGCGCTGAGGACACGATAGGTCATCGTAGCATTGGAGATAATGCAGACTATAATAACATGCATATTGCAGTGGCTATGTTATGTTATTATCTGAATATGAGAATATTGTATGTGATTATTGCTCATACATATTTGATACATAAGCATGAGGTTAACCGTTACCTGAGGTTCAATGGTAATTGAACCTCAGCTCTTGACATAGCGTCAGGGTCCGGAGGAACTAGGGCCAAGGACAAGGATAAGAAGCCAGTGCAAGGACGAAGACGGAGGAATTTTTATTTCGACGTTATTTTATTGAACTATTTTCAGAATACTGTACCGCTGTGTAAGCAGCCAGATACTACAACAGTGAATGTTTTATCAGATACTCGCTCTTTTGAAATTATTCCGATGCTCTACTCTGATTAAATCTTTTTAAACTCTGATCGAATATTTCGAAAACGCTTTAGAAAATTGGGGTGTTACATATGGACCGTTAATTGGGAAGAGAAGATAAAAGTCAAAGGAATAATAACTTAATGATGTGACTCATTTTTGACCTTTTAGATTTAACTGGACGAACATGATTTAGAGATTATGAGGATAATAATAAGAAAATTGAAAATGAGACAAACCTGGCCCTAACATTTTCAACATACCCTTAGAAGTGGATATGATTTTGGATATTCTACAGTAGTATTATAATGATAATATACACAAAATTTATTTATTTATTTTTTTACGTTTCTTATAACATTATAGTAGTATTTACTAAGTTATTTAACCCCAAAAAAAAAAACTGGACTCAATTATGAGATCCTCGGCACTTGATGCAGGGTGCGCTTTAGTAGTGGATATTGTACTGCTTTTCTTTTGCTTTATTTTATGTTTCAAAATATAACATCAAAATCTGACTCATAGATGCCAACTTTTTTTTTCCCCTAACCTTTTCTTTTACTTAAAAAGTCAGCCACTTCTAGCTTCATGATGAGATCGAGTGGCTTTAAGCTGTTGATTAAAGTTAATTTCTAACACCCGGATAAGATTTTGTTTATATTCCCCGCTTTTCAGTCCCACATTAATTTGCATCTCATTCACTCATCCCTATATCTTTCATCATCCGAACAAAAAGAGGATCGGCAAATTCAAATATAAAAAATTGATCAGAAATGAAATTAAGTAAATTATTTTGCGATTATGGACAAAGTTCACACTCAAATCACTACTACTGTACTACAGAATAAGACGGTTATTATCAGAATTAAATTACAGTTTTGAATTGTCATATATATAGGTGCTATATATATATATGTTCAGTGCAAGATATATAATGGTTTTGAACCATATATATATTGAAGTCATATATAAATTTATGTGTTAACAATTATAATGTATTGGCTTTGTACACACACATATATAATTTATTTTTATTATTAATATTTATTATATAAAATACAATATAATCATTAATAATTACAAAATAATAAAATTCTATTTCTAGTATTCACAATTTAATACATTATAAAAAAAAAAAAATCAATACACTACAAATAAACATCATACAATTTTTGGGGAAAAAAAAATAATCACTTAAGCACTTTAAAACGGCTTTTTGACCAATATAATAACAAAAAAAAAAATTTACTGGGTTAATGCACTGTACAAACTATTTACCAAAGTAAGGCAATTGGTGGCTTGGGGCCAGGGTGCGCCGTCAGTGGCGTGAATAGGGTTCACGCCACTAACATATAATTTTTTTTTTTAAGTCTGAATCAGAGGCCCTGATTGGGCCACGTCATTAGGTGGCGCAGGGGGACCCCACGCCACTGACGTGGCATGGGGTCCCCCTGCGCCACCAGTGGCGTGAGCCTTATTCTGGTAAATAGTTTGTACAGTGCCTTACTTTGGTAAATATATATATATTTTTTATATTGGTCAAAAAGCCCTTTAAAACATTATCTTAAAATTTTTTGAATTCTAAAAGAAAATCTATAATATCCTCCCATGCCTTTATTGTAGATTGTCGATCACGTATCAGTGCTCTAGAGTTTAAAAATCACATCCTTTAATTGCAAAAGAATAAAATAAACATGAAAATCAGAATATATATGGTAAAACTAGCAAATATCAAAAGAAGAATCCTATTTAAATCTAGTTAGAATATCAACACGTTTCTATGTTTTGACACTACGTTTTTACCGAGTTGACACGGTGTGTCAATCGTTTCTACTCCAATTCCGTTCCTACCTCAGTTTTAACTCGATTTTCAGCCAAAAAACGTAGAAACGTTCGTTTCTACATTTTGACACTACATTTTTACAACACTGGGCATGATAGTGACAGGAAAGAGTTAGAGAAGAAGAAAGCATAGAAAGTTGAATTTGCCTCTGGGGAGCACAACCAAGAATTGTATCTGGTTTTTCAAGGATCAATGTACTTGTCGCAGGTTATAGAGCAACCTAGTTTACCTATGGTATGACAAAGGTCATTCTTACTACTCATTTTCCATTTTATGTTGATTTGTTCCATTCTCTCTTCAGGTTCTTTTGTGTCTTCGGGTGGTTTGCATTTGATGCCTCCTGCTGTTGAGGTCACCAATCGTGATGGTAGACAGAACAAAAAATTAAAGTGGGACAAGGTATCCATTTAAACAAATACACCAACATTTGCAACTTGCTGAAACTGTTATTTCTGCTCACAAGATTTTAGTCAATAATCTTGTTAAGGTGTATGGTGATCGGGAAAATCCTCTGCCTTTTGTGGGGCAGGATTTTGGATCTACTAGTGGGGTTCATGCTGCAATATTATCTGCTGCTAAGGCTGGTAGTGGATACATGTTTTTTGCGTAAGATTATGAACAACTTTGAGCTACTTTATGTTTTTCTGTTTTTGCTTTTATATTTTTGTTTCACATGTAGATATGTTATTTGTTTCTCATGTTGTCCATTTGAGCAAAATTGTTAAGGGACAACTAGACCCTTTAAGCTTTGTTTTACTTTTGGAGGATTTTGAATAAACATATTGACCACAGATCCTTTACTTGCATGTTTTCTTACAGTCATTGCTTTAACATTTTGTTTAAAGGGTTATTTTTTTATGTGTAGCAGTTTAGATATGTTAAGTGATTTACTGACTGCTAAATTGTTACTTTTATTCGGTTGGTTGTTTTGGCTTTTACTAAGGTTATGTTGCTTTGAGTGATTTGTTTTGGTGATGCCTTAACTAATGCATTTCATGATTATATACTTGGTATTGGTTGATAAATGAATTATCATCTTGGTTGTTATTTTTCACCGTGTTCTTTTTTTCTTATACATTGATATATACATTTTATTTCAAGTGTCAGACACCTTTTGATGAAACATTGTCAATTGAGAGCTTCACTAAAATCATTAAAGCTGTGAAAACTAGCGCTGGTTTCAGAATAAAACCGCTGAATTTAATGTGGTCCTTATCAGTTGGTGACCATTGTTGATCTGTTATTCTCTACAGCGTGTGGGGACGTCAGACTAGGGTAGTTCTTATTTTTTAAATCTGATAATTTGATCAGGTTTTGATTCCTCTGGTTGTGTTTGTGATTGAGAGTAGCAAAAATCTAATTTTGCATTGACATAACCCTCAAAACGAGATATGTTTGACACTAATGACCATTGTTGTAATGGTGGACAGACAGCAAAAACGACAAGAGGCAGAGGAGAAAAGATCAACTGAAAGGAAGGAAAGAAGGTCATGAGGTACACTTATTTTGGTCCGTTAAACTAACACCTCTGACCATTTTTATTTCATTTTTTTGGTGAAATACCTCTGACCATTTTTAAGCGTCTACAATAATAAAATGTCTGTCTATTCAGTAACTTTCGTAAAGTCACTATTCTATCATAAAAAGTGCTCTCTCTGGTCCTAATTACAAGGCATATTTGCCTAATTTTAGAGAGATTAGTTAATTATAATTTTTTCCTTAAATGCCCTTTTTTAAAACTGTTTCTGCGCTCCCCACCCCAACATCCTCTCCAGTGTAGCGTCCCTGTTCAGCGCCTTGTTTTGCTCAACTCTAGCCTCCCTTACAAATTTGTAAAATGCCCAACCATTATGAAAACAATAGGGGTATTTTAGGAAGAAATTAACAAAAATTAAAACTTTGTCCTATAATTAAGACTAAGATCAACTCTCAAATGTTGTCCTATAATTAGGACCTGAAAGAGTATAAAGAAATAGTGTCCAAACTGTGATTGTCAATGTAGGATTTCAATCAGCTAAATGGTTGGTTTCATATTGGTTAAGCATTTTTGAGAGCACACAGAATCAGGACTTCAACTACACTAGCATTACACTTGCAAAATGCTCCACTGATTCACTTGGTAATGGTCTTTGTATTGTGATGTAAAGTTTATAATTGATGGGTTGACGGTAGACTGTCCAAATATCAATATTTCTATTGAATCTTTATCTCATGCTAAATTTTGTAGATGATCAGAATTTCTTTAAAGAGAAATTGGAGTATAGAAGGCAAAAAGATGCAGATTTCTTTTATGCTTCGTCCTTCCATATGTGTTAATGTCATAGTAACCAAGGGAGTGCCTAGACAAAAAGAAAAATGATGTTTATGTTTTTTTGTTGGATTAAGAAAGCCTGCTCCTCTTTCTCTGTTGCCAGTTACTTTTAGGTAAGAACTTATCTCTAATCAAGATGTCTTGTACTTGAGTCTTGATTAACTATACGTTTTAAGTTATAGACATGAACCTTACATTTCATTTCACTTGTTCTTCTAGTTCTATACCTTTACGTATCACAAAAATGAATCTTGTTTTATACATTTATCAGGACTCCATAACATAATTAAGCGGACAACACAATTGTAATGTGAAAACTTCACATACCACATCAATATATGAATCTTCCATACATTAAAGTCATAATACACAATAAAACAAATCACACATTAAGGGAAGAGTTATGATTGGCCCCTAAATTTATTTGTAGGAATAGTGTTTGCGATGAAAACAGAGTTTCATTTATTAAATGATCGAACATATATATAATACTAAAACATATAATTTGATATTCAATAGAAGCATCATCGCACAAACATCTCTCAACATTCTTCATCAAGTATTCGCATCATTTTCAACACCTGCATTAATCAAGAAAGTAAAAGAAAAGGACTATTAAGATCATGTTTATATTATAATCCACGTTGTTAGATATAATAGCATAAAAAAAATTTCAGTCTTTTTTTTTTTTTGAAAAAAACTTATTTGAACACATGTTTTTATTAGAGAAAAAGACAAGAAAATACCATTTGAATTTCAAAATCTCAAATCAATGATTTCCTACTAAAATGAGTTACCAATTGCAATAATCTTGTATGCATAATAAGAATGATTTGGAATTTTGAAGTTCAAGTAGTATTTTCTTATCTTTTTTTTCCCTTTTATTATGTGTTCTGGGGAAAAAAAAAAGTTTCAATTTTGGAAAACAAAGGCTATAACATCTTTTTTATGTTTTGTTACTTTTTATCCTATAATATTAGGGAAGAGGCTGTTAACATTGTATTTTCTTTAATAGCAATGTTGCCAATAAAATAAACTATGTTTTCACCTTTCACCTCACCATTTTAAATATGCTTTTAAAATTAATCAAGCAAACATAGTTGTTTATTTTTTATTTTTGTTTTTTGTTTTTCAACCTTGTTTTATAAATTATTTTATTGAACTGTTTTAGGGACATGTAAACACAAAATAGAATCAAAACCATAATTTCTCTGTTTCATTTGGCAAAACCCCCATAGTTTCTCAGTTTAATTTTTTGTCTTTCAAACTTGTTTTAAAAACTTTTTCTTTATGATTCTACTTTGTCAATATATATTTGAGTGAAAAAAATTGTTTAAATAGTTGGACAAATCAGATAAGATCCCATCACTTATGGCTGTCAAAACTCACAAAACAGGACAAACAACATTAGGGAAGCAAAATGTAGTCATGGTGAAATTAAAATTCAAGACCACAGTCAAAAAGCGGAGAAGCATTTGGAGTGGAAAACTGTGTTTAAGGCCGCAGTCAAGTCCTATGGCTGTGGTCATAGTCAAATTCATGGCTTGTATATTTTATCTTTGTGTAGAAAGAAAGAAAACTTTTTCAACCAATGCAACCAATACAACGAAGAGAATGTGCAGAAAGAAAGAAAGAAGAGTTGACATAGATGAAACATTTTAAATAAAAAGACAATTTTCCTCTGTTTCATCCCTTTATAATTATCGATATTACAGTAACTGCTATTGGAAAAGAATAATTGAAATAAATTTCAACAATCAACTATATTCTTGACTGATAGGAAAACACAAGTTAAACAAACATGACAAAAAGATCATTTAAGAAAAGGGAAATTATCGCATAGAGGGAGGAAAAACAGAATCAAGCTTCTTTTATGCTTTGTCCCTTCACGCATGAAGGTTTATTGATACCATAGTAACTACTACTAGAAAAAAAACATAGACAATAAGTAGAAAGATATAAACAGTTCAAGAAAAGAGAAAGCTACTCTTTGGCAAAAGAAATCATGAAAGTAACAAACCTGAAGATGATAACATGGACGATGAAGTTATCCTTCTATATATTAATGCTATCCTGCAATACCAAATCATAATATATTTTGCCTCAAAAAATGTAATTTTGAATGGGAAAAAAGACGACATTGGCATAAGCACAATATAATTATCAGTTTTTTATTTTTTTAATCATTAACTATACATTTTTTGAAACATTATTTGTTGGTGTGGAAATATCATACCTTTGCTGAACGTAGCCCTTCCATTGTTTTGTTAAGGTCTTCCTCATCTTTCAATTCCATGCCATGCTCTTCTATTATCACTTTAGATAAGTTTGGTGTTTTCAACACTCCTGGGCAAAACTTCTTCATTTGAGGGCATCCACTTATTTCTATCTCCTCTAATTTTGGGAATTCAAAGGTGTGACTCTGTGGAGAAAACATCTTCAAGCTTGGCATATCAATAAGTTTGATCTTCCGCAATTGGTTGAATGTGATTCCAGCTTGTACATCTTCATTGGTGTCATTCCTTACAATTTCCTCCATACTTTTGCAATCATTTATCTCCAAACTTTCAAGACTCACTAAGCTTTTGGCAGTTGAAGTTGTCACTAAATGGATGAGCTGATGACATTTAGATACGTTCAAAGCATACAATCCTTGAAATGAAGCAGAGGATGGAGCTAACTTGACCAAGCTACAACAACTTTTGATGGATAGGGATGTTAGATTTTGATGAATAGGTGGTAGCTGAGAATCATCCTTCCATATGCTCTTGAGCTTATCCATATAGGAAATGACTAATGTGTATAATGGTGAGATTTTTCCAATAAAATCAATAATCTGGTCTTGTGATGGGAATATCTCCTCAAAGGAACAATGCTCCACTTCAAGCCAATCCAAATTGGGGAATTTTTCAAGGGAGCGATAGGGAAAGGTTACCCCTTCATCCGTGAAGCTTTCTACATAAAGACGGCTCACATTAAGAAAGACATCCACTATCCTTGTGATATTCTTTGCATTTATCATCATGCTCCTGGTGTTGGAAAGTACCTATAGATGGATAATTAATAAGTAAATTAAATCAAGATATTGCTTTAAAGAATTAAATCTTTCTTCACGGATCACTCTTCTTTTGCTAACATTTATAGTTTTCATCATTCCCAAAAATCGTATCCCGATGTCAAAATTAGGGGGAACAAATCTTTAAATTAATTTTATTGCTCACTTTCTTTTCTCTAAATTAAATTAGACAAAAGATCATCGTTTCTAACTTCGAATTCACATTTTGTGCTAGCCTTTTGACAGTGAAAATTTACTGTAAATTTGATAATTTAGGTTAATATACTTTTTAATAGAATAATTTCTTATTTTATTGTTGATAAAATCTTTCTTAACTGATCCGTCATCTTCAGCTAATATTTATATTTTCATTCTTAATTTCCCGCTAATAAATTCACATCCATGCTTCAAAATCAAAATGAAATCTTTTAAATCATTTTACCGCCCCTTTCTTTCAAGTCAGAGATTTAACAAACAATAACAACACTATTTGCAGTCTACCACATTCATAAATCATCATTTGCTTGTACAGTTTCGTGTGCAATTAGAGTCATGTAAAGTTTATAATTCATTCATGGTTCGATGACAGAATGTCCAAACATCAATATTTGTATTAAATATTTATCTCGTGCTAAATTCTAGATGATGAGAAATTCTTTAAAAGTGTAAAATAAGAATGTCAATACATTCAACGTACCACTTTAAAAGTAAATAGATGTTGAATGGTGTTGTTAAGATCAGTCATCCAGATTTGTGTAGGAGGTTTATATTCATCCACTTGAACGCTTTGAAGCTGTGGGGCATGAATGGCTCCTGGACAAAATATTGTGAGCCGAGGACATTCTCTTATAGTTACATGTTCCAATAATGGAAACCTGAAAGTATAATTGTGGCAGCAAAATCTCCTTAATCTTTCTAAATGAACAAATTCCAAAAACTTCATCTTGTTGAAAAATATTTCCCTATCCTCATCATCCTCTCCTTCCTGCTTTGTTATAATTTCCTCAATTTGACAGCAACTACTAACTGAGAGATGTGTGAGATGGACCAAGCTTCGAGCAATTGATGATGTTATCAAAGTGGTCCACTCACGACAAAATTTCACAATAAGATGTGTAAGATTCGGTGAAGAAACTAAGGATGGTGATAAGCTTCTCATATTGGAAATATTATTGAGAGTCAATTTTGGAAAGCAAAGTGCAGCAACATTATTATTTTCAATAAACTTCTCAAAGTTCCCACTCAACTTCAGCTCCCCTAAATTTGGAGACCTCTGCCAATATGAATCACAAGGTTTTTTCTCAAGAGATAGATGAAGCTGCTTTAATTTGGGGAAGTAGTACATTAGAAACTGACCACTTCCAATCTTCTCAACTTGTTTACCCTGCAATGTCAACCTCTCCAAATTACGAATAACCTGCACAATGCATAAACAATAACTAATTTGTATTAGAAAAACGTAACAACTAATTAATACATCATAAGGCATATGCTTTCTCATCATGAGGCCATCTTCAAACTAAAATTTGATACTTCCACAATCTTGATATCCGTATCTAATTAATATCAAATATTAATTATTGTAAATTAAAATGAATATGAATTTCTAGTCCGGTGTTTTAATCTTCCGTTATAATATATGAAATTTATTCGTTTCTTTTAAAAATGAAAAATATAAATTTAACCTTATAAAGTTTCCAAAAAAAAAAACCCTATCCCTTCCCTTCATTCATCGGCACACCTCATGCGTGAAGACGGAAAGGTGAGGATTGGTGTACCTCTTTTCATAGGAAAGAATAGAAAATTATTTAATTATGTTTTAATATAATTGATTAAAATAATTATTATGAATTATTCTTTCCTTAATTTTTAAAGTTAATCATCCAACCGAAAATAGAAATCTATTAAATATTCGAGATGAATTATTCACATATTTAAATACTTAAAAATATCAAATTCAAACACTACTAGGTTGTAAAACAAAATATTGAATTTGATGCATGTCTCACTATTATTTTTTTTTTAATGCTCAAAGTTATTGTTCGCTTAAATAAGCTATGAATAGCTAGTTTAGAAATGTACCTTATCGTGGGGCAGGAGAGGATATTTTGAGTCTAGCATGTTCTCTTCTTCATATATTTCTGATAAACTTGAGACTTCTTTTTTGTCAAATATCTCTAATTCATCACAACATTGAATAGATAGCTGGCTAAGCTGCGACCATTCTACTGTGTGTTTTTGTGGATAGAAGTTCCTTAAATTTGGAAGTCCAAAAAGCACAAGGGAAGTTAGGTTAGAAAACCGAAATGTAACAGGAACAGATTCTGAAACTTGACCCTCTGCAACAATCACATCTACACCACACTGATATATTTTGAGCTCTTCAAGATCACAAAGCATGCCTTTGGCTATGGACGCAGGAAAGATACTTGTGAGGCTTACACAGTCATTAACATATACGCTCCTTAGACTTGGGAAGGAGACGTTTCCTTGCCAGTTATTGCTCCACACATTCTTCAATTTTGGCAAATTCTCTAGCGTTAACTCTTTTAGTGGCACGACTACTGATGATGAATCCATCTCTTTATAATAATCATTGAAATCTTCAAAATCAAACACAATCTCCAACATGTCACAGAACATGATTTCCACTTTTTCCAAGTTGTTTAAAGATTTCAGCACATGAAGAGGCACCAATTTCACAAAGCCACATTTTCCCACCGTCAGTGTTTTCAAGTTATTGAAAGAGTTGTATAAAAGTTGGTCATCCCATATCAAAGGAATCAAACTGTTTAATTCGGATAATTTCAATATCTCTAATTTTGGTAACACCGGCAAAAAGAAAATATGATTATACAGAAGTCACTTTTGATTTTAGGCTTATTTTTCTTAAAAGATTGTTTAAATGCCTAAATGAAGCTCCCATCTGCCACAATTTTCTTAAGAGATTGCTAAAAGTTCAATATCAAATCTCACGATCATAAAAAACAAATTAAGTAATTAAAAAATTAAAAGAAACTGTAATAAACTATAGTAGCCTGCGTAATGTCAAACTAAAGTAATTTTAATGAAAATAATTTATGTAAATACATTTTTTTAAAAAATAGCTAAGGAAAAATCTGCAAAACTCCACAACAGCTTAATGGCAACGTAAATAATTACAGCAAAAATGAAGGGTGCACATATTGTAGAAAGTTAAAACAATAAAAAAATATGAATAAAAAAAAGGAAAAATCCCATATAAAGACTGTTGAAATAGAAAAATCCTAAATTAGGTTGGTAAATTTAACAAATCTTAAATTGAGTTAATGACCCAATTTAGAATATCTAAATGTTAAATTTTTTCCAATAATACCCTTCATCTATCATCCAAAGAGAAAAGGGAAAGATGGAAATCAATGTCTCACTAATAGCCATCCAAATCCCAGCGGGAACCAGGGGAAAAAGTAATTACTCAATGAAAAACTAGACTAGTTCTGTTTGCTCAGAGGAAGAAAATAAAATGAAACGACAGAGAGAGGTAACAATTATTGACTTCCTATAATGCCGAGGGTTATGCCGGAATGGAGTCGGCGTTGAGTTGGGGACAGAGAGATATTTGCAGCTTTCCTGACAGACTTTCATCATCACAAATGATGAGGGATATTTCAATGGAGGTCTAACATGGAGGGCGATTTTGATTATGAAGAGCAAGAGGCTTTATTTTCAAATGATCAGGGATATTTCAGAATTATTAACCTGCTAGAAGCTACAGAGCATCTACATGATGAATATATAATTGGTGGAGGGAATTACGGTTACGGTGTAGATCTATGAACAAAAACAGTCCTTCCAAGTTTCTCGATCTCAAGATTAAATCTGTAGGTGTGGATCACCTTTATGAAGAACAAATTAAATCCAAAAAAATAAAAGAACAGAATACCAAGCAAAAACACTAATTAAAGAAAAATTAGAAATCGAAAAAGCAAAGAAACGTGGACACCAACTTTTAAAATAGTAGAAGAAAACTTTAGTGCAAAGGCCTCCCATGAATTTTCTGCTGTTAGGGTTCTTACGTAATGAGTAAACAATATTGTTCTGATCCAATTTTTCTTTTTTTTAATAATTAAGGGATATAAAGGTAATTTGGACCTATTTTTAAATCCTTAATTGTATTATTACATAACCTAATTAATAATTTGTTAAATTAAGTAACTCAAATTAGAATTTGAGTAATTCAACTGTTTTTATATGGAATTCTCCGTAAAAAAAAAAAAAGAAAGAAAAGAAAATGAATGTATCTTATTGTTGAAAAGCGATTGGAAAATTTTATTAGTCGTCAATCATCAAATCCGTAAGCTACATCCACATAGATATTTTAATGACTCGAATATTTCATATATTGAAATACTCAATATATCTATATTAAACTTAGTCATAAGATAATAATTAATCTAAATAAACCATAATATTCCCACAAATACATCGCAAGGCATATGCTTTCTCATCATGAGGCCATCTTCAAATTAAATTTTGATACTTCCGAAATTCTGATATCCGTATCTCATTAATATCAAATATTAATTTTTGTAAATTAAAGTGAATATGAATTTCTGGTTCGGTGTTTCAATCTTCTTTATTTATAGGAAATTTATTCCTTTCTTTTAATAATGAAAAATATAAATTTAACCTCATAACATTTCAAAAGGAAAAAAAAAAACCATCCCTTCCCTTCATTCATCCACACACCTCAAGCGTAAAGACAGAAAGCTTAGGATTGGCGTCCCTCATTTCATAAAAAAGAATAGAAAATTATTTAATTATTTTTTAATATCTATTGATTAAAATAATTATTATGAATTATTCTTTTCTTAGTTTTTAACGTTAATCATCCAACCAAAAATAGAAATCTATTAAATATTCAAGAGGAATTATTCACATATGTAAATACTTAAAAATATCAAATAAAACGCGATTAGGTTGTAAAACAAAATATTTTATTTGATGCATGTTTCATTATTTTTTTAATGGTCAAAGTTATTTTTTGCTTAAATAAGCTATGAGTAGCTAGTTTAAAAATGTACCTTGTGGTGGGACTGGAGAGGATATTTTGAGTTTAGCGTGTTCTCTTCCTCATATATTTCTGATGAACCTGAGACTTCTTTTTCAAATATCTCTAACTGTTGAAGGAGTGGCCATTCTATTGTGTGTCTCTGTGGATAGAAGTTTGTCAACTGTGGAAGATGACCAAGTTGAAGGGAAGTCAACCTAGGAAACTGAAACGCAGTTGCAACAAATTCTGTAACTTGATCCTCGGCAACAATTACATCTATACTGCAATAAGATATTTGAAGCTCTTCAAGATCACCAAGCATGCCTTTGGCTATAGACGTTGGAAATATACTTGTGAGACTATGACAGGAATAAACTTTTATGCTCCTTAGACTTGGGAAAGAGATGTTTCCTTGCCAGTTATTGCTCCACACATTCTTCAATTTTGGCAAATTCCGTAGCTCCAACTTTTTTAGTGGCACGACTAATGATGACAAATCCATCTCTTTATAACGATCGTTAAAATCTTCAAAATCAAACACAATCTCCAAAATGTCACAGGATTTGACTACCACTTCTTCCAAGTTGTTTAAAGATTTCAGCACATGAAGGGGCACCAATTTCACAAAGCCACATTTTTCCACCCTCAATGTTTTCAAGTTATTGAAAGAGTTGTGTAAAAATTGGTCGTCCCATATCAAAGACATCAAACTATTTAAATTGGATAATTTCAATATCTCTAACTTTGGTAATAACACCTGCAGAAAGAAAATATGATTAAACAGAAGTCACTTTAGGTTTATTTTTCATGAAAGATTGATTAAATGCCTAAATAGAGCTCCCATGTGCCACAATATTCTTTAAGAGACAGCTAAAAGTTCAATATCAAATCTCACGTTCATAAAAAAAACAAATTAAGTAATTTTAAAAAATAAAAGAAACTGTAATATACTATATGGTAGCCTGCGTAATGTCAAACTAAAGTAAATCTAATGAAAGTAATTTATGTAAATACATTAAAACAAAAATAGCTAAGAAAAAAATCTGCAAAACTCCATAACAGCTTAATGACAACGCAAATAATTATAGTGAAAAATGAAGGCTGCACATATTTAGGTAGTTAAAACAATAAAAAATATGAATAAATTAAAAATAATATGTATCATATTGTTGAAAAGCGATTGGAAAATTTTATTAGTCGTCAATCATCAAATCCATAAGCTACATCCACATAAATATTTTAGTGATATGGATATTTCATATATTGAAATACTCAAAAATATAGAAATCATATGTTTTTAGGTTGTAAAAAATAATAATTTGAGGCTTAATTAATACTTTCAATAATTGAAGTTAGATTGTTGCTTTTATTAGCTAATTTTAAGTAAGTTAAAGAAAATAAAAAACTGTGAACTCTCATGATAGCCAAATCACAAAGCAAGTAATTACAGTGAAAGTGATTTTTGCCGCTAATTAAGTTTTAAGTCTTGTATGAGGATAAAATAAGGAAAAAAAATGCGAATAAAATAATCTGAAGATACCTTATTGAAAAGTGATTTGAAAATTTTATGGGATGCGTTCTTTGTTGTTCTATCCTTGATGCTGATATCTCCAGAAAGGGCAGGCAGATTTTCCATCTTCAAAGTGTGTAACTGACAAAATACGATGTCATTCGGCCCTTCACATAAATTCTCAAGGGCTTTCAAATTTTTGAGTTCCAAGCTTTCAAGGATTCGGAAAGCATCTTCATGATGTGCTGAGTTCAAAACAATGCATTTAATATCATCATTACTTTCAATCCGAAGATGCCTTAAACAAGGAAATCCACTTGCATCAAGATTATATAGAACATTTTCTTGACCATTAGATCCATATAAATGCAAATCTTCAACTCCTTTCGATAAATTTCGAAGCCCAGCCGTCAAATCAATGCTACTCTCTAGCTCAAGTTTCAATATCTTTGAAGCTCCATAATTGCTTTGCCACCATCTCCACCTCTCTCCAATGAATATTCTGTATCTCCTCAAATTCATCTTTAAGAACAAGGTCTCTGGCAACATAGAGAGATTAGGAATATGAATTTCTAGAGAAGAGATTGGCAAATCCATTAACTCGTCAAGACCTGTATTTTCATCAGCTTTACTAGATCCTTCAACTTTCCACTGATTAAAGCTGCCTTCCATGTGCAAAACCTCCAAATTTTTCAAGCTAGATAGGAGTTTTTGTGGAATCACTTTGAGTTTGTAGCAGTGGGATAAATTCAACATTTGTAAAGAAGTCAACTCTGCCATTTCAACTGGCAGTTGTTGAATTTCAGAGTAAGCAAGACTAAGGATTTTTAATTTCCTCAAGCTTCTAATCTCAGTTATATCTTCTAGCAAACAAGAGTGTAGACACAATGCTTTTAGTCTTTGTAGGAAACTAAGAGACGGTAGTGACGAGAAATTCACCTTGGTAATTGCCAACACTTTCAGATTCTTTGAAGATTTGAAAAACACGTTGGGTATGGTCAAATCAGTTTTTTTGCTATGTAGCAAAAAGAATTCTAATATTGGACCATTCAACTCTTCTGGAAGATCACAAATGTCACACTCTTGTAAGCAAATTCCCTTGCAGCCTTCTGGATCGTCTGGCCACTCGTTCAACCTCCTATACCTCTCAATGACTGCATTTGATTCTTCGGATGTAGCAATTGATAGTGCAATATCGCGAAAGACATCATGTATTGTAAAATGATGACTATCAATGCTATCAAGAAATAAGTTTAATGATTTTAGCTTACTTACAATAACAAAGACTCCAACACGAGCATCCTCCATGTTTTTTATGCCATGAAGAATATCTAACCCCACAGAGTACATGAGCAAGTCTTCAACTGAGGGATCATGAGATAACATGGAAGCGAGCAAGAAAATTTGTTTGTTCTCTGATGAGCGTAGACGATCATAGCTCCATTTCAAAATGGTATCCACATCTCTTGTTAATGTGATATTTCTCCTAAAAGGATTATTCAATCGCGCAAGGGCATCTTGCCACTCATTGATATCTTTGCTGCTTAATGCCTTGGCAGCTGTAGCAATTGCTAGGGGAAGGCCTCCACACTTTCGAACAATATCAGTGGCTATAGATGTCAACTCAGGACTGCTTGATTCAGTAGAAAGTTTAGCAATTTTCTTAAACAACTCCAATGCTTCATCCTCTAACAAAGCACCCACCTCAACAATTTTTTGACATTTCATGATATCTAACAGTAACGTTTTATTCCTTGAAGTTAGTAGGATTTTGCAACCTTCATTTTCAACACTAACAAAGGGAATTCCAACTTTGCCCAAGTCAAGTTCCTCCCAAAGATCATCCAAAATCAGGAGCATATTCTTCTCTTGTTTCAACCTCTCAAATAGACGAAAAGCTCTAACGTCGTTATTGTTTTCAGTGAGTTGCATACTCAGCTTCTCAGCAATCTCACCTTGAATCTTCTCAATGTTCAATTCTTGAGAAACAGTTGCCATGATCACCTTTTCAAATATCTTTTGATTCTTTGCTACCTCTTTAGCTATAGTGGTTTTGCCAACACCACCAAGCCCACACAATCCGATCATGTTAACACCGGGGTTCTTCAATTCCTCCAAAATCTGATTCATAATTGGAACTCTTGAATCAACCCTTTCATTGCCTTCTCTATTGGTTACTTCTACCATTGGAGGGAGAGGAATAGGGTATGAAATTCTATCAAAGTTTCTCCTTGCAGAAATTTTAACAACTTCTTCTGTCATTGCCTTTGCTCTTTTGCTTAGTTTATAGCATAGCCACGGGTTGGGGCATGAAATTATGTTGCACTTTATTTTTGCTTGACTCTCTTCTTCATGAAACTTTTGTACTTGCTTTGATAGCTCATCTACTTCACCCAACCAATGAAGAACTTCCCCTTCAATTTGTTCTACATTGTTTTTAGCCTCATCTATTCGATGTTGTAAGGAGATTCTTTTAAGGGTGAGTTCCTTAAGTTGTCTATTGAGCTGGTCAATGTTTCTATGATAGTAAATCAAATAACAAAGCTGCTCCCAAGTTAGGTCGATCACTAGGTCACAAAACTTGCCAACCAAACCACAAATAAGATCCATTTAATTTGTGCCCTGTTAAAAAGATATAGCCAACAGTCAATTAAACTTGGCTTGTTAATGCAGAAATATCGGTAAACTTGAAAACAAATGTCTCACCTTTTTTCCCCAAATTAATGATGATAAAAATTTGATTTTCCCTCTTCTCTCTCTCTTTTCTACACCCTGTGAAAATCAAAGCAAGAATGAGATCATTGACTGATTGGGATTGACAATATTAAATTATTTGTAGTCATGTAAAGTATTGTTTCCATTTATACAATATCAAAACATGTTCGTGATACTTTGTATTTTTACCCCCCCCCCCCTTTTTTTTTTTTTGCAAATAGATATTCATGTAGGTGAAGTAAGGTCATAGGCAAACTTATCACTGAACAATTAAGACATAAATTTATTTTTTGGACTTACAATAACCCAGATGTGAAGAGAATATTAGTTTTTATTAATGAATCGGTTGCTCTCTTGCTATATATCTGAAAGAGGATAATATTTTGCTGCAAAAGTTGAAACAAGAATTGAATTGCAACTACAAAATATGATACTCCCTCTTGTTCTTGATGTAAGAGATACTTTAATAAAGTAATTGAACCATATAAAGTGAGTCTTAAATGTACATTATATATATTGAACTTACAATGCCATATGTGAAACTTTATAATCTGAATGTAGATAGACCTCCTGTCTACTTGCAGTAATCAATCAGCTTTCCTTAGTGTTCAAGCACAGATCAACGACAAGACCACCTTTTTCCCCTCTCTTTATGGTGTTTTAAAATCTTTAAGAAGCGGTTCACGCAAATCTAAAGGTTTTAGCAGAAAGACAATCAATTGTACAAACAAACAAGAAACCACATCATCTAGACCAAGAAAACAAGAAAGAAGACGAATTCAAAAAAAAAATAAATAAATAAATAAAGAAAGTGGAGATAACTCTATTTTTTAAGAGATATGAGTAGTGACAAATCAAAAGCGCAGTTTTTACTTGAAGAAATATCAAAAACCATCAAAACTGAAGTTAAAAATGATCACAACAAAGGACAAGTGCCAGCAAAAAATACATGAGGAGCAAATTCAGGAAATCTTTTTAATTTTTTGATATGGAACAAAGGAAAACAGGAATCAGAAAATAAAAATGAAATTGCAGAAAAGATGTTTGGGAACAAGCTGAGACATCAAGAGAAACAGAAGTAGCAAGGAATGATTTGAAACTATGAAAGAAGAGACCGAGAACAAACGAAAATATAGCAAAAATTAATGAAAATTGTCCAGAAAAGGAATAAGTTCTGAAAATTTCTACGTCCGGGAAAAGAGAAAAACAGAACTGAAATCAGAAAATTCAAATAACAGAGAAAATTTATGAGAAAATGTTAAAGAAGAAGCTGAGAAATGAGGGAAATAGAGATGGAGAAAGTAGGAGTGATGTATGTGAAACTAGGAAAGAAGAATGAAGCTTTTTTTTTTTGAGGGAGGGGGGGGGGGGGGGGGGGGGAGATGGCGAAGTCTCTCTTGCATAGAGGAGCCAATGGGGTTAAAGTAGAAGGCACTTTTTCAAAGAAGAAAAAGGTAGCCTAAAATACAAGAGTATTTGTATCCCACCTCCACGAGGATGGCTTAAAGACTAGAGGTGAAGACTTTATGCTTTTTTCTTTTTTGGTCGAAAGGTAAAGACTTTATTCTTTTGAGTTAATATCACCGTTTCTCCTTAATCAAACTTGAAATGAGGCAAAACAGCCTCGTTTTTAGGCTGAGCATTAGGTGCTCATTGGTGGTCAAAAGACATTGCCAAGACGTTCACAGACTAAAGGTCAAGATTTGGTTGTTTTTACTTTGGAGAAACATATTAAAAATGGCATGTGGACTCTGAAAGTGACAAAAGAATCAAGTTTCGTAAAAAACTTACTGTTCTCCTTGGTGGTCAGTAGTATATACATTTATGCAAGTTTAATTATAAAATGTTTAGATAAGATTCCTTGGCATCAATTTAGAATTTAGTATATACAATAATTGTATGATTGCATGACATAAATACAAAATGGTCATAAAGTGAAAAATTTGGAGAAAGAGAAAGAAACCCTACAATGATCTTGAAAAGTCAAGGAGACTAGAGCATTGTCAGAATAATGTGCCATCTGACATGAACCTATTGACTCCTGCATTTAAACAGGTTCTTCTATACATACTGTTGAAATATTTTAAAATGAAAAGATATGTCGGTTAAAAAGTTATGTCCTTATAAATTAAGGAATTTGTATGAAGGGTTGTGTACGAAGTTCAAACACTACAAATTACCAAGGTCATGTCCTTTTAGTTTCTAAAACTTTTAATTTTTAAAGACACCAATGAAGGGTTATTTTAAATAATTATTGGCTTTTTCAGTTACGAGGATTCTTTAATCTAATATGTAGTGATGACTTTTAATTGAAAAGATGTTGCTTCAAAAGACACCATTTCAAGACATATGAAACATATACAACATCAGAAATCATAGAACAACAAAAGATTAAACTTGTTGCCTTTGTCTTTGAGTGCACACAAAGATAAAATTAAATTATCACTTTGTAAAAACTATTGTTGTCTTAGATTGAGTGTTATAACTTATGAGTGTAATCTGTACTTAAAGATTTTCTCTGTACCCTTTAGGAAATTCTCTAACCAATCCAAATCTCATCAACAGCGAAATAAAAGTACTGGGATTATATATACACACACAATGGGAAGGAAATTAAAAAACAACTACCACACATAATAAAATCTCATCAACAGCGGCAAAATAAAAGTCCTGATGCATGGGAGTGCAAGAGCATGCTTGCTTTGCAATGATTATTTGGATTTCTAACAACCAAAAAAAATTTAGTATTTAAATTTTTTATAGAAATATTTTTAATGATGCTAGTAATTGAACTAAAATCGTAAGAGGTTGTTTTTTTTTAAAAAAAAATAATAATTATTTGGTGTCAATATTTTCTGCTTTCATAATTTTGACTACGGTATAATTCAATTTATTAATTTTAATTTGATGCAACTTAGTTTCTGTATAGTTTAATCCATTTAAAATATTGATCTCTAAATTTAAAAAAGAAATTATAAAAACTAAACTTATATTTTAAAAACTGAAGTACTAATGACATAAATAGCCGCTAACGAATCATCAAGTTGAAGCAAGTGAAAGTAAGGAACTCAGTTTAAACAAATTAAAACTATAGGTATTAAATTGTATAAATTAAAGTTTGAATAACTCAGAATCAAAACTAAAAGACAAAAGCATACGAACCAAATCATTATTTTTTTTTTTTCAGTAAAAGAATTCCAAAAACAAAGAATTCAATGATTTTAGTAAAATGGGAGGGAAACCCTCATTTTTAATTGTAAAAACTATAGGAACTGACTTATAAAATTAAATTTCAACGTCGAACTAAAATAATAGAAACCAAATCAGTAATTTTTTTTTTTTTTGGGTAACAAAAGGAAACCTCAGTACAGATTATCTTCTATCAAATTAAAAAGGGTCATCCATACAAATAATGTAAAACTAGTTAAGGGAGCCGGGAGCCACACCTTTTAAAGTAACTCGCCTTCAGTATGGTTGGAACAGGTTTCTTCTTCTTCTTTTTCTTGGTTGCTCTCTATATTATTCAGAAACACATGAACATGCTGCAAAAGTTGAAACGCAAATTCAACTTTGAAAATACAGAATTCTGGCTTTGACATATACAAATCTATTTTGTCAAACTTACAACAGCAGCGGATGTGAAACTTTGCAATTTCAAGTTATATAAACCTCAGATCTCGCAGCAGTGATCAGCTTTCCTTTGTGTTCCAACACACCTCAAGAATAAGAGACTACTTTTGTTTTGAACTTCTTTAAGAAACAGATGTTTCACAAAAAAATGGAAGACAACTATAAAATCTGAAGGTTTTCAAAGAAAAATAAATAACTTGTGAAATCAAACAAGAAATACGACATCAACTGAGCAAGAAAAATACAAGAAAGCACAGTTCAACTCATCAAAAATAAAATCACAGGGAATAAGTAGTCTTTTTTTGTGTTTTTTTAGATATGAGCAGGAACAACCTCGACTAACCAAGAAACTAGAAGACAGTTTTTTTGAATAATTTTTTTCGGATTTTTTCTTGAAATAAATATCACAGAACCAGAAAAGTTAAAAATAATAATAACAGAGAAGTGCCAGCTAAAAATGCATAAGGTGCAAATTCAGGATTTTTTTTTTTTTCTAAATGTTTCTTTAGATATGGGAGAGACAAAAAGAAAACAGCAGTCAGTCAGGAGACACAAGCAACACAGCGCCGAAAAGCCGTTGAAGAACAAGTTGAAGAATGAAGAAATCACAAAAAAGAGCTAGCGATGTAAACAGTGAAACTATGAAAGAAGATTTAAGTATTGGCTAAAGCAGAAGGGGAAAGCAGGAGATTGATTGAACTGTGGAAGAAGAAGAAGACGCAGTTCTGAAGCATTGTAACCTGTAAGGAGTAGTAGTAAGCAGACCTTATTTCTCATTGTTCAGACTTCACAGACGTGATTGAGCTGGCTTGGAGCATCGTACATTTGTCCTTATACTACTCTCGATAAAGCTATTACTTACGTGTGGGAGGACTTTGAATTTTCTCCTCATGAGAATGATTAAAGTTTAAAGTGGTTAAAAAATCAACATATCTCGTTTCTTTAGGAGTCACGACGCAATCACTGCCACACATTACGGTAAGAAAAAAGAATTCCCATGTGTTGTCGCAGGTACTGACAACCAATGTGAAAAACAATCATGGGAAAATTTGATTGAGCCCCGTAATCTAACGTAATTTCCGTCGGCCCTCCAAAATTTTTTAGAATTTCACTACATTTCTGTCAAAATAAAATTAATTTTTTTTAGGTAAAATGACAATGATTTCGAGTCAGTTTAGACTTAGCTTTTGAAAATTACAAGGTAAAATAACTTTTCAGAATAAATTTTTGCACAATAGCTTATTAAAATAAAGTGATTTTAATAAAATAATAATATATGGATATCGTTATTAGAATAGTTTTTTCATAGTCAAATTTATCAAAAAAGACATTAGCTTTTGGAATAATTACATATAAAGAATAAGATTGTATTTTAAACATTTTTTAAAATTTAATTTCATAATAAATACTAAAAATTACATAAGGTGGGTACAAAAGTAAAATATTTAAGGGTATTGATTGGTACTAAAAAATACTTCATGATCTCAAAAATTTATTTTATGATATTAAAAAATATTATAGGGTAATGACTGATTTTGAAAAAATATTTTAGGGTGCTGATGGATTCTAAAAGGATACTTACAGATACTAACTAATACTGAAAAATATTTCTAATGATCTTAAAAATCTATTTTATGATTTTTTTAAAAATATTTTAGGAGAGTAACTAATCTTGAACAAAATTTTGAGGGTTGGAAAAGTCAAATTCTTTCTCAGGCGGGAGGTTTGGTTCTTTTTTTTTTTTTTTTGGTCAAAGAGGTTTGGTTCTAATTAAAATTCTCTTTCCTTGCTTTTTGTGTATCATTCTATGCAGTTTCCGGCTAAGGTTTGTCCACATATTCTGATTGGACTTCGACGCTCTCTCTCTCACGACGCTCTCTCTTGGCTTTCTCAATATTAGGGTTTCTGGCTCGCCGACGGCAAAGGACACCACCGGCAAGCCTCCTCCTATACCATAACCGCAGTATGGAAGCAGATCGAAGCTTGAAGAGCTTGGAGCAGATGGGTTTTAGTTCAAAACAGGGACATATAGCGACGACCTCGTATCTTCACCAGCACCGGCTCTCCTCTAGTCTCCGTCCTCACCACCACTCTAGCTGTGGCGTCCCTTTCTTTTCTTTGTGAGATGGCGGTGGTCCTTTTTCTCTCCCTCTCCAGATATATCTTGATGGGGTGGGATCTACTGTTAGGACTTCTTCCTCATCGGCGGTCTCCGACGGAGGGGACACCTGACCTCAACAGACGGCCCTTCCTCCCCAGTGTTTTCCGACATCTAGGCGGTTTGCGGCGACTCGGCGATTTCCGGCAGCAGAGGGGAAAGTCCTTTACTAAGTTATTTGTGTTTTTGGTTTTTAGTGGTGGTGTTTTTTGTTGTGGTTCAGATTCGTGTTTTTAGAGATAAGGTTCTGTTAATGGTCTTTGTTGCTATATGTTTTACTTCTTAGAGGGCCATTGTTAGGGTTGTTCGATGGTGACAAATCCAAATCACTAGTGTTAGCCTTAGTTTGTTCGGTAGGTGTTTGCTAGATTTACTTGATTGGAGGAGAGGAAGTATTCTTAAGGACTTCATTTGTTCTCTTTTCATGTTAGCCTTCACATGTCAGCATGAAAGAAGCAACACATGTTAACTAGGAAATTGCAGTTCTACTTAAATATTGCCGCTCGAATTTAAAATTTAGAGTTCAAAATCGTACATATCTAAATAAAAATCATTTATAATAAGGTAATCCAAATATCTACTTAATACAAATAGTGAGGTAGCTAGGAACACCATGTGGCAAAAAAAAAAAAAAAAACTAGGAGCACATAACATGCAATTAAAATGAGACTTTGCAAGCATCTTCCTTTATAATATAAGCCTTCAAGTTGCTAGGGACACAAGATACTGACCTTAACTTTTTAGATAGGCAAAGTCACTGAATCAAAGGACGCAAATTTGAAGTTCCTTTCAAATTTAGATTTCAACATTGAGAGCGCTACTACACAGATGTGATGGGAGGGGAAAGAGTTATTTTAAAAAAAAAAATAGAAGGAAAAATACGAATAACCCAAGGTTATTACCACTATAAAACAGGCTTTTAGGCATGATCCTTTTGAACTTAAGTTTATCGTCAAGACTCAAGAGTCAGCCTATTTGTGATGACATATCATGATTTTCCCCATGTCATTTATATTTTTGCCATTTCAACTATTATATTTATTCATTTTTATATAGCTAGTATTTATTTGTAAGTAATCTTTTTCACCTTTATAACGAGACTAAAATATAATTTGATTATTTGAAGAGAGTTGTTTTTTACTACTTCTCTTTCCTAGAACCATTGTGTAATTTCCCCTAGCTGGCTAACTTTTTGGGACTGAGGACTTCAACAGTAACTCAACAGAGATGCTTGGCTTTATCTTGTGAGCGTCCTTTGTTGCAGGAGGGACATGTCACATGGGGGAGCAGTAGAGGTAAGGTCAAATTTCCAAGGCTGGTAAAGTTAAAAAGTTAAAGGGCCTTTTATTTCTCATTGTTCACACGTCACAGACGTGAGTGAGCTGGTGTGGGGCATTTTTGTACTTATACTATTGAATTTGAATTTCAGTTTTCATATTTGAATTTAATGGATTCTACTGTCATTAGTTAAGGCTTAAACATGAAATAATGGGTTATACTGTCATTAGTTAGGTCTTAAACGTGAAATAATGGATTCTAAATTTGACTTATCTTTTATGGACCTATTTGGCATAGCAGTACACCGTGGAATAAACCTAGTGGAGAAAAATAAGCTAATTTGAAAGTTTTTTGGTCATAGCCTTTGTGGTAAAAAAGTGACTTCTGATAGAAATCATTTTTTTCAGTTTCTGGCATGACTTTTTTCAGCTTATGGAGAAAAATATTAAGGATATATGATTCAATATGAAATGTTTTATTAAAGATATATTTGTATACGTTCATTAGAATATATTTAATTAAGTACTTTAGAGTTTTTTTAAATTTTTTTAAATTATAATTTATTTTGAGTAAATATCCTATTTAGTCCCTGAAAAAAATCGCAGACCCCTTTTTAGTCCCTTAATAAAAAAAATCATCTCGTAATCCCTGTAAAATCCAAAAACCGTCCACGTTAGTCCTTCCAAGTTGAAGAAGACACATGCAGTGAAGTGTCCCAAATGTGGTCAGGGACTACGGGATGAGTTTTTTTTACTGAGGGACCAAATAGGGTATTTACTCTTTATTTTTTATCAAATTTAAATTTTTATCTTCAATTATCACAACATATACAACTTATACATGTAGTACTTGTATTTAATAAGATTCATATCATTTTCACTCATTTTCTATCTCAACTAACTTTTCAAATAATCATCCAAACAAGAGCTCATTTGGAAGAAGAAAAAAGTCACTTTTCCTACTATTATTCCAAACACAAATCAAATTTACAATCTGATTTTTATCCTATCTTTCATTTATAAATATATATATATATATATATATATATATTGCAAATAAGTCACTTCTGCTACCATTACCCCAATTAATGACGTACCTTAGAAGAGACAAGGGTAAGCCATGGCCCCCCCCCCCCCCAAAAATATTTTAAAAAAGATAATTTAATGTAAAATTTAATGTATTTTTGCACAAAAAAATATGGGAAAATTAAAATAAAGGACCTAAATAAAATAATATTTAATTAGAAGGACCATAAAAATTGTAATTATTAAGAAGGACCAAATAAGCTTAAAAGTACTAAATTACCCTTTTACTTCCCCAACGTAGAAAACAAAGAACAAAGCAGTGATAAAATATAGTAGTGAATAGTCAACTAGAATGGCTTCCTACATTTTTTAAGTTTTATATTGATGAGGTGAATAACATGTAAACACAGTATGGACGAATGCAAGAATTTGAAGGACAGATCGATATGTCCAGCAAATCCATACATCGTATCTCCTCTCTCCTTCGATCATTCGGATCCTGCTTCTATGCATTAACTTGTACCAAATATTGCCGTTTTTAACTTTCAATAGTGGATTCCAAATGGCCTCACCTTAATATTTAAGGGAGGACGGAAGAAAGCGCTTTGTTCTTCGTTTTCTGTGTTGGAGAAGCAAAAGGGTAATTTAGTATTGTTAAGTTTATTTGGTCATAATTAATAATTACAATTTTTATAGTCATTCTAATTAAATATTATTTTATATAGGTCCTTTATTTTGATTTTCTCAAAAAATATTTACCCCAAGGTCATGCCTTTCAAAATACATTGTTTATAAAAATTTTTAATTAGTTAATGAATGTACATTTAGTCCGTAAAATATTTATTCTAAGGTCTGCCACCCATCCCGACCCTATCAAGATAGAAGTTGAAGGGCAATCAAATATGAAATGATGGATTCTCCCATCATTAGTTAAGGCTGAATCTTTTTTAGGACGATTCAGCTTTCAACCAAACCACAAGTAGGATCCATTTAAATAATGATAGTGCTAAAACTGTAAAACACGTACAGGAACAAATAACGAAGGAAAATTCGGAGCACAAAACATCGCCAAGACGTTCAAGGATTTAAATACAAGCGAGGATGGCTTAAAGACTAGAGGTAAAGACTTTATTGTTTTTTATTTTTTGGACAAAGACTTTATTGTCTTGAGTTAATAACATTGTTCCTTCCTATAGTTTAGATCTGAAGCGTTCGTGAGGAGGGCCTGGCAGTAACCGAAAAAGCCTCTGGTTGGGATGGGAGTCAAGTCAATGCAGTTTGTTTCACAAAGTGGTCGAAGATAAATACCTCTATAGTTTAGAAATATCTTTCAATGGTTGTTGTAGAAACTAAAAGAATGAGCACAAAAATAATCACTTTATAGAGGGTGAATGATTGATATACACACACATCTATGACGATAAATACCTCTTTGTAGCAAAAACGTGTTTAAAAAGGGGAAATGGGTTTAGAATTCGTTCAAAAAAAGTTTATAGAATACATTTTTTAACTTTTTTGATTTATATATTAAATCTAAATGTTTTATTTATACAAACTTATTTATTTCCTAAATTTTAAAACTTAAATACATAAGGTGGTTGAACTAAGTTTTTAAACATGAATGTAAAAACTAAATAAATAATATTTTATCATAAATCAATATAATTTAAATATATTTAAATATAATCATACTTGATTATTTAAATTTTTTAATTGAACCGTTGGAGGAGACGTAAACTATCTGATTGTGTGGGCAAATTAATAATTATATATTTCTAACATTATTTTAATTAATGCATTTAGTATTTTGAAATTTTTAATGAAATATTTTTGAAAAATCATAAATTGGGTCAGATGACCTGAAATGAGATTTCAAAATTTGATGAGTTTACTGTATTACCCTTCATTTGATTCTCTCTTCTAATAGCTAGATTTTAACTTAGGCTTTATTATTGAGGTGATATAACAAAATTTGACTTAATATTGACTCGGATACTCGGTTGTAACTCTGTTCTTTAATTTTAACTTGAAATAGCTCACTTCTTATAGTTTAAATCATTGAAAATGTTTATCCCTACATATATTTCTTTTTAAAAAATAAAACTATAAGGATTGTAGATTATTTTTTAAAACTTTTGAATTAATGATTAAAATAGCTAAAACTTATAGAGGTCAAGTTGCAAAGCTTCAGAAACTGAGTTTCAAATAATCAACTAAATTTAAAACAAAAAAACAACTATGTGATTTTAGCAAAATTGGAAGGAAACTCTTAAATTTTACTAGTACTTCTTAAATAACAATAGAGGGTATTTTTAAAACATTTCAACATAATTTAAAAACTAGCAAATATCAAAAGAAGAATCCTATTTAAATCTAGTTAGAATATCAACACGTTTCTATGTTTTGACACTACGTTTTTACCGAGTTGACACGGTGTGTCAATCGTTTCTACTCCAATTCCGTTCCTACCTCAGTTTTAACTCGATTTTCAGCCAAAAAACGTAGAAACGTTCGTTTCTACATTTTGACACTACATTTTTACAACACTGGGCATGATAGTGACAGGAAAGAGTTAGAGAAGAAGAAAGCATAGAAAGTTGAATTTGCCTCTGGGGAGCACAACCAAGAATTGTATCTGGTTTTTCAAGGATCAATGTACTTGTCGCAGGTTATAGAGCAACCTAGTTTACCTATGGTATGACAAAGGTCATTCTTACTACTCATTTTCCATTTTATGTTGATTTGTTCCATTCTCTCTTCAGGTTCTTTTGTGTCTTCGGGTGGTTTGCATTTGATGCCTCCTGCTGTTGAGGTCACCAATCGTGATGGTAGACAGAACAAAAAATTAAAGTGGGACAAGGTATCCATTTAAACAAATACACCAACATTTGCAACTTGCTGAAACTGTTATTTCTGCTCACAAGATTTTAGTCAATAATCTTGTTAAGGTGTATGGTGATCGGGAAAATCCTCTGCCTTTTATGGGGCAGGATTTTGGATCTACTAGTGGGGTTCATGCTGCAATATTATCTGCTGCTAAGGCTGGTAGTGGATACATGTTTTTTGCGTAAGATTATGAACAACTTTGAGCTACTTTATGTTTTTCTGTTTTTGCTTTTATATTTTTGTTTCACATGTAGATATGTTATTTGTTTCTCATGTTGCCCATTTGAGCAAAATTGTTAAGGGACAACTAGACCCTTTAAGCTTTGTTTTACTTTTGGAGGATTTTGAATAAACATATTGACCACAGATCCTTTACTTGCATGTTTTCTTACAGTCATTGCTTTAACATTTTGTTTAAAGGGTTATTTTTTTATGTGTAGCAGTTTAGATATGTTAAGTGATTTACTGACTGCTAAATTGTTACTTTTATTCGGTTGGTTGTTTTGGCTTTTACTAAGGTTATGTTGCTTTGAGTGATTTGTTTTGGTGATGCCTTAACTAATGCATTTCATGATTATATACTTGGTATTGGTTGATAAATGAATTATCATCTTGGTTGTTATTTTTCACCGTGTTCTTTTTTTCTTATACATTGATATATACATTTTATTTCAAGTGTCAGACACCTTTTGATGAAACATTGTCAATTGAGAGCTTCACTAAAATCATTAAAGCTGTGAAAACTAGCGCTGGTTTCAGAATAAAACCGCTGAATTTAATGTGGTCCTTATCAGTTGGTGACCATTGTTGATCTGTTATTCTCTACAGCGTGTGGGGACGTCAGACTAGGGTAGTTCTTATTTTTTAAATCTGATAATTTGATCAGGTTTTGATTCCTCTGGTTGTGTTTGTGATTGAGAGTAGCAAAAATCTAATTTTGCATTGACATAACCCTCAAAACGAGATATGTTTGACACTAATGACCATTGTTGTAATGGTGGACAGACAGCAAAAACGACAAGAGGCAGAGGAGAAAAGATCAACTGAAAGGAAGGAAAGAAGGTCATGAGGTACACTTATTTTGGTCCGTTAAACTAACACCTCTGACCATTTTTATTTCATTTTTTTGGTGAAATACCTCTGACCATTTTTAAGCGTCTACAATAATAAAATGTTTGTCTATTCAGTAACTTTCGTAAAGTCACTATTCTATCATAAAAAGTGCTCTCTCCGGTCCTAATTACAAGGCATATTTGCCTAATTTTAGAGAGATTAGTTAATTATAATTTTTTCCTTAAATGCCCTTTTTTAAAACTGTTTCTGCGCTCCCCACCCCAACATCCTCTCCAGTGTAGCGTCCCTGTTCAGCGCCTTGTTTTGCTCAACTCTAGCCTCCCTTACAAATTTGTAAAATGCCCAACCATTATGAAAACAATAGGGGTATTTTAGGAAGAAATTAACAAAAATTAAAACTTTGTCCTATAATTAAGACTAAGATCAACTCTCAAATGTTGTCCTATAATTAGGACCTGAAAGAGTATAAAGAAATAGTGTCCAAACTGTGATTGTCAATGTAGGATTTCAATCAGCTAAATGGTTGGTTTCATGTTGGTTAAGCATTTTTGAGAGCACACAGAATCAGGACTTCAACTACACTAGCATTACACTTGCAAAATGCTCCACTGATTCACTTGGTAATGGTCTTTGTATTGTGATGTAAAGTTTATAATTGATGGGTTGACGGTAGACTGTCCAAATATCAATATTTCTATTGAATCTTTATCTCATGCTAAATTTTGTAGATGATCAGAATTTCTGTAAAGAGAAATTGGAGTATAGAAGGCAAAAAGATGCAGATTTCTTTTATGCTTCGTCCTTCCATATGTGTTAATGTCATAGTAACCAAGGGAGTGCCTAGACAAAAAGAAAAATGATGTTTATGTTTTTTTGTTGGATTAAGAAAGCCTGCTCCTCTTTCTCTGTTGCCAGTTACTTTTAGGTAAGAACTTATCTCTAATCAAGATGTCTTGTACTTGAGTCTTGATTAACTATACGTTTTAAGTTATAGACATGAACCTTACATTTCATTTCACTTGTTCTTCTAGTTCTATACCTTTACGTATCACAAAAATGAATCTTGTTTTATACATTTATCAGGACTCCATAACATACTTAAGCGGACAACACAATTGTAATGTGAAAACTTCACATACCACATCAATATATGAATCTTCCATACATTAAAGTCATAATACACAATAAAACAAATCACACATTAAGGGAAGAGTTATGATTGGCCCCTAAATTTATTTGTAGGAATAGTGTTCGCGATGAAAACAGAGTTTCATTTATTAAATGATCGAACATAGATATAATACTAAAACATATAATTTGATATTCAATAGAAGCATCATCGCACAAACATCTCTCAACATTCTTCATCAAGTATTCGCATCATCTTCAACACCTGCATTAATCAAGAAAGTAAAAGAAAAGGACTATTAAGATCATGTTTATATTATAATCCATGTTGTTAGATATAGTAGCATAAAAAAAATTCAGTCTTTTATTTTTTATTTTTGAAAAAAACTTATTTGAACACGTGTTTTTATTAGAGAAAAAGACAAGAAAATACCATTTGAATTTCAAAATCTCAAATCAATGATTTCCTACTAAAATGAGTTACCAATTGCAATAATCTTGTATGCATAATAAGAATGATTTGGAATTTTGAAGTTCAAGTAGTATTTTCTTATCTTTTTTTTCCCTTTTATTATGTGTTCTGGGGAAAAAAAAAAGTTTCAATTTTGGAAAACAAAGGCTATAACATCTTTTTTATGTTTTGTTACTTTTTATCCTATAATATTAGGGAAGAGGCTGTTAACATTGTATTTTCTTTAATAGCAATGTTGCCAATAAAATAAACTATGTTTTCACCTTTCACCTCACCATTTTAAATATGCTTTTAAAATTAATCAAGCAAACATAGTTGTTTATTTTTTATTTTTGTTTTTTGTTTTTCAACCTTGTTTTATAAATTATTTTATTGAACTGTTTTAGGGACATGTAAACACAAAATAGAATCAAAACCATAATTTCTCTGTTTCATTTGGCAAAACCCCCATAGTTTCTCAGTTTAATTTTTTGTCTTTCAAACTTGTTTTAAAAACTTTTTCTTTATGATTCTACTTTGTCAATATATATTTGAGTGAAAAAAATTGTTTAAATAGTTGGACAAATCAGATAAGATCCCATCACTTATGGCTGTCAAAACTCACAAAACAGGACAAACAACATTAGGGAAGCAAAATGTAGTCATGGTGAAATTAAAATTCAAGACCACAGTCAAAAAGCGGAGAAGCATTTGGAGTGGAAAACTGTGTTTAAGGCCGCAGTCAAGTCCTATGGCTGTGGTCATGGTCAAATTCATGGCTTGTATATTTTATCTTTGTGCAGAAAGAAAGAAAACTTTTTCAACCAATGCAACCAATACAACGGAGAGAATGTGCAGAAAGAAAGAAAGAAGAGTTGACATAGATGAAACATTTTAAATAAAAAGACAATTTTCCTCTGTTTCATCCCTTTATAATTATCGATATTACAGTAACTGCTATTGGAAAAGAATAATTGAAATAAATTTCAACAATCAACTATATTCTTGACTGATAGGAAAACACAAGTTAAACAAACATGACAAAAAGATCATTTAAGAAAAGGGAAATTATCGCATAGAGGGAGGAAAAACAGAATCAAGCTTCTTTTATGCTTTGTCCCTTCACGCATGAAGGTTTATTGATACCATAGTAACTACTACTAGAAAAAAAACATAGACAATAAGTAGAAAGATATAAACAGTTCAAGAAAAGAGAAAGCTACTCTTTGGCAAAAGAAATCATGAAAGTAACAAACCTGAAGATGATAACATGGACGATGAAGTTATCCTTCTATATATTAATGCTATCCTGCAATACCAAATCATAATATAGTTTGCCTCAAAAAATGTAATTTTGAAGGGGAAAAAAGACGACATTGGCATAAGCACAATATAATTATCAGTTTTTTATTTTTTTAATCATTAACTATACATTTTTTGAAACATTATTTGTTGGTGTGGAAATATCATACCTTTGCTGAACATAGCCCTTCCATTGTTTTGTTAAGGTCTTCCTCATCCTTCAATTCCATGCCATGCTCTTCTATTTTCACTTTAGATAAGTTTGGTGTTTTCAACACTCCTGGGCAAAACTTCTTCATTTGAGGGCATCCACTTATTTCTATCTCCTCTAATTTTGGGAATTCAAAGGTGTGACTCTGTGGAGAAAACATCTTCAAGCTTGGCATATCAATAAGTTTGATCTTCCGCAATTGGTTGAATGTGATTCCAGCTTGTACATCTTCATTGGTGTCATTCATTACAATTTCCTCCATACTTTTGCAATCATTTATCTCCAAACTTTCAAGACTCACTAAGCTTTTGGCAGTTGAAGTTGTCACTAAATGGATGAGCTGATGACATTTAGATACGTTCAAAGCATACAATCCTTGAAATGAAGCAGAGGATGGAGCTAACTTGACCAAGCTACAACAACTTTTGATGGATAGGGATGTTAGATTTTGATGAATAGGTGGTAGCTGAGAATCATCCTTCCATATGCTCTTGAGCTTATCCATATAGGCAATGCATAATGTGCCAAATGGTGAGATTTTTCCCATAAAATCAATAATCTGGTCCTGTGATGGGAATATCTCCTCAAAGGAACAATGCTCCACTTCAAGCCATTTCAATTTGGGGAATTTTTCAAGGGAGCTATAGGGAAAGGTTACCCCTTCATCCGTGAAGCTTTCCACATAAAGACTACTCACATTAGGGAAGACATCCTCTATCCTTGTGATATTCTTCGCATTTATCACCATGCTCCCGGTTGTCGAACGTACCTATAGATGGATAATTAATAAGTAAATTAAATCAAGATATTGCTTTAAAGAATTAAATCTTACTTCATGGATCACTCTTCTTTTGCTAACATTTATAGTTTTCATCATTCCCAAAAATCGTATCCCGATGTCAAAATTAGGGGGAAAAAATCTTTAAATTAATTTTATTGCCCACTTTCTTTTCTCTAAATTGAATTAGACAAAAGATCATCGTTTCTAACTTCGAATTCACATTTTGTGCTAGCCTTTTGACAGTGAAAATTTACTGTAGATTGATCACTGATTAAAACATTACTAGAAGAAGGCAATTTAACAATTTAGGTTAAGATACTTTTTAATAGAATAATTTCTTATTTTATTGTAGATAAAATCTTTCTTAACTGATCCGTCAGCTTCAGCTAATATTTATATTTTGATTCTTAATTTCCCCCTAATAAATTCACATCCATGCTTCAAAATCAACATGAAATCTTCTAAATCATTTTACCGCCCCTTTCTTTCTAGTCAGAGATTTAACAAACAATAACAACACTATTTGCAGTCTACCACATTCATAAATCATCATTTGCTTGTACAGTTTCGTGTGCAATTAGAGTCATGTAAAGTTTATAATTCATTCATGGTTCGATGACAGAATGTCCAAACTTCAATATTTTTATTAAATATTTATCTCATGCTAAATTCCAGATGATGAGAAATTCTTTAAAAGTGGAAAATAAGAATATCAATACATTCAACGTACCTCTTTAAAAGTAAATAGATGTTGAATGGTGTTGTTAAGATCAGTCATCCATATATCTTTAGGAAAATTAGATTCATTCACTTCAATGCTTTGAAGCTGCGGGGCATGAATGGCTCCTGGACAAAACATTGTGAGCCGAGGACACCCTCTTATAGTTACATGTTCCAATAATGGAAACCTGAAAGTGTAATTGTGGCAGCAAAATCTCCTTAATCTTGATAAATGAACAAATTCCAAAAACTTCATCTTGTTGAAAAATATTTCCCTATCCTCATCATCCTCTCCTTCCTGCTTTGTTATAATTTCCTCAATTTGATAGCAATTACTAACTGAGAGATGTGTGAGATGGACCAAGCTTCGAGCAATTGATGATGTTATCAAAGTGGTCCACTCATAACAGTAATCCACTTTAAGATGTGTAAGATTTGGTGGAGAAACTAAGGATGGTGACAAGCTTCTCATATTGGAAATATTCTTGAGAGTCAATTTTGGAAAGTGAAGTGCAGCAACATTATTACCTTCAACAAACTTCTCAAAGTTCCCACTCAACTTCAGCTCCTCTAAATTTGGAGACCTCTCCCAATATTCATCATAAGGTTTTTCCTCAAGAGATAGATGAAGCAGCATTAATTTGGGGAAGTGGTACATTAGAAACTGACCACTTCCAATCTTCTCAACTTGTTTACCCTGCAATTTCAACCTCTCCAAATTACGAATAACCTGCAAAATGTGTAAACAATAAGTAATTTGTATTAAAAAAAAATGTAACAACTAATTAATACATCATAAGGCATATGCTTTCTCATCATGAGGCCATCTTCAAATTAAAATTTGATACTTCCACAATCTTGATATCCGTATCTAATTAATATCAAATATTAATTATTGTAAATTAAAGTGAATATGAATTTCTAGTCCGGTGTTTTAATCTTCCGTTATAATATATGAAATTTATTCCTTTCTTTTAAAAATGAAAAATATAAATTTAACCTTATATTAATTTGATGCGTGTCTCATTATTTTGTTTTTAATGCTCAAAGTTATTGTTCGCTTAAATAAGCTATGAATAGCTAGTTTAGAAATGTACCTTGTCGTGGGGCACGAGAGGATATTTTGAGTCTAACATGTTCTCTTCCTCATATATTTTTGATGAACTTGAGACTTCTTTTTTGTCAAATATCTCTAATTCATCACAACATTGAATAGATAGCTGGCTAAGCTGCGACCATTCTAATGTGTGTTTTTGTGGATAGAAGTTCCTCAAATTTGGAAGTCTAGAAAGCACAAGGGAAGTTAGGTTAGGAAACCGAAATGTAACAGGAACAGATTCTAAAACTTGACCCTCTGCAACAATCACATCTACACCACACTGATATATTTTGAGCTCTTCAAGATCACAAAGCATGCCTTTGGCTATGGACGCAGGAAATATACTTGTGAGGCTTACACAATCATTAACATCTACGCTCCTTAGACTTAGGAAGGAGACATTTCCTTGCCAGTTATTGCTCCACACATTCTTCAATTTTGGCAAATTCTCTAGCGTTAACTTTTTTAGTGGCACGACTACTGATGATGAATCCATCTCTTTATAATAATCATTGAAATCTTCAAAATCAAACACAATCTCCAACATGTCACAGGATATGATTTCCAATTTTCCCAAGTTGTTTAAAGATTTCAACACATGAAGGGGCACCAATTTCAGAAAGCCACATTTTTCCACCGTCAGTATTTTCAAGTTATTGAAAGAGTTGTATAAAAGTTGGTCATCCCATAAGAAAGGAATCAAACTATTTAATTTGGATAATTTCAATATCTCTAACTTTGGTAACACCTGCAAAAAGAAAATAAGATTAAACAGAAGTCACTTTTGATTTTAGGCTTATTTTTTTTAAAAGATTGTTTAAATGCCTAAATGAAGCTCCCATCTGCCACAATTTTCTTTAAGAGATTGCTAAAAGTTCAATATCAAATCTCACGTTCATAAAAAACAAATTAAGTAATTAAAAAATTAAAAGAAACTGTAATAAACTATAGTAGCCTGCGTAATTTCAAACTAAAGTAATTTTAATGAAAATAATTTATGTAAATACATTTTTTAAAAAAAATAGCTAAGGAAAAATCTGCAAAACTCCATAACAGCTTAATGGCAACGTAAATAATTACAGTAAAAATGAAGGGTGCACATATTGTAGAAAGTTAAAACAATAAAAAAATATGAATAAAAAAAAGGAAAAATCCCATATAAAGACTGTTGAAATAGAAAAATCCTAAATTAGGTTGGTAAATTTAACAAATCTTAAATTGAGTTAATGACCCAATTTAGAATATCTAAATGTTAAATTTTTTCCAATAATACCCTTCATCTATCATCCAAAGAGAAAAGGGAAAGATGGAAATCAATGTCTCACTAATAGCCATCCAAATCCCAGCGGGAACCAGGGGAAAAAGTAATTACTCAATGAAAAACTAGACTAGTTCTGTTTGCTCAGAGGAAGAAAATAAAATGAAACGACAGAGAGAGGTAACAATTATTGACTTCCTATAATGCCGAGGGTTATGCCGGAATGGAGTCGGCGTTGAGTTGGGGACAGAGAGATATTTGCAGCTTTCCTGACAGACTTTCATCATCACAAATGATGAGGGATATTTCAATGGAGGTCTAACATGGAGGGCGATTTTGATTATGAAGAGCAAGAGGCTTTATTTTCAAATGATCAGGGATATTTCAGAATTATTAACCTGCTAGAAGCTACAGAACATCTACAAGATGAATATATAATTGGTGGAGGGAATTACGGTTACGGTGTAGATCTATGAACAAAAACAGTCCTTCCAAGTTTCTCGATCTCAAGATTAAATCTGTAGGTGTGGATCACCTTTATGAAGAGCAAATTAAATCCAAAAAAATAAAAGAACAGAATACCAAGCAAAAACACTAATTAAAGAAAAATTAGAAATCGAAAAAGCAAAGAAACGTGGACACCAACTTTTAAAATAGTAGAAGAAAACTTTAGTGCAAAGGCCTCCATGAATTTTCTGCTGTTAGGGTTCTTACGTAATGAGTAAACAATATTGTTTTGATCCAATTTTTCTTTTTTTAATAATTAAGGGATATAAAGGTAATTTGGACCTATTTTTAAATCCTTAATTGTATTACATAACCTAATTAATAATTTGTTAAATTAAGTAACCCAAATTAGAATTTGAGTAATTCAACTGTCTTTATATGGAATTCTCCCTAAAAAAAAAATGAATGTATCTTATTGTTGAAAAGCGATTGGAAAATTTTATTAGTCGTCAATCATCAAATCCGTAAGCTACATCCACATAGATATTTTAATGACTCGAATATTTCATATATTGAAATACTCAATATATCTATATTAAACTTAGTCATAAGATAATAATTAATCTAAATAAACCATAATATTCCCACAAATACATCGCAAGGCATATGCTTTCTCATCATGAGGCCATCTTCAAATTAAATTTTGATACTTCCGAAATTCTGATATCCGTATCTCATTAATATCAAATATTAATTTTTGTAAATTAAAGTGAATATGAATTTCTGGTTCGGTGTTTCAATCTTCTTTATTTATAGGAAATTTATTCCTTTCTTTTAATAATGAAAAATATAAATTTAACCTCATAACATTTCAAAAGGAAAAAAAAAAAAACCATCCCTTCCCTTCATTCATCCACACACCTCAAGCGTAAAGACAGAAAGCTTAGGATTGGCGTCCCTCATTTCATAAAAAAGAATAGAAAATTATTTAATTATTTTTAATATCTATTGTTTAAAATAATTATAATCAATTATTCTTTTTTTAATTTTTTAAGTTAATCATCTAACCCAAGATAGCAATGTATTAAATATTCGAGAGGAATTATTCACATATTTAAATACTAAAAAATATCAAATAAAACGCTATTAGGTTGTAAAACAAAATATTGAATTTGATGCATGTTTCATTATTATTTTAATGATGACAGTTATTTTTTGCTTAAATAAGCTATGAATAGCTAGTTTAAAAATGTACCTTTGCTATAGATGCAGGAAATATACTTGTGAGGCTTTCACAATCATAAACACCTACGCTCCTTAGACTTGGGAAGGAGACGTTTCCTTGGTAATGATTGCTCCACACATTCTTCAATTTTGGCAAAATCCATAGGTTCAACTCTTTTAGTGGCAGGACTATTGATGATGAATCCATCTCTTTATAGTAATTATTCAAATCTTCAAAATCAAACACAATCTCCAGCATGTCACAATCCTCCACGTCTAGTTCTTCCAAGTTGTTCAAAGATTTCAGCACATGAAGGGGCACCAATTTCACAAAGCCACATGTTTTCACCCTCAATGTTTTCAAGTTATTGAAAGAGTTGTGTAAAAGTTGGTCGCCCCATATCAAAGAAATCAAACTGTTTAAATTGGATAATTCCAATATCTCTAACTTTGGTAAAAACACCTGCAGAAAGAAAATATGATTAAACAGAAGTCACTTTTGATCTTAGGTTTATTTTTCATGAAAGACTGATTAAATGCCTAAATAGAGCTCCCATGTGCCACAATATTCTTTAAGAGATAGCTAAAAGTTCAATATCAAATCTCACGTTCATAAAAAAAACAAATTAAGTAATTTTAAAAAATAAAAGAAACTGTAATATACTATATGGTAGCCTGCGTAATGTCAAACTAAAGTAAATCTAATGAAAGTAATTTATGTAAATACATTAAAACAAAAATAGCTAAGAAAAAAATCTGCAAAACTCCATAACAGCTTAATGACAACGCAAATAATTATAGTGAAAAATGAAGGCTGCACATATTTAGGTAGTTAAAACAATAAAAAATATGAATAAATTAAAAATAATATGTATCATATTGTTGAAAAGCGATTGGAAAATTTTATTAGTCGTCAATCATCAAATCCATAAGCTGCAACCACATAGATATTTTAGTGAAACGAATATTTCATATATTTAAATACTCAAAAATATTGAAATCACATGTTTTTAGGTTGTAAAACATTAATTTGAGGGTTAATTACTAATTTCAATAATTGAAGTTAGATTGTTGCTTTTATTAGCTAATTTTAAGTAATTGAAAGAAAATAAAAACGGTGAACTTTCATGATAGCCAAATCACAAAGCAAGTAATTATAGCGAAAGTGATTTTTGCCGCTAATTAAGTTTTAAGTCTTGTAGGAAGATACAGTAAGGAACAAATGCGAATAAAATAATCTGAAGATACCTTGCTGAAAAGTGATTTGAAGATTTTATTGGATGCATTATTTGTTGCTCTATCCTTGATGCTGGAATCTCCAATAAGAGCAGGCAGATTTGCCATCATCAAAGTGTGCAAATGACGAAATACGATGTCATTCGGTCCTTCACATAAATTCTCAAGGGCTTTCAAATTTTGGAGTTCCAACCTTTCAAGGATTGGGAAACCATGTTCATGATGTGCTGAGTTCAAAACAATGTATTTAATATCATGATTACTTACAATCTGAAGATGCCTTAAACAAGGAAATCCACTTGCATCAAGACTGTATAGAACATTTTCTTGCCCATTAGATCCATATAAATGCAAATCTTCAACTCCTTTCGATAAATTTCGAAGCCAGCCGTCAAATCGATGCTTCTCTCTAGCTCAAGTTTCAATATCTTTGAAGCTCCATAATTGCGTTCCCACCATGTCCACCTCTTTCCAATGAATATTCTGTATCTCCTCAAATCCATATTTAAGAATAAGTTTTCTTGCAACATAGAGAGATTAGGAATATGAATTTCTATAGAAGAGATTGGCAAATCCATTAACTCGTCAAGACTTGCATTTTCATCAGCTTTACTAGATCCTTCAACTTTCCACTGATTAAAGCTGTTTGCCATGTACAAAACCTCCAATTTTTTCAAGCTAGATAGGAGTTTTTGTGGAATCACTTTGAGTTTGGAGCAATGGGATAAATTCAACATTTGTAAAGAAGTCAACTCTGCCACTTCAACTGGTAGTCGTTGAATTTCAGAGTAAGCTAGACTTAGGACTTTTAATTTCCTTAGGTTTCTAATCTCAGATATATCTTCTAGCAAACAAGAGTGCAAACACAATGCTTTTAGTCTTTCTAGGAAACTAAGCGATGGCAGTGATGAGAAATCCACATTGGTAACTGCCAACACTTTCAGCTTCTTTGAAGATTTGAAAAACATTTTAGGTATGGTCAAATCAGATTTTTTGCTATTTAGCAAAAAGAATTCTAATATTGGACCATGCAACTCTTCTGGAAGATCACAGATGTCACACTCTTGTAAGCAAATTCCCTTACAGCATTCTAGATCAATTTCATCTGGCCACTCATTCAACCTCCTATGCCTCTCAATGACTGCATTTAACTCTTCAAATGCGGCAATTGATAGTGCAACATCACGAAAGACATCATGCATTGTAAAATGACGACTAGAAAAGCTATCAAGAAATAAGTTTAACGATTTTAACTTCCCTACAATCTGAAAGACTGCATTGCAAGCATCTTCCATGTTTTTTGTGTGTTTAAGAATATCTAACCCCACAGAGTACATGAGCAGGTCTTCAATTGTGGGATCATGGGACAACATGGCAGAGAGCAAGAAAATATCTTTGTTCTCTCGGCTTAAAGGTTCGTAGCTCAACTTCAAAATGGTATCTACCTCTTTAATTCCTGTGAAGCTTCTCAATAAAGGTTGTTTCGATCGGAAAAGGTAGTAACTCAACACATCTATATTTTCATCTTTCAATGCCTTGGCAGCTGTAGCAATCGCTAGCGGCAAGCCTCCACACTTTTGAACAATCTCAGTGGCTACGGATTTCAAGTTAGGACTACTTGACTCAATAGGAAGTTTAGCAATGCTCTGAAACAACTCCCATGCTTCATCTTCTAACAAAACACCTACTGGGATGATTTTTTGACATTTCATGCTCTTTGATAGCAGTTTTTTATCCCTTGAAGTTAATAAGATTTTGCAACCTTCATTGATTTTGCTATATCTTTCAACATCAACGAAGGGAATTCCAACTTCACGTAAATCAAGTTCCTGCCATAGATCATCTAATATTATGAGCATATTTTTCTCGTTCTCCAACCTCCCATATAGACGAGAAGCTTTTACTTTTTCAGTTTTTTCATTGAGTTGCATACCCAGCTTCTCAATAATCTGGTCTTGAATGTGCCCAATGTTCATTTTTTGAGAAACAGTTGCCATGATCACCTTTCCAAATACCTTTTGATTCTTCTCCTCTTTTTCTATATCTTCAGCTATAGTGGTCTTGCCAACACCACCAGGCCCACACAATCCTATCGTATTAAATCTTGGATTCCGCAATGCCTCCATAACATCATTCTTGATTCTCACTCTTGAATCAATCCCTTTATTGCCTTCTCTGTTGGTTAACTCCGGTATAGACTGGGGAGGAGCACGATATGAAACTCTATCGAAGTTTCTCTTTCCACAAATATTAACAGCTTCTTGTTTAATTTTCTCTGCTCTCTTGCTTAGTTTATAGCGTAGCCATAAGTTGGGACATGAAGTTATGTTGCACTCTATTTTTGCTTGACTATCTTCATGAAACTTTTGTACTTGCTCGGATAGGTTATTTACTTCACCCAACCAATAACGAACTTTATCTTCAATTCGATCTCCATTGTTTTCAGCCTCATCTATTTGATGTTGTACGAAGTTTGTTTCAAGGGTGAGTTCCATAAGTTGTTGGTTGAGCTGGTCAATGTTTCTATGATAGTAAATCAAATAACGAAGCTGCTCCCAAGTTAGGTTGAGCACTAGGTCACGAAACTTGTCAACCAAACCACAAGTAGGATCCATTTAATTTGTGCCCTGTCAAAAACATATAGCCAACACTCAATTAAACTTGGCTTGTTAATGCAGAAATATTGGTAAGCTTGAAATCAAACATCTCACCTTTTTTTCCCAAATTAATGACGATAAAAATTTGATCTCCCCTTTTCTTTCTTTCTTTTCTACACCCTGTGAAAATTAAAGCTAAAAATGAGATTGTTGACTGATTGGGATCGACAATATTAAATTATTTTTAGTCATGTAAGGTGTTGTTTCCATTTATACAATATCAAAATATGATCATGATACTAGGTATTTTTACTTCTTCTTCTTTTTTTTTTTTTCGTTTTGCAGATAGATATTCATGTAGGTGAAGTAAGGTCATAGGCGAACTTATCACTGAACAATTAAGACATAAATTCATTTTTTTGGATGAATATTAGTTTTTCTTAATTAATCGGTTGCTCTCTTGCTATATATCTAAAAGACGATAATATTTTGGTGCAAAAGTTGAAAAAAGAATGGAATTGCAACCACAAAATATGATACTCCCTCTTATCGTTGATGTAAGACATACTTCAATCAAGTAATTGGATTATAAAGTAGGTCTTAAATATACATTAGAACAATTAAACATCGCGTTGTGTAATAAAAATATATTGAACTTACAATAACAGATGTGAAACTTTGGAATCTGAAATGTTGATAAACCTCCTGTTTACCTGCAGTAATCAGCTTTCCTTAGTGTTCCAGCAAAGATCAACGATGAGACCACCTTTTTTTTATCTCTCTTTATGGTGTTTTGAACATATTTAAGAAGCAGTTGGTTCATGCAAATCTAAAGGTTTTAGCAGAAGGACAATCAATTGTAAAAATAAGCAGGAAAACAACATCAACTACGGAAGGAAAAAAATAAAGAAGAATTTTTTATTTTTATCTTTTTAAAAAAAAAGGAAAGCGGAGGGAATGACTCTTCCTATTTTTTTTTAAGAGATATGAGTAGTGAAAATTCAAGTGCAGTTTTTAAGGTCTTTTTTTCCCTTGAAAGAAATACCAAAAACCAGCAAACCGTAGTTGAAAATGATCACAATAAAGGAGAAGTCTCCGCAAAAAATAGAAGTTGAGCAAATTCAGGATTTTTTTATTAAAAAAATGAAATAGAGAAAAGGAAATTGCAGAAAATATGTTTAAGAACAAGCTGAGAAATCAAGATAAACAGAATAACTAAGGAAGGATTTGAAATTATGAAAGAAGACAAAGAACAAACAAAAATATAGCGGAAATTAATGGAAAGTGTCAAGAAAAGAAATAAACCGCGCAATTTACCGTAGCCCGACATGAAACGTTGCAATTTTAGGTACACAAGGAGCAAATTCAGGATTTCTTTAAGAAAAATTATAAAAATGGGAGAGACAAAAGCATACGGAAATTAGAAGATACAAGCAACACGTACAAAGTTCCGAAAAGACTTTAAAGAATAAGTTGAGAAACGAGGAAATAATAAAGAAAAAGAGAAAGAGCTAACGAGTAGCAAAGAGTGTCCTGAAAAGAGAAAATATGGAAGAAGATAAACTGAGGGATTTTATTTTTGGTGGAGAAGGGAGAAAGGAAAAAGAAAATCAGAAAGCTGAAATTAATACCAGAAAAGAAACGGCATAAATGAAGTAAAAGAAGAAGCCGATAATTCAACAAATATGTGAATGACCAATTTTTTTTTTTTAAAAAATCCCTTTATTTATCTGATAAATACCGATATTTGTCCTGTAAAAAAATTTAAGTGACCTTTTTTGGGGGTTGACTAAAACTAAAGTGTTTCCATTGGATCTAAGTGATATTTTCCTATTTAAATAGGACACATATTTCTATAAATAATTAAAATAATCGAGAGTAAGAACACTAGTGGGACCTATAGTGCAACAAGTAACAAAAGTTAACTCGGATTAACGGAGTTGCTATCAATGCTACCAAATAAATTGATTACGTCTACTTTTGCACCCAAAAACAGTTAATTGTGTTGGGTGCCCATAGAAAAATATTTCGATGCTAAATTTGCACGTTAACTCAAATATATACTACCCCGGTCCTTAATATAAGAACCAATAAACTTTTTTTTAAAGGGATTAAGAATGTGAATAAATTACATTAAAATATTTATATTTATCATTTTTTTAAAACAAATTTGCTTGACTTATAAACTGATATATAATATAATAATACACAACATATGTTATAATTAAGTAACTTATTTAGCTTCCTAAATTTTTCTAAAAAATCCAATTAGGTATTTTACTAAGGACCAGAGGGACTATTTTGGGGGGGTGGGGGGGATCTCTGTTTTACGTAAATATTTTTTAAAATTCATTAAAAATTATTTTAGTGCATATATGATACTTTTTTATTCATTCGTTACATTTAATATTTTTAGTGATGAAAGCATATTTAATTGATAACTTTTAAAGTTTACATACATAAGTTGGTTCAACTAATACTTTTAAACATGAATTTAAAAAATAAATAATATTTTATAATTAATTGACATAATTTAAATTTAGTTAAATATTAGCATACTATTATGAATATAATATTTACGCAGATGTCCATATATCTATGTTATCTAATATTATTTCTAGTATCTTACCAGTATCTTTATTCTTATTAAATATGCTGATAATAAATGTAGATTCTATTGTGATTGTAAATCTATCCTTATAAATTGAAGGCTTGCACATGTATTATGTACTGGACATCTTGGTTTTAAATATATTGTTTTATGTAAGTCGTTTGCTTTACACGATTGTTGATGAGATTCTTGTACATCACATGCCTTGCATTAGATATTTACCCTTATTTTATTGATCATTTGATATCAGTTGACTTTGTGTGTTGGAAAACGTTGGAGCATAACGTTAATAAGATATGTTATATTTGTCCTCACATATTCCCCTAAAATTTTCTTTATTTCAGTTTTTCATAGATCATGGTAGTATGATCTCTATGTAATTTGATTTTACCCTTACGAACCTTTTCAAATTTCTGTTGAATTTATTAATTTAATAAATAGATTTTATGATGTTATAGTGTGTGTGTGTGGAGTAATCTTTTCCATATACAGATATTGAACATACTGTGAAGATAGTTCTTGAAGAATTATATGGCAACTCTTGGAGAACTTAAGAGATATTATAATTATAGTTCATGAAGAACTAATATAAAAGTTGGTATAGTTCTTGAAGAACTATATAACTCACACTTGAGGGGGAGATTATTGGAATACAAGTGTGAGGTGTGAGTCATGTTAGATGAAGATTTCAATTATGTCATTCATATATCATTTTTAATTATTTTTACCTTCATTTTTCATGTCTCTTTTATTAAATAATGAGTCTTATTGATATAAATCCTGAAGATTTATGTCTCAACGACTCATACCATACTTAAAAATGAAAAATAGTTTTCCTCATTGGTAATGAGAGAACTCAATGTTCAGATTATGTCTAGAAGTAGAAATCTGATTGAAGGTTTTGGAAGAGCTAATATATTGTTTCATAAGAAAACATATGTTATTACAAACTAAAAGTTTACCAATATAAAGCAAAATTGTTTTGCGACGGATTTTTTCCGTCGCAAAAACCATTTTTTCTAGTAGTGTATACACGCCTTGAACTTTTGGAGAGAGAATAAACAATCATATGGTGTAGGCAAATTAATAATATTATATATATATATATATATATATATATATATATATTCTATGAGTATTTCAATTAAAAATTTTAGTATTTTGATTGTTTTTAATTTTTTTCATCATGTCAAAAATTGAACTAAAATGTAAAACGGTAGTTTCTTAAAAACAGAAAAGAATAAGTACTGGCATTATATACACACACACATAAGGGGATCGAAATTAAAAAAACTACTACCCCACCCATTACAAAATCTCATCAACAGCAGCAAAATAAAAGACCTGACATGAGAGTGCAAGAGCAGGCCTACTTGGCAAGGATTATTTGGATTTCTAACAATTAACAAAACTCAGTATTTAAATTTAATATAGAAATATTTTAAATGATGCCAGTAATTGCACTAAAATGGTAAGAGATTTTTTTTTAAAAAAAAAAATATTTGGTGTCAATATTTACTGTTTTTATAATTTTAACTGAGCTATAATTCAATTCATTAATTGTAATTTGATGCACCTTTGTTTTTTTATAGTTTAATCCATTTAAAATATTGATCTCTAAATTTTTAAAAATAAAATTATAAAAACTAAACTTATTTTATGAGAATCAACAAGTTGAAGCAAATATAAGTAAGGAACTGAGTTTTAAGCAAATTAAAACTACAGGTATTAAATTGTGTAGAATTAAAGTTTGAGTAACTTAGAATCAAACTGAAAAACAAAAGCATAGGAATTAAATCATTAATTTTTTTCAGTATAAAAATTATTTTTTTTTTCAGAAGGAAACTCTTATTTTTAATTGTAAAAGTTATAGGAACTTACTTATAAAATTAAAGTTAAAAGCCGAATTAAAATTATAGAAACAAAATCAGATTTTTTTTTTTTTTGGGGATAACAAACGGAAACCTCCATACGGATTACGGAATATCCTTTCTCAGCATCTATAATCCACACCAACTCCAAAACGCGAATGCACATTACATGCATATAATTATGTGCTTCTTAGATATTCATACTTTTAATTATAGGTATGGCCGTATGAGCTTTTTTTTTTTTAATTTTTTTATACATTGTATTTATGTAAATCTAAATTATATACTACTTTCTGAGATTTTTTTTGTACCTAGTATCTCAAATTAATTAATTTTCATAATACTGGTGTTACAGACAAATGCAGAACTGGAAATTAATTAATTTGACATACTGGGTGCAAAAAGAATCTCAGAAAGCAATATATAATTTAAATCTAAATAAATACAATACATAAAAAATAAAAAAAAAAATTTTAAAAAAATATGCTCATACCTCTAATTAGAGATATGAGCACCTAAGAAGCACATAATTATGTGCATGAAATGAGAACCCAAAAGACTCGGAAAACATGAAATCATTGATTCTAGAACTATGGGATTTCAGCGCATTTGTTTGGATTAACGAAATCCCTTTATCCTCTAACCCATAGATTATCAAATAAAAAGGGTCGTGGGTATTTTTGAAAGCTTTACAAAATGCCAAACTAGTTAAGGTATTTTAAGTAACTCACCTTCAGTATGGTTGGAACAGCTTTCCTCTTCTTCTTTTTTTTGTTTGCTCTCTATATTATTCAGAAGCACGTGAACATGCTGCAAAAGTTGAAACGTAAATTGAACTTTGAAAATACAGATCAATTAAAAACCTACTGGCTTTGGCATATATAAATTTATTTTATCAACTTATATAAACCTCAGATCTCACAGCAATAATCAGCTTAGTGTTACAACACACATCAAGAATAAGAGACTACTTTTGCTTTGAACTTTTTTAAGAAACAAAAATGGAAGAAAGCAGTTGAACTTGTGAAACTCTAGAATGCTTCACAAAAATGGAAGACAACTATAAAATCTGAAGGTTTTCAAAGAAAGATGATGAACTTGTGAAACGAAACAGGAAATGTTACATCAATTGAACAAGAAAATACAAAAGAAAGCAGTTGAACTCACAGGAAAAAAAAAAAAAAAAAATCTTAGGGAACAACTAGTCTTTTTTGTTTATTTAGATATGAGCCGGAACAACCTCAACTAAACAAGAAACTACACGATGGTTTTTTTCAACAACTTTTTTCAGATTTTTTTCTTCTTGAAATAAATATCACAAAACTAGAAAAAAGTTAAAAAATGATAACAACTGAGAAGTGCCAGCAAAAAATGCATAAGGAGCAAATTCAGGATTCTTTTTTTTTTTTTTTAAAAAAAAGTTTTCTAAAAGATGTTGAAGAAAACAGTAGGGAAATACAATCAACACAAAGCACCGAAAAGATGTTGAAGAAAAAGTTGAGGATTGAAGAAATGACAAAGAAAAAGCTTGTAGAGAGTGATCTAAACTATAAAAGAAGATTTAAGTGAGGGAGCAAACTATTTTATTTTCTTTTTTTAGGCTTCGGGTGGAGAAGAGAGAAAGGAAATTAACAATCAGATGGTGAGGCAAAATTAATAATATTTAATACAATAATCAGAGATCTCAACTCACATTGTCAAAAGAGGAACTCAAGAGAGAGAATAAATAAACAATCAGATGGTGTGGGTAAATTAATAATTATATATTTCTATGAGTATTTCAATTAAAAATTTTAGTATTTTGATTTTTTTACAATTTTTTCCATGATGTCAAAAATTGAACTAAAATGTAAAAAGGTAGTTTCTTAAAAAAAAGAAAAGAATAAGTACTGGGATTATACACACACAAGGGGAAGGAAATTACAAAAACTACTGCCCCACCCATTACGAAATCTCATCAAACAACGGTAAAATGAAAGTCCTGATGCTTGGGAGTGCCAAAAAAAAAAAAAAAAAGGGCACGCCTGCTTGGCAAGGATTATTTGGATTTCTAACGACTAACAAAATTTAGTATTTAAATTTCTTATAGAAATATTTTAAATGATGCTAGTTAATTAAAATAAAATGATAAGAGATTGTTTTTTCTAAAAACAATTATTTGGTGTCAACATTTACTGTTTTTATAAATTTGAGTAGGGCATAATTCAATTCATTAATTTTTATTTGATGCAACTTAGTTTTTTTATAGTTTCATCCATTTACAATATTGATCTCTAAATTTTTAAAAATATAATTATAAAAACTAAACTTATTTTTAAAAAAACTGAAGTACTAATGACATAAATAGCTGCTACGATAAATTGTATAGAATTAAAGTTTGAATAACTTAGAATCAAACTAAAAAGACAAAACCATAGGAACCAAATCATTAATTTTTTTCAGTAAAAAAATTCATTATTTTTTTTTCCAAAAACAAAGAATTCAATGCTTTTAGCAAAATGGGAAGGAACCCTTATTTTTAATTGTAAAAATTATAGGAACTGACTTATAAAATTAAATTTCAAAGTCGAACTAAAATTATAGAAACCAAATCAGTTTTTTTTTTTAAAAAAAAAATCCCCGGATAACATAAGGAAACCTCAATACAGATTATCTTCTATCAAATAAAAAAGGGCCATCTATACAAATAATGTAAAATTAGTTAAGGGAGTCGCACCTTTTAAAGTAACTCGCCTTCACTATGGTTGGAACAGGTTTCTTCTTCTTCTTCTTGGATGCTCTCTATATTATTTAGAAACACATGAACATGCTGCAGAAGTTGAAGCCGCAAATTGAACTTCGAAAATACATATCAATTAAACAACTACTGGCTTTCACATATATGAATCTATTTTGTCAAACTTACACCAGCGGATGTGAAACTTAGCAATTTCAAGTTATGTAAACCTCAGATCTCGCAGCAATAATCAGCTTTCCTTTGTCTTCCAACACACATCAAGAATAAGAGACTGCTTTTGAACTTTTTTATGAAACAAGTGCTTCACAAAAATGGAAGACAACTATAAAAACTGAAGGTTTTCGAAGAAAGATGGTGAACTTGTTAAATCAAACAAAGAAATACGACATCAACTGAACAAGAAAGCACAAGAAAGTAGTTGAACTCAACGAAGAAAAAAAATCACAGGGAATAACTAGTCTTTTTTTGTTTTTTAGATATGAAAAAGAACAACCTCAACTAAACAAGAAACTATAAGACCTTTTTTTTTTGCTTTTTTTAACAACCTTTTTTGGATTTTTTCTTCTTAAAATAAATATCAGAAAACCATAAAAGTTAAAAATGATAACAACAGCAAAAACTGCAAAAGGAGCAATTTTTTTTTTTTTTCGATTTTTCTTTAGATATGGGAGAGACAAAGAAAACACCAGTGAGGAGACACAAACAACACAAAGCGCAGAAAAGACGCTGAAGAACAAGCTGAGGAATGAAGAAATCACAAGGAAAGAGCTAGCTGATCGATGTGAACAGTGATGCTATGAAAGAAGATTTAAGTGTAAGGGAAAGTTGCAAAAGCATTAGTTCAGCAAACTTTTTTTTTTTTGGGGGGAGGGGGGGGGGAGGGGGAGCTTTGGGAGGAGAAAAGATTGAGAAAGGAAAAAGGAAATTAGAAAGTGGAAATTAATAACACGAAAGAAAGCAGGAGATGGATGGAACCATGGAGGAAGAAGAAGAAGCAGATCTGTAGCTTTTGTAAGGAGTAGTAGTACCTCAGAAAAGTCTGTGATTTAGAAGCAAGTCAAGTCTTTCCGGTTTTTTTTTGTTTGCTCAATAATGGATTGTGGTTCAGACACTGTGCTTCAATATAGGGGGAAACTCGTACGGTTCAATGCATGTGATTAGAGATTACGAAAGAGAAAGGTAAAGGCATAGACATGTCATTCCCAAAATGTATAACTAGACATGTGGGAGCAGTGGAGCGTCTAAAACCACTGTGTAACTACCCCTAGCTAGATTACTTTTTGTGAGCTTCGTTTGTTGCAGGAGAGACGTGAAATGTGGGAGCAGTGGGGGTGAGGTAAAATTTCAAAGGCTGATAAAGTTAAGAGTTAAAGTGCCTTTTATTTCTCATTCGTCAGACTTCACAGACATGAGTGAGTTTTCTCCTCATCAGAATTATTAAAGGGGCTAAAAAACTAACAAATACTATTGTGGTCTCAACGGGCAAGACAGAACTGGATTTTACAAGGAGATTGAAATACTAAATAGTAAAATGGGTACGCTTCTCATTGACACATGCGAAAATATATTATTCGTATACAAAATACTGAAGGGCAGTGGTTGGAAGATCCTACTTCTATTCATCAGGAGGCTACGTCCTATTTCACAAAAGCCTTTGAGGACAATTAAGCATTCATAAGGTTGATGAAACGTTGGCTCACGTTAACCTTTCAAAACTATCTGATCATCATATTAGTAACCTAAACAGTGAGTTATCTATGGAAGAAATTTCAAAGGCTGTATTTAAAATGAAAGCTGATAGTGCTTCAGGCCCGGATGGGTTTCATACAAAATGTTATCAACATTTTTAGGCCACTTTAAGACACAACATCATTTTCATGATCCTTAAATTATTTCATCAGGAAGGAGTTAAATCATTCTTATAACTAGCCTGTGTTTTGTGGGATTAGCGAGGATGGGTGATTTTTAATGGGGATGTTGAACAGAGAGGCCAAAAGAAATGATGAGGAAGATGAGGTTGGAAATTTCACAGGTCCTCATCGGGTACATGATCGCCTCAAACTTTGCAAAACTGTGGGCCCCACATTGTACACGTAACCTTTTTTAACTAAACCATCCAACTTCACTGGCAACTCATCGGGTAGGTGGCTTTTGTTCTATTTTTATAATTAAATAGTCACTTACATATTTAAAAAATATTTGGTGTTAGACTTTTCTGACCAAATTATATATGTATTTTTACAATTTAACCCTTTAAAATTTAGAGTTCAAAATCATATATATCTAAGCTAAAATCATTTATAATAAGTTAATCCAAACATCTTCTTTATACAAGTAGTGAGGTAGCTAGGAGCACATTGGCCAAAGGAAAAAAAAAATCTAGGAGCACATAATATGCAATCAAAAGGAGAGTCAGCATCTTCCTTTGTAATGTAAAAGATTTCAAGTTGCTAGGGACAAAAAAAACTCACCTTAACATTAGATAGGCAAATCAACTGAATCAAAGGATGCAAATTTGAAGTTCCGTTAAAATTCAGATTTCAAAATTGCATCATATTGCACAGATGTGATGGGAGGGGAAAGAGTTTTTTTTTTTTTAAAAAAAAAAGGAAATTAGAAGGGAAAATACTAATAACCCAAGGTTATTACCACTTTAAAACAGGTTTTTAGACTTGATGCTTCTAAATCTAAGTTCGTAGTCAAGAGTAAGCCCATTTGTGACCATAATTGTCCCCTTGTCATTTATGTTTGGCCATTTCAACTATTATATTTATTCATTTTTATCTAGCTAGTATTTATATGTAAATAATCTTTTCATATTTATAATTCATCTAACTTAACTATCATTGGACTTCAATATAATTTGATTATTTTAAGAGAACTGTTTTTTATTATTTATCTTAATTTTCCAGAACCATTGTGTAATTACTAATTACCCCCTGGCTAGGTAACTTATTGGGACTGAGGATTTCAACACTAACTCAACAGAGATGCTTGGCTTTATCTTGTGAGCGTCCTTTGTTGCAGGAGAGACATTGACATGTGGGAGCAGTGGAGGTGAGGTCAAATTTCAAAGGCTCATAAAGTTAAAGTTAAAGTGCCTGTTATGTCTCATTTGTTCAGACTTGACAGACGTGAGTGACTTTTATTTCTCATTGTTCATGCTTCACAGACGTGAGTAACTTTCATTTCTCATGAGATTTTAAAATAATAAATTCTTTTTTTTTTTTTTTTACTGGACGGCCATGAGATTTTTACATTATTCTATACGTTTCATATATATGCTTAAACCATTCTTTCACTGACATGTTTGCTAAAAATAAGTTAACATTCATTGGTTTACCGGTCATATAATTTTTGCACCATTTTCAACACTTCATTTTTATTTTGCACCAAAAGAAACTTGTCATGTGCAGAAGGAGAAGGAGAAAGTAGGAGTGATGTGAAACTATGAAAGAGGAAACAGATCTCCAGCTTTGGGAGGAGCAGTTGATGGCAAAGTCGTCTCTCATGCATAGAGGAGTCAATGATGTAAATCATGTAATTATGCAAACGATAAGAAGAATGTGAGATCCACATCAATTATAAAGGAAAAGCTTCTTTGCTCCTTTTAACTTTATTTCGTATCTGGGCCCTCTACTCCTTTACTTTTGTAACGTGATTTTGGGGATTGAAGTGTTTTCAAGTCTTTTAATGCTTGTAAGTCCCAGTAAGTATTCATAGAGTTCGGGGTTGTGTCCTGGCCTTGGTAGGGGACTGATACCAAACCCTCCAAAACTTTTATTTATTAAAAAAAAAAAGTCTTTTAATGCTAAACTCACTCAGCTGTGTGTAAAAGACATTATTTTAAATATTGACAAAATATTTTTTAGTAATGACATTAAGTTTACATTTTAAAATAAAAGCGATTCTTAGGAGAAAAAATATATAATTTGAGCTTAATAACGTTCGAGTTAGAGGATTGAAAATATGCTTTTAAAAATTAAAAATTAAAATTAAAATCTTAGATAAAATTAGAGGAAAAAATGCGCACTATTTTAGAAGAAAAAAGCAGGACTATAAAAAAGGTTTTTTTAAGGATTGACTTGATTTAATGAAATTTAAAGCCTACGATTCAAATTTAAAAATTTAAAATAATAGATCTTTTAATTTTTACGTTACAACTATGAAAAGGATGATGACAACTATAAAATCTTAAGGTTTTCAAAGAAATATGATAAACTTGTGAAATTAATTAGGAAATACAACATCAACAAATTAACAAGAAAAACACAAGAAAGAAGTTAATTAAACTCACCGAAAATAAAATCATAGGGAATACATAGTCTTTTTCTTTTTCTATTTAGATATTGGCAGATAGCCAGATCCCTCAAACAAGATGTTCTAGGTTTGAATAGGGTCATGTGTATGAAAAAAGGTTTTGTTGGGAGAGGCAAAACCGATATTGGTGATTTCTATGCCTTGAGAAGATTAGTCCCTAAGTATCAACTGAGCTGCCTGAATTCTAAAAGCAACGTGATCCAAAATGACATATGCCAAAATGGCTTCTCTTTTCATGTCAGCCTTCACATCTCAACATGAAAGAAGCAAGAAATTTTAACAACGAAATTGCAGAGCTACTCAAATATTGCCTCTCTAAAGAAGAAGAAGAAGCAGATCTGAAGCTTTGTAAGGGGTAGTAGTAGTAACTCCGTAAAGTCTGCGATTTAGAAGGAAGTCAAGTCAATGCATTGTGGTTCATACATATTGGGGAAAACGCGTATGGTTTATGAGGATTATATACTCCCCATGTGATTAGAGATTAGCAAAGAGAAAGGTAAAGGCATAGACATGTCATTCCAAAATGTATACTCATTTCAGTGTTAATACTTAATTAATGGAGGCGGGCCCACACATCTCAGCATGAAAGAAGCAACATGTGACATGGGAGCAGTGGGGGTGAGGGAAAATTTCAAAGCTGATAAAGTTAAAAGATAAAGGCCTCTTATTTCTCATTGTTCAGACTTCACAGTCGTCGTGAGTGAGCTGGCGTGGGGCATTTTGTCCTTATACTGCTCTCGTCAATGCGCGTGGGAGGACTTTGAGGGCCCGTTTGGTACGGAGAAGATTTAAGAAGGGAAAAAAATTTAAAAAATGAAGGGAAGGAAAGATTTTAAAAAATGAGGGAAGATGGTTTGAGGGAAGATGAGTAGTTTGGTAGGAAGAAAATGAAGGGGTGGTAGTTGGTAAAGAATTAAGAAATGTCTATTTTACCCTCAAAAGTAATAATTTAAAATAAAAAGAAGGTGGGCCCGGGGGTAAAATTGTCAAAAGTGTGGGAAGATTGGAGGGAAAGGTGAAATCCTTCTAAATTTGGAAGGATTTGATCTTCCCACATATGTGGGAAGATTGGTGGACCCGAGAAGATAATTTTCCAGGAAGATTGGTCCAAAATACATACCAAACGAGGAAAAATTCTAATTTTCCTTTTCTTTCCTATGGAATCTTTGTACCAAGTGAGCCCTGAATCTTCTCCTCATTAGAATTATTAAAGGGGTTAAAAAAAAGAAAAAGAAATATTGAATGAAATCAGCATATCCCTTTTGAAAGGATACCCATTTGGCTTAGCTTTACACATTATGAGTAATTGCAGGTACTGATAGAAAATATCGAGTGTGGTATTTTCGTAAATAACATGCCAGATTGTTAATTTTCTAGCCAGCTCCATTGTTTGAGCAAAAAAAAGAAAAAAAAAAAAGCAAGCTCCATTAACACCCAATGTGATAAACAATTATGGGAAAATTTGATTGAGGCTCGTGATCTTGATATTATTTCAATCAATCTCTACACTCTTGGATTAAAATGAAATTAATTTTGGTAGGTGAAAAGACAATGATGTCGTCTTTTATATTTTTCAAAAGAATATTTATAAGATAAATGAGGATATTTACAAAATAAATAAATACATTTATAAGATAAATAAGAAAATTTGGAAAAAAATCCATAGGAATAAAGAGAAACGAGGAAATGCCCAATAATATTGATAGAAAATGGAAGTAAAAACAGAAGTTTTTCTTTTCTTATGCAAAATGATAGTTTGTATCCTTCCTTTGTTGCCTTTTCCTGCCATGTAAAAAGAACTTTTAAATTTTAATTTAAACATGTCAATTATGTTTGATAAGTTTTTTTTTTTAATTTTATCTCTTATATTTATCATTTTTTTCTAAACTATTTATAAATTAATAAATAATCTAATGTTGCAGTAAATGTTTTATAGAGATCTTATTTATTATAGTAATTAAGTACTCCCTCTGTTCCTGGTTAGATGTTTCAAATAACCGATTTGGATTGACAAAAAATAATTAATTAAAATTAGTATAGGAAATAAATAAATATATATATATATATATATATATTCAAATTATGACCTTACAGATAAGGTTGGTCCGCGATTATTAGGCTGGTCAAGGGTAATAAGGAGGTCGATGCATCAAACATTTACTTAGCATGTTATATGACTTATTTATGACTTGAAATGATAACGTTTTTATATAATTATTTTTGTAACAAAGTTACCATATATTTTTATATAATTATTTTTGTAACAAATTTACTTGACATTGTAAATATGAATTTTCTTTGATTTTTTTTCCCTTTTTTGATGATTTGGATGAAGAGCATCCTTATTAGCAATATTTTAAATATTATTTTGTTGTTGAAGTTGAGCTGTTACAATTAGGGATTCTTTGGTATGCAGAAAGATGTGAGAAGGGAAGATGAGCAAATTCCATAGTTTGGTACACTTTCAACATCCAATTTTTTCAAGAAATCAAATTTCTTGGCTCACCAATCTTCCTTTACAGATGAGAAGATAAGATCCCACCAAAATTGGTAAGAACTCAAGTTCCCTATATAAATTGTGAAACTTTCGAACATATTTACCCTTATAAAACATTTATTTTTTTTATAAGGCAAGATTGCATTGGGGGAATTGGGTGGAACTGGGAAGACATTCTTATGGAATGCATTGACGTCATCACTTCGTGCAAAAGGACAAATTGTGCTCACTGTTGCATCAAGTGGATTGTTGCAACATTATTACCATCTGGTAGAACAACACATTCCAAGTTTGCAATTCCTATTCAAATTACTGACTCCTCAATGTGTTCAATAAAACAGAATTCCCCATTAGCAAATCTCATCATATCTACAAAACTTATTATATGGGATAAGGCACCAATGGTGCAGCGTTTTTGTGTTGAGGCATTTGATAGAACCCTAAGGGATATCATGCATTGTGATAGACCTTTTGGTGGCAAGTGTGTTATCACGGGGGGTGATTTTCGTCAAATTTTACCAGTTATACCAAAAGGAACAAGAGGCACAATTGTTAATGCATGCATCAATTCTTCTTACCTATGGGATCACTGCACCATTTTCCAGTTGACCAAGAATATGCAGTTGAATTCTTCTGCTTCAGGGATTGATCATGATAAGTTGGTGTGGTTCTCAAGATGGTTATTAGATGTTGGTGATGGCAAATTAGGGGACTCACATGACGGTGTTGAGGAAATTGAAATACCCGATGATTTGTTAATTTCAGGCTATCAAGATCCAATTCGTGCGATTGTCGAATCAACATACATAAACCTCTTGGAAAATTTGAACTCTAACGAATACTTCAATGATAGAGCAATCCTGGCTCCAACTATTGAAATAGTTAATTGTATAAATGAGCACATGTGTTCCATGTTGCCTGGAGAGATATATGAATTTCTCAGTTGTGACTCAGTTTGTAAGTCAAGTGAAGATAGTGATAGTTTTGACAACCTGTATACCACAGAATTTCTTAACACTATTAGTTGCTCCGGTATGCCTCCACATAAGCTAACATTGAAAGTAAGAACACCTATAATGTTGTTAAGGAATATTGTTCAATCCTCTGGATTATGCAATGGAACACGGCTCCGTATAACTCAGCTTGGAAGGAGTGTCATTGAGGCGATCACATTAAATGGTTCACATCCAAATCAAAAGGTCCTCATTCATAGGATGGACATGAATCCTTCTGAAAGCAGATGGTCTTTTCGTATGAAACGGAGACAATTCCCTATTACCCTGTCCTTTGCTATGACTATCAACAAAAGTCAAGGGCAATCTCTTCGTCATGTTGGTTTATATCTTTGCAAACCAGTTTTTACACATGGCCAATTATTTGTTGCATTATCCAGGGTTAAAAGCATGGATGGTCTAAAGATTGTTGTGGATGATAATGGTTGTTAGTGGCAAAAACATAACAAGGAATATTGTGTACAAAGAGATATTTAGAAATCTTAATTGATTAGAAAACATTGTTGTTTAACATTAAATGGGTCTTCATTTGTATTATGTACTCTGAATCAATTAGATGATATTATTGTTTATCATTGTTAATGTGTCATTCCTAATATGTTGTCATTCATTGGTTCTGATGTTTTAATGTTTTATAAAGACAAGAAAATTGTATCACTTATATAACAAAACATGTTTAAGTGACCTGTGAAATATTTTCATCCTGTGCAACGTACAGGAAAGCACAAGCTCGTTTACAAAATAAATAAAGATATTTATAAGATAAATAAGAAAATTTGGAAAAAAAATCCATAGGAATAAAGAGAAACGGGGAAATGCCCAATAATATTGATAGAAAATGGAAGTAAAAACAGAAGTTTCTCTTTTCTTATGCAAAATGATAATTTGTATCCTTCCTTTGTTGCCTTTTCCTGCCATGTAAAAAGAACTTTTAAATTTTAATTTAAACATGTCAATTATGTTTGATAAGATTTTTTTTTATTTTTTTTATTTTTTTTATCTCTTATATTTATCATTTCTTTCCAAACTATTTATAAATTAATAAATAATCTAATGTTATAGTAAATGTTTTATAGAGATCTTATTTATTATAGTAATTAAGTACTCCCTCCGTTCCTGGTTAGATGTTTCAAATAACCAATTTGGATTGACAAAAAATAATTAATTAAAATTAGTATAAGAAATAAATATATATATTTTTTCAAATTATGACCTTTAGATAAGGTTGGTCAGCGGTTATAAAGTTGGTCAGGGATAATAAGGAGGTTGATGCATCAAACATTTACTTGGCATGTTATATGATTGATTTATAACTTGAAATGATAACGTTTTTATATAATTATTTTTGTAACAAAGTTACCATATGTTTTTATATAATTATTTTTGTAACAAATTTACTTGACATTGTAAATATGAATTTTCTTTGATTTTTTTTTTTTTTGGGGGATGATTTGGATGAAGGACATCCTTATTAGCAATATTTCAAATATTATTTTGTTGTTGAAGTTGAGGTGTTACAATTAGGACCTCTTTGGTATGCGGAAAGATGTGAGAAGGGAAGATGAGCAAATTCCATAGTTTGGTACACTTTTGACATCCACTTTTTTCAAGAAATCAAATTTCTTGGCTCACCAATCTTCCTTTACAGATGAGAATATAAGATCCCACTAAAATTGATGAGAACTCAAGTTCCCTATATAAATTGTGAAACTTTTGGATATATTTACCCTTATAAAACATTTATTTTTTTATAAGGCAAGAAAATAGGATTATTCAAAGTTATGCGAAAAGTTCAAATTTGATAATAGAACATTTTAGAAAATTTCACATTTTTTTTTGCGAAATAAATGTTTCGTCATAAAATTCGAATTTGGCTCATAAATTTGATTTTTTTTCCTTTCAAAATAAATTCATCATAAAACTCAAATTTGACCCATAAATTTAAATTTGATACAAGCAAATTCGTGTCAAATTTGAATTATAAAAAAGAAAAAAAATCATTTTTCTTTCTCATTTTGAATTAATTAATTTTGTGGTAAAATAGGTAATCCTTTTTTAAATTTTTATTACCTTTTAATTGTTTGAAAAATGTAGAAAAAATTTAAATTTAAATAGACTCCTGTTTTTTTAATTTTGGACTTTATAGTATCTTCTAAAATATTTTACTTTTATTCGACAAATAAAAAAGTCAGGCGGTACTGGTTTTTTTTTTGCTATAATGATTCTCCTTCTTTATTGTACTAGAAGGCGAATCATGTTCGACCCAAAAAAAAAAGAGTAGAATCTTGAAAAAGGAAGAAAATAAAAGTCTAAAAGATAAGATTCATCTGGTCCATCTTCTTGTCACGCAACCAGGCCAGTTGAAACTTATCCAAAATTATTCATCTGGTCCATTTTCATAAATAGATGATTTGTCGTTTATAATAATTTCTCTTTGGGACCATTCCTCTCAATTTGATTGAAAGGGTTGGGCTATCCCACCTCTTGGTTTTAAATATAGAATATAGTTTGTAGTACAAATTACATTATAAATTATATTTTATATTTAGGTCCAAAAGTTATAGAAGATTTAGATCATTAATTTAGGAAATTAATTGAACTAAATAAATTATTTTTAAAATATTTGTATTTATCATTTTTTTTCAAACTAATTTGTTTGACTTATAAAATGATATATAATATAATGACACAAAAGCATTTAAAATAGATAATGTAACATATACTATAATTAATTAATTTCATTAATTTTCTAAAATTAGTCAATTGGATTTTATATTAAGACAGAAGGCATTACTCCTCCCATCCCTAACAATTGTAGGACTTAGTTTGGCAATGAATTTTGATCCTAAATATAACATTTTTTTAATTTTATTACTTTTATTTTCATTTTAAAACTATTTATAAATTAATAAATAATCTAATGTTACACTTAAATGTTGTATAGAGATCATATATGTTATAGTAATTAAGTACTCTCTTCATCCCTGGTTATATGTTTCAAATAATCGATTTGTGTTAATAAAAAAGTTAATTAAAATTAGTTAAACACAATAAATATATATTATTTTTAAATCATGCCCTTAAAGAAGATAGGTGAGAAAGAATAAATGTAATAAATACAGTCAATAAAGTATAAATGTGGAAAGAATGCAATAAATGTTAAGGCAAATCTAAAGTAAAGTTTATATTTTAGAACAAATCCATTTATAATTTGGCTGATAGAAAATACAAAGATATGAATCTAAAATGAGAATTATTAAAGGGGTTAAAAAAAAGAAATATTAAATGAAATCAAAATATCTCTTTATGAAAGGTTACCTATTTGACTTAGTTTTCGGAGGTGCGACGCAATCACCGCCACACATCAATGCAAGAAAAAAGATCTCACATGAGCTATTGATAGAAAATGTCATGTGTGGTATTTTCGGAAGTAACATGCCAGGTTGTTAACTTTCTAGCCAAGTCCATTGACACCCAATGTGATAAACAGGTGGGAAAGTTTGATTGAAGCTCATGATTTTTGATATAATTTCAGTTAACCTCTAAGACTTTCTAAAATTTCATTATACTCTTAGATTAAAATGAAATTAATTTTGATATCTTTTTCAGAAGAATATTTATGAGATAAATAAGGATATTTACAAGATAAATAAAAGAATTTGAAAAAAAAATCGGTAGGAATAAAGAGATGCGGGAGGAAATGTCTGTAATACCCTAAAAAAAAAAATCCTATTTAGCATAACCATTATATTTTGCTAGGAAATACCTATTTAAAATAGGTGAATATGTGGTCTCAAATTTTGAGATATAATTCTAGGAAATCTTTCTTTAGGATTAAGGCAACCTACGATTGAATTTTCTTAGAAATAAATAAAATACCGTAAAATGCAAATAATTACCATATTAAAGTATGGTTCACAGGGAGTTAAAAAGAGCAATAAGGTGCTAAGGAAAATTCTTGAACCAAGTAGGGGAAAATAATAACATCAATAAACAATTAGGTATTTATTAAATTAAGAAATTGTGTCAAATCTTTATAAATAATCAAGGGATTAATTAAGCATCATTTAATTAATTAAGAGGCTAAATTTAATAAAATACCTTTAATTAACACACTAATGTTTAAATTCATAATTAATTTATAAAAAAAAAACCATAAAGAACTGTCATCACACTGAGCTCAATTAAGGGGCGAGTATTGACAATTAATGAGCAATTAAAATTGCAACAATTAAGACACTAAATTTAATAACTAAATTAAATTAAGCATAATTAAAGATATATAGCCCTAATTAAAAGCCAATGGCTAATTAAGAGTTATTTGAATAAATTTCTAAGGACTATAATTAAATTAGAGATTCCTAAAATATTATAAAATGTCATGAAAGTACCTAAAGCAATTAGAGGGAATTTTCAACAATTAAAGAACAATTAAATCTACATTTAAGAAGATATTAACATTTAATTCTTATATTTTCAAAGAATAAAGTCGTAAAGGAGTAGGAAAAGGCTTAAAGTAATTAGAGAATACCAAGAATAATTATTGGGCAAGTCTTCAAACTTCTTGAGCAAGTTACTTAGTGGGCAAGTTACTTAGTGAGCACGTTACTTAGTGAGCAAGTTACTTAGGGAGCAAGGTTACTTAGTGAGCAAGTTACTTAGGGAGCAAGGTTAGTTGGCAAACAAGTTACTGGGCGGACGATGTTACTTGGCGAACAGGTTACTTGGTGGACAAGGTTACTTGGCGGACAAGTTACTTGGTGAATAAGTTACTGGGCGGACGAGGTTACTTGGCGAACAAGTTACTGGGCGGACAAGATTACTTGGCGAACAAGTTACTGGGCGGACGAGGTTACTTGGCGGACAAGTTACTTGGCGAACAAGTTACTGGGCGGACGAGGTTACTTGGCGAATAAGTTACTTGGCGGACAAGTTACTTGGTGGACAAGTTACTTGGAGAGCAAGTTGGGATAACTTGAAGAGCAAGTTGTGAAACTTGGTGAACAAGTTGGAAGACTTAGGAAGCAACTTGTTGAGCAAGGTGAAGAAAAGAGAGAGAGTGAGGGGGACGGATTCAACAACTTGGAGAGGAAGTAAGAATTGGCTAGAATGATCTAGAAGAAGTCAACAACTTGTTGGTTAAGGAAGTTGGAGAAGCTTAGGAGACAAGTTAGGGTATTCTAAACTTGTTGATTAAGCTAGGGTTTTCTAATTACATGGATGGATGAGATTAAAACTTCTTAGTTAAGTAGGATTCAAAGGCCAAAAATTGAGAAGATGAAGCTTGTAGGAGGTGTTGAATTTTCCCTATAAATAGGAAGCTCACCTCTTCATTCTCCTCACACCAAATCAAACTTCAAGAGTTGATTTCTAAGAGGAGCAAGAGGGAGGAGGAAGAGAAAGAAGCTTTAAGAGGTAAGCTTGTTCTTAGTTTTATAGTTTTTAGTTGTTCTTAGTAGTTTTAATGTAGATGTTAGTTTTAATCTAGTAAATAGGAAAAGTAATTCCCCATAATTGTTTTTAAGCCTTATTGCATCAATAGATGCCTAACAAGGTGGAAACATGTTAGGGAGTGACTTTTAGGATTAAGGGAACAAGTTAGAGTAAGATAAACGAATTTCTAGAATTTCTGGGTTTTTAGAGTCAGCTGGATAGAGAGCATTATTTTATGTGCAAAATTATCTTCAAAAACTCTGAAATAATGCATGGTTAAATTAGACATATAGAGCTTTCCAGATATGTAAAGAACATGTTGAAATGAGTTCTATACAATGAGATAAAAATTCCCAAAGTTGCTACTGCGAATTTCTGGAAATTCTGGGCAGCGTATGAACTTTTGAAATCTGGGAATTGTTCTTGGAATCTGGGTAAAATATGATATTTTTCCCCCAAAATATACATCTTAAGGATTCTGGGAAATTTCACGGATCTTCGTTTCGATTTTTCTAGAATTAGTTATGATTTTTCGAAGTTAGGCGAAAATCTGTCCAGAATTTCTGAACCAGCGTTTTAGGAGAATTAAAGTAGATAAGTTGAAAAATAATCCTACCAAGGGTAAAAAGGTCATTAGTGACTATGATATCCTCTAGAATATTATTTGTGAATTAATAAATGCGGTATTACCCTTATAGGATAACGTGATCACGTCAACGTATCGATATCGTCAGCAAAGGTACGGACGCGTACTGTAACACTAACTCTGATGCTTATGGTATACTTGTATGTGATAGATATGATCATAGACTGTGACTCTGTTTTTGAAAATTGTTGATACACATACAGCTGTATACGGGTTATAGTCATGATAACGCCGTTGAGTTTTCCTAGCGCTGAGGACACGGATGCACACCGTGGCACTGGTGAATAGTGTAGACTAGTGAATACGGACATATGCAGTGGCTGTGTGCCGTTATCCAGATGAATCTGTTATGAGTTTTTATGTGATTATTGCTGTATTGTTATGAATATCTGTCATACATAACTGTACATAAGCATGAGGTTAACCGTTACCTGGAATTCAATGGTAATTGAACCTCAGCCCTTATTATAGCTTCAGGGTCTGGGGGACCGAGGACTGAAGATAAGAGACAAGGGTTAAAAGCACGCGTGAGGACACGGACAGAGAAGATTATTACGAATTATTGTATCACCGTATTATTAAATATTCAGATGATTGTACTGCTATAATAGCAACTAGACACACCAGCAGTGAAGGTTTACCAGATACTCACTCTTTTGAATTATTACGTTGCTCTACTCTGATCAAACTATTTTTAAAACACTTTAGAAAATTGGGATGTTACAATGTCCAAACAAAAGTTTTTCTTTTCTTATGAAAAATGATAATTTGTATCCTTCCTTTGCTGCTTTTTCCTGCCATGTAAAAAGAAATTTTACATTTTGCTTTAAACATGTCAGGTGATGATTGCCAATTTGGACCCAAATCATCATCAATGAGATTATTTTCTTTTATTTTTTCTTATTTTTTTAATTTTTTGAGTGTTGGCCAAAAAGAAATACGACTATATTTGTTCAAGACAGAAAAGCGTAAACAATATAGCAAACGAGATTATTTTCTTATTTAATGATGATTGCCAATTTAGACCCAAATCATCATCAATGAGATTATTTTCTTTTATTTTTTCCTTATTTTTTTTTTAATTTTTTGAGTGGGGCCGGACAAAATAAAGTGTTCACAATAGCATTAATTGTCAAAAAGAGATACGAGTATATTTGTTCAAGACAGAAAAGCGCAAACTATAGAGCAAACAGATAAACGTCAACTTTAAGAAAGTCAACATACTTTGTAACATGGGTGAAGGACTCATCAGTAATCCATAAACTCATAGCATCTTGCATATGCTTTTTAACTAAACAACCAAAAAAGCAGTACCTGATGAACTAGTTCATCCAATAGGCCTGTCAACGATGAAGAATTCAACATGTTCACTTCAGTGGTGATAGATACTATCTCATCTTCAATGCAGCAAATAACATAACAGAGCAACAGGTAGAAAATTTAAATACTGCATATGGATGACATTATGGTGACTGGAAATTCATCAAGGCTCCTAAATATTTTTTTAGATCTTTAATCAACAGTTCAACCCTCATTGGCTTAATGTTATATTTGGTGCTATTCAGTTTTCAGTATCTCTCTGCTTCGTCATCATGGCTGATGTACATTGCTAGTTCTCAAAGAAGAAGAGTGATGTCCTCCTTCGGAAAACATGGTCCGTATTGACGTTGATGGCTCTATGTGGTCGCAGTACCAAGCAGCCTGCGGAGGCATGATGAGGGATTCTCATGGCCGTTGTCTGATGGGATATCACAAATCTCTTGGCCTCCACACGGTTGTTGAAGCAGAAATACATGCCATCATGTTAGGGTTGAAGCTGGGTCACCAAATGGGTTTCCAGAAAGTGACCCTTTACTCGGATTCGATGGATGCTATCAACATTCTCATGAGGGACTATCATGTTGATCACCCCCTTAGAGAAATTATTGGGGAGATTAGAGACCTACTTTTTGGAGATTGGAGTGTTGAGCTTCATGATGAGTATATATTATATAATTAAATAGGTGTATATTTTATGAGATTTAATTGGAATTATTGATATTATATACCTATTTAATTATCTTTTAAGAACGTTTCCATAATTGAATCAAACTTAGGATCAAAGAATAAATCGACATAAAATCTACTCATATCCTATTTTTATTGTGCAGGAAATATTAGCTGATTTGGAAAGAAGTAGAAAAGGCAATAAGAGGATATGCAATCAGCCAAACTTAATGGCTCCCTGCAAGAAAATAGAAACAAAATCAATTGTTTGATCTGATGGAGTAAATTACAAGATATGAGATATCTTTTTAATAAGAAAAGGAGAATCAATGACCCAAGATCTAAACTATTATAAATAAGGAAGCAGAGACAAGCAACAGGAGGACGGAGCAGAAAGATCGAGAGACACAGAACGAAGAAGCAAAGGAGTAGAGGTTGAGCGTTTCAATTCCCTTCATCATTTCCACGGAAGGACGGAAGGACTGTGGAGACGACGGAGAAATTTTCTTTCCTCTCTCTTCTTCTTCTTTGAACCTAAATTCTTTTCTTTTTGTTTATGGATTTGAATAAAGCCATGTGTGGCTAGTTGGTTTTGCAACCTAGAGAATCTATGAACTTATTTGGGTTTTAGAGATTATTCTCACTTGTTAGTTTTGCTTAATTTTATTTCAGTTTATTTAATCCTGTGTTCATTGTTATTGCTTATTGACTGATCACCATTGAGCATGTTTTGGGGATTTAGGGTTGGACTTGAAAGAGGGAATCCTAAATTGAGCTTGGGATTAAATAATGTGGAATTAGGTTTAAATCTAATAGAGAAATTAGGTTTTAATCTAATTTGCGTCTAGGATAGACATATACCTAGAAGCTCCGCATAGTCAAATTAGAGTGAGCTCGATTTGAATTGCACCTTAATTAATTGTGTGAGACATTGCATAATTATTTGAGGTAGGTGTATAAGTGGACCGACAGGCACTTATAAACATTAATACTCTAGATTAGCTGATTAAATTTAGTCAAAGTTAATTTAGTGGGGATAAAATCTAAGAATCAAATAATGGATTAGTGACTCTAGGTTGCTCATTTGATTATTGTGGCAGTTTTCTTATTTTTATTTTAGTTTTGATTTGTTTTTCTTAATTAAATTCAATTTGTTTTATTCAACTTAAACGAAATTGTGAAATTAATGCTTAACTAAAGGTTGTGATACTAAGTCCTCGTGGGAACGATACTTTTCTCATCACTTTATTACTTGATACGGCCCGTGCAATTGCGAAGTTTTTTAGGATTTAAATTTTGCCCTATCACTTCATTACACACCGAGAGAGAATATTTCCTGTGCTGACTACGAGACAGGGCCATGACGCCCCTAATGACGCTGACGTGACTTTTGTTTCATCTGTTCCTAGAGGATGTCAAGATAATTTTCTTAGAGACCGGTTGGTCTGTTTTGCTAGTTCTTCTTTTGGCTTTTGATGTACTAAGGACTAGATTTTTATGATTTAGTCATTCCTTCATCATTTCAAGCTTTGCTTGCCTGTACTTTTCCCAAAAAAGAAAAAAGAAGAAGAAGAAAAGTGATGAGGGAACCTGTGAAGCTAAGACATTTTCAGAATTAGTTTGAAAAGTCAAACTGACAGATGGCAGAGCAAAGAAGAGAATGATGTAATGTGTTTTGGGATACCCCACACACATAAATATGGGCTTTGTCTTTGAAGAGAAGGCCCAAAGTCGTTTCTTATATCCATCATTTTTAACAAATATTTTTTCTTTTTTTATATAATTAACAAATATTTCTTAATTAGCCTTGTCATGTTCAACGGTTCCCTACAAGATTTTGGGTCAAGATTTGGTGAATTAACTCAAATGCTCCTTGGCTGTGGCTTGGTGAAAGATAAATAGGAAGTTACACCAGCACTACAGTACAGTGGTATTGGGATTAATTACTTAGTTAATTGGATTTAGGAACTGTGGTCTATTGAATGAGACATGATTGGAATCAGTTCTTGAGAATAATAGAACTGATCCCTTTCTTCCCCTATTTTTCTTTGTTTCTCTCTCTTTCGTACACATCAGTTTCTGTTAAATTATTTTTGCTGACTGTCACAAACTGAGGCATTTGATGGTTTGCATTTCATGCCTCTTACCCTTGAGGCCACCAATCGTGAGGGAAACGGGGGAAAAAAAATGACGTTTACGCTTTTTGTTGGATCAAGAAAGCATGTTATTTATTTATTTATTTATTTTTTCTTTTTTGCATACATAAGTCATTTGTATCACATCCTTGCACATTAAGGATTGCATTAAATTGATTAAAAAAAATTACATTCACATTTACTAAAACTTTCTTCTCTCTCGCTTCTCTTTCTCCTTCTGCAATAGAAATTAAATAAGGATAAAGTAAAAAAGAAAATGTCATTAATTATCCAATAAGTGACTTATTTCTATAATCCAATTTTTTTCCTTGCAAGTGACTTACATACAAGTACAGAGTGGTACATAGGAATATACAATTTATTTCAAATCATAGCATTGACACAATTCCTTGAAACATTGTCAATTGAGTGCACGGTAACCCAAAAAAAAAAAGTTAATTGGGTGCATTAATAAAAGCAATCGAGCTATGAAAATTAGCACTAGTTTCACCATAAAACAGATTTTCTTATTTTCTAATTGAATCAGATAATTTGATCAAGTTTTGATACCTTGGATCTTTTGTTGCACTGCTGACTGCCCCAAGTAATATCTATTATTAGTGTACTTTCTAACATTTTAAAAGGCTTGATTTTGTATATTTTCTCAAATTATATATTTGACTAAAATATACGTAACTAACAAAGTAAGATATCTTTGGTGCTATGACCATTGTTGTAATGTGGGACATTCTCTATTCGGAATGTATCTCAACTACTAATTGTAACATCCCATCTTTTTAAATGTGGTTTTTTAAATGGGATTATCAGAGGTTCGAAGAAATTAATCAGAGTGGCATCGGAAAAGATTTTCTTTTTAAAACAATATCTCAAACAGAGTAGAGTATCAGAATAATTTTTAAAAGAGTGAGTAACTGATATACATTCTCTGTTGTTGAGTCTGGTTGCTATTACAGTGGTACAAATTTCTGGATATTTACGATTACAACGACCCCAAGGTACTTCTCTGCCCGTGCCCTCTCATTTGCTATTCATCCTTGTTCTTGTCCCCGTTCCACCAGTATCTGAGACTATGAGCTGGGGTTCAATTCCCATTGAACCCCAGGTAACAGTTAACCTCATGCTTATGTACAGTTATGTATGACAGATATTTATGATAAAACAACAATATTCATATTTAATATTCATTTCTCAAAGATAAAAGCACAACCATCATATATCCATATATATATTTATCATAACTTGTTTGCACTCTTCACCAGTGCCACGATGGCCTATCGTGTCCTCAGCGCGCTAGGAAAACTCAAACGGCATTACCAAAACTGTAACCCGTATATAGCTGTATGTATATTCAAATAATTTTTAAAGCAGAGTCACAGTCTATGAGCATATCTACCACATACAAGTGTACAATAAGCATCAGAGTTAGTGTTACAGTACGCGTCCGTACCTTCGTCGGTGTTCACGGTACGTTGTCGGTTGTGAAGCGATCACAGATTCCCTATGAGGTAATATTTCATTTATTAATTCACAACCAAGATCCCAATAGATATCCTAGCCACAAATGACTATTTTACCCCTGGTGGATTTATTAATTAATTCATTTCCTTTATCATTTTGAGAAAAACGCTGGTGCTTATCTGGGCAGAATTTCTCCTAACTTTAAAAAATCATAACTAATTCTAGAAAAATTGAAACGAGGATCCGTAAAATTCCTCAGAATAATTAGGATGTCTAGTTTCAAGGAAAAATAGTAGCCTTTGCCCAGATTCCACGGTTCATTCCCAGTTTTTAAGTTTTGAACATCTATCCAGAATTTTCCAGAAATTCGTAGCTCTAACTTTGGGAATTTTTATCTCTCTGTACAGAAATCATTTGGACATGTTATTTACATATTTAAAAATCCCTATATGTCTAATTTGACCATGAATTTTTCCAGAATGTTTCAACCATGTTTTCCACATAAAATATAGGCATTTTCATGATTGGTTCAGAAATTCCAGAACCGATGAAATTTCGTCAGAACTTCGTTACTTCGATGTTTCTCTTCTAGAAATTTTGCTAAAACTCTTTCTTCGTTATTTTTTTGAAATAAAGCTAATTTTAAACCCAGAAAAACATAAAAACAACTATTTCTAAAGGATTTAAAGATTAAACTACAAAACAATTAAAAACTTAAAAGCTAAAGCTCAAGAACTTACCTAGAACTTTGCTCATTCTTTCTTCAAGACTCTCACACTCACTTTCTCTCTAGATTTCAGATGTTGTTGCTTTGTGAATTGGTGAGGATTGTGAAGAGCAAAGGGTCCTATTTATAGTAGAGGCTCCATGTGCAAAAAGACTCATAATACCCCTCCCTACATCATCCCTTACATCATCTTATCCTCTTCCAAAGCCTTGAAAGTCTTCCACTAGATACATGACTCATGGCTAGGGTTGTGACTCATCTCTTAACTAGGCTAATGACTCATGCTTGTTTAGGGTGATGATTCATTCATAGAGCTTCTGATTCATCCCTTAGAGTGGTGACTCATGTAGTCTTAGGTTTATGACTCATCTTGAATCATTTTTTGCTCTTCCCTCCCTTACAAAATTGCCAAAAACCGTGCCCCCCTTATTTTCAGTTTTTTTCCCCTATTTTGATGATCCTATTAGTTGAATGTGGAGACTCTCTCATTGGTTTTGAACTCTAGAAATTTCTAGCTTCATTTTGAGACCAATTTTACCTATCTTTTCTATTGATTCCATTTCCTAAACAATTATAAAAATGACTTTGGTTATACTTGTTTTCATGCTTGATTTATGCTTCTTATGAATCTCAAATTAGTTTGAATACTTAGTTCATGAATTTCAAGATATGATTTAATTTGTATAGGTTTCATTAGCTTTTATCTAGAATTATTTTTATAAGCCAATTTAGTTATTCTAATTATCTATTTTCTCATTGGTTGCCAACTTGACTTATTTTATTTGTCCTCTTCCATTAGTTATTAAGAGCATTAATCTCAAGCCCCCAAAGTCTTCAAAGTATTCTTATCATCTTATCACTTTGTCCCCTTAGTTAATGGCTTGCATGTGCCTTATCTTGCATGTGATTATATGTCTAATATTAACAATTGTATTCCTATTAAATGGCCAAGAGTGAACCGTGTATACTCCCTCATTTTGATAATCAATTTTTGTGTTTTAATTAATCTAAAATTATCTAGAAGGGAAGCTTTCATTGGCTAATTCCAACTTCACAAGGATTACACTTTATGAAATTAAATTAAGGCCTTAGGATTTAGCTTTATGAGGTTTAATCCTAGCCCTTGATTTTAATTTGAGATTATTGACTTTTCAAAGCTTGATTAGCATCTTAATTAGAAGCCTAATTGTCTCTTGATTGTTGTATTATTGGTTCATGCACTAATTTGTGTTTGTTAGTAATCCATTTAATGCTAATCCCAATCCCTTATTGGTTCTCAACCTTTAGTTAGTTTAATATACTTCTATTTAATGACTATGGTTGTTTAATTGTAATTAATTAGCTAATCATTCCATTAGTGCCAATTATTTGTCCATTAAATGTTGGTAATTATTCTTTTATTTGTTCAAGTGTTTTGGTAATTTATTATAGCATTTATAACTTAGTATGAGCTAGGTATTAATTCTAGGATTTTAGAAAATCTAGTTTCTTTATTTGATTATGAATTTTGAGATTTATGTTCTCTTAATTTAATCCCTTGATTAATTATAAAAATTTACATAATCATTTTGTTTAGTGAAAATTCAAGTGTCTACTAATTCCTATTATGCTCCCATATTTATTTGATGTGTTTTCCTAATTTTCCTTGCTTTCTTTTGGTCCTATACAATCCCTAGTTTAATTTGGGAGTTGTTTGTATTTTTATGATATTTTATGTTTCCAATCAAAATTTAGAAAAATAAAACATGAGCTACCTTGAATTCTAAGGGAAAATAACCTAACAAATAAAATAAATATATCTCAAAATTTTAGACCACATATTCACCTATTTTAAATCGGTGCCATTAAACAACATGTTGAATTTATGATAATTGTTAATTTGCGGTATCACACTAATGACAAGAAAATCACATAATATGATGAGAAGATTGCAGGAGACAATCAAATTAAACACCAGAGCTGACATATCGCTTCCCTACATTTTTTAACTTTGCTGTATACAAGCTAGAGGCAAGCTCAATTGTCCACAAAAAATCTTGACGTACGCCTCTTTTGTTAATGGTAAAGCTTGAAGTTGTCAAGAAAAATTACAACCAGGACTTCATTAGTAGGTCAGATTTTAGTAAAGCTAAATTCAGGTTTAAGAAAAAAAATACATCTCTACTATAACAATCTTAGAGTTAAGTCTCGATTAATTATACATTTTACCTTATAGACATAAACTGGACATTTTATGTCCTTGAGTGTTCTTCAATACCTATACAGATCATAAAAATGAATATTGTTTCACACATTTGTTAGGAACTTCATGATCAATTGTGATCAATCTCACTGGACTAGTAAATCTTAATAGCATGTTTAAACAAACCACACAATTGTTGAATGGAAACTTCACAGTATACCAGTTCCACTGTCTTTCATACATTAGAGTGAGACCGGGGGGGGGGAAATCCAAGTCCAGGACCAGCTTCTGTGTGCCTGTGGACTCTGCAAATTAAGTGATTAGCATTTGAAGTGCATGAGAATTTGTCTGTAACTATTTATTCGAGAATGTGCCAATTTTAAGAATATTATTATTTAAAAGGGATAAGGATCTTGTTTCCCTGGAAGTTATTCCTCAGGAGCACTTAGCATCTAGAAGTTTTTTTTTTTTAGCAAAATTGCCCCGGAAGTTTTTTTTAGGAGCAATTTTGTCTTAAAAGTTTTTTCTTAGGAGCAATTTTGCCCTAGAAGTTTACAAATTAGAGTAACAATTTAACGGTCAAGATTAATGGAAAGGTAACATTGCTATGTTTTTAAATATTCTGGGAAATTTTGCTCCCAAAAAACCTTATAGGTGCTGAGTGCTCCTGAGTGAAAACTTCTAGAGCAAATAAGACCCTTATCACATGTTTGAAAAGATTTTTTACTGTTGGATTGTGTTTCTTCTTTTTAAAAATCCTTTTCATACTATTATTTAGGCTGAAATGGACATCCAACATATATATACAGTTGTGTGGCCAGTTCTGTTTGCTTTGGGGTTCTTTCCATATTTTTTATGAATATATTGGTCATGACCCAGTTTATGTTTCCACGATCGATTTAACCAACTTATTGGTCATTCCATATGTTGTCATTCATATTCTTAAGAGCTTGACACTGACTGATGTTGCTTTTTCCCCCTCATTTGTCTATTATTATTATTTTTAACTGTTTCTGTTGTTTTATTTTTGCTAATATGACTCCTCTTTTAATTTGCATGTTCCCTAACTGTAAAAAACATAGGCCGATATGAGGCCGAAAAAGTTCATTCTTATTACTAAATTTCTTCTCTCTTTATATTCTACTGTCTTTGGGTGGTTTGCATTTGGTGCCTACTACAGAACAAAAAATAAAAGTGGGACAAGGTATTCATTTAAACAAATGCACCAACATGTGCAACTTCGTTGTAACTTTTATTTGTGCTCACAAGATTTTAGTGAATAATCTTTATTTAGGTGGATGGTGATTGGAAAAATCCTCTGCCCTTTGTGGGGTAGGATTCTGTATCTACTGGTGGGGTCTATGCTGCAATTTCATCTGCTACTAATGCCAATGGTGGATACATGTTTTTTGCGCAAGATTATGAAGAACTTTGAGCTTCTTTATGTATTTTCTTTGCCTTTATTTTGGTTTCACATGTTGGTATGTTATTTGTTTCTCATGGTGCCTATGTGAACAAAAGTGTTTAAAGGAGAACTAGACCCCGAAAGTTTTGTATGACTTGTGGATATTTTTGAATAAAGATATTGGTTGATAAATGTATTATCATTGTTGTTATTTTTCTTAAATACGAACATACAATTGCCTTCAAGTCTCAGATCAAACTACTAACACTTTTAACGAAACATTGTAATTGAGTGCTTCACTAAAACCATTGAAGTGATCCATATCAATTGTTGATCATGTTTGAAATTTGGTTTGAATCGCTTGTCAGCAGAATGTGTGTGGACACTGGACTAGAGTTCTTATTTTCTAATTGAAACAGATGATTTGATCAGGTTTTGATACCTTGTGGACTTTCTATTATTAAAATAGGGTTTGATTTTGTATTCATTTTTAAATTGATGTTGCTAAAATCTAATTAAATACCACAAGTGTACGAGTCATGAAAATAGTAAGTGACAAATCAAGGTTATCCCATAGAAATTCAATTAAACTATTGATTAGGTGTTAAAGTTCCTTGGTTCGTTAAAACATGAGCAAAAAGAAATTTAAATACGTAAAATAATATCTCCTTTGTAATCTATCTTGCAATATAATATATATGTATGCTATTTAATTCATGCTGCCTCTGCCTCATGTCTTCAAATCTGCCGCATGGATTCTTGGAAATGTGATTTGTACTTATATATTATATCTTGCAATATATATATATTGTTTAATGAATTGTTTCCTTTTCTACTCAATCACATGATATCTCTTGTAAAATAAAAATAGGATATGAATAAATTTTATATTAAAATATCCTTTTATTATATAATTAATTAAAGGTGTCACACCCCAAAAAAGTCGAGAGAACCCACATCCCTAAAGCCTTAAATATACATAATTTTCATACTTCATATACACATATTTACCACACATAATATGATGACTATGAAATATTACAAAAATTATAGACTTTCTATAAAAATTTATGTGAAATCTCCCTTGAGGTTCACACCTTAGGAAAATTCTATAATAACCTGGTACAGTCAAGAGGAGCTCCGCTCCATAATAATAAAAGAAAAAAAAAATACACAATGTCTGGCAAGGATCCTAACTATAGCATACGTGGAGCACCTAGGATACAAAAATGAATACATGAGTTTAAAATTTTACATTAACTAGGAATCTTTCGGTATGATACTTCGTCTTCAAGACAACAGAATAATCCTTCATTGCTTAGTTGGAGGAACATGACAATTTGCACTATCTGAGACCAAAAATAATTTTCCGGGGAATAACGTCCCATTAAAATAAGTAAATAAAATACTAAAGGAATAAATTAAGCAAGTAAAATTTTATAACAATGAAATGATAATTATATTCAACTTCCAAGTACAAAATCAATAACGTAGATGCCATTATAAAAAGGTTGTTAATAAGAAAATACTAGATACACAAATAACTCATCGATGAAATTAGGTACCAACTGGTATGAAAAACTCAATATGAGTGAGGACTTAAACAAAACGAGAAACAAGCGTGGACACATAGTCCACGAAGGTAACTAACCAAGCGCAGCTCGAAGCCACGAAAACAAGTGTAGACACACAGTCCACGAGGGTAAATAACAAATTAGGCGCAGCATGAGGCTACGAAACAAGTGCAGGTATAAGATCTACGAATAACAAGCATGCAAACGAATCCCACGAATATCAAGCGAGCTCGAGGTTAACCATGGTGCACCAAGGACAAATAGTACTGCTATTAGTAACCAGCATTTTGTATTCAGTCCTCTCAAAAACGTTTTCAAGCATGCTTTGAGGGCAATTTATCAAAGCAAAGAAAATTTCTTCTTTCAATGCCTAGTTAACTCGGATCGAAAACAACATAATAGAATGCTCCAGCATGAAAGTTTACAGAATATCAAAGCATATTCTTCCAATCCCATCAGTCAAAAAACTTTTCATATAATAGTAATTCGCATAAAGGCATTTTAAATGTAAGACCATCTCAATATAAAAATTTACAAAGAATATCTTATAAATTGCAATTCTTTGCATAAAAATTCATAAATGATAAAATGTCATGGAACTAGTAACCTTGAATAAAATCATCATTTCATTTAAACATATACATAACAACAAGCAATTAATATAATTTCAACAAAACTACCTTGAGAAAATTAACGCCGAAGAAAGTTGATAGTTTAATAAAATAATAGTAAGGAAAATATCATTTATAAAAATTAAAATGGGACGCTATTCACTCACCTGTTGACTCCCAAGTGATTCAATTTGCCATTTTAACTAAACTTGAAGAAAACTTTCCATGTAGTAGCCACCTTTTATACCAACTTCTAAACTCTCTTCATCTCCCCTGCTTCTCTTTGGGCTTTGCTTCTTCCTTCAATCTGATAGCAAATACTGAATCCTATAAATTACTCATCAAGGATATATTAATTCATACACATATATTCATTTTGCACAATTAATCTTTCCCAAAGCCCTTGCACTCTTATTTTCCAATCAACTCTTAACTTGACTATTTTCTTAAATTTCAAGCTTAAGTTGGAGCTTGAACCTACAGCCTTTTTCCTTCTAGCTAATTGAAGCACTTGAACTTATTTAAATTTAATTTTTCTCGTAAAAATAATTGTTGGAACTTAAGTAACGCTTTTGGCATCAAAACAGCAAGCTCTAAATAAATTTTAGCACCATAAAGGGCACTTATCCTTATCTAGCACTTGAGAGCATTAGATAATGGTTTTTCTTCCCTGCTTTCACTTAAGAATTTCAGACCCTACAAGCTTTCCATCCATAACATACAAGTGATATTATATTATAATCATTTAAGCACTCCATCGTGCCCCCTAAACACAGCTAACAACACTTGTTTCCTAATTCTAAAACTTTTCCATCCTTTATTACATTCAACCAAAATAGCTAGTATTTAAAGTTCCTAACATCTGTCATATAAGAAACAACAAAACAGCCACCAACTAATTTATAACCTTTACTATTCAATCCCTATTTTAACAACTGCAATCCGTCTCAACCATCTAATTAATTGTTCAGCATTTAACCTGACAAACAACAACTAAATCTTCTTTAAAAACCGTCACTAGTCAAAACAGGGAAAAAATGTTCACAGCAAGCAGATTTTTTTTTTTTTGGAATATATTTCCATATCTTGACATTAACAATTCTTAAGCATCAACATACCCTTTAATCATGTGGACACATTAATTATCAAATCTTCAAAAATTCCAAGACAAGAACGCTGAATCAGGGCCAATATTCTTATCTAATTAATTATCCAAAGTTCAGATTCAACATCAAGCAACACCAATTTTATAGAACCCAACATCATTGGTCTCAATTCAGCAATCTCATAGCAGATAGACATTGAACAATAACAACTCACCAAATCACCCACGGACTGAACCAAATGAAGAGGGGAAAAAAAGACCAAACAGGAAAAAAGAAGCAGCAGCCAAAAATCACGACCAAAGGAGAAGGACGCGGAAGGTGGTTCGATCTCTCTATTCTCTTTTTTTCTACCAAGTTTCAAGCGGCCTTCTCTGGCTGAAAGCGAAGTCGTGAACGTTGGTAGGGTTATGAACAGTGCCGGCGATGATGGCAGTGGAGGTGGAAGCCTCCAATGACGACGATGGTGAACGGACCAGCAGTGGCAAGGAAAGGCGGAAGGACTGAGATGAATGAAGGAGGCAGGGGTATCAAATCCGAAGCTTCTACACTCTCTGCTCTCCTCTCTCACTCTATTTCAGTATTCGGGCGATATAAGAAATCTGATGCTTTCAACTTTTTTTTTTTTTTTAACACAGTGACATTTTGGTAATTTCAATATGATGAGAATAGAAAGAATGAAAAAATGCAGAGTCGGAATTCAAGCTCTTAACCTTAGAGGCACCCTTCAAGGCTTCAAATACCACCAGACCACAAAGTTTTCTGTGTTGCCACACTACGACAAATACTAATTTACGTTTACTACTATTTAAATTTACTCATCCCCAACTTAAGGAACATTCAACAAATCACAAAAATTTCATAAATAATAGAAAAATCTAAAATAGCATAAGTAAATGTTTTCTTTCCTAATAATCTATTATCTCGATAGTCTAAAAACATTTTCAGGGTTATTACATTCTTCCCCCCCTTAAGAAATTCGGTTTAAATATGTATTTGCCTCTAATCTTGAAGAAGTATGAATATGCGTATCACTTCCAATTTTTTGTGTAGCTCCTTCTAGGGAGTGGCTGTACTATAACAATTTGACCAAAGCAATTATTTTTTTCATCTTCGCTTCATGTCTCTACTCTAAAATGGCAATGAAACTTCTTGATGTGATAAGATCTCTGATAGAGCCCAGTAAAATAGACAGAATAATATAGGAATTGCCGAAGAGTATCCTCTGTTATATGTGAACATTGGAGAATACAATCTAAAGCTTCCTTCTGGCAAAAAGCTATCACACATACTACAAAAAAACTTCGCATTAGTCACGGAAAAAATTCCGTGGAAAATTATCCACGGAATTCCGTGGCAAAAAAAAGTGCTGTTTTTTGGACGGAAATTTTCCGTGGCTAATGGAAATTAGCCACGGAATTCCGTGGGTAATGGTGTTAGCCACGGAATTCCATGTCTAATTTCCGTGGCTAATTTTTTGCCATTGAAATTATCTACGGATTTTTGTGGGTAATTTCCCATGGAATTTTTTCTGTGCGTAATTCCGTGGCTAATATGAAGTTTTTTTTGCAGGCATGAATTTAACAGCAAGAACAAGAAAAGAACATAACACTCTTGGTCAGGTATTTGAGAGACCCGACCCCCTTCTCCTTACTCACTAATTGCCTGGATACATATACATTCCTCCTCCATCTCTATATAACGCACTCCTACTACCTGACAATGTCAGTAATACCGTTTTTTGATCATCATGCATCATCACTGCCAAGTCGAACTCAAGACATGAATGATGAAAGCAAAATCTTCTAACCAATCAGTCCCAGGTTCACTTGACAATACCGTTTATTCCTCTATGGTCCCCTTCTTTCTCTCCAGTGTACCCCTAGCAGACCTAGGCCCTAAATCTCCTTTGGCCCTTTTCTGATGAGTTTGGCCCCAATATTTGTTAGGCCCATCAATCTCCAATTAATTGAACTCAATTTCAATAAAATGAGAGGGACTAATTTACCCAAAAAAAAAAAAGAGAGGGACTACATAAGTATTATTCGTAAAACATTGGACGAATTCTAGATAATTTGATGGCAAATCTAAACAATAAGTTATCGCACCCTCCCTTTCTAATATCTCAAATGAACTGGTATACTTACAGCTCAGCTAGCGTTTCTTCCCAAACCCCATAACACTCCTTAGAGGTGAAACCTTCAAGATTACTTTGTCTTCAGCCTTAAATTTCAAGTCCTTACAACTATGGTCTACATTAGACTTTTTCCGGCTTTGAGTGGTCAACATCCTTTGCTTAGTTACCTTCATTTTTGCTTCAACGATTTGTACAAAATAGGAACCCAAAATTTCGTTATCACTATCTTGCAACCATCCAAATGAAGATGTACATGGCTTGATATATACTCCTTCAAATTAAACCATGCGATTTGAAAACATAACTTGATGGCTATTATTAAATATGCAAATTCCTTTAACGGTATCTTAATCTCTTCCAAGAACCAAAATTCAAGATCTCAATATAACATCAAGATTTTGAATTTTTTTCCTCCAAATATAACAGCAATTGTGCCAGCAGTCAAGGCTCATATAAATGTCTTCCAAAGGAACAAGGGAAATTAAAGGCCTTGCTGCGGAATAGCAAATGCTGAAATATTATGCTACTTCAAAATCTCATCAATATGCATTTGAACATACTTAACCAAATTGTAGGGTATTTTGACAGAAACGAAATACGCCAACTTAGCCAATCTAACAGTTTTCACTTATATAGAATCAAACCCTTAGTTGCTTGAGGTAGCTCAATAACCAGTTTAGGTTTATTGTAATATTACAACAGTTCTACCTAGTCAATGATAATTCCTACGTATCCCCTCGATTTCTATCTACAATAGCTTGCATATCTTTTTTGTTTAAACAGTGAACACTTCTAATCTAATCAATAGAGAAGAACATGCTTGCATAAGCAAGAAAATGCAATTCTCATAAATTTCAAACCTTTATGTTTGCTCTGACACATAAATGTTTACCAAGATTCACAAATATCATTTGTGCCAAGCCTCCCATAAATTTTCTACTTTAAGAAGCTGCTATTATATTTATATCACTACTAGAAAAAACCGTTTTTGCGACGGAAAAAATCCGTCGCAAAACTATGTTTTTCCGTCGCAAAACGATTTTGCGACGGATTTTATCCGTCACAAAAAAGGGGTGGCAATTGCGACGGATTTCAAAAATCCGTCGCAATTGAGAAGTTGCGACGGATAGAATTTCAAAATTTGCGACGGATTTATATCCGTCGCAGTTGTGATGGATTTATAATCCGTTGCAAATTGCGACGGATTTCTAAATCCATCGCAAATTTAATCATTTAAAAGAAAAATATTTTTTTAGTTTTTTTAAAAATAATTTTTTAAAAAATTACATAAAAAATAGGAAAAAAAATTGTATACTATAAAAATATATAATAACAATCCCAAAGAATTTACATAGAGAAAACAAAATATAAATAATAATGTTGTGAACAATATGTAATTAAAAAAAAAGTCTAAACAGCAGCAATATGGTCACCTTTGTCATTGAAGTAGAATCTGCATATGATTCATCATCTCCTGTGTTTGATGCACCAGTATGGTCATTCGATCATTCCGTCGCAAAACTCGATTCCTGAAAAAAATAAAAAAAATCATATAAAAAATTACGAAATTAAATAGAAATGTACAAAATCCTTTGAGTTTTTTATTTTTATTATTCATATGCCTTCAAGATTTTAATATATAGGAATTATAAAAGGAAGATCCTAATATCTAGGAATTATAAAATAAAAAAGCAATTACAAAATTCAAATTCCATAATCCGATTAGATCCTAAAATATCTCTAACTACCAAGATTATACATTATACAGAAATTTAATATCCGCTGCATATAAGCAAATATAATATAATAAAGGGTGAAGGAACGTTTTCGCCAATGAACAATTAAGCTAAGAGCAATTTTACCAAATAAGTTTTAAGAGGTCCAAAATTACCAACAAACAATAAAATTTGACAAATTTTCACAATTCCGTCATCTGCCTTTTAACGACCGTTTAAAGGCTCTGCCACGTTGGATTTGTCTTTCCTGACTTCGTCGCAGAGCAGAAGCTTCGTGAATTTGGAAAAAAATTGGAGATCCCCAATCCCCATTCCTCCCTTTCGTCGCCCTTCCCTGTCTCTCTGTGTTTGGCCAGCGGTGTGCGCGTGACTGCCTCCGTTCGCCGCTGCTTTTGGTGTCATCTTTTCCCTTTTCCGTCACCGGCATGTGCGTGATGATGTGTCGTGGCTCTGGCTCGAGCTCTTAATGCGATCCTCTTTTCCTTTTTCTACGCTGTGTTTCTGGTGTGCAGCAGAAGGGATGGAATCTGAAGCATATTGAAAGTGAATTTGGGAGCTCAATTTGGGTAAAGTGAGTAGTTTTCGGAGACTTCTCACTGGTTCGATCTCCTCGCTCGTCCAGGTCGACGCCGTTTCATTTACAAATAGCGCGTATTCCTCTAAGCTTTCAGATCTTCTAAACCCAGTTGGAATTAATCTAGAACTGGGGTCGCAAACCATCATATCGGAGGAATATGATATTAGGACCTTGCAGATGAGACGATCATACATTGAAGCAACAACGGTGCTGAATAACACACAAATTGGAGGATAGGATTCTTGACTGGAGAAGTGGACAAGTTGGGGATCAAAGACGCTGGTTTCTTATGCCAACACCAAAGCAATGCGAGAAATCGAAAAGCATGGCAGGAAATCGAACAAAGAAGGCAGACAATAATCATCCATTCTTGTACAAATTGGGTTTTGTAGGCGTTGGCAATCAAACCGCAAATCTGGAGCGTCTTGACTTCTTGAATTGAAATCGCAAAACGACTCCATGATGAAAAAGAGTTGAGAGTAAGTCAAATCCAACGTGGCAGGCCTTTAAACGGTTGTTAAAAGACAGATGACGGAATTGTGAAAATTTGTCAAATTTTATTGTTTGTTGGTAATTTTAGACCTCTTAAAACTTATTTGGCAAAATTGCTCTTAGCTTAATTGTTCATTGGCGAAAACGCTCCTTCACCCTATAATAAAAAATAGTTATTATAATTTCCTCTCTTCTAATAATAAATTAAGATTCCTTCACTGTTTGCTTCCTCTGCTATATGAAAAGTTAAAGCATCAAATAATTCTACACAAGAAATGGATACTCACTGTCTTCCCTGAAGTGCAAAGGACTTTGATTTCTTCTCCATTAACTGCCAAAACCTCACCATCAATCCAAGATACATCAGAGTCTTTTACCCAAACATGGGACCCAACAACAGGATTAACAGCAGCAACCTACAATGCAAAATGTGGCAACATAATTATACATCCAAGTTCCCTCTCTTATTGTATAATGCATATCAAATCCCTAAGCACTAACACTGCATATACACACATTCGAAAGAAATGGCATTTAGAGGGACACAAACATCAAGAATAAAGCAGAGAGAATGTATAAGGGTTTATGCAATTATTAACTTAAAATAAACATGATTAAAATGTAGAACAAGGAAGGCATTAATATCAATTAAACAGCACAGAAAGTCATTAGCATAGGCAAAAAAGGATGAATATATGGTTTCATAACACAGGGCACATTTTAACCCACAAGTGTGTTGTTTTGATGTTAAGCCCCAAAGAGTAAGGCCTGACTACTTTGACTAACTAACAGGTTCAACCCGGAAAAAAGTTGCAAGAATTCATTATGATGTTGAAACACATTCGGAAACCAAAATATGCTCTCAACTCTTCGAGTCGTTGAAAATCATCAGAAATGGTAAGTGATGCATCAACAAGACTGCACCAAATTAAATCTTAACTCCTATGAGGCAACCGTCGGGAGAATCCACATAAGAGTGGTCAATACTCAAAACAAATTCAGCTTAAAGTGAATCAAAATTCAGGTAGAACTAGCAAAAACAATACGGGATGCTTCCCGGACTAAGATCAAGTAGCCAGAATTTAGTGCTTCCTGATTCTCCAAAGAGCAATGGGGAGAAGGAAAAACAATGTCCCTAGAAATGGTCTCTTGTAGTGTTGTTTGCTAAATAAAATCGGTCAAATCAATAAAAAGAAGCGGCATCCCATTTAGAACGAGATCAAAATTCATTAGATAAACCATTTCTAATAAAGCTAGAGATCCAATTCCAGCTCTTGGCAGTAGTGAAGGTGAAATATCACCTAGAGGGGGGGTGAATAGGTGATCTCAAAAATTCTTTTGGACGTACGATTGATAAACGATGAAAGCAGTAAGAAAAGTAAAGAGAAATGACACAGAGGAATTATACTGGTTCGGTCGAACTCTTGACCTACGTCCAGTACCCAGACACTCTGGGATTTTCTACTATCACTCAAGAACAATTACACATTCTGTAACTTAGGATGATCGTTTCTCCCTAGGACTCACTTCCCCTTATAAGTTGTAATTGTACACAATCAGATACACACTTTGTACTCGAAAGTTATCCTCTTTCTAGGATACACTCCCCCTTACAAGTTGTATTCTGATTACCCAATCTCCAAGTCTCACGACTTGAGATTCTTACAATGAATGATATACACGAATATGAACTCTCTCACAGAGTAGATGTTGATAAATACTGAAGTACAAGATATCCGAAGATATCAATGGAATGGACAGAACTGTTGAATACAATAAGAGTAGAATGCACAGCGTTTTTCGGTGCTTGATGAATTCAAAACTTCAGGTATATATAGTTGATCTCATGACCGTTGAGAAGCTTGAAGAAATATCCGTTGAGTCTCTTTAAAATGGCCGTTAGAGATGAAGCAGAAGATCCGGAGTAATCGCCGTCATTTATTCCCGTAATGGTGTTTATGATCGTTGAATAATCGCGGTCATTAATTAATTCCTGTAATTGTGATTATGACCGTTGAAACCCAGCAAAGGAAATGAAATATTCTTGCCCAGAATGTTGCAGAGATAAGTTTGTTGTTGAGTTTCTCGAATAGGCAAGTTTAATGAATTCCGAATTGCCATGATCGATATCCTGTGTTGATCTTCATTCTAATAATCTGTAACTCATTAATAAATTGATTAAATGCAATTATGAATAGTAATGAGTAATGAATTGAGGAAATAGAGTCACAATCAATTGAATTTGATTTTCTAGAGACGGTGATTTGATGATTAGAAAGATGTGACTTTCAGTTAAAGAGTTGATGACTTGAGGTAATGACTCAAGGTAGTAAAATACTTGACTCGAGGCAATTGATTTTAGAAAATCAAGTCACAGGATGAAGGTGTCTAAGACATGACTTGAGTTTGAGAAAGAATTGACTTGAGTTGATGACTTGAGGTATTCACTTGATATGCAAGAGTCAATGACTTTCTCTTTGAAATGCACAAGTTGAAAGCTTTAACTTGATATAAGAAGTTAATGACTTGAGTTAATGACTTGAGTCATTAACTTGAGATGCAAAAGTTAAACCCGATAATTTCAAAAGAAATGAGCAAATGAAAGCTTGACTTGAGTTAATAAGTGAATGACTTGAGTTAGTGACTTGAGTCATTAACTTGATATGCAAAAAGTTAAACCCGATGTTTTCGAAATAAATGGCCAAATCAACACACTACTACAAAAACATGTCTATGACGTCTATTTATTGCGCCTTTTAACGTCTAAAAATGTGAGAACGTCTATCTGGGGGGCGCAAAAAGCGGAGACTTTCGGAGTCTAACTATTTCTTAGACTCCAAAAGTGGAGACTTACGGAGTCTAAATATTTCTTAGACGTCATAAGTATTTTTTTTAAAAAAAAAAACAAAATAGATGGGGACGGTGACGGTGTTAAACACAAATCCCAGACGTTTGAGATCTGAAAAAAAATCTAGAACTAAAAAACTCCAGAACGCAATATACATATCTAGGAAGTTTAAGATCTGAAAAAAAAAATCTAGAAAGCAATAAACAGATCTAAGAAATTTCGGATCTCAAAAAAATCAAGAACACAATAAACAACTGTAAGAAATTTCAGATCTAGAAAAAAATCTAGAACGCAATAAACAAAACATCACCGGATCTATCATCTATAGCACATTGAAAGCTTTAGGAACACAGATCTGAGTTCGTGTTTTTGAAAAATAACAAGAGCAACTCAAAATTTTTTTAAAAAATCTATAGATTCGTGTTTTTGCTCACCTTTGCCATCGTCCTCCTTCATTAGCTCAGATCTAAGTGTGATTTCAGTAAAAGAAGACAGAGAGGCTTGCAATACCGGAAAAAGATGACGAGGAAGACGCACGATAGTTGACGGAAAAAGACGAGAGGGAAGACGAGCACAAACCACGCTAACGGTGAAGGGAGGACGGCGAAGGAGGGGCGATGACGGAGGTGGGTCGACGATGAAGGTCTCAGGCAACATCTGAAAAATGAAGGTGTAGTCCTGCAGAGTAGAGAAGGAAGAGATATGGAAATTAAATGAAATGAAGTGGGGGAAGAAAAAGAAAAAGTCGTGTCTGGGGAGGGACTTTTGGAGTCTAAGTTCAAAACTTAGACTCCAAAAGCATGATTTTTGGAGTCTAAGTTTTAAACTTAGACTCCAAAAGCATGATTTTTGGAGTCTAAGTTTAAAACTTAGACTTCTAAAGTGTGTCTCGCGGGTCCCACACATAACCCTCTGCTACACCACGTGACTCCCTGCTGCACGATGTGACGTTCTTTGCTGCTGTACGTCATGACTTTTAGAGTCTAAGTTTGAAACTTAGACTCCAAAAGCATGGCTTTTGGAGTCTAAGTTTCAACTTAGACTCCAAAAGCATGGCTTTTGGAGTCTAAGTTATAAAGTTAGACTCCAAAAGTGTCCCCTGCTACTCCACGTGACCCCCTTGCTGCATGATGTGACATTATTTTTGGAGTCTAAGTTTCGAACTTAGACTCCAAAGGTGGACTTTTGGAGTCTAAGTTCCAAACTTAGACTCCAAAAATCAACTTTTAATTACAAGAATGCCACCGCCTTTTTTTTTACTTCTTTTTTTCAAAAAAGGACGTCTCTTTTAGACGCCAAAACTGTTTTTTGTAGTAGTGACATTTGACTTGAGTCAATAAGTGAATAACTTGAGTTACCAACTTGAGTCAATGACTTGATATTTCAAAAGTTGAACCCGATACTATCAAAGCAAAGTGGCCAAATGAAACCTTAACTTGAGTTAAAAGTAGATGACTTGATTGGAAAAAAAAATGAAGAGGATTTGCCTAGAGTCATTTGTGCTATAGTGGAAGGAATGCTTTGACGCAAGTCATAATTGTCTAGAGGCAAATGGTGAAAGTTTAACAAAATTACAATTTTGCCATTAAAAAAAAATTCATCGCGAATGACTTGCAAGAGTGACTTCCATGAGTTGAGGCAAAGGAGGAAGTCATCGTAATTACAGTTTTGCCATTAGAAGTGAATTTCAAAGTAATTATGATTTTACCATTATATGTGTATTTTTCCAAAACTTGCGGGAATGACTTGCGTGAACAAATTAGATGACTTGAGGCAAAAGAAGAAGTTAGGCGTAATTACGGTTTTACCATTTTAAATGGATTTTCTGAAACATATACTTTGAGATAAAATATTGAATGACTAGAGGCAAACCAGAAACTCCAAATTTTCATCTAAAATTAAGATTCAATTACATTATAATTGTTATCATCAAAACATGAAAAACATGAGAACTAACAAGTAGCAGGCCAATTAATTGATCTAGAAGTATTGGAACCCCTTATCCACAAATCCATCTCAACAAAAGTGGATTCTCTAGCCACCAAGACAATGCGAGACTTCGAATTGACTCGACAGTGAGCATAAAAAACTCAGATAAATGAGCAAAGAATACCATTTTGTGGGAGATTGATCGGATCAAAAACTAAGGGAGCTCCCGGATCTAGTTCCAATTCCTCCCACCGATGCACTACTCAACTCGAAATAAAGATCCCTGCACTTCTCTCCTCGTTCAATACCAGGACACCAGCCTCGATATTTGCTTCGAAACAATCCGAAATAATGACGAACAAAATTTAAGAACCAGAATGTTTTCAATCTTTGTTCTCAATATACAAACGAATAGATTAGTTCATTGAAAAAGGAAAATTAGTTCAGTGAAGAAGAAGAAGGAGAACTCACTTGGACCGTCAAGGATGATTAGTGTGGTAAGTGAACGACTCTACTTCGTGGAGATCGGGTGAGTGCGTAAACTATTTATATAGGACAGAAAAACTTTGTTTTTTTTTTTTGCCAAGAAATTTCACTCACCTCTGCAAAACCCTAAACTACCGAGATTGCTAACTTTGCAGTTGTTGTCGGCAATGAAATGGCCAAAGATGAAGTTCCCAGGGCGGAACGCCTGACCGAAGGTACCGGATTTGACAGAATCCATGGTGCCAAGCTCGAGATCCATGAGGACGGCAGGAGGGTTTTGGCGTTGGAGAAAGGGTAGACGAATAGGTGGAGACGGAGTACGAAATAAGAAGGGCGGGTGTGTGAAAGTTTGCGACGGATTTCGTTTTTCGTCGCAATTTGCGACGGAAAAAATATCCGTCGCAAAATTTTACTTGAATATATACGGGTTACAGTCTTGGTAATGCCGTCTGAGTTTTCCTAGCGCGCTGAGGACACGATAGGCCATCGTGGCACTGGTGGAGAGTGCAGACTGGATTGATGTGAATATATGAATATGTAATGATTGAATTGATATGTGAATATGCTATACTGTCATGAAATACCTGTCATATATAACTGTTCATAAGCATGAGGTTAACCGTTACCTGAGGTTCAATGGGAATTGAACCTCAGCACTTACCATAGCCTCAGGTTCTGGCGGAGGCAGAGTTGCTGACAAGGGTAAGCAGCCAGCTTGAGGATACGGGCGGGGGATTGTTCTGCTGATATTGTCTTTCTGTTTTGTTTTCGGCTTAGTTTTGAATACTCGAATTACTCGGATGACTGTACTAATATCAACAACAGATGATTATCAGTTACTCGTTTTGTTTTGAAGGGAAAACTTTTTCTGATGCCACTCTGATTATTTTCTGAAACGCTCTGATATTCCCTTTTGAAAACCACTTTTAGAAAAAGATGGGATGTTACAGTAAGAGTTGTAATTATACAAGTTTTGTATTATTATAATATCACATGAATATTCCTTCGGGAATTTTAATATAACCAGCTTATGCCTGGGCATTTTATATCAGTTACTCATTATCTAAACGTTAGTGCATGCTCTCCGTTCCGCATTACTCTTAGCGATAGCACCTCAAACTCTGTTGATTTTTCTAAAACTACGTGTCATCGGACACAGTATGTAGTATGGAATTTGGGGTGTTATAGATGGTGTATCAATGGGTCCTGGAGAGAATATTTTGAAGGGTTAAATATCAAATTTGCCACAGAAGTTTCCCAAATGGAGCGCCCAGCACCCGGAAGTTTTTTGGGTAGCAAATTTGCCCTGGAAGTATGAAAAAGGTAGCAAATTTGCCCATCCGTTAATTTTGACCGTTAAGTTTGACTAACTGTCCACGTGGCATGCCACCTCATCACACGTGGCATGCCACCTCATCACACGTGGAATTTAAAAGAAGGGCAAAATTGCTACTTTTGTAAACTTCCGGGGCAAAATTGCTCCTCAATGAAAACTTCCGGGGCTAAATTGCTCCTTAATGAAAACTTCCAGGGCAAAAATGATACTTTTGATTGATGAGGTGGCATGCCACGTGTGATGACGTGGCATCTACGTGGACTTCTGTCACTTTTGGGTAAATTTGATACCTTTTCAATACTTCCGGGGCAAATTTGGTACCAAAAAAACTTACGGGTGCTGGACGCTCCATTTGGGAAACTTCCATGGCAAATTTGATATTTAACCCTATTTTGAATAATGGACATGATTTTATGACGAGTTGATCAAATCATAGAAACCTAAAAGTATAATTGTACCCACAAAATCTCTTCAATCTATATAAGCCATGAAGTACCAAAGTCTTCAATTTGATGAAAACTATTTCCTTATCCTCATCATTCTCCCCCTCTTGTTTGTTATAATTTCCTCTATTTGACTGCAGCCACCAATTAAGAGATGTGTGACATGGACCAAACTTCGAGCAATTGATGATGTCATCAAAGTGATCAGTCTATGACACGATATCACTTCAATATGTGTGAGATTTGGTGCGGAAACTAAAAATGGTGACAAGCTTCCTGAAATGGGAATATTGAGGAGAGTCAATTTTGGAATGGGAGAAGCAAGTGCAGCAATGTCATCCCCTCCAAAAGCCTCTGCAAAGTGCCCACGCAACAGTAGCTCCTCTAAATTTGGAAAGCTCTTCAACAAAGTTTTGTAGAAAATGGTTGTTGTATTCTTAGCATATAGACAAAGCAGTTTCACTTTGGGGAAGTGATTTATTGGAAACTATCCACTCCCTATCAACTCGGCCGGTTTACCCTCCAGTTTTAAGTCTTCCAAATTATGAATAACCTGAACAATGTAGAAATAATAAGTAAATTCTATTAAAAAAATGTAACAATCAATTAACACATCAAAAGGCATATGCTCTTTTATGACGACGGATGTGTCCAATAGTTAATGAGAAGTCAATTTTTCTGTCACACTCCTACTGGCCTCACCTTTTCAGGTGGTGGGTAGAGTGATTTATACTTTCAAATAAATAAATACATATCAGAGTATCTACGCAGCAGAGCAATGAGAATAATTTGGACAATATAATTCTTATAAAGTAAATGACTAAACAAAATAAGTCCCTCTAAGGGTTAATATACAGTCATCCAGATAAATATCCCAAAATTGTAACATCCCAATTTTCGAAAGCGTTTTCAAAATAGTTTGATCAGAGTAGAGCATTGGAATAATTTAAAAGAGCGAGTATCTGATAAACTTTCACTATCGTTGTATCTGGTTGCTTTAAACAACGGTACAATTATCCAAATAATTAAAAGTACATTAATACATATCCAAAAATAAATTCTTTGGCCGGGTGCTCACTGATGCTGCTTACCCTTGTCTTTGGCCTTGACGCCTCCGGATCCTGAGGCTATAGCAAGAGCTGAGGTTCAATACCGATTGAACCTAAGGTAACGGTTAACCTCATGTTTATGTAATAGTTATGTATGACATATATTCATGACATTACAACAATAATCAATAGAACAACTCAGAATAGATTTGTCTAGATAACGGTACACAACCACTGCATATGTCCGTTATCTCTAGTCTACACTATTCACCAGTGCCACGACGACCCATTGTGTCCTCAGCGCTAGGAAAACTCAACGATATTATCAAAACCATAACCCGTATATAGCTGAACGTATATGAAAAACCTTAAGACAGAGTCTTAATCTATGAATACATCCATCACATATAAAAGTACAATAAGTATCAGAGTTAGTGTTACAGTACGCGTCCGTACCTTCGTTGGCGATATCGGTACGTTGTCGGTCTGTAGGTGATCACGTTTATCCTATAATGGTAATATCGCATTTATTAATTCACAAATAATATCCTAATAGATAACTTAGTCACTAATGACCATTTTACCCTGGGTGGAATTATTTTCTCAATTTATTTCCCTTAAATTTCGTAAAAAACGCTAATTACAGCATTTAGGTTAGATTTTTCGCCTAACTTTGAAAAATCATAACTAATTCTAGAAAAATCGAAACGGGGATCCGTAAAATTTTTTGGAATCCTTAGGATGTATATTTTCAAGTAAAAATACTCACTGTCTCCCAGATTATATAAATCATTCCCAATTTTAAAGTTTTGGGCTTCTGCCCAGAATTTTCCCAGAATTTCGTATCCCAAATTAGAGAAATTTTGTGTCACTGTACAGAATTCATTTTAACATGTTCTTGGTATATTTGAAAAGCCCTATATGTCTACTTTAACCATGAATTTTTCCAGAATTTTGTAACTTCATTTTAAACATGAAATATTATCATTTTTATCACTGGTTTCAGAGATTTCTACCTGATGAATTTTCGCCAGAGCTTCTGATAAGTGTATATTTTATAATTAAATAAGTATAAATTCTGAGAAATATTTGATTAGATTTATTAATTTCTTATACTTATTTAATTATCTTTGATATATTTATCTATCTTTTAATTAAATATAGGATAAAGAAATATTGTAACAGAAAATCTATTGATATCCTAATTTATTTTGCAGGAGATATGATATAATCTAAGAGAGAAGAAAATATAGGAAGAATGCAACATTATAGAGCAAAAATATTCAACTATAAAGGATATGAAATATTATATATTAAATAATATAATATACTCTAAGTTGTAATCCACGAGAACAATGGACAAGAGATCATCAGATTGGATATAACCAATCTTTTAAAGTGGAGGCATGCCGTGGGACCCGCAGGGAAAAGGAAGCAAAAATTGATCCGTTAAACCATTATAAATTGGAACACCACGCATCAGATCAGGGAGGTCGCAATTCGAAACACGCACGGATTCTAACGAGGAGAGAGAATGGACCACGCACAAAGACGCAGGCCAGAGGGAATTCAGGCGCACAACACCGATCAGGGAGGAGCAGCATTTTAGTTATCTCCATCATCTCTACAGGAGGACGGAAGGACTGTGGAGGCGACGGAGAAGCTTTCTTTTCTAGTTCTTTCTATTCTTTTAAACCTGAATTCTTGAGTTTTATCTTTTCATGGATTTTAGTTTAGCCATGTGTGGCTAGACTCTTTTCGCAACCTAGAGTAACTATGAACTTATTTGTGAATTAGATTTTATTTTCATTGTTTAGTTAAAATTAATATTAATTTTGGGTTGCTTAATCTTGTTTGAATTTATCTATTTAGTGACTGGCCATCATTGAATATGAATTAGAGAATTAGGATTTACCTTGACGAAGGGAATTTTAATTAAGCTCTCAGATTAAGTAATATGGGATTAAATTATGATTTAATTTGCGGTTAGGATAGACATATACCTAATGGCCCCATATAATTGTTGAAGAGTGTGTCCGAATTATGTTGCCTCTTCTGAGTAATTATGTTAGACATAACAAATTATGCTTAAGAGAGGGTTATAAGTAGACCGACAGGCACTTATAGATATTTATACTCGAGATTAACAAAATTGATATTAAGGTTAATTAAATTAATGAAAACAATGTTTAGGAAACAAATAAGGGATTAGTGACTCTAGGTTGTGCGTTCGATTAGTTGGTAGTTTTTGTTATTTTAATTTCAGTTTTGATTTCTTTTACTAATTAAAGTCAATTTGATTTGCTTAACTTAAACGAAATTGCGAGATTAATGCTTAACTGAAGTTGTGGGTACTAAGTCCTCGTGGGAACGATACTCTACTCATCATTTTATTACTTGATACGACCCGTATACTTGCGGAGTACATAGGCTTTAAATTTTGCCCTATCAGCTTCGCTACTTTGATTATAATTTTCCAGAAATTTTGCTATACCATGTGGCTCATCTAATTTTTGAAATATCACTATTTTTGACTATGAAAACATGATATTAAAATTACTCTAGCATATTTAAAATCAAAGCTACTTCTAATTATGAATTTAAGAACTAAAACTTAAAGAACTTAAAGCTAGAGCTAGAGAACTTACCAAGAACCTTGTTCCTTCTTTCTCTAAGCCACTCACTCTCACTTTGCTCTCTAGGATCAGATGCCTCTTGGTTTTTGACGTGAAAAATATGAAGAGGTTGGGGGTCTATTTATAGGAAAGATTTAGGGACATCATTGGTATTAAAATATAACTAACATGAATCCTAACCATTGAATTAAAAGAACACTTTTTGAAACTCAATCCCTACCCCTTAAAGCTTGGTCGACATGCAAAAACGAATTAGCAATTCTGTTGTGCTTTTAATAATTCAAATACCTTATATTATTCAATGATTAACAACCAAATAAAAATTTAGTTAGGGATTTTCTTGTGGTTTAATCAATTTCCTTCGTTAAACCTTTAATCACAAGAATTATGGCTTCAATTAGAAGTCCATATTATCCATTTAATCAATTTAAGATTAATTCCAAAAGTTTGGGAAGAGACTTTGGAGATACTCTATCCCAAGCCTAAAATATGCTTATTCAAGATTTATCCTTATATTTGATTTATCATTAATATATGTTCAGATACAATTTATTTTCTATAGATTCCCCTTGATTTTTAAGGATTTAGAATTTAGATTACTTGATTCTTGATTTATCTCTTTAGTGGATTTCAAATTATTATTAAATTGACGACTTCTCAATTTTAATATATTTTAGATATAATTTGATATATTTGAGAAGTCATTGTCACTAATTTAAAGAGATTTTATTGAGATTTTAAGAGAAATCAATCTGGATATATCATTTGTGGGATTTCAATTTAAAATAGAAGCTTTTGAATTTAGGAAATAAATAATAGTAATAGGAAGTTTTCAAAAAAAAAAAAGAAAATCAATTCTTCTTATATAATTTCCTTTTCTTGTGCACAATCAGACATCATGAGGAGTAATTATTGGATTTGTTTCCAATTCTTTGTTTGGGAAATATTGAAGGATTGATGATACGTGGGGACCACATGAAAGGAGGATGCAGCAGCAACGTGGTGGAGAATGAGAGATGGGAATAGGAAAGTTTGCCTAAAAGGAAAAAGGTGAATTGGACTTTTTGACCAAAATAAAAATAAAAAATAAAAAAAGTACCAAACTGGAACACTTTTGAAAATATTTCCCAGAGTAATGCAATCTTAGAAAACATTTTCCAAAATAAGGCAGTCAAACCTGGAAGTTTGACTGACGTTTTTAATCACGTCAGGGATACTGACGCCACCCCTAACAAGACACTGTTGACGCCACTTTGCGTCAACTACTGGACGTCAATCAATCAAGCAATTAATTGATTAATTGACGCCCTTTTGGGCGTCAATTAAAAACGCCTTTAGGCGCTAATTATTTTGGCGTCTAAAGGCGTCATTTTTTTTAAAAAAATATAATTTAATAATATAATTTTAAATTATAAATAATAATTATATTTAATTATAAATATAATTTTAATTAAAAATTAAAAAAATTAAAATTTATTATAAAATATGTAATTTAATAGCTCCTTAAGTTTGTTTTTAGCTAGCTACTTAGATTTTTTTTTCTAAAAAAAAAATTTTAAAGACTGTTCTTCTGAATTATGTGGAGTGTCAGAATAATTATAACATCCTGTTGGATGCCAAATCAAAACTATTTTAGATATTCATTATTATTACAGCGTCTTTCTGGAATTGACTGGGGATTAAAATAAAAGATGGGTTTGATCATTTTATTTTTTTGGTTCTTCAACTAATTGTGCCATCTAATCTGTCATTAGTTAAAGAACCAAAAACATAAAATGATCAAACTCACCTTTTATTTTAATCCCCAGTCAATTCCAGAAGGATGCTGTAATAATAATGAATATCTAAAATAGTTCTGATTTAGCATCTAGCAGGATGTTATAATTATTTTGACACTGCACATAATTCAGAAAAACAGTCTTTAAAATTAAAAAAAAATCTAAGTAGCTAGGTAAAAACAAACTTAAGGAGTTATTAAATTACATATTTTATAATAAATTTTAATTTCCTTAATTTTTAATTAAAATTATATTTATAATTGAAAGAGGAGTTTTATACCCAAGAGGGGGGGTGAATTGGGTATATTAAAAATTTTCGAAAACTTGTTCTGTTTTTACACTCTCAGAACAGGGCAGAACAGAGGAGATAGAGAGAAAAGCTTTGCACACAACGATTTATACTGGTTCAGTCCTTTCTCTGACCTACATCCAGTCCCCAAGCCTCACTTGGGATTTTCAATCCACTAACTCAACAATATTGATTACACGCTCTGTACCAAGAGTTGTTCTCTCACTAGAACACACTCCCCCTTACAAGTTGTAATCAATACACCCCTACTACCAAGTCCCCTGACTTGTATCTCAATCAATAAATGATTTACAAATGAAACTCTCTCACAGAGTAGATAGAATGAACACTGAAGAACAAAGTATCAAAATGATACTATTACAAGTGAAAGCTAATACACAATAAATGAACTTAGTAAATTTTCGCTCTGAGTTGGTGTATCAGCTTGAGAAGGAGTTAATGCTCTCTATTTATTGGTAGAGAACATTAAATGACCGTTGTAAGATGATTCCAACCGTTGTGGATGATTAGCTTAAGGTCTGGACTTCTTTTCTCTCTAAACTTCTGCTAATCCAAGTCTTAATGTAGTCTGATGTGGCTCTCTGAGTTTTTACCCGTTGGATATGACTTTACTTGATGTAGTAAGCATTCGTTAACGTTCATTAGGCGTGCTCAGGTGGATTAGCTGAAACTAGGTGGGATTGCAGAAGTGCATTAAATGCACTGTTCACTTTTTGCTTTTTCTCTCTAATCTTCAATAAACTTGATCTGTGCTAACTGAAAAACACTCAACAAACTTGTTAAACATATCTGGGAACATGAGTGAGTGATATATGAAAGCAACTAGATCAAACAACAGTGATTTGTAAATTCGTGAAATTCAAAATCCAAATGTTACCGTTGGTTACTCGAGTAAGTTCATCTTAACTCGAGTAAGGCACTGTTCATAAGTGTCTTTACTTGAGTAACCAAGGTTTACTTGAGTAAGCACCTTCCAGAGGCAAACCATCGTGACTTGTTTTTGAAAACAAAAGGCTTTACTCGAGTAAGTTGGTAGTCTACTCGAGTAAGGCACTGTTCATGCGAAAAATTTTAAGTTCAGAATGCCTCTTTACTTGAGTAAGGGTTTGTTTACTTGAGTAAGCCAGTCCTGGACAAATCAGTAACCTCTCTGTATGGGCTTTACTCGAGTAAGCAACTCAATTCTTCAAAAAGTGAGAAGTTACTCCATGTCTTTACTTGAGTACACAAACACTTACTTGAGTAAGGAAGAACAGGTGCTATGCTTGAAAATCAAGCTAAGAGCTCTTTACTCGAGTAAGCCAAACTCTACTCGAGTAAGCATTAGTTATAAAATCTTTGGAGCTCTCTGTAAGTCCTTTACTTGAGTAAGCATACCTTTACTGGAGTAAGGACTTACCTTGAAAAACTTGGTTGCTCTCTGGATGGCCTTTACTCGAGTAAGCATACCTTTACTGGAGTAAGCAACTATTTCAAAAACATTGATTACTCTCTGTAAGTACTTTACTCAAGTAAGCTTCCTATACTTGAGTAGTGACTTGTAAAAACGTATTTGAGCAATCCTTCAACAGTCCTTTACTCGAGTAAGCATACCTCTACTCGAGTAAGCAACTGTCAAACTCTTTTTAACAGATTTTGAAAAACTTCAACACATGTTTATACTTGTTGTTAATCATCAAAACAAATTGAGAACTAACAATAATTAAGTATAATTATTATTTATAATTTAAAATTATATTATAAAATTATATTAAAAGAATGACACCTTTAAGCGCCAAAATAATTGGCGCCTAAAGGTGTTTTTAGTTGACGCCCAAAAGGGCGTCAATTACTGTTGACGCCATTTTGCGTCAACAGTGTTTTGTCAGGGGTGGCGTCAGTACCCCTGACGTGACTAAAAACGTCAGTCAAACCTCTGGGTTTGACTGCCTTATTTTGGGAAATGTTTTTTGGGATTGCATTACTCTGGGAAATATTTTCAAAAGTGCTCCAGTTTGGTACTTTTTTTATTTTTTATTTTTATTTTGGTCAAAAAGCCAGGTGAATTGCATTGAAGGCAAATGGGCCCACAAAAATTGAAAACGGGGAAGATCTAAACAAGGATATAAGAAGGCAACAATCTGGCATTGGAGAAAAAAAAAGACGCACGCATCAGGGGCTAGAAAAAGAAGAAAAGAAGACGCACAAAGAAGAAGAAAATTGGACGGCTGACGACAATTGAAGAAGCAGAACAAGACGCTCGGTGGCACGATTTGGAATAGAAAAAAGGAGAAGGCTCCACAGTTTTGTGATCTTGTCTTTCTTCTTCTTCTTCTTCTCTTTATTTTGGAACTTGAATTTCTTAAGTTTGTTATGGATTTTCTTATAGCCATGTGTGGCTAATTTTTCTTTTCAACCTAGAGAACCTATGAACTTGTTTGGGTTTTAGAGATTATTCCCACTTTTTAGTTTTGCTTAATTTTATTCAGTTTATTTAATCCTGTGTTTATTGCTATTGCTTAGTGAGTGGCCACCATTGAGCATGTTCTGAGGATTTAGGGTTGGACTTGGAAGAGGAGTCCTAAATTGACCTTGGGAATAAATAATGGGGAATTAGATTTAAATTTAATGTGAATTTAGGTTTTAATCTAATTTGCGCCTAGGATAGGAATATACCTAGAAGCTCCTCATAATCAAATTAGAGTGAGTCCGATTTAAAAAGCAACTTATTTAGTTTTGTGAGGCATCACATAATTGATTAAGATAGGTAGATAAATGGACCGGAAGGCATTTATAGACACTAATACTCTAGATTAGTTGTTTAGGTTAATCAACCAAAGAAGACACCTTCAGCTGCTACTGATCAAACCAATCCTATAGTCACTATAGAGGATGATGAAGAGGTTTTACAGAAGGTGAATGAAAAAGTCAATGAAGAGAAAGTTGAGATGGAGTCTGAACAGGGTGAAGTGAAAAAAAAGGCAACCCAAGATAATCTTAAATGGGTGCCACCTTTACCATTCCCGCAAAGATTTCAGAAGAAGGCTTTAGATGAGCAATATAATAAGTTTTTGGGGATTTTCAAGCAACTGCACATTAATATCCCTATCCTTGAGGCATTAGAGCAGATGCCTCAATTTGTGAAGTTTCTAAAGGAGATGTTGAGTAAAAAGAGGAGGTTTGGTGACTATGAAACCGTAGCCTTAACCGAAGAGTGTAGTGTTATTCTTCTCAACAAGCTACCCCTTAAATAGAAAGATCCAGGAAGTTTCTCCATACCTTGCATAATTGGAGAAAAGTTTCAAGGAAGAGCATTATGTGATCAAGGATCAAGTGTTAACTTGATGCCACTGTCTGTGTTCAGAAAATTGCAACTGGGGGAAGCTCAACCAACTTCTGTGACACTTTAGCTATCTGATCGAAGTTTAGCGTTTCCAAAGGGTATCATCGAAGATATTTTGGTTAAAGTTGACAAGTTTATTTTCCCTGCTGACTTCATTGTCTTGGATTGCGATAAAGATAGAGATCTACCGCTCATTGTGGGAAGACCTTTCCTTGCTACAGCTCAAACACTGATTGATGTTGAAAAGGGGGAGATCAAGTTGAGGGTAAATGATGAAGAAGTTGTATTCAACATGAGCAAGGCATTGAAGTATCCTAGGGATGTTACAGATTGCTTCAGAGTTGATATGTTTGATGAGGTTATTCAAGAGACTTTAGAATCCTTTTCTATAATAAAACCATTAGCTGCTGTTTTACTTGGGATAGATGAGATTGAAGAAGGGAATATAGTCGAATGTAAGAAGTTACTTGAAGCCTCTCCTCATTACAGGAAATCATCACAGCAGTTTGAGTTGTTAGAAATGGAATCAAGGCAAACTACTTCTTTGAAGCCTTCCATTGAACAAGCACCACTTTTAGAGCTTAAACCCTTACCACCGCATCTTGAATATCCATACTTGAGTGAGTATGAGACATTACCTGTTATCATCTCTTCTTCCTTATCTAATGATAAAAAAGAACAGTTGTTGAAAGTTCTCAAGAGCCACAAAGGTGCCTTAGGTTGGACAATTGCAGACATAAAAGGTATAAGCCCGTCAATTGTAATGCATAAGATACTCCTAGAAGACGATCACAAGAAATCTGTCCAGAATCAGAGAAGACTAAATCCTATGATGAAAGAAGTGGTCAAGAAGGAAATTATCAAATGGTTAGATGCTGGGATCATTTACCCTATTTCTGATAGCTCATGGGTCACCCCCGTACAATGTGTTCCTAAAAAGGGGGGCATGACGGTGATTACTAATGAGAAAGATGAGCTTATCCCTACTCGCACAGTTACTGGTTGGCGTATTTGCATGGATTATAGAAAGTTGAATGATGCTACAAGGAAAGATCATTTCCCACTTCCTTTCATTGACCAGATGTTAGACCGCTTGGCTGGTAAAGAATTCTTTTGTTTCTTGGATGGATATTCAGGGTATAATCAAATTGTGGTTGCTCCTGAGGATCAAGAGAAAACAACATTTACTTGTCCTTATGGCACTTTTGCCTTTAGAAGAATGCCATTCGGTTTATGCAATGCTCTTGCCACTTTCCAAAGATGTATGATGAGTATATTCTCTGATATGATAGAAGAGATAATGGAAGTGTTCATGGATGATTTCTCGGTATTTGGTGAATCATTTGAGGAGTGCTTGATCAATCTGGAAAAGGTGTTGAGGCGATGTGAAGAGACAAACTTAGTGCTGAACTGGGAAAAGTGTCATTTTATGGTAACTGAAGGCATAGTTTTGGGTCATAAAGTTTCTAAAAATGGTTTAGAGGTTGACAGAGCCAAGATTTCTGTGATTGAGCAGCTTCCTCCTCCTTCTAATGTCAAAGCTGTGAGAAGCTTCTTGGGCCATGCTGGTTTCTATCGTCGATTCATTAAAGATTTTTCCAAGATTTCAAAGCCCCTTTCACAGTTGCTAGAGAAAGATACTCCTTTTCAATTTAATGAGGAGTGTATGAAGGCTTTTGAAGAACTGAAGAGAAGATTGACGTCAGCTCCTGTCATTGTAGCTCCTGATTGGTCACTACCTTTTGAAGTAATGTGTGATGCAAGTGACTATGCTGTTGGAGCTGTGTTGGGACAAAGGCGTGTGAAGATTTTCCATCCTATCTACTATGTGAGCAGGACCTTAGTAGCAGGTCAGGTAAATTACTCTACCACTGAAAAAGAAATGCTTGCTGTAGTGTTTGCTTTTGAAAAGTTTAGGGTATATTTGATGGGTGCTAAGGTTATAGTTGTTCGCCTCGCAAGTGTATGAGTTTCGCAAGTAATAACGTGATTAGTAAAGTATCGTTCCCACGAGGATTTGTTTAACAAATTGGTCAAGCAAGAGGCTTAGTGAATTCAATCAAGTTGAGCTAGAACAAAGTTTTCATATGGAATGAGAATTTTTAAAGACTTTCTAAAACTAAAAATTGCTAAAGACAAATGACTTTTGACTTCAATAATAATGGGGCCTAGGATTCTTGTTCCCCTTTTGCATTCCATAAAACTTGGTTAATTTCCTCTCTAATAGCATTTCAATACATATATATGTTAGTCTAGGGTTCAAAAACACTTGAAACGCTCTCTCAAGTCAAAATCAAGTTTCTCTTCTCATTAAAATGCACAATCTCTTGCTACAATTAGTGAGAATCAATATTTAAGCAACAACCCTAATGTGACAATGCAAGGTTAGTAAATATATCTCTATTTTACCAACAAACCATCCATTTATCAAGTAAACTTCAAGACAAGCATGATTTCAATCAAGTTCTACACCTAGATTAGCTCTCTTGAGTCAAAACCTATGTGAATAAATCATCTAAATGGAGGCCAATCACTTAGAAGCATTAAGACAATGTTGAAATCAACACATATGCATATTTATCTACCAAAAGAGAGGAAACTCCAAGTATTAATCCATACAAAGGGTCAAAAGAACCCTAGAATTAAAGGTTTAGCTACTCATGTTCAAATACAAAGAAATTCTAAGTAGAGAAACTGAATAAATGAAGAAACTAAGAAGAAAAGAGGAGAAAAGAGGAAGAACCAAGGTGAAATCCCCAAAATCTCTCTTAGGTTGAGCACCCAAGCCTCCACGATTGCTCAAATCTCTCTTCCAAGCTCTTCCCTTGTGTGCCCACTTGTTTCCTTAGGTCGAGAGTGTGTTTTTCGGCCCTTTCCTCTAGGTTAAATATGATCTTTCTGTTTCTGAAATGAGAAAACGCGCAGCTGTACTTTCAGCACTTTTTCACGACTGGCCGCGGCCAGTTGTCGACTGGCCGTGGCCAGTGACACAGAACACTACTTGCTGCGGCCAGTTGTACAGGTTTTTCTAATTTTGCACTGCTTCACATCCTTTCTTTCTTTTCTTGTTTCTTGATTCTTATAGAACTTCAAAGCTTGTCTCCACCTTCCTACAAAAGAGGAAGGAATTATCAATTCTCAATTAAATCACAAACTCTTAGGGATAAAACAAGAATTTCTTTGATATTTGTCTTATACTTTGATATGCACATTTTCCTCTATAACTTCATTTCTATGCACATTTTGAACCAAAAATAGATAAAAGGAGAGAGAAAATGTGCTGGAATGTTGTCAATTTCTAAGAGTTATCACACTCCCAAACTTAAATATTTGCTTGTCCTCAAGCAAAAACATGTATCTTCACTAAATTTCTTTAGTTTTTGTCATTGATGCATGAATAAGTTCATCCTCATCTACTGCGCAAAGAGTTATATAAAACAGGAAATCAACTAAATATGCACCAATGGACACTTCATAGATTTAAAACATGCTTTTTAAGAATTTCCAAAAGTGAGTGTGTGAATGGAGTCAACATGTACTCTTTTTGCTCTTGCCAAAGTTAAAAGCAACAATTCAACTCATATAACTATATTCAAACAGTCAATCCCATCATTATCTAATTTCTTCCTCTTTTCTTCTAATTCACTTCACTTGACTTAAAGATCAAAGGGACTTTTCAGCTTGTAATGGGGCTAGGGGTTAAGTTTTTCAAAAGAAAAGGTAAAAGATAATCAACAAATACTTTAAGATAGATGATAACCACTTAAGGGGTTTTTTCCTTTTCTCATTAAACACACTCCCCCAAACTTGAACCAAATTGATCTTTTCCATATCAAGGCTTCTTGGACTTTTTTTTTTTTGGAATCTCTCTTTTTATATATATATATTCTTTTTTTTATACACATTTTTTTTTCTTTCTTTTTTTTTTGGCTTGATTTCTATACATTATAAACCCTTTTACTTTCTACATTCTTTTCTATTCATTTGACACTCTACTCATCACTATATTCCACAACCCCAATAAGTTATCATCTATCTCAAAGCAAAGGAATCATGGTTTTTCACATTGGCTAAGGTCGGTAGATGTCAGGTCTTTCAAAAAGAATCAATAATTGGTTTTTCAATTAGGCTCAAAATAAGGGTTCAAAAAGGAAATAGAATCAATTAGGTAGGCTTGAAAGGCTCAATCGCATTTTATGAAGTGCCCTAATCCTTTCTTTAAATCTTATGAAATAAATCAAAAACTTTGAAGAATTCCAAAGATTATTTTGAAATCAACAGTTTGAAACAAAAGGCATATAACCTGATTTGCCACAAAGCCCTTCAACAAAAACATCCAGAATAAAGTTAACTCCAATAGTGCTTTCTTAGTTTGAAAATTCCTGAATAACATGATTCATCACTACAATATATCCATCAATGCACATTAAACAAAATTTCCTATCGAACATAAAAGATTGAGCAGTAATTTTTATCATCGGATCTTTCAAGCAATTTTGACAAATACCTAGAATTTCAGTTCATTTTAACATAACAAACAAAAATTTAAGCATGAGAAATCTCAAACATTCCATCAATTTTTTTTTTCAAAATCTGTTCAAAATGTTCACTGTGCACTCATCAAAGTTTCAAAAATTTTCAGAATTACAGCAAACCAGTTACAGCAAACCACTTTCACCCCCAAACTTAAAACAGACAATGTCCTCATTGTCAACTAAAAGGCTGAGAGAATAAAGAAGTAGCATCTATACCTGAAGCAGCTCATAGGCACAACAAGAACAAAGAAATGAAGCAGACAATAGTCAGAATAAATCCTGTCTGGCTGCCATGATTAGCTAACAAGTATGAACATAAAACAACACCATCATGGTTGAAAAATGATATGTGCAACCTGTGACTAATCAATTTGCAATACAGAAAAGTCCCAAAATATTCACAGCAGAGAAATTCACAAACAGTTCAAATATCCTGAAAACATGTATATATCATTCAGCTCATCATAGTCATGCTAGTGAGTCCTAAAGGCAAACATATGCACAAATTGTCATAGTGACCATCAGTAGTCACCACACAAATGCCACAATAGTGTAACACAATGTCATATGCCCAAGAACAGAACAAAGAAAAAGGACTATCATTGCGCAAGGGATATAGAACCCCACAATAAGCAGAAAGTAATTGCAATCATCAGTAATTGCAATTATCAGTAATTGCAATCATTAGTAATTGCAAAAGATCATGTCAAGGGCAAGAGAAAAGTGAAGGGTCACAAATATTTGTTCGACAAACAAGTAGTAGAACTCTAGATCAATGAGTTTTACATTACCAAAAGAATTACCTACGTGACCCAAAATCTTTTCACATAGCAAAGCATATGATCCAAAACAAAAATTGGTTTCAACAGATGCAATCATCAGTAATTGCAATCATCAGTAATTTTGGTCTTCCACAATGAGAAGTTGAGAATTCAATCCATGAAGCAGAACATGTGAATTAACCATTCATGGTAAGAACATTATGAAAAATGTATCAAAATACACCAGCAATCACAGAACCCATTTTCACAAGCAATTAGCAGTATGACAAGATATTACTCTTCAAAACGCAATTCAAGCCTAGATGCCAATATGCTGCATGCCAATTCAGAGCATTTCGTATAAAGACAAATTCCAAAAGCAACACTGTGTAATAGGAAGGGTCATTCTACTTCATCTTGCTTTCATAAAAAGGAAAGAAAGGTTAAACCTGCTGGCAATCACCAATGGGTACCAAAAGGAACTTATGTTCCTAAGGTCAAATCTAACCAAAAGGACCCAAGAGGTGGGTACCTAAAACCTGATCTTCTGTGATTTGCAGGTATGTCTTAGAGCATCAAAGCCCAATAAATGGTACATTGACAGTGGGTGCTCAAGACATATGACGGGAGACAAATCCAAGTTTCTCTCAATCAAGCCTAAGGAAGGTGGCAAGGTGACCTTTGGTGGAGATCAATCTGGAAAGATTGCTGGAATTGGTGAAATTGGCAACAATTAAGGACCACTCATCAAAGATGTTTACCTTGTAGAAGGACTATGTCACAACCTTCTTAGTGTGAGCCAAAGCATTGACAAGGGTAACTTAGTTATCTTTGATTCTAATGAATGCTTGATTGTGAAAAAGGATTTGCTTCTCTTAGAAAATTTGAAATCAAAAGCTTTATTTAGAGCACCTAGAGATGGTAATTGCTACACTCTCAACCTCTCTAGCAATGCTTCAATTTCTGAAAAATGTTTTGTAAGCAATTTGAGTGAGAGTTGGCTGTGGCACAAACGTTCAGCTCATGTCAACATGTTTCAACTTGACAAATTGCTTAAAAAGGATTTAGTTATTGGTATTCCCAAACTTCGTTTAAAAAATGATTTGACTTGTGAAGCATGTCAAAAGGGAAAACAAACTAAATCATCTTTTAAAACTAAAAATGAAATTTCTTCTAATAGACCATTACAATTGTTACATATGGATCTTGTGGGTCCAGCAAGGGTGAGGAGTCTTGGTGGCAATTTGTATACATTGGTTATTATAGACGATTATTCAAGATTTTGTTGGACTATTTTCCTGTCTTCAAAAGATGAAACATTTGATCAGTTTGTTGTGTTTGCCAAGAAGGTCTAGAACGAGAAAGGATTTTCCATTTCAGGTATTAGAACTAATCATGGTGGAGAATTTGAAAATAATGCCTTTGCTGAGTATTGTGACAACATGGGGATAGACCACAACTTCTCATCTCCAAGGACTCCATAACAAAATGGTGTTGTAGAAAGGAAGGAAGCCCAACCTGAGTCATCTGCATGTATTTGGTTGTAAGTGTTTCATTCACAATAATGGTAAAGAAAATTTGGGTAAGTTTGACTCTAAGGCTGATGTAGGCATATTTCTTGGATATTCAAATAGAAGCAAAGCCTATAGAGTTTTCAATACTAGAACTAAAGTTGTTGAAGAATCCATTCATGTTGTGTTCAGTGAAGAAGGGACTGATAAATCCTTGAATGATGAGGAAGAAAATATTTTCAAAAATCAATTCTTTTCGAAAACTACTCCTTCTTCTACGGAAAATGTTGAAAATATTTTTGAGGCTGATCCTGAAAATAATATTGAAAACCCAGATCAGTCTCAACCTAGGGCTTGGAGATTTATTAGAGATCATCCTTTAGACCAAGTCATAGGAGATGTAAATCAAGGAGTAAGAACTTGAAAGAGTACTTTGAATGAAGTCACCTTTTCTGCACTCATATCTCACATAGAACCCTCTAAAATAGATGAATCCCTCTCAGACAATGATTGGGTGATAGCTATGCAAGAGGAGTTACATCAATTTGACAGAAATCAAGTTTGGGACTTAGTACCTAAACCCAAGGACTATCCGGTTATTGGGACTAAATGGGTATTTAAGAACAAACGTGATGAATCTGCAATCATTGTCCGGAATAAGGCAAGATTGGTTGCAAAAGGGTACAATCAAGAAGAAGGGATAGACTATGAAGAAATTTATGCTCCAGTGGCTAGATTGGAAGTTATAAGGGTTCTTCTAGCCTTTGCATGTGTTAAAGGTTTTAAACTTTTTCAAATGGATGTTAAAAGTGTATTTTGAATGATTTTATTCAAGAGGAGGCTTATGTGGAACAACCTCCAGGTTTTGAAAATGAACAGTACCCTGATAATGTTTTTAAACTCAAAAAGGCATTATATAGCCTCAAGCAAGCTCCAAGAGCTTGGTATGAGAGATTAAGCCAATTTCTCCTAGATCAAGGATTTATCAGAGGAAAGGCTGACACAACACTATTCATTAAAAGGAATAAATTGAATGAAATTTTAATTGTCCAAATTTATGTTGATGACATAATTTTTGGTGCAACTAATGATGCTTTGTGTGAAGAATTTTCAAAGATTATGCAGGCAGAGTTTGAGATGTCAATGATAGGAAAACTCAACTACTTCCTTGGACTACAAATCAAACAAAGAAAAGATGGAATTTTCATCTTCCAAACCAAATACCTCAATGATCTGCTGAAGAAGTTTGGGATGGACCATTGTAATGGAGCTAACACACCAATGAGTATAACCACTTCATTGGATGTTGACGAAGAGGGGAAAGATTTCAACATCACAAAGTATAGAGGGATGATTGGATCATTGCTCTATCTAACTGCAAGTCGCTCGGACATCCAATTTAGTGTTGGGATGTGTGCAAGATTTCAATCTGCTCCAAAGGAGTCTCATGCTAAACATGTGAAGAGGATCTTCAGATATCTTGCGGACACCAAGACACTGGGTTTGTGGTTTCCTAAAGGTCAGCCGGGACACTTGGTGGCATACTCAGATTCAGACCATACCGGCTACAAAACTGATAGGAAGAGTACAAGTGGCCAATGCGAGTTCTTTGGTAATTCACTTGTGTCTTGGTTCAGCAAAAAACAAACCAGTGTAGCTGTGTCATCAACTGAAGCTGAATATGTGTCTGCATCAAGTTGCTGTGCTCAAGTGCTGTGGTTGAAACAACAACTTGCTGACTTGGAAGTCAATCTGAAGGAGATCCTAATTTTGTGTGACAACACAAACACAATAAGCTTGGCGAAGAATCCAATTCAACACACAAGAACCAAGCATATTGATGTGAGACATCATTTCATAAGGGATCATGTTCAGAAGAAAGATGTCAAGGTCATGTTCATCCGAACTCATCTTCAACTTGCTGATATCTTCACAAAGCCATTAGCCAAGGAGCAATTCAATTTCATAAGAAGAGAATTGGGAATGGTAAATCCCAATGAGTTGTAAGTATTTCGTGTTCAATCTAGTGTTAAATTATGGTTTTGATGATTATAGGATACTAACTTAAGCATCGGAGTGTCTAGACATGTTTTATGCAGGATATTAAGAACTTGAATTTTGCTGTCAAGAAGCAAAACCTCGAGGTTATGATAAAAACCTAGAGTTTTGGCCATAGATTGACAGGGTCAAAGAGAGTTTGAAATTCTGAAGAAGGGTGAAACCTCGAGTTTTCCAAGAAAACCTCGAGTTTTCATCAGACAGAGAGCACCCAAACATTTCTGAGATTTCTGAAGACAATGAAACCTCGAGTTTTCCATGAGGCAGAGAGTACTCCAAACTTGAAGAATGAAGTAAACCTCAAGGTTTCCATAAAAACCTCGAGTTTTGGCTTCTAAAAGTTCAAAGGTTCACAAAACACCTTTGATGTCCAGGTTAGCTTATCTATACTCAACCTCGAGGTTTAGACAAAAACCTTGAGTTTTTGAGTCTATCTATATATATGGGTCACTGTAGTGTTCTTCAAAAATCTACCTAAAACTCAAGTTTTGCCCTAAGTCTCTCTCGTCTCTCTCTGAGATCTTCTTCTCCGTGCCCAATCTCTCTCTGAAACCCCAAAATGGCTTCGAAATCAAACACCCAGACTACTTCCAACCCTAAATCCACCGAACAACCCTCTAAATCATGGTCTCCTCCTCCACCTCCTTCTCGTCAACCATCAATAGCTCCACCTTCTTCTACTTCTGAACGTCCAGTGAGGTTGAAGACAGTGGCTAAACACCTTCACCGAGGAACAGACAGAAAGATTAGAGGAATTACACAGGACATTCCTTCAGATGATTCGTCTCCACCCACAAGCGAACCAAAGCTTCTCCTAAGGGCAAAGGAGTTCATATCAGCAAACCCATTGCAACTCCTTCGAAGAAAAAGAAAGTACAAGAGGTTCAAGGGAAAGGAAAAGAAAAAATGACCGAAAAATTTGGACCTGTTAAGCAGAATGCTACTGAAAAGGGTGTACCGGTCAAGAAAAAGAGACAACCAAGAATGAAGAGGGCCACTACATCCGTCCAGCCAAGCTCCAATGATCAATCTTCTCAGGCCACTGAGTCTACACAAAGTCGAGAGGATCGTGTGCCTACAGTTATGGAAAATGCAATCTCCGACATCTATAGAAACATATATCCTCCTGAAGGTTTTTCCACTTCCACTCCTACTTTCCCTTCTAGAGAAGCCAATGATAAGTTTAGGGAGGCCTACCTTCATAGGTAGTTTTGCCCAGTAATTTCTGTTGATTTGGACAAATTTGTAGAGGAAAACCATTTGGATTTGTCCCCTTGGTTGAAACAGTATGAAAACTTTGTCTCAATTTCCACCCCTTATACTCCTCTCCTTGTTCGTTTATTCTACTACAACATGGAGTATGCAAACGAATTAGGGCCGGATGGCAAAATCCTAGAAGAGAAAGTCACTACTATTGTAAGGGATGTCAAGTTCACTTTATTTGCAAAAATCATCAATCAAATTTTGAAAATTACCAATCCACCACAAATCCCTGAGTTCAACTATAGCAACCGGGAAGTTTTTGAAACTCTCAAACCTGGAGAACCTCTTACACTAGACCAACAACTGAGGTTGTCTTTCACCCCTGGGTCCATGTCTCCTAAGAACAGGGTTCTTTGGTATGTCTATTCCTGAAATTTCATTCAAAAAGGAGGGAACTTCATCCACTTTACCCAACAGGACTACCAACCCTTCATAGCTTTTGTTAAGAAAGTTCCTTTTAATCTTTGTCACTGGCTTCCGCAAGCTATGACCAAGTTTAAGTTTTCTCGTCGCAAGCTGTCTCACATACCCTTCCCTTCCTTAGTATCAGTCATTTTGTACTACCACAAGATATGGTATGTGGGTTCCCCTGATTCTCTGGAATATCCTCCATTCTTTGGAAATAATATGCTGAATCTAATGAAAGTCAAGTTTGGAGAAGAAGGGTCAGATCAGTCGAGAGCACCCTCCAGATCTCAACCAAGAAGAACTCGGTCTCATGCTCAAGAGGCTCAGTCTGCACCTCCTCCTCAGTCCACACTGCCAGCTGATTTTACTGTAAGAGCTGGCTGAACCCAAGAGGGGGGTGAATTGGGTGAAGTATAAAAATTTAGAAACTTTGAAAATCTTTTCGTAACTCACTAAAATCAGTTTATAAGGCAATAACCACACATTTAAATATGAATACACATTCAAACATATATGCTGGAAATGTAAGAGATAAGGGAAGAGAAAGTGCAAACTGATTTATACTGGTTCGGCCCAATCCTTGACCTACGTCCAGTCCCCAAGCCGCACTTGAGATTTTCAATCCACTATCTTCTTTCAACTTGATTACATGTTCTGTAACTGAAGTAATCCTCTCACTAGGATTCACTCCCCCTTACAAACTGTAATCAATGCACCGCTTGATTACACACTCTGTACTCGAAGTAATCCTCTCTCTAGGATTCACTCCCCCTTACAAGTTGTAATCAACACAATGTGTTTCCCACTCAAGATCACCCAATCTTGAGTAACTCTCAAAAGAATAGAATGATTACAATAAATCTTCTCTCTCAGAAGTGAATAGATAAACACTGAAGATCAAATACAAATTACTTCACTCTCTAAGTTATCTAAACATGTAAAACAGAGTGCAAATGATGTGAGAGCAGAGTATCAGCATATTGGAAGTGTAGGCTTGTTTCTCCATGTTTTTCTGCTTGAATCTATCTTCTATTTATAGGTAGAGATCAATATATGACTGTTGAGAAGATTCAATGACTGTTGGATAAAGAAATATAGCCGTTAGAACTTTTGCACAGCTTTTGATGTTCTGACACAAATTTGATATTTTGAAGATTTGCTTCTAATCCTTCATTTTAATCATTTGAAACTCACCAATAAAGTAGTTAAACATATCTAGGAACATCAGAGATTAATCATAGGAAGTATTAAGATCAAACAAGAAGACATTGCAAATTCGTCAAATTTGAAATTTTGAATCAGCGATGCAAACCTGAGGTTTGCTTATCTAGGCTCGAGTTTGGACTTTGGTATGTGAGAAGATGATTTGAGTCCAAAACATCAAACCAGAGGTTTGCATTCTAAACCTGAGGTTTTCAATATTTTAAAACCTGCAATGCTCTTGGGTTGATTTAAACCTGAGGTTTGCAATCTAAACCTGAGGTTCTTAACTCATTGAAAAGTCACATTGCTCTCTGTCTGAGCTAAGCTTGAGTTCGTTCACTTATAGGCTCGAGTTTGGCTTTTTCCAAATGTTCATTTCTTCTCTGGAACTCTCGAGCTTGAGTTTTTGACTGATGAACTCGAGTTTGCAAGTTGTACTGTGACTTGGTTGCTTCTGACTTGGCTTGGCTCGAGTTTGCAACTTTATCAACTTTCGAAGACCATATCTCCCTGGTCTAAACTTTGTTTTAGTCCGTTCGAATCTTGATGGAAAGCTCTATGAGTCTACTTTTATATGCTACTAATTTCAGCTCAATCGGATTTGTTGTTTGTGAGATACACCCAAAATATCGAAGGTGGGTCTGGACTGTGATGTTGATTCTTGTGGCAACTTGTAAAATTCATAGATCCTTTATCTGAACTCCTTTTGGGTTGAATTTTATATCAAAATGACGCACTAGGAGTCTAGTTTCATATGCCACTAGTTTCACCTCAATCCGATTTCTGGTTTGGGATATATCATCAAATTACCAGACGTCGCCCGAGCTGAATGTGAAACAGAGTTGAGTTGAAGTGCTGAGTACCGCTATAGGCTCGAGTTTGCACTTATAGGCTCGAGTTTGCCTAGTCTAGAGACACCAGAAATACTGAAGACACTTATAGGCTCGAGTCTGCACTTATAGGCTCAAGTTTGCCTAGTCCAGAGACATCAGAAATGCTGAAGACACTTGTAGGCTCGAGTTTGCATTTATAAGCTCGAGTTTGCCTAGTCCAGAGACACCAGAAATGCTGAAGACACTTATGGGCTCGAGTTTGTGTTTCCTTTCTCGAGTTTGAAGTCCTAAGCTCGAGTTTGGGGTCCTGAACTCGAGTTTACTTATCCAGAAGCTAACTTTTGCTGACTTTAACTCTGAATTGAGTTATTCCAACTTCCATATGATCTTGGACGCTTCTAGCTTCAACATAAGAACTTGAATACTTATATTTTCATTCCATTTGTAACATCCCAAGATTTGGGATTTTAAATTGGAATATTGTATGGAAATTGATTATGAAATTTGGCTTAAAATAATTAAAAAAAATAATTATTAGAATTTGAAGACCTATTTTCTTGAGAAATTCAAAGAAAATAGTTGGAGGTTGATTTGTAGCCAAGACTTTTAGAGAAATTACTTTAAGGGGTAAATAAGTTAATTAAGGAATAAAATCCTTATAAAGTATGAGGATTCATTTCTAACATTTATTTGGTAATAAAGCAATAATAAAGAGATAAGAGAATAATTAATTAATTAAAGAAGAAGAAGAAAAATAAAGTAACAATAGAAGTAGCAACATTAAAGCTAAAACGCATATCACGCACTTCAGCCCATATGCCTTATTACACAACCATTAATCTTCTTTCAATCATTCCAACATAAGGAACAAAGCCCATATACGTAGCACGATAGACTCCATATCCAATTATCATTCTTAAACCCTTTGGCCCATATGCTATCAACAGATATAAAGCCACACGTTACCCAAACCAAACTTAATCCATTCCATTAACCTCAACTGGCCGAATAAGTTGAAACACAGGAACCTGGTTAGCCAATTCAAATCTCCACTCCATACCTCTGCAACACGCCACGTTCGACAGAAAATAACAGCACCGCACCAGCAACCGTTCACGCAAGGTTGGACCAGCAACGCCCATGGAAAATCATGGACCTTGGAAAAATCATGCATTAAATCATAACTTATATGATGTTGATAAACTCCTAATTTAAAGGTCTAGGATGATTCCTGGGAGTTTAAGATAATCATAGACAAATAATGGTAAATAGTATAATAATAATAATACTAATAATAGTAATAGTAATAAATAAGATTACTATTATTAAAAGAGGAACAAATAATAAATACAAAGAGGGAGTTTTTTTTAAAAAATAATTAAAAGGGCGGTAAATGGAATGACAAATCCACTAGGAGTAGAAAGATCAATAGTGGCAATGACATCGCTTAGGATATTATTTATAAGGGAAATAATGTGGTGATACTATTATAGGATATCTGGGAAAGTCAGGAATCAGTACCAAAAGGTGAAAGTACCACTAGCTACACAGATTAAGGTATGTTCGCGTACTAGTAACTTTAACTCTGATGTGTCTTGTATGCATATATGTGATGGAATGATTCATGAAGTGATGGGCAAGACTAGGTCTTGGGTCATGCACTGTGACTAAGGTCACCTGTTTATACATTCAGCTTTATACGGGTTATAGTCTTGATAATGCCGTTGAGTTTTCCTAGTGCTGAGGACACGAGGGGCGGTCGTGGCACTGGTGAGTGCAAACGTGGATAACTTTACATGTGCTGTGTGCTATGTATTGTTGTGTTAACCTTACATCTGCTGTGTGCTTATGTGTTGGTTATTGCTGAAATGTAATGAATATCTGTCATACATATATTGTTTATACTTGAGCATGAGGTTAACTGTTACCTGAGATTCAATGGGTATTGAATCTCAGAATTTACCCGAGCTTCAGGATCGGGAGTCGGAGACAAGGGTAAGCAGTACGCGTGAGGACACAGCCGGAGTATTATTTTGGGATAGAATTATATATATATATATATATATATATATATATATATATATTTTTTTTTTTGAATAGCTGGATAATTGTACCCCTAATGTAAAGAATTTAAATTGTATCACGCTTATATTCCTCCGGGAATTTTAATTAACCAGCATATGTCTGGGCATATGTTATCTGTCACTCATTCGTCCAAACGTTAAGCATGCTCTCTGTTGTGACTTACCCTGATCTGTTAACGCCTTCACTCTGATAATTTCACACCAATTAGTCTAATAAGAAATTTAGGACATAAATGGACATCATAATTGACATAGGAATTAGGGGCGTTACACCATTCATCAAGTTCTTCCTTCTTTCATCTCCCAACTTGATCATTCTTCTTCATTTAACTTGGGCTCATCATTCTTTGCAGCTTCTACCTTCTTCAATATCCATAAAGTGATGAAGCTTCATTCCAACTTCTGCTTATCATAGAGACTTCCATTATCACAAGAACTTGAGTGTTGATATTCCTATTATATTGTGTAAGTTCTTTTGATAACTTCTTTCTCTAGTCACTTCTCTTCTTCTTGGTTATCCTCCAAAATCCATTGATAACATCTTGCTTTCTTGACAACCTCTACAAGTACTTCTTTCTTTCATCTCTTATCTCCTTCTTGATTATTCTTCTTAATTTAACTTCGAATAATCTACATTAAATATAGCACTTAGTCAATGTAGGAGATAACTATATTACTCAATATACTACTCAATCTTTTTGCTTTTAACAATGGCTTCTATATAAGACATCATCAAAACTATTCATATCTAACATTTACTGCCCAAATAAAGGGAATGGTGGATGCTGCACTTGCCTCTATGGCTATGAGGTCTGAGTTTGAGCTAGGAAAGTTGAAGGCTGAAGTGGTTCGAGGAACTAATGGCCTAATCGAGATTCAGGATGCCATTAAAGAAGAACTTGAACTGATCTCTGGACAGTCTACCGAGATGAAAGGTAAGATCGGAGAAGTTGATGCTAGATTGTCTACTCAGGCTATCTCTAACATGGAACTCAGTGACAAAGTGGACAAGATCCTCAAGCATCTTCACATTGAGTCGACTCCTCACTCTGGAGCTCCTGCTGGTCCCAGCACCTCCATTCCAGCTTTTGGTTCTTCTTCACCATCTTTCACCTTCACCAGTCCTCAAATTCCTACCTCCTCTCCAGATCCATCCACTCCCATTTTCCCATCTCCTGTGCCACCTACTACACCTCCCATTGTTGTTCTTCCATCTCCATCCACCCCCACTACTGAAATATTCCACCCTTCTTGTCATACTGATGTTTTTCATCCTTCTGGAGAAACTGAAGTTGCTCACCTTTCTCCTCCCTCTACTCCCTTGTTTCAATTGGATTTTGAAGATGACAAAGGGGGAGAGAAACCATAGGATAAAATTTGAGTTTTTTTGTTGAATTTGTTAGTTTTTGGTTAGCACTTTGACTATTATGAATTGTATTTTCATTTTGTGGTCTTGTAATCTGTCACTTCATATATGAAAATGCAATTTGATATGACCTATATGTGTTTTAAGCTTCTGCTATTTTTCCTCTGATATTTATGCTGTGTCTTTTCAAAATGCAAAGCTTTCACATTTTTTTTCAACCTTGATTCAAAATGAAACCTCTCTCAAATTCTCAAAGATATTTGATTTACAAGTATTGTCATCATCAAAAAGGGGGAGAATGTTAGTTCTCTAAAGGTTTTGATGATTGCCAATAAGTGTAAACAAAGTTTGAAGTTTTGCTGTCAACTGTGTAAAACTCACTGTGAGAGCAAAACTCGAGGTTTGCAGAGAAACCTCGAGGTTTGGCCTTACAGAGAGAAACTCAAGCTTTCTGAGATTAAAGAAAACTCGAGATTTCCAGAGAAAACTCGAGGTTTCCAAACACAGAGACTTCTCAAGCTTTTCTGAGAAAATGCAAAACTTGAGGTTTTTGGAAAAACCTTGAGGTTTTGACATACAGAGAGTCTCCCAGATTCTAAATACTTCAAAACCTCCAGTTTTCAAATAAAACCTCAAGTTTTATGTTTTGATTTGAAACTTCAATTTTCACAAGTTTTTGAGAAAACTCAAGGTTTGGCAAGAAACCTCGATGTTTTGACTAACAAGCAAAAACTAGATTTTATCCAAGTTTCAAAACCTCGAGTCTTGCACAAAACCTCAAGTTTTGAACTTGACAAGATTTTTTCAAAGTTTTCACATTGAGTGAAAACTCGAGGTTTTGGACAAAACCTCGAGTTTTGTGGAGGCAGAAAACACTTAGATTTTTCTTCAATACAAAACCTCCAGTTTTAACACAAAACCTCTAGTTTTGAGATTTGACAGAAACTTCTCTAAGTTTTCACAAAGTGTGAAAACTCGAGGTTTTGGAAGAAACCTCGAGTTTTGTCCAAGCAGAGAACAACTAAATTTTCTAAGGTTTCAAAACCTCAAGTTTGGTTTTGAAACCTCGAGGTTTCTATCTTGGTGCAATATCTCAAAGTTTTTATATTTGAACAAAACTCGAGTTTTGTAAAGAAAACTCGAGGTTTTACAAGGCAGAGAGCAAACGAGTTTTTCACGAAGTTAAAAACTTGAGGTTTCAAAAGAAACCTCAAGGTTTTCCATTTGAGAGAATTTTTCACAACTTTCTAACTTGAGTGAAAACTCGAGGTTTGTAATGAAACCTCGAGGTTTTCCCAAGCAGAGAGCCACGAGCATTTCAAAGTTTTGAAAACCTCCAGTTTTGCTTAGAAACCTCAAGTTTTGATGTTTTGGACATAAAATCAGTTTCACATGCTAAGTCCAAAACTCGAGGTTTGGTGAACAAACCTCGAGGTTTCTGTGTTGAGTTTGGAATTTGAATTTCGCGATTTCATAAATCTGTCTTATTTGATCCTAATACTTTCCAGTATTAATCCTCTATGTTCCTAGATATATTTAACCACTCTCTTGATGAGGTTTAGACAGCTTAACGAAAGTTTATTGAAGATCTCAGCAAAAGCAAAAAGCAAGTCAGCACAATAAATGCAGTTCAAAAAAGTTGCATTCTTTCAGCTAATCCAACTGCACACGTCTACAATGTTGGAAATTATGCCCTAGGGGCAATTCATTGTACTTTGGATATTTAAGTTATTTAAAGTATTTTCTTTTGTTATCATTTTCGTTTGCATGTTCGTATTGATAACTGCATCCCTGGATAATCTTATAGATTATCCTAAATGTCCCTAGTCGGTCATCTACACGGGAGTGAAGATGAAATAAGACCAGTATGACTTTGATGAGGTATGGAGATACGAGTCAAAGTCATGGGCACTTGTAAGAGTACAAGGTGCTGGACCGACCCACTATGAGAAAGCTGCATGGATTAAGTCATAAGCTTATCTCATGTATAACCGCGTCACGACGCCCTATGACCTGAGATCATCATGGATTCCTACATGATGAGTCACTGGTCTTTGACCTAGTCAAAAGTCACCTTTGACCGGGTGATGATAAAGACTAGGATCGGGATCAGTGGTTTTCATGCGGAGGAATGTGAGTGGTCAAGATGGGATTTGTCCCTCACATATGTAGAGAGATAATGCTGGGCCCTTCGATGAGTGAGTCTAAGAAATGTATGGACATACTGTGATGGAAAAGAGTTTCCATTTCACTTATTAGACTACTCAAGAATTGAGAAAGCAATGGTCAATAAAAGGAAGTTGACATTATCCATGCCTCATCCTTGACCAAATTATCGCGTGACAAAAGGGACGTGACATGGTTGTACGATAGGTAGTATCGTGTCATCGATCCCCATGTGAATTGGGTAGTCGCAATGTCTTGCTAGAGGCCGCTTGCGACTTGTAGGCTGATACAGTGTTGGCCCACTGCCAATCTCATATGGGCCTGCAGGGTCGCACACAAGAATAATCCAACATGGATAAAAGTGTCCAGATTCGTTGAATCCCAGATTAGTCTGAGATTAAATGAATACTAAATTTGATCTAGGATTTATATATATATATATATATATAAATTTGAAATTAATATATATATTATAAATGAACATTATAATATTATATATGATATTTGTTTAGTATTTAATTTATTTGATAAATTAAATATCTGAAACAAATAGAGATATTGTATCTCATTTAGTTTCGAATAAGGATATCTTATATCTGTTTAATAATAAATTGAGATATAGTATCTCAGATTTAATTAAATAGATAGATATCATATCTCGGATTTAATTTATATTGATAAATTAAATCAAAAGGCTTTAAATTTAGATTTGATCTAAATTCAAGATTCGGATTTCAAATATGGCTTTTAATATATTTGATTACATTTATGAGATAGATCTGATTAATATATTGACCAGATTCAAAATTCCGAATTTCCAAAATTAATCAGGATTAGTTTTGGTTATATAATACGCCTATCAGGTTTAGAAAAAACTTACGGACTTATCAGTCGAGCGTATTAGAAAGCCGCGAGAAACCCTAGAGCAACTGGAGAGAGACACGTACAAGAAGCGCTAGCACGCTGCCGCAACCGTGTTCGGGGATTGTTCGTGTGGATACCAGTAGAGGAAGCCGATCCTAGAGTCGCCTTCTGCTGATCGAGAAGGTAGTCCACCTGATCAAAGAGAATGAGACGCGGACGTGCTGATTGAGAAGGTAGCCCACCTGATCAAAGAGAACGTGACGCGGACGTGTTCAATATAAGGTATGATTCGGTTCCCAAACCTTGATTTAAAAGTCGTTGAGTGATCCTCAGGAAGGATTCGTAAGAAATTTTAATCCGCTGCGTGTACGAATTCCAACATACAAAGCATTAAAGAATGTTTTCTACAACAAGTAAACTCTTCTCCAACGGATTAATTCGCAGAGAGTCAACTCTGATAATCTAGCCAGCTGGATTAAGAGTAAACAAGAGAGAGAAGGTCCTAAAACCACTTCAGAACACTTGGACAACTTCTCCAATGGATCTAATTGGAAAGCAACAGTCATTTAATGATCTCTGAGTATAAATAGAAGAGCATTCAAGTCTTTCCAACAACTACAACAACTGAGAGCGAATTGCATTCAAGTTTACATTTATTCTCTTCAGTTTTCATCTGTAAAGTATCTTTTGATACAAGAGCTTCAGTGATCATTTATATCTACTCTTTAAGAGAGTTTTCTTTCTGAATATCATTTATTGTTAAGGAATCACATGTCAGGCGACTTGGTGAATTGGGGAATCATTGATTACAACTTGTAAGGGGGAGTGAGTTCTAGTGAGAGAATCACTTCTTGAGTGCAGAGTGTGTAATCTTTGATATAGTAGAAATCCCAGTGAGGCTGGGGACTGGACGTAGGTCAAGTGGTCAAGACCAAACTAGTATAAATCTTCTTGTGTCTTGCTATTCTTCTCTTACTCTGTTTTACCCTATTTTTAGTATTTGAAAGCAGAGTTTTCAACAAGAAATTTTAAGATACCCAATTCACCCCCCTCTTGGGTATTTGGCTCCACTTTCATACATAACTGTTACATAAGCATGAGGTTAACTGTTACCTGAGGTTCAATGGGAATTGAACCTCAGCTCTTACCATAGTCTCAGGTTCTGGAGGAGGCAGAGTCGCTGACAAGGGTAAGAAGCCCGCATGAAGACTTGGACTGAGAACTGTTCTTTTGACGTTTTTTTTCTTAGTCATATTTTAAATACTTAAATATTCGGATGACTGTATTAGTATCAGACACACCAACGATGCATGTTTATCAGTTACTCGTTTTGTTTTGAAAAGAAGAATCTATTCCGATGCCACTCTGATTAAATTCTTTGGAACTCTGGTAAATCCTTTTCAAAATCACGTTTAGAAAAATGGATATCATAACGTTTAGAATAAAATGCATTACCAATTTATAATTTTGTTCCTTTAGGTAACCAAATATTAGCTCTTCTGGAGCCTTTAATCAAATTTATACTACCAAATATAGTTTAAACATTGGCCTCTTGCATTATAAGTTGGACAAAATATGCTAATTAGTCCTTAAGATTATTAGCCTTTAGAATTATTACTTTTGAGTGGTGTAATTCTCTGCAAACTATTTTTCTTCAGGACAATAACTAAAAACACTTTGTATCATTCAATATTTGATACATTAAACCTTCAGGGCCTCAATATTAATAATAATCTAATATCACTTCCTTATTCACCCTTCATATCAGGGTGTGAACAAGTTATTATATCTCTTTCGTGGGTATAGAAGCCTAAAGGACCAAATATCTCATAAATTGTTGTACTTTACAAATAGTAAAATAGAAATTATGCAAATAGTGCCCTACATTTCTGCATCTTATATCAGATCTGAAAAACCTTATAAACCATATAATTGTATAAAACCAAATCACAATATATTAAAGTACATATAAAATATGTATATGATGGGGAGCAAGATATAATAAATTTCTAAAAGCCTATATCATAATCATATGACTTCAGGCCATTTATCGTCAGGATAAATATAAGTTGAACATTATGGCTTCCAGCGATACAAAAAGATAGAAGATGAAAGCTACATGACTTTTGGCCGTATAATATCAAAATTTTATGGTTTCAGGCCATTTATCTTCAGGATAAATAAAAATTATATATATGACATCAGGTCATATAATAATGAATCAAAGAATATGAAAATAAAAACAAAAAAAATTAAAGATATAAAAGTTAAAACTTTATGGCTTCCGGTCATTTAGTTCTCATAATGAGAATTTAAATTTATATGGCTTCTAGCCAAAAAATAAGAAATAAAAGTGATATGACTTATGGTCATATAATTTTAGAATAAGAAAATAAAAGTGTATGGCATCAAGCCATTACAATATTAATAATAAAAGAATTTGTATAGAATAACATAACATTAAAAGTTAGCAAAAATAACAGTAAAATGTTATGTTAAAGTTAGTAACCTAGACTTCCATGTAGGAGGCAGAACTTTCCATGTAGGAGTCAAATTAAAACAATAAAAAGGAAAGATTAAATCTAGACTGCCATGTAGGAGGTAGAACCTTCCATGTAGGGGTCAAATTAAAACAATAAAAAGGAAAGATTAAATCTAGATTGCCGTGTAGGAGGTAGAACCTTTCATGTAGGAGTCAAATTAAAACAATAAAAAGAAAAGATTAAATCTAGACTGCCATGTAGGAGGTAGAACCTTCTATGTAGGAGTCAAATTAAAAATGATAACAAAATATAAAATAACTTGTAAATGAAATCAAAATAATATATAAAAACAACAATAATCTCCAATCTTAGCCATAGAACTCGATGTTAAGAACAATTGATAAAAGTATCTTTTTAATTCCATATAGTGGCTCAGATTATCCCAGATAGATAAAAGAAACATATAATTTAAGAAGGTAGGCTGAAATCGTTAAAGAAGTGTTCAGACCTTCGTTCGAGCTTCTCGTGCTGATAATGTGTTATGAATATAACGATATATCTAAGATAAGAGACAAAGAATAAGAATAAGAGAATAGAGAAGAGAGAAAGAGGATGTAATTCTTATTCCAGTGTATTCCAATGTGTCTCTAATATATAGCATATGCCTTCTATTTATAGGCAAAACTCTCAAATCTACAATTAATGTGATTCCACAATCATAGTGATTCATGGGTGAGAATAGGAAACTATGGGAGAATAGGAAATAATGGGAGATATGGACATCCACAAATATAATATTCATAACAGCGCTGAAATTTTTTTGAGGAATAATGCCACTATAGAAGTTTCTAAAAATCGTAGCAATTTTTCTCTGGTTGTTATCCAGGTTATGTTTGACCATTAGTTAACTAGATTTCCCAACCTGGCAGGTCCACGTGTCATTCACGTCATTTTTATTAAGATACAAATTTGCCCCCTAAGTTTTTGTTTAGGAGCAATGTTGTTCCATAAGTTTTTCTTATTTAATATTGCCCCATAAGTTTCAAATTGTAACAATGTTGCCTTGACAATTATCGAAATTATTTAACCGTTAATTGATCAAATATACTAAGCTGACATTATGCATCATAGTGAGGAGAAGAAGTCATAGATGGAGGAGGAGCTCACTCTCACTAAAGAATATTTAAGAAAAGGATTTAATTACTGGATAGAGGACACACTAAGAAATATTTCTGAAGAACAAGGCCACCATAAACTGTGTCGTTAAAAATCCCGTTAAAAATTTTATTGGTGAGAAGTATCCCATAAATATTTATACAGAGAAATTATTGTAATATACAAATCTTGTGCTCACAGAGTACCAGTATTCTATTTTAAATGCTTCACTCAAATAAAATTTTTAAGGAGACTTTTAAGGTGTATTTGGTTTGAGGGGATCGAAGGAGAGGGGAGGAAGATGAAGGGATTTTAGTCCTCCCTCATCGTTTGGCTAATAATATTTTTTAGGAGGGGAAGGATCATTTTTTAAAATTTTCCCCTCTTTCCCCTAAAAAACGTCACCCCCCAAATCGAACGGATTTGGAGGGATTATTAGAATATATGTGTTAGTGGATTAAGATGCCCCTATAATTTTTCTATTATTCCTAAAATACCATTATGCCCTTTTTAAGTCGATGCATCCCAAGATACGATGTTGCTTCTATCCTCCGACTCTCTTTTTCTGCGCCTGAGGTGCTGAAACCTTTTATCTTTCACAATGTTTCTTTAATATAAACCCAACCATCCCCATCCCCACAAAAAAAAAAGAAAAAAAAAGAAAGAAAGAAAGGGTGGTCAAGCAGAAGCAGAAACAAGAGAAAACGAAAAACGCTAGGAATAAAAATAAGAAACCAGTTAGCAGAAGCACTATAATTGGCTCTAACATAGAAGTCAGCATTCCTAACGTGTGGAAGAAAGCAATAAGCCGAATATAGTAGTTTCATTTTTTTTTTTTGGATGAATAATCAAAATGATATTAGCAGAGTAACCGAGTCATACATTAGTTAAAAAACCAGTAAAAAAAAAACTTGTGGTTAATAATAACAATAACACTGCTAAGACGGAGTTTCCTAAATCATCTGAAGTTCTGTTAGAATCATGTCCTCTTTCACTATTGACGAAATCGATTTAATAGGTAGAAAAACATAATGCTTGAGACCTTAAAATCAAGCCTCAAAACACACAGTTAAAAGAAAAGACAGAATATGACATAAAAAAATAAAAAGCTTTCGCTCTATTTCTTCTACTTCTTTATTCTTTCCTTTTCTTGAAGCGTTTGATCCATCACTAATCCTGTTTCTTGTATCGCATTTTCATCTTCTTATTCATCCTTTTCTGGAAATCCTAGTCTTTTATCAATCAATTTATGCCGGCATTTCTCACCCCAAATGAGTAAAATGATTTAGAAGAGGAATTTTTCAGGATTACGTAACAATAATGAAGTTAAGTATTCATGGAAACTCTGGTCGAAACAATGACGATTTTGACTTGAATCTTTCACAGTAATATTTTGGGGGAGAACTTGGAGGTTTAATTTGAGATTTTTTTCCTCTTCAAATAAAGTGGATATCTATACTCCATATATTGGCGCAAATTTTTCTCAAGGATATTATTCCCACTCCGTACTAAAACTGTTTTCATAGGAATCTCATATTGAACCACACTTTCCCTAATTTTACAGTGCTTATTCTGTTAATCATAGTATTCTGTAGTCATACTGCTATAGGACTACTATCAACATCAACCATAAATAGAATTCATAAATAACCTGAGTGATACACACACGGCTGTAAATGTTAATTTTCATTTTAAGGTATAAAAATGTTATTTATAATTAAACGATATTATACATTTAATAGAGTTTGGAAAAAATCACTTACAATATAGGTAAAGTTGTCCATGTAAAGATAATTTCTCTTCCCTCCTCTCCTGAACCAAACAATTTAACATTAAAATCTCTGTTATAACATAAGGGTAAAGTTGTCAATGTGAAAAAAATTCCCTCCCCTCTCCCTTCTAAACCAAACAAGTTAACATTAAAATCTCTTCTCTCTCTTTCATTCTGATAAATCCAAACAAGGTAATATTAAAATCCCTCCCTTCCCCTCTCTTCCATTAAAATCCCTCCCATCCCCTCCATCGAACTAAACAAACCCTTAGTGGTCCTGAATTTTTCCTATCATTTTTCCTTTTTAAAACTTTTTTTGAGTAAATTCTAATTAACTTCTATAGCCCTACTCCTTGAGCTCATTATTAATGTGACATGGAATATATTCTTGTTCCTTGTTCATTAAATCAAAGTGGGTCTCTTTTTCTTTTATTAATCTTCTATAGGTGGTCGATAAGAGTGTCTTGTGAAAACATGAACTATGAGAGAGAGGACGGATGAAATGTAAAGAAAAAGTTGTTGAGAGGAATCTTATCACATCCCATTGCTTCATTTGGTGCCCTTCCGTAGGTGTTCTAGCAAAAGCTGCATGTCTTTATTTGCAAATAGTTAAAATATATATTTGTATCAATTTTAATAATTTAAAATTCAGTGAAATAAAATATTCTTTTAATTTCGATTCTCATAATTTATTAATTTATAAGAGAAACGATATTAGTAACTCAGGACCACATCAAATTAAATTTGTCACATTGATCTAAATAATATCAAACTTAACCTGATTACAGATTATATACAGATGCAAGGAGAGGTCTATCAACGGATTTTTTATTTGTATGTTAATAGAAAATAATTAATTAATTTTATTTTTGAAGAAAGTTTTTTAGGGAGGAATTTGAGGTAACTTTTTGCAATACTTTCATTTTAATATTATTGCCCACTTAAGGGCACTAAATTAATCAATATTATTTTAGTTATTCTTATTCAGTCTTGTTTTAACTTCTTATAGAACTTCAAACTTAATTACCCGCAAATATCATTTTCACTAGAATTATTTACTTCGCTATGAGGCTATTCTGGCGTTTTGTAGGTTTGTTCTTATTTTAACATATCTACCGAGATTACATTCCCTTTGAATCACTTAATTTGGTATTAGGCGGCAAGGCTACAGTAACATTTTACAGTTCTTTCATTTTTAATTACTTCATTGGTTTATAATGACGTGAAATTTCAAATGTAACTTTTTAGCAATCTGTTTTGTAGATGAGAGCTTTATTATATTTGGACATTTAAAGAATTTTTCATTAAAAATAAGTCTAAATTCAAAAGTAATTTTCATTTTTTCCCCATTAAAAAGTGTTGTTACTTTCATTTAATACTACTTTCTTTCAACAAGTGTTACTTCCAAAGTTAGAAATATTGGGTTTATACAATTTATTGAATAGGTTGACTCCATTGATATGGGATGACCAGCTCTCACACAACTCATTCAACAACTTCAAAATATTGGTTGTGAAAAGTTGTGGCTTTGTGAAATTGGTACCCCTTCATGTGCTAAAATCTTTAAACAACTTGGAAGTCAAATACTGTGGCATGTTGGAGAATGTGTTTGATTTTGAAGATTTGAATGATTATTATTAAGAGATGGATTCATCATCGCAGGGACAGACCTTGCCACAATTTTTTTTTTTTGGGGGGGGGGGGACTGGTTACTGTTCATTCTTTGTCTTCGAAGAGACAGCCACCATTGCTCACTCACTGTTTATGCTTAATTTTCAGATTGTAAGCGAAAATGAGAGACCAAAGAGGGGGCATTCGGGAACTACTCATCACCTTCACAGGAGGACTAGAAGACTGTGGAGGCCATTGAGGTAGTTGTTTGCAAGACTGCCTCTGATCCGCATGCGATTGAACTCTGTGGGAAGATTACCAGTAAGAAAGTTGTTATCTAAATACAGTCTCTTCCATGATCTCTGCACTTTAGCTTCGTATTCATTAGGGATGAAACTCGAGAATTGATTCCTCGCTAAATTAATTGATGACAGATATTTAAACGTGGCCAAATTTACTGGAAAATGCCCTTAGATATGGTTCCCTTTGACATCAAGCACTTGAAGATGCGTGTCTTTTGGATCCAAAGCATTATTTGACATATTATATACATAAAGAAAATGGCTAGTCATTATTTGATTATATTGTAACCCATTTATTTAACTGTTAGTTTTTATTATTAGTTGTGGTTAGTTTTTATTATTAGTTGTGGCTGGTTTATTATCTGTTGAGAACATATCGACTTGCTTAGCTGTAACTGACTTGTTTGGTCAGCACATGTACATAGGGCCTATTATAAGAGACACGGTGTAATGCACAATATTCAATCAATCAGAATTTAATTTTCTCAATTTTCACTTTCCTCTCTTTCTCCTTTACTTCTTTCTTCCTCTGGTCTTCACCCTGTTCATCACGATAGTAGGAACAATCTCTTTGTTCTTGAGCTGCCAAAGCCCTTCGTTGAACTGATTTCCCTCCCCCCTGTCCCTTCTAAGTTCTGTCCTGATCATCGGTAGTCGTGGAACTAAAAATGTTGAAGCTATGGAGTTTGCGAAAATTAAAGAATTGTGGAGCAATAACTACCAAGGAAGCGTCTCCTTCCCAAGTCTAAGGAGCATAGGTGTTTCTAAGTGTAAATGCCTCACAATGCAGTGACGGAACTTGGAGGAAAAGTTTGAGGGGGCCAAATAATGGTGGGGGGATTTGGGGGTTCGGGGGCAGCGCCCCCGGAAATTTTTTTAAATGAAAGTTTTAAATGCATTAAAAATAAAAAGAATAAAAAAAATATTTATGAGATCAAGTCAATTAACTGCATCTACAAGTGTAGTATAGAATAGGTAAAAGCATATAACTAGTTAGGGATACACTACAAAAGGAAATTTCACTGATAAGCTAAAAATTTCATATAATTAGAATGAAACATAGAAAAGAATGACAAGATTAACATAATCATACAAGACCCTACATGAAACAAAATTAAATTATAAGCTCAAAGATATAAAAAGAGGGAAAAATGTAAAAAAAGAAGAAGAAGAAGAAGTTGAGGGTCCAAAATTTAATTTTACTTGGGGGGGCCAAAGTGGTATTATTCACTAAAAAATAAAAAGTCCCATTAAAAATTTTTTTGGGGGGGACCATGGCCCCCCCTAGTCCCATTCTCTAAGTGTAAATGCCTCACAACAAGGACGGAACATTGAAGGGACTAGGGGGGGCCATGGTCCCCCCCAAAAATTTTTTTTTAAAAAATTTTTAATGGGACTTTTTATTTTTTAGTGAATAATACCACTTTGGCCCCCCCAAGTAAAATTAAATTTTGGCCCCTCAACTTCTTCTTCTTCTTCTTTTTTTACATTTTTCCCTCTTTTTATATCTTTGAGCTTATAATTTAATTTTGTTTCATGTAGGGTCTTGTATGATTATGTTAATCTTGTCATTCTTTTCTATGTTTCATTCTAATTATATGAAATTTTTAGCTTATCAGTGAAATTTCCTTTTGTAGTGTATCCCTAACTAGTTACTATGCTTTTACCTATTCTATACTACACTTGTAGATGCAGTTAATTGACTTGATCTCACAAATATTTTTTTTATTCTTTTTATTTTTAATGCATTTAAAACTTTCATTTAAAAAAATTTTCGGGGGCGCTGCCCCCGAACCCCCAAATCCCCCCACCATTATTTGGCCCCCTCAAACTTTTCCTCCAAGTTCCGTCACTGCCTCACAAGTATATTTCCTGAGTCTAAAGCCAAAGGCATGCTTTGTGATCTTGAAGAGCTAGGAATACATCAATGTGGTGCAGATGTGATTGTTGCAAAGGATCAAGTATCAATTTCTTCCACAGATAACTTGCTATTTAGGTTCCTAATATGATGATCAGATAGTTTTGGAAGGTTAATGTGAGCCAACCTTTCATTAACCTTATTTATATTGAAAGCTGAAATCATCCTCAAAAACTTTTGTGAAATAGGACGTTGCCTTCTGATGAATATAAGTTGGATCTTCCAACCACTGCCGTTCAGTATTTTGTATATGAATAATATCTTCTCGCATGTCTCTATGAGAAGCATAACCATGAAAATATTTAGTATTCTGATCTCCTTGCAGAATCTAGTGTTGTCTTGCCTTTTGAGACCACAATATTTCCTCACAATCAAACTCAACTGCTCCATGAATACTTTCAAACTCCACGTCTTAAATTAGGGCCACTACATTTACAACTGGTAGCTTTAAGGGAAGCCTTATATTTTGTTCCGCATCAGTACTACGTTGATAATCCTTATGGAATTCCTTTATTTTGTAAACTGATCAAGCAGTCACATGACGATATCATTGTACTCAATAGGCTGCTTCCCTGGCATATTTCATATACACTACATATGTAAAATATATGTTAACGACCTTTGTAAAATACAATTTTATTTCATAATGCGTAATTATACTTTCATCAAAAAATTAAAAAAAAATCTAAATAAGTTCCTTTAAAGTGTTTATACTAATTTTTTTTTTCTCAAAGTAATTAGCTAAACATGAAATTGATATATAATATAATAATAATATAATATTATATACTCAAAGTGTTTATATAATATAATAATTAGCTTGACTTAGTTTGACTCTTTTTTTTATTTTGGCTAAAGTATACATTTGGTCCTTTATGTTTGCCTCCGGTATCATTTTAGTCCCTTAAGTTTATAAAGTGCACGTTTGGTCTCTTAATGTTAACACCGTTAGTCTGACTTAACGGAAAATACTGACTTAACAGTTTTAAATGATGACTGTGCAATTAAATGCTGACCAAACATGCTTATATGTTAGTATTTTAATAAATTAATATTTTAAATCCTATTAATTGAAAAAAAGGTAATCTTTACAGACTGTTTTGTGGTTTTTCACAATTTGTGAAGATTAAATATATATTTTTTTGTTGAGTCAATTAATAGGGTTTAAAATATTAATTAATTAAAATACTAACATATAAGCATGCTTAGTTAGCATTTAATTACACAGTTATCGCTTAAAATTGTTAAGTCAGACTAACGGTGTTAGCATTAAGGGACCAAACGTGCACTTTACAAACTTAAAGGACTAAAATGATACCAAAGACAAACATAAAGGATCAAATGTATACTTTAGCCTTTTATTTTTAAGTGGTCACAACTTTTTTCAAAATAATTAGCTGAACTTGTAAATTGATACTCAAAGTATGCTATCCCGTTGTGAGTCGCAATCAGCTTTCCTTCTTTGTTGAGCCATAATCAAATAATCTCACGCATCTTTCTCTGCATAGTATAGTTTGCAAAGACCAGCCATTTTCTCTTGCCAATGAGGGATCTTTCGGATACTTTTATGAGATAACGTGTGTAAACTGTAACATTCCAATTTTCTAAAGCGTTTTGAAATAATTGATCAGAGTAGAGCATCGGAATAATTTTTTAAGAGCGAGTATCTAATAAACATTTATTGATGTAGTATCTGGCTGCTTACATAGCGGTACAGTAATCGGAATATAGTTCGATAAAATAAAGTCAAAATAAAAATCTCTCCGTCTGCGTCCTCACGCTGGCTCCTTACCCTTGTCCTTGGCCCTGGTTCCTCCGGACCTTAAAGCTATAGTAGGAGCTGAGGTTCAATGACCATTGAACCTCAGGTAACGGTTAACCTCATGCTTATATATAACAGTATATGACAGATATTCACGGCGTTACAGCAATAAGCACACAGCAGATGTATCCCAACAGTACATAAGAACACAGCAGATGTATTCCAACAGCACACAGCAGATGTATCCTAGCACACAGCAGATGCATCTCATAAGCACACAGTAGATGTAAAGTTATCTACCACATATAAGCATATTATAAGCATCAGAGTTAGTGTTACAGTACGCGAATGTACCTTTGTCGGTGATCGCGGTACGTACGTCGGTCGGTATGGTCACGCATATCCTATAATGGTAATTTCTCATTCATTAATTCGTAAATAATATTCTAGAAGATATCCTAGTCACCAATGACCTTTTTACCTTTGGTAGGATTATTTCTCAACTTATCACCCTCATTTTCTGAAAAAACGCTGGTCCAGGATTTTGGACAAATTTTCGCCTAACTTTGGAAAATCATAACTAATTTTAGAAAAATTGAAACGAGGATCCGTAAAATTCCTCAGAATCCTTAGGATGTGTAGTTTTAAGGAAAAAGAATCACTTTTTCCCAGATCACCTGATCACTCCCAGTTTTAACGTTTTAAGCCTCTTCCCAGAATTTCTCCAAAAATTCGTAGTCAAACTTCAAGAATTTTTATCTCACTGTACAGAAATCATTTTAATATGTTATTGACATATTTGAAAATCACTATATGTCTACTTTAACCATGAATGTTCCCAGAATTTTTTAATTCCATTTTCAACATAAAATATTGGCATTTGTAACACTGACTTCAGGAATTTCTACCCGATGAATTTTTGCTAGAGCTTCGCTACCTTGTTCATAGTTTTTCCAGAAATTTTGCTATACCAAGTGGCTCATCTAATTTTCAAAATATGACTATTTTTGACTATAAAACATGATATTAAAATTACTCTAGCATAATTAGAATCAAAGCTACTTCTAACTATGAATTTAAACTAGAACTTCAAAAACTACAAAAGCTAAAGACTAGAAACTAAAAGCTTGCTTACCTCTTAAAGAACTTCCTCCTCCTTTTTGCTTCACTCTTCTTTTAAACTCACCTATTTGGTTTGAGTTTGGTGTGAAGAATTCAAGAGGAGAAGCCTCCTATTTATAGGCAAAAATCAAAGCCTCATCCTTTATCCTTAACCATTAGATATAAACTTAGTTAAGAAGTCTTAATCTCCTCCATCCACTATAAAACATGTGCTCTTGTGATGTCATCTTGATGATATAATCAAAGCTTAGGTGTTATTTGTGTTTTTCTTTGATTTTTCCTATTGGTGGATTTCAAATTACATTGAATTAAGCCTATTTTCTTTTTCCAAGCCAACAAATTCCCCCTTCTTCCATTCTTTGTTTCACTAGATGAAAATATATTTAGGGGTCTTTATGAAGTTTTATTCAAATCTTTTCATTGGTTTTGAAGTCTTGAGATTCTTGGCTTCATTTAGAGACCTTAAACACTCATTTTCTCAATTAGAAGAAATCCTCAAAAGTTGTGGAAATGGCTTTGGTTATAACCAATCTCAAGCTTAAATTATGCTTGTCAATAATCACTACTTATATTTGAACTATGATTAATGGATTTCAAGATACAATTTAGTTTGTATAGATTTTCATTTGCTTATGTCTAGAGTTAATTTCATGGATTAATCTAATTGTTTTAATGTCTAATTTTCTTATTGGCTAATGCTTTGACTTTTCTCACTCCTTCCACTAGACTCACAACACTCACAACATTTGCACACACACACATTCACAACTCCCTCTCTCATTGGTCAAAACCTTTTCTCATGGATTAAGAATATTTTCTTGATTTATCATTGGCCAATTCAATTTCACAAGGATTTAGCTTTATGATATTTAATTAAGGCCTTAGGATTTAGCTTTATAAGGTTTAATCCTAGCCCTCCACAACTAATCCTTAATTAGCATTACTAATAAAGTGTTTTAGTGAAGTTGTCAAATTATGATTGGTTCCCAACTTAATTATGGCTTTTAGAGACTTTTCAATGTTAAACTTAACCTCTATTGGCCATTGGTCTTTAATTAGGGTAATACACCTCTAATTGATGACTACTAAATATTAATTGTAAATAATTATCCAAGTATTCTATTAGTGCAAATTTAATTGCTCATTAATTGTTAGTAATTGCCCGTTAATTGTTCCAAGTGTTGTAATAATTCTTTATGGCCTTCTATGAATTAAATATGAACTTGGTATTAATTATAGGTTATTAGAAAATTTAGTCTCTTAAACAATAATAAAAATTGATGTTTAAGACCCTTTGATTAATTATGAAAATTAACACAATTATTCCAATTGTTGTAGATTTAATTGTTCTTTAGTTGGTAATTTCTCCTAACTGGTATAAGTATTTTCAAGCCATTTAATTGTCTCTTATGATTAAATTAGAATTATACTTAATTTTAGAGACTTTAGGGTATTTTATAACATTTTATGATCCATAATGTAATTTAGGAAATTGGGTTTTGTCTTATTTAAATTCTAGAGAAAATTTGCCCAAGTAATAAAATAAACTACAAAATTGAGACAACATATTCTCTTATTTTTAATAGGTATTATTTATCCAAAAACAATATTTACGAGAATTATAAATTTTAGGTAATTACATAAACACAATTGACCTTCATTGCTACGCTTTCTTTGGCTAAAGCGTACAATCTTTCTTCAAAGACCCTACTGAATCTGATCATTTTGATGAAAGGGGGAGAAAAAACAAAAAGGAATAAAGTAGCCATAAAGCAGATCCCCTACCTCACATTATGAGGCCTATAAATATTCAATATGCTAGGCCTATAATTGTATAACTGCAGAGATCTCATGTTTTCCCTATAACAATTTATTATTAAAAAATTAAATAAAAAATAAAGATGCTTCACTATATGACTATATATTATAACTTTGCTATGCATATTCTTTATTGTTAAACCCTGGAGGAATAGAGAAACACAATTGAAAATGTGTTACTTTGATCCTTACTACAAGTACAGTCATAGAAATTTTTTATCTTAAATATAAGTTTACTTAGAGGTTATTAATTTACTCTTATTTAATTCTTACTTCGAATAGAGAAAGAGGGAAGAGAAGTGAAAATGATTTTTTATATATATTGAAAAAATTTATCAATTTAAAAAATATTTAATGATTTAACAACTATTACTCCTACACTCTTATTTAGGAACGGGGGAGCATCAAGTGTGGTGAAAAGTATTCTTCTTTAAGGGGCTGTTTGGTGTGTATGAGGGGAGGGGAGGGAAAAGGAAGGGAAGAAAAAAATTTGATTTGAATTTTTTTAAAAAAAGAATTAGAGAGGTGGGGTAATGGTTAAAAGCGTTTAATTAATTTTTATTATTCTTTTATCAAACAGCTTCCAAAGAAAAGTAGGAACATTTACTCACATACATGTTTATTATTGAAATATTAATAGATGTGAACTACGTGGTCCATGCATGCATTGGAAGTCACAAATCAAACCCATCCAATATATGCACATCGTACAAACTGACACTTTCCTTGTACGGACATCCAACCTACACAGCCATGAGTAATTCTTTGCGTCTTTTACAGCACGACACAAGCTCTTGCGTCATCTCGGTCAAGCAAGTTCAATATCAAATCTAAAATATTATCTAAATTTTTTCAAAAAGAGGATTTTTCAAATTTTAATATTTACAAAAAGTTTGCCTTAAAAATGAGATTGCATAATGTCCAAGAGATGGCAAGGAAGTCAAGCTAAATGGAACGGATAGAGGGAATTCCTTTTTATAATTATCATATATCCTCTAATTACTATCGATAACATGCAACAGTGTTTGTTGCGGCAGAGCATCTCCCGATTGGATTTCAGACAATTCTGATATAATTAAATGTAAGTAACAAAATAAAATCCTCGAAGGGTTTAATATACAGTCATCCACCAGTGCCTACGAGGCCAAAAGAATATACAGTTATCCAAACACAAGAATAAAATCAAAAATAAATCTTCCTCCGCCACCAACTACTTCAGCTCCGCATTCTTACCCTTCTCTCCAGCTACAGCCCTAGAAGTACTTCCTGAAGCTTTACAAAAATCTGGGATTCATAAATCAATCCCAGAATAACCATTAATCTCATATGTAATGCATAAACAGTGTATGTATATAACCATAATTAGGAAAACACCAAACAGTAGCATTCAGTAACAAACGCACAATAACACAAATACAACATACCAAGTATACCGTGTTAACTACGGAAGGACTACATGTCTTAGAAACAAACGCAGGATTGCTCAACAAAGCAAGCCCCGGATCCACAATGCTAGGAAAAACACAGTAGTCGGGTTTTAAACCCAGCCCACACTGAATGCACACAAACACATGTCCCTTTTCAGGAGACACGAGTCCACAATCATGGAAAATACAAACATACAAAGCAACACAAAACACATGAGAATTAAGATTACTACCTGGTAGTTGAACAAAATTATCAGTATAATTTTTCTCCGGGTGCACAGAATCAAAATGATCCTAAAATAACCAAAATATATAAATATAAGTAACTCTTCTTTGAAATATTTATTTGTAGACTCAAAAGAAGCCTTCTTTAACCTTAAAAGGAAACCCTCAATCCCATACAAAAATCCTATTTTTAACAAGTTGAAACATTAACACCCCAAATGTAAAATCTTTTCCCACGTGTTTGAGACTTACCGAAGACATCTCTTGAATCCCACAACCTAACTTTCTCTTATATCATAATGACTCCTCTTCCTAAATCTCAAACCTAAGTTTAATCTTTTATTCAACCCTTCATCTATTAATCAGACCATTTCATGAACAAAAACGTAGGATACAAAGACTACCACTTTCTCAACCATAAAATCATAAGGTAATTAAAATAATCACTTACTTGCTCTTAGTATTTTACTACCTTAAGCTTTAATCTTCAATATTTCTTCTTTCTTCCTTCAACCTTATCCTTCACACAGCAAGAGAGGAGTTTCCATTAAAAATGTGACTCCCAAGAATAAGTAGAAGAAGGTTGACAAAATACCCAACAGCCTCTTAGATGTTTATTGGAGCTCTTTCTGAACCCTTTTCTATCTTTCTTCTTCTCTTCTTCTCCAACTTCGTCCAATGGTAGAAATAAATGAAGATGAGCTCCTTTAAGTAGACATCCAACCTATCTCTGGATCCTTCTAAAAAAAAAAAAAAAAGATATCTAGAGATTTCTTGATCCCTCTCTTAGCCAGCGATTAGGGTGATCTAGGGAAAATAAAATAAAGAAAATCTGATTCCTTCTACCCTCTCTCACATCCGGCGTTTTTAGGAGATTTAAAAGGGAAAACAAATTTATCTTGCTTCTTTTGATCACTCCTCCCTTCTAGCACGTCCAGCACTCGGAGGCTTTAAAAAAAATAAAATTCTTTATTCCACTCTCTGCCAGTGCCATCGGTTACAAAGGGAAACATATTGAATAAATATTCGTTTTGACTTTAGCTTTGCTCCACGTGACCACCTATTATCCTCCTTTTTTTTTTCCTGATATTCTTGACAGGGGAGGGGGGTGCGGGATTGATCCCGCTACATAAGGGATGCCGGGGGCCTCCTAAGACCAGCTTAGGAGCCAGGGCGCCTGAGGCGCAGTTGGCTATTATCCTCCTTTATTAATATGAAATGGTTCCATCTTTCATATCTTGCTTTATAGTCCACAAGTACGCCCAGCAGAAGACTATAATTTTACCTTTTTTCCCCCATCTGACACTTAGGCCCCATTTGATTCACTGAAAATCAGAGAAAGGAAATGGAAAATGAAATTTTTCGGTCTACAACAGCGTTTGGTTCACCATTTTCCCAAGAAAATAATTTCTAGCGGCGGAAGATTTTCCTTTAAATATGAGAAAATTGCTTCCCACCAATTTTGGTGGAAACCCATTTTTCAGCAAGCTCAGAAAACGTTGAAGACAAATCTACCCCCTTACCTTTCAGTCGATGAAGACAATCCCTTACTTTTCCCAACAACACAATACTCAGAATTGTTCGATGTAATCATAAATGAAGAATCCAAAATTATTTGAAGCAGATTCGGATCACAAAGAAAATAATTTTCGATGAAGCATATTCAGAACCCAGATTTGAACATCTGGGATGCGAAAGAAACCTGACAGTAGCGGTGACAGCAATGGTAGCAGTGTCTAGGGCAACAACATCCAACACACACGCAAAACTTCCGAGGTTTGATTTGGGGATGAAGCAGGGATGGAGCTTCTATGGGACTAGTGGGGGCCATGCCCCCCCCCCCAAGAAAAATATTGTTTAGAAGTTTTTTTTAAAAAATTAATATAATGGAAAATTAAATTTTGGCCCCCCAACTTTTTTTTTTTTTAACATTTTCCCCTCTTTTCATATCTTTGGGGCTTATAATTCAATATTTGTTCCATGTAGGGTCTTGTATGATTTATGTTAATCTTGTCATTTTTTTTCTATGTTTCATTCTAATTACCTGAAATTTTTTCCTATATTTAAAACTTTCCTTAAAAAAAATTTCGGGGGCACCACTGTTTGGCTACCCCAAATTTTTGCTCCAAGCTCCACCCCTAGGATGAAGGATATGACGGAGGTGGAAGAATGATAAGCAGTAAGCAAGAAGAAGAAGAAACGTTTTTTTTTTTTAATAATAAGCCAATTCTCGAGAATTGGCAAGGTATTCTCGAGAATACCTTGTCTGAGAATTGGTAAGGTCTTGTACGTGGTTGATTTTGTGTGATATAAAAAAAATATTTTATCTGTAAGGGTAAAATGGTATTTTACTTCATTTTCTTATCTTATTTTCTTCCAACCAAACAAAAATTTTTCTATCAACCCATTTTCTTTTTCAATATCAACCAAACGCATTGAGGCAAAATATTTTTGGGAAAATCAGTTTCAAGGCCCTTATTGGCCAAAAAATTCCAGAAAATGCCTAAGAAATCTGAAAAATTCAAAAAAAGGCCCCAAGATTATGATTTTTTCCAGAAAAGGCCCTTCAGAATTTACGGAGTTGTTAATGGGGCTGATATAGTTGTTACTAAGGTACTGATATAGTTGTTAAAAACAAAATTTTAACAACTAAATCAGCCCGGCTAACAACTATATCAGCACCCCGCTAATAACTATATCAGCCCCATTAACAACTCACTCTTTGGCCTTTTCTGGAATTTTTTGGCCAATAGGGGCCCTGAAACTGATTTTCCCAATATTTTTCATTCAATTCCTTTCTTTTCATTTCCATTCTTTTCCATTCTCATCTTTTCTTTGATCCAAACGGGGCCTTAAGGTATGTTTGGTTGGGAGGAGGGGAGGAGAAAGGAGGGAAAATGGAGAGAAAATATTAAAAGGAGAGGAAAACTTTTGTGGCCCTACCACAAATAACTTTTCTTTCTCTCCATTTTTTCCCCCTTCCCTTCCCCAACCAAACATACCCTTAAGAAAAATTGTTGAAGAAAAATTCTACTCTTTCTTTGTCTTACTCAGCTTGAAAACCGTCCCTCCTCTCTCTCATCAATTTAATCTTGCATCATCCTTCACTTCACACAGTCCCCCTCCAAGTACACCTAGAGTTAGGTTCATTATTTCCTACTTCTCCCTCTTCCATAGCCGGCGCAAGAAGAATATAGGGAAAAATTGTATTTAAACTCTTGCCGTGCGTCCTGTGCACCAACTACTTCTTTCCTCAATTGAGATTAGATTGACACATCTTTACTTACTCACAACCGGTGGTTTCTTTGGAGAACGATGGAAGCAGAATTTATTTATTTATTTAATTATTCTCCAATACATCCCACATAGAGCTGGGAATCAGGGCCGGCCCGGCTCATCAGGGCCAGCCCGTGAAGGGCCAGGGCCTAACAGGGCCGGCCCTCCAGGGCCCGGAATAAGAAAAACACATGTTTTTCAAAGTCCGGCCCGAGAGCACTAGGGCCAGGGCTGGCCCGCAGGGCCCGAAAATTACTATTCCAAATTTTAACTTTTTTTCCGCCGCTTTTTTTAAAGAAATATAATCAGTAAATTACAATACGAATCATCCAATAAATAACTACAATCACTAATTTATAATCCAAAGCAAACTATCTTCACAAATAACTCACATAAAACATAAAAAGTATATTATAAATTTCTTCTCCCGCATCATGAACACATACATAATCTTTATTTGCAACAAATAATAAACCAAATCATAAAATTAGAGTATAGTTATTATATATTTATAATTAAATGGATAAATAACTTATAACAAATACAAAATATATATAAATTAATAAATTTAAAAAGGAAAAAAAAGTAAAAGCTACAGTGAAAAGGGCTTGCAGGGCCGGCCCGTGGCCCTCCAGGGCTGACCCGTCTAAGCCCGTGGCCCTTCAGGGCCGGCCCTCCAGGGCCAATTTCAAAAATTTCGTCTATTTTTAAGGCTCGGCCCTTGACGGATCAGGGTTAAATGGGCCGGCCCGATGGGCTCGGCCCGTTTTACCGGCTCTAATCCCACGTGCTCTTCTCTCCCTCCTTATTTATTCCAGATGCTAATGAATATGTGTATAATATATAAAAAGATTTTTTTCCTTTTCTTTTCTCTTTTATTCTTCAACACGTTGGTTGCTAGGAATAATTTTTTTTGGTCAATGTTGCTAGGAATAATGGAGAAAATAAATGTGTTCTTCCCTGCCTTAATTTTGACGTGCACACTCTCTCACCTTCATTAATTACATTGTTTCATCCATCACTTTTCTTCTTGCACGTCTGCCATCAAGGAAAAATATGGAGAAAATATTTTGTGTTATAAGTAGAACCGGTAAATCGGGTCAAGTTCATCGGGCCGACCCGTTTAAGCCCCGGCCCATTTAACTGTAGCTTTTTTTATTTTTTTTAAAAAATAATAATGTAGACTTCCACTTAATGAATATGTTTATTTGTAATTACTTAGATTTTTTTAGTTTAAACTATAACCCTTTTTTATGTTTATTATTATTATGTATTAAAACACTTAATTAGTTATTATAAATTTGAAAGAGGGGATGTTTTCATATTAAATAAACACATACATTATAATATTATATAAGTAATAAATTATAAATATAGTCTGTGTAAAATAAATATAATTATTTTTCCCTATCAGTAAAATCATGAATGAACCGAAGGAATCTGCAGACACACAAAATTACGAGAGGGAAAAGCATTTTGTCATAGGCATACATAAAACAATTCCTTTGTTTAATATTTTTTGAAAAAAAAGGAAAAAACATATTTTTTTGTGTTTATTTGTTTTTTATTACGAATTAATGAATGAGTTTATTTGTTGAATGATTTGTATTCGTTTAGATATTAATGTTGATAAAATTTATTTGATAGATTAGAACTTTAATGATTGCATTTACTAATTATATTTCTTTAAAAAAAAATCGAAGGAAAAATAGTTAAAATTTGGAATAGTAATTTTTAGGCCCTGTAGGGCCGGCCCTGGCCCTGGTACTATCGGGTCGGACTTTGAAAAACAGATGTTTTTCTTACTTCAGGCCCTGTAGGGTTGGCCCTGTTAGGCCTTGGCCCTGTAGGGCCAGTCCGGTCCTGATTTCTAGCTCTAGTTATAAGTCTCATCCAATGTCTACTTTTCTAAAGCAATTTAGGCTTATATTGAAACTCCACTAATTTTTTTCCCATCAGAATTTTCCCCTCCTTTTACTAGACGAAAAATATAAGAATAATGAGGGAAAATTATATTTTTGCCTTCTATGACATTACTTATCTCAAATTATCTAAACCCAAATTTATTAACCACATTTCAAAAAATTTCCACATCATTTTACCAATAATTAATTTATCTTGTCAAAATAATATACCATCGACTAGTACTATTATACTCTATTAATTAATTTACATGAAATTTGGAGATGTTACATATCGTGTGCAAGAAACCATGGAATTAATCATGGATATATACTTTTGTAAAAGTAAATTATTAAAATTTGGTAAAACATAACTCACATTCCCACTTATTAACGAAGTTCAAAACTGACGAAAGTTGCAGGAAGGGAATCTTCATGTACATATTCCTCCCATCAACTTATGGGAAAATCCCACAAGAAAAAACTTCAAAAATAGTAAATGGCAAAATGATGTTTCGAATATTCATAATACTAGAAAGATGTTAGTATCCAATTTATCCTTTTGAAATTTAAAAGAAAAAACACAAATTCTCATATATATGTATATACATATATATATTAGAAAAACATAACCCACCAGCCACCACTACCAGAGCTTTGGTGGCCAACCAGGCGACAACCACCCTCTTTCGAGGACTGGAGTTCTTGTGGCTCTGGAGGGAATGTTCCGCCGAGAATAAATATTCTCAAAGTGGTAGGAGTGGGGTTTGAACCCCCACCACTTGGTTTGCCTAAAAGGTTGGTGGCCATTGGGTGACCATCAATGACTTTCAAGACATAATATGCAAAGAAACATATATATTAACTTTGATCTTTAACATAAGCCTATTCACAAATTTTGTTTAGGAATTTACAACATTTTATTATGTTTTAACAACTTTTGTTCATCAAGTGAAAAATCCACACTATTAGGACATTCACAAGTTTTGTCAAGAAATTCACAACGTTTCATTAAATTTTAGCAACTTTCATTTACCAAGAAAAAAATTTACATTATCAGGTTATTTACAAGTTTTGTTAAGAAATGCATGATATTACATTATGTTTTAACAACTTTTATTTACCAAATAAAAAATTAACACCATCAGGCCATTCACAAGTTTTGTTAAGGAATTAACAACATTTTAGGTTTTAACACCATCTATATTTTAATAAATAGGCAAAAATTAACATTTTTTCCTAATGTTTTTACTAGCTTTCATTTTTGCCCCTTAAATATGGCAACAACAAAAAGTTTGGTCCCTTAGTTTTATAACAATTTTTCTTTTTCAATTCTCTCACCATAATCTCAAATAAACTGCTCTTTTTCGTTTTTATTTCAATATGTAATTCTGTTAATGCTTCTATTAATAAGAAAAAACCCACATATTAAATATTCTGTATTTGATTATCGTATAGTTGGTAATTGTTATTTTTTATTTTTTTGGTCAAAATATAATTATTTTTTATTAAAAGCATTAGATTTGAATGATTGAGAAACATTTTGAAACGTTTGCATCAAATCAAATACGACTAAAGGGGCATGGAATTATTGCCAAAGAAAACACATGAGATTTAACTTGTTTTTAACTAATATATTTATATCTATTATTTTCTTTTTTAAATGGGTTAAGTAGTAAATCTGTTCTGGAAGAACACGCTTAGGAGTAATGTTGTCCTAGAAGTTTCTTGAGTCTCAATTTCGCCTCCAAAGTATCAAAACGTAGCAATGTTCCCCTCCTCATTAGTAGCGTTAATTTTCACTGTTAAAAAGACAGGTCACACTCTCACATGGCATTCAAATCGCAACCCCATCGCCACCTACTTCTTCTACCCTCTCCCCTTCTTTCTTCCCTCTCCTTCCTCTCATGTACAGAGAGAGAATCCGAGTAACTAGATGCCATTTTAAATTTTAAATAAGGGCATTTTAGGAAAACAAATATAATTTACTAATTAAACTACTATCTTTAATCTCACCAAAATTAGGTAAATATATCATATAGTTAGGACTGAAGGGAGTATTCTAATTGACAGCTTACATGTCTTGGAATTTTTGTAACACCCCATTTTTGTAAAGCGTTTTCAAAACATTTTAATCAGAGTGGCGCATCAGAGCAATTCAAGAGGGCGAGTAACTGATGAGTGTATTAAAATATTAATCATGGTTGGTTATAGTAGTGGTACATTCATCCCAACAATTCAAAATATTATACAGTCCAAAAACAAAAAAAAACAAAAAGAAACTCCGGCCAGATCTTCACGCGGGTTGCTTACCCTTGTCGTCGTCCCTCGGTCCTTCAGACCCTGAAGCTATAGTAAGGGCTGAGGTCCAGATCTTCACGCGGGCTGATTACCCTTTGTCATACATAACCTCATGCTTATGTATGACAAAACATGTATGATAGATATTCATTATAGCATTAATCAACACACAAGCACACAGTAGATGTAAGATTAATATATCAACAGTACACATCGCATGTACAGTTATCTATGTTAACAATACACATCATATGTAAAGTTGTCTATGTCAACAGTACACATCATATATAAAGTTGGTTATGTTAACAGTACACATCACATGTAATGTTATCATCTATCACGTATATAAGCATACAATAAGCATCAGAGTTAGTGTTACAGTACACGTCTGTACCTTCGTTGGTGATATCAGTACGTTTGTCGGTCGGACTGTGATCACGTTTATTCTATAATGGTAATATCGCATTTATTAATTCACAAATAATATTCTAGTAGATATCTTAGTCACTAATGCCCATTTTTCTCTTGGTGGAATTATTTTTCACCTTATTTCCCTTATTTATTGAAAAAACGTGGGTACAGTATTTTGGGCAGATTTTTCGTCTAATTTTGAAAAATCATAACTAATTTTAGAAAAATCGAAATGAGGATCCGTAAAATTCCTTGGAATCCTTAGGATGCCTATTATTAAGAAAAAATATTGGTTTTCACCTAGAATTAGTGAATCATTCCCAATTTAATGATCTTCAAGCTCTGCCCAGAATTTTTCCAGAAAAACGTAGCCTTATTTCCATAATTTTTATTTCCCTGTACAAAACTCAAAATGACACATATTATACATATTTAGAAAGGTCTAGATGTCTACTTTACTCATGAATTATTTCAGAATTTTTGAAGATAGTTTTGCATATAAAATACTACTATCTAACTGCCTGACTCCCATTGCCCAGCAAAACCCCACAATTCCCATCTTACTCTAGCTTGTTTTATTAATCCTAGAAGTCACTTCCCAACATGTTCTCACCTTGTCAGACATCTTTCAATGCAATAAGGCCTGAGAACAATTATGAGAAATTACTTTACCTATTTTCTAGATTAAAATTAACAATTTTACTAAAAGGTACTAAGAATTACTAAGAACTAAAAACTAAAAACTAAAGACAAGCTTACCTCTTGAAACTTCTTGCAACTCCTTCCTTGTAAAATCCCAATTTTCTAAAGCGTTTTCAAAATATATTGATCAGAGTAGAGCAATGAAATAATTTAAAAGAGTGAGTATCTGATAAACCTTCACTGCTGGTGTGTCTAGTTCCTATTATAGCGGTACAATCATCTGAATATTTAATAATACGGTGATACAATAATTCGTAATAATCTTCTCCGTCCGTATCCTCACGCATGTTGTTTACCCTTGTCTCTTATCTTCAGTCCTCGGTCCTCTAGACCCTGAAGCTATAGTAAGAGCTGAGGTTCAATACTCATTGAACCTCAGGTAACGGTCAACCTCATGGTTATATAACAGTTATGTATGACAGATATTCATGACATTACAGCAATACTCAATATAAAAACTCATAACTGATTCATCTGGATAGCGGTACATAGCCACTGCAATATGTCCGTTACCCCCAGTCTGCACTATTCACCAGTGCCACGATGGCCTATCGTGTCCTTAGCGCTAGGAAAACTCAATGGCATTACCAAGACTGTAACCTGTATATATAAAGCTGAATGTGTATGCACAACTTTTAAAAACAGAGTCTCAGACTATCTGTCACATATAAGTATACAATAAGCATTAGAGTTAGTGTTACAGTACGCGTCCATACCTTCGTCGGCGATATCGGTACGTCCGTCGGTCGGAGTATGGTCACGTGTATCCTATAATGGTAATATCGCATTTATTAATTCACCAGTAATATTCTAGAAGGTATCCTAGTCACTAATGACCTTTTTACCCTTGGTAGGTTTATTTTTCAACTTATCAACTTTAATTCTTTAAAAAACGCTGGTTCAGAAATTCTGGACAGATTTTCGCCTAACTTCGGAAAGTCATAACTAATTCTAGAAAAATCGAAACGAAGATCCGTAAAATTTCCCGGAATCCTTAAGATGTCTATTTTTGAGGAAAAATATCAGTTTTTACCCAGAATTCAAGAACAATTCCCAGATTTCATGTGTTCATACCTTGCCCAGAAATTCGCCCAGAAAAATAGCCTAATCTTCAAAAATTCATATCTCCTTGTTCAGAGATCAAAACGTTATATATTTTATATATTTGGAAAGCCCTACATGTCTAATTTATTTCTGGAAAATTTCGTGATTTTTAAAGATCATTTGATGCATAAAATAATGTTCCCTATCCAGATAACTCCCAAACTCCAGAAATTCCAGAATTCTTTTATCCTACTCTAACTTATTCCCTTAATCCTAAAAGTCACTCCCCAACATGTTTTCACCTTGTCAGGCATCTTTTGATGCAATAAGGCCTGAAAACAATTATGGGAAATTACTTTGCCTATTTACTAGATTAAACTAACACCTATATTAAAAGCTACTAAGAACAAATAAGAACTATGAATTTAAGAACAAGCTTACCTCTTGAAGATTCTTGCTCTTCTTCCTCCTCCTTGCTCCTCTTAGAAATCAACTCTTGGAGTTTGATTTGGTGTGAGGAGAATGAAGAGCCAGGCTTCCTATTTATAGGAAAAATGCAACACCTCCAACAAGCTTCATCTTCTCAATTCTCAACCATTGGATCTAGACTTAGTAAAGAAGTTTTAATCCTCACCCTCCATGTGCTCTTGTGATGTCATCCTTGTGATATCATCTTGATGACCTAATCAAGGCTTAGGTGTCCCTTAATGCCACATGTGTTTTGACTTTCCAACTTGTTCTCCAAGTTTCCCGACTTGCTTTCCAAGTTTTCCCGACTTGCTCCCCAAGTTTTCCCGACTTGCTCTCCAAGTTGCCTAACTTGTTCTCCAAGTAACTTGTTCTCCAAGTTTCCTAACTTGTCCTCCAAGTTGCCTAACTTGTTTGCCAAGTAACTTGTCCGCCAAGTAACCTCGTCCGCCCAGTAACTTGTCCGCCAAGTAACTTGCTCAGGAAGTTTGAAGACTTGCCCAATAATTATTCTTGGTATTCTCTAATTACTTTAAGCCTTTTCATACTCCTTTACGACTTATTCTTGAAAATATAAGAATTAAATGTTAATATCTTTTTAAATGTAGATTTAATTGTTTTTAAATTGTTGGAAATTCCCTCTAATTGTTTTAGGTATTTTCATGATATTTTATAATATTTTAAGAACCCTAATTTAATTATAGTCCTTAGAAATTCATTCAGACAACTCTTAATTAGCCATTGGGTTTTACTTAGGATTATACATCTTTAATTATGCTTATTTTAATTTAGTTATTAAATTTAGTGTCTTAATTGTTGCAATTTCAATTATTCATTAATTGTTAATAATTGTCCCTTAATTGGCCTTAGCGTGATGATAGTTCTGTATGGCTTTTTATGACTTAATTATGAATTTAAACATTAGTGTGTTAATTAAGGGTATTCTAGTAAATTTAGCCTCTTAATAAATTAAATGATACTTAATTAATCCCTTGATTATTTATAAATATTTGGCACAATTACTTAATTTAATAAATACCTAATTATTTATTGATTTTATTATCTTCCCCTATTTGGTTCAATAATTTTCCATAGTACCTTATTGCTCTCTTTAATTCCCCGAGAACCATACCTTAATATGGTAATTATTTGTTATGGTATTTTATTGATTCCTAAGAAAATTCAGTCGTAGGTTGCCTTAATCCTAAAGAAAGATTTCTTAGAAAATAGAATAATTATATCTCAAAATTTGAAACCACATATTCATCTATTTTTAATAGGTATTTCCTAGCAAAATATAGTAGTTTAGACTAAATAGGATTTTTAGGGTATTACATTCCTCCTTCTTAAAAATCACCACTTGGTGGTTGATTTGGTGTGAAGAATTGTGAAGAACCTAAGCTCCTATTTATAGCAAAAGGTAATGGCATTTTGGCAGTTATTTCAAACCTAACTCATCTTGCATTTTGGCCATTGGATCTAATTCCCTTTACAAGAGTTGATCCCAACCATTCATGTGTTTAGAAAATCGTAACTTAGCCAACAAGTTTAGAAAACTTAACCTCTTCCATTTCACATTAAAGCCCACTCTTTAAGTACATCTTTCTCTCTCCAATTTGTTCCCTTCATAAATGTTGAATTAGCATGTGTGTTAATTTATATATTAAACAAACGTCCTACCCTTTATTCAAGTTAGGAAATTTGTCCCCCTCCCCCTCCATCTTTCTTTGATTTGCATTTCAATTATTAGTTACTTTAGGTGTCTTGTAACTAGATGAAAATAATGATAAATATACTTAGGGGTTCTTATGAAACTTAATCAAGTCTTCTCATTAGTTTTGTGATTTTTGAAATTCATGGCTTTAATTAAAAGTCTCTAATTTCCTTTTTATCATTTTAAATTTAATTCCAAAAGTTATGGAAAAGATTTTGGTGATAACCTATTCCAAGCTTAAAATATGTTTGTTCATAATAAATCCTTATATTTGATCTATGATTAACGTATCTCAGGATACAATTTATTTTGTATAGATTCTCATTTACTTTTGTTTTGAATTAATCCCAATAGTTTAACTCACAACTTAATTAATTACACACTTTTCTCTCTCCTATACTAGGTTCACAACACTCACAACATTTGCGCGCGCGCACACACACACACACATTCACTCCCTCTCTCTTTTCTCTTTCCAATTTATCCTCTTCCAACTCATTAAAAGCATTAAACTTAAAGCCCCTAAAGTCGTCATAAGTACACTTATTCTCTTCCATAATTAATTGTTTACATGTGCTTATTTACCTTGTGTAATTAAACAATTCACTCTTCTTCTTGCTAGGCAAAACCATGCCCCATCCTCATTTGGGCTCAAAAATGTGTGTTTTATTTATCTCTCATGCATGACAATCAAAACTTCCTATTGGTTCCCTCATTATCACATGGATTAGGCTTATTTATGTGATTAAGGCCTTTTATTTTAATCCTAATTAACATGCTTATTAGCTATATTTATCATAGAGTGATTTGTTCTTAGATTAATTATGAGCATAAGATTTTTTTTTTGGTCAAGAAGCATAAGAAATTCATTCTATGCTAATCTTGAACTCTTGTTAGCCCCTGATTTTTAATTAAGCTAAAATATCCTAATTGATGCCTCTTATCAAGCCACTAGATTAATTATGAAAATTATACAATTATCTTGATTATTGTAAATTTAATTGTCCTTTAATTATTGGTAAGTTCCTTTAATTGATTTAGGTATTTTTATACCTAAATCAATTAAAGGAACTTACCAATAATTAAAGGACAATTAAATTTACAATAATCAAGATAATTGTATAATTTTCATAATTGTATCAAGCCACTAGATTAATTATGAAAATTATACAATTATCTTGATTATTGTAAATTTAATTGTCCTTTAATTATTGGTAAGTTCCTTTAATTGATTTAGATATTTTTATAACATTTTATGGCTCTTTATGATTGAATAAGAACTATGGTTTAATATGATAATTATAGGATATTTTATGATCCCTAACTGAAAATTAAAAAATTTGGGTCTTTGGCAAATTTTTATTCTAAGAGAAAATTTCCTAAACTAAAATAAATAAGTTACAAAGTTTTGAGATCACATATTCACCTTTATTTATCATGTATTATTATCAAAATATTGTATTCATGATAAATAGGAATTTTAAGGTATTACAATTTTAGTGTCTGTTCAATAAGGCAGACAGCTCTAATCATGTCAACAAAAAAAAAAAAACTAATTATTTGGAATAAAAGTTTTTGAAACTTGTTTTTTCCCCAGAGTGTGCCTCTCTACATATCAGGATTTAATGTTCCACCTCAAAATTCAAGTCATTCTACATCCCTGCAGAAAAGGCAATAATTCCCATCATATTGTTGATGCCTATGTTAATACTGTAGTCTATATAGGGAAGCTAATACCAAAAGTGTCCATATGAATGATATGTGAAGGCTTAACACTAAAAATCAGATTGCTTATAAGAGTCCATCTTGCTCGGCAACAAGAAACTGCAACTTCGTTGCTGATTCCCCTTTTCTCTTTTCAGACATGTCCTTAATGAATTGGTGGACATCAAGTTCCACTTCCTTGTTCCTTTAGAAGACAAAGAGATTATAAAATTTAAGAGTGATCATCTTAAAACAAGTACAATCTGAAATATCAAAAGTTCAAAAGTTTCAAATTGAGAATGACCCAATTCTGAGTAGTCCAACACTTCATAAAGTAAACCTGAAAACTGAAATATTATAATTTGAAGCTTATATGTCTTGGAATATTAGTCTCTGTACCGAGACATTTATGAAATAACAAAATTTTCATCCAAACCAAAAACAGAATATTTGAAGAATGCATAACTGATTAAAGCAAGAATCAAGTTTCAATCGAAGCCAAGCAATCAATACTTATTGCAAAAGCATATAGAAAAGCAATTTGGCGAGCAAAGTAGGTAGTTATGGTGTACTATGATGAAAGATGACATATTGATGATAAGATATATTCCAGCATAGCACAAATATTGGGAATATGATGAGGACATAATTCCACAAAGTCACAAATGAGAGTGTATGGATGAAGATGCAAGAAAGTCAAATTTGCTTCACTTGCTTTACTTCCATCTTTGGAAGAAAACTGAATAACCATATCAGATAAGTCAAATAAAACTACAATCATCTGTTATATTGCACATCTGCATTCATTATTATACATAAAACCTCTTAAGGATGTCAAGTGCTCTAGTTACAAAATGAACTAGACTCTCATGGGTTCAATTCCACCATAAGTGCTTAAACAAAGTAAATATGCTGATATAATAACATAGATTTATGATCAAGACCATTCAATGTGGAAGTTGCTAACAGGAACAATTCTTTCAGCAAAATTGAAAATATCATAACCAAGGCAAGCTTTAATTTGCCGGCTTTGCAAATAGCAAACATCCTAAATTCATTAGCAGTGAGACAGGACATGACATTTTAGAGTACCTCATTCTCCACTTCGGCTTTAGTTTTAGCAATGATTTCAGGGAAATCAGTAACATCACAGATAATTTTCTCTGCTGCAGCCATGCCAAACAGGCTATTGGAAGGGAGTCAAGTCAATGCATTGTGGTTCAGACACTGTGGTTTATAAGGATTATTTACTCCCCATGTGATTAGAGATTAACAAAGAGAAAGGTAAAGGCATAGACACGTCATTCCAAAATGTATACTCATTGAAAAACTTACATGTCATACCACCTAAAAGGAAAAAAGGATTGCTTAGTGAAAGAATGCAATTTAAGCAGCCAAGTCTACATGTCATCATCAGATCTCGTTGAGCAAAGCACCTTTCAGAAGTCCTGCAAAAAGATCATGACACAGTCTCACAAACTAAGGAACTGGAGGATCCTAGTAGTACATGTCATTCAAAACTGAAACCCAACAAATAGTTTTGTGACTTACAAATACGAAAATGACTCTGAAAAACCTCTCTCACAGCTAATCAAATGATATAGCACATTACACTCCATCTCAATTATAAGAATATAAATTCAGCAGCCAAATCTACATCCTCAATTAGGAACTGGAAATCTTAGTTGTTTGTCTTTCAAGAAGCAGAAATGTTTGAAACTGTTCCTTTTAAAATAAGAATTAAAAAATTTATAATGTCCCCTCTCTCAGCTTTATAATCTATTTCATCAGCACTTATTTATTTAGAAATGGATCGGAATAAAATGAGAGAGGTAATTTTTAAAATATGAAACATCATACACACACAAATTGATAATAAGAATAGCTACCAATTCCCCAATGATCTGACAGGCATTTAATACACATGCTCAGATTTTAAAAACTACCAATTCCCCATTGTTTGAAGCAAATTACTTTATTTATTTAGTAGAAAAAACCACACCCAGCAAATGGAAAATACAACCGCAATTAAAGATGACTTTAACGTATAAAAATTTGGTGTCACTTCTTGGGGAATCAGAATAGAGCTCCTAGAAATTGCAGACAGACAAGCAATCAGTGCGAAAAATCTAATACTAGAAGGTAGCATCTTCTCAAACAGTTGGCATTAAAACCTGAGTATCATTAGTAGGAGCTCGTAACATATTATCAGCTTCTGGATCCATGACCTGAGATTCAAGAGGGACATTAGTTTACTCAGGCAGCAAGATTGATAATTAGATGCATTCCCAAAGTCAATCCAAGACTTATACATGCAAATGACAGTATATTCACTTATATCTTATGCATGCACATGACTCCTGAAGAAGTTTAAATACTTAACAGCATTCCGTTTTCCTAACCATAGCAATATTCATCAGTTCTTAACATATTCGGTCTGCGGCTGGATCATCTAACTCAGCTCAGCTCGTCTGTCAAAGTGAGCTGAGCTGAGATGAGATAGATGGTCCAGGCGTAGACAAAGATGGACCAGGAACCAGGGCCTGAGGCTGGACTGAAGGAAGTGAAAACGAAGGTTGAGTTGAATGGGGCATTTTTCTAGAGGGAAAGCTCGGCTCGCTGCTGCATTATCCTAGAGAAGTGCCAGCAAAAAATGCAGAAGTAGCCTAACTTACTAACACTCCCGGAAGGAGGCATCAGGCATAAGCCCATGTTGAATATGATCAATTATATAAAAAATAATCGTGAAGGAATGGTGGGTGGGGAATAATAGTTAGGGATTAGAAAGGGCAGTTGAGTGAAGGAATGGTGGGTGGGGAATAAAAGCCTCGTGATCGGAGAAGGCCGATCCCTGGAAAACTGTTACCCCGAGTCACGTGGCCTCTTTTGACTACGCCTATGTGACCAAAACCCCCTCTTCATTTCAATCAAAGTTATTTTTGTGCAAATAATTTAATTTAATTTACTCAAGATAGAAACGGAAAAATACATGCTCAGCCTCATACCCTCCCTCGGCTCCCTCATGTAACACTCCAATTTTTAAAAGCGGAATAATTTTTTTTCCCTCATCAGAGTAGAGCATTGGAGCAAGTAAAAGAGTGAGTAACTGATATATCATTAACTGTGGCGTATCCATCTATTGATAATGTACAGTACATTTATCTGAGTGACGTCATAACGGTACAAGTCTAGAAATAGGATCTACAGACGGGTCTTTAGGCGTGCTGTTTACTCTGCTTACTCTTGTCTTCAGTCCTTGGTTCCCCGGACTTGAAGCTATAGTAAGAGCTGAGGTCCAATATCCATCGGACCCCAGGTAACGGTTAACCTCATGCTTATGTAACAGTTATGTATGATAAATATTCATGACATTACAGCAATAATCAATATAAAAACTAATAACAGATTCATCTGGATGACAATACACAGCGACTGCAATATGTCCGTTACCCCCAGTTTGCACTATTCATCAGTACCACGATGGCCTATCGTGTCCTCGGCGCTAGGAAAACTCAACGGCATTATCAAAACCATAACCTGTGTCTAGCTGTATGTGTATGCACAACTTTTTAAAACAGAGCCTCAGACTATCTATCACATATAAGTATACAATAAGTATTAGAGTTAGTGTTACAGTACGCGTCCGTGCCTTCGTCGGTGATATCGGTACGTTCGTCGGTCAAAGTGTGGTCACGAGTATCCTATAATGGTAATATCACATTTATTAATTCACCAATAATATTCTAATAGATATCCTAGCCACAAATGACTATTCTACCCCTGGTGTATTTATTTTTTAATTATTTCCCTTTTAATTTCGGGGAAAAAACGCTGATTAACAGCATTTGGGCTGATTTGCATCTAACTTCAAAAAATCATAACTAATTCTAGAAACATCAAAACGAAGATCCATAAAATTCCCCGGACTCCTTAAGATGTCTATTTTTGAGGAAAAATATCATATTTTACCCAGATTTCAAGAAAAGTTCCCAGATTTCAAGTGTTCATACACTGCTCAGAATTTCCAGAAATTCGTATCATAAACTGAGAATTTTTATCTCACTGTACAGAGCTCATTTCAACGTGTTCTTTGCATATTTGGAAAGCTCTATATGTCTACTTTAATCATGAATGTTTCCAGAATTTTTTAGCATCATTTTTAACATAAAATATTAGCATTTCTGACACTGACTTCAGAAATCACCTACCCGACAAATTTCACCAGAATTTCGTTACTTTGGTGTTTTTCTTCCAAAAATTTTGCTAAAACACTTTCTTAATCAATTTTTCGAAATAAAGCTATTTACAACCATAAAAACATGAAAATAAAACTACTCTAGCATTTTTAAGATTAAAACTATTTCTATCTATGAATTTAAAAACCCAAAACTCAAGAACTTGCTTACCTAATACTTGAACTCCTTCAAGCTTCTTCCACTCTCTTTCACTCCTCTCTAATATGCAGATTACTTTGCTTTGGTGTGAGTTTTTGTGAAGGGCCAATGCCCCTATTTATAGTAAAAGGGTTTGGTAATTCTTGTAATTAATTGCAACTTCCTCTTATCAATTTTTAACCATTGGATCAAAGTTAAAATTTGAAACTCTCATCCTCACCTTCTACTCCTCCAATCCGTGCCTCCTCCCTCTCTCTTCCTTCATCTTTTTTTTCCCCTTCCTCAAGAAGTTGAAGAAACTTGCTCACCAAGTTTGGAATAGTCCACCTTTCTCCACAAGTTGTTGACCATTTTCTAACATGTGTTTGATTTATTTTCCTTGCTCCCCAATCCTCTAAAAAATACGCCCCCCTTCCTCTTCTCTTTTTTATTTGTTTTGTGCTTTTTCTTAATTGTTGGATAATGTTTTTGAAGCTATATTGGTTCTTGGATTATTAATTAAAGTAAAATACTCCTAATTAGATTCTTTTATTTGCTATTAGGTTTAGCTTAATTGGGTTTAGTTGTAATTGTTTAATTGATTACCAAATCAATTATGATCTTTCAAAATTCATTTGATACTGATATTGAACCCTTGTTAGCCTTTAATATTTAATTAAGCCAAAATATTCCAAATTGCTTATTAATATTTGCCACTAGATTAATTATAAATGTTAATCCAATTAATATTAATTTAGGTGCCCAATAATTATTTTTTAGTATTCCCTAATTGCTTTAAACCTCTTCATACTCCTTTATGGTTTATTTTTGACAATATAAGAATCAAATGTTAATATCTTGTTTAATGTAAATTTAATTGTTCTTTAATTGTTGGAAATTTCCTCTAATTGTTTTAGGTATTTTCAAGATATTTCATAATATTTTAGGACCCCTAATTTAATTATGGTCCTTAGAAATCCATTCAAACTAATCTCAATTCTTCTCTAGCCATTGGCTTTAAATTAGGATTATACATCTTTAATTATGCTTAATTTAATTTGGTTATTAAATTTAGTGTCTTCATTGTTGCAATTTTAATTGCTCATTAATTGTTGATAATTGCCCTTTAATTGGTCTCAGTGTTGTGATAGTTTTCTATGGCTTTTTATGAATTAAATATGAATTCAAGCATTAGTTTGTTAATTAAGGGTATTTTAGTAAATTTAGCCTCTTAACAAGTTAAATGGTGCTTAATTAATTCCTTGATTATTTATAAAGGTTTGCACAATTATTTAGTTTAATGAATATCTAGTTGTTCATTGATTTTATTATTTTTCCCTATTTTGTTGAAGTATTTTCCATAGTACCTCATTGCTCTTTTTAATTCCATGTGAACCATAATTTAATATGGTAATTATTTGTATTTTATGATATTTTATGGTTCCTAAGAAAATTCAATCCTAGGTTATCTTAATGCTAAGGAAAAATTTCCTAGAAAATGGAATAAATATATCTCAAAATTTGAGACCACATATTCACATATTTTTAATAAGTATTTTCTATCAAAATATAGTGACTATGCTAAATAGTATTTTTAGGGTATTACACCTCATCTGTCTGTCCCACTTGGATCTTTATGGCCTCTCTCTCTCTGTAATAACCTAAAATTCAAAATCATTATAAATGTTATATTTTGGCAAATAATGTCTATTAAAAATAGGTGAATATGTGGTCTCAAAATTGAGTAACATATTTATGTTAATTTAGGGAATTTTCTCTGAGAATTAAGGTAATCAAAAATCAAATTCTCTAATTTTATTTTGAGATCATAAAATACCACAAAAATTACCATATTAAAGCCTAGTCTTATATAATCATAAGAGCAATAAAATGCTATGGAGATACTAAAATTAATTAAGAGAGATTAATTAAAGTTGAAAGGCCAATTTTAAGAGTATGATTAAGGAACATAAATATGATAAAATGATCATATTAAAACATGGTTCTTAAGTAACTAAAATAATCAAGGAAGTGTTATGAAACCACTTGAATTAATTAAAGGGAATTAACCACAATTAGGAGGCAATTAAATTTGCACTAATTAAAATAATGGTATAATACCCCAAAATTCATATGTCTCTTGAATATTATAGTTTGGCCAAATAATACCTATTTAAAATAGGAAAGTATGTTGTCTCTAATTTTAGTAATATATTTGTTTATTTTCCTTGGAATTTAAAGAGGCAAAAATCCAATTTTATTTTAGGGACCATAAGTTATCCTATGATTATTAAATTAATGCATGGTGCATGTAAATGACCAAAGTAAACTCGAAAGTTGTGAGAAAATAATTAATCCAATTAAAGAAAATTGCCAATAATTAGTAGATAATTAAATCTACGTTAATTGAATTAAGTTCATAAACTTTCATAATTAATTTGATAACATGTGTTAAAGGCATCGTTTTAGGATGTCTTATTTTCAAAATTATAGGCCAAAGATAGTATATTTGAGCTTGTTAATTAAAACAATAATGGCCATGGTTAACTAATAAATCAATAAACCATAAAGCATATAATTAATGAGGCATTTTAACACTTCAATTGGATGCTAATTGAAGAATAATGTGATCAGCCCCTATGGTCACAAAAAGTGGCGCATGAGCACATGGGTGGGTTTTTAGGATGATTAAATCAATGAGATATTAAGTCAAACACTTGTGGAGGCTTATGGATGAAGTTAGAACCTTCCAACTTGGTGAGCAAGTAGCCAAAACTTCATGAGCAAGTTGTCTAAACTTCTTGAAGAAGGATGAAAAAGTTGAAGGGAGAGAGAAGAGGAGTGGCTTGTTAGAGAAATTGCTTGTAGGCTATAAATAGGAAGCAAATCCCTCTTCATTCTTCACACCAAACTCAAATGAGTTTTAGAGAGAAAGAGAGTAGTGAGAAGGAAGCAAGAAGGATGAGAGGTAGCAATGGTCTTCAAGAGGTAAGCTTGTTCTTAGTTTTATAGTTTTTAGTTGTTCTTAGTAGTTTTTAATATAGATGTTAGTTTAATCTAGTAAATAGGTAAAGTAATTCCCCATAGTTGTTTTCAAGCCTTATTGCATCAAAAAGATGCCTGACAAGGTGGAAACATGTTGGGGAGTGACTTTTAGGATTAAGGGAACAAGTTAGAGTAAGATGAAAGAAGTCTAGAATTGCTGGATTTGGGGAGTCAACTGGATAGGGGGAATTATTTTCTGTATCAAATGATCTTTAAAAATCACGAAATTTTCCAGAAATAAAGTAGACATGTAGGGCTTTCCAAATATATAAAATATGTAATGTTTTGATCTCTGGACAAGGCGATATGAATTTTTGAAGATTAGGCTATTTTTCTGGGCGAAATTCTGGGCAGAGGATGAACACGTGAAATCTGGGAGTTATTTTTGAAATCTGGTCAGAGTTTGATATTTTTTCTGGAAAATAGACATCCTAAGGACTCCGGAACATTTTACGGATCTTCGTTTCGATTTTTCTATAATTAGTTATGATTTTTCGAAGTTAGGCGAATTTCTGCCGAATATACTCCAGCGTCCTTCAACGAATTTTGAGGAAATAAAATGATAAACTAGTGTACCGAGGGTAAAATAGTTAATAGTGGTCAGAATATCTTTTAGGATATTATTTTAAATTAATAGGACGATATTACTATGATAGGCTATCCGGAAGAACGCAGACCGGCCGACTACGTACCGAGATCACCGACTCAGGTACGGACGCGTATTGTAACACTAACTCTGATGCTTATGGTATGCTTATATGTGATAGATAGTTTGAAACCCTGTTTTGAAAAATTGATCATACACATACATCTTGATACGGGTTATAGTCGTGATAATGCCGTTATGTTTTCCTAGCGCTGAGGACACAGATGTACACCGTGGCACTGGAGATAGTGCAGACTGTAATAACATACATGTTGCAGTGGCCGTGTGATGTTATTATGTGAATATATGAATATTGTATGTGATTAAATGCTGTTTTGCCATGGATATCTGTCATACATATTTGATACATAAGCATGAGGTTAACCGTTACCTGAGGTTCAATGGTAATTGAACCTCAGCTTTATCATAGCGTCAGGGCCCGGAGAAACCAGGGCCAAGGACAAGGATAAGGAGCCAGCACGAGGACGAAGACGGAGAAATTTTTATTTCGACGTTATTTTATTGAACTATTTTCAGACTACTGTACTGTTGTGTAAGCAGCCAGATACTACAACAGTGAAGGTTTTATCAGATACTCACTCTTTTGAAATTATTCCGATGCTCTACTCTGATGAAAAAAAAATATATTCCGCTTTTGAAAATTGGGATGTTACACTCTCTCCCCACACCCACTCTATGTATATGCAAGTTGTGCTTGCACGTACATGTCTCGTTCCTTTCATGTGCAACCCCTAGAAAATGAAATTAATCCATGCTGGTGTCATTTATCTGTGTTGTCATTTTAATTCTTGTGATATAAATGCTGCTGATGCGTTTCACATTCAACTGCCTGTTTGGACTCTCTTTTTTAAGGGTAGCAGTTGAGTTGCATCTTCCATAAACATGAAATCAACATATCTCTATTTGAAAGGTTACCCATTTGGTTTAGCTTTGGGAGTTGCGATGCAATCACTGCCACACATTACTGCAAGAAAAAAGATTTCACATGGGTTGTTGCAGGGACTTGAAGACTCATTTTAATTTGCAATAGTAGTTGTTGAAGTTGGATTTAGTTGCTTGTACGTGTTGGTTCTGCTTATATATTTAGTTTGGACTCTCTTTTTTAAGGGTAGCAGTTGAGTTGCATCTTCCATAAACATGAAATCAACATATCTCTATTTGAAAGGTTACCCATTTGGTTTAGCTTTGGGAGTTGCGATGCAATCACTGCCACACATTACTGCAAGAAAAAAGATTTCACATGGGTTGTTGCAGGGACTTGAAGACTCATTTTAATTTGCAATAGTAGTTGTTGAAGTTGGATTTAGTTGCTTGTACGTGTTGGTTCTGCTTATATATTTAGTGGTGGAAGCTAATATTTGTTCATTAATTTATTGCCCACGGGGGGAGTTCATGCTAGTTATAACAGTTGTCCTTGTGTTTAGTGGTAACTTTTTTGGGTTCATCCAATCTGGTAAAATATAATAACATCATTATTAATTATTTATGCTATTATATAATAGGACACGGTTTAATTAAACCATTTGTCATGTGGATCATCTGAATCAAGGGCATGGTCTTCATTATGTGTGAAGAATATACTAAACCTCTCGAATAATCAGTAACAGTAATAGGTAATTAAGGATCATGATGACTTGAGATATATAAATAATGGAGTGTGTCAGAAGCAGTTGAAGGGTCATCTTAAGGAATGTTACAGTTCTTGAACAGAGCTAGACATCCTTACCTATATGCATCTAGCTAGCTAGGGTTTCCCTGTCTTGTTCCTGTTTCATAAATGAATGCACTATACTACAACCAACTGAAGCTCAAGTTTTTATCAGCCATAATTTTATCCAAACACACAAGTTTTTATCTTCCAACACTTTAATTCGTTCGTTTTTAATGAATCATACATGCAGATGTAGAAAAGTCAAAATACGTGACAGAAAATAAAAGAACACAATAATAATAATAGTTTGTAGGCTGCCAGACTGGAACTTGGAAGGGTAGTGAGGGGAGAAAATAGGATTCTTGGACCTCTCATTTCGTTCAAAGAGAAAAAGGGATTTCGTGTTGTCGTCTTGTATTGTGTTGTGTTGTGATATGCTGTGGGAACCAGTTTTGGTGCCTATCTAAATGATAATCACCATTTGCTTGTGTGATCTGGACCGTCCAGATCAAATCTGGACGGTCCAGAATTTATTGACTCACTCGCTGGCTCGCTCATTTGTAAATGTGGGTGTTAAATAATTAATTTATAAAAATTAAATAAATTGGTTAAACTAACTATTTGTAAAAAAATGTATATTGATTTCTGCAAAATACAATCTTTGACATTTACTTCAGAAACCGACTTATTGACACAAAACCCTCTTAATATGTTAATCGATAAAGCTACAAGTTTACACAAAAACTATAAATTTGGGAGACAAACTAATTAAAATCTTGCATTTAGGACCATAACTAATTAAAATTCTCTCTATATGTATTTACAAATCATTTTCACTTCTCTCCCCTCTTTCTCTATTTGAAACAAGAATTAAATAAGGGTAAATTAATAACCTCTAAGTATAGTAGACTTATATTTAAGAGAAAAAAATTTCTATGATTGAACTTATAGTAAGGATCAGAGTGACACATTTTCAATTGTGTTTCTCTATTCCTCCAGAGTTTATCAATAAAGACTATGCATAGCAAAGTTTTAATATTTAGTCATATGATGAAGCATCTTTATTTTTACTTTAATTTTTTAATAATAAATTGTTATAGGGCAAACATGAGATCTCTGCTGTTATACAATTATAGGCCTGGCATATTGAATGTTTATAGGCCTAAAAATGTGAGGTAGGGGATCTGCTTTATGGCTACTTTATTCCTTTTTGTTTTTTTCCCCTTTCATCGTAAGCTTCTGCATAATTCATCCTTCAGTGGCTTCTTTCTTCTGTTTGCTTCTGGATTTTATATGCCACAGCCATTACTGACCTCCACATGATTATAACACTATAATAGATTTAATAATTTGAACGGTGACTGATTGAGCCCCAAAAAAGATTTTTAAAAAAACAAAGAAAAATTGAAGGGAATCTATAAATATAACAATTCTCATACTCTCTCTTTGATCTAAAATTCAAGTGATTTCTAATAAAACCCTTATTAATCACACCAAACTCTAACACTATATCAATTTATATTCTCTCTCACTACGACTCTAATAAAAAAGATTTAATGCTTATTGAAATTATCAAAAGTCAAAACATCTTATAAAAATGACCAAAAATACCTTCAAAAAGACATCTTATGAAATTGACTCACTGAGTATCCGTATAATATGCCCACAAGAATACATGAAAAGGGAAAAAGACATTCATTACTAAGACTTTTGATTTTCAGATAAAATGATTTTAATTTAGAGAGAGAAATAAATTATTTTTTTAAAAAGAGAATTCAACCTTTAAATTCTTCCCACATGGGTGGTCCCCATTCGAATTATAAGGAAATTAAAGGAACTGGCCTAGACAATAAAGAGAATTTTTCTCAATATAAGAAGCAAGCCCTACAAAAGCAAACACACTAGATATATATCGTCCTTGATAGGAAAAAAACTCAAATAAATTTGATGTGTGTGTGGGTGAAGACTGACTAGCTAAGGATGTTTTCTTTGAGAAAACGTACCCACCCTAGTATGGGATCCTTTCTTACTATCCACTCTGACAAATATATGGTGCTTTTTTTTTATTTAAAAAAAAAAATCCATAATATTATCCTATTATAATTTTTTAAAGATGACTTAAACTTTGATATAATGTTTTTCTATAATCTTAAAAGAGAATAAAGTTAAAAAAATATATTTCATTTTCAGACAAAATTAATGAATTAACTACCTCTTCTTAAATTGAATAAGATAATAAGTGGATTATATGTAACTCCTAACTTTAAATGAAAGCATTGCAATAAAAGTTACCTCAAATTCCTCCCTAAAAAATTTTCTCTAAAAATAAAATTAATTATTTCTTATTAACATACAAAAAAAAAAAAACAGTTGATAAACCTCTCCTTGCATCTATATGTAATATGTAATGGTTAAGTTTGATTTTATTTAGATCAATGTGACAAATTTAATTTCGATGTAGTCATCAGTTACTAATATCGTTTCTCTTATAAATTAATAAATTATGAGAATTGAAATTAAAAGAATATTTTATTTCACTGAAGTTTAAATTATTAAAATTGATACAAATATATATTTTAGCTATTTGCAAATAAAGCCATGCAGCTATTGCAAGAACACCAAATGAAGTAATGGGATGTGATAATATTCCTCTCAACAACTTTTTCTTTACATTTCATCCGTCCACTCTCTCATTGTTCATTGTTTCAAATGGTACCAAGGGATTATTAAACTCTAATTTCTTATTTTCACAAGACACTCTTATCGACCACCTATAGAACTATAGAAGGTTAATAAAAGGAAAAGAGACCCACCTTGATTTAATGAACAAGAAACAAGAATATATTCCATGTCACATTAATAATGAGCTCAAAAAAGTTTGAAAAAGGAAAATTGTTAGGAAAATTTAGGACAACTAAATGTCTCTCCTTAAAAATTTTATTTGAGCGAAGGATTTAAAATAGAGTATTGGTACTCTGTGAGCACAATATTTGTAAAGTACAATAATTTCTCTGTATAAATATTTATGAGATACTTCTCTCCAATAAAATTTTTAATCGGATGCTTTTTTTTTCCAATTTTTTCAAATTAATAATCTCTATGGTCTTTTATAACAATTAGTCATTAAATATAGCGGCATGATTACAAATAAAATAAAACTATATAGACTTAATAACAGAGTTTAAAAAAAATGGATATGTGAATACAATCCACTAGATTACTGAGTTAAAAATAATGTGTTTTAAACAACTCTGGGAATTGCAAAGAAATTAAGAGATTGAAATGATTTATAATTATTCAATATTTAGTACTAAGAACTAAATTTAATTTTATATAATCAAATTGACTTATATTTAAGATAGTTTGGGGGAAATTATAATTTTAGTAAAAAAAAGTGGATTGCATTTTTACATTTAGACAAAATAAATTTCCTAAATAGCTTGTATATCTAGAGCGGGAGGGTATAGTAATGAATTTTGTCTTCACCACTGTACATATATATATATATATATACATATGTATATGTAAATATATTCTGGCTCTCTCGTTGATATATTATAAAAGAATGCAAAATCAAATTAAAGAACTTGTGAGCTGGGGGAACTAGGCTTTTTAAATTCCTTATGAGAATGGTACATGGCTAAAATTTGAATGTTCCATTTTGGATGACTAGTGACTGTGGTGTGTGGAAGATAGCGTGTAGAAGAAACCATGGAATTAATCATGGATATATACTTTTGTAAAAGTAAATTTGTAAAATTTGGTAAAACATACTCACATTCCCACTTATTAACAGAGTTCAAAACTGACGAAAGTTGTAGGAAGGGAATCTTCACGTATATATTCCTCCTATGAACCTTTGGAAAAATCCCACCAAAAAAAAAAAAAACTTCAAAAATAGGAAATGATAAAAAGATGTTTCGAATATTCATAATACTAGAGAAATGTTAGTATTTGATTTGTTCTTCTGAAATTTAAAGGAAAAAACACAAATTCTCTTAAATATATTTTTTTAGAAAAAAATTCTCCACCAGCCGTCACCGCTAGAACTCTAGTGGCCGGCTGGTTGACAACCACCCTCTTCCAACGGCTGGAGTTCTTGTGGCTCAAGAGGGAATATTTCGGTGGGAAGGAATATACTGTCAGGAATAAATATTCCCAAAGTAGTAGGGGTCATGTTTGAACCCCACCCACTTGGTTTGCCTAAAAGATTGGTGGCTATTGGGTGACCAATGACTTTCTAGACATAATATGCAAAGAAATATATATATATATATATATTAACTTTGATCTTTAACACAAGCCTATTCACAAATTTTGTTTAGGAATTCACAACGTTTCATTATGTTTTAACAACTTTTGTTTATCAAGTGAAAAATTCACACTTTCAACTTTTTCTCAAGTTTTCTTAGAAAACTCACAACATTTCATTAAATTTTAACAACTTTTGTTTACCAACATTTACAAGTTTTATTAAGAAATTCATGATATTACATAAGGTTTTAACAAATTTTTTTTTTTACTAAGTAAAAAATTCATACTATCATGTCATTCATATTTCATTAGGTTTTAACGATTTTTGTTTTCCCATAAAAAATTCACTAGTTGTAAAAACCTGTTAGTATGACTTTTTAAACAAAAGTTGTAAAAAGCTAATTAAATGTCATAAATTCCTTAATAAAATTTGTGAATGATCTGATAGTGTAACTTTTTTATTTGGTGAACAAACATTGTTAAAACTTAATGAAATTTCATGAATTCCTCAATAAAACATGTGAATGACCTTATCGTGTGAATTTTTTACTGGGTGAAAGGAAGTTGCTAAAACTTAATGAAATGTTATAAATTACTTGACAAAACTTGTGAATAAGCTTAGTCAAAGTTAAACAATTAGTTTATATATATATATATATATATATATATATATATATATATATTTGTTTTCACATTAGATATTAAAAAGCATTGGTGGCCCAATGGCCACCTATGTGACACCCCCTCGGTATGTGGACCTTCACCAGAGTATTCATACGCAGCTCATACGTAGTTGTGGGGCAAAACTTAAATAGTTCAATATATTGATACGATAAAATCTTGACTACATACAGAAAATTTCAATAGGGTCTATACCCATTACAAACACTAAAAATAAAAAATAAAACATTGTCAACCTTCTCCTCTTCGACGTTCTACTATCTGGTTCATCTTCCAGCAACCCTTTTGCTTTGAAGTCTTGTGCAGCACTTCCCTCCAGTGCTCACCCACTTGAAAGTAGAGCCAAATACCCAAGAGGGGGGGGGGTGAATTGGGTATTTTAAAATCTTTTGCAAATAACTTTGTTTTCTAGTATTGAAAATAGGGTAGAACAGAGCAAAGGGAAGAAGAGCTGAACACAAGAGATTTATATTGGTTCGGTCTTAACCACTTGACCTACGTCCAGTCCCCAGACTCTCTGGGATTTCCACTATCTCAAAGATTACACACTCTGCACTCAAGAAGTGATTCTCTCTCTAAAACTCACTCCCCCTTACAAGTTGTAATCAATGATCCCAAATCAACAAGTCCCCTTGACTTGTGATTCCTGTACAATAAATGAAATTCAGAAATGAAAATCTCTCAAAGAGCAGATATAGATAAACACTGAAGCTCTTGTATCAAAAGATACAATATAGATGAAAACTAAGTAGAAATAAATGAAGACTTGAATGCAATTCGCTTTCAGTTCTTGTAGTTGTTGGAAAGACTTGAATGCAGCTCTATTTATACTCTAAGCTCATTAAATGACCGTTGCTTTCCAAATAGATCTGTTGGAGAAGTTGTTTTGAGGTTGTGAGGTGGTTTGGACAACTTCTCTCTCTAGTTTACTCTTGATCCAGCTGGCTAGATAATCAGAGTTGACTCTCTGCGAATTAATCCGTTGGAGAAGAGTTTACTTGTTGTAGAATCATTCTTAAATGCTTTGTAGACGTGTGCAGTTGGATTGGCCAGAAGAGGGAAACTTTCTGGACTTAGCATTTAATGTTCTGAACTGCTTTTTGCTTTATGCTTTATCTCCTCAATAAACATTCTTTAAACCTCTGAAATTCACTAATAAAGTCGTTAAACATAGCAGGGAATATCAGAGAATAATATAGCAAAGTATTAAGATCAAACAAGCATGATTTCTGAAATCGACAGATTCAAAAATTCTGAATCAGCGTCGTGAACTCGAGCTTAGTTCTTCTAGGCTCGAGTTTAGTGCTTTAGCTTGTAAGAGCATTTCAGTTATAAAACAGGGAAACCGGAGGTTTGAAATCTAAACCTGAGGTTTTCTACTCTTTGGAAAAATCACATTGCTCTCAGGTTGAAATGAACTCGATCTTGTTATTCTGAACTCGAGCTTGTTTCTTCCAGAGAAGAATGTCGCGATTTTGAGTTCTGGAGAGTTTATGTTTGAGAGGTGAACTCGAGCTTATTAGTGATAGGCTCGAGTTTGACACTGTTCAAGACAAACTTAGTTTTAACTTTGAAAAGATAAACCTGAGGTTTGTAAAGCAAACTCTAGAGTTTTCTTAGGTTGTAAAACGCTTTTGCTCTCTGGAGCTTTTAGGCTCGAGTTTAATATCTTAGGCTCGAGTTTGTTCAACTTTGAAATACTCTCAATGTTTTTGTCTTGAGATAAACCAGAGGTTTGTGAAGTAAGTCTTAGGTTTATTTAGCATGAAAACTTTAAAACCTCTCGGTCAAATGTAGGCTCGAGTTTAAGGTGATGAACTCGAGCTTACATGATTTGTAAGCTCTTGAGATTTTTCAAACTGGAAAACTTTACTCTTAATGAAACAGTGCAGTGTTTGTAAAAATCTTTATGTTTGAAAAATTTCTCCCGCCAGAGATGAACTCGAGTTTGTCATAACAGGCTTGAGTTCACAGGTTATATAAACTATGAAGGATTTTCTCTGGAGGTTCCAAACTTGAGGTTTGAAGAAATAAGTGTCGAGCTTAGAAAATGTTTTCGAGTCAGAAACCTCTCTGTCTCTGGTGAACTCGAGCTTAAAGATGTGAACTCGAGTTCACACAAAGTTTTGAAAACTGGAAAAATTCTTAAGTTGTGAACTTCAGGTTCAGTCTCGAGTTCGAGAATTAAATTGGCAAGTTCTCTCTCTGTCAAAGTTAGGCTCGAGCTTGCACATAATAGGCTCGAGTTTGTCGCAGACAGAATGTTTTAAACTTAAAAATTGATAAGTTTAAATCATTCTAATCTTGAACAAAAACAACTCTACATTGTCTACAATTGTTAGTAATCATCAAAACACATAGGGAACTAACACCACCTATTGGTTGGTAGTGCATGGTGAGATTATGGGGAATCTCAGTAGTAGACACTAGTACAAAAAAGAGCTTTAAGACCGTTTCGTTTGGACCGAAGTATTGAGGTTTCGATCTAAAAAGTATGACCGGTGGCAGTTTCATAAATATAAAGAAATTTTTAGACAGGATTGTAGAGAATTAGGTCTAAAAAGTATGACCGGTGGCTGTTCCATAAACACATAAATAACTTTTTAGACCAAATTACAGAGGATCAGATCTAAAAAGTATGACTAGTGACATTTCTGTAAACATATAAAGAATTTTTTAGACCGAACTTGTAAAATATGAGGTCTTAAAAGTAAGACCGATGGCAGTTCTGTAAATATATAAAGAATTTTTTAGATCGGACTTGTAAAATATGAGGTCTTAAAACTTTAAGACCTCATATTTTACAAGTTCGGTCCAAAAGTACGATCGGTGGCAGTTTTGTAAATATAAGAAAAGTCTTACTTTTGAGACCGGATGTTTAAAAAGTCTGATCTAAAAAGTCTACTTTTAAAATTGGATATTTAAAAGGTCCGGTCTAAAAAGTCTAAAAAATGAATGATATATTTCCCGCGTCGAAAATTGAATTTCGCTCTCTGAACCTCTCTTTGACCTTGTAAATCTCACCTCACACTCTCCTCAACCTCGTCCCATCTTATCTTAAGGACCTCGCTCACAAATTTTCTCACTCTCTTCAACCGTAGACTTTTCAACGTTTTCACTGACTCGTTCAAAAACTTCAAAATTGACTTCTTTAAGGTTGCTGTCGAGCGCGGACAACAATCTTAGTTCCTTAAAACCCTCAAGTCAGGGGATGTGTGTTAGTTCTCTAAGGGTTTTAATGATTGCCAATAATTGTAAACAAAGTTTGAAGTTTTGCTGTTAACTGTGTAAAACTCACTGTGAGAGCAAAACTAGAGGTTTTCAGAGAAACCTCGAGGTTTGGCCTTACAGAGAGAAACTCAAGCTTTCTGAGACTTAAGAAAACTCAAGGTTTCTAGAGAAAACACGAGGTTTCTAAACACAGAGACTTCTCAAGCTTTTCTGAGAAAATGCAAAACTCGAGGTTTCTGGAAAAACCTCGAGGTTTTGTCACACAGAGAGTCTCTCAGATTTTGAACAATTCAAAACCTCCAGTTTTCATATAAAACCTCTAGTTTTGTGTTTTGATTTGAAACATCATTTTTCACAAGTTTCTGAGAAAACTCGAGGTTTGGCAAGAAACCTCGAGGTTTTGACTAACAAGAAAAAACCAGATTTTATCCAAGTTTCAAAACCTCAAGTCCTGCACAAAACCTCAAGTTTTGAACTTGACAAGATTTTCTCAAAGTTTTCACATTAAGTGAAAACTCAAGGTTTTGGACAAAACCTCAAGTTTTGTGGAGGCAGTAAACACTTAGATTTTTCTTCAATACAAAACCTCCAGTTTTGAGATTTGATAGAAACTTCTCTAAGTTTTCATAAAGTGTGAAAACTCGAGGTTTTGGAAGAAACCTCGAGTTTTGTCCAGGCAGAGAATAACTAAATTTTCTAAGGTTTCAAAACCTCGAGTTTGGTTTTGGAACCTTGAGGTTTCTGTTTTCGTGCAACATCTCGAAGTTTTATATTTGAACAAAACTCGAGTTTTGTAAAGAAAAACTCGAGGTTTTACAAGACAGAGAGCAAATGAGTTTTTTCACTGAGTTAAAAACTCGAGGTTTCAAAAGAAACCTCAAGGTTTTCCATTTGAGAGAATTTTTTCAAAACTTTATAACTTGAGTGAAAACTCAAGGTTTGTAATGAAACCTCGAGGTTTTCCCAGGTAGAGAGCACGAGTATTTCAAAGTTTTGAAAACCTCCAGTTTTGCTTAGAAACCTCACGTTTTGATGTTTTGGACATAAAATCAGTTTCACATGCTAAGTCCAAAACTTGAGGTTTCTGTGCTGAGTTTGAAATTTGAACTTCGCGATCTCATAAATATGTCTTGTTTGATCCTAATACTTTCCAGTATTAATCCTCTATGTTCCTAGATATATTTAACCACTTTCTTGATGAGTTTTAGACAGATTAACGAAAGTTTATTGAAGATCTCAGCAAAAGCAAAAAGCATGTCAGCATAATAAATGCAGTCCAGAAAAGTTGCATTCTTTCAGCTAATCCAACTGCACACGTCTACAAAGCATTAAAGAATGTTTTCTGTAAGAACCGACTGAACCCAAGAGGGGGGGTGAATTTGTTAGTTCTCAATGTGTTTTGATGATTAACAACAAGTATAAACATGTGTTGAAGTATTTCAAAATCAGTTAGAAATAGCTTAACAGTTGTTTACTCGAGTAAAGGTAAGCTTACTCCAGTAAAGGATTGTTGAAGGATTGCTCAAATGCGTTTTGGCAAGCCTTTACTTCAGTAAAGAAGTTTTACTCCAGTAAAGGACTTACAGAGAGCAATCAAAGTTTTTTTGAAGTAGTTGCTTACTCGAGTAAAAGTAAGCTTACTAGAGTAAAGGCCATCTAGAGAGCAACCAAGTTTTTCAAGGACCAGTCTTTACTCCAGTAAAGAGTTTCTTACTCGAGTAAAGAACCTCCAGAGAGTAAAATGAATTTTTGAATTTAAGTTGCTTACTCGAATAGAGAGTTGTTTATTCCAGTAAAGGTCTTACAGAGAGCAAACCTGTTTTTTAAAAGAAGTAGCTTACTCGAGTAGAGTTTGGCTTACTCCAGTAAAGAACTCTTAAGTTGTTTTCCAAACATAGCACCTGTTCTTCTTTACTCAAGTAAAGGTTCGTTTACTCCAGTAAAGACTTAGAGTAACTTCTCTTTTTTTGAGGAACAAAGTTACTTACTTAAGTAAAGGTTAGTCTACTTGAGTAAAGCCCATACAGAGAGATTACTAATTTGTCTAAGTCTGGCTTACTCCAGTAAACAAATCCCTACTCCAGTAAAAAGGCTTTTTGAACTTAAAATGTTTTCACATGAATGGTGCCTTACTCGAGTAAAGTACTAACTTACTCCAGTAAAGCTCTTGGATTTCAAACTCAAGCCTCGATGGTTTGTCTCTGGTAAGAGCTTACTCCAGTAAACTTTGGTTACTCCAGTAAAGACACTTTTGCACAGTGCCTTACTCAAGTAAAGAGGAACTTACTCGAGTAACCAACGGTAACTTATGGTTTTTGAATTTCACGAATTCATAAATCATTGTTGTTTGATCTAATTGCTTTCATATATCACTCACTCATGTTCCCAGATGAGTTTAACAAGTTTGTTGAGTGTTTTTCAGTTAGCACAGATCAAGATATTTGAAGATTAGTGAGATAAAGCAAAAAGTGAACAGTGCATTTAATGCACTTCTGAAATCTCACCTACTTTCAGCTAATCCACCTGAGCACGCCTAATGAACGTTAAAGAAAGCTTACTACATCAAGTAAAGTCAATTTCAACGGGCAAGAACTCAGAGGGCCACATCAGACATCATTAAGACTTGGATTAGCAGAAGTTTAGAGAGAGAAGATGACCAGAACTTAAGCAAATCACTTCCAACGGTTGGAATCATCTTGCAACGGTCATTTAATGTTCTCTACCTATAAATAGAGAGCATTAACTTCATCTCCAGCTGATACACCAACTCAGAGCGAAAATTTTCTAAGTTCATTTATTGTCTATTAGCTTTCACTTGTAATAGTATCATATTGATACTTTGTTCTTCAGTGTTCATTCTATCTACTCTGTGAGAGAGTTTCATTTGTAAATCATTTATTGATTGAGATAACTACAAGTCAGGGGACTTGGTAGTTGGGGTGTATTGATTACAACTTGTAAGGGGGAGTGTGTTCTAGTGAGAGAACAACTCTTAGTACAGAGTGTGTAATCAATATTGTTGAGTTAGTGGATTGAAAATCTCAAGTGAGGCTTGGGGACTGGATGTAGGTCAGAGAAAGGACCGAACCAGTATAAATCGTTGTGCGCAAAGCTTTTCTCTCTATCTCCTCTGTTCTGCCCTGTTCTGAGAGTGTAAAAACAGAACAAGTTGTCGAAAATTTTTAATATACCCAATTCACCCCCCTCTTGGGTATAAAGCTCCTCTTTCATTTGGTATTAGAGCAAGGTCTTCTCAGAAGAGTTTAACCACTCAAGAAGAATCACCATGGAAGGAATTCTTCCAGATGGAGCTTCAATCAACAGACCTCCCGGTTTCGACGGTGAACCCTACTCTTTCTGGAAAGCTAAATTTCGTGTGTTCGTGATGGCAACAGAATATGGTTTATGGTGAGTCTTTAAGACTGGAGACTATGTTCCAGTCAAGGTAGAAGGAGGCATCACTGTTCCCAAGATAGAAGCTGAGTTCAATGATGACGATAAGAAGAACATCACTCTCAATAGCAAGGCTATCCTGATGCTTCAGAGTGCTCTTAGTCAAAAGGAATACTTTCGTATCTGTAATTTGTCAACGGCTAAGGAGATGTGGAAGGCTCTGGAAGTAGCTTATGAAGGAACCTCTGGAATCAAGGAGAACCGAGTCAACATTCTAACCACTGAGTATGACCTTTTGCAGATGAAGCAAGGCGAGAGTATTGGAGAGTTTCAGTTGAGATATACTCATCTGACCAATCAGCTAGTTGCCTTAGGAAAGCTTTTCGATCAAGGAGCTCAAGTGAGGAAAATCCTCAATATTCTAACAAAGGATTGGGAAGCTAAGGTCACCGCCATTGAAGAAGCTCGTGGAAAGTCAATGACTTCAGTTGCCGCATTGTTTGGCAGTCTATCTGAGTACGAGAGCAAACTGAAGTTCAAGAAGGAATTAGAAGATGTCAATGGTGGCAACAATCACAACAAGGGAGTGGCTCTGAATGTGGAAAAGGATGAGGAAGATGAAGATGAGGATGAAGAAATTGGCATGATGGTCCGGAGATTCAAAAAGTTTTACAAAAGAGATCAAGGCTTCAAGAAATTTCAGAAGGGAAATTCAAGCTATGAATTAAAGAAGCCGGTTATCTGCTACGAATGCGAAAAACCCGGACACATCAAGGCGGAATGTCCTCAGCTGAAAAATCAAGAGAAAGAGAAGAAGAAGTTCAAGAAATATAAAAAGAAGGCATATGTGTCAGCAATATTGGGAGACAGCTCATCGGATGAGGATGAAGCTGAAGAGGATGAAAGTGAAAAAGCCAACATATGCCTGGTTGCTGAGGAAGAGGAACATAATGAAAGCAATGAGGTATATGATCCTCTGCCTTCCTACGATGATTTATTTGCTGAATACAATGTTGTTCAAAAAGAATTTGAAAAACTTGCAGAAAAATATTTAGCTTTGAAAAAGAAAAATGTCACTCTTGAGCTGCAAGTCCAGAAACTCTCTTCTTCTGAAATTCTGATTTGCCAAGAATGCCCAGATTTGAAACAAAAGAATTTACATTTAACAAAAGCACTTGAGAAATTCACTAAGGGAAGTGAAACACTCAATGTGATTCTTAAGCAACAACGATTCATAAATGATCGATCGGGCATTGGGTACAAACCAGACTTTGACAAGAAGAAAGGCAAGAAAAAGAATGGACAAAAATCGTATATGAATTACTTTACAAAATCTGTTCATTCCTCAAATCCTTTTGCTCATTGTAACTATTGTAATAGGAAGGGCCATTCTACTTCATCTTGTTTTCATCGAAAAGAAAAGAAAGCTAAACCTGTTGGAAATTATGTTTGGGTACCAAAAGGAACATATGTTCCCAAAGTACATGCTAACCCCAAAGGACCCAAGAAAAGATGGGTACCTAAAACTTGATCTTTTGTGATCTGCAGGTATGTCTTAGAGCGTCAAGACCTAACAAGTGGTATATCGATAGTGGATGCTCAAGGCACATGACTGGAGACAAATCAAAGTTTTTATCAATAAAGCCAAAAGATGGAGGTAGAGTCACATTTGGAGGTGACCAATCCGGGAAAATCGCTGGCATTGGTGAGATAGGCAACAATGAGGGGCCACTCATCCAAGACGTCTACTTGGTAGATGAATTATGTCACAACCTCCTAAGTGTGAGCCAAAGCACCGATAAGGGTAATTTGGTAATATTTGATTCAGATGAGTGCTTTATTGTTAAAAAGGATTTGATCTCCATAAATGATTTGAAAAATAAAGCCTTGTTTAGAGCACCTAGAGATGGAAATTGCTATACTCTTAACCTCTCTAGCAATGCTTCTGTTTCTGAAAATTGTTTTGTAAGTAACTTGAATGAGAGTTGGCTATGGCATAAGCGATTAGCTCATGTCAACATGTTTCAACTTGACAAGTTGCTGAAAAAGGATTTGGTTATTGGCATTCCTAAGTTGAGTTTCAAAAACGATATGATTTGTGATGCTTGCCAAAAAGGAAAACAAACCAAATCTTCTTTTAAAGTGAAAAATGAGATTTCAACCAATAGACCTCTTCAACTTCTTCACATGGATCTAGTTGGACCAGCTAGAGTAAAAAGTCTTGGTGGAAATTTATATACTTTGGTCATTGTAGATGATTTCTCTAGATTTACTTGGACTATATTTTTATCATCTAAAGATGAAACATATGATCAGTTTGTTTCCTTTGCCAAGAAGGTCCAAAACGAGAAAGGTTTCTCGATTTCAGGTATAAGGACCGATCATGGTGGAGAGTTCGAGAACAACGCCTTTGCTGAGTTCTGTGATAGTATGGGGATCGATCATAATTTCTCAGCACCAAGGACACCACAACAAAATGGTGTTGTGGAGAGAAAGAATCGAGTGCTCACTGAGATGGCCCAGGCAATGCTGAACGAATACAACACTTCACAAGTGTTTTGGGCTGACGCGATGAGTACGGCTTGCTACATCTCCAACCGAGCCTACTTGAGGAAGAAGCTGAACAAAACCCCATACGAACTCTACAAAGGGAGAAAGCCGAACCTCAGCCATCTACATGTCTTCGGGTGCAAGTGCTATGTGCACAATAACGGTAAAGATAATCTCGGTAAATTCGATCCTAAAGCTGATTTAGCTATCTTTATCGGTTATTCAAATAGAAGTAAGGCATATAGGGTATTTAATACTAGAACTAAAATTGTTGAAGAATCTATACATGTTGTATTTTGTGAGTCTGAACCTGATAAGCCCTTGGATGATGAAGAAGAGACTATCTTCAAAAACAAATTCTTTTCGAAAAATGCTCCTACTCCTTCTGAAAATTCTGAAAATGTTTTTGAGGCTGATCCTGAAAACAATTTAGAAAATCCTGATCAGTCTCAACCTAGAGCTTGGAGATTTATAAGGAATCATCCCTTGGACCAAGTTATAGGAAATGTTAATGAAGGAGTAAGAACAAGAAAAAGTACTTTGAATGAAGTAACCTTTGCTGCATTTATTTCATATATAGAGCCCTCTAAGATAGAAGAGGCCCTTTCAGACAATGATTGGGTGATTGCTATGCAAGAGGAGCTACATCAATTTGATAGAAATCAGGTTTGGGACTTGGTACCTAGGCCCAAAGACCATCCGGTAATTGGGACAAAATGGGTATTCAAGAACAAACGTGATGAGTCAGCAATTATTGTGCGTAACAAGGCTAGATTAGTGGCCAAAGGTTACAATCAAGAAGAAGGCATAGACTATGAGGAAACTTATGCTCCAGTAGCAAGATTGGAGGCCATAAGAGTCCTACTAGCCTTTGCATGCACTAAAGGTTTCAAACTTTATCAAATGGATGTTAAAAGTGCATTTTTAAATGGTTTTATCCAAGAGGAGGTATATGTTGAGCAACCTCCAGGTTTTGAAAGTGAACATTTTCCTGATTATGTTTTCAAGCTCAAAAAGGCTTTGTATGGTCTCAAGCAAGCTCCTAGAGCTTGGTATGAGAGATTGAGTCAATTCTTACTCAATCAAGGGTTTATTAGAGGAAAGGCTGATACAACTTTGTTTATAAAGAAAAACAAATTGAATGAAATTTTAGTTGTTCAAATCTATGTTGATGACATTATCTTCGGTGCTACTAACGATTCCTAGTGTAAGGAATTCTCCAAGTCTATGCAGGGTGAATTTGAAATGTCAATGATGGGAGAGCTCAACTATTTCCTTGGGCTGCAAATCAAGCAACGGAAAGATGGGATTTTTATATCCCAAATCAAGTATTTGAATGATTTACTGAAGAAGTTTGGAATGGACAAGTGCAATGGAGCTGACACACCAATGAGCACTACCACCTCATTGGATGCTGATGAAGAGGGCAAGGATTTTAACATCACTAAGTATAGAGGAATGATTGGATCATTGCTCTATCTCACTGCAAGTCGCCCAGACATCCAATTCAGTGTTGGGATGTGTGCACGGTTCCAATCCGCACCCAAAGAGTCACATGCCGAACATGTCAAGAGGATATTTAGATATCTTTCTGATACGAAGACTCTTGGACTGTGGTTTCCCAAAGGTTAGCCGGAGCACTTGGTGGCATATTCGGATTGGGATCATGCTGGCTACAAAACGGATAGAAAGAGCACAAGTGGTCAATGTGAATTCTTTGGTAATTCACTTGTGTCTTGGTTCAGCAAAAAGCAAACAACTGTGGCCGTATCATCAACCGAAGCTGAATATGTAGCTGCATCAAGTTGCTGTGCTCAAGTGCTGTGGTTGAAGCAACAACTTGCTAATCTTGGAGTGCACTTGAAGGAGATCCCAATATTGTGTGACAATACTAGCACAATAAGCTTGGCCAAGAATCCGGTGTAACACACAAGAACCAAGCACATTGATGTAAGGCATCACTTCATTCGGGATCATGTCCAGAAGAGAGATGTGAAAGTCATGTTCATTCCAACCCATCTCCAATTAGCTGACATCTTCACCAAGCCTCTAGCCAAGGAGCAATTTACCTTCATAAGGAGAGAATTGTGAATGGTAAATCCTAATGAGTTGTAAGTTGGCTCTTACCCAATGTTAGTTTATGTTTTTGATGATTAACCTTTACTAACTTAAGCATCGGAGTGTTTAGGAAGTGTTTTTGCAGGATTTTCTGATGTATCAGAGGTGGTTTACTCGAGTAAGGATGTTGGTACTCGAGTAAAGCTGTTGCAGAAAGCCAATCTTGAAGTTCAGAATTGCTTTACTTGAGTAGGTAAGAGTTTACTCAAGTAAGTGAGAAGTAGAGAGCTCAATGCTGAAAAACAGAATTCTTTACTCGAGTAAGGGATGCTCTACTCAAGTAAAGGCCAGACAGAGACTGAAGAGAGGTCAGAAGTTTACTCGAGTAGGTAAGTGGCTTTACTCAAGTAAAGCCATCGTCGGGGACTCAAAAAATTCACATTACATTTTTGAGGTCAGGTCAGTATACTCGACTCTTTACTTGAGTAAGTTAGTAAAGTATTCTTCACTCGAGTAAGCTAGAACTTTACTCGAGTAAAGGTGTCGGTCTATATATATATTGAAACGTTGTGTTTTTTTTTTTCATTACTTGACTCTCTACTCTAGTAAACCCTAGCAGACACGACTTTTTCTCTTCTTCACTCTCTGAAACCGTCACTTCCCTTCATAATTTCACCATAAATTCCCTCGAAATCCCATTTAATCCTACTCTCTTCCCATTCTCGAAACCCTAACCTCTAAAATGTCGAAGGAAGCATCTCAATCCCCACATCCGGTGCCTTTAAATCCTCCTCGTGCTCCTAGGACCAAGTCTGTCCCCAAGAAACTGCAGAGAGGGATCGACACTTCTATTCCCGGTGTTGGAATGGTGATTCCACCGGTTGCAGGGTCTCAAAATCCCAAGAAAAGAGGAATCTCTATACAAGAGCCATCACCTACCTCTGTTTCTAAGAAAAGGAAAACCACTTCACCGAGTAAAGGAAAAGGGAAGAAGAAAGTAGTAGAGAAGAAGAAGAAGCGGTCCAAGAAGGCTTCTTCCACTATCCCTTCATCTTCATCTAACGAGGATACGATTTCTCTTTTGGTTTCGGAGCCCGAGCAAGAACAAGAGCAAGAGCAACCTTCTCTGTATATGGTTAATGCAATTGAGGAGTACAATCAGTATAAGGGCTTCAAGGTGGCTCCAGTGGCACTTTCTCCCGGTGAAAATGTCAAATTCAGAGAACAATTCGCAACTCGAGGATTTTGTGCTGTTGTATCAGTCAATTTGGAGCAGATACACAGAGAATGTGATGTGGACTTGTCACCATGGTTTGGACCCTACAAGATGTTCGTGTCCCTTGAGGCACCCTATTATCCGGATTTTATGAAAAAGTTCTACTTCCATATGAAGACAGCCCATATTGTGGACTCTGAAGGGAAAGCCATTGAAGAGAGGATCGCCACATCAGCAAGGGGAGTTGAATTCATCATATCCGCGGCAATTATCAACCGAATCCTGAAGGTTGAAGATTCCCCAGAGGCTACTACACCTCATTACACCAATGAAGAGGTGTTTCGTACACTTGTGCCTGACAAGGATGTTCCTGAAGATCAGTTGGCACATTTGTCCTTCAAGCCCGCAGACATGCCTAAGTTGTATAGAGTGATCTGGCATATATTTGCAAGAAACTTCGTGCAGAAAGGAGGGAGCTATACGCACTTCACTCAGAAGGACTATAGGTTCTTCACCGCCTTTATTAAGAAGCATCCCTTCAACCTTGGGCAATGGATATTTAAAGAAATAAGTGCTTTCAAGTTTTCATCTAGGAAAAATGCCTACATGCCCTTTGCTCCATTGATCTCAGTCATCATGTTCTACCACAAAATTTGGTTTGTGGGTCCTCCAGAGCAGATGAAGTATGTTCTACCATTTGGGAAGACCACATTGAAGATGATGAAGATCAAATTTGGCCCAGAAGCATCCGGTGAGTCTCAGGCTCCTCAGAGGACTCAGACTCAGGCCTCACAGCCTGTCACTCATGAGGCTCAGTTTGCTCCACCACCATTGCCATCTGACTTTGATGAGAGGATCCGAGCTATTGTGGATGCTGCCCTGGTTTCACACCGAGCAATGATGAAGGCAGAGTTTGATCTGATTCGGGCTGACATTAAGTTGGGAGTCATGGATGTGATCGTGGCTTAGACAGAGGTCCTGTCAAATCTGGCCAAGGTGAAAGAAGATCTTGATGACCAAGGGGTCAATTTGGCCTCTTCCATGTCTGTCACCTTAGCAACCGCCTCTGATGCCAGGGATAAGGCACAGCAGCTTCTCCAGCACTTCGGGCTTGGTGGTTCTTCCTCTTCTTCTGCTACATTTGGATTCACCACGGATCCATCTTCATCCACATCGGCTCCGGAGTTCCAGCCATCCATACCTATTTCCCAGCCTTCCACATCCTCACCCGAACCTTACCTTTCTCCACCATCTTCACCCACTTTCTCATTTCCTAGTCCACCTCATAGCCCTCCTCACACCACATCTTCCCCAGTCACCCCTACCACAGAAATTCTTCCCAACCCACTTCCATCTCCACCTACTCCATCTACTGAGGTTTTCCCTACGCCTTCTCCATATGCTGTGCCCCATGATTCCGCTTTTGATCCAAACACAGCTATGGTACTCTACTCCCCTCCTATTGTTATTCTTGACCCCGAGTATGTTGATGATGACAAAGGGGGAGAAGGAGAGAAAGATGATGACGCTTAGGGAACTAGGAATGTGTCTAGTTAGTTTGACATTGTATGTTTAATGATTTGTAGGACAATGTAAAATGTAACTTTTTGACTTTGTTCTGCTAATATCAGTGATTATCAGAGTGTTTATCTTTTCTGATATCAGTTTCTTTTTACGCATGTATGACTTTTCCATTGAAAATGAATATATGTCTTATGTGTTTACGTTTCAATTATGTATTTGCTGCCACTTCTCTGATTTACATGGTTTGAATTGAAAGCTTGGTCATTTTCTGATAACTGAACATAAACTTTTGAAAATTTCAAATCCAAATGAATTTCATCTTTCTAAATCTTTAAAAAAAATGTTTATAAATGTTGTCATCATCAAAAAGGGAGAGAATGTTAGTTCTCAATGTGTTTTGATGATTAACAACAAGTATAAACATGTGTTGAAGTATTTCAAAATCAGTTAGAAATAGCTTAACAGTTGTTTACTCGAGTAAAGGTAAGCTTACTCCAGTAAAGGATTGTTGAAGGATTGCTCAAATGCGTTTTGGCAAGCCTTTACTTCAGTAAAGAAGTTTTACTCCAGTAAAGGACTTACAGAGAGCAATCAAAGTTTTTTTGAAGTAGTTGCTTACTCAAGTAAAAGTAAGCTTACTAGAGTAAAGGCCATCCAGAGAGCAACCAAGTTTTTCAAGGACCAGTCTTTATTCCAGTAAAGAGTTTCTTACTCGAGTAAAGAACCTCCAGAGAGTAAAATGAATTTTTGAATTTAAGTTGCTTACTCGAATAGAGAGTTGTTTACTCCAGTAAAGGTCTTACAGAGAGCAAACCTGTTTTTTAAAAGAAGTAGCTTACTCGAGTAGAGTTTGGCTTACTCCAATAAAGAACTCTTAAGTTGTTTTCCAAACATAGCACCTGTTCTTCTTTACTCAAGTAAAGGTTCGTTTACTCCAGTAAAGACTTAGAGTAACTTCTCTTTTTTTGAGGAACAAAGTTACTTACTCAAGTAAAGGTTAGTCTACTTGAGTAAAGCCCATACAGAGAGGTTACTAATTTGTCTAAGTCTGGCTTACTCCAGTAAACAAATCCCTACTCCAGTAAAAAGGCTTTTTGAACTTAAAATGTTTTCACATGAATGGTGCCTTACTCGAGTAAAGTACTAACTTACTCCAGTAAAGCTCTTGGATTTCAAACTCAAGCCTTGATGGTTTGTCTCTGGTAAGAGCTTACTCCAGTAAACTTTGGTTACTCCAGTAAAGACACTTTTGCACAGTGCCTTACTCAAGTAAAGAGGAACTTACTCGAGTAACCAATGGTAACTTATGGTTTTTGAATTTCACGAATTCATAAATCATTGTTGTTTGATCTAATTGCTTTCATATATCACTCACTCATGTTCACAGATGAGTTTAACAAGTTTGTTGAGTGTTTTTCAGTTAACACAGATCAAGATATTTGAAGATTAGTGAGATAAAGCAAAAAGTGAACAGTGCATTTAATACATTTCTGAAATCTCACCTACTTTCAGCTAATCCACCTGAGCACGCCTAATGAACGTTAAAGAAAGCTTACTACATCAAGTAAAGTCAATTTCAACGGGCAAGAACTCAGAGGGCCACATCAGACATCATTAAGACTTGGATTAGCAGAAGTTTAGAGAGAGAAGATGACCAGAACTTAAGCAAATCACTTCCAACGGTTGGAATCATCTTGCAACGGTCATTTAATGTTCTCTACCTATAAATAGAGAGCATTAACTTCATCTCCAGCTGATACACCAACTCAGAGCGAAAATTTTCTAAGTTCATTTATTGTCTATTAGCTTTCACTTGTAATAGTATCATATTGATACTTTGTTCTTCAGTGTTCATTCTATCTACTCTGTGAGAGAGTTTCATTTGTAAATCATTTATTGATTGAGATAACTACAAGTCAGGGGACTTGGTAGTTGGGGTGTATTGATTACAACTTGTAAGGGGGAGTGTGTTCTAGTGAGAGAACAACTCTTAGTACAGAGTGTGTAATCAATATTGTTGAGGTAGTGGATTGAAAATCCCAAGTGAGGCTTGGGGACTGGATGTAGGTCAGAGAAAGGACCGAACCAGTATAAATCGTTGTGCGCAAAGCTTTTCTCTCTATCTCCTCTGTTCTGCCCTGTTCTGAGAGTGTAAAAACAGAACAAGTTGTCGAAAATTTTTAATATACCCAATTCACCCCCCCTCTTGGGTATAAAGCTCCTCTTTCAGAATTGGGTGAAGTATAAAAATTTAGGAACTTTGAAAATCTTTTTGTAACTTACTGAAATCAGTTTATAAAGCAATAATAAGTCATTCAAATAGATATGCACATTCAAACATATATGCTGGAAATGTAAGAAATAAGGGAAGAGAATGTGCAAACTGATTTATACTGGTTCGGTCCAATCCTTGACCTATGTCCAGTCCCCAAGCGTCACTTGGGATTTTCAATTCACCATCTTCTTTCAACTTGATTACACGTTCTGTAACTGAAGTAACCCTCTCACTAGGATTCACTCCCCCTTACAAACTGTAATCAACACACCACTTGATTACACACTCTGTACTCGAAGTAATCCTCTCACTAGGATTCACTCCCCTTTACAAGTTGTAATCAACACAATGTGTTTCCCACTCAAGATCACCCAATCTTGAGTAACTCTCAGAAGAATAGAATGATTACAATAAATCTTCTCTCTTAGAAGTGAATAGATGAACACTGAAGATCAAATACAAATCACTTCACTCTCTAAGTTAACTAAACATGAAAAACAGAGTGCAAATGGTGTGAGAGCAAAGTTTCAGCATGTTGGAAGTGTAAGCTTGTTTCTCCACATTTTTCTGCTTGAATCTGTCTTCTTTTATAGGTAGAGATCAATATATGACCGTTGAAAAGATTCAATGACTGTCGGATAAAGAAATATAGCCGTTAGAAACTAGCCGTTAGAACTTTTGCACAGCTTTCGAAGTTCTTGCACAAATATGATATTTTGAAGATTTGCTTCTAATCCTTTGTTTTAATCATCTGAAACTCACCAATAAAGTGGTTAAACATATCTAGGAACATTAGAGATTAATCATAGGAAGTATTAAGATCAAACAAGAGGGCATTTCAAATTCGTCAGATTTGAAATTCTGAAGTCGCGAAGAAACCTTGAGGTTTGTTCTCAAACCTGGAGGTTTTTCAAGGTTGCAGAAAGTGTCAGCCTCTCTGTTTGACAAAACCTGGAGGTTTTGTCAGAAACCTCGAGGTTTCACTTTGAAAGTGAAACCTTGCAAAATTGAGCCAAGAGCAAACCTGGAGGTTTCTTTGGAAACCTGGAGGTTTTCAAAAACATTGAAAAGTCATTTGCTCTCTGGTTCCAGAAACCTGGAGGTTTTTCTGGAAACCTGGAGGTTTCTCTGGAAACCTGGAGGTTTTCAAAAACATTGAAAGATCGTTTTCTCTTTGGTTCCAGAAACCTGGAGGTTTTTCTGGAAACCTGGAGGTTTTCAAAGTTAGGAAATGTTGTTTGCTCTCTGGATGCCAGAAACCTGGAGGTTTCTCTAGGAACCTGGAGGTTTTCAAAATCAAGAAATGTCGTTTGCTCTCTGGATGCTAGAAACCTGGAGGTTTTCAACAAATACTCGAGGTTTCATCTATTTTTCAAAATTCTCAGTTTTGCGCCAAAACAGAAACCTGGAGGTTTTGAAAGAAACCTGGAGGTTTGGTAACTTGGAAAAATGCAGAACCTCTCTGCCTTGACAAACGTCAAGGTTTGTCCAGAAACCTCGAGGTTTCTCATAATCTTGAGAAACTTAAGAAATGTCATTTTAGCTCAAACCTGGAGGTTTCCCATAAACCTGGAGGTTTTGCTTTGTTCAGAAAACTGGGAAAATTCTTGGCCAATCTCAAACTCAAGTTTACATGTCCAAGCTCGAGGTAAGAATCCAATGCAAGAAGAATCAGCTCCAAACTCATTGTATTATGTTCGTTATGATCTGATGAATGAAGGCTGTTCTTGATCAGCATTTTTGTGATGTCCTGAACTGACCGTCAACTTTTGAAGGTCATATCTCCCTGGTCTAAACTCCGTTTCGGTCCATTCAAATCTTGATGGAAAGCTCTATGAGTCTACTTTCATATGCCACTGATTTCAGTTCAATCGGATTTGCTGTTTGTGAGATAACCCAAAATACCGAAGGTGGGTCTGGACTGTGACATTGATTCTTGTGGCAACTTCTAAAAATCATAGCTCCAAGATCTGAACTCATTTTGGCTTGAATTTTATATCAAAATCACGTGTTAGGAGTCTAGTTTCATATGCCACTAGTTTTACCTCAATTCGATCTCTGGTTTGAGAGATATCATTGAATTACCAGACCTCGCCCGAGCTGAACGTGAAACAGAATATACCAGAGTTGCTGATCAGAGCTGAAACCTTGAGGTTTTGACTGAAACCTCGAGGTTTGCTAGTCCAGAGACGCCAGAGATGCTGAAGACACTCAAACCTCGAGGTTTGTACTCAAACCTCGAGTTTTCTCATCTTAAACCTCATATTTGCTTGATTTAACTCTGAATTGAGTCATTCCAACTTCCATATGATCTTGGAGCCTTTTAGCATCAATATAATAACTTGAATAATGATATCTTCATTCCATTCAACAAGTTCTTCCTTTCTTTCTTATTCTCTTGATCATTTTCCACAATTCAAATCTTTCTTTCTTCTCTTATCTCTTTCTTGATCATTCTCCTTAATTTAACTTGGACTAATCTACATTAAACATAGTAGTTAGTCAAAGTAGGAGATAACTATATTACTCAATCTTTTTGCTTTTAACAATGGCATCTATATAAGACATCATCAAAACTAATCATAACCAACATTTTCTACAAGAAGTAAACTCTTCTCCAACCGATTAATTCGCAGAGAGTCAACTCTGATCATCTAGCCAGCTGGATTAAGAGTAAACAAGAGAGAGAAGGTCCTAAAACCACTTCAAAACACTTGAACAACTTCTCCAACGGATCTAATTGGAAAGCAACGGTCATTTAATGATCTCTGAGTATAAATAGAAGAGCATTCAAGTCTTTCCAACAACTACAACAACTGAGAGCGAATTGCATTCAAGTTTTCATTTATTCTCTTCAGTTTTCATCTGTAAAGTATCTTTTAATACAAGAGTTTCAGTGTTCATTTATATCTACTCTTTAAGAGGGTTTTCTTTCTAAATATCATTTATTGTTAAGGAATCACAAGTCAAGGGGACTTGGTGATTTGGGGAATCATTGATTACAACTTGTAAGGGGGAGTGAGTTTTAGTGAGAGAATCACTTCTTGAGTGCAGAGTGTGTAATCTTTGATATAGTGGAAATCCCAGTGAGGCTGGGGACTGGATGTAGGTCAAGTGGTTAAGACCGAACCAGTATAAATCTTCATGTGTCTTGCTATTCTTCCCTTACTCTGTTTTACTCTATTTTTAGTATTAGTAAACAGAGTTTTCAGCAAGAAATTTTAAGATACCCAATTCACCCCCCCTCTTGGGTATTTGGCTCCACTTTCAATGTGGAGGGGAGGTTCCCTTTGTACTGGACTCGGTACCACTATTTATTCTCTTCTTCCTCCTACCACTTTCCCCAAAAAAGTTTTCTGATCCAGAAACCCAAGCGATATTGTTTATACTTAAGCATATCGAGGAACATGGCCCCGTTAGCTCGGGCGAATGGATTTCTCAGCCCTAGGCCGGGTTGGGTTCAGCAACTAGTATGGTGATTGAACCATATTTTTACATGATTTTTGATAATTAAATTGGGATTTTTAATGCATTTTGTCGTAGTTGTTGAGCTTAAAATACTTTTCTTGTAATATATTGTAATTAAGAGTAAAAACATCAAATTATGACTGAAAATGGCAAAATTGTCAAATAAATTGGAATTACTCTTAATCATTGATTTTTCTAAGAATATTTAATGTTGGATTAATTATTTTGGATTGTAAATGCCTAAAAAGATTAGAACAAATTTGAAAATGAAAGTTTTAATTCAAGTTGCAAAAGTTTCAATTTAGTCCTTCACTAAGAACTTTTAAACTTTGCACTTAAGTCCCTTCTTCAGAACTTTTAATCTCTGCAGCCAGGTCCCTATGTGAAACACAGCGTTTTGGCCACTGAATTAATTAGGTCAGTTGAGGGAAAAATGGGTGGAGCACTTGCAGACCCGTGGAGCTAGAGAGGACCCGACAGAATTAATGGATATTAACTTCAGTGCCGACAGATGAAGGAGGAGATTATACACGCAGACCTGGACCAGCGACCTCCGATCTCAACCTTGACACCTTCATTGTGAGTTCATGACCTTCCTCTAAGTCGCCAGCGACTCTCCTCCACCCTCCTTTCACCGTCGCCAGCGACTCTCCTCCACCGTGAGAGGAGCTGAGGGAGATTGAAATATTCAGAACACCAACGCCGCGCGGAGAGCACGCCTTAGTTCTTGGATCTTGGACCTTCGACTCCATACATCAGTCACCTTCCTTCATCGTCTTCATTCTCCCTCCTTCTCACCGATGACTTTCATCCCTCACCGTCGCTGGTGAGAATTCCACACACAGACCAGACGAGCTTCACGCCTTCAGACCCTCGATCCTCGATCCATCCTCCACTGCACCATAATCATCGACTGACCTACACCGTGAGTGGGGACTGGTTTTCACAGCACCTTCAACCTCCTTCTCTCACTCCACCGTCAGCCTCCCTTTGATCTCTTTTGCCACCACCAACACCGTTTTCACTCTCCTTCATTCCTTCCATTCTATTTTCATAGAACACCACCACAACACCCACTGTTTCTTCCATCTTTCTCCCATCTTTGCCCAAATTCTTCACCTCCTTCACAAGCTGTCATGACTTGTTGAAAATTGCAGTCCGTTGAAGGGAGAGATTTTAAGATCATGGCTGGCTGAGGCTTTCATCTCTTGGGATGGAGTTAGACTTGAGTTACTGAACTAAAAATAGGGGAGTTTATTTGTTCAATTTATTTTCTCTAATTACATTTTAATTTTCTAGTTTTAGGAATATTGTTTTGTATCTTTGAGACTTAGTTTACCCGGTTGGATAACTTTGTAGATTGAATCTGTGATTGGATTGAATTTTAGTAGCTTGTTGGATTTATAAATTTGTATTTCCTTATTAATTCAAGAGTAAAAACCCTATTTGGTCTCTAAAAAAAACATGGACCCCATTTTGTCCCTCAAACAACGAAACCCCTTTTTAGTCCCTGAAAAGGATGAATTTCCAAAAAAATGACCTCATTTTGGTCCCTCGAAAAGTTCCAAAAACCCCTTTTTAGTCCATAAAAATGTCCCATTTTAGTCCCTGGGGACAAAAAGGGGTCCGTGTTTTTTTTTTAAGGACCAAATAGGGTATTTACTCTTAATTCAATGATATTGTGCTTTCTACATGGTATTGTTAGATACTACAATTGAATTGGATTAATCGAGTGGTGTGGTATCACATTCATATCAAGAAGAAACAAGTTGCATGAATTTAATCCTAATCGCACACTAAGTGGCTTTAAACAATATCTCAAGAGGTAGTAGTTAGCTGAGGTAGTAGGAGCTACTATTAATTGGGAATATTTGACTCAAGTGGTATCTTGGGGCTTTTAATCTAGACTTAGTGAAAATTTACTCCTACATTTAATTGAACTAGGATAGTCACTATTCCATTTCCAATGGCATCATTATTCATTTCATACTCCATTACATTTTATAAAGAAAATACCAAAAATAATAGTTTAATATTTAATTAAATTGAATTCATATTCTAGTTTGTTAATTGAAAAAGCCAAAACCTATTTTCCCCTTATTTCATTTGCATCTTCACGACATTTAGATTACCTAAGACTCAATAAAAGGCTTCTCAAGAAGAGAGAATGATCCTCGGTTTGCCTATACACAATCTTTGGTTTATTTCTTATTGTGGACCCCAAGGCTAATGACAAAAAGGCCCTCATCATATGGAAATTCCTTGTTGCTTTTACCTTGCGCTTTTACTTCCTGCTGTATTGATAAATGACCCTTGTGCACTTGATTTGCAGATCCAAGAATGGGAAAACGACCCAGTTATCTAAACGTGGTGCTCCATGACAAAGCAGCTATGGGTTCAGATACAAGGAAAAAGCAACCAGCCCTTGAAGTTGGGATGAGCAGCAAAGAAGCCATGTCCAAGAGAACAAAAAGCGCAAAGAGCACTCTGGCTCAGGAAACAAGAGACTCCTCTGCTTCTTCTGCTCAAGAAGCTACTCCAAATTCTCCACCCTCAGTTCTTATAGTTCCAACCTCTGATCAACCGTTTGCTTAGACTCCTCCTCCTCCTCCACCTCCTAGCTAGCTATCCCGGTCCGTTATTTGGAATGACAGGGTGACTAAGTAACTTCGGATTGGTCTTCGTCCTCCTCAGCACTACTTCAAGCCAACTCGCCTAACTAAGGCCAAAACTAAAGAGCTTCAGGATATTGAGCATCTAGCCTTGAGGGCCTCCACATTGAGGCAAGTCTAGGAGCACCAAAAAAAAATGCCAACACTCATAAAAAGCTAGAGCTCATTACCATGGAGAGAGACAAGGCTCGTGAATAGATAAACAAAGCCATTGATAAGCTGCAAGTGGCCAAGGCAGAGAAGGAGAAAGTATATGAAGAGCTCGTGCAGACTAAGGAGGATCTTCCAAAAATGAAGTCGGATCTCTTTCGTGAGTAACAAAGTCATGAGAAGGATCTAGACGCGCTGAACATGGTAAAGGTGATGCATGAGGAAGTAGAGACGAGGTTGAAAGACAGAAAGGAGACTCTCAAGCCTGGCCAATCTGACATCTCCCAATTGAAAAATGCCACGAAGGAATCCTTCAACAATGCTCTGGAACAAGTCCGGCTTTTGAATCTCGGCATTGACCTGAACACCTTTGGTACACATTACAAGGCTTACATTGATGATGAGAAATTAATCCCAATTCCTCCCTCTTCTGTTGGCGAGTTAATTAGCCGCTTGAAGGGAGACCAATAAGAGGAAGGAGGTGAAGAGGCCAATGCTGAACCGGATGCTGAAGCCTTACCTTGTTGAAGAGCCGGGATGCCGGTTTCGCTTGTATTTAAAGCCAGTTTTGCTTTTTAAAGACTTCTCTCAACTTTTTCTGAATTCAGCTGACTTTTTGTGCTTTGAAGACTTAATCATTAATGAAAATTTATTCATTTCTCGATCCATTTGAAAGTACTCGCAAGTCTTGCATCCATCGTAATAATAAATTAATTGTACGAACTCCAACTCATGTTTGAAGTTCTGTTCAAAGACCAAGCCAAGGTAAAAAATATTTACGTAGAATCTGCTTAGATATTCATCCAGTATGAGAACCAGGTATATTTGTGAAGATTTTCATTAATCCATCATATCCTGCGAATTCAACTAGAATTGAATCCGAAGTAATGGCAATCCGTCACATGTTTAAAGTCAGTTTTTAACCAATGTTCTAAACATTTCGACTTGATCAAGGTCAGCATGACGGTTCACTTCATTACCCCAAAAAACGATTTTGATGCATCATGGCCACGAGGACCTTTTGTTGTAACTGTTCTTCCAGTTTCACCAGGTTCCGAACTAATCATGGAAACACGTTTTAAATGTTCTTCTAGTTGCTCCACACTTTGTTTGAAACCGAGATTCATTACCCTGGATACGTACTGCAACTGAACGCTTGAAATAGTTCTCAACTGAGAATTTCTTCATTTATAGACTTGGCGACATAGTTGTCTTTACATGATTCCAAAAAGGAATTTATAATAGACTTGGCGACATAGTCATCTTTACATAATCCCAAACAGGAAATTTACGCTTAAAACAAAGTAAATTCAACATGGAACTCAGATTTAACCGTACATACAGTTTATCCGCATATTGAACAACTCACGATGGAACTTGGATTTCAGCTGTAGTATACTTTCAGCTTATCCGCGTTCCACATTCTTTTGATTGGCTTCTTCTCCAGAGTCTCCAACATGTAGGCTCCTTTGTCGAGCTTTTCCCTAACCCGATAATGGCCTTCTCAGTTTGCTGCGAGCTTTCCATCTTTGTCATTTCTATTGCCTATGTTGGCTCTCTGAAGTACCAAATCACCCTTTTGGAATGACCAGGGCTTTACTTTCTTATTATACTTGGTCGTAATGAGTTTCTTGGTGGCCATATCTTGGCATGAGCCGTGACTCTGACTTGATCAATTAGGTCCAACTCCAGAGTCAGGGTTTCGTTGTTCATCTCTTCTCCCTCCTAAAGAGCATTGATTCTCCTCCATGGAGGCTGGCCTATCTAGACTAGGATCATAGCCTCGCATCTATAAGTCAATTTGAAGAGAGTTTCCCCAGTTGACGCTTGGATACTGGTCCGGTAACCCCATAAGATGAGGTACAACTACTCAACCCAGGTGGACTTTGCCTCCTCCATTCCCTTCCTCAAGCCATCTACGATGATTTCATTAGCTACTTCAGCTTACCCATTGGATTGCGGAGGCTTCACGGAGGCAAAGTGTTGCTTGATTTGGAAACTGGACATCATTTCTTGAAAACCCTTGTTGATAAACTGGGTTCCACTATCCATGATTACCTCCGCTGGGATACCAAACCTGGATAAGATGCTCTTTCCTAAGAATCTCTGCCCTCAAGCCTATGAAAGAACAGGCTATCACCCAAGAGGGGGGTGAATTGGGTGTTTGATGAAACTTTAGAAATTTTGAGAATCTTTTCGAAACTTATTGAAAGCAGTTTGAATGACAATAACAATTGATAAAGCATTAATCAACCATTCAAACATGTATGGACATTTAGATGTATATGCTAGAAATATAAGAGATAAGGGAAGAGAATGTGCAAACTGATTTATACTGGTTCGGCCCAATCCTTGACCTACGTCCAGTCCCCAAGCCTTACTTGGGATTTTCAATTCACTATCTTCTTTCAACTTGATTACACGTTCTGTAACTGAAGTAACCCTCTCACTAGGATTCACTCCCCCTTACAAACTGTAATCAACACACCGCTTGATTACACACTCTGTACTCGAAGTAATCCTCTCACTAGGATTCACTCCCCTTACAAGTTGTAATCAACACAATGTGTTTCCCACTCAAGATCACCCAATCTTGAGTAACTCTCAAAAGAATATAATGATTACAATAAATCTTTTCTCTTAGAAGTGAATAGATGAACACTGAAGAACAATACAAATCATCTTACTCTCTAAGCTATCTAGATATGAAAAACAGAGTGTAAATGATGTGAAAACAGAGTTTCAACATGTTGGAAGTGTAAGCTTGTTTCTCCACGTTTTTCTGCTTGAATCTGTCTTCTTTTATAGGTAGAGATCAATATATGACCGTTGAGAAGATTCAATGACTGTTGGATAAAGAAATATAGCCGTTAGAAACTAGCCGTTAGAACTTTTGCACAGCTTTTGATGTTCTGACACAAATATGATATTTTGAAGATTTGCTTCTAATCCTTCGTTTTAATCATATGAAACTGACCAATAAAGTGGTTAAACATATCTAGGAACATTAGAGATTAATCATAGGAAGTATTAAGATCAAACAAGATGATTCCAAAAATTCGTCAAATTTGATTTTCAAGTTTGACGTTCAATACTTGAGTATGTTCATCAATACTCGAGTATGTCACTGTGCACTTAAGTCAATACTTGAGTATCCAACTTGATACTTGAGTATTCATCATCCAGAGAGAAATCATCGTGATGTGAACCTTGGACCTTAGGTACAATACTCGAGTATTCAAACCAATACTCGAGTATTCAATTTATTGACAAAAGAAAAAGCTCTCTGTATGTCCAATACTCGAGTTTCCAAATCAATACTCGAGTTTGTATTCATTTGAAAATTTTGTGGAGTTTTTCCATGTCAATATTTTCAAATAAATACTTGAGTATTTATAAACAAATGTTGATTTGAAAAACTTTGTGAAAGTCCAATACTCGAGTATGTAAAACCAATACTCGAGTTTTCATAGTGTGTAAAACTTTGATGTCTCTCTGTATGATCAATACTTGAGTATTCAATTGAATACTTGAGTATTGAGAACTTATGTAAATGTTGAAATTCTCTCTGTGTGTTCAATACTCGAGTATTGCAACCAATACTTGAGTATTGTCTCAAGGTGAGAACTTGGAGTGCTCTCTGTAAGTCCAATACTCGAGTATTGTGTCCAATACTTGAGTATAGATTTGTGTAATGGATTTGAGCAACTTCTTGAACTGACTATCAACTTTTGAGGGCCATATCTCTCTGGTCTGATCTCCATTTTGGTCCTTTCAAATCTTGATGGAAATCTCTATGAGTCTATTTTCACATGCCACTGATTTCAGCTCAATCGGATTTGTCGTTTGTGAGATATACTCAAAATACCCAAGGTGGGTCTGGACTGTGATGTTGATTCTTGTGAAAATTTGTAAAACTCATATCTCCTTGATCTTAACTCCTTTGGGCTTCAATTTTATATTGAAATGACGCATTGGGAGTCTAGTTTCATATGCTTTTGGTTTTGTCTCAATCCGATCTCTAGTTTTGGAGATATCGTCGAATTACCAGACCTCGCCCGAGCTGAACGTGAAGCAGAGTGGAGCTGAAGAGCTGATCACGTTGTAAACTCGAGTTTTGAGTCCTAAACTCGAGTTTTGAGTTCCATACTCGAGGTTTCTCCTATCCGAGAGGCAAATCATTGTAGCGAAGTAGGAAACTCGAGTTTTGACTTGGAAACTCGAGTTTTCTCATCTTGAAGCTGATTTTTGCTGACTTTAACTCCAAATTGAGTCATTCCAACTTCCATATGATCTTGGAGACATCTAGCTTCAATATAAGAACTTGAATAATTATATCTTCATTCCATTTAGCAAGTTCTTCTTTCTTTCTTCTCTTTTCTTGATCATTCTTGATAATTCAACTTGGGTTCATCATTCGCTACAGCTTCTACCTTCTTCAACATCCAGAACATGATGAGGCTTCATTCCAACTTCTGCTTGATTATAAAGACTTCCAGTATCACATATAAGAATATATATGCATGTTCTTCTTTCTTTCAACTCTTATCTCCTTCTTGATTAATCTCTATAATTCAACTTGGATTAATTTTCATTAAATACAACAATTAGTCAATGCAGGAGATAAATATATTACTCAATCTTTTTGCTTATAACAATAGCATCTATATAAGACATCATCAAAATTAATCATAACCAACAGCCTAGGTGATCGTCGCTAAAGGTTCAGCTTCTTTCCACTTGGGGAAGTAATCGATAGCTACTATGAGCCATCACAATTGTCATGGAGCTGTTTTGAATGGTCCCAATAGATCCAAGCCCCATTTGAAAAATGGCCATGGAGCCGAGACAGACTTTAATTCCGCTGGGAGAGACCATATTATCCTGGTGTGTTTCTGACAGCTACCACATTTTTGCACGTGGTCCTTTGAATCTGCCTCTATTGTTGGCCAATAGTATCCGGTTCGTGCACCCATATATTGGCCGTTAATTCCTTTGTGGATCTCGGCAATGAAATATTCGGCCTCTTCCAAATTTAGGCACTTCAACATTGGAGAGTGCAAGCCCTTGCGATATAGCTCCATCAAAACTCCTTCTGGGCTTTCAACAATGACTCTGGCCTTTCTTCCTTTTATGTTGGACAAGCCATCAACAAACACTTTCCATGTCTTAGCATCCCCGATCTCCCCTTTAGCTGACGGGGTTAACTCCATCACAAAATCTGCTAAGGCTTGAGACTTAACGGTGTGCTGGGCTTCATAAGTGATATCAAACTCAGATAGCTTTATAGCCCAGCTGATCATTCTTCCAACCAAATCCGTTTTGTGGAGCACTTGCCTGATTGGTTGACTCGTCCTGACTACAATCTGGTGTCCTTACAAATAAGGGCGCAGTCTTCTTGCAATGGTAAGTAGGGTGAATGCCATTTTTTCCAACTTCTAATATTCTACTCTAAGCCTTGCAAAGACTGGCTGACGAAGTAGACTGGTACTTGACTGCTCTTTGTTTCCCTGACCAATACCCTACTTATGGCCTCTTCCCCCACAGATAGGTATAAGATCAAAACTTCCCCTGGTTCCAATCTAGACGAAACCGGCAGGGCCGCCAGGCTCCTCTTTATTTTCTCGAAAGCAACTTCGCAATCCAAGTTCCAGCCTCCCTGAGCCTCATTTTTCAATAGTTTAAAGAAGGGAAGAGCATTCTCAGCTGACTTCGGCAAATATATGGTTAATGTAGCCAACCTCTCTGTTAACTGCTGTACCTCTTTCTTGTTTTTTGGAGCCTCCATATCCAGCATGGCTTTACATTTGTTCGGGTTAGCTTCAATTCCTCTGTTTGTCAATAGAAACCCCAAGAATTTCCTGGCTGGGACTCCAAAGGCGCACTTAGCTGGATTCAGATGAATTTGATAGGCTCTTAGCTTGTCAAACGTCTGTTGCATATCTCGGACATGCTCGAAGGGGTCGGCCGATTTGACGATCATATCATCAATATAAACCTCAACATTCCTGTCGAGCTGGTGTTCAAAAACTTAATTCATCATTCTTTGGTAAGTGGTCCCCGCATTCTTCAATCCGAAGGGCATTACATTATAGCAATAATTAGCCTTCTCCAGTATGAAAGCCGTCTTTTCTTAATCTTTCGGGTGCATGGCAATTTGATTGTATCTCGAGTAGGCATCCATGAAGGATAGCTTATTAGTATGATCTAAGCCATGTTTTCCCTATATTGTGTAACCATTTTGTATGTTGGATGTGAGCTTAAATGCATATAATCTGAGCAAAGATGTTATAATTCATGCATATAGGGAAATAAAGGATGAGTCTCATAAACTATAGCAATTGTATAAACATCCTATACATGTGCATAAGGAAAGAACGAGTTTAAGGTTTTATATGAAAAGTGCCTAGCAGGGCAGATACAATGCTATAGCATCGGGACTGACATAATAAGCCGCAATACAATGCAACCCTAATACTATAGGAACGCAAGTGAAGCAATCCTAAGCGCCATATGCTCTGACTTTTCCTTGAGGCTATTTTTAGGAGATTGAATGTAGGTTAATAAGATGACGTTAGTTGACAGTTAGATTGCTAATGAATTGGATTAGAAGATGCAGAGGATTGAAGTTAAGATTTGGAGAATCCCGTGAAAGTGGAGCTAAATCACCAAGAGGGGGGGTGAATTGGGGATTTTAAGAATTCTTTTCTGATTTCTCTGTTCTTGTTTACTGAAAACAGAGTTGATGAGAGTAAGAAGGGAAGAAAAGCTAGACACAAGAAATTATCCTGGTTCGGTCTAATCTCTTGACCTACGTCCAGTCCCCAATCACTCTGGGATTTTCACTATCTCACTTTTATGATTACACACTCTGCAAATGAAGGATGTTTCACAGCTTTGAACACACTCCCCCTTACAAGTTGTAATCAGATAACCCAATCTCAAAGTCCCACTACTTTGAGATCCTTACAGAAAAGAAATTATAGAAAATGAACTCTCTTCTAAGAGTGAATAACGATGATCACTGAAGCACAATACAATCAAATGATAAGAACAGCTCTTGACTGATATTTTCGAGTAGGATTGTTGTAACTCATTTATGTATTTTTCCAGCTTCGAATCTTCAGCTAGTTGTAGTGGTTTGAAGCTTGTGAACGTTATTGATCCATTGGAGCTTTTTCCAATTCGAAAATATAGCTGTTATGGATGTTGTTCAATGGATCTATCTGCTGAAATCACTCCCTGTCTGAAATATAGCCGTTGGGAAATTATTTGCAGATTTGAATGCTTGATTCTTGTTTCTTTCCATAATGGATCTATCCGTTGGAGATTAGAATGCTTCATCCTTAATTGGTGGAGTCATCAGTATTGAGAAATGTCTATCCATCTTTCCAGGTTGTTTCTTAAAATAACACGAGTTGCCCAAAATGAATCCTTATTTGGTTCATAGTAAAATTCAAGAGCTTTCTGTAATCTCATGAACAAACTTGTTAAAACAATTCGATTACAATGATAAATGATAGATATAACATATAAGATCAATGGGTAACTTAAACGAGGAAGAATGAATCAGATTTGGCAAATTCTAAACAAAACAACGTTTTTCTGATAAAGTGCCAAAACTCGAGTTTTGTTATTCAAAACTGGAGTTTTAAACTGTTCATTCTTCATAACTGGCAGTTATCAAACCAAAACTGGCAGTTTTGAAAGTCTGGAAATGCTGATGCTCTCGGGTTGCCCAAAACTCGAGTTTTGCTTCTCAAAACTCGAGTTTTGAACTATTTATGTGAAAACATAACTTAGTTCAAAACATCAAAACTGGAGGTGTTGGAGTAAAACTGGCAGTTTTCAATTGTATAAAACTTGAATGCTCTTGGCCTTACCAAAACTCGAGTTTTGGTTCCCAAAACTCGAGTTTTCATAAAATATGAAAACTTTGCAAAATACATGAACAGTTGAAAACTGGCGGTGATGAATGAAAACTAGCGGTGTTCACCTGATGCAAACTCAGTTGCTCTCTGTCTCTCCAAAACTCGAGTTTTGCTTCCCAAAACTTGAGTTTTGAACTTTCTTGAAAAACATATGAAGTTCAAAACTGGTGGTGTTGAGTGAAAACTGGAGGTTTTGAGATTTGAGAAACTTTGAAAACTTTGAAACCTCTCTGCCAAGCCAAAACTCGAGTTTTGAACTATTCACTAGTTCAAAACTGGCGGTGATCACTAAAACTGGCGGTGATGACTTTTGTGCAGTTTTGCCATAGACCAAAACTCGAGTTTTGAATCCCAAAACTCGAGTTTTCCTCTGACAGCAAGGAAAACTGATTTTCTTAAGATAAAACTTGTCATTTTGATTTCCATGACTTTTCAATTGTTCTAATCATCATCAAAACACATTGAGAACTAACATCCCGCAGTATCAGTAAAATCAATCAACCGAATTTGGAAAACTGAACCAGTTGGACCTGACCGATTAGGAAAGGCCCAACTCACTGAACGTAGGCCACAAGGAAACCTGACTATAAAAGGAAAAGACGGCTAACCCTAAAGATCATCGAGTGATTCAGAGAGTCGAGAAATTCTTATTCGGCTAGGCTGGACAGAAGAGTGAGAGGAGTATGAAGCACAAAAGCTCCAAAAGAACCCAGCATCCTTCTTTGTAGTAAGACGGAGAAGAGAAGACATGGATACATCCCATGACAAATGCCTCTCACACCGTCAATTCCTCCAGTGAACTTTCTATTTTCCGTTGTTACTTCCTAGTTATTGTTTTCCATGAGATATTCTCTTGTGATTTTCTTTTTGATTCCCTTGTTAATCATGAACTAAATCTCCTTTAGCTGAGCGGGGATGAATTCTTAAGTTTAGAATGAACCCAGTTGCTAGTTCTTAATTAAATAAATTTAGTTTGTTTATCAGTATTTTAATGTCTTGTCGGTTAACAAAAGCTAAGGGTGAGGTTAGTGGCCTCGACTTACTGGAAGGGAGTAAGGGTTAGACATCGATAGGCAGTGTTTGCTGGGAAGGCTGGTAGTGCAAGGCTTGACCTATCATTGTAGGCTTCAGGAATGGGTCTACTGCTCATAGCCTATACACCTTGATATGGACTAATAATCTGAACTAGAAAATCGCTATAGGCAGTGTTTTCTGGGCCAAGCTTTCTTTCTTCTGTGCAACCGAGATTGACCTTGGATGAATTGCAAGCTTATGACAGCAAAAGTTGGGATCAATTATCGGTATCTCGGATGACTCCCATGCAAATATGTCCTGATTTTCCCTCAAGAACTCTTCCAACTCGGCTTTGACCTCGGGTTCCAATGCTTTGCCAATTTTATTGACTTTCCTCGGCTTAGTACCCAAGACAAGGTCCTCCAGTTCTCCATCCGGTTCCTGACCTTAAAACCTCAGCGTGCTCGCACATATCTAGCTCGACCATATTTACTGGCTTGCAAGATTGCCTGGCTATGCTTCTACTCACGCTCTTATCTCCATTGCGAATCTGAGGTGGAGAAGATAGGCCACCTTCACTTTCTTTGATTGTTTTGAAATAACACTGCTAGATTCTTTTTGATCTCCTTTGATGGTAACAACCTCATTCTTGTTACTGATCATCTTCAACTTCTGATGTTTAGCGGAGACCAACATATCCCAATTTTAAATTGTGGGCCTTCCCAAAATCATGTTATAGGTGGATAGGAAATTGGCAACAACGAACCTAACACGCTCCAACTTGAAGGCTTCTTTAGTTCCCAGCGTTAGTCTTAGGTCAATATACCCTTTAGGACGGGTGTGCTCCCCATTGAACCTTGTGATGGTTGTCTTGCATGGCTTTAAGTTCTCTAGATCAAGGTTCATCCTTTTGAAGGCATCCCAGAGGATAATATCCACCGAGCTTCCAGTATCTACAAAAATTTTCTTCACCCAGCAGTTCAGCAGCATTCCTGTAATCACCAATCCATCGTGATGGCCTGGAACTACATCCTTCAAATCTTCTTTGAACTTTGGTTGGTCTCTTATGGAAAGGACCTCCCTTAAGTATTTCTTCCTCTGACTCATTATAGTTGAACTCGGGTTCAGGGAATTATGTTAGTTCTCAGTGTTGTTTTGATGATTACAACTTCATAAGTTATTGAATTAAGTAAATTATTCCTAAGAAAAACAATTCGAGCAAGTTGGACCATGGATGCTCAAGCAGGGTGATTGGGATGCTTGAGCAGCATCGGGCTGATAGCGGAACTCAGAATTAGATACAAGATAAAGACCATGCCAGTAGAGTAAAAGGGCTTGCTTGAGCAAAGGTAAAAGTATGCCCGAGAAACCTCATAGAATCGCTTGATCTCTCTCTCTGTATGCCTTGTTTCCAAGCAAAGTGTAAATCATGCTCGAGCAAAGGTAAGTAGCTTGCTCGAGCAGTATCGTGAGTTTCCTAATCATCACCTTTGTATGCCTTGTGCTCGAGCACGATAATGTCATGCCCGAGCAGTATGCTTGAGCAGAAGTGAAAAGTTGCTCGAGCAAGCACGTGTCTAAACTCATTTTGCTCTTTATCTCAGTGTCGCCTGAGCATGATATCTAGTATGCTCGAGCATCAGCAATGATCAAAGTCTTTTTAAGTCTTATTTTTGAAGCATGCCTGAGCAAGCTACTTCAAATGCTCGAGCATGGTGCTCAAGCAGTAGCACGACGTTGCTCAAGTATAAGATGATCTTCTATACTTCTAAGTCCATCTTTCTTTGATTGCCCAAGCACACCAATATTCTTGCTCGAGCAAGAACACTCTCTGTTAAGAAAAATGAGAAGCCTTAAATTCAAACTCAATAACTTATCTTTCATTTTTCTCTTACATTACTTAAGCCTACTCTAATCAATTACTAAACATCATTTTGAGTATGTTTCAGGCCATTAACCATTGTTTAGGTAAAAAGCAAAAACTTTGACAGAAGCATTAAAAGTTGTTCCCAAAACCAATGATTTCTCAAGCAACCACTTTTCAGATCAAGGTAAAGCATTCTCTGTTTTTCCGTTGGCGCATTAAATGCTATCTCTCAACAGTCAAAATAAAAGGAATGAAGAACATTGCCAAGACCAAAAATCGTTGACGACAATTATACAAACGCTTCGACTCTAACGGACATTTCTGAAGAAGAATCAACGGCTACATTCAAGCTTCTCCAATGGTCATTAATGACAACATCTATAAATAGCTGAAGCATTGAATTCATAACCTACCGAAACGCTGTGCATTCAATTCAAACTTATTGCATTTTGCTGTTTCATCTGTTTCATTAATATCTTCGGATAAATTGTACTTCAGTGCTTATCACTTATCTACTCATGAGGAGTTTAAACACTATTTGATTATCTTAAGGTTGTGGAACCTTAAGTGTGGGTGTACGATTGCAACTTGTAAGGGGGAGTGAGTTCGAGCGATCATTCTGACTTGTTAATAAAGTGATTAGTAAAGTATTGTTCCCACGAGGATTTGTTTAACAAATTGGTCAAGCAAGAGGCTTAGTGAATTCAATCAAGTTGAGTTAGAACAAAGTTTTCATATGGAATGAGAATTTTTAAAGACTTTTTCTAAAACTAAAAATTGCTAAAGACAGATAACTTTTGACTTCAAGAATAATGGGGCCTAGGATTCTTCTTCCCCTTTTGCATTTCATAAAACTTGGTTAACTTCCTCTCTAATAGCATTTCAATACATATATGTGTTAGTCTAGGGTTCAAAAACACTTGAAACACTCTCTCAAGTCAAAATCAAGTTTCTCTTCTCATTAAAATGCACAATCTCTTGCTACAATTAGTGAGAATCAATATTTAAGCAACAACCCTAATGTGACAATGCAAGGTTAGTAAATATATCTCTAGTTTACCAACAAACCATCCATTTATCAAGTAAACTTCAAGACAAGCATGATTTCAATCAAGTTCTACACCTAGATTAGCTCTCTCGAGTCAAAACCTATGTGAATAAATCATCTAAATGGAGGCTAATCACTTAGAAGCATTAAGCCAAGGTTGAAATCAACACATATGCATATTTATCTACCAAAAGAGAGGAAACTCCAAGTATTAATCCATACAAAGGGTCAAAAGAACCCTAGAATGAAAGGTTTAGCTACTCATGTTCAAATACAAAGAGAGTCTAAGCAAAGAAACTGAATACATGAAGAAACTAGGAATAAAAGAGGAGAAAAGAGGAAGAACCAAGGTGAAATCCCCAAAATCTCTCTTAGGTTGAGCACCCAAGCCTCCAAGATTGTCCAAATCTTTCTCCCAAGCTCTTCCCTTGTGTGCCTACTTGTTTCCTTAGGTCAAGAGTGTGTTTTTCGGCCCTTTCCTCTGAGTTAAATAAGGTTTTTCTGTTTCTGAAATAAGAAAACGCGCAGCTGTACTTTTAGCACTTTTTCACGACTGGCCGCGACCAGTTGTCGACTGGCCGCTGCCAGTGACACAAAGAACTACTTGCTGCGGCCAGTTGTACACTTGCTGTAGCCAGTTGTACAGGTTTTTCTAATTTTGTACTGCTTCACATCATTTCTTTCTTTTCTTGTTTCTTGATTCTTATAGAGTTTCAAAGCTTGTCTCCACCTTCCTACAAAAGAGGAAGGAATTATTAATTCTCAATTAAATCACAAACTCTATAGGATAAAACAAGGATTTCTTTGATATTGGCCTTATACTTTGATATGCACATTTTCCTCTATAACTTCATTTCTATGCACATTTTGAACCAAAAATAGATAAAAGGAGAGAGAAAAGGTGCTGGAATGTTGTCAATTTCTAAGAGTTAACACACCGCCAAACTTAAATATTTGCTTGTCCTCAAGCAAAAACATGTATCTTCACTAAATTTCTTTAGTATTTGTCATTGATGCATGAATAAATTCGTCCTCATCTATTGCTCAAAGAGTTATATAAAACAGGAAATCAACTAAATATGCACAAACGAACACTTCATAGATTTAAAACATGCTTTTCAAGAATTTCCAAATGTGAGTGTGTGAATGGAGTTGACATGTACTCCTTTTGATCTTGCCAAAGTTAAAAGCAACAATTCAAATCATATAACTATATTCAAACAATCAATCCCATCATTCTCTAATTTCTTCCTCTTTTCTTCTAATTCACTTCACTTGACTTAAAGATCAAAGGGACTTTTCAGCTTGTAATGGGGCTATGGGTTAAGGTTCTAAAAAAAAAAAAGGAAAAAGATAATCAACAAATACCTTAAGAAAGATGATAACCACTTAAGGGGTTTCTTCCTTTTCTCATTAAACACACTCCCCAAAACTTGAACCAAATTGATCTTTTCCATATCAATCCTTCTTGGTCTTTTTTTTTTGAATCAATTTTTTTTAATATTTATATATATACTTTTTTTTGTTTTTTTATATACATTTTTTTTTTGGGCTTGGTTTCTATACACTATGAACCCTTTTACTTTCTACATTCCTTTCTAATCATTTGACACTCTACTCATCACTATATTCCACAACCCCAACGAATTATCATCTATCTCAAAGCAAAGGGATCATGGTTTTTCACATTGGCTAAGGTCGGTAGATGTCAGGTCTTTCAAAAAGAATCAATAATTGGTTTCTCAATTAGGCTCAAAATAAGGGTTCAAAAAGGGAATAGAATCAATTAGGTAGGCTTGAAAGGCTCAATCGCATTTTATAAAGTGCCCTAATCCTTTCTTAAATCTTATGAAATAAATCAAAAGCTTTAAAGAAGTCCAAAGATTATTTTGAAATCAACAATTTGAAACAAAGGCATATAACTTAATTTGCCACAAAAGTCCTTCAACAAGAACATCCAGAATGAAGTTAACTCCAATAATGCTTTCTTAGTTTGAAAATTCTTGAATAACATGATTCATCACTATAATATATCCATTAATGCATATTAAACAAAATTTCCTATAAAACATAAAAAGTTGAGCAGTAATTTCTATCATCGGATTATTCAAGCAACTTTGACAAATACCTAGAATTTCAGTTCATTTTAACATACTTCACAAACAAAAATTTAAGCATGAGAAATTTCAAACATTCCAACATTTTTCCTTCAAAAACTGTTCAAAATTCTCACTGTGCACTAATTAAAGTTTCAAAATTTTTAGAATGAATTGCAGCAAACTTTCACCCCCAAACTTAAAACAGACGATGTCCTCATTGTCAACTAAAAGAATGGGAAAGCAAAGAAGTAGCACCTGTACCTGATTTAGCTCATATCCACAGCATTTACAAACTAACAACTAGGGCCTCAGTAGACTAGCCACAATATTTTCAAAGTTGCTTCCATTACTAGCTATCAGTAGCTAGGATATTAACAAACACAGCAGGCAATTCATGGAAACAGAAAATTATCTAAACCACTCAAACTAGCCATCAGTAGCTAGGAAAGTCAGATTCACATGCTAACAAGAGTGTCAAATAGCAATGGCCATCAATAACCATCAAGAATCAGAATCAGATATCCACATCAAAAAGCTATCAACCACCCAATCTAAACCAGAGGAAGGCACTGACTGTTAAATCATTGGACACAAGATGCATGCACGTTAACAACAACAAGATGGGCACAATAAAGCATACACCTAATCTAAGTATCAGCCCTACAATGAACCTTCACAAACCTAAACAGAATTCTAAATAAAACAGACAAGCAAAAACATAAAAACAATAAATCACACTCAACAACAAACACAGAAAACAAAAAGGAACTTATTTAACCTATCCTAAAAAGAAAAAGAAAAGATCCCCCGAACTTATATTTTATCTAATGCCAAAGCTTTCAAGCAACTTTCCAAGCCTACACCTAATCTTACTACCTCCCCCAGGAATCTAATTATTTAGGGCTCCACACTCTCATTCAATCTAATTCTAGCATTGGAGAAACTCCACAGCATCTAACATATTCAGGCTAATCAAGAGAACAATCAAAATCTTGAATAAAAATTCAAGTTCAGAAATAAGTCATGAAACCTTTGGAGAGCAATCAAAACATAATTTCTCAAAACAGAGAACTCAGATCCATCTACAAACCAGTATGTAAAAGAGCAAATCAACAGTTTTAGGGCTCAATTACTTAATATAATTACTCCCCCAGGGACCAAAAGTTTCATATCTTATCTACATGTCTCAGTTCTAGTAGCCATTCATGTGCTGAATATGCTAGAAAAATTAAGGCAAAAGGACTTACTCATTGCAAAGATTCGTTTCAACAAAGACAAGATTGGACTATCTTCTAAAACGCAAAAAGCAAAATAGTTTGATCAAGTACTAAGTTAGATAACTACCAAGTCAATGTAGCACCAACATATAGTCTGAAATCTTATTGAACCGGGCATAATTTGGTACCCAAAAAAAAATTCCATGCCCAATTACTCCTCAAGATGTAAAAGACAGTTTTTCATATTCAAAAATCATGCCACAATTTTAGATTTTAGTGCTTGATCAACCTATTATTTCTGAAGCACTAGGACTGCCAATCCAAACAATGAACCCAAAAGCTAGCCTAAACAACCATTAGTAGTTGCTAATAGCTAATCCTCAATTTACAATTCAAATTCAAGCTTAATTCTCAAAGCAAAACTGCCAACAGTACTCAGCTTAGGCTATCAAAAGAACATTTCTAAAGATGCACAATTCATCAAATTCCCAATTTCCTATTTAAATCCTGTGAGTTCAATTTTGAGTTCAGAAACTTTGGGGTTTAGATGAAAATGTGAGCAAAAGCCACTTAACTCCTGTAATAAAGTCAGAAACAAAGTCACTGCAGTAACCTCAAGTTTTCTTTAATCAATGATGTTATTCAGATCTCTTGAATACCCAACATACACAAACAATCCAGAAAATCAAGAGCTTTTATTCATGCCTTTCAGAGACTAGCCTAAGCAAACAATGCAAAACACAATAGGCCTCAGATCAAACTCCATCAGTTCATGCCTCAAACACTTAATCAACAGACCGTCATACACTACTGGCATCAACCGTAACACTAATCCAACCAAATCCCTGCCAAAAATAGAGACAGGTATGAGCTTACCTCAGTGCCGCTGGAAAATAAAAATCAGAGAAATGATCAGTTCAGCTAGAAAGGGAGGCGCAGGACAAAGCACAATAGCAAAGGACTCCAGTACCACAAATCTGGAATGGAAAGGCATAAAAGCCGCTACCGTTGCTCTTGTGATGGTAAACTGAGGGCTTGCAACGATGAGAAGCACACAGGGAGCTCACGACCGTGAGAGTCACACAGGGGAAGGGCGATGATTGTAAAGGAGGGAAGGCACGATGAGGTCTGATGACGAAGGATCTGCATAGGGAGGTCGACGTGGAAGTTACGGTGGAAGGTGAGAGGAGGAGTGGTGGCCGGAAGGAAGAAGAAGGGCGACGGTGAGATTGATTGGGTTGTGAACGGAGGGAAGGAAGGAACGGTGACGGGGATGGACAACACGGTGAAGAGTGAGAGGAGAAGGAAGGGGCAAAAAGTGGACCTGGAAAAGGAGAAGGCCGACGGTGGTGGTGGTGGTGGTGGTGGAAAGGACGACGGTGAACAGAGGTGAAGGGCGATGAAGGTGACGGACTGAGGAAGGAATGTGTCGTGAGGATTGGAATGAAAACTGTGAATTTGGGGATTTAGGGATTTGATTGAAGGAGCTGCGGCTAGGGAGGAACAGTGAGAAAGAAGGAATCAATGGGATTAGGGTTTCAGATTGGGGATAATTTAGGGAAATTACACTTGGGATTTTGGGTTTTGAAATTGGGGATGAATGTGGTCCCAAAGGTGGGCCACATTCATTTGGGTAAAATGGGAATTATACGAAATAATGAAGGGCAAAGTGGGAAGAATGATTTTTTTTTAATTTAATTAATTTTTTTTAATTTTATTTTTTTTTAATTTAATTGTTGTTTTTTATTTTTTATTTTTTTTAAAGGAGCACTGGCTACAGCCAGTGCAACACTTTCCGCGGAAAGTGAACACAGAGAGCACTTGCCACGAACTAGCCACGAAAAGTGAACACAGAGAGCACTGGCCACGGAAAGTGAACACAGAGAGCACTGGCCACGACCAATTTTTGCTGTCAAAACAAAACAAAATCAGCAAAATTGCAAAACACAAGGAATATTCCCAAATACCACAAGAATCACCCAAGAAGCTTTATACCAATATTGATCACCCAAATTACTCAAGATGAAACATTTTAAGCCATCCAAACCCATAAGGGCACACATACACACATATTCATAGGGCAAACCACAGCACATCAAATTTTGAGCACTCAAGTCATAGTCACAAGTGGATTTCACATAGATAGTCAACCAAATGATCACAATAGCCACAATATTACTCAAAATTGACTAGTCATCACAATGTCACCCCATAATCATATATATATGAGCTTAGAATCAAGTGAACTTCCCTCAAAAGCATTCCCTTTATAACTCACGACTTCTTCCTCTTTCATAAATACTCCTCCCAGCTGCAACAGTCCAATTTCACGTTGGGTACTCTTTTCTTCCTACAAAACAAAAGATCAAACATAAATCTACTAACAAGACACACACACAAATTGAAAAGATTTAGTTTAGAACTTGGGTTACCTCCCAAGAAGCGTTTAGTTTATAGTCTTTTGCTTGACTCTTCATGGTGGTCACTCCTCATTGACTAAGTGGATAGTGGACACAAGCCTATCCACATCTCCACCCCAATAATGCTTCAATCGTTGACCATTATCCTTAAATCTTTCACCTTTCTCATTTTCCAACTCCACATCACCAAATTTAGATGCTTGAACCACAGTGAATGGACCGGACCATCAAGGTTTTAGCTTTTTTGGAAATAGCTTCAACTTGCAATTATAAAGGAGGACCCTTTGACCAGGTTCAAAACTCTTGGGGTGTAATTTTGCTGTCATGATCCCGCTTGGTCATCTCCTTGTATACCCTTGCCTTCTCATAGGCATTTAGGCAAAATTCATCTAACTCATTGAGTTGAAGTTGCCTCTTCTTCCTCACAGCTTTAGGAGAAAAATTTAGCTTTTTAATAGCCCAATAAGCTCCATGCTCCAATTCCATTGGTAAGTGGCGTGTTTTCCCAAAATAAGCATACTTGAGATGAGAAGGTAATGGCTTCACCTCTAAAACCGAAGGAACTTCAATAGAAGGCTTCAATGGAGTACTTAAGGCATCAGACACCTCAAGTGTTTCAAAAGTCCTCGGTCTAGAATGAGGAAATGGTTCAAATCGAAAGAGCTCTTCAACAACATCTTCATCAAACTCTCCAAAGCTCTTCTTATCAATCAAGAATGCCTCTAAAGGGTCTTTGATCATGGAAGCATATGATTCTTGAGGAATAACTTCATCTAATATATCTACAAAAGAACATTGAGTTGAATTTTCATGAAATTTCAAGCCCTCTTGCATGTTGAATATCACTTGCTCATCATCAACCCTCAAAGTGACCTCACCCTTCTCTACATCTATGAGAGTCCTTGCAGTGGCTAAGAACGGATGCCCAAGGATTAGAGGAATTTTCCAATCAACATCACAATCAAGCACTACAAAATCCGTGGGAAGATAAACTTGTCAACTTTAACTAGGACATCCTTAATGATTCCTTTAGGTTTAGAAATGCTATGATCAGCTAAGAGAAGAGTTACTGTAGTAGGTCTTGGCTCTCCCAAGCCCAATTGGTTGAAAACAGCTAGAGGCATCAAGTTAATACTTGCCCCTAAATCACAAAGAGCTTTACCATTAAAATTTGTCCCAATGTTGCAACGGATGTAGAAGCTTCCCAGATCTTTAAGCTTAGCAGGTAACTTCCTTTGAATCACCGCACTACACTCTTCAGATAATGCCACAGTCTCAAATTCATTGAATCGCCGCTTCTTAGACAAAACATCTTTAAGAAACTTAGCATATTTAGGCATGCTCTCCAAAGCTTCAGCAAAAGGAATATTCACATGGAGTTGTTTGAACATGTTCACAAACTTTTTGAACTGAACATCTTCCTCTTTCTTCTTGAATCTTTGAGGAAAAGGTAGTGGTGCCATAAAAGTAGGAGCGGTTGGCTTTCTCTTTTTCTCATCATTCATCTCTTGTTCTACCTTCTTTTGTTTGCCAAAATCTTGCAAACTTTCTTCAATTTGCTTTCTCTTCTTAGTGACATCTTCTTCCATTGCACTTTCTTCATCAACATTAACAATCACTTGATCATCATGCTTTGGTAGAGGAGTACTTGAGCTAGGCACATCCGGTAGCACTTTTCCGTTTCTCAAGTTAATGGCTTTGCACTCCTCTTGTCCAACTCGTTTTGGATTAGGAATGGTATCACTAGAAAGATTGCTCTTTGACATAGCATTCATTTGTGTTGCTAATTGCCCTATTTGCACTTCAAGATTTTTAATTGCTGTTTCATGGAGAGAAAAAATAGCCTTAGAAGATTCCACTTCCGACAAGATTCGAGCTAGCATCTTGTCCATTTTAGACTCCTCTTCCTTAATAGGAAGTTGCCTTGATTGCATTTGAAAACCAGGTGGAATAGGCTTAGTACTAGATGTAGACCCATGTGCTTGATTCAAAGTGTTACCTTGACTCCAAGAAAAATTGGGATGAGTTCTCCAAGCACTATTGTAGGTTTGTGAATAGGGGTTGCCTTGAGGATGTTGAAACTTGCCCATGTAGTTGACAGATTCAGTAGCCATGTAAAGAGGACAATGGTCAAGCATATGGACATCATGGCATTGATCACATGCAATTGGTGTAGCATGAATAGAATGCACACCTTGAGAAGTGCTCTTTTGCATTTGAGACTCAAGCACATCAAAACGCTTGTTCATAGTGGATAAGAGAGTTGCAATCTGTGAGGAAGAGTCTTCTTTTGCATTAGGCATAACTTGGTTAGTCCTCTTATCATTACCTTGAGTATTGTTTGCAGACAACTAATCCAACAATCGAATCACCTCATTCACAGGAACATTTCGGTATCCTCCATTGGTCATAGAATCAACCATTGCTTTAGATTGAGGATTAAGTCAAGTACAAAAGATTTGGACTACAACCCATTTGTCCACCCCATGATTAGGGCATTGCTTCATTAACATCTTGTATCTCTCCACGCAGCATAGAGATGCTCATCTGGATGTTGTCTAAAGCTTAGAAATTCATCCCAAGCTTCCACAGATTTGTCATCAGAAAAGAATCGAGCTCTAAACTTAGCCTCAAGATTGGCCCAAGAATTGATAGATCCTTCCGGAAGATTGTTGAACCAATCCCTAGCCTTGCCTTGTAAAGAGAGAGGGAATAAGCGTAGCCTCAAAACATCTTCAGGAACTCCATTCTGCTTGAAAGAATCACACACTTCCAAGAAGTACATCAAGTGCTTGTTGGCATCTTCATTGTAAAGACCATGGAACATCCCATGCATTTGAAGCATTGTTATCATAACCGGCTTGATCTCAAAGGTACGTGCTTGCATTTCCGGCATCCGAATGCAAGATTGAGGACCTTGCATATTCCGACTAGCAAAGTCATTGACGGTAGCTCTATCATATTCATCGTCCGCCATGGTTCCAGATACAAATTTAGTCGCTTCTTCAATGAGAGGCAATCCGTCCGGATGCACGTTTTGCATATACTGAGATGGTACCTACAGGAGAAACAAGCAAGAGCGAGTATCAAACTAAAACAACAAATCAAAAAGGAAATAGAGAAAGAAAAATTGTAACCTAACAAAAAGCTCAAGCAAAATTTACTAACACAAGCCTAAGGTTGACCAAAGGATTTGTTTGCACAAATCCCCGGCAACGACGCCAAGAACTTGTTTGCCTCGCAAGTGTATGAGTTTCGCAAGTAATAAAGTGATTAGTAAAGTATCGTTCTCACGAGGATTTGTTTAACAAATTGGTCTAGCAAGAGGCTTAGTGAATTCAATCAAGTTGAGCTAGAACAAAGTTTTCATATGGAATGAGAATTTTTAAAGACTTTTTCTAAAACTAAAAATTTCTAAAGACAGATAACTTTTGACTTCAAGAATAATGGGGCCTAGGATTCTTCTTCCCCTTTTGCATTTCATAAAACTTGGTTAACTTCCTCTCTAATAGCATTTCAATACATATATGTGTTAGTCTAGGGTTCAAAAACACTTGAAACACTCTCTCAAGTCAAAATCAAGTTTCTCTTCTCATTAAAATGCACAATCTCTTGCTACAATTAGTGAGAATCAATATTTAAGCAACAACCCTAATGTGACAATGCAAGGTTAGTAAATATATCTCTATTTTACCAACAAACCATCCATTTATCAAGTAAACTTCAAGACAAGCATGATTTCAATAAAGTTCTACACCTAGATTAGCTCTCTCTCGAGTCAAAACCTATGTGAATAAATCATCTAAATGGAGGCCAATCACTTAGAAGAATTAATCCAAGGTTGAAATCAACACATATGCATATTTATCTACCAAAAGAGAGGAAACTCCAAGTATTAATCCATACAAAGGGTCAAAAGAACCCTAGAATGAAAGGTTTACCTACTCATGTTCAAATACAAAGAGAGTCTAAGCAAAGAAACTGAATACATGAAGAAACTAGGAAGAAAAGAGGAGAAAAGAGGAAGAACCAAGGTGAAATCCCCAAAATCTCTCTTAGGTTGAGCACCCAAGCCTCTAAGATTGTCCAAATCTTTCTCCCAAGCTCTTCCCTTGTGTGCCTACTTGTTTCCTTAGGTCAAGAGTGTGTTTTTCGGCCCTTTCCTCTGGGTTAAATAGGGTTTTTCTATTTCTGAAATGAGAAAAGGCGCAGCTGTACTTTCAGCACTTTTTCACAACTGGCCGCGGCCAGTGACACAGAGAACTACTTGCTTGGGCCAGTTGTACAGGTTTTTCTAATTTTGCACTGCTTCACATCCTTTCTTTCTTTTCTTGTTTCTTGATTCTTATAGAGCTTCAAAGCTTGTCTCCACCTTCCTACAAAAGAGGAAGGAATTATCAATTCTCAATTAAATCACAAAGTCTATAGGATAAAACAAGGATTTCTTTGTTATTTGCCTTATACTTTGATATACACATTTTCCTCTATAACTTCATTTCTATGCACATTTTGAACCAAAAATAGATAAAAGGAGAGAGAAAATGTGCTGGAATGTTGTGAAGTAGTTGAGGTCGGTCAACTCTTCTCATCTCAGTAAGAGCTACCTCCTTCCAAACTTGTGATCGTGAAACGTTCAGGGGGTGTATTTCTCTTATTTTCCTTCTACCTGCTACCCCAAGACTTATTGTCCGGGTTCCTTCTGCGGAAGTCTTGACTCTGATTCTCAGGCTGCTCCTTTCCTTTTGGAGGTGGATTCCTCCTTCTCTCTTTTGTCACATTATTGGTGATTTCCATTTGTTCCAGCTTTAGGTACTGCTTGGACCGTGTTTTAAAATCCACCAAGGTCTTGACGGGCTGCTTGAAGATTGATTTTACCAACTGAGATGAGGCATCTAGGTTGGCTATGATTAAATATACATGTACATTTTCCGACAATCCAGGCACTTGTGGAGCAGCGTCTTTGAAACGATCCAGGTATTTCTGAAGTGTTTCCCCAGGTTATTACCTGACCTTGCCGAGAGTGAACTCAGATTTCGGCTGTTTTTTGCTAGTTGCAAAATTCAACATGAACTTCTCTCCCTGGTTGTCGAAATCGTGGATTAATTTTGGAGACAAAGTATGAAACCACGCCTGCGCAGCTCCTTGCAATGTACCAACAAAAAAAATGAGGAACTATGTGTCCTTTGAATCCTTTCACAATCATCTCTATATCAAATGTGTTAAGATGGGATTGCGGATTCTGGCTTTCGTCATACTTTGGAAAGTCGATTGAGTCAAAATCCTTTGGGTAGGGAGCATTAGTGATCTAGTCAAAGAAAGGACTTCTACTATTCTCCCCGCCATATTTCCTCCTATATGTTCCAAGCACATTCTGTGTTTGGGGTCCTATATCTGGCTCTTATTTCTGGTGTCTTGGGTGTCTGTGACTTGTTTGTCCTTCGCGAGTGTACGATCTAGACCACGAACTTCAGTTATTTACCCAAGGGCCTTAAGCATCAACTTGAGCAACGGCCAAGGCATTAACCTGGCTAGGGCCACTCGCATCCCGGTTCACATCAAGAACGAGGATATTTTTTAGTTCTCTATGTGTTTTAATGATGGTTTGACAATTGCAAACCCAAAAATGAAGTTTTTGTCGTGGTAAGTTGAAAAACTTACTGTCAAAACAAAACTCGAGTTTTGACCTCGACAGAGAGCTGCTCATTTTTCATCAAACAGAGCAAAACTCAAGAGGAAACTCGAGTTTTGAACTTTACAGAGAGCACTCAATTTTCATCTAAAGACAAAACTCAAGTTTCAGTTAGAAAACTTGAGTTTTGACTCTTACAGAGACTTATGATATTTTTCAACTAAAGACAAAACTCGAGTTTTGTTTTGAGAACTCGAGTTTTGACCTTACAGAGAGTCTCTGATTTTAAAATCCAAATTTGCGCCAAGACTTAACTTTTTCAACTGCTTTTAAGATTTTCAAAGTTTTCTCTAAGTTGAGAGAAAACTCGAGTTTTCATTTAAAAACTCGAGTTTTGACTTAACAGAGAGTTTTCAAGTTTTCAAAGTTTTCATCGTTGGATGAAAACATGAGTTTTGTTTTACAAACTCAAGTTTTGACCCAACCTGAGAGCATTGCCAAATTTCAAAGTTTTCATGACAATATGAAAACTCGAGTTTTGATTCAAAACTCGAGTTTTGGTTAGGCAGAAAGCAATGCATCTTCACAATAATTTGAAAACTCGAATTTCATTTCTGAAACTCAAGTTTTGGCCTGACTTGCATTTCTCAATGTTTTCACTATTTAAGTGAAAACTCGAGTTTCACTTTGGAAACTCGAGTTTTGGCTAAACAGAGAGCTATGAAGTTTTCAACATTTTGAAAACTCAAGTTTTGAAAGAAAACTCAAGTTTTGATGTTTTGGACTGAATCATTCATCTTTCATTAATAAGTCCAAAACTCGAGTTTTGGTTTGAAAACTCGAGTTTTGGTTTGAAAACTCGATTTTTGAGATTTTCTCAAACTATGGTCCAAAAGCTCAAAACTCGACTTTGCTCTCTGGAAGTAGAAAACTCGAGTTTTAGTTTTGAAACTCAAGTTTTGTATTAAGTGCACAGTTGAAAACTCAAGTTTTGATGAACAAACTCGAGTTTCCATCGCTGATCTGCAGATTTGAATTTATCGATTTTGAAATGTGTTGTTGTTTGATCTCAATACTTTCCAGCATTAATCCTCTATATTCCTTGCTATGTTTAACCACTTTATTCGTGAGTTTTAGGCAGATTAACGAAAGTTTATTGGAGATCTTAGCAAAAGCAAAAAGCATGTCAGCACAATAAATGTTGTCCAGAAAAGATGCATTCTTTCAACTAATCGACCTGTGCACGGTTACAAAGCATTAAAGAATGTTTTCTACAACAAGTAACCTCCTCTCCAATGGACTAATTCGCAGAGAGTCAACTCTGAGTCATTATCCACTTGGATTAAGTGAAGAATAGAGAGAGAAGAAGACCAAAGTTGCAGCAGAACACTCCCAACGATTCAATCCATTTTGCAACGGTCATTTAATGCCTTCTATGTATAAATAGAGTAGCATTCAAGTCTTCTCAATAACCATAACAACTGAGAGCGAATTGCATTCAAGTTTTCATTCATTTGCTTCAGTTTTCACCTGTATAGTATCTGTTGATACAAGAGCTTTAGTGTTCATTTATATCTACTCTTTAAGAGAGTTATACTTCTGAATATTCTTTTGTTGTAAAGAACCACAAGTCAAGGGGACTTGGTGGTTGGGATCATTGATTACAACTTGTAAGGGGGAGTGAGTTCTAGTGAGAGAATCACTTCTTGAGTGCAGAGTGTGTAATCTTTGATATAGTGGAACTCCCAGTGAGGCTAGGGACTGGACGTAGGTCAAGAGGTTAAGACCGAACTAGTATAAATCTTCTTGTGTCTTGCTATTCTTCTCCTACTCTGTTTTACCCTGTTTTCACTGTTAGAAAACAGAGTTGTTTGCAAGAAGTTTTAAAATACCCAATTCACCCCCCCTCTTGGGTATTTGGCTCCATTTTCAATATTAACCCGGCTGGGACTACATGAATCTCAGTTTATGTCATGACAAGGCTTCTCAATCCGCCTTAAGTGTTCCTCCAATAATTGTATTCTTCACATATCTTCTTCGGGAATCCGAACCCGATCTTGACGAACAAACTATTTTCGGCATAGTTGATTCGAGGAGCTTCAGTGTTAACTCAAGCAATGGTCGAAGGATTAACCCAGCTAGGGCCATTCTCGTCCTGATTCCCATTATCTACTGAGGTCTCAATTTGTTTGAGGCTCTCCTTGAACAACTACATCCTCTTCATTTCTTCTTGTCGCCAGATCGCATTATGACAGTCCATGTTTCCCTGCATCACTCGGATGTCCTCTTACCTTTGAAGGTGATTACGGTGCTCCATCTCATCCATCTGTCATAGCATCAAACCCAAGGTGGTTTGTAGGAAGCGAATATCTGGGTTCTTAACTTGAACCTTTGGAGGAAGGTTTTGCTGCTGGACTTGCCGAACTATCCCATTCTGAGGGGTTGCCACGAATATTGGGGAATATGCAGTATCAGATTCATTATCCACCTGCACTCGGTTGCATTCTGGAACGATTGTGTTTTTAGGTTGTGGTTGATGTTCAACCGTTCATTCTTGATTCTGTAATGGCGGATTCTCAAGCAACTTTTAATGCCGGAGCATCTAAGTACTATTTCTGGTTTCAACCATCTTTGGTCACAAGAATCGAAATTTAACGATCCCCACGGTCGGTGCCAATGTTCTGTATAAGAATAAAGATGTCTAGCCGGTGAGCTAAGATGTTGATATTGGATATGGTGAATACCCCAAGATATCTATATGAAAGATACCAAAAGGATTATAATTGCTCCAGGATATCTATAAGGCAGATACCAAGGACAATGTTGGATCACTGTGCACGTATATGGCTTTTAGCCAAAAAAGGGGTGAGGTGTGTGCACAGTGAGGCTAAATAGTAAATAGGATGAATAGAGAATGTGTATCTTTTAGGTTAAATTCCTATTTATAGAGATTACGTTTAGGGTTTGGACCCTTAGGCTTTGTGCTCCTTCTCGCCCATGCTTTGATGAGAGTTGCCGAGCCCTCACAAAATAATTAAGATTTCAATATTTGTAGTGTAGGAAACCTGAATCATTTCTCTTAAGGAATTCGCAGTGGTCTAAAATCAACAGTAAATAAGTAACACATAACCAGAATGGTGGGAGTTTTTCAATACAATTTAAATGAAGCAAAGACTAAAATAGAAAGCAAGAAAACGAGATTAATCAGATTAAAAATGATTAACCCTGAATTGGGATTCCATAACCTTCATCGGACAAAAACATAATAACCAAACTCATGATTGATTCTAGAGAAACCAAAATCTCTGCTTTTGTCCAGAAACTCCTTTGACTAGACGATCACCTAGCATCTGATCGAACAGATGGAGAGCTCACTGTGCGATCGCACAACGCTCTCTAGAAGTCGGTCCGACCTATGCCTTTGGGATATCAATCTAGGTATTAAATCTAATACCCAATCCACAATCATAATCGGATCCGATTAAAATAAACAGAAATGAATTACGTTACCGATTGAAGCGCGAGTCCTCTGGATTCACGGAACCCTCAATCCATGGGTTAACCAAAGAAGCTTAGCCAAGCATGGCTGGGCAAAACGCAGAAGAATAGATGAAGAATGTGAAGAACATGATGAACAACTCAGAGAAAATAAATAGCTTCTAATTTAATCCAAAAATCCCATAAAGAGTAATTGAGAATATGTTTGTAGCCACCATCTAATTTTCTTTATATAGGAAAGATGACTAGAAATAGGAAACCTCTAATAAATAGGAAATCTCTAAAAAAATAGGAAATCTCCATTCAATAGGAAATCTCTAAAAAATAGGAAACCTCTAAAAATTGGTCTTTTATTACAAAATTCGGGCAAAATAAAAATCCAGAAAAATGTGTTTGTCTTTAGCTCCAATTTTGTCCATCTTCTTGTCCGAATCAGCTTTCCGAGTCTTCATAACAATTGTAGCTCTCTGAATCATCTAAAACATGAAAGAAGAATAAGGCTAATCCGATATCTAGATCAAAAGTTATGACGAAAATAGTGAAGCATTGTAAATCTGGAATTTTATTACCAAAAATGAATTTAATCTAATGAAAAGCTTAAAGCCTAATTAAGTAATAAAACCCATTATTTCTCAATTAAAAATTTCTAATTTATTAACTAAGATATACAAATAAGTGAAATAATATTCAATTATCATACTTCAACCGCCACACTCTAAGGTTGAGTCCCTTCATTAGGATACTCGTTGATTATTTCCTTGATTACAGGTTGATTAGAATCTTCCTTCATTATAGACGTATCCTGCACTTATTGCCCTTGTTGGGCCATGTAACAAATGTGCCTCATATATGAGTTCATAACACAAGGCTAAATGAAAATAGACTCACCTATAAATCTCTATTTATTTTATAGCTTACTAATGACAATGATAAACCAAAACCTATTCAAGAATCTGACCAGATACCAAATAAAGAAGTTGATTGAGCCAGGAGATGGCAATAAAAATCTTCAGCGATAATTTGAAATGGTTCAAGGGTCAACTTCAAATCATATATTTATATTAGGGAAAATTATAATAAAGGACCTAGAATAAATAATATTTATTAAGAAGGACCATAAAAATAATAATTATTTTGAAGGATCAAAAACTAAAATATTAAAATAGAATGACTAAATTGCCCCTTTGTTATCTCCATATCCTCTTATATTCTCTTTCCTTATAATAACAATTAATTTTGATTGATATGCAATTAGATTGTGTTGTATAATGAAGACATTTGGTCCAAGGCAGCAAAGGTTAGCATATTTCTTGAAAAAGGAACAACAAGATCAATTTGATATAAATTAAAGACTTCTAATAAAATGACGAAAATCAATAAGGTAGTTTCTTTTTTCTTTTTTGCTCAAAATCAATAAGGTAGGTTTGGAATGGAAAGAAGATGTGAATCGCATCCTGAGATCTGCTTCTTATAAGGAGAGAGAATACAAGAGGATCTAGAAATAATATAGGGGTAATTTAGTCTCTCTATTTTAATATTTTAATTTCTGGTCCTTAAAAATAATTACTATTTTTATGGTCCATTTTAATAAATATTATTTATTCTAGGTCCCTTATTATAATTTTCCCTTTATATTATGTGTGTATTTATATATGTATACCCGCCCACACACACAGAGATATAGAAAGAGAGAAACGTATTTATTCGGGTAAGGTTTTAATCCATGAAAGTTGAGATTATGCATTCAACTATTAGTCTAAGAGCGATTTTACCAAAAGTTGTAAAATTTCTTCAATCTATCATTTGACATGAAATTTCAAAATTTCAAGGTGAGAGAGAAATTGGGTGAAGGAGCGTTTTTGCCAATCAACTATTAGTCTAAGAGCGATTTTACCAACTAACTTTTAATGGGCCCAAAAATGCCAAAGAACAATTAAATGTGTAAAAAAAATATAACTCCGTTTAAGGAACAGTAACTTCCGTTTGTTTGCATGCCACGCAGGATTTTGAAGAGCGCCACGTGGGATTTTGAATGCCAGCTTAGTCACTTATGTGGAAATTTCACTACCCAGGTGGCTTTTGTGTGTTTTTTTTTTTTGTTGAATCCCTATTTTTTACCCAAACCCTTCCACTTGCTTGACAGACGAACCCTTCTCTCTCATCATACCTTTTTTTTTTGTCTACATATCTCATCACACTTTTGCTTCCTCGTGATGACTTCTGTCTGCCACACTTTTGTTTAAAAAAGACTTCATCTCTCTCCCTCTCTCAAATTCATGCGTCCCACACAGGTTTTTCTTCTTCATCATCCATCTTCTTCCTTTTCTACACCGGATCCTCCGTCTTCTTCACCAGAAACACCTTCTTTATCTTCTCAAATTTTCCATCGATCTACGACAACGGCTCTGAGGGAGAGAAACAGATCAGTCTACGTTACTGGGCCGATGAAGCTCAATTAGCACCGGTGAAACTTGCGGAGTTCTTCTTGGATCAATTGTTCTTGCAGATAGGGCGGAGTGCAGAGGTTGCAGAGAAGAGAGTGATATCAATGAGAAAACAAGCAGATTCAGATTATCTTCACTCTTTTCTTGCTGAAAAAGTGTTGAAAGGAGTGGACAAAACCTGTGCATAATTTAGTGAGAAGCTAGAGAGAGACACTCTCTCTTGGCTGTGGAGCTCAAATCTCAGACTCAAACATTGCTGGCAGCGTTTTGAACGATGTTGCCCAGCTATTTGGGTCCTGGAGCATACGATTCCTTAGATGCAGGTACATGATTAAGGTGACCTGGAAGGATGAATCCAACACTCTCTTCAGCACACTCTTTACCTAGAAGTGGAAGGGTTTGGGTAAAAAATAGGGATTCAACAAAAAAAAAAAAAACACACACACACACACACACACAAAAGCCACCTAGGTAGTGAAATTTCCACATAAGTGACTGAGCTGGCATTCAAAATCCCACGTGGCGCTCTTCAAAATCCCACGTGGCGTGCAAACAGACGGAAGTTACTGTTCCTTAAACGGAGTTGTATTTTTTTTACACATTTAATTGTTCTTTGGCATTTTTGGGCCCATTAAAAGTTAGTTGGTAAAATCGCTCTTAGACTAATAGTTGATTGACAAAAACGCTCCTTCACCCGAGAGAAATTTAAACAAAGTAAAAAAAACAAAAAGTGTGGGAATCTCTGTAATATCCTGAATTTTGGGTATAGAAACTTGAGAATAAGCCTATAATAGGTAGCTGACTATACCCAATTCAGGAAGCATGACATTAAATTTTGAAAATATTATATGGAAATTTTATTAAGTCATTAGTAGATGATAATTATTGTCTAATATTAATAATTAAAGTAAGAGAAGGATAAGGAATTGTTCATAAAAGCTTGGTTAAATGAATTTTGTCACTACTAGAAAATGCCAAAACAACAACGGAATTTGCGACGAAAAAAAATTTACAACGGAATTTAAATTCGTTGCAAATTTATGACAGAAAACAAAATCTGTCGCAAAATTTTGCGATGGAATTCAAAATCCGTCGCAAATTGCAACGAAATTCATTTTCTGTCGCAAAATTTTGCGATGGAAAACAGATCGCAAAACTAAAAAAACATATAGTTTTTTTATGGGAAAAAGCCCGCCTATTTGCAATTATGATCTCTCTCGGCACTCTCCTATTTTAACTTTCTCAAATTCTTCAAAGATCTGAGTTCGGTTTCTGTTTTTGTTTCCCCTCCCCTTCTTCCTTCTCACATTTGATATCCAAAGGGCTATGATCGAATGGATAAAACATTCTTTTTAAAAAAAAAAAAAAAACCCTCAATTTGACGAGTCCATGATTCGAACAAGTCCTTATTTGATGTTTGTTAAATTGTTGGGCGGGAGTTGGCCGAGGCGGACACTGTATTTAGTTTTGCTCAGCTGCTGTCCTTAGCTACTCACTTCCCTCCTCTCTCTCTCCCTCATTTTCGTCGCTTCAGCTTCTAATTTCAGTCATGGGGGACGAGAAGAAGTCCAAACCTGCTGGTGTGTCAATGGTGGAGCCTCTGGTATGCTCACCACCTGTGTTATTCAGCCCATTGACATGCTTAAGGTAAAGCATTCCCCTTTTCCTTCCTTCTGTTTTTCTATTTGGGCTCCCTAAATGGCTTTTGATCCGTTTGGTCTCATTTTTCTTTAATAACAAAAGATGTCGACATGGATGGTAATGTTTTCCATGAGATTCAGATCTTCGATTTTTCACTTTTCTGTTGCATCTTTTCATTTTACTGGGTTTGTGTAGGTGAGAATACAATTGGGTCAAGGGTCCGCTGGTCACGTGATATCCACTATCCTCAAGAACGAGGGTATCACTGCATTCTATAAGGTTCGATTCTGCACATTTCTGTGTGACTTCGATTTTCTTCAAGATACGTCTTTATAACTGATTTTAGAAATTATTATATGTGGATCCTTATATTATTTTTAATGGGATGGGTTGGGGATGTGGTTATTGAAGTTCAATCGGATTCATTCCGTTATGATCGATGTCTGTCTTGATAAAATTATCCATAGGAATGGAGGAGTTTGTTCATTGGGATTATATGTCCCCGCTTACATGGTTCAGTGTTTCTGAGTTTTCCCCCTTTTAACCTACACATTTGAGCGGAAGGAAATTTTATACATTACTACCGGTCCTAAATATATACTATGTCTTATATTTAGGACAATTTTTAGCATATGAAAATAATTATTTGCTTTGAAGTTTTGCTCCTCTGTTTTTTTCCCCTTTTTATGTTTTGGTTGTGTTTTGTTGTTTATCTTTCACTGAAGCATAAAGTTACTGATATGTAAACCAAATTAAACTATATAGGGTCTATCTGCAAGATTACTCAGACAAGCCACATACACTACTGCTTGACTGGGATCATTCAGGTGAGAATTTTATTATCGTGTTTGTACACTACTGCTCGACTGGGATCATTCAGGTGAGAATTTTATTATCATGTTTGTGCATGTCTTTATGAAACACCGAGGACAAATTTCATAGCCTTTTTTGCTTGTGGCATTATATCATGTGCCCCCTGCCATTGATTGTCCAGCAAGTAGTTTTTATAACTACAACTAGAAGGCTTACAGTTTTTACATATTTTGGGATGTAATGATCTGTCCTCATTGTTTAATCCAATGCCAATAATCATTAATTCTTCTTGGGCTGAGTGTGATCTTATCACAACATCTATGTGCTAAATTTTTTTCAGTTGAGGTGTCATCTGATTGAATTTCACTTTTTGTTAGGATATTGACAAACAAAGCAATTGAGGCTAATGATGGGAAGCCACTGCCTATGTGCGCTGACTGCAGGTGCTATTGGAGCAACTGTTGGCAGTCCAGCTGATTTGCCACATTTCACTGTTTATGTTTTCTAGTTTTTATTAACAGACTTCATGCAGGCAGTCCCGAGAAGGCTTTCTAAAACAACTTGATTGAATTTGGTTTGATCATATTCCAAATGCTTTAAGAAGTCAATGGGAAAGTTGTAAAAGAGGTACCTCTTCCCTGATTCACTGTGATTGAACCTAGTATAGTTTTATATTATGACAGTGAAACATCTTCATAGTTTGCTTGGCAACGGATGATTGATGTAGTGAAGGTGTTGTGATTTATTTATTTTTCTAATTGTCGTGTATTAGCTGTGACAAAACTCTGATTTTATTTGATTTTATCGGTGATTGTTGGTTTTTTGAATGTGATATTGATACAGGTTGTTGGTGTCACTGGTTTAATTTTGACAAAGCTAGATGGTTTTGACAGTGGTGGTTGTGTGGTAATCTCTTGATTTTATATGAACCACAGTTCTAAATTATATGGTTGGGGCTAAAAGCAAACATTTATTACCTAGAATTAATCCATGAAAGTGTTAATTCCTCATTGATATTATTTCTTACTGTTGGAGTGATCATGGTAAGAAATTATGATAGTTAAATTCTGATGGCAGATCAGTGTGGTTGAGAAACTTGGAATCCCTATGAAATTTGTGGGTGTTGGGGAAGGCGTTGAAGACCTTCAACATTTTGATGCAGAGGCCTTTGTCGATGCCATATTTACCTAGTTCAAGTATAGGGTTTAGTACGTGTATCATATAGCTAATTTTTTAGGATTGCTATTGTACATATTGGCAATATTGGTGTTTATATTTCGTTTTGTTTATTTATAATTTTTTAGGATTGCTATTGTATATATTTCTACATACACTTTTTTAATACAATATTCAATATTATTTATATACATTTTCTTATTTCGTAATTTTTCATATAATTTTTATTTTTATTTTTGATTTGGTAATTATTTGTATTTATTTATATAATTTCTTTTGGGAATTGAGATTTGCCACGGAAAATGAATTGCGTCGCAAAAAATCGAATTTTGCAATAGAATCAATTTTTGTAATTTTTTAAAATATTTTTTATTAATTTTTATGTTTTTTAATAAAATGAATTTTGCGAAGGAAAATTTGGGACAGATTTTTGATTTTTCGTCACAATTGTGACGAGGTTTTTTGTGACGGACGAAATCTGTCGCAAATTCCGTCGCAAACGCATTTTGCAACGGAAAAATCCTTTTTTTGCGACGACTTTTTTACATCGCAAAAACTGATTTTTTTTGTAGTGATGTCGTGGACAATTCAAGAGAGTAGATGACAATGGAAGTCAAAAACAAATATTCTTTCCCTTTTTTATAAGTATTTCGGCCAAGGGAAAATAAAAGGAAGAAGGAATGTTCTCAAATATGTAAAATAGACATTTGTTTGTGCTAAATGTCAAAGTAGTATTGCAAGATGATTGGTCATATTTGAAGACAAATTTTTGAGGTTAAAAGAGGCCTAAGATGTCCGGCCGAAACAACTTAAGTAGAGGACAAGAAGAATTTTTGCGATGGAAGACACATGGTAATTTAATAAATTCATGAGATAAAGATCTTTGACTTTAGGTAACCAAAAGATGAAATGCCTACATCATAGGATGACATTAAGTTGGCCTAATGTATATAAAGACCAAGAGCATTAAAAAGCCATAATATGCTTCTTGAGTAAGCATCAATTTCGGTCAAGCAAGGTGAAATAGTGACAAGAGGAATTTCCAAGAAATAATGACACATGGCAAGGTGAGATCTTGCAAATAAAAGATATCTTTGACTTTGAAAATTTAATCAAGATAAGATTGCATCATCGAATGGTTACATTGAGGGTAATTGTCTTATGGTATACATTTAAAAAAAATAAAAAAAAAATTGCACAACAAGCTTCTTGAATAAGCTTGATCTCGGCGAACACCAAGGGAGAAGAAGACAAACATATATTTATCACATATATGAAGCAAAAGTGAACATACTAAACTCTAGAATGACAAATGGCACCAAGGGGAATTTTATTGATTTTGAAAGGAATATTTGGAGATTTTATTCTATGATATTTTGAAGCATAAATTCCTTCCTCCATAAGCCTCATTTTCAGCCAATCAAGAGGGAGGAATATGACAAATACTTATTGTTCGTCGATTTCCTTGATGGCAAATGAATTAGTCAAACAAGTAATAAAGAGTAAGTAGAGTATCGTCCTACAGAGACTGGGATACCAAATGATGACATCAAATTGCAGAATTAGTTGTGTTTAACAAGAGAATAAATCTGAGTTGGCTGAGAGTTTTTATAGTTATACTAATAAACAAAAAAAATAACTAGATGATCGTAGTCGTAAGAAGATATCAGTAAAAAGATAGACTGAACTTGGAATCCTTTCTAAGCATATTAATCCCCCAGCTGCCTAAACACATTGCTATAGCATTTATACTATACAGCTCTCGCAAATGCTATAGCATGAACACCCTAGGCAAAGTTATTCAGTTAATCTACCGAAGCTCTCACGTCCGATACATAAAAACCTATTCTCTACTTCTCCCATATGTCTATAGCAACTTTTCTAGTTGGATTATCAATACAAATCAAGGTGTTATGATTATGAGCGGTAGACTCATTCCTAAAGCCTACAATAATAGGTCAATCCTTGCACCAGCTTGCCTAGCAATCACTGTTTCTCAGATGTCTAACCTCGACTCATTCTCAGTAAGCCGAGGCCACTGATCTAGCCCTTAGCTCTCACTAATCGACAAGTAATTAAATCACCGATAAGAAAACTAAATGTATTAAATTAAGAACTGGCAACTAGGTTCATTCTATACTTAGAAAATCATCCTCGTTTAGCCTCAAGAAGTTAGTTCATGACTGACGAGGGAATTGCAAAACAGAATACTACAGAATAGCCCATGACAAAAGATTGACTGGAATTAAAATAAGGGTGAAGGAGCGTTTTTGCCAATCAACTATTACGCCAGGAGCGATTTTGCCAACTAACTTTTAATGGGCCCAAAAATGCCAAAGAACAATTAAATATGTTAAAAAACTACAACGCCATTTAATGAACAGTAACGTTCGTCTGTTTGCATGCCACGCGTGATTTTGAAGAGCGCCACGTGGGATTTCTAATGCCAGGTCAGTCTCCTATGTGGAAATGTGAAGGAGCGTTTTTGCCAATCAACTATTACTCTAGGAGCGATTTTGCCAACTAACTTTTAATGGGCCCAAAAATGCCAAAGAACAATTAAACATGTCAAAAAACTACAACGCCATTTAAGGAACAGTGACATCCGTCTGTTTGCACGCCACGCGGGATTTAGGTGCTCTCCATGTGGGATTTTGGCTCACTTATGTGGAAATTTCATTGCCCAGGTGACTTTTGTGTTTTTTCTTTCTTTCTTCTTTTTTTTGGTTGAATCCCTATATTTTTACCCAAACCGAACTTGCTTGACAGACGAACCCTTCCACAGAGGTATCCTTCGACACCCGAGAGCAAGCGAAAGTGAAGAGCCAGACGAACCCAGCCAAACCCGACGGAGAAGGCTGAATCGAAGTTACGGAAGCAGTAATATACTTACTTGTTATATATTACAAGATATAAAATGTCCCATCCTTCTCTCATTTATCCTTACTCTTCTTTATGATGACTAATCTTTTCGTCATCGTTATTAGGCTATGATGATTAATCTTTTCGTCTTTTCACATTTCACTCATTTCACTAAACTTCTGACTACTCAATCCCTCAAATTTTTTTTGAACTAACTAACAAGGCCAGTATAACATTCCAGTGGAGCTGCTCCATACAAATCGTAGGGTTTATACATTTGAAACAAATATGTCAGCTAAGCTGATTATATAGATAAATAACATAACTAGAACATTTTCATATGAGATTTAGCCTAGAGTATTGTGAGCTAATATAGTTTTAGCCTGCTTTGATATTCACAAAGAGATTATGATATCATTTGTTAATTTATATAACCGGTTATCTTATCTAGCTAAGTTGTAAGGGAGAAACTAAATCGGGAAAATCCCATATAAAGGTACTTAAAATAGAAAAATTCTAAATCAGGTTGGTAAATTCAACAAATCATTAATTAAGTCATCAACTCGATTTAGGATTTCAAAATCTGTGTAAAATGACTTTAATGCCCCTCTTCTCTTTTCGGCTAGCCTTTCTTCTCTCCCCTTAAAAGAGTATTATTGCTCTATGACTTTATATTACTGCTTCCGTAACTTCGATTCAGCCTTCTCCGTCAGGTTTGGTTGGGTTCGTCTGGCTTTTCGCTTTTGCTCGCTCTCGGGTGTCGAAGGATACCTCTATGGAAGGGTTCGTCTGTCAAGCAAGTTCGGTTTGGGTAAAAATATAGGGATTCAACCAAAAAAAAAAAAGAAAGAAAAACACAAAAGCCACCTGGGCAATGAAATTTCCACATAAGTGAGCCAAAATCCCACGTGGAGAGCACCTAAATCCCGCGTGGCGTGCAAACAGACGGACGTCACTGTTCCTTAAACGGCGTTGTAGTTTTTTGACATGTTTAATTGTTCTTTGGCATTTTTGGGCCCATTAAAAGTTAGTTGGCAAAATCGCTCCTGGAGTAATAGTTGATTGGCAAAAACGCTCCTTCACATTTCCACATAGGAGACTGAGCTGGCATTAGAAATCCCACGTGGCGCTCTTCAAACTCACGTGTTGCATGCAAATAGACGGACGTTACTGTTCATTAAACGGCGTTGTAGTTTTTTGACATATTTAATTGTTCTTTGGCATTTTTGGGCCCATTAAAAGTTAGTTGGCAAAATCGCTCCTGGCGTAATAGTTGATTGGCAAAAACGCTCCTTCACCCTTAAAATAAAGAAACAGAAGGCTTGATGGAGGTTTTGACGGCGTGGAAGAATCCCTGTCACGTCACAACTCCACGTCTTCTTCACTTCGTCTCACTGCAAGGAAGGATGCTGGGTTCGCTTGGAGTCTTCGTGCTTCACAACTTCTCTCACTCTTCTTTCGAGTCTGGCCGTATATGATTGGTTTTTGACTCTTGACGACTTCTGACCTTTTTTTAGGGTTGGCTGTTGTTTCCTTATATAGTCTGGTCTACTTGCAGTGTACGTTTCAATGAACTGGGCCTTTCCTAATCTATCGAGGTCCAATCATATCTTTCTTCCAAATCTCGTTAGACTAATTCTGCTGATCCTGCAGGATTCTTCAAATCTTTAGTTTCGATCACCCACATCTTCTATTTCAATACGTCAGCAATCTAACCGTTATTCTCACCCTGCAATATATTTCCTGAAACAACCTTGACAAAAGATCAGGACATATGCCGCATAGCACTGTGTCATTTACTCTGCTATAGCTTCAGGGATGCATTGTATTACACTTCGGTAGAGCTGTTCTGATGCTATAGCATAGCATCGGGTAAGTTATGCGACTTTCTCATAAAACCTCAAAACTTGTTCTTTCTTAGCACATATTTAGGATGTGAGTGAAATTTATCCTTAAGTTCCATGTACAATGAATTAATGCCTTTTTTGCTTAGATTCAATGCAGTTAAGCTCATATTCACCATACAATTCAGTCATAAAATACAAGGAAAACATGGCATAATTAGTGCTCATCACTTATCTTGCATAAGTTGATTCAAAAATCAACTTAATTAATCATAAAGTGCCAAGTGTCTTAAGGGAATTTAAGTTAACATTATAAGGGATATTGGGACACCTTATTTAAGGGAGTATGTTGATCAAGAATCCTTCCCCTACAAGCCAAAATTTTCGACCAGAATTGGAGCAAGGAAAGGAGATCACAATTGTCACATATTATGATACAAAAGTCAAAGGACAAACCTAGAACTAGCCACTTGTCTTCATGGGGTTTAAAGTCAACTTAATGAAGGATATTTTAAGACCTTGTTTGATGACTTTTTGGCTGACTAAATCATCCTCCCATCAGCCCCAAAAAAAAGGTGGGGAAATGAGACTAAGGAAGATGAAGCAAAGTCTTGTATTAATGATAAGAAGCCAAAGTCAACAAATTTGGAGTTGAAACCAACTACCTTGTACCTTGTATAGGACATAAATTTAAGATAAAAGACACATGAAATAAAGGAAAAATGACAGTTTGGTCCCAAGGACCATAAAAAATTACAAAAAAGTCCCAACAAAAATTCATGTATCTTTGATAGTATTTGTATTGAAACAAAATCCAGGTTTTTAAATTTTATTGTAAATATATCACTTCTTGTTGTGAATATAGCTTTTTCTGTTGTGAATGGCCAGGTTTAAAATTTTGTTGTGAATATAGCACTTCCTATTGTAAATCTTGTCTTTTTCTGTTGTAAATGACCTCTATGCTTTTTAGGGGTTTGAGTTTGAAACAAAATCCAGGTGTTTAAATTTTGTTGTGAATATGGCACTTCTTATTGTAAATATAGTTTTTTTTTCTGTTGTTAATGATCAGGTTTTTAAAATTTGTTGTAAATATAGCACTTCCTGTAGTTAATAGAAATAATATAAAAAAGTTCCTAGAGACTTTTTTAATATATGAATTTCTGTTGGGACTTTTTTGTAATTGTTTATGGTCCTTGGACCTAGCTGTCATTTTCCCTGAAATAAATCAAAATTTGCCCAAGAATGGATCAGATTCGTGCAACCCCTTTTAAAGCCAAAGAAAAGTGAAAAACTTGAAGAAAAAGCAAGTTAAAACCCTAGAACTTGTTATGGACCATTGGATAATAACTTGCATGGATAATTTGCATGATCAAGGGTGTTTATTAAAGGACTATTCAGCTCTTATTTGGCTGACCTAAATTCTGCCAAAAAAAGAAAAGGGAGTGTAAGAGTGAGTTCACATACAAGAGGAAGAAGAAGACTAAGGTAAGTAGGTGTAAGTTTGGGTTAAACAAGCCTTCTATCTTCTTCAATCCTTCTTCTAATGCTCTTATAATTCTTTTATGCTCAAGGCTGACCCTATTCAATGGCTCAAAGAAGAAGAAACCTAAGTGGAACCAAGACACAAGAAGAGTAAGTCATTAGTATAGCTTGTTGTTACTTGTGTTTTGGGATTTTGAGTAACTTCCATTAAAGGGATGATTAAAAGAATAGTCTTTTGGGAATAAGATGCTCTGCCCTAGCTATGAAAAGAGGTTATCAAATAATTAAGGTCATGTTTACGGTGTTAAAACAAAGATTAATCTAAGTAATGAAGGAATATGAAGCTTATATGAAAGTTATGGTTATTGTTCAAATATAAGATTTTCGTACAGCAGGGTATACATGAATTTATGATGTCATTTTGATGTTTTTTGATGGTCCTAAACTGTTTCCAACAAAACTTTGTATGGGTACAAGTAGTAAACATAATTTTAGAACTCAAAAACCCTAAATTGCAAGTAAAAGTGAATCTGCTAGCTTCAGGGAATTTTGGGCTGTCGTACTTGGAAAAAGATTTAAAAATAGTAAATGATGTCTAATAGCCATGAAGCTTTATAGGCTTAAAGTAGACATCTGGGGCTTAATGTTGATATATAATATGGTAATTGTTCGAGGTTTTTACTGGGAGAAATGAATTTTTGAAAATAGCCCAAAAACTTTGATTTTTGCCTCTGACCAGCGAGTAAATTTTTTACACAGAAAAAACCTTCGAATTGTTTTGGCCTTTGGAAGTTTTTTTTAATAAAAACTAGACATGTCAACAGTTAAATGACCACTGGAATCATGCCAAAAGGAGTTTTCTATAATTAATTATGAATTTTTGAAGTTAAGCCATAATTTCTGGAATTTCTGAAAAATGGGTGAATTTCATGAAATTAAGAGGAAAGTTTGCATAAGTAAATAAAACGGAGTGTATTTGCTTTGTTTAAGGCAAGTACATACCCAGACTGATTTTTGGACGTTGAGGAAAATTTATTAATTACCGATCAACTACCAGGTAGTAACTGTTTACTCGCATACTTTATATTACTTTCGTATGTTTGTTGTGCCATGATTGAAGAACATTCCTCGGACATGCGTTGGACTGTAGGTGATAAGCACAAATAATATCATATTTTTCCTGTATTTCATGACTCAATTGGATGGTAAAAATGAGCTTAATCATGATTTAATCAAGCAAAAAGGCATGTATTCATGATATAGGGACTAAGAGATAGAAATCATCCGCATGTGCTAATGACAGCATAATCTGTGAGGTTTTTGAGGAAAACCGTGTAGCAGAGTTGATATGATGCTATAGCATTCTGACAGCAGACTGAAGGGCAATACAAGGCACACGAATGCTATAGCAAAGTAGAGGATGTAATACTATGCAGCCGATATTCTGACTTTTTATCTAGATGATTTCAGGAATTAAAGAAAAGGGCGATATTGACAGATGGATTGCTGACGTATCAAAATAGAAGATGCGGAGGATCAGAATTGAAAGATTTGGAAGAATCCCGCAGAATCTGCAAAGGCAATCTAATCTAATCAGAAGATACTGAAGAACCCGACAGAATAGGAAACTCGCTGCAACTTGCGCCGCACGGAAGCTCGATTATAAAAGGCAGCCGAGTGAACCCTACAAGAGTCTGAGAGCCCTAGACAGAATTCTATCTTCGGCAGACTCACGAGAAGAGTGAGAAAGATCGCAGAGCACACTATTTTCAGGACAACCCAGCATCCTTCCCTACAGTACGACGGAGAGAAGACGACGTGGAGCAGTAACGTGACAAGGCTTCATCCACGCTTCGGAACTTCATTCAAGTTTTCTATTTTCTTTTTGTTTCTTTTGCAGTTCAATCATGGGTCATTCTATTAATGTTTGTTTTGCGTCTTCCTCGTCAGTCATGAACTGATTTTCATATGCCTGGACGAGGATGAATCTTTAAGTGTCGAATGAACCCAGTTGCATGTTTTTAATTCAATAAATTTGGTTTGCGTATCGGTGTTTTAATTACTAGTCGATTAATGGAAGTTAAGGGCTAGATCAGTGGCTTTACTTGCTGGCAAGGAGTGGAGTTAGACCTTCGAGAAACAGGTGCTTGCTAGGCGGCCCGTGCACGGCATGACCTATATTGTAGACTTCAGGAATGGGTTTACCTCTCACAACCATAACACCTTGTGCATAGCAAAGATCTACACTAGAAAGTTGCCATAGGAATATGGAAGGAGTATAGGTAGTATCCTACATATCGGACGCGGAAGCTTCAGTAGACTATAGAGGTGGGTTAACCAAATAGCTTTTTGAATAGCAGCTATGCTGTAGCAATTGCGGAAGCTGTGCAGCATAGATGCCGTAGCATTGTGTAGAGCAACTAGGGGATTGACGCACTTAAGGGTGACTCTGAGTCCAGCCTAACTTATTACTGATATCTTCTCGCATTTATCGTTATTTTGTTTACTTTTGCTAGTAGCGTAGTTACCACAACCTCTCAACCAGATTTTTTTTACTTTCTGCTTTACAACTATCATAGCAATCGAGCGTCATTCCTTGGTATCTCAGTCTCTGTGGGACGATACTCTACTTTCACTTTATTACATTTTTGACTGGTTTGCTTGCCATAAGGGAATTTGACCAACAGTAGGGCCTAGTGGACTGTGTATCCTTGGGTCGCTACTGTAGGGCCTAGTGGACTGTGTGCCCTTGGTTCGCTACTGAGCTTATGATGCATTCAGTGTAGTTAGGGTTTAAGTCCCTGTCTACTGCTGTTTTCCTAGCGCTGAGGAACCGAGGTCTATGTCTATAGGCTAGCCAGTGTGATTGTGTGTTCTGAATGCATGTGGTATGTTCACCATTGTTGTTGTGATTTTCCTAATTGTGGATTGCATACATATTGCATATGAGTTTAACAGTTACTCTAGGGTTCAATCTTGAACTCCAGATCGTGCTAAAGATACAGGCTTTTCTGGCTGAGTTAATTTGGAGAAAAGAGGTGAGGGCATGGAGCTAGTGTTGAAGAAATAGGGAATGCCCTATCGAATTTTGTATTTAATATTTTGGGATTACTGTATATATTTACTTATTTCCCAGTATTTACGTTAGATCACTGTACCCTAACCCTACGGAGACTATTCACTATTCAACATTCACACTTTTACCAGTATTACGTATTCGTCCAAACCGATCATATGCTTTGCTACGTAACACGCTAATTTATGTAAAAATGGAATGATTAGCCAAGGTAAAGGTAATAAGTAAAAAGGATCCCTCTGACCCGCCACCCAAGAGGGCGAGGCCGGTAGGGGTGTAACAAAATGGTATCAAAGCATGGTTTAGACAATACTGGTAAGAATATTGATATGACTCTAGTCATATGTCCATGGGAGAATATGGAAGGAAGACATTATAGTAAAAGAAGACCAACCGTTGTATTGGAAAATGAAGCAATAGGGATATATGCCCGAGGAATAAGATTCAAGCTCTGAGAGTTAAGGCTTTAGAGACAGATGAGATGGCTCAAAATTCAAATTCCGTTGTTAATTTTAGGGCTCCATATTTTGAGATAGGGATATGATTTAGATCCCCAGATTCTTTAAAGACTTTAAGGTTAAATGCGCTTAGGCGGAAGAAATTCTCGAGACAGGTGATCCCTTAGGGAGTATCATAGGAATTTGAAATCCTTTGATTCGAGGTCTGAGTGTCTTAAGGTATGATAGATGGTGATCGTTAGAGATGCTATGAGGATGTTAGATTGAATATGGTAATGATTTAGGCTAGGCTTGAATCTGATCTAGACTGACATAAGACTTAAATCAAAATGTGATTAAGGTTGTACTAAGGTTCTAGTGCTGGAAAATAGGAACCCGGTGAATATTGATTGATGCTGAATAGTTAGCATGTTTGTTTGGGTATGATTGAGGATTGATGACTGACCATGAGGTGGAAAAATAGTGTTAGAATATACCCCTGTGATATTGAGGATTGAGATAAAAATAGAACGTCGTAAATAATGTTGATGTTATCTAAATGCTTCGAGGTTTAGACTAGGAATTGTGAATCATGATCCTAGTTTGTATTATGGGTTTTGTTAAGGCAATATGACTCCTTAGCCTAGTTACTGATTGAGATTCTAGGAGTCAAATTGTGAATTTGATTATTGTTGTTTAATTTGGGGTTACTTAAGGATAGTGCTCGAATATTGTCAGCAATGAATTATGAAGATCATAGCATGTTTATTGGGTACGGTCGAGGTTTCAAGATTAGGTTAATGAACCTACAAATCTGATTTGGTAACGAAAGATTCTTTAGGAATTTGATTGATCTGGATGAATTGAGGCACTAAAGTATAGTACCAATATGTATGAGGTATCTGGAGGTTTCTAGCTGCTGAGGAATTTTTAAATCTCATGAGTTTCCCTTAGAATGAATAACTAAGAGTTTGTTCTTTGATGGAACTAAGTTGTAGCTAGAACCTTGGTAGCCACAGGTTATGGGGTCATGATTGTACCGATAGCTGTAGATATGAAAGTGGCTAATAGTTTCCCTAAAAGAGGTGTGTTAGATATTGGATAAGGAAAGTTGAATCAGTGACTATGCCTAGAGCTGGACTATTGTCAGAAGTCTATATAAGAATGACCCCAGATGAAGTACACTTGGTGTAATGTATCGCCATGGGGGTGCTCCAGCACTAAGAAGTTTATAATTGAGTACATTTATGGCATGAATATACGATGGGGCAGTAGAACCTATTAGAATGGCATGATCCAAGGTCAATAAATTTGATAAGTGTTCAATGAGAAGCCCTAAGTCCTGTGTGACCAATATGTTCATAGGCTGTCTTAAACCATGAATACTGGGCAGAGTAACGAAGAGGTTGTAAGCCTGAGGGTTACCGGCATTATATCTAGAGTGATCGAACAAATGAAATGGAATGGATTGAGTGTCCTGTGGATGGCTTGAGTAGCCAAGGATAAAGCCTAAGATGTAATTGAAGTTGAACTTCTATATCAGTTATCTGGTTTCTGGTATGTTTGAAAATTGAATTTTGAACTTACCAATGCACCTGCTATATTTGTGAAATTTTGAAACTGAACTTTTGAATGAAATATTTTTCAGCAGAATTTGAGACCAGTTTGAAATGATTGGTTTTGAATTATGTTGTCTCATAGATAGGGTCATGATGGAACCCAGATTCGAAATTGAATTGTAAGCTATGTTGTGGTGGAAGCAACACAGAAATGGAAGAGGCCAGAAACTATTGTGGACATACTCAATACTGTGGTTCCAGAAATCAAGAGGGTTATGGTTTAGCCAAGGGGACAGGAATACTAGATACTATCACAATAAGACCATAACACGTAGAAGGAGAAATAAGATGAAGAGCTTAAGAACAATGAGGGGGTTTGGGTGGAGGATGAGAATCTTATATGCAAAATGTTCCATAATTTTTATGATTATATGTTCTTAGAGGAAACTACGAATAGAGGATTGAATATGACCAGAAAAGGTTGGGGAGAAGTGGAAAGGGAGGATATGAGAAAAATAAGAATGAGGCTAGAGAATGAGGAAATTAGACGTGCATTCTTTGATATTGGAGGCTTTAAGGCTCCTGGGGAAAACGGGTTCCTAGCCATATTTTATCTGAGGAATTGGGATGTGGTAGGAAAGGAAGTATCTAAGTTGATTAGATGATTATGGAATAGACCAAAAGGAATTGTGGAGCTGAACAAAACTCTTAGTCCTGGTACCAAAGGTGGAAAGCCCAGAGTGGGTTACCCAGTTTAGGCCAATTGCTTTTTGTAATGTAATATATAAAGATTTGTCAAAGATACTTGTCCGCAGACTAGAAGATGTTATCATTAGACTTGTGTTGCCTTTTTCAGGCTAGCTTTGTGTCGGGACATAACATTCAGGAGAACATAATCATTGCCAAGGAGGTTGCCCTTACAATGGCAGAGCCACACTTGCGCCTATATCCGCAGGTGCAGATACAACATTTTGAGAATATATATAGATATATATTGAAGGAATTTTGTAACAACTTGTCTAAGTGATGTAGTTGGTTATCACGCTAGTATGTGTGAGGTCCCTTGTTCAAACCCTAGCTCAGACAATGTTTTTAATTATCTTTTTCATTATATATTTTTTCTAACTTCCATCTTCCTCACTTCACACCAACTTCCTCTCTCTCTCTCTCTCTCCCCCCTAACCCTATCTAACAAGTCCATCTCTCCTTTTTCTCGTCTCCTTTCTCACCAGAACCAATCCAATCAACCATCCTCCTCCTCTGATCTAATCGACATCAATGCTTCTTCTTGCAACGCCGATCCTCTCATTCGCAAGCTCGAAGACACAATCCTATGCATCATCATTCACCAATCCACCCCTAATTGGTTCCCCTTTTATCTCGGTGCTTCTTACTGGGTCCTTCCACCTTCCATGCCTTCCAATGGTCTCGCTCATTTGCTCCATAACTTGACTAATCCCCTTGCTCGGCAGGATTCTTCGTCCCTCACTTCCCTTGGTGACTGGTGATGAGTACGATTTATGCCATATTTTCCCTATATTGTGTGAGCATTTTTTAGGTGAATGTAAGCTTAAAAGCATATAATCTGAGCAAAGATGTTGTAATTCAAGCATAAGGGAAATACAGGATGAGTCTCATAAACTATAGCAATTGTATAAGCATCATATACATGTGCATAGAAAAGAATGAATTTAAGGTTTTATGTGAAAAATACCTAGTAGAGCCGAAACAATTCTATAGCATCGGGATAGTGTTCGCCTCGCAAGTGTACGAGTTTCGCAAGTAATAAAGTGATTAGTAAAGTATCGTTCCCACGAGGATTTGTTTAACAAATTGGTCAAGCAAGAGGCATAGTGAATTCAATCAAGTTGAGCTAGAACAAAGTTTTGAGTTGGAATGAGAATTTTTAAAGACTTTTTCTAAAACGAAAAATTGATAAAGGCAAATGACTTGTGACTTCAAGAAATATGGAGCCTAGGATTCTTCTTCCCCTTTTGCATTTCATAAAACTTGGTTAACTTCCTCTCTACTAGCATTTCAATACATGTATGTGTTAGTCTAGGGTTCAAAAACACTTGAAACGCTCTCTCAAGTCAAAATCAAGTTTCTCTTCTCACTAAAATGCACAATCTCTTGCTACAATTAGTAAGAATCAATAATTAAGCAACAACCCTAATGACAATGCAAGGTTAGTAAATATATCTCTATTTTACCAACAAACCATCCATTTATCAAGTAAACTTCAAGACAAGCATGATTTCAATCAAGTTCTACACCTAGATTAGCTCTCTCGAGTCAAAACCCAAGTGAATAAATCATCTAAATGGAGGCCAATCACTTAGAAGCATTAAGCCAAGGTTGAAATCAACACATATATATATTTATCTACCAAAAGAGAGGAAAGTTCAAGTATTAATCCATACAAAAGGGTAAAAGAACCCTAGAATGAAAGGTTTAGCTACTCATGTTCAAATACAAAGAGATTCTAAGCAAAGGAACTGAATACATGAAGAAACTAAGAAGAAAGGAGAGGAAAAGAGGAAAAACCAAGGTGAAATCTCCAAAATCTCCTTTAGGATGAGCACCCAAGCCTCCAAGATTGTCCAAATCTCTCTCCCAAGCTCTTCCCTTGTGTGCCCACTTGTTTCCCTAGGTCAAGAGTGTCTTTTTCGGCCCTTCCCTTTAGGTTAAATAGGGTTTTTCTGTTTCTGAAGTGAAAAAACGCGTAGCTGTACTTTCAGCATTTTTTTACGACTGGCTGCGGCCAGTGACACAGAGAACAACTTGCTGCGGCCAGTTGTACACTGGCTGTGGCCAGTTGCATAGATTCTTCCAATTTTGCACTGCTTCACATCTTTTCTTTCTTTCCTTGTTTCTTGATTCTTGTGGAGCTTCAAAGCTTGTCTTCACCTTCCTACAAAAGAGGAAGGAATTATCAATTCTCAATTAAATCACAAACTCTATAGGATCAAACAAGGATTTCTTTGATATTTGCCTTATACTTTGATATGCACATTTTCCTCTACAACTTCATTTCTATGCACATTTTGAACCAAAAATAGATAAAAGGGGAGAGAAAATGTGCTGGATTGTTGTCAATTTCTAAGAGTTAACAGATAGCCACAACAAGCCGCAATACAATGCAACCCTAATGCTATAGCAGCGTAAGTGAAGCAATGCTATGTGCCATATGCTCTGACTTTTCCTTGAGGCTGTTTTCAGGAAGTTGAATGTAGGTTAATAAATGGATGTTAGTTGACGGTTAGATTGCTGACGAATTGGATTAGAAGATGCGGAGGATCGAAGTTAAGATTTAGAGAATCCCGCAGTATCAACAAAATCAATCAATCGAACTTGGAAAGTGGACTTGTTGGACCTGATAGATTAGGAAAGGCCCAGCTCACTGAACGTACGCCGCAAGGAAACCTGATTATAAAAGGAAAAGATGGCTAACCTTAAAGATCATCAAAGTCGTAAAGGAGCCAACAAAATTCTTATTCGGCTAAGACTCCAAAGAAGAGGAGAGAACGCACGGAGCACAAGAGCTTCAGAAGAAACCTAGAATCCTTCCCTGCAGTAAGACAGAGAAGACGTGGAGTTGTCACATGACTAACCTCTCCCACATCGTCGAAACCTCCGACGAACTTTCTATTTTTCGTTGTTAATTTTTAGTTTATCTTTTTCTATGAGATATTATGTCGCGATTTTATTTGTGATTCCCTCGTCAGTCATGAACTAAATTTCCTTTGGCTGAGCGAGGATCAATTCTTAAGTGTAGAATGAACCCAGTTGCTAGTTCATAATTAAATAAATTCAGTTTGCTTATCAGTATTTTAATTTCTTATTGGTTAGCTGAAGCTAAAGGCTAGATTAGTGGCCTCGTCTTACTGGAAGGGAGTCAGAGTTAAACATCTAATAGGCAATGTTTGTTAGGCAAGCTGGTGCAAGGCTTGACCTATCATTGTAGGCTTCAGGAATGGATCTACCGCTCATAGCCAATACACCTTGATGTTGAATGATAATCTAAACTACAAAATCACCATAGGAATATGAGAGAAGTAAAGCTAAGATTGTACGTACAGGACACGGAATCTTCTGTATAGCATAGTGGTGGGTTAACTGAATAACATTGCAAATGTGACTATGCTGTAGTATTGCGGAAGCTGTGCAGCATAATTGCTATAGTAATGCGTTAGGGCAACTAGGGGAGTGATATGCTAAGGATGAAATCTGAGCTCAGCTTATCTTTCAACTGATATCTTCTTACGACTACGATCACCTATTTATTTTCTTATTCAATAGCCATAACCAAAAAAAATCACCCAAACCAAACATTCTTTTCTTTTCTTGTTACATACAACTGCTTTTGATAAATTAGTATCATCAATGGTATCTTTGTCTCTGTGGGATGATGCTCTACTTACTCTTTATTATTTGTTTGACTGGTTCACTTGCCATCAAGGAGATTAACTAACAACTAGCCTTCTTCTTCATATTTCATTCGAGGTATGTTCTTTTTTCCCCCCTCTATATGATGTTCTTATTGCTTGTGATTCATGATTGTGTGAATAGGATGATATTGAATTAAGGAGCTAAGGATAGATGTTGGTACATTCAATTGGACGATATAAAACTGTAGAGGTCGTCCTCATCTTGGATGTCACTCTTTCTTGTTAATGTCGGTTTAGTTGCTGATTCTTGACATGTGTTGAAGATGATTTTTGAAAGACCTGGCTATCACCCAAGAGGGGGGTGAATTGTGTGTTTGATAAAACTTTAGGAACTTTGAAAATCTTTTCGTAACTTACTAAAAGCAGTTTGAATGACAATAATAATTGATAAAGCAATACTCAGTCATTCAAGCATGTATGAACATTTAGATATATATACTAGAAATATAAGAGATAAGGGAAGAGAATATGCAAACAGTGACTTATACTGGTTCGACCCAATCCTTAACCGACGTCTAGTCCCCAAGCTCCACTTGAAATTTTCAATCCACTATCCTCTTGTTTAACCGGGCACAAGAGAAGCCTATACAAATGCACAAGTTCACCAGGCACTTGTGAAACCATCGAGATATGCCTTTCAATCAGTTACACACTTTGTACTCGAAGTTATCCTCTCACTAGGATACACTTGAAAGTGAAGGAAATCACCAAGAGGGGGGGTGAATTGGGGATTTCAAAATTCTTTTCAGTTCACCCACACAACAGATAATATCAAGGCAAAGTAGAGATAGAGAAGAAGAGCTTGACACAGATGATTTATACTGGTTCGGTCTGATTCCTTGACCTACGTCCAGTCCCCAGTACCTCTAGGATTTTCCACTATCACTCAAGAACAATTACACCCTATGTAAATGAAGGATGCTCCCAACCTAGGACTCACTCCCCCTTACAAGTTGTAATTGTTTACAACAGATACATACTCTGTAAACGAAGGATGCTCCCAACCTAGGACACACTCCCCCTTACAAGTTGTACTCTGATTTTCCCAATCTCTAAGTCACCTGACTTGAGATTCTTACAATGAATGATATACAGGGAAATAAACTCTCTCTAAGAGTAGATAATGATACTCACTGAAGCTCAATGTATCAAGGATACAATCAAATGACTATACAGAGAAATAACTGATATTTTCGTGTAGACTTGTTGTGTCTGTCATCTCTGCTGTCCATCTTCAAATCTTCACTCTTTTATAATGATTTGAAGCTTGTGAACGTTATAGATCCGTTGGAGCTTTTACCCATTCGAAAATATAGCCGTTATGAGTGTTGCATAATAAATCTATCTGCTAAAACCACTTGCTGTTTGAATATAGCTGTTGGGAGATTTTTGCAGATTTGAATATTTGAATATTGGCTCTTCCCATGTGGTCTTGTCTAAAGAATAATGATGTTCATCCTTAATTGGTGGAGGCATTAAATGACTGCATTGAGAAATGGCTGTCCATCTTGCCAGGCTGTCTTTAAAATATTGCAAGTTGCACAAAATGAATCTTCATTTGATTCTCAATTAAATTCAAGAGCTTTCTGTAATCTCATGAACAAACTCGTTAAAACAGTTCAGTTACAATGATAAATGGTACATGAAACATATAAGATCAATTCGTAGACATTGGGTCAAAGTATAAATCAGATTGAGCATTTTCTGTAAAACAACGTTTTTATGACAGAGGCACCAAAACTCGAGTTTTGATAACCAAAACTGGAGTTTTGAACTGTTCATACTTTATAATCGGCAGTTTTTAAAACAAAACTGGCGGTTTTCAGAATTTGGAAATGTTGAACCTCTCGGGTTGCCCAAAACTCGAGTTTTTCTTCCAAACACTCGAGTTTTGAACTTTTGGTACCAACTTCAAAACATCAAAACCGGAGGTGTTGGTCCAAAACTGGCAATTTTCAATTGTGAAAATCTTGAATGCTCTTTGCCTCACCAAAACTCGAGTTTTGCTTCCCAAAACTTGAGTTTTCATTTGTTCAATGAAAACTTGCGAAAACACATGAATGGTCGAAAACTGGCGGTTTTGGCTCAAAACTGGTGGTGTTCACCTGATACAAACTTGGTTGCTCTCTGTGTCTCCAAAATTCGAGTTTTGCTTCTCAAAACTCGAGTTTTGAACTTTCTTGCAAAACATAAGAAGTTCAAAACTAGCGGTGATCACTAAAACTGGCGGTGATGACTTTTGTGCAGTTTTGCTACAGACCAAAACTCGAGTTTTGAATCTCAAAACTCGAGTTTTCCTTTGACAGCAAGGAAAATTGATTTTCTTAAGATAAAACTTGTCATTTTGATTTCCATGGCTTTACAATTGTTCCAATCATCATCAAAACACATTGAGAACTAACAACACTCCCCCTTACAAGTTGTAAATTGATAATCCAATCTCCAAGTCCCACGATTTAAGATTCTTACAATGATTTAATAATCAGAAATGTTCTCTCTAGAAGAGAAGATGAATAAACACTGAAGTACAATACAAATAATTTCACTCTCTATGTTGAACTATATAAGCATTGAGAACAGAGAGCGTATGAGATAGATGTTGAATTCAGAATATCAACATTTCAACAGTACAAGCTCTTCTCTTCGTCATCTCCATTTTTGAATGGTTCTCCTTTTATAGTCAATGAAGAACATAGAGCAATTCTTCTAGGTTTGAATATGACTGTTGTGAGCATATATGACCATTGGAACTATTAAACTATTGGAGAAATATTATCGTTGAAGCTTTTGACGTAATCATCTGCTTTTTTTGTAATCTGATGTTAATCCTTCATATAATCATCTGAAACTCATTAACAAACTGATTAAACATGATTAGGAGTAGTAATGAGTAATGATAAGAGGTAATGAAATCACAATCAATGAATTTGTGATTTCGGACACGGTGATTTTCTGATGCAGGGATGTTGACTCGAGTTATCCCACGTGACTCGAGTTTGTTTAAGTGCCAGATGCTCTCTATTTGAATTCTAACTCGAGTTGTAGTATGTGACTCGAGTTATCTTTGTGTGCCAAAGTTCTGATTCCTTTCTGTCTTCGAATGACTCGGGTTGTTTTGTAAATGACTCGAGTTAAAATGTTATTTTCGTTTTTCACAGAAACAATTGAACTATGGATGACTCGAGTTGCCTTTGTCTCCAAACTTCTACTTGCTTGCTGTCTGAATGGTGACTCGAGTTATCTTGCTTGACTCGAGTTAAAATCTCATCAAAATTGGTTGCTTCCAAATTCTATGAAACGCTTGTTGAGTCTAGATTCATATGAAATTGGTTTCATTTCATTTGGTTGTGCATAGTGTGGGCTATATCCAGAACATCGAGCCTATGCTGAACTGAATCTAGAATTTTGAGTATCAACTTTGGAAAGCCATATCTCCCTGGTCTAAACTCTGTTTTGCATGATTCACTAGTGCAAAAAAGGCTTTTAAGACCGGACAAAAGTGGCATCGTAAGACCAGACCCGCGACCGGTCTTGTTCCAGCAGGTATTAAAAGTCGACATTTAAGACTGGACTACGACCGGTTTTAAAGAAACTATTTTAAACCTGACATTTAAACATTCGATCTTAAAAGTCGTACTAAACAAACCTGGGACTAGCTTTCTGTTCGGTCCTAAAACTCAACTTTTAAGACCGGCTAATAACTTGGCCGCTCTTAAAAGATCTGACTTTTAAGACCGGACAAAAATAAATACGGTCTTAAACTTAGCGACTTCTAAGACCGACTAATTATACGCAGTCTTAAAAGACTGACTTTCAAGACTGGATGATAAATAAGTCTAGTCTTAAAAATTTTATTTTAGACTGGATGTAAAAAATTTACCGGTCTTAAAAGACCAACTTTTAAGACCTTAAATGACATTTAAGACCAGACATATAAATACATCTAATCTTAAAATCTCAACTTTTAAGACTGGAATATTTATTTGCGGTCCAAATTTTCCCGAATTTTTCCCTGTTTTGTTCTTCTTGATTATATTACACACAAATCCACCACCCAATCCAGCACATAAAAGTCGATACTTTAAGCTACAAGCTATGAACAATTATTTGAATAAATTGAATTGGAAAAAGAATACAAATATTATTCACCATGAGTTATTTGGCCTCGTAATTAATAATTATACTATGTCTACAACACCTAAATTAGTTCATACAATAAGATAACATACTTAGAAATACAATAAGTTACAAATACAACATACATGCCCCTAAAATAATATTCACCATGCCTTCATCTGATTCCCACCAACAACATAACATCCTCTTTTATAACATGCCCTCTGGATTGGATTCTGCCACAAAAATAAAACAAGAACAAACTTCATAGTCAATGACATTGTTTATGAACATAGAATGAATAATATATATAGTTAAAGCCTTAAAGTTTTCAAAGAAATCTGCATATGAATATTACCTTATAAATTGACTCTTTTATAAAGTGATATCTTTCCATATCCCTTCTTGATGATCACTTCTTATGCCGGGTTCATTACCCGCTTCATCTTCTTCGTTCATATCCGGTAGACCCCTTGAAAAAGGAGTACTCTTAGGAATACCATAATTTGAATTCATTTTCTCATCAATATCAATGACCTTTTTTCCTTGGAGAGCTACAGACCACATTTTATTTTCTTGATCGGTGATATAGAACACTTGTTTCGCCTGGTCTGCCATAATAAAAGGTTCATCTCCAAAACTTCTACCATTGACATCAACTAATGTAAATCCTAGCCGATCGATCTGAACACCATTATTGACATTAACCCACTTGCATTTGAAAATGGGAAATCTAATTTTCACATAGTCCACCTCCCAAATCTCTTCAATAACCCCATAATATGGCATGACTGCCAATAAAGGGATCTTGTCTTTCGAATTGGAGAAGTGCATAGATTCATCCTCTAACATAACACCACTGTTCTAGACTGTGCTCCTATCATCTAGGGACGTCGTGTAAAATGTATAACCATTGATAACATACGAATTCCAACTTTTGACATCAACCTTAGGACCACATGCTAACCATTTGATTATATCAGAAACGCATTCCTCTCCCTCGACCTTGTGTTTGAACCAGTGTGCAAATGTTCTGTTATGCTCCCTAATCAACCTTTGTTTAGTCATTCGATGATTTTCTTTCCTCACAGCTTCTTTATGTGCAGCTATGCTGACTTGAACTTCATCAACATTATTCAAGATGTATAAGTGGACTTGTGAGTATTCATCAAGATCCACAGTCTTTACTAAAGCCCCTCGCCTACCCCCTTCAGCATGCTGACGTTTTGGAAGCCCAATATGTCTTACTTTGGCCAAATAATTTTGACAAAATTCCATGGCTTCTTCAGAAACATATTTCTGAACAATCGATGCTTCTGCCCGGTATGCATTCTTCACGTACACTTTAAGGAATTTCATAGATCTTTCAATTGGGTACATCCACCGTAAATAGATAGGGCCACACAACTTTATCTCCCTCACTAGATGAACAATTAGATGAACCATGATGTCAAAAAATGTATGAACAAAAAGCTTCTCAAGGTAGCACAAGATAAGATATCCTTCATTCTCCAATTCATCCAACTTTTCAATGTCAAAAACTTTACCACAAACCGCATTGAAGAAGACACAAAGTCTAGTCAAAATGATCCGAACATCATATTCGGCGATGCCTCGAATAGCTATTGGGAGTAGCTATTGCATCAAGACATGACAATCATGAGATTTTTGGCCTACTAATTTCAAGTCCTTCATGGATACAAGCCTTTTAAAATTTGAAGAATACCCCGAGGGAACTTTTGTGCCATGTAAACACTGACAAAAACTTCGTTTCTCATCCTTAGACAAAGTATGAGAAGCCGGGGGACAATAAGTTCTCTTCCCATATGGCCTTGGATGTAACTCTTCACGTATTCCTATTGCTTGCAAATCCAATCGTGCCTTCACACCATCCTTTGAAGTACCTTGTATGTTGAGAAGCGTGCCAACAATACTATCACATACGTTTTTCTCCACATGCATGACATCAATACAGTGTCTCACATCAAGATTGCACCAATAGGGAAGATCGAAGAATACAGATCTCTTTTTCCATATATTTGTATCTTTTCCACTCTTGGCTGTCTTACCGAAGATGACACTGATATTTTTAACCTTCTCATAAACCTGCTCCCCAGTCAAAGGCATTGGAGCATCTTCATATTCTTGGCCACCAAAGAAGGCTTTCTTTAATCGACGATATGGGTGGCCCAGTCTAAGAAATCTCCTATGTCCAAGATAAACCGTCTTTCTTCCATGTTGGAGTTGATGGTAGCATGTGCCTTCTTCACAAACCGGACATGCTTTATGGCCCTTTACACTATACCCTGACAAGTTACCGTATGCTGGGAAGTCGTTTATAGTACAGAATATCATGGCTCGCAATTTGAAGACCTCCTTCTTGAAAGAGTCAAAAACATCAACACCTTCTTCCCATAACTCCTTCAATTTGAAGACCATGAATGGATCTTTTTGTACTCCATCTCCAATGGACAAAGTATTTTCTTAGCATCATAATATCGATGCGGCAACACATTATCATCCGAAAGCATGTCCTTAAAAGCCTCAAGCATTTCAGAAAAACTCTTGTCGCTCCATCCATGACGTGCCTTCAAGCTTACCAATTTCAATACAGCTTTCAACAATTGATATTTTTTACACCCAGGGTATAGCAGGGTCTCTGCATCACTACACATATTACCATATGCATATGATTGATGAAAGGCCTCTTCTCCTGCATCACGAATAATGTTCTCTATGCGATCATCCATATCCGTGTCATTATCATCAAAGGCCACTTCCCCATGTTTAGACCCACTTGGTATTTTTCACCATGCCATACCCATACTGTATAAGTCTTACAAAATCCTTCACAAATTAAATGTGTGTGTATAACTTCAGGACTTAGTCGCCTCTCATTCAAACATTTTACACAAGGGCAATAAAACTTCCTACTATCATCATTGCCATTTTGTTTAGCAAATTCTATAAAGTCCCTCACCCCATTCTGATATTTAACACTCGTCCGTAAAGCATTTATCCAACTATGATCCATAGTAAAATTCCTATGGACGGAAAGATTTAACATACGTAAAATAAGGCAACACCAAATGCATAACAAAGAATCATTTTTGGTCATGAATATCACAGTGAATCCAAGAAGCAAAATAAATGCATGACGAGGAAATTAAATGCTTCGCATGAAGGTCTTGTGGACTCACCTGTAGCATATAAATTCAAATGCGAAATAAGAGTCTTTCTTCTCCCGCCACGAACGTTGATGTTGGAGACAACAAGAGTACCCTAAAAACATTTGTTGGTCAGTTGGGTAGGTCTCTAGTGCAAATATAATCTTTAAAATACAATATTCATTAACAACAGAGAAACCCACAAGAGCATTTCATCGATTTCGTTCAACCCATGAAAAACATAGAACGATAAGCAGGAAAATCATGAAGTTATATAACCGAAACAGCTCTTACAGCTTAGTCTATATACGTTTAGCTGAGGAACCAGACAGTGATTGTCAAGAGAGCAATGCGAACCACCGACGGAGCAACACACAAACATTGGAGACAGAACCTCCTCAGTAATCACTTTCGGTGCGACAAGAGAAGTTCAGAGAGGGAAATTTAATTTTCCGCGCGTCAGAGACATGTTTTTGTATTTGACTTTATTAAGACCGATTAATTATAAAGTATCCGGTTCTAAATAGTTTTTATTAAATTTTTAAGTATTACTTTTAAGACCGAATTCTTATCCTGTATCCAGTCCTAAATATGTAACTAAATATTTAAGACCGGAGTTTTATAATACTCCGGACCTAAGTTTTTATTATTCATTCGTAGATTTTATTAAGACTAGTTAATTATAAGTAGACGGTCCTAAATATATATAACTTTATCTGAAAAATCCGGACATAAATTCTCAATTTTTTTTTCAAGAAAAAAATATTGGCTTTGTTGAGCGCAGCAACTGAATGAATAAAAATTAAAGGAAAACTGAAGAAAAATTACTGGAGAATATGAACAAAAAATTAAAAAGAGACAAGCTTATAGTTCTTAATGCTATATATATATATTACTTGAATAGGCACGTACACATTACAAGAAAAAATATATATATAAAAAAAACAAGCAGAAAATTATCAAAAACAAGAATCTAACTATATATACATCCTTCAAGGCTTATTATCCTTCAAAGCCTTGGTGATATCGGCATGAGCAGCATTAACTTCCCACCGGATATCAGCAAGTTCCCGTCTTATTCGTATTAGAGAATCATTAGAGGAAAGAGGAGAGGGGTCAGCGATATGCGCACTGGGGCCAACTGGTTGGAGAGGTGGAGCAGGAACCTCTTCATGGTTTGAAGGCTGGAAGGGGGGTGCGACAATCTCTTCATCATCAAAAATAACAATGGGTCCAACGACCTGAGACTCTTCTGTTTCAATAGAACGCACTCTCGATAGAGGAGGCGCACCGTATAACGATCGACGGAAGGCACTAGCATCACGAGTAAGAGCACCCCTACGAGCGGTTCTCTTGTATCTAACCATGGTTTGAGCAATTGGCGCAAAGAGTAGAGAGTAGTTCTCAGATAAGCGGCACGTACATACTTTGGAGTTACGAGGTAGTGAGGAGTTAATAAGAAGTTAAGGACAGAAATATCGACGTTTAGATTGAAATATCGATGGTTCAGATTTAATATTTTATAAAAATATTAATAAAAAAGTAAATTAATAAAAAAATAAAAAATATTTAAAATAATATTTTTTGAGGAGTTAATAAAGGCAAAGAGCATATGAATGATCTACTTTACGAGTGGGTTTTAGAAATATGCGATCTAAAATCTATTATTTAATTTCTTTATTTTAAGACCTACATTTTAAATTATGTCCGGCCCTAAAAGTATATTATTTATTTTTTAAAATAAATTTCTTTTAAGACCGATCTTTAATCATTTATCCGGTCCTAAAAGTAGATAATTTATTTTTTTATTCAATTAAATTACTTTTAAGACCGATCTTTTATTATTTATCCGGTCCTAAAATTCATTTATTTTTCTCAATTCAATAGATATTAAAGTAAGATATTTTTCCGTAAAAAATATTAGTTTTAAGAACGAATCTTTTACAATATCTGGTATTAAAAGTTCACTGTTTTCAAAATCTGATTGCAGAGTCGTATCCTTACACTCAGTTCAAATGAAAATGATTCAGAGGATCTCTTCGGCTTCCAGATAAACTTCCCAACCAGGCGTCTCCTCGTATTGTGATGAACTATACGTCTCCTCATTAAAGGTTCCGGCGTTTCACATTCTTCATGAAGGGTTCTCTATTTAAACCTGAAAATGTGGTTGAATCACCAAGAGGGGGGGTGAATTGGGGATTCTTAAAATTCTTTTAGAAATATACTCTGTTTTTGCCAGAAATCCGATGGAACCGAAAGTAAGGGAGTAAGAAGGGAAGAAAAGCAGAACACAGAGAAATTATCCTGGTTCGGTCCAATCTAATGACCTACATTCAGTCCCCAGTCACTCTGGGATTTCCACTATCTCTCTAAACAATTACAGACTCTGCAACCAAAGGGTGTTTCATAACCTTGAACACACTCCCCCTTACAAGTTGTAACTGAATAACCCAATCTCAAAGTCCTACTACTTTGAGATCCTTAAAAAAAAATTTGATTACAGAAAAGAACTCTCTTCTAAGAGTGGATATTGTTAATCACTGAAGTACAACAATTCAAAATAACAACTCTTTCACTGATATTGTTGAGTAGTAATGTAGAATTTCAGTTCTCTATCTTTTCTTCTTCGAATCTTCATCTATATATAGTGCTTTGAGGCTTGTGAACGTTATAGATTCGTTGGAGCTATTTCCTTTATGAAAATATAGCTGTTGTAGGTGTTATGTCTTGATCTTGTTTTGCTGAAATCACTCTTTGTCCAAAATATGGCTGTTGAGAGTTTATTTTACAGACTTCCTTGATTCTGATCTTCTTTTTAAGGTATATATCCGTTGGAGATGTTGCACAACGGCTATATGATCTCCTCTAACGGCTAGATGATCTTGAGTAACAGCTTTCCTTAGTTTTCGCAAGTTTCCGAAAATAACTTTCTTTTTGAATCTCAGACCAATTAGAAGATCTTTTGTAATCTCATGAATAATGTGTTAGAAAAGTTCAGTTACACTGATGAGAGATAGATATAACAAGTAGATTGAATGGGTAACTTAAAAACATGAAGATAGAATCAGATTTGGAATTCTGAGTTTATCTGCATTTTTCAGATCTGGAGGTCTGAACTCGAGTTCACAATGTTAGGCTCGAGTTCATCCTTCATTCAGTTTTGAAAATTTGCTTCTACCAAAATCAAACTGGAGGTTTGTGTGTAAGCCTGAGGTTTGTAAGAACATGAACTCGAGTTCATTAATGGTGAACTCGAGTTCTCTTTACTTAGAGAACTTTTGAAAAGGGTTAACATAAGATAAACTGGAGGTTTAAGACAAATGGGCTCGAGTTTGAAACTATTGAAAATAGCTAATTGCTCTCTGGAACTTTTGAACTGGAGTTTGAAGAGCTTAGGCTTGAGTTTGGTTTTCTCCGAAATACTCTGAAGGCTCTCGGCCAAAACTAGGCTCGAGTTTGAAGATCTTAGGCTCGAGTTCATACCTCAAAATTACTTTGAACTTTTCATAACTTGAGGTTTGAGTAGAAATTTAAAGTTTGAAGCAAATTTTCAACAGATAAAAAGCTCTCTGGCAATGATGAACTCGAGTTCGCCCTTAGTAGGCTCGAGTTCATGCAAACTTCCAAAGGTTTAATTCTGAACTTCAGGTTCAGTCTCAAGTTTGAACTTTGGCTTTTGCAATTTATGCTTTCTGTCAAATCCAGGCTCGAGTTCATCACTCATAGGCTCGGGTTTGATTTTGACAGATAGAAAAGTCACAAGTTTTAAACATCCTTGACTTGTCAAATCTTTCCAATTTTGTTTACAATTGTTAGTGATCATCAAAACACTCTGAGAACTAACAAAACCCGATGTTACTTTACATCCTTCACATACATTCTTCTCCATCACTTCTTTTTCCTCCATAATAATGGCTGCTCCACCACCACCACGAGGTCCTCAACCACCCCCAGGTCCTCCTTTTCCGATTAATCCTCTTCCACCTCCGTACCCTCCACCACTGCCACTAAACCCGACCCTCTACCAGATGATGGAGCACCTTCTGGCCCGTGTCGATCATATAGACCGACGCTTGGGCCAGTTGTATCAGGTCTATCACGCCGTCAACAACAAGATGACAGCGGTACTCGATGCCCAGGACATTGAGTAACATCCTTCAGAAGACGATGTCTCCGACCTCTCCGAGGACTCCTTCCCCTCCTTCTCCTCCGACAACGATGGGGAGGAGTAAATTTTTTTGTTTTTTTTTCAAGGGGGGCAGCATAAAAAAAATATAATAAATTTTTTCCTTTCCTATTTCGATCGTCTTGTCTCATTACATTCTTTCTTTTTCTAAAAAAAAAACAAAACATTGTCATTGTGTGTATGATCAATATTAAAAACTCGCACATTAAAAACTCCAACAATATACAGTTAAGATCAGACCAACAAAACAAAAAACATCGTTTACCTTATTCGAATAAAAACAAACACAGTGACAATTCTTCTCAAGGCTGGACCGTCGTTGTTGTCGGTTTTACCTCGCCCTGATTAGAAACAAAGTGTTCTTTTCAATATCTTCCTTCTTTTTCCGACAAAAAAGAAAAGAGACAAAGAAAAGGGAAACCGATAATCTAAATCAGGAGAGGTAAAATCGACTACAATGAAGGACCTAGCTTGAGCAGAACGCTAGAACCTCAGTTGCCTTGAACCCTAATGATTTGTCTGAAAAGCTAGTCAACATTTCTATTTAAAGGAAGACTATTAGGAGCGGACAGTAAAATAATATACGGTCCTAAAAGTCTCATATTATTTAGGTCGAATACTTTCAGGACCGGAAGTTTAAAATATACGGTCCTAAAAGTCTCATATTATTTAGACTGAATACTTTTAGGACCGGAAGTTTACAATATACGGTTCTAAAAATCTCATATTATTTAGTTGAATACTTTTAGGACCGGAAGTTTACATTATACGGTCCTAAAAGTCTCATAATAATTTCAGGACCGGAAGTTTACAATATACGATCCTAAAAGTCTCATATTATTTAGACCGAGTACTTTTAGGACCGGAAGTTTACAATATACGGTCCTAAAAGTCTCATATTATTTACTCCGAATATTTTTAGGATCGGAAGTTTACAATATACGGTCCTAAAGTCGCGAACACTTGCTCTGAACCTCAAATTTCAAGCACTAAATAGCTATATCCACCATCCAATACATTCAGAAACCCAAAATGGACACAAGAAAATTGTTCGAAAAATTAAACAAATTTATTTATTGAATTTTACATTGCTTGTGTATATTTACAAATGGAATTGTTCGAAAAAATAAACAAATTTACAGAATATTATTGTTGCTACAAGATATATTTACAAATGAATTCAAAAGAATAAACAAATTTACAGAAGATTATTGTTGGTATAGGATATATTTACAAATGAATTTAGGAAATTAATTATTGTCCTGACTTTAAGATCAGGTCATACAGATATTCACAAAACAAATTGCGTATGTGCTCCAATTGATCATCAGGAAAGGGATCAGGACAGGTAAACATCTGTAATATCAAAAACAGAAACTGAATTAACTTGCGTGCATATTTCATATGTAACATTAAGCTAGAAACTAAATTAACTTGCGTGCATAATATGTAACATCAAATATTTACCTTTGAAAATAATTTAGTTCTTCCTTTAGTGACAATATCGTACATGTGTTTCATGACGTACTGGCCACATAAGTTGGACGCCGGTGGTTGCCAACGGGTCTAAAAAGAACAAGAAATATATATAAGTATATATATCTTACTGACCAAGTTCACAAGGCAATGTGCCAAGTGTACAAATATTGTACCAACCTCTGGTCTGAGCCATTTAGGCTCTTTGGCCTGATAAGAACGCCTTTGGAGTGCGTCGATTTGGAAGGTCCTCATGGCACTATCATCAAAAATATTTATCAATGTTCATTGAAAATTCACAGCAGAGATTTCAGACAAGAGAATCAAAATGACATGCTTACTCGTTGATGGTCTGCGTCAACGCAGGCACTGGCTCGCTGTGAGTGGAGCATAAGAATATAACTTAATTTTCTTCCATGCACATGAGGACCAACTGCTAGTGGCGGCTGAAAATTCACAACAGTAAAGTATACTCAGTGGTATATGTTAGTTCTGATTAGTCTTGATGATGTCTTATATTGATGTCATTATCTAGAGTAAAGAGTTTGTATACTATATTTATCTTATACTTTGATTAATTCTTATATTTAATGTAGATACAAAGTTTAATACAATGAAGTTTGATCAAAAATGAAGTTTGAAAAAAGAAGAATCTGTTAATTATCATGAAAATATCAATATTCAAGTCTCTGTGATCAAATAGAAGTTGGAACGGGTCAATTCGGAGTTAAAATGAGCAAGTTCAAGCTTCTGGAAGAATATCAATTTGTTTTGGGCCTTTAATGCAATTTCAGTATTTTTTTCTCACATGAATAGTACCTTGCTCGAGCACAACTGATTCCTTGCTCGTGCAACATCGTTTTTTAGCCAATTTTCACCCAAGCTGGAAAGCATGCTCGCGGAAGCTGGAAAGCATGCTAGCGCAAGCTAGAAAGCATGCTCGAGCAACAGCGAGGCAAGGTGGTCTCCCAGCACACTTTCAGGTGATTTTTAGCCCAAAATCCGTCCTTGCTCGAGCAAAAACGAAGGCATGACCGAGCAAGGTGATCCCATCAGCTTCCTCTGTTCAGCTCTGTTTCTGGCAACCTTCGGTAATTCGACGATATCTCTCAAAACAAGAATCAGATTGACACGAAACCAGCGGCAAATGAAACTAGACATCTAACACGAATCGTTGACAAAACTTCAAGTCCAAAGGAGTCCAGATGAGTAAGCTATGATTTTTACAAGTTGGAACAAGTATCACCGTCACTGTCCAGACCAACCTTCTGTATTTTGAGCATATCTCACAAACAACAAATCCAAATGAGCTCAAATCGGTGCCATTAGAAACTAGACTCAAATACCTTTTCAAAAACATCTAGAATACAGAAAAAGAAGATCAATTGAAGGAGTTATGATGTTTTGAAGTTGATTGTCTGTTCTGGATTCTGAAAAAACGCTGGATAAGATCAACCTCCATTCATTTGATGTTAATGGACAAAATACAACTAGTTTGGAGCTGATTCTTATTGAAATAGAAAGAATATTTGAAGAGCTTTCTGAGATGAGATTATTTGCTAAATTTGGATTTACACCGAAGACGTTATCCTCGCTGGAAATTGTTGTCAACACAATTGCTTCTTGAAATTCTGAAATATGCACAAGAACATGGTGTATGGCAGCCAACAATTTGATATTTGAAGGCATTCTACTTCAGCAGAGCACAAGTCATATTGAAATTGAATTATTGCCTCAAGTCAAGAAGAAGCAGAGAGCAAATTAAGAAGAGATTCTGCCTCAAGTTCATATGTGCTGTGCTTCGAGTCAGACGAAGGCAGAAAGCTTGCTTGAGCTGAGAATCTGGAGTGCCCGAGCAACATCGAGCTGATGAGAAAGAAGAGCAACATGGGAAGTCATGCTCAAGCATAAGGGAAGGCTTACTCAAGCAACGTTGTTGAAATTGGTCTTCACACCTCTCTTTTGGATCTTGCCAGAGCATGCTCTTAAGGCTTGCTCGAGCACCATGCTTGAGCAGAAGAATTTGTCTGCCCGAGCAACGTCGGAATAATGAGCAACTTTGGAGTCTTGCTTGAGTAGGATAAAAAGCATGCCCGAGCATCATCGGACTTGAAACGAAGAAGACCAAATTGGAAAGCCATGCTCGAGCAAATATTTGGCCATGCCCGAGCATCATGCTCGAGCAAAAGCAAAAGGTTGCCCGAGCAAGCTTCTGTCTGAACTCATTTCCTCTCTGTCTCAACATTGCCCGAGCACAATATTTGGCATGCTCGAGCATTAGCGATGATTGAAGATTATTTAAGCTTTGGTCTGAGGCATGCCCCAGCAAAGTAAAAGGCATGTTCGAGCACCATGCTCGAGCAGAGGAAAAACCATACTCGAGCAACATCGTTGATTTCACAAATTCTCGCCTCTGCTTGACCCTTGCCCAAGCATGCTCTCTGGGTTGCCCGAGCAATAGCGAGAGAGAGTCAGATTGTTGCCCGAGTATAAAACGATGATATCCACTTACAACGTATTTTCTCCTTGGTTGCCCGAGCATACAAACAAGGATGCTCGAGCATGATCATCGTCTGTTAAGTAAATCGAGAAGTTCTTAAATTCAAAACCTCTGGGTCATCTTCAATTCTTCTCTTATCTCACTCAAAACTATTTAGACTAAATACTAATCATCATTTTGAGTGTGTTTCAGATTATTAACCATTGTTTAGGTGAAAAGCAAAAGTTCTGACAGAAGCAATAAATGCGCTCAGAAAAGCAGAGCCATAATCGGAATGAGATTTTGCAGCACACAAAGGCATTCTCTCGAGGCATACCTATTCTAGCTATTATTCTGAATCAACCTCTGCACAAGTACAATCGACGAGGAAGCATTTAATGAAGCAACGGTCGATTATACTCAACGGCTATATTCATAAGTCACAACGATTATTCTTCATGCTTCATCAACGGACATATTAAAACATTCAAACGGAGAGAATCAAATCCTTCAACGGTCCTCAAGCTTCAACTAGTATAAATGCCTGAAGGTTTGAATTCTTCAAGGACAGAACCAACGCATACACAGACAAAGCATACATAGAGTTCAACTTATATTCTGTATATATCTTAGGATATTACTGAGCTTTAGTGTTCATCAATTATCTACTCTATGAGGGAGTTTTATCAATTGTTTTATAATTAGTTCAAATCTCAAGATAGAGGTATCTTGAGTGTGGGTGTATCAATTACAACTTGTAAGGGGAAGTGAGTCCAAGAGTGAAAGGAGCATCCTTTGTTTATAGAGTGTGTAATTGTGTCCACGGTCAGTTGGTTACAACTTGTAAAGAGGAGTAAATCCTAGTGAGAGGATTACTCGAGAGTTACAAAGTCTGTAATCAAGTTTGGAGATAGTGAAATCCCAGAGTGTTTCTGGGGACTGGACGTAGGTCAAGAGTTGGACCGAACTAGTATAAATCGCTGTTTGCATATTCTCTTCCCTATACTCTTATATTTCTAGCATATTTGTTTGATTGACTGACTATCACTTTACAATTATTGCTGTCATACGAATTGCTTTAAGAAAGTTGCGAAAAGATTTTCAAAGTTATCTAAAGTTTTATCAGACACCCAATTCACCCCCCCTCTTGGGTGATAGCCAAGTCTAACAATATATGTAGCAAAATTAAGTGAATTGCAGACAAGATTTGTGATATGTACCTGTGGAAGAATGGCAACAAGTACACCTTTCTTCTCACTTGACATAACCTCCTTGATATGTACTCATGTCTCTCCTGCATGGATGTTTGACTTGAATAGACAGGGCACAAGAATCCAAAATCGTTGCTCCTGCCCTTATTCTCCAATTCCTGATGCAAGAACCTACAATAATGACATCGATCAGGGAATTAGTATATATGTATGTGTGTCTAAACGATGCATTTAAATTATGTACTCATAGAAGAATATACTTCATAAAAATTTGAACAATTGCATCAGCAAGCTCCTGTCTAGGAAGCAGCAGGGACTCAACATCAACAGTGTCAACTTGAATCGATAGAGGATGAGGGACGCCTACTACTTCATTGACAAGTCACGATTTATCTTTAAAATATCCACTTTTCACCAAATCGGATATTTTTTCGCTGCTAGTCAACTTAGCAGTAAGGGATGGAGCTTGAGGAGGGGATGGAACTTGAGGAAAAGGGTTGAAGCTTCAGGAGGAGTAGAGACATGTACAAGCTTCACTGGCCAAGAGATGAAGGTTCCCTTAACATCACTCACAAGCTTCAACTCATCAGTTGGGAGAAGGAGAGGTGCATCAATGATAAGCTTTTCAACTGACACTCTGACTTCATCATCAGCCATTTGTTGGTGGTGTACAGTTGATCCCAATAAGTTGTGGACAGTCCCTTTTGCAACCAATAGTAGTCTATCTTTTTTATCAGAATCCTCCACATAAAGGTCACAAGGTTGCTCTGATTGTCCAACAATGCAGCTCCCTCTAGTGCTCTGCTGCACAGTTGCAGGTGAGTGTGTGAAGGGAACACTGGTCTATGGACGAAAGCTCAAAAGCAGCCTCATCTGATTCAGTTCCTCCCTCATCTGGCTCATCTCGGATTGAAACCTTGCTTCTTTAGCCGCTACTTCCTCATTTAATTTGTCCACCGTCTGTTCCATCTCCTCCCGGGTAACCATACTTTGTCTATGGCGTTTGGCGGATTTACCAAAGCATTCCTTCAGGCCTACCCGTCCTCCAATCCCCCTTACACACCCACCATAGTTCAGTTTTCTGATCGTAACAGTCAGAACATCACTCCTCCCGGCCGACACAAAAGATCCCTCTGCTTCTTTCTTTTTAAGATCTTCTTGTAAGGTACAGATAACGAGAAGCTTAGTAATGAAACATGTTTAGTAACTAAAAAATAACAATAACGATAGTTACAATTCTTTCAGCAACTACACGAGTTTGTTCACTCGTGTAGGCACTGCTTGGCTTTTGCCGAATGTGCAACCACAACTCCTCGCGACGTATTGGAGATGGCGGACCATGTACCGTAGAAGGATTGGATTCTACTTCATCTTCCAATCTCTTCCGCTTGGCTGCCGTCAATTCTTTTTCAGCCTTTTCATATCCGCCGTGAGAAGCCCTATGTGGGCAATCATTCTTTCTCCCTATCTCTTGTGCTTGTTCCCTTCTTTACTGTGAATGAAAATTGAAAATAACTATTAATTATGAATTACAGCCATCTCACTAACAAAAATTAGAGAACTTCTGCTTGATATGAACCTCAAACACTAGTCAAATTCACTTCATCAAGTTTCAACATTTTATTTAAGGAAGATGTGGAATTGTAGAAGAAATTGGAGCTATGTTCTGTACTTCTAGGTAGATAGGTTAAGAAACAAAAGAGAATTATGCTTACAGAATAATACAAACTTGATCCTTTTTAAGGCATCCAGTGGGATCAGCAGTCCTCATTAGATAGTAACAATTGGGTATATAATGTTTCCGCATTTTAAGACTATTCATTTCCTCCTTTACAAGACAAACCATTACACAATTACCTCCTTAGTATTTTACCTTTTCAAGGTTTACATATCAGACTTGCATAGACAAAGGCAGGAAATGTATACTTCTATTCACACATCAAACAATTTAACTAATATATAAGATTAGATGAACACAATAACATTCACATATCCGCATAGGTTATATAAGCAAACAAAAGGGCAAACAAAACTAAATATAGACTCACCAGAGCTTTAGGAGTGGTCTGCAGCAGAACAAATTGTCGCCAAATTCGTTCATCAATAGATGTATACTGGTCCCAAGGATGTTTGGCAGGCGGAACCTTGGCAAAAATATACGTGTTAGCGAGAAAGGTCTTAAACTTCCTCCACCGATCAGCACAATAAGACAATGTCTTGTCTTTCAACTCTTCAGAGTCAGAGACAGTGTATGTAAGCTGGATAGTGTCCCAAATAAGTTGCTTTACTTTGTCAAAGTCCACATTTTTCCACTCATCTGTCAAGATGCTAACCTTGCTGCGTGCAAGATAGCCGACAAAACTAGTATATTTTCTTTTATTAGGACCGAAAGGTTGCAACTTTTCATTAAACTGAATCTCGAGCCTTGACCCAGAAGTCCGACTTAAGGCTACATCTATCATTCGTGTGCCTCTTCTACCACGGCGTGCAGGGCAATTACGAGGCACATTGTCTGTAACATCCTCATTTTCGATATTCATTTTCAAAATATTTTAATCAGAGTAGGCCATCGGAATAATTTTAAAAGAGCGAGTATCTGATATATATTCCCTATTGTTGGGTCTGGGTACTTATACAGTGGTACAATTATCCGAATACAGTATGTACATAAAGGCTCAAGAGAAAAAGTCCTCCGCTCGTGTTCTCTCGCGTGCTGCTCATCCTTGTTCTTGTTCCTGGTTCCACCAGAATCTAAGACTATGAGCTGAGGTTCAATTCCCATTGAACCTCAGCTAACAGTTAACCTCATGCTTATGTATCAGTTATGTATGACAGATATTCATGACAATACAACAATATTCACATACTCAAGATAATAACAACCACAGTCTCCACATATTCATGTCATTCCAGTATCACCACATATTCACATCAAACCAGTCTACACTATTCACTAGTGCCACGGTATACATCCGTGTCCTCAACACTAGGAAAACTCAAGGACGTTATCATGACTATAACCCGTATATAACTGTATGTGTATACACAACTTTTTAAAACAGAATCTATAAATTTTCAAAACAGTGTCTCAGACTATCTATCACATACAAATGTACAATAAGCATCAGAGTTAGTCTTACAGTACGTGTCCGTACCTTCATCGGCGATATCGGTACGCTGTTGTTCGGACCATGATCACGTTTATCCTATAATGGTAATATCACGTTTATTAATTCACAAATAATATTCTAGAAGGTACCCTAGTCACTAATGACCTTTTTAGCCTTGGTAGGATTATTTCTCAACTTAACACCCTTAGTTCTTGAAAAAAACGCTGGTCCAGAATTTTGGACAGATTTTCACCCAACTTCGGAAAATCATAACTAATTCTAGAAAAATCGAAATGAGGATCCGTAAAATTCCCCGGAATCCTTAAGATGTATAATTTCAATAAAAAATAATTAATTTTGCCCAGATTCAACGAATCACTCCCAGTTTTTAAGTTTTGATCCTCTGCCCAGAATTTTTCCAGAAATTCGTAGCCTATCTTTGAGGATTTTTATCTCACTGTACAGAAATCATTTTGACATGTTCTTTACATATTTAAAAATCCCTATATGTCTAATTTAACCATGAATTTTCTCAGAATTTTCCAACTACGTTTTGAACATAAAATATAGGCATCTTCGTCACTGGTTCAGCAGGAGCTTAACCGATGAGATTTTGCCACAACTTCGTTATATTGATGTTTCTCTTCCGGAAATTTTGCTAAAACACCCTCTTCCTCAATTCTTCGAAATAAAGCTGATTTTAAGCATAAAAACATGTAACTAAAATTATTCTAGACTATTTAAGATCTAAGCTACTTCTATCTAAGAATTTAAAAGCTAAAAACTAAAGAACTCAAAGCTAGAGCTAGAGAACTTACCAAGAACTTTGCTCCTTCTTTCTTCAAGACTCCTCACTCTCACTTTCACTCTCTATATTGCTTTGCTAAGCTTGTTTTGGTGTGAGGAAAAGTGAAGAACCAAAGCCCCTATTTATAGTAAAATGGTTTGGCAAGTTTGGTAAATAATTCAACCTAGCTCATCTTGCATTATAGCCATTGGATCTAGGTTATTTTTGCCACTCAAATCCTCACCATTAAGCCCTAAAAACCGTCCCTCCCCTTTCTCTCTCCCTATCCTCTTCCATTTTCTATCCAAAGTACCATATCCTCTTCCAATTTTCCAAAAGTCTTCCAATAGAGGTGTGATTCATGCATGTAGGGTGGTGACTCATTTCATGAATAGGTTAGTGACTCATGCATGTTTAGATTAATGACTCATTTATGTGTATGCTAATGACTCATTTCTAGAGTGATGACTCATTTTGCATATGTATAATTGTTTCTTTCAATTAGAATTTCCTACTTCTTTCATTTTGTGTTCCACTAGATAGAAATTCATTTGGGGATCCTAATGAAGTTTTATGTACATTTTCTCATTGATTTTGAATTCTTGAAGTTCTTAGCTTCATTTAGAGACCAATATCACTTACTTTCTCATTTGGTATCAATTTGCAAAGTTTGGGGAAATGACTTTGGTTATATTCATTTTCAAGCTTGAATTATGCTTGTTCATAATCTTTTCTTATATTTGATCTATGGTTAATGGATTTCAAGATACAATTTAGTTTGTATGGATTTTCATTTGTTTATGTCTAGAATTATTTTTCTTGGATTATCCTATTTATTCAATTATCTAAATTCCTATTGGCTAATGCTTTGACTTCCCTTTCCTTCTTCATACTAGACACACACACATGCACAACAATTGCACACACACACACTCACAACACTCTCTCTCTCTTACACATCATCACATACATCATCTTATCCTCTTCCATTTTGCCTTGAAAGTCTTCATTGTATTTATGTTTGCTCATGACTCATTCTTTGCATGTGTTTATTTAATTACTTTAGCAATTTTTCCTTCTTCTTCCTTCCAACCAAAAACCGTCCCCCTCCCCTATCTTTTATTTTTAATTTGTGTTTTTAAATAATCCCACATTATCTAGGAGGAAAACTCTCATTGGTTCATTTTGGTTCACAAGGATTGTGTTTTGTGAGAGTTAATTTAAGCCTTAGGATTTAACTTTGCTAGATTTAATCCAAACCTTCAATTTGTATTAATCTCTTATTGGTCCAATGAATTTTATGAGGATTAAGAACATTTTCTTGATTTATCATTGGCTAATCCAATCACAAAGATTAAGCTTTATAATTATTTAAGCCCTTAGATTAGCTTTATGTGGTTAAATCTTGACCCTTAGATCATAGTTGAATTTATTGACTTTTCAATGCTTGATTAGAGTCTAGTTAATATCTTAATCCAATGCTTAATTGTCCCTTGATTATTGTTTTATTAGTGTTTAGGGTAATTTATGATCACCAATAATCCCTTCTATGCTAATCCTAACTTCTTATTGGTTGTTGGTTTTTAATTAACTTAATACACCTCTAGTTGATGGTTACTTAATATTAATTGTAAATAATTATCCAAGTATTCTATTAGTGCACATTCAATTGCTTATTAATTGTTTGTAATTGCCCCTTAATTATTCCAAGTGTTGTGATAATTCTTTATGGCCTTCTATTAATTAAATATGAACTTGGTATTAGTTATAGGTTATTAGAAAATTTGGTTTCTTAAGAAATTAAGAAAACTGAGGCTTAAGTCTTTTATTAATTAATCCCTTGATTAATTATGAAAATTTACACAATTATTTAGTTTGGTGAAAACCTAGTTTATTCATTAATTCTTTTTAATTTCTCCTATTGGTTTAAGTATTCTCCATAACACTTTCTTGCTCCTTTTGATCCTACAAGAACCCTAATTTAATTTGGTAATTATTTGTATTTTGATGATATTTTATGATTCCTACAAAAATTCAATCATTGGTCACCTTAATCCTAAATAAAGATTTCCTAGAAAGTAGAATAAATATACCTCAAATTTGAGACCACATATTTGCCTATTTTAAATAGGTGTCATTTATCAAAATATTGTATTTATAAGAAATAATAAGTTTTGGGGTATTACATTGTCAGATGAAGATGGTTCGTTCTGACTCACACCAGTAACTGGCGTTCCTGGAACACGAATGGAATCGTTTTCACCGTTCATTTTCGAGACAGGAAGAGAGGAATGCCTGAGCAAATGAGAGAGTAACAGAGGCTAATGGTACGTGGGCGAGGAAGAGAGGTAATGCAACAGAAAGAGTGGTTTCACAACAAGAAGAGGGGTTTCAGAGTTCAAAGGGACAACGTAAGTCGTAAGGTAACGTTTCGTGCGAAGAAGTATATATGGCGGTTTATTTTTAAAACCGGATGAATTACAACAACGGTCTTAAAGGTTAAGTTTTAAGATCGTCCTTTGCTAAACTCCGATCTTAAAAGTAATAAACTATTTAACGATTTATGTCTGATCTTAAAAGTTTTATTTAATTTTTTCCTTATTATTTTGGCCCGCAGAAAATATAAGTCAGCCTGTTCATAATTACTCTATAAAGAAATTTGATTTTTCAAATTTTCAATAACATTTTTAAGACCAATTGTTTTTTAAAGAGGTCTGAATAATATATTTAAGACCCATCGCTAAAGGATACGGTCCAAGAAGTTCTTTATATTTACAAAACTGTCACCGGTCATACCTTTAAAGTTCTTTATCTTTACAAAACTGCCATCGGTCATACCTTTAAGACCGGGGCGTCGATAGTCCGCTCTAAATGAGGCGGTCTTAAAAGCCTTTTCTGCACTAGTGATTCAAATCTTGATGGAAAGCATTTTGAGTCTACTTTCATATGCCACTGATTTCAGCTCAATCAAATTTGTAATTTGTGAGATACACTCAAAACATTAAAGCTTGGTCAGTAGTGTGGCGTAAATTGATGGTCCAACTTGTAAAATTCATAGCTCTCTCATCGGAACTCCTTTGGGCTTGAAACTTTGTCATAATGATGCATTAGGAGTCTAGCTTTATACAAAATTGGTTTCACCTCAATCCGATCTCTGGTTTGGAAGATATCATCGAAATACCATACCTTGCCAGCTGAAACGCGAAATAGAGTATAACAGAGGTGGCTGAAATACAGTTTAACTCGAGTTACTTAGTGGTAACTCGAGTTATAACAATCCATAAATGTTGGGAACACTTCTTGACTAGAGTTACTCATACATAACTCGAGTTGGATCAGTCCAGAAACCCAAAAACACTACAGCGAAGTATTTGACTCGAGTTGCAACCTCATGACTCGAGTTGGATCATCCTGAACCTTATATTTGCTTGTTTTTAACTCTAAATTGAGCCATTCCAACTTCCATTTAATCATGGAGACTTCTAGAATCAATTTTGGAACTTATATAATGATATTCTCATTCCATTCATCAAGTTCTTCCTTCTTCCATCTCCCATCTTGATCATTCTTCAAAATTTAGCTTGGACTCATCATTCTCTGCAGATTCTACCTTCTTCAATATCTCCTATTCTTCTCTTCTCTTGATCATTCTCCATAATTCAACTTCACATCAACATTAAGTATAAGCTTAGTCAAAGTAGAAGATAAATATAATAGAGTATGCAAACTTTTTACTCTTGATAATGACATTTATATAAGACATCATCAAAACTAATCATATCTAACAATTTTGAGGGATTAATTGGATTGGTGATCTGTCACATACTTGTCCTTTGTAATATGGTTTAGGTTCTGCTCCAAACCTGCCGGATATTGAGGCAACATCTAATTGTAATTCTCATAGCTCCAAGGATGAGGAAGGATGAAGATGTTCACTCCTTCACAAATTGCATATGAGGTAAGATATATGTGCGACTTCCATTTCTTATGTCAATAGCCGAAATTGTAGAAAACTTGTTTGTTAAACGTGAAGTATAACTTTTAGAGGTTAGATACAAGGCCTTAAAATGTCATGTGGAGATTTAAAAGAAAAATTGATTGAGTTTGCAAGATTCTATCCTTTGGAGTATGATGAGGTTGCAAATATTCCTTTTCTTTTTTCAAGTCTCGATAATTTTATTGTTGATTGAAGAGCTGATTCTGATATTGTTAAGTTGGAGTTTTCTTTTCTTTTCTTGTTTATATTCTTTTGTTTTTTATTGTATTTAAAACTTTCCTTTAAAAAAATAAAAATTGGGGTGCTGCCCCTGAACCCCTGAATCCCCTACTAATTATGCAGACACAAACAATAAATCCTAGCTCCGCCACTATGCCCTTATGATGCAAAGAATGACTAGTAAAAAAGGTTATATGGTAATCAAGATTGATCTTGAGAAGGCCTATAATAGGCTAAGTTTAGGGTTCTTCATGAAAATTTTAGAAGCGATTGAGTCAGAGAATATAGCCAATATCATTAATCACTTTGTGCACTCAGTTATGTGTTTATTATGGAATGGGAGCAGAAAAGAGGAGTTCAAGCTAACTAGAGTGATAGTAGGCCTCACTATAAAAAGTAATAGTGTTTAAGTTATACTTAACCATGGTGGCATTTTTACTCACGTTTTGGATGTTCATGAGTATTTTTATACATTTAAAAAATACAGTTTTGGAAGCACTTTGGATAATTTCAGGATATTTATGTAACTTACATCATAAAGCTTTTGTATCGAGTCTTGTGGCTACTAAACTTCGATATAGTTTCGTTGTATAATTTTTTTTAGCCTTTGCATATTTGTTGATCCTCCATGACATCATTGCTTTGGTTTTATATTATTGCAGAGAAAAATAAAAAATTTGTTGAGTATAAGATGGCTGCAAAAAGTTTAAAGACTTACTGTTGCATGCTACGTATGAGGTATATACGAGGATCTTGTTTCGATAAAGATGTGTAGGTCCTTAATTTTTTTTTTTTTCCTCTACATCTATTTTGTTGTGTTTCAGTCAACTAAATGGTTGGTTTCAACATGATAATAATTTTTAAAGGACATTTTTTCCCCCTTGTTGAAACGATGTTTCTGGTTTTATTGGATCAAAAAAGCATGCTTCACTGTCGCAGCTGTTCGTGTGAGTTTATACTTCAACCATTGCCATATTAATATCACGGAAGAAAATTAGAAGAAAATATGATTCAAAGGTCCCTTGGAATCTCCAATTTGCTGACAAGTCCCGTGGGACATTTAGGTAATATAATTCAATTGTGGAAAAACCAAAATGACCTCATTGGAGCTTTAATTTCATTAATTATTCAATAACCAAAATTATTAAATTTATATTAGAATTAACTCATTAAGAAAAGTCAAAAACTAAATTTTTTCACCAAATATATTATTGGAATAGTTTACCTAATCTGTTCCAATTTTTTATATAGTTCATTAATTAATCAATAAAATTAAAATACATAAAGTTGCAGTCAAATTTGCTCTCTTATTCTTGCATTATATGTCACTACAACAAAAATCGTGATATATGACAGTTATAAATTGCCATACATCACAGTTTCAAACCGTCCAGTCGCTATAAAAGCTTGATGCAAATACGTTATGGTTCTAAATAATTATTTATTCTGAATCTATTATAAGGGTTATAATATAACACCCATTATGTAATGAGGTTTGGTGAGGTTATGATTTACCCATTGTTTTGATAATAATTAACGGCATACATAAACAACCATCATAATATATTGTAATGCTTGCATGATACATAACGATATCATTTTACCACCATTACTTATTCAATAACATACATAACAGTTTGTATATAAGAATTGTGACTTGTAATAAAATTTAATAATGGTCTCACATAGACAACCGGTTTATTAAGTACATAAATAAAGGTCTATGAGTAAGAACCGTAAATGTGTTTATAATACATGACGATTTTTATAAAATAACCATAATGTATGGATTTAAAACCCTTCAAGTGATAGTTTTTAAACTAGTTGACCTCCTCGATATATATAATAGAACATTAGTACCTTCCACATCGAGTTTCTATGCAATTTGTATTGGATTAAGACATTTCAGGCTTTGTGGGGAGAATCAATGGCAACTGTTGACGTATATAAATCATAACGTAACTGTTGACCTATATATAATTGTGTCTCCCAATAAGAATTTAACCCTAGAAAGGAAAGAACTCTTAGGAAAGAAACATGTACCCATATCAAAAAGGGCGGAGGAGGGGATATACAAACACTTGAGTTCAAGGTTTTTGTATAACCCCTACACCTTTCTTTTAGAGATATGTGTTCAAGGGTTTGTATGATGAGCCACCAGTGTAGGTGAAGGATGCCAAGGCACCAACGATCTCCATGGTTCCACAACTTTTCCCTTTCCCCTTTCCTTCAGCCACTACCAACCTTCGTCGTCTGAGCCTCCTTTGCTCCCCGAGTGAGAAAAAAATAGAAGACTCTAGAGATTTTGTGTATGGGTGTGAAAGTGCTTCAAGGTTTGTGCTTCATTCTCGTTCTGTCTCTCTAATTTTTCCAAGTTCTCCTTCCTTTGTTTTGATGTCTAGTACTATTCTGTAATGCTAGAGTTATTTCATCTTGCCGTTAAAAGAAGGAGAAGACTTTAGTCGATCGTTTACCTCTGGTTCATCCGATCTGTACCTCTAGGTTCTCATATTTGCACCTCTAGGTCCTCCGATTTGCGCCTCTAGGTCCTCTAATCTACATTGAATACATATGGATGACGTTGGACGAGAACTCCTCCCATCATAGTTGATCTCCTTTAGGTCCTCAAATCGTTTACTTCAAATCTGTCCAACGACAACACCTTTCATTGGAAGACGTAGGAAGGTCCCTGACGACAACGCTTTCTCTTGTCTCCGAATTCTTTTTTTTTTTTTTTGGAAAAAAAATTACAGCGTCCCTAATGGATGTTGTTCCTAGAATTTACTACATCGCTCACACATATGTCTCCCTAAAAATGTACTTAGAAAAGGCCTGGAAACATATGTGAAATGTATTTTTTGTAGTAGCGTTTGAAAATTTTCATTGAAAAGAAGTGGTTATTTCAAAGTGTTTTAGAAGCAATATTTCCCCAAAAGTTTATAAAACATAGCAATTTTTCCTTGCCGTCCTTCAATCATAAGTTTAACCATTAAATCGGTTAAACATGCCACACCACTACATCATCCACGTCACAGAACCTAACATGACACCGCATCATCTCTTTCTTTTTTTTCTTCCTCATTCCCATTTTCTGGGGAAAAAAATTCTTCCACCGGTTATTCATCCCCATAAAAAAGAAAAAGAAAAAAGAACCACTGCCCGCACGCGTACTGTACTTTATTCATTACATCTGACAGTTCATTCTTGGTGGAAGGCAGCCGCTAATCTAAATATGCCTGAGAATCGCCAAAACACAAGGGTATGCGCTGGCATTATCACAAACTGACAGCCAGACTAACTTCATCTTATATAGAGTAATATACATCATAAAATGCCTTGCTACCGTACATTCATTATGCAAGCGTCGTAGATGTTAATACAAAAAGCCAACTTCTGGTTGTTGCTCAATAAATTCAGATCCACTTGGTGCGTGTGAACTTTTCTTTTTCGGAGGAAGAGAGAGAGATGATGAGGTGTCATATTGGACTTGATAATGTGGATGAAGTGACGCATCATGTGGGATGTTTGACTGTTTTAACAGTCAAATTTAGCATTGGACGAGGACAAGATAAAATTACTACATTTTGTAAATTTAGTTTCTGTTGAGATTGCAAATCTATGCTTATAAATGGAAGGCATGTATTATATACTAGACACCTGGACTTGGTAATGGAGAGAATAAACAATGAGATGGTGTGAGCAAATTAATAATTATATATTTCTATGAGTATTTCAATTAAAAAATTTAGTTATTTGATTTTTCTTTAAAAAAAATCATGACGTCAAAAATTGAAATAAAATGTAAAAAGGTAGTTTCTTAAAAAAAAAAGAAAAATAAAAAAACAACTACCACACATTACAAATGTAATACCCCAAAAATTGTTATTTCTCATAAATACAATATTTTGATAAATGACCCCTATTTAAAATAGGTGAATATGTGGTCTCAAACTTTGAGGTACATTTAATCTATTTTCTAGGAAATCCTTATTTAGGATTAAGGTGACCAATGGTTGAATTTTATTAGGAATCATAAAATATCATAAAAATACAAACAATTACCAAATTAAATTAGGGTTCTTGCATGATCAAGAAGAGCAAGAAAGAGTTATGAAAATACATAAATAAAATTGGAGGAATGGAATATCCTAAAATTCATATTCATTAAAAATAGTATATTTTGGCAAATAATACCTATTAAAAATAGGAGAATATGTTGGGCAAATTTTCTCTAGAATTTAAATAGGGCAAAACCCAATTTTAAAACTTACATGAAGAATCATAAAACATTATAAAATGCCTTAAAGTCTCTAAAACTAAGAGTAATCATGATTTAATCATAAGAGAAATTACTAACAACTAAGGGACAATTTAATTTGCAATAATTGGAATAATTGTATTATTTTCATAATTAATCAAAGGGTTTTAAACATCAATTTTATAAATGTTTAAGAGACCAAATGTTCTAAAACCCTAGAACTAATACTTAGTTCATATTTAATTCATAAAAGGCCATAAAGAATTATCAAAACACTTGAACAAGTAAAAAGTAATTACCAACAATTAATGAGCAATTAAAATTACACTAATGGAATATTTAGCTAATTGTTTACAATTAATACTAGTTGTCATCAATTAAGGATGTGTTAAGCTAATTAAGAATCAAAGACCAATAAGGGGATGAGATTAGCATAAAATGGATTATCAATGGTCATAAATTTTCCTAAGAACCACTAATACAATAATCAAGGGGCAATTAAGTATTGGATTAAGATGCTAATTAAATTCTAATCAAGCTTTGAAAAGTCAATAAAATCAACTATGATCTAAGGGTCAAGAATTAACCACATAAAGTCAATCTAAGGGCTTAAATAATTATAAAAGCTTAATCCTTATGAAATTGGATTAGCCAATGATAAATCAAGAAAATGTTCTTAATCCTCATAAAATTCATTGGACCAATAAGAGACTAATACAAATTGAAGGTTTGGATTAACTCTAGTAAAGTTAAATCCCAAGGCTTGAATTAACTCTCATAAAACACAATCCATGTGAACTTAAGACAACCAATGAGAGGGAGTTGTGCATGTGTGTAGGAAAGAGAGAGAGTGTTGTGAGTGCTATTGTTGTGAGCCTAGGGGGAGAAGTCAAAGCAACAACCAATGGGAATTTAGTATAAACCTTGTGTAAATTAAATTAAGTTAATCAATAGAAATAATTCAAGACATAAGCAAGGGGAAATCTATACAAACTAAATTGTATCTTGAAATCCATTAATCATAGATCAAATATAAAAAGAGATTATGAACAAGTATAATTCAAGCTTGAAAATGAGTATAACCAAGGTTATTTCCCCAACCTTGCAAATTGATACCAAATAAGAGAGTAAGTGATATTGGTCTCTAAATGAAGCTAAGAACTTCAAGAATTCAAAACCAATGAGAAAATGTACATACAACTTCATTAGGATCCCCAAATGAATTTCTATCTAGTGGAACACAAAATGGAAGAAGTAGGAAATTCTAATTTAAAAAAAAAGCAATTATACATATGCAAAATGAGTCATAACTCTACACAAGGTAAGTCACTACCCTAAAAGATGAATCACAACTCTATTAAATGAATCATCATCCTAAGCTTGCATGAGTCACTAACCTAAGCATGAGATGAGTCACACACCTACATGATGAATCACAACCCTATCTAAGACTTTCAAGGCTTTGGAAGATAAGGTGATGCATGTGATGATGTCATGGTTGTGCATGTGTGTGTATGCTATTGTTGTGCATGTGTGTGTGTCTAGTATGAAGAGGGAAAGGAAGTCAAAGAAAGAGCCAATGGAAATTTAGATAAATGAATAAATAGAATAATCCAAGAAAACTAATTCTATACATAAACAAATAAAAATTCCTACAAACTAAATCATATTTTGAAATCCATGAACTAAGTATTAAAACTAAGTTGGGATCCATAACAAGCATAAATCAAGCATGAAAACAAGTATAACCAAAGTCATTTCCTTAATTGTTGAAGATTGAAACCAATAGAGAAGATAGGCAAAATTGGTCTCAAAATGAAGCCAAGAAATTCTAGATTACAAAACCAAAGAGAAAACGAGCCTAAGACTTCATTAAGAACCCCAAATGAATTTTTGTCTAGTGAAATACAATTAAAAGTTAATTAAAGTTGTTAATAACACTTAAGCCTTGATTATGTCATCCAAATGACATCACAAGGATGACATCACAAGAACACATGGAGGGTGAGGATTGAAACTTCTCTACTAAGTCTAGATCCAAAGGCTAGGGTGAAAGATGGGCAAAAATTAAATTCCATTTGTGTCCTAGATCTTCACCTATAAATAGGGGGCTTGGGTTCACTTCATTCTTCACACCAAAACCATTCTAAACAAGAGTGGAGTGAAGCAAGAAGAAGGAAGAGCAAGAGTCTTCAAGAGGTAAGCTTGTCTTTAGTTTTAGTTTTAGTTTTTAGTTTTAGTCTTTAAATTCCTAGATAGAAGTAGGTTAGATCTTAAATATTCTAGAATAATTTTAGATTCATGTTTTTATGGTTAAATCAGCTCTATTTCGAAAAATTGATGAAGAAGAGGTTTTAGCAAAATTTCCGGAAGAGAAACACCGAAGTAACGAAGTTCTTGCGAAATTTTGTCGGTAGGCGATTTCTAAAATCAGTCATGAAAATGCTAATATTTTATGTTCAAAATGTTGTTTAAAAATTCTGGAAATATTCATGGTGAAAGTAGACATATAGGGCTTTCTAAATCTGCCAATAACATGTCAAAATGAATTTTGTGTAGTGAGATAAAAATTCCCAAAATTAGGGCTGCGAATTTCTGAAAATGCTGGGCAGATGTTCAAAACTTAAAAAACTGGGAACGAACCGTGTAATCTGGGTAAAAGATATTATTTTTCCTTGAATATAGACATCCTAAGGATTCCATGGAATTTTACGGATCCTCGTTTAGATTTTTCTAGAATTAGTTATGATTTTCTGAAGTTAGGCGAAAATCTGTCCAAAATAATGGACCAGCGTTTTTTGAGGATTAAATGTGATGTGTTAAAAAAAATATTCCTACCAAGGGTAAAAAGGGTCATTAGTGACTAGGATACCTTCTAGAGTATTATTGGTGAATTAATAAATCCAATATTACCATTATAGGGTAAATGTGATCACGGTCCGAGCGACAGCGTACCGATATCGCCAACGAAGGTACGGACGCGTACTGTAACACTAACTCTGATGCTTATTGTACACTTGTATGTGGTAGATATGCTCATAGACTGTGACTCTGCTTTAAAAATTATTTGAGTAAATATATACAGCTATATACGGGTTACAGTCTTGGTAATGCCGTTTGAGTTTTCCTAGCGCGCTGAGGACACGATAGGCCATCGTGGCACTGGTGAAGAGTGCAGACTGGTTTGATATGAATATGGAATAATATGGATCTATGATGGTTATGTTTTTTTTATTGAATATGGATATTGTTGTTTTATCATGAATATCTGTCATACATAACTGTACATAAGCATGAGGTTAACCGTTACCTGGGGTTCAATGAGAATTGAACCCCAGCTCATAGTCTCAGATACTGGTGGAACCGGGACAAGAACAAGGATGAGTAGCACACGAGAAGGCACAGGCAGAGAAGTACCTAGGGGACGTTGTAATCGTAAATATCCAGAAATTTGTACCACTGTAATAGCAACCAGACTCAACAACAGGGAATGTATATCAGTTACTCGTTCTTTTAAGAAAAAATTTTATTCTGATGCTCTGATTGAGATATTGTTCTAAAAAGAAAATCTTTTCCGATGCCACTCTGATTAATTTCCTCGAAGCTCTGATAATCCCATTTGAAAACCATATTTAAAAAGGCGGGATGTTACAACAAAATCTCATCAACATCAGCAAAATAAAAGTCCTGATGCGTGGGAGTGCAGGAGCACACGTGCTTTGCAAGGATTATTTGGATTTCTAACAACTAAAAAGAAATTAAAATTAGTATTTAAATTTCTTATAGAAATATTTTTAATGATGCTAGTACATCGATAGAAAAAAGGTTTTTAAGACCAAACAAAAGAGGCATCGTAGGATCGGATCTGCAACCAATCTCGTTCCAGGCGGTCTTAAAAGTCTCTAACTTTTTAGACCGGACGCGAACTGGTCTTAAAGAAATTTTTTTAAACCGGATATTTAAAATATTAAGTCTTAAAAATCGTTCTACATAGACCTGATATATTTTTTGTTCAGTCTTAAAACCAAAATTTTAAGGCTGGACAACTAAAAAGTTGGTCTTAAAAAAAAAAGACTTTTGAAACCGAACAAAAAAACAACCAGTCTAAACATTCTGACTTGTAAGATCGGCTGAATAAATACACTGGTCTTAAAAAACCAAAATTTAAGACCTAACTATTACATACATCGGTCTCAAAGTACTGACCTTTAAGACCGGACTAATAAATAAATCCGGTCTTAAAAATTCTGACTTTTAAGACCGGACCAATAAAAACACCGGTCTTAAAAACCAAAATTTAAAACCTTACTATTACATACACTAGTCTAAAAGTACCGACCTTTAAGACCGGACTAATGAATACATCTAGTCTTAAAAGTTATGACTTTTAAGATCGGAAAAAAAAAAACGGGCGGTCTAAAAAATCTAATTTTTAAGACTAGATGAATAATTACACCGGTCTTAAAAAATCGGCATTTAAGACCAGACTATTATTAAATACATCGGTCATAAAAGTCGAATTTTCCCATGCTCTATTTCTGTCTAATCATACACATTCCACACCCAATCCAACACCTAAAAGACAGTACTTTAAACTACAAGCTATGAACAATCCATTATTAATTACTGTTAGTTCTCTATGTGTTTTGATTGGATACTCGAGTATTGAGCGTTGACAACTGATTTTCAAATTACACGAATTTGTAAAACACTTTCATTTGATCTCAATACTTCCATTTATCATTCACTTATATTCCTAGCTATGTTTAACCAGGTTGTTAAGTGAATTTCAGTTGACTTAGATGAAGATTAATGAAGGTCAAAGGCAAAAAGCAAAAAGGTGCTCAGAGCATTTAATACACTTCAGTAAATTAACCTCCTTTTGGTTAAACCACCTGAGCATGCCTTCTTAGCGGTAAAGAAGGATTTCTACAATCAGTAAACTCTTCTCCAACGGACAAATCTACAGAGAGCCACCTCAGATCAATTAGCCACCTGGATTAGTTGGAGATTAGAGAGAGAAGCTGACCAAAGTTATCACTAATCACCTCCAACGGTTTGATTCATCTTACAACGGTCATTTAATGCTCTCTAAGTATAAATAGAGTGCATTCAAGGCTTCTCAACAACTAAGAGTATCAGAAAACGCACAAGCATTAAATAGCTTTACCTACCTTCTGTTTTCTGTTGTAAATTGTCTTTTGACATTGTGAGCTTCAGTGATTATCATTATCTACTCTTTGTGAGAGTTATTTCTGTTATTATTCATTGATTGTAAAGAATCACAAGTCAGGGGACTTAGTGATTGGGATAATTGATTGCAACTTGTAAGGAGGAGTGAGTTCTAGAGAGAGAACTACTCTTGAGTACAGAGTTTGTAATCAGTTGAAAGTTATAGTGGATTGAAAATCCCAAGTGAGGCTTGGGGACTGGATGTAGGTGAAGGATAAGACCGAACCAGGATAAATCATCTTGTGCAAGCTTTCTTTTCTCTCCATCTCTGTTATACTCTGCTTTTACTTGTCCAAAACAGAGCAAATCGTTTAAATTTTTAAAGATAACCAATTCACCCCCCCTCTTGGGTATCAAGCTCCATTTACAATTAAAAATTCAATTGGAAATTGATACAAATCTTATTCACCAAGAGTTATATATGTGGCCTCTTAATGAATATAATACAATAAGTTACAAATATAATGAGTTACAAAGACAGCACCTAATAAAATGAATATACATGCCCAATTTACCATGTCTTCATCAGATTCCCACCCAACAACATATAACATTCCTCTTTTGTAACAAGCCCCTTTCGATCGGATCCTAACACAAAAATAAAAATAAGAACAAAAGTCTCACAGTCAGTGACATTGTTTAAGAACATAAGAAAGAATATAGTTAAAACCTTAAAATTTTCAAAGAATTATGCATATGAATATTATTTTATGAATTGTCTCTATTATAAAGGGATATCCTCCCATATGCCTTCATGATGATCATTTCTTGTGTCAAGTTCATTATCCGCTTCATCTTCTTCGTTCATGTTGGGAGACCCCTTGAAAAAGGAGTACTCTTAAGAAGACCGTTATTTGAATGAATTTCCCTCATCAATATCAATAACCCTTTTTCCTTGGAGGGCTACAAACCACATTTTATTTTTCTGATCGGTGATATAGAACACTTATTTCGCTTGGTATGCCATAATAAAATGTTTATCTTCAAAACTTCTACTATTGATATCAACTAATGTAAATCCTAGCCGATTGATTTAAACACCATTATTGTCATTAACCCACTTGCTTTTGAAAATGGGAAATTTAATTTTAACATAGTCCACCTCCCACATCTCTTCAATAACCCCATAATAAGGTATGACTGTCAATTTAGGCCTCTTGTCTTTCAAACTAGAGAAGTGTATAGATTCAGCCTCTAACATAAAACCACTATTCTGAACAGTGCTCCTATCATCTAGGGACTTCATGTAAAATGTATAAACATTGATCGCATTTGAATTCCAACTTATGGCATCAACCTTAGGACCACGTGCTAACCATTTTATTGTATCAGAAACACATAATCTTGAATTATGCTTTGAAACAATTGGAAGAAAATACATAATTCTTTACTCATATACTATCAACAAATATTCCTTCACAAAATCATACTTTCAAATATGAAAACTAACATAAAATTTCAACAACAAAAATATCATTTATAAAAACTAGGGATGTTATTCACTCACCTGTTGCTCCTTTCGAAACTATACCTTTACTGAAATCCTTTTTGATCACTTTTCTCTTGAATTCTTGTCAATTCCTATCAATTTTGAAACTCATATTTGTTTAGGAACATTTGGATGTCCTACCACAACTTATTACTTACACACACACACAATTATACATACATATATGCCCCAATTCTCACTTAATACCATTCAACTTATTCTAAGATATCTAACCTCATTCTAATCATCTAAAATAGTTGCTAAACATTCAGAGACCACAAATAGAAATTTAAATAAAGTCTAGCACCTAAGGACTCAATCTTTTAAATATTCCTACGCATGCTTTAACACTTGAGTCACTAGTTGGCATTTAGGAACCTCAAAAAGCAATAACGATTAGTTTTAACCTTTAATATTTTCCAAACAACACCACAAGGTAATCTAGAAACAATATTTCAGCTTTGAATGATCATCACAGCAACTGCAGATTCCAACTTCATGCTTTACCAACGCATGCATATATGTATATACAATAGACTTGGACCATCTTCATAATTTTTGGCATATTGGAGATTGAATCATGCTATTCCCTAATCACATAAGTGCTTCAATCCTCAAATTAATTTCTGGGCAACCTTATTTCATGTTTTGTTTCGGTTCATTTGCAGAAAACTCACAAAAAGAAAAACTCCAACGTGACGTGCATGCAACACCATTAAACATCCTCTTTTATTTCCTAATGGTTCGTGTGCAATAATCTGAAAATTTCAAACATGGCAAACTTCCTTTGCTTCAGGACTCCAAAAACAGAGCACGCAAGCAAAACTAATAGATTGAAGCTTGAAAACTCACCTTGCTTGGCTTCTAAGTTTGCATGCAACGGTTGGACCTTCTTCTTTCTCCAACTCCCTCTCTCGTCTCTCACTCTCGGACTCCCTCTCCGTCTCACATTCTCAGCGTCTTTTCTCAGCTCCCTCTCTGCGCTTTTGAAGTTCTAGCCGAATAGGATAAATGAGGGAGTATGTGTGTTAATCGAGAGAAAGTGGGATACGTGGCTGGAAGTTTTTTTTTGATATAAGGCTGGAAGTTGAGAGAATTAGTGTGGTGATGTGGCGGATAATTAGAGAACGGAAGGAATATAATGGGATTTAGAGTATTGGGCTTTGTCTTTGTCCGAAATAGTTCTGCTGTTGGGCCGCAAGGAATATGAATGAGAGAGGAATAATGATGGAGAGTATACTTTGCTGTCCGAATTTCTTTATCCAAATTGGTTTTGCAATGAATTGAAGCACGTGACTTGTATGCATTATCCAACCCATAATATCTCTTGATTCCAAGATTCTCCTTCTCTTGCTAATGTTGGGCCATTAGACTTTAACAATTCTCTTCTCTAAATTTCTGATTTGGCATACTCTTGGTAATCAAATTGGGCTTTGAGTTTGCCCAATTTCATTTGCAGGCTTTGGGTAGTAAAATTACCATTTTATCCCTTCTTAATTTAGGCACTAGATAAATTCCCAAAATAGATCCTTTATCCCATATAAACATTTTTCTTTCTCAATTAACTCCTCTAGGCCATAAATTATTTATTCTATAATTCCTGAGTCAAAATTTATCTTCTAACTATTTTTCCTTAAATATCTGGGAAAATAGACCCTAAAATCTAGAAAATAACTTTAAACTGTTTAGGCCAAAATTGTCGTAATTAATAGCCTCATAATGTTTCTAGATCCTCAAAATAATTATTTTCATAATTTTTCTCCTAATTTTCATGGTCCAAAAATAATCTTTAATAATTATATTAAGCTTTTCCTTATGATAAGCTTAAGGTTTTGGACTCATTCTTGCTTAGCAACCTTCTTATCTCAATCATATTCCTAAACTCCTTATCCCAAAATTTAGGATGTTACATAGGGTATAATGGTGTCTCTACATCACTACACATATTACCATATGCATGTGATTGCTCAAAAACTTCTTCCACCATATCACGAATAACGTTCTCTATGCTATCGGTCATATCCGTGTCATTATCATCAAATGCCACTTCCACATGTTGAGATACACTTGGCATTTTTTCACCATACCATACTCGTACTGTATAGGTCTCACAAAATCCTTCACAAATCAAATGTGTGTATATAACTTCAAGACTTAATCGCCTCTCATTCAAACATTCTACACACAAGGGCAATAAAACTTCTCACTATCATCATGGACATTTCATTTAGCAAATTTTATAAATTCTCTCACCTCATTCTCATATTCAACACTCATATAAAACATTTATCCAACTGTAATCTATAGTAAAATTCCTATAGATGAAAGATTTAACCAGTGTTATTAGACCCGGACCGGACCGGCAGGTTCTGACCGGAAACTGGCGAACCGGCCATGAGTCTGGTACGGAAAACCACAGAAACCGGGGTCGCTAACCCAGTATTAAAAAAAAAGCATGGAAGACGGAGAGGAAGAGGAACAAAAGTTGAGCCAGATCACGATTTGGGTTTTGTGCAACGATTTAGCTAGGCCAGTCGCACTCTGTCTCGTTGCGATCTGGTTTGTTGGAGGGATTGGAGGTCCTTGTCGAAGATCGGAGTTTTCTGGACTGTGTTCACTCTTGCTGATGCTTCGATTTCTCTTCTGATTTCTCAGTTCTCACTCTTTCTTACTCTTCGCTCTCTCTCTCTCTCTCTGGTATGAAGAAAGGACGATGAATGAAGATGAACAATGAAGAAGAAGAAGGGCTCGGCTTCAAGGAAACCTCTACTTTCGCCTTCCACACTCTGCCTGACTCTTCAGTGTCCCCATTCTCTCATATTTCTCTAATTGTTATTTCCACAACACCATCGCTGCCTTTTTTCATTTACTAAACACGCAACTTATCTAACATCTTTATTTTTTCTGTCAAATCATGCATCTGACAAGTTTCTCCTCTCTTGTTAATTTTATTAATTAGTTTTCTTGGAGTACTTTTTTATATTTTATTAATTATTATAAATTTTAAATCATTTTAGTACTAAATGTTAGTATGAATCCCAAGGAAACTGAGTTGGGGAAGAAGCATTGGCCACTTATTTGGCTTTTGGGGTGATGGGTCTTGTCACTCACCAATTTCAAAATCTGTTCGGTTCAATTTCAGCTTTCCTGTTTGAAATTTAACCTTTTTGTTCAAAATTTGAACTTACTTTCTACATTCTATCAACCTTTTTTTTTTAATTCTTTTATATTTTTATATTAATAACTCTGAAATTTTTATTTTCTCACCAGTTTGGCCCCGATTTAGTCCCGGTTTGACTCCGGTCTGACCAACTGACCCTTAACCTAGTACCCCGACCGGTTCAATGACCGATCCGGTTTTAATAAACTTGGATTTAACATACATAATCCAAAAAAATTTGTAAATTGCATATAAACTAAACCAACTTTAAATGCATAAGCTCAATGTCAGGTTATGACTTCTTCCCTTTTTTTTTTTGGAAGAAGAACCTTGCCTATTAAATGCATCATGAAGAATCACTCTTGGTCATAAATATATCACAGTGAATCCAAGAAGCAAAATAAATGCATGACAAAGAAAATAAATACATTTATTTTGAAGGACTCTTGTGGACTCACTTGTAGCATATAAATTCAAATGCTTTTATTGAGGATTTCTTCTCCACGAACGTTGCTGTTGCAAACAGCAAAAGTAACCTTAAAAGTACTTGTTGGTTAGTTGGGTAGGTCTCAAGTGCAAATATAATCTTCAAAATACAATATTCATTAACAATAGAGGAAACCACAAGAACATTTAATCCATTTCATTCAACCCATGAAAAACCCAGAACGATAAACAGGAAAATCAAAATGTTATATAACACAAAAACCTCTTATAGCTTGGTGTCTCGCCGTTTAGCTAAGGAACCAGAAACTGATTGTCAAGAGAGCAACGCAAAGCAGTGACAAAGCAACACACAAATACTGGAGATAGAACCTGAGTTATCACTTTCAGCGTAACAAGAGAAGTTCAGAGAGGGAAATTTAATTTTCCGCGTGACAAAGACATTTTTTAGAATTTTGGGATTTTATTAAAACCGGTTAATTATAAAGTATCCAGTCCTAAAGGTATACATTTTATTCATTTAATTTTTAAGATTGGAGGTTTAGAAGAATCTGGTCCTAACTTTTTACTATTCATTTAATTTTAAGACTAGAGTTTTATAAAATATCCGGTCCTAAAAGTCAAATACTTTTTAGATCGATTACTTATAAAGTACCCAGTCCTAAAGGTTCTCATTCGCATTACGAAACAACAAAAGAGAGGATTGGCTTTGGCGAGTGCAGCAGCAACTGAATGAAAATAAAGGAAAACTGGAAAATAAGCTTCTTTAATTACTGGAGAATATGAACAAAAAGAAGACACAAGCTTAATTCTTAATGCTTCTTACATTACTAGAGAAATGCATGTACACAAGGGAAGAAAGAAAAAAGAAAAACAAACTTAAAATTATCAACAACAAGAATCTAACTAAACATCCTAAAGCTTATTATCATCCAACGCCTTAGCGACATCAACGTGAGCAGCATTAATTTCCTGTAGGAGATCAGCAAGTTCCTGTCTTATTTGCATCAGTCACAATGCATCATTAGAGGAAAGAGGGGAGGGGTCAGTAGTAGGCGCGCTGGGGCCAGGAGGTTGGCGAATATTGTCAGAAGGTTGGAGAGGGGGAGCGAGAATTCATGGTCTGAAGGCTGGAGGGGGCTGGCAATCTCTTCATCATCCAAAATAACAATGGGTCCAAGACCCAAGACTCTTCCATCACAATAGAACGCACTCTCGCTTGATGCGTCCCATATAATGATCTAAAGAAGGCACGAGCATCAAGAGTACCGCTACGAGCGGTTATCTTGTATCTAACCATGGTTTGAGTAGTTGGGGCAGAGAGGTAGTGAGGAGTTAATTAAGGCTGAAAGATACGAAATGGATTGTGAGAATGGGATTCAATTGGTATATATATAATTAATAAATACTGTTAAGAGCGTCTTTTAGAGATACCTGGTCCTAAATGTACGTTTAAGACCGATCTTTTATAATATAGCCGGTCCTAAAAGTATATTATTTATTTTTCAATTCAATTACTTTTAAGACCGATATCTTATAATTTATCCGGTCCTAAAAGTCTATTATGTATTTTTTTTAATTCAATTTCTTTTAAGACCGATTTCTTATAATTTACCCAGTCCTAAAAGTTTTTTTTATTTTTTTATTTACATAATTTTTGTAATCCTCTATCGGTCGTATGATAACTTGCCCCCTGCCTAGTTCCAAAACTAGTTTATTAATAAAAGTGACATGAGCCTCAATAGACTCAAGATGGAGGAAGTTAGCGAGGGGCCTGCTGGGACCAGGAGATTAGGCAATATTGTCAAAAGGATGGAGGGGGAACAGGAACCTCTTTAACGTCTGAAGGCTGGAGGGGGGATGCAGACATGTCTTCATCGTCAAAAATAATAATGATTTCCACGATACAGGACTCTTCGTTCAGAATAGAACGTTGGAGGGGGGAGCAGACTCTTCGTTCAAAATAGAGGGTTGGAAAGGGGGAGGAGGCATCTCTTCATCCGTTCTACGCAAGCCGCGAGCACCAAACGTACCCCTGCGAGAGGTTTGCTTACATCTAACCATGGTTTGAGCAGAGACGACAATTAGGGAAAGAAGGGATTATCAAGACAAGGTGAGGGGTTAAGTTAGGGCAAAGTGGTCCAAAATGGATTAAATGTGGAATGACTTGGGAAAAAAATTGGAATTTAAGTTGAAATTTGTAAATTCCTTTAAGGCTGCATTTAACCAATCTCCAGTCCTAAAAATACTTTTAAGACCGACATTTTAAAATATCCAGTTCTAAAAGTCTATCCTTAATTTTTTTAAAAAAAAGTAAGAATCTTTTCTTATAAATAAATACCTTTAAGACCTAATTTGAAAAATGTCCAATCCTAAAAATACTTTTAAGACCTGTGTTTTAAAATATCCAGTTCTAAGAGTTTATTCTTTATTTTTTTAAAAGTAATATTTTTTTCTTAAAAAATATTACTTTTGAGAACGAATGTTTTATAATATCCGGTATTAAAAGTTCAGTCATTTCAAATTCCTCAGATAGCAGAGTCATATCATTACACTCTGAGTTCAATGAATGCTTCAAAGACTCTTTGGCTTTCAAGTAAACTTCCCAACTACTCTATGTGTCTCCTCGTATTCTTAGGACACTCCAACTATATATACGGTGCTCTATTTTATCCCCTTGTTACTTTAGTTTCTTCATATTCTTCTCCACTTCCTCCTTTTCTTGTTCAACCTCCACCACAATGTCTGCTCCACCACCACCAGGTCCTCTTTTTCTTCATCCTCCTCCCCAACTTGAAAGACCTCCTCCACTGCCATTGAATCCATCTATGGAGCAGATGCTGGAGCACTTGAAGGCCCACGCCGATCACATTGATCGACACTTGGGCAAATTGGTTGGGCTTATGCACACCATCAACTACAAGCTCAACATGGTACTCCATGCCAATGATGTGAAGTACCATTATTCTCAAGAGGACTCCTCTGATGCCCCGTCCTCTGACTCCTCCTCCTCTGGCAATGATGTGGAGGATTGATTTTCTTTTTTCTTTTTTTACATTTAATGTTTTTTTTTACATTTGATTTTTTTTCTTTGTAATAAAAAATCTAATGAAAAATATGTTTTAATTATGTTCCATGCATCTTCATTTCTCATCATCAAGTGGTCCATACACAGTAGTAAGGAAACGTAGTCATGCACGAACAAACAAAACAAAACAAAACAAAGTCCTCGTGATGTCCTTGTTGACATTGAAAATTAGCAGAATACAACGTTAAGAACAAACAAACACACAAAACATCATTTACATTGTTCAAACAAGCATACACACGAGGTTCTCTCGAACCCCCCTACAAGTGGTTGTCTTGAAAAGTTAAGATAACTAAATTATATTGACTTTTAAGACCGGATTTAACAAATATAACCTGTCTTAAAAGGCTACCATAAGACTTTTAGAACCAGCCCTTTACAACAAATACGGTCCTAAAAGACTCCCATATTTTTTTAAAGTTAAACGAAGAATTTCAGGACCAGACATTTATGAAACATTCGATCCTAGAAATCTCCCATATGTTTTACAGTTGAACAAACACTTTTAGGACCGAACATTTCTAAAACATCCGGTTCTAAAAGTCTCCCATAATTTTTTAAAGTTTAAATAAGACTTTTAGGACCGGACATTTGTAAAACATCCGGTCCTAAAAGTCTCCCATATTTTTTAAAGTTGAACGAAGATTTTTATGACCAGACATTTATAAAACATCCGGTCCTAAAAGTCTCTCATATTTTTTAAACTTGAACAGAGACTTTTAGGATCAGATATTTATAAAACATCCGATCCTAAAAGTCTCTCGTATTTTTTAAGACTTTTAGGACCAGACATTTATAAACCATCTGGTCCTAAAAGTCTAGCATTTATTTTTAGAAATTTATATATAGCTCATTTACAACATCCTGTCCTAAAGGTATAAGCACTAATAAATAGCTTTATCCGCAATGACATACATACATCAACCAAAAATGGAAAGCACCAATTTGTTGGAAATGAATAAACAAATTTATTATTTATCATTAAATAAATTGTATAATTGTTCATTTATAGATCGAAGATAATTGTTGCTACAACATATATTTACAAATGAATTCACAAATCATTAAACATTATTGTTTTGACTTTCCGAGGTCATTAGATCATACAGATATTCACAAAACACTTCGTGTACGTGCTCAATATCACCATCAGGAAAGGGGTCAGTACAGATAAACGTCTGTAACATCAAAGAAAAAAAAATATTAGTCATCCTTCCTTGCATCAAAGGGGTCAACGCACAGGCAAACAGATGCAATTCATCAAATACATTTACCGTTTTAGTGATGTTAGTCATTCGCTGCATGATAATATTATATCTGTGTGTCAAGATGTAATGGCCACATAAGTTGGACGTAGGTGGTTACTGACGGGTCTAAAAATGAACAAGAAATATATAAGAGCATATATTGTTTACTGACCAAGTTCACAAAGCAGTGTGCCAGTGTCCAAATATGTACTAACCTTTAGTATGATCCATGTAGGCTCTTTGACCTGAAACCCAAGCTTTTTCAAGACCTTCATTTGGAAATTCTTCATGGGCCTATTATCAAAATCACAAATTTATCAACAATGGTCAATGAAAATTCACAACAGACAAGTACTCAGTAATATGTTGCAAAATTAAGTGAATTCCAGACAAGAATTATGATATGTATCTATCGTTGTATGGTGCCAAGTAACACTTTTTCATATTGTTACACAACCTCCATGTTATGTATGATTGTTTGTTCGTTAAGGGTGGTTGACTTATGTACTGTGGGCACAAGAATCCAATATATTGGATTCTACCCTATTCTACCAATTAACAATGCATGAACCTACAATAATGACATCATGAAATTAGTCTATATGTATGTGTGTGTAAACGATGCATTTAAGTTATGTACTCATAGAAGAAAATACTTACTTTATAAACAAGAGAACAATTGCATTAGTAAGCTCCTGTTTATGAAACAGCAGGGACATTAAATCATCTCAGTCAACGAAAACCGGTTGCTTACTATGGAGGCCTACTTCTATATTGACAGGCCACGATTTAAATCCAAATTGTCCATTGAATACCTTAAGGACAATTTTGACCTTGGCACTCAACTTAGCTGTGTCAACAACTTCAGGAGGGTCTGGAGCTTCAGGAGGAGTAGAAACATGTACAAGCTTCACTAGCTACGAGATGAAGGTGGACTTACAATCACTCACAACGTTCATGTGATCAATTGGGAGAGGGACAGGTACATCATGATCACCTCTTCAACTAACACTCTGACTTCATCATCAGCCATTTGTTGGTGGTGTACAGTTGATCCCAAGTTGTAGACAGTTCCTTTTGCAACTAATTGTCTATCAGGATCCTCTACATAAAGGTCACAAGGTTCCTCTAACTATCCAACAATGCAACTCCCTTTAGTGCTCTGCTGCATAGGTGCAGGTGACTGTGGCAAGGGAACAGTAGCCTCTCCACGAGAGCTCACAAGCATCATCATTCCCTCCTTCATCTTGCTTAGCTGGGCTTCAAAATTTGCAATCAATCAAGCTTCTCGCTCCGCTGCTTTGGCCTCTGCTTCCTCATTTGCTTTGGCCAACGTATGTTCCATCTCCTCTTAGGTAACCATACTTTGTGTATGACATTTGAATTTACCAAAGCATTGCTTCGGGCCTACTCGTCCTCCAACTCCCCTTACACGCCCCACATGATCCGATTTTTCAGTCGCAACGATCAGAATACCATTCCTCCCGTCTGACATAAACGATCCCTCTACTTCTTTCTTTTTAAGATCTTCCTGTAAGATACAGATAACGAGAAGCTTAGTAATGAAACATGTTTAGTAACTAAAAAAACAATAACAATACTTACAATTCTTTCAGCAACTAGACGAGTTTGTTCACTCGTGTAAGCCCCGCTTGGCTGTTTGGCGAATATACAACCATAACTCTTCACGCCTTATTGGAGATAGCGGATCACATATCACAGAAGGATTGGATTCAGCTTCATCTTGCAATCTCTTTCGCTTGGCCGCCATCAACTCTTTTTCTTCCTTTTCATATCCACCACAAGACATTCTCTCGGGCAATCATTCTTGCTCCCAATAGCTTGTGCTTGTTCCCTTCTTTTCTATGAATCAAAATTGAAAACAACTATTAATTATGAATTTCAAACCATCTCACTTTAGAGAATTTCTGCTTGATATAAACCTCAAACACTAATCAAATTCACTTCATCAAGTTTCAAGACTTTGTCAAGGAAGATGTAGAATTGTATAAGAATTGGGAGAAACAGAGGAAAGGGAGTTGCAAAACTGTTGTAAACTCAGTCAATTCATTCATTCATCATAACCGGTTCCTACACATATTAGTCTAACCTCTTACATATAGTTAGAGGCGCACCGAAACCATTACACAATTAACATATTATTGAACTAACTAACAACAATGACTAACCACTACCTACTGTAACATAACCTTCCTAACTGACTAACGGCCTCATAGGAGATATTATGCCATTATTATTTCCCTAATTACCTACTTAGTAATATTTTTACCTTTTCATTGTTTACATATCAGACTTGCATAGAACAATAGCAAACTTTTACTGTATTACTCCATCTACAATCATGTTCACATAAGAACTAAGACATGCTCTGCTGATGCGGGACAAAGGATGGAAATGTATACTTCGATTCACACATCAAACTACCTAACTAACAAGATTAGATGAACACAATAACATTCAAATATCCCCACACATTAATAAGCAAACAGAAAATGGCAAAAAAAAATATATATATATATATATATATATATATATATATATATATATATACTCACCAAAGCTTCTAGAGTAGTCCGCATCTGAACAAATTGTTGCCAAGTTTGTTCATCAAGAAATGTATACTTTTCACAAGGATTAGGGCAAGGCTCACCAACTAGAACCTAGGCAAAAATATAGTTGTTAGCTAGCTGGGTCTTAAACTTCCTCTAGCGATCAGCACAATATGACAATGTCTTGTCTTTCAACTTCTGACTGTCAGGAACAGTGTTTATAAGTCGGATAGTGTCCCAAATAAGATCCTTTACTATGGCCTTGTCGACATTTTTCCACTCATCTGTCAAGATGCTAGGCTTGCTGCTTGCTAGTGTGCCAACAAAACTAAAATATGTGTATTTTTATTAGGGCCAAAAGGAGCCAAATTTTCATCAAACTGAATCTCGAGCTTTTCCCCGGCAGTCCAACTTGGCAAAAGCTCTTTCATTCGTGTGCCTCTTCTACCACAGCGTGCAGGGCAATTATGAGGCTCTTTGTGAGATGAACAGGGTTCGTTCTGACTCACACCAGTCACACTAGTAATTGTCGTTCCACGAACAGGACTCAAATCGTTTTATCTGTTCATTTTCTTGAAAGGAAGAGAAGTAATGCAACATGATGAGAGGTTCAGACTTTAGAGAGAGCAACCTAAGGTTTTGCGCGAAGAAGAATATATTTGGCGCTTTATTTGTAAGATCGGATGTATTAAAAAAAAGGTCTTAAAAGTTAACATTTAAGACTGGTCCTTTTAAACTCTGATCTTAAACGTAATTAATTTTTTGTTTATTTTTTTCAATTTTTTGTATTGGCCACAATTTAAGTCCGATCTTAAAAACTTTAATTTTAAGACTGGAGATATTAAAAAGCCAGTCTTAAAAGTTAACATTTAAGGCCAATTATTATTAAACTACGGTCTTAAAATTAATTAATTTGTTGTTTTATTTTTTTCAATATTTGTACCGGCCATAATATAAGTCCAGTCTTAAAAGTGGCTTTTAAATATATCCGGTCTTAAAAGTTTTAGACTTCTATATTTACATTTTTCCTTATATTTTTGGACCGGATAAAATTTAAATCCGGTAGTATGAGATTTCTCTAAAAAGTCATTGATATTTTAATATTTTTAATAACATTTTTAAGACCGGTTGTTTTGTATACCGGTATGAATAATATATTTAAGACCTATGAATAAAGCATCTGGTCTAACAAGTTCTTTATATTTACAAAATTGTCATCAGTCATACTTTTAAGACCGGCACGTCAATACTCCGGTCTAAACGAAGTGGTCTTACAGCTCTTTTTTGTACTAGTGGTAATTGTACTAAAATGGTAAGAGATTTTTTTTAAAAAAATAAAATAATTATTATTATTTGGTGTCAATATTTACTGTTTTTATAACTTTGACTAAGGTATAATTCAATTTATTAATTTTAATTTGATGGAACTCAGTTTTTTTTTATAGTTTAATCCATTTAAAATATTGATCTGTAAATTTTTAAAAATAAAATTATAAAAACTAAACTTATTTTATTAAAACTAAAGTACCAATGACATAAATAGCTGTTATGATAAGAATCATCAAGTTGTAGCAAATGAAAGAAAGGTGAGTTTTAAGCAAATTAAAACTATAGGTATTAAATTGTATAGAATTAAAGTTTGAGTAACTTAGAATTAAACTAAAAGACAAAAGCATAGGAACCAAATCATTAATTTTTTTAGTGAAAAACAAAAATCATTAATTTTTTTTTTCATGAAAACAAAGAATTCAATGATTTTAGCAAAATGGGAAGGAAACTGTAACACCCCAATTTTCAAAAGCGGAATAATTTTTTTTTCATCATCGGAGCAAGTAAGAGAGTGAGTAATTGATATACCATTAACTGTGGCGTATCCGTCTGTTCATAATGTACAGTACATTTATTGAGTAATGTTACAACGGTACAAGTCTAAAAGTAGGATCTTCAGTCGGGTCTCTACGCGTGCTGTTTACTCGGCTTACTCTTGTCTTCGGTTTTCGGTTCCCCAGACCCTGAAGCTATGGTAAGAGCTGAGGTTCAATACCCATTGAACCTCAGGTAACGGTTAACCTCATGCTTATGTAACAGTTATGTATGACAGATATTCATGACATTACAACAATAATCAATATAAAAACTCATAACAGATAATGGTACACAGCCACTGCATATGTTTGATATCTCTAGTCTGCACTATTCACCAGTGGCACGATGGTCTATCGTGTCCTCAGCGCTAGGAAAACTCAACGGCATTACCAAGATTGTAACCCGTATAAAGCTGAATGTATATGAAAAACTTTAAGACAGAGTCTTAATCTATGAATACATCTATCACATATAAAAGTACAATAAGTATCAGAGTTAGTGTTACAGTACGCTTCCGTACCTTCGTTGGTGATACCGATACGTTTTGTCGGTCAGACTATGATCACATTTATCCTATAATGGTAATATCGCATTTATTAATTCACAAATAATATTCTAATAGTTATCTTAGTCACTAATAACCATTTTACCCCTGGTGGAATTATTTTTCAATTTATTCCCCTTAAATTTCGTAAAAAACGCTAATTACAGCATTTAGGGTAGATTTTTCGCCTAACTTTGAAAAATCATAACTAATTCTAGCAAACTCGAAACGAGGATCTGTAAAATTCCCCGGACTCCTTAGGATGTCTATTTTTGAGAAACAATATCAGCTTTTACCCAGAATTCAAGAAAAGTTCCCAGATTTCAAGTGTTCATACGCTGCCCAGAATTTCCAGAAATTCGTAGCATAAACTTTGAGAATTTTTATCTCACTGTACAGAGCTCATTTCAACATGTTCTTTGCATATTTGAAAAGCCCTATAGGTCTAATTTAACCATGAATATTCCCATAATTTTTCAACATCATTTTCAACATAAAATATGAGCATTTCTGCCACTGACTTTAGAAATCGCCTACCGACAAAATTTCGCCAAAGTTTTGTTATTCTGATCCCCAACTTCCAGAAATTTTGCTAAAATACCTTCTTCATCATTTTTTCGAATTAAAACCAATTTTAAACTCAGAAAAACATAAAAACAACTTTATCTAGAGGATTTAAAAATCAAACAACAAAATAACTAAAAATTCAAAAGCTAGAGCTCAAGAACTTACCTAGAACTTTTGCTCCTCCTTTCTCCAAGACTCTCACTCACTCTTCCACTCTTAGAATCAGATGCTACTTGGGATTTTTGGTGTGAGAATTTGTGAAGAACTCAAGCTCCTATTTATAGGAGAAGGTTGTGGCTCTTTGGTAAATTTTTAAAACCTATTTCATCTTGTTTTTAAGCCATTAGATCAAGGTTAATATTGAAGCTTCTCATCCTAGCCTTCCACTCCCTCTCATCCGACCTCCCTCCCGCTCTCTTCCTTCATCTTTTTTTTTCCTTGCTCACCAAGGATCAAAACTTATTCATGAAGGTTGAAAACTTGCTCACCAAGGTTGGAAGCTTCCCCTTCTCCCACAAGTTTCAAGATGTGTTGAAAAAAACTACTTCCTCCCCAAGGCTCCAAGTCACACGCCCCACCCCTCTTCATCTTTCTTTTTTATTTGTTTTATGTTTTATTTAGTTGTTTAGGTAATATTTGGAACTACATAATTGGCCCTTTAATTATTGATTAAGGTAAAACTCCCTAATTGATGGTTTTATACATGCTATCTAGCTAATTAAGAACCTTAATATTATTGCCTTAATTTATTGTAACTCAATCATCCACTAATTGTTTGTAATGTTCCATAATTAGTTTAAGCATTTTCACACCCTTTTATGGTTTATTTTTGATGATATAAAAACTACATGTGAATATTTTAATTCATGTAGGTTTAATTGTTTATTAGTTATTGGAAATTTTCTCTAATTAATTTAGGTATTTTTATGGCATTTTATGACATTTTATAACCCCTAATTGAATTTAGAGAGTTGGATTTGCCTTATTAAATCCTAAGGAAAATTTACCCAAGAAAGAAAATAAATACACTACAGAATTAGAGACAACATATTCTCCTATTGTCAATAGGTCCTATTTTATATTTTTGTTTAATCTTTTGCTTCTTAATTTATCACAAATCTCGCCCCTTATTATACCCTTAGGGATTGTTAATTTAATTCAAGTTATAATCCCTAGTATAGTGTTTTAGTTGTTACAAGTCTTAATTATAATTGTATGATTGATTTATTACATTAATTATGATTTTTTTTTTGGAAATTCATTTGATACTAATATTGAACCCTTACTACCCTTTAATATTTAATTATGTCCAAATATTCCAAATTGTTTATCAATATTTGCCATTAGATTAATTATGAATGTTAATGCAAATAATCCAGTTAATATCAATTTAGTTGCCCAACAATTATTGACAATTTCTTTTAATTTGTTTGGGTATTTTAATAACATTTTATGGCCATTTAGAAATAAATAGGAACTATGATTCAATGTGATAATTATAGGGTATTTCATTCCCTTTAATATCTATTATTTTCATTGCTATCTATCTCTTGTACTTAGGCTAAAATATACCCTTAATAGGTAGTTACATGTATTCGTCACTAATCTTATTTATTGCAGGTTCATTTGTTCATTTACTAATTTGCTTTAATATTTTTAAGTGGTTTCATAACCTTTGGTTATAAATTAATTACTAATTTATGTGTTATTTTCTTGCCTAATGACCATTCAAAATAGTTTTTATTTTATGTGATTTACTATAGCCTTCAATATGTAGTCTTATAATTGACCATTGGTTAATTAATTCCAAAGTGGAATTTAGATGAAAATATAACTAATAGATTATAACAAATCCACCTTTGTATTTTATTTTCTAAGATATGATATTCATATGAGTTATTAGAGTATTTTATGATCTCTAAAAAAATATTCAAAAATTTGGGTCTTTGGTTTATTTAATTCTAGGAGAAAATCCCCTAATTTAAATTAGATTAAGTCATAATATCTTTGAGACCACATATTCACCTATTTTAATAGGTATCATTTATCAAAATATAGTGATTATGCTAAATATGATTTTTAGGGTATTATAGAAACCCTTATTTTTAATTGTAAAAATTATAGGAACATACTTATAAAATTAAAGTTCAAAGCCGAATTAAAATTATAGAAACCAAATCAGTATTTTTATTTATTTATTTATTTATTGAATAAGAAAAGGAAACCTCAATACAGAATATTCTTTCCCAGCATCTATAAATAATCAGAGCCAACTCTGGAGAACGCTGGGAAAACATGAAATCATTAATTTTACTTGTAAAAACAATAGAACTATGGGATTTTGGCGCATTTGTTTTTGATACGGATGAGCCCTTATCAAATAAAAAAGGGTCATCTGTATTTTTGAAACCTTTACACATAATGTAAAACTAGTTAAGGGAGCCACACCTTTTAAAGTAACTCGCTTTCAGTATGGTTGGAACAGGTTTCTTCTTCTTCTTTTTCTCGTTACATGTATAATTTTTTTGTTGCATTCATTCTTTCTAACCCCATACACATAGTTGGGGGTCCAGATAAGGATTTGTAACAATTAGATTATGGGCGGATTGCATATGGATTTGCCCGAGCAAGTTCGAAAACTGGTCATCCATATTCAAAATGAAATCTACTAGTTACATTTGTGATTTTTTTTGTTGCAGTCACTTTTTTTAACCCCAATACACATGGTTGGGGGTTCGGACAAGGATTTATAATGGTTAGATTTTGGGTAGATTACACATAGACTTTTTAGTGTTGGGCACTTCTGAAGTAAAAGTTCGTTGGCCAATCTTCGCCTTAGATAACGGACATTTTTTTTTTTAAACAGCGTTGTGCTTACTTTACATTTTTAAAAGTTTTTTGTGCTGACTACAGATTATTAAAAGTTTTTTTAATATTTTTAATCCATTTAAAAGTTATTTGAACTAGGCTCTCCTAAAGTAAAAATTTGTTAGCAAAAATGCTCCTTAACCCTAAATAAATTCATCATGATATATTTTTTAATTAATATAATAACTAGCTAGCATGCTCATCTTCTCAAAATCCCTCATGTTTATTTTTCAAAAATCGACTTTTTTTTTTGGCCAAAATATGAGACCTATTTAGTAATAAGAGAGAAGAGAGCATAGAAGCAAAAGCATTCAAAATATCTTGCACAATGCATAAGGCTGCACCTCCATTTGCAATACAAGAATCAACCAAAATAGTGCAAATCCACTTTCAACATTGCTTCACCATTAGGCAAAGGCCAGTGCTCGAGTCGTCACAACCTAATCAGATTTGTAAGTCACTCATTGGATTAGCTTAAATGAATAGAAATTTTATGCTATACCATATAACTATTTAAAAGGAATTTTGTTTCGTAAAGTAAAAAAGTCATTATTTTGAAAAGTCCCAAACATCCAAGTAGTTTTATCAGTAGAAGACCATTTAGCATCTCTACATATTACTCTTCCCCATCGTTTTCAAGATTCTTATAAGATATTTTTGGTAGTTAAACAAAACCTTGTGTCAAATATTTATCTCTTGTCCTCTCCATGTAAACCTTGTGTTTACTTGCAGAGACTCAAAGAGGGTAAGAGAAGTAAGAGCCCGTTTGGTTGAAAGAACTCAGGGGAAGTTCCGGGAACTTAATACAGTTCCCACGCCAAAATCATGTTTGGCGCACCTGTTCTAAAGAACTCAAATTCCTGCTAATGTCCATGTTCCCATAAACGTGGGAACCTCAGTTGCTTCAAAAAGTGGCGGGATCCTGAAAAACTACCCGGGAGAGTGAAATTTGTGACTAAAACGCCCCTCTCAAATTATAAATCACAATCGAGCTTCGAGTTGGAAGAACGAGGAGGCGAAAAGAAGTTTGAGAACCTCCGCTCCATCAAGAAGTGTTGTTTCAGATGCGAGCTGACCTGACTCCGGTAGAAAGGGAACTGTAACATCCCAATTTTTAAAAGCGTTTTCACAATAGTTTGATCGGAGTAGAGCATCGGAAATATTTAAATTGCAAAGTAACTGATAATCATCCACTGTAATATATTTGTAGGCTGATACAAAAATTTCGAGTGACTACGTTGTTAAGTACATATCTAAAGAATTTTCTCCAGCCAGTCCTTCTGCTTGCTGCTTACCTTTGTCTTCGATCCTATTCACCTCGAATCCTGAAGCTATAGTAAGAGCTGAGGTTCAATACCCATTGAACCTCAGGTAACGGTTAACCTCATGCTTATGTAACAGTTATGTATGACAAATATTCATGACATTACAGCAAAATTACATCTCAACAATACTGATAAACACAGTCACCACATATTCATATCAAACCAGTCTCACCACATATTCACATCAACCAGTCTGCACTATTCACCAGTGCCACGGTGTACATCCATGTCCTCAGCGCTAGGAAAACTCAACGACGTTATCATGACTATAACCCGTATATAACTGTATGTGTATGCCCAGCTTTTCTTTTTAAACAGAATCCACAACTTTTCAGAAACAGTGTCTCAGACTATCTATCACATATAGGTATACAATAAGCATAAGAGTTAGTGTTACAGTACGCGTCCGTACCTTCGTTGACGAAAAATGGTACTTCTGACGGAAAACAGCACGTTTGACAGCGGTATAACAGCGGTACGAGTTCACAAATATCCTATAGGGATAATATCACATTTATCAGTGATCAACATCATAACAGGCATTTTAGGTACAAATTACCATTTTGCCCCTAGTTTGACTAATCGGCGAAATTTCGCCAGAGCTTCGCTATTTTGACTCTAATCTTCCAAATGTCGACATATCTCTTTTCCCCATATATATTTGAAATAAATATCATATTTATCCCTAAAACATGATATCTAAACTTACTTGGAAGATTAAAAACTAGCTAGCATTTCTAGTATAACTACCGCAACAATTACGAAAACTAAAGATTAGAGACCGAAGAAATTACCCAGGGCTCCGCTACAATTTTCTCCGGGCTCCTCCTTCTCTCTTGCTTCTCTCTATTTTCGAAATCTCTCTTGAGTTTTGGTGTGAGAATTTCCAAATGGATGAAGGCCTATTTATAGGGAAAAATGTGCACTATTCATGACTTTATCATAATGAATTCTAGCCATTGGATTTAAGCTTTTACACATGGCTTCATCTCCACCATCCAATCCACCTCCTTACCTCATTCTTCAAAACCATGATGTCATCAAGGTGATGTCACTCATTCACTTTATGAGTCTTTACCGATAAAGTTCCCTGTTCGGTGTTCTGATCGCGTAAGTTTGCAAAATCTCAAAAATCCGGGAACACAGCCTTGAAGTTCTATTCTTCCTCTTTGGAAATATCTGAGTTAACTAAATTTTTGATCCCATTCAGAGTATTTCGTAACTTGTCGAAGATTCTAAGCCGAATGCTGTCGGTTACGGAAATTACTTCGGGTGACACCAACTTCGGGACAAAAATTCACTGATTCATAATATGTCCAGTTGTTTTCTAATTAGTTCAAGGATTTTGAGTTATGATTTATTTTCCATTGGTTCTCACTTTTCCTTATCTACCCTTTGCTTACAAAATATCTTTTCATCTGACCTGTTATTCGCCCCACCGGTTACGGAAATGACTTCCGCTACCACCAACTTCTGGACAAAAATTCACTTGTTTGTAATATGTCCTGACCTAAGAAACCTAGTTCACGGTTTTCTAGATAGGATTTAATTTCTATCGGTTCTCATTTATCTTGTGTCTTAAATTTATCCTAATGGTTTTTATCTTACCATTTAATTAATTAACCATTAATCCCTTTATTACCTATGCTTACATCATCTTACCCTAAAAGTCTCCTTTATCATCATTCAAATTTCCCCTAAAGTCTCTACTAATTAAAGCTTTGACTATGACTTGCCTATGGTGTAGTTTATCATTGTTTAATTAAATTAATTACTCCATTTCAGTTTTTCTCCTTGCAAGAACCGTATACTCCCCCCTTTACTCTATTATTTCATGTTTTCATTTCTATTAAATTATTTAAAAAGAATCCTCTCATTGGTTAATTCATTATCACATGGATTAAGCTTTATGATAATTATTTAAAGCCTTTAGATCTAGCTTTATGAGGTTTAATATTGGCCTTCAATTTATGCTAATATCTTATTGGTCCAATTAATTTCCATGAGGATTAAGAATATTTTCTTAATTTATCATTGGCCAACTCAATTTCACAAGAATTAATATTAGTTATTAGTTTAATCTCAAGATGAAATTATGTAGGTTCCAGATAAGTCCTTATATTTTCTCTAAGATAAACACTTTTCAAGACACAATTTATTTTGTATAGATTTCCCTTTACTTGTGTCTTGATTAATTTAATTCTCATAGGATTTATGCTCAATTCTTATTGGTGGATTCCAAATTAATATTGAATTAAGTTTATTTCTCTCTCTCACTCACTAGACACACACACTCACAACAATTGTACACACACACATGCACAACACTTTCCTCTTTCCTATTTATCCTAAGTACACTATCACCTTCCATGCATTAATGGTCAATTAATCCCCCTTATCTCATGGGCTCTATTTTTATATTAATTATACCTTGATTATTTAATAATAAAATTCCTCCAAACTTCCCCATCTATTCCGTCGACATACTCCACCATTTAATATGTTATTTCATTAGCAAATATCTCTTAGTTGACACTTCTAATTGGCTAGTGTGTTTATTTGACTTTTCAACCCAAAATTATCATCTCATCCCATTCATCCTTATAGATGAACCGTAGCATTTTTGGGGCTGATTCATTTAATTAAGTTTACCTTGATTCAATCTTCCCATGCATGAGCCACTTATGTGGACTTTTCAACTCTAATATACAATGATAAATTCTCATTTCTTCTATTCCTTCCTTTTGGCTAGAGTTGGTCGACATGCACAACATGTTGAAGTCTTGGATGGTTTTATTTGTGGCATTAATCCAATGATTCAAATGCTCCAATTGGTCTAATTAATTATTTAAAAATTAAGGCTTATTAGGCAAATATTATCTCATTCTCTTTGGCCTAATTATTTTCAAGATATTATTTTAAAAGGCTTGGCTCTCATGGCTCCAACAAGGCTATTTTGACTTTAATTACTCCATGGGAATTAATTAAGATAATATCTTAGATTTTGTTACAAACTTTATCTTGTATATTATCCTCTTCCACTTCATTGATGATCCCATGTGCATCTTATCTTAAGTACATGATCATCTCTCCAATTTGTCTCCCTTAATAAATGCTTGTATATGCTTAAATTAACATGTGTGTGTTTGTTTAATATTAACAATTCATTTTCTTTTCTTCCATCGACATGAACCGTGTAGCCCTTGTGTTGCTCATCAATTTTGTGTTTTAATTTCCTCACAATATCTAGAAGAAAGGTTCTCATTGACTAATTTTTATTTCACAAGGATTACACTTTATGAAGTTAAATTAAAGCCTTAGGATTTAACTCTACTAGATTTAATCCAAACCTTCCATATCTAATCTTAATTAACATTCTTAATAAAGTAGTTAAGTGTAATTGCCAAAATATGATTGGTTCTAAGATTAATTAGGATCATTAGGAACTATTACTATGTTAATCCTAATCCTTCACTAGCCATTGTTTCTTAATTAAGGTAATATATCCTTAATTATGCCTTTAACATATGCCACTAAATTAATTGTGAATGTTTATGGAAATAATTCAATTAATGTAGATTTAATTATCTACTAATTGTTGGCGATTTTCTTTAATTGGATTAATTATTTTCTCCCAACTTTTGGGTTGACTTTGGTCATTTATGCACCATGCATTAATTTAAAAATCATAGGGCAATTTATGGTCCCTAAAATAAAGTTGGATTTTTGCCTCTTTAAATTCCAAGGAAAATAAACAAATAAATTACTAAAATTAGAGACAACATACTTTCCTATTTTAAATAGGTATTATTCGGCCAAATTATAATATTTAAGAGATTATGAATTTTGTGGTATTTTATGATCCCAAAATAAAATTAGAGAATTTGGTTTTTGATTATCTTAATTGTTAGAGAAAATTCCCTAAATTAACATAAATATGTTACTTAATTTTGAGACCACATTTTCACCTTTTTTTTTAAATAGGCACTATTTATCAAAATATAATATTTATGATAAATATGAATTTTAGGGTATTACAGGAACTACCTTCTTCTGAAATTACTCTTGCTTCTTCTTTTCCTCCTTCTTCTTCTTCATTCTTTAATCTGTTGTTTCCTGAAATTACTTTTTCTTCTTCTTTAATCTGTTGTTTCCTGAAATTCTTCTTCTTTCTTGTTATCTCTTCCTGGGTATCAAGCTCACTGGTTTTCTTCTTCTTCTTCTTAATGAATCAGGGATCGGCTAATTGGTAGGGTCATTGGCATTTGAACTTTGCATTTCTTGTTATCTCTTCCTGGGTATCAAGTTCGCTGGTTTTTCTATTGTCCATGAATGGTTGGCAAGTTTTATGTTTCCATGATTCTTTGAACTTTGCGTTTCTTGTTTTTCTGCTGATATGCCCTTCTGTCATATAATAAGTTCGAAAGTGTGTACTCGTAAAGTTTGTAAGTTCGAACTTAACACTTACGTTCGAACTTTACGCCTATGTTCGAACTTCTTCATGTTGCTCTATAACATCAGTAGCATTGATTTTTATACTGAAGTTTGTTTTTAAGTAACTCTGTTTTTTCTTACCAACGTAGTAATTTATTTCATCCACTTCACAATTTCAGGGTTTTAGTACTGAGTAATTTCAATTTTTGATTTTTCCTATCAAAGCAGCAACTGGATCCATTGTTCACTAATCCCTATTCCTCTTGCAATATTCATGTCCGCACAAGATTGGTTCATTTCGATGTTGTCCCCCTCTTTTTCCTTCAATGTCAATTCGACGTCCTTCACACCTCCACCAGCCGTTGTGATCGTCGCGTCGTCGCGGTTTCAAACCGAATTGAGCTCTCCACCAATTCCCTTTCTCCTCAAAGACGCGATTCCATTTGCCTCTGTTTCTGTACAAGTTGCAAGATGAACCAAAAAAAAAAAAGTTATCTGGGTTGTTTTCCCTGGGAGCATTAAGGGAATTTTACCTAACTTTCCTACTTAACTAACATCCAATTCTTCAAACCAAACAATTTATCTTCCCTCAACTTAATTAAATTCTCATGTCTACCAAACAGCTCAAATTTTTAAAGTTCCCTCTCAATCTTCCCTTCAATTCCTTTCCCTTCTTTAAGTTTCTTTCCCTCCTTAAAAGTTCTCTGAACCAAACGGGCCCTAAGAGACAAACATGATCCCAAAACCTTAAAAAAAAAACATTAAAGATGAGCGAATATTTTACTTTGACCAAAGTGGAGAGCATGTAAACTAATTAACCTTTTAGAATAAGAAAATACAGGAAGAACAAAAAAAAAATATCATGCTTCTTTATTCACTGGTTTACGAAGTAAAAAAATAATACCTCTTTGCTCATATGGGAAAAGATATCGATCGCTCTCTACACAAAAACTTTCATTGTAACTTGTTCATTTGCTTGAATATTCGAATATCATGACGACAAGGGCATAATGAGGAGAGTTAGATTGAACAAAGGATCAAGCTAATCAAGTGGATGTAATTGATTGGATCCCATTACACAGCAAAAGAAAATATTTCTATCAAAGGTTTTTTTTTTTTTCACCCCAAATGACGAAAAGTCTCATAAAGGAATCATCAACTGCTTAAATACTTATCTAATTTTATTAGATTAAATGGCAAAAAAAAGAAAGATTAGATTAAAGAAGTTAGTTAAATTAAATAATATATGATATGTATTTTCTAAAACACCATAATCATTTTCTTTAACTCCCTCATTCCCTCTCCTCCCTAATTATTGTTGCAATAGGGGTAAAATAGGAAAATATTGACAAATATGTCTTATATTTATGACCAAAATCAACTCCCCAAATATATCTTATATTAGGGATCTAATAGAGTATTAATTTTTTTTAATTTAATTTTATATGCTAATAATTGTTCAAATATGATCTAATTAACTGTACCTAAAAATTGATCTAATTAATATGTATAAAAAATATTCAAGATGAAAAAAATTAGTTAAATATATAATGTCATGGCTTAAATTTCCATTAGAACAATGACATTGATAATACACACATAGTGGTACACTGCTAAAAACATACTTTTTTTTTTTAACACAATATCCTCTTATTGAAGGTAGATTAAAGTTTGAACCATTGTGGGGTGCTAGATCTAGTTACCTTATGTGACAGGGATTCAAATATTAATTCGCGTTACACATACACATATTGAGAGGGCTAAGTCAAGCGCCTCAGAGGCCTGTGTGTGTTTGTATGTGTATGGATGGCCTTGCCCATATGCTTAATAAACTTGATGCAATGCTTGACAATCCAAACAAGAAAGGCCAATAGGACATATCCAGCAACCAGTGCAATCAGTACCGGCCAAGTGCGACCCACCCTGCCGAGCATTTTATCGGTTTGTCTGGGGTTATCAAGAAGTAGGCAAAGAAGTAGGCCCTTACCAATGCTGTGAGAGTTATAAACATCCCCATAGATAACATCCACATCACTACCTTATTCTTCAGAGGAAGTCCACTTATCAGCAACAGTGTTACTCCCAGAGACGCAACGAATGCTATTGTATTGTGAATTACGAAGTCGCGAAAGGCTTCTTGATATCCAAAAGCAAGTATGGCTTGCCCAGGACATGCTAGATCACCCATCACCTCCGAGCAATCTAAGAATGAAGAAGAAGTGTTGTTTGAATCATGTATGCCTTGTTGAATGAAGCCTCCTGGAGGGTTCAAGACAGATTGAAAGGTCATGGTTGAGATCACTGTTGCCACCGTACTCAGATTCCCTCTCATCTCTTCTAACCATTCTCCATTATGCTTAAACCATTTCCCCATATGCTTCACCATCTTTCTCCAACACTTCTTCTTCTTCCCAGTTTCCTCAGCAGCATCACTAGTTGCTGCTGCTTGTGGATTCATGTCTGTTTCTTTCTTGTCACTTTTGAAGCCATTGTTCATGAGCATGATTTGTATTTCAAGACTGTTAAAGTCCTTTGGAATCCAATCAACTATGTCGCTCGCTGTGAATCCCATCTTATTCTTCAAGACTGATGCCTCTTGTATTTTAGGAATTGACACCAGGTACGGTACAGTCTGACCCCACCAATCAACAAGACAATATATGTATAATGTTGGAAGAAACATATTTCTATTAATTAATTAGGAGGCCCACATAGAATATATAATCCAGAAATTTAGATTTGCTAAGCATGGAGTTAATTTCAAAAATATGATTCCTCCCCGAAACTAATTTTCTTAACTCCATTCACTAATCTACCGCAATGTTCCTATGAACTGAGGATGTATATGCCTACACAAAGTTGGAGTTAAGGGTGTCAAACTCATGTGTTTGGTGGGGGCCAGGAAATGATGTTTTATGTATATAGCTAAAGAGATCGATGTAAATTAGAATTTAACTCATAAAAGAAAGCAAAAGTACCTCAGCATGCTTGAACATGATCGCCAAGTGGAGAATAGTGTTGCCATCCAAATCTCTCCAATTGAGTAGCTCATCACAAATCTGAAGACTTGAATCCACCAAAGCTTTGAGGATGTCCAAGTGGTTATATGTCACGCACAAGTGCAAAACAGTCTTGCCTTTGTGAAGGATCTTCAAAGACTCGGGCTTTGCACTAACAAGCTCTGTAACAACCTCTAGTCTGCCTCTTATTACAGCTACGTGCAATGGAATTCTGCCTTCTTTATCAAAAACCAAGCAAGCCTGCTCGTAAGCTGTCAAAAGCTCCTTCACGATGTGGATATGGCCTTCTGCGGAAGCTATATGAAGGGCAGTGCTTCTAAAGGAATCTAACTCAGTGGCAAGATTAGGTTTGTGAGCAAGAAGGGTTTTTGTGAATTCAAGATGGCCAAGTGAGGCCGATATGTGCAAAGGAGTGTCAATGAAAGTAGTTCTGGAGTTGATTCTGTGAAGAAGAAGAGGGTGTTGCTGAATCAGCGCCCTCAAAGTTGGAAAACACCCATGGTGCGATGCTTCATAAAGAACTCTGATAATTTTCTCTTCTTCTTCATGATGATGATTATGAGGATTCTCCATTTCAATCTGCTATGTTTCTTGTTAGGGCATTCGCTTGTACCGTATGTCACAATGAAGTGACGATTAAGAAGCAACAAAACCCAGCGTGTCCGACATTTTTAAGGATAAACGCGTAAAGGACGATAAAAGTAAGGTAAGAGTTAATGTGTATGTTGCCGACATAAGTTTTACGCTAGGAAGCATAAATAAATATTAAACAGAGTAAAAGTACGAATGGGGAAAAAATACCAATAAATAATTTAAAATGGGATAAATAGCACAATCCCATCAACTTCAACCGGTTGTGTTATCTTTCCTCTAACGTTTCTAACATCGCACCAAATGGCGGTTAGGCTAATTTTAATGTCATTATGTTAGTTACTAAATTTCAATTATTGATGGGTATTTTTACTCCTTTTAAAACTTATTTGTATTGGATGCTCGTTACGTAAAACTTAAGTTATTTACCTAATCTAAACCTTAACCTTTAAAATAATATGAGTATCATGCAGTGCAAAGGAGCTTTTGATGTGGGCATAGGAGGATCATGATCTACTTAACTGAATAAGATTTGATTGGATTCAAATATTAAGACGGAAATGCTATTTTACTCTCAGTCATGATTCTCTGTATTCTATTTTATTATAAGTGGTCAATTACCCGTAATTTCTTATCTTTATTATAGATATCAACTATCTTTAACTAACTCATTTATTACTATTTATTTTTTCATTATGCCCTCATTTTTAACTCTTTTAAATCTATATCATTAAAGTAGGGACAAAATTAAAAGCATCTATCAATTTTTGACTAATTTAATGATTTAACTTTCTTTTTTTAGTCAGTGACTAGTATTAAGAAAATACTTAGGATGGTAAATGTTTTTTAAAAAAAAAAAAAAAAGTTCAACAATGTGCCTTTTTTTTTTTTTTTTGCTAAAGACAATGTGCCTTTTCTTACCAAAACGGTGCAGTGCAGTTTGGGAGAAAATGACAGTTGGGACTTGGGAGGATAAGAGAAAGGAGGAAAACCGCGTCCAACGTGAGTGAGCTGGCGTGGGGCATTCGGAGTTGCGATGCACTCACTGTCACACATTAACCTGTAAATAAAGACATTTACAATTAAAAGAAGTCCGCCAAGAATAAAGAGATACCACGGTCCACGGGGGGAATGTCCAATGACGTTGATGGAAAATGGAAATAAAAACCGAAGTTTTTCTTTTCTTTTCTTATGTGAAATGATTAATCTGCATCCTTCCTTTGTTGCTTTGCTGTCATGTAGAAAGAAGTTTTAAATTTTGATTTAAACATGTCAGTTATATAAGTTGTATATACACATCTATATCTCTTTTTCGTTTCTGTCATGAGCAAACCCTAAAAAATGAAATTAGTCCATGTTGGTGTCATTAATCTGATGTGTTTCGCATTCTTGAAAGTTTGGACTCTCTTTTTTAAGGGCAGCAGTTGCAACTTCCTTAAACATGAAATTAGTCCTCAAACATGAAATTAGTCCATGTTGCTCTCATAAGTAGTCCATGTTGCTCTCATAAATATGTGATCAATCTTTTGTCCTTGTGATATAAATGCTGATAACGTGTTTCACATCCTTTCTGTGTGAGTAGGTACACTTTTTTTTAAGGACAGAAGTTATAATGAACTTAAACATGAAATAATGGTTGCTATTGTCATTAGTTAAGGTTGAATCTTGGTTAGCTTTGAAAGTCTTTCTGATTAAAAAAATTGATATTCTAAAGTCATGGGCATCATTGTTACTGTTTGGTGCAACTCTTATAGTTGAATTAGAGGTCTTCCAATGGATTTAGTTAGCTCCAAGGGAAACTCCATTTCATTTTAGGGCACAAAATCTTAACATCTGGGAATTAGTTCAATCTTAACAAATTATTAATGGTTGGATACTAATAAATCAGGATAGAAAAATCAACTTAAAATTTCATATAATTCATTCCCAATCTATTAACCATAATTAGACAAACACAAATTCTGAGAGAATCATGAGAAAAGAAAAAAAAATGGGATTTTTTGGTCTGCCAGAGATTAATGTTAAAGAAATATAGAATTTTAAGTTTTGTTCTGGTATAATGATAGTTTTAAGTAAGGACAATATAAGTTATAAATTTATGATTATGTGGCACATCTTCATTAAATTGTGCCAAAGTATAAATACAAAAACTATTTAAATACTTAAACCAGAAAATTTAAGTTTTAATTCAGATTAAAGTTAAAATTGAGGTGCCTAGTGGGAACCGCAAACAAGCATGTCAAACGCAATAATACACTTCCTTTCAAAAGAAGTTTATTGTCAGCCATCATATCAAATAAAAACGAATTAAATATAATGCTTCCCTTAAGGCTGCCAGTTGTAAATGTAGTGGCCCTAATTTAAGACGTGAAGTTTGAAAGCATTCATGGAGCAGTGGAGTTTGAAATTGAATCCGTCGTACACCAGAGGTCATGTGGCTATCTGCCAGTAGCCAGTAGCCAGATTGCATCAGGGATAAGGATTGACCGGGAAGAAGTGCAATGTGTTTCAGACTCATGCGTATCCACCCCCATGGGCGCAAAACCTTTTAGGTTTGAAAATTTCTGGTTTTCTTTTTGGAAAATCGGTCCAATTAAATAATATAATCTTGAATAGGGTCCAAAGAACCTTCATAGAAAAGGCCCTAAAACCTTTACTACCCATTTGTTATGAAGAATTAGTAGAGAATGAAAGAAAAGATTCCAATCTTTTTATGGATTTTAGATGTTTGGTAGAGAGAAAGTTCAGTCAACATCTTTCAGTAATTACTTATCTTCCCTTATCTGAGAGAAGATGCTTTCCATTAGAAAATAGAAGGAAAGTTGCAATCTTCCCAAGAAAGTGTTTTTTTTTTTTTTTTTCAGATTTACCCCTAGAATTCAAACTTGGTGGGAAGTTCAAATTTGGTGGGAAAGTTTAAATTTGGCGGGAAAGTTCAAATTTGGCAAATTTTTTTTTTTTTTTACGAATTCGAACTTAACAAGAATATATTTTTTAAAAATATATTTTAGCAAAAAAAATATTTTTTTTATTTTAAATTAATTTCTTTTGAGGGTAAAATAGACATTTCCTAATTCTTTACCAACTACCACCTCTTTATTTTTTTCCTACCAAATAACTCAAACCATCTTCCCTCATCTTTCAAATCTTCCTTTTCTTTCCTTCCCCACCAATTCTTTGTAACAAACGGGTCCTTAGGTTCTGTTTGGTTTGGGGGTAGGGGAGGGTAGGGGAGGGGAGGGGAGGGAAAATATTTAAAGGAGAGGAAAACTCTTGTGGGCCCTACCACAAATAACTTTTCTCTTCTTTTCTCTTCATTTTCCCTCCCCTACCTGATATTAAGTTACAATACGAGATTACATTGATGCCCCTGAGATTAAAAAAGAAAAATGAATGTCTTCATCTTCACCCCTCTCCTCCTTCCTCCACTCTGCACAAACCTGAGAAAGATTGGAGTGCGGTGGAACTAGAAAGTAGAGCTCAAATCTTCATCTTTCCACTACAAAAAAACCGGCTATTTGTGGCGGTCAAAATAGCCCATTTGTGGCGGTTATTGGCGTGACAAATGACATTAGTCGCGGTTAGACGAACCGTGACAAAAACCAATGAAACAAACATATTTGTCGCGGTTAACAAAAACCACTACTACATGCAAATAAACTGCTACTATAATTGTAGCGGTTAAAACATACCGCCACTATATATGGCTAAGCTGACAACTTATATACACTACTGTCGCGGTAAAAAAACCGTTACAAAATGAAAAAAATTTTGGCGCCTTTTTTTATTTTACATTTGTCGCAGTTACATAACCATTACAAAATTGTCCAAATATCTGAAAAAGTTTACCGCCATAATATTTGTCGCGGTTGGTAACCGCCACAAATAATTCCCGCCAAGATTTTTACAAAAAGTTTTGGCGCCATTTTTGACATCAGCGTACCATTTTGTAGCGGTTTTAAAACCGCTACAAAGTGGTGAAATTAAAAAAAAAATTATTTCACAATTCTTATAGTAATTAAAAAATGTTAAATTATTATCTCATTTATATTTTTATAGAAAATGATACTAAAATATAATATTTGATTGTATAAGGTAATATAAATATGGAAAATAATGAGAATATTTAAGAATAATAACAATAACTGAGTTAGTAAAAATAAAATGAATTATAAAACAAAAGTGTGAGAAAGTAGATCGATGAATAAGTATATGAAAGTAGAAAAAAAGTTGAAAATTGAAAAAATGTACCTGTAAAATAAAAGAAGTTAATATCAAGAGGGTAGAAGAAAAAACAAATATTATCAAGAGGGTAGAAGAAAAAACAAATATTATCAAGCTGAGTGACACTTACCCGATTCAAACACTTTGCCTCGTTGAGAAAACGTAAAAATATGAGAGAAGATGGAGAGAAAACGTGTGCAGGAATTAAAATGGGAGCATATTGAATGTGATTTGGTGGGGTTATTTATTTTGATCTGAGCGTATAATTTTGTAGTGGTTGAGGTTGCGTTTTTTGTAGCGGTTTATTTTAGTAGCAGTTTTGTTATGTTTTGTAGCAGTTTTTTATTTAGTAGCAGTTTTTCTGTTTTTAGTGGCGGTTTAAAACCGCGACAAAATACTATTTTGGCATTTTTAAAAAAAATAAAAGTAAATGAAGAGTAGGGATACAAATAACTTTTTTGGGTTTTTTTTTAAAAATAAAAGTAAAATGAAGAGTATGGATAATTTTTCTTCTCAATCTTCGTCGGCCTCCCTGCAAAGAAAGTTTGTATAAAAAGTTACGTGTGAGCTAATATAGAATAAGACATAGAAAAAATTTTTGAAGTGAAATTTTTAAATTTCATGTTACAGATATTAAAAGACGTACCGAACTACAGGTAAAGTGTCATCGCCGTCTGGGAAGAAGTTTTCGAAACTGGCGGGCTGGAGCGGCTCACAATCGTAGGCGACGTTCTCACCATCGCCCATGTCGTAAAGGTCCCGAGGCTTTAAGTGAATCACCATATTCCAATCCCTGTGCCTCTCATCGACGACGTAATAAACCTGATGGGCCTCTGAGGCAAGAATATACGGCTCGTCATCTTCAGATTGACCAGTGTGAATAGGGCGGGAGAAATTCACGGATGTGATGCCTAAGTCATCGGTCGTGTGTCCCCGGGACGTTGTCATATTCGCCCACAAACACTTGAACAGCGTCACAGAGAAAAGGCCTTGGTAAGTTATCCTGACCACATCAAGCAGCTTTCCATAATACGGGACGTCATCGAACTGCATGTTCCCGTCACTGCTGCTCGCATAACTCCTCGTCCTAAACGTGCCGTATACACCCGAGTTTTGGGTCAGCGATCCCTGATCTCGTGAAACCGTGCAAAACTTGAAGCCATTGACATTGTATGCTGTAAATCTTTGGGTGTGGTCAAGCGGGCCGAGTGCGAGAGCTCTGAATTCTGGTGAGTGGGGGTTGTGGTCATTCATTATTCTCCTCCTAAACCAACCCTGGAATTCTCTGTGGACCTTTCTATTAATTTCGGAGGATGTTCGTGTACGGATCCTCAGCTGACGCTTCACATGACTCCTAAATTCCCAGCAATTAAACATGTGATGAGGAGAAAGAAACGTGCCTATAAAATGTAAGGAAACATATAGGATAACATATATATATATGTTTGCAATCCTTACTGAAGGTACGGTTCAACTTTAGTACAATTGATCAAGACATGTCTATGTGCTTGAAACTTCTCAAGTGCCGTGAGTTTGAAGTTCTCACGTCCGCAAACCGGTTTACCAACACGAGGGAATAACAACTCTGAAGCTGATGGCTCTGGCTCAGGCTCAGGCTCAGGACAATCGTCCACACGAGGTAGTCTGTTGAATGACGTCTCAATGTCATCAAAGTACTTGGAACAAAAATACAAGACCTCATCCCCAATATAACCTTCTGCTATTGAACCTTCAGGCTACGCCTTATTCCGCACGTAAGATTTTAGTTTCCCAAGGAACCTATAAAGTAATGAGGAAAAATGTCGATACATCAATGTTTAAACATGCGACTAGGAAGTAATGTAATGCTGAAGTAATTAATTTTAAAAGAGTATCTCTCAATAGGATACATCCATCGATAGTGAACCGGGCCACAAAGCTTTGTTTCGTGAACTAGGTGAACTGTCAGGTGAACCATGACCGTGAAAAATGAAGGAGGAAAGATCATCTCCAAATGACACAACGTAAGAATGATTTGCTGTTGCAGCTAGTCGAGCTCCTCCACGATCAACACCTTGGAATACAACTTTCGAAAGAAAGTACAAAGCTCGACCAAAACGATCGACACATCGAGAGGCAATGTATTTTTTATGGCCAGGGGAAGTAACTGCTGCATAAGCACATGTGAGTCATGACTCTTCATCCCAGTAACCTTTCGAGCCTGCACGTCCACACATCGTGAAATGTTGCTTGAATACCCGTCAGGAACTTTTATTTTCTTTAAAGTGGCAAGGAAGATTTCCTTATTCGGTTTTGTCAGGGTGAATTTTGCCGGTTGAAATCTGTCATGCTCATCCGGCCACGCGTCTGCACGAACCCCCATCTCCCGTAAATCTTTCCTCGCTTGAAGATGATCTTTTGACTTGCCTGGTTCGTTCATAATCGTGTATAAGACATTGTCACACACATTCTTTTCAATGTGCATGACATCTAGACTGTGTCGGATCAAATTATCTTTCCAATACGAAAGAGCGAAGAAGACGCTTATCTTCAGCCATTGCTGGGTCGCAGAACCAGAAACCATTGCCGTCTTTGTCCCGGGCCTTACTGGGTCGTCTTTTTTCCCATACTCAAATTCAACATCCACAATTTGCTCTATGATATCTGCACTGGATAAATTCCGAGGAGGTCCTCTTCTTTCCTGTTGCCCATTAAAACGATTGCGCTGCAACCTAAACCTGTGTGTACCATCGAGAAACCTCCGATGACCCATGAAGCACCACTTACGACTGTGGGGAAGGCACACTGAGTCAGAGTCAAAATTGCAAGCCGGACACGCAAGGCCGGTATGCACATTCCACCCGGATAATGTTCCCAGTCTAGGGAAGTCACTGATAGTCCACATCAACGCCACCCGCATGTTGAACAGTGTCTTCTCGTGCGTGTCATACGTCTTGACGCCTACGTTCCACAACTCCACCAACTCGTTGATAAGCAGTTGTAGATACAAATCAATGTCATTTCCCGGTGCCTTTTTGCCCGGAATGATCATGGACATAATGAAGAAGCTCTGTTTCATACACATCCAAGGGGGCAAGTTGTAAGGTATCAAAACAACTGGCCATATACTATAACTTGTACTAAGATTACCAAACAGATTAAAACCATCGGTCGCCAAAGCAAGACGAACATTTCTAAGGTCCACCGCGAAATCAGGAAAGTCTGAGTCGAACACTTTCCACCCTTCACCATCACGTGGATGTCTGAGTTTACCATCGTCGTTCTTGTCGGCTTCATGCCACCTCAAATGCTCAGCTGTCTTAGACGACATAAACAATCTTTGTAAGCGAGGTTTTAAAGGAAAATACCTTAGAATCTTTGCGGGTTTCATCTTCTGCTTTTTTCCCTTTTGAACTGTCCTGAACCTCGAAGTGTGACACTTCTTACAAGTCTCCCTCCGAGCGTCTTCCCCCATATAAAGCATGTAGTCGTTGGGGCAGGCGTCGATTTTTTCGTAGTTCAATCCTAATCTGTTGATTATCTTCTTGGCCTCGTAGAAGATTGTGGGAATGTCTGCGTCAGGGAAAGCATCTTGTAATAATTCCAGCAGCATTGACATTGCCTTATCAGTGATCCCATACATGCACTTGATATGGTACAATTTGATCAGAAATGATAATTTTGATTATTTCTGACAACCTTGTGATGAAGGCCTTTTTGTCTTTAGCCTTGGGGTCCACAATCAAAAATTACCAAGGATTGCGTATTGGCAAATCTAGGATCGTTCTCTCTCTCGAGGACCCTTTTATTGAGTCCTAAATAATCTAAATGACATGCAGATGCAATTAAAACAAGGGGAGAATTGGTTTTGGATTTTTGAATTAATTAACTAAAGAGAAATGCAATTTAATTAAATGCTAAACTAATATTTTTGGTATTTTTAATAAAATGAAATGGAGTATGAAAATGAAATATGAATTATGGATGTTCTTGGTAATGAAGAAATGACTATCCTTGCTCATAAAAGATTATGGGAGTTAAAATTGCATTAAGTCTAAAGAACAACCTCAAGATACCACTTGAGTCCAATAATCTCAATTAATAGTAGCTCCTACAAACATAGCTAACCACTACCTCTTGAGAAATTGTTAAAAACCACTTAATGTGCAATTTAAATTGGAATAATGCAACATGAGTCTTCTTAAAATTGAGTACATAACAGTCCCTCAAAGGGCACAAATCAACCACATTAACTAGACAATAACATGCTAATTAATATAATCTCATTGCAACCACAAGAAATTAAAACAAATATAATCTTCACATTGCATAATCCAATCTCAATCACAATTATCAAACTAACAGAGACAATAAACATTAATCTCAGTTCCAGAGTTTATACACAATAATTCCTAAAACTAGGCAACCTAAATGTATAAATCCAGACTAATAGAATGAACAAATTAACTCCCCTTTGAAGCTCTGAACTCAAGTCAATTTCCACCACCAAAGAACAATGAACTCAGTGTCTCATTGCTTGAACTTCGGCTCTGAAAAATCAGCAAAGAAACCCACAGACAGATTAAAGGAAAATACAGAAGAGTGGTGGATGATGGTGAACACCGAGGGTGGAGAGGAACGATGGTGTGGTGAGATTAGGAGTGAAAGTAGATGAATGGGTGAGGGTCGAAGGTGTCTGGTCCAAGGTCGAAGCTCTGTATGTCTGCCTGAAGGTCCGCTGGTGTGTTCCTCACCATCGATGGAAGTGCTGGTGGCTGCTGGGAGGATGAAGGAAGAAACGGAGGTGAAGGTCGATGGTTATGGCGGACTGGAGAAGGGAAGTGGAATCAACGGCGTGGTGGTGGGGAAGACTCACCGGCGACGGCGAGGGTGAAGGTTGTTGCCGGTGAGGAGGAAGGAGATGATGAAGGATGAGGCGTCAATGTGTGATTTCCTTCGCGGCGCTGTTCTGAATTTATTCATTAATTCTCTCGGATCCTCCAGCTGCTCACGGGTCTCCATTCTGAATTCAAACAATCAAATTCAAACCTAATATCCAATAATCCAAAACGCACAGCTTTCACTTAAGGACTTGTTTGAACATTTTAAAACTTTTGCAGCAGGGACTAAATTGAAAATCTTAAAACTTGAATTAAAACTTTCATTTTTAAATTTGATTTAATCTTTGCAAGCAACTACAATCAAAATAATTAATCTAGCATCAAATATTCTTTGAAAAACCAATGATTAATAGTAATTACATTTTTTTTTTGACAATTTTGCCCTTTTTAGCCCTAATTTAATATATTTACTCTTAATCTCAATTTATCAAAAGAAATACATTAAAAGCTCAATAACTATGGGAAAATGCATTAAAAATCCCAATTTTATTATAAAAAATCATATAAAAATATGGTTAGATCACCTTGATACAACGGACGATCGCTCTCATCCATTAGGCTAAAAAATTCCCGAGCTGCTTCATTCCTGTAGAAAACTGGTTGAGGACCTTGTACTTCTACCGCGAAGTTGTCATCTTGAACACCAAAAGCGTCGCGAACAGCTTCATTAACCGGATCATCTTGATCTATTTGATTTCCTACTTGTGAGGTTTGAGGAAGATAATCCCCATATCTCATACCATGCTCCTCACCATGAACACCCCAGAATGTATATGTTTCTGGGAAAGGCTTAGTAAGAAAATGTTCCATAGCACCTTCTCGTGTTTGCCACTTCTTAAACTTGCATCTACAACAAGGACACACGATCTTGCCATTAATACTAGCGTGAGAGAAGGCGAAATCTAAGAAATTTTTCAATCCCGCTAAATATACAGGAGAATTGCGCGGCATCTTGATCCATGACTTATCCATCTGTAGCAATCAAAGCTAGGAAAGTATACTAATGTGGAGACAATGTTTAATAAATTTCATCTCAGCACTTGAGATCTTTAAGTGCAATCTTGGACACTTTCTAGCGGTTCAAAACCGCGACATCAACCGCGACTTAGTTAGAATTAAACTTCGTAGCGGTTAAGAAACCGCTACAAATTCGAATCATCAAACAGTCGCGGTTAGATACCCACTACAAATTTGAATTGAAAATCACGCCGTAAGTTTGTCGTGGTGATAAAACCGCTACATCAACCGGTACCACATGATGACTGTTTTTGAATTTTGGCGGATATTTTTTTTTAAGAAAAATCAAATTTGTAGCGGTTTACTCTAAGAACCGTGACAAATATATTAATTACTAACATTCGTAGCAGTTTAGCTTGTAAACCGCTACGAACTTTATAATCATACATTTTAAATTTTTTTTCTCAAGAATCATACATTTTTAATCACAAATTATAAACTCTATTTAATAAAATTTAAATTTAAAAAAGCTAATGAAAAAAAAAAGATAACAAATATTTAAATTTAATAAAATTGTTAACAAACATCCGGGGCGTACAAAATGAAATACTGCAGAAAATAATAACTAACTATCAGAAGCCTGATGATCATGTGCTCTCTCAGGGGGTCTCTCTTAGGGGCGACGCGGGCTCGACCAGAGGTAACATCGTCCTCCTCAGTAGCAGCATCAGGTTCCGGATGCGGAGGTGGGGGAGGCGGGTGAGCCGGGGGGAATCCTCGAAGATGAACGAAGGGGGAGGCTCGGGAGATGGAAATCGTCTGTTCGGCAGCAACTCTATCAAGGCCCCGGCAAGTGACTGCCAGCTATGCCTCTGAGTAGCGAACCAACTATTGAGACTCTCCTGCATGCGCCTAGTCCTAGTCTCATTCCTGACCCTCTCTGCAGCAACCTTCTTGGCAACCTTCTCATCAAGCTGCTCGGCAACCTGCGCAGCAACTTTCTCAGCAATCATCGCATCAACCGCAGCAGGTGGTGGCATGCTCAAGCCGGAGGTCCCAGCGACAGAGGAGGAGGCCTTGCCATACACCATGCTAGGCCTGGCGCCTAGCTCAAAGCCCCTAACACGGCCAGGATGCTCGACTAGGCCCACACCAGCTTTCAATGCGGCCGTAGGATCAATAGAACCCTGTGACTCCGGGGTCTGCGACGCTCGCAACTCCTACTGGCTCTGCTCAATCCGGGCCTGACGCACATATTTCATAAAGCATTAATCAATCAATTTAATTAAATTTAAATATATAATTAGTTTTTTGTAACTTACTATTATCTCATCTGCTTCCTCAGAGATCGACGTCCCATTACGGTGCCTATGGGTGCGTGTGAACAACTGCCCATAATCCGTTTGACAGTTCTCCTCCCGAGCCTTCTCTTGCTAAAAAAAATATAAACTTTGTTATGTCTAAAACAAAACAATAGTCATTTAACGCGTCATTAACTCAACTTTTAACATACCATCTCACTGCATGTCACCGCAAACGTCTTGGATCCTCTCGTGTGATTGATCCTTTGAGCTGCCCTGCTTCTGGTGTTCCTTTGAGATAGAGCCTGCAAAATAAATGAGTATAGTTAATTAAAACAAATTTTAAACTATACAATACTTTCATGATTAATAAAAACACAAAACTATGATTAATAAAAAAACGTACCTGTCCATCTGCACTCCTCCTATATTGGACAAAAGCTGCCCAGTCATTTGGCTCCACGCCGTCTGGGACGTTCTCCATTAGTTGCTGCAGAGGCATAGTCTCATCTCCATTCTTCTTGTCGTAAAGACGACCCCTCCAGCTCTTCCATGTTTCTCCCATTTTCATCTTTACATACCTCTTCACCTCGGCTCGCAGTTTAAACTTTGTCTATATCATTAAATAATTAGTAATGAATTAATAATTATTTAGGAAATAAATAACTAAATTAACCACAATTTATACAACTTAAAACTATTAACATGTAAAATTTAATTATGCAACATAACTTACCTGCACAACGTCCTCAAACGCCTTATCCTTGTTGCTATCCGGGACCTTTTTCCAATTTTAGAAATAGATCGGGAAAAACCCCCAATTCCCGCCAAGCTGTGACAGGAATCGGTTCAAGAAGTGACCACCGCTGTCGATCGGTTGGTCCGTGTCCTCATTCTAGGGGACTATCACGGGGTAGGTGTTGTTCTCGTGATTGAGAGTGGGAACGTCCAGCGTCCTTCGGCTGACGTTCCCATGTGGATCTGCACAATTATATCAAAATTGTTGTATTGTAATTAGATAAACAATTATTACACGTCAAGAATTTAAATTTTATTTTTCGCCAATAAAATACTTATACGTACCTTCGACATCCACCGTAAATCCGGTGGAACGAGAAGACGACGGTCAGGGGTTCCCTTGGTCCCGCTCGTTCTCTTGGTCGAGGAACTGCTCCGCTTCCGCTTTGGGAATGTCAATCCAGATCTCCTCCTCGTCATCATTTAAGATGTCCTCAAGAGATAGAATTGCGCCTCGTTCTCCACCTACGATCTCTAGGGTCTCTGGGTGTGGGATTGGGTCATTTGCAAAGAGTTCGTCAAACTCATTCCCAACCTGAGGGGGCTGAAGGGGGAAATTTACAAGCCCACACCCTCTCCTACCTCTACTACTACCACCCCTGAGAGGCCTTCTTAGGCCTTCTTGACTTAGAATATCTTTTAATATTTATAGTTGTTGTATGGTTATTTATAGAATAAATTTTGTAGCGGTTACAGCCTACACCGCTACAAATTGTAACATCTAGTCACGGTCAAGGTGCGGTTTCTTCTCACCGCGAGAAAACTACGTCGTTTCGAATACATATTGTAGCGGTTACAGTTAAAACCGTTACAAATCTGGTGTCAATGAATTTTTGTAGCGGTTACTTCAACAAAACCGCTACTAAATAACTGCAACAAACTTCGCGCCAAAACACGCCAAGGCTCGTGCCATATTTTTGGCGATTTGGTTTTGTGTAACCACTACAAAAATCGAACAAAATGGTCACCATTTGGCGCCAATGTTTCCGTTACTAATTTGTGGCGGTTTCAGTTAAAACCGTGACAAATTTGCACCAAAATGTGAATTTGTAACGGTTTCGTGTAACCGCTACAAAGTAACCGCGGCAAATGACCACTTTTTTTGTAGTGTTCACTCCCTTCACCTCCGTCGTCGACAACCTCCGTTCTCACCTCCATCATCGCTGACAAATGTTGAAGGCGGGAGATTGAAGTTGAAATATCTTAAGAAATTTGAGTTTCAACGACTGGTTTTTTTATAATTCCAAATAAATAAATAAAAAATGGTGCGAGGGATATTGTTATATTTTGAAATTTAATCGTTACAACGACTAGTACTTTGAAAAAACCAATCATTGCAACGATTGGGTTTCAATGATATTGATATTTTTTTTTCAAATATATATATATATATATAAGAGATATATTGTTTAATTTATTAAATTTAATTAGGAACTAACAAAATGAAAATACGGTTTGTGTGTAAGATATATATTGTTTAATATATTTAATTAGAAACTAACAAAATGAAAATACGGTGTGCGTAAAAAAAAAAGATATATTGTTTAATTTATTAAATTTAATTAGAAATTAACTAAATAAAAATACGGTTAGATTTCTTCTCTTAAGTATCGAAATTCTAGGCTACATACTAGGAAATAGCTACAAATTTGAGATAAAATCATTTATATATCTATAAAAGAGATATATTGTTTAAATTATTCAATTTAATTAGGAACTGGTTTTATTTTTTTTACAAAATGAAAATACAGTGTGTGTAAAAAAAAGATATATTGTTTAATTTATTAAATTCTTTTATTTTGAGTTATAATGACTGGTAAAAACCAGTCGTTAAGTCATAACGACTGGTTTTTCAAAACCAGTCATTGAAACTCAATTTTTTCAGATATTTCAACTTCGTTGCCGCGTCTTCGATATTTGCAAGCGACAATGGAGGTAAGAACGGAGGTTTTTGGCGACCGAGGTGAAGGGAGTGAAAGATGAAAATCTGAACTCTCCTTTCTAGTTCCACCGCGCTCCAATCTTTCTCGAGTCTGTGTAAAGTGGAGCAAGAAGGAGAGGGTGAAGATGAAGACCTTTCTTTTCCTTTTTTAATCCCAAGAGCATCAATGTAATTTCGTATTGTAACTTAATACCTATAAAGACTCTAGGGTCTTTTCTGACATATGAATGTTCTTTGCGCTTTATTTGAGATTATGTTGCTTAATTAGGCCTTGAGGTGGATTTTCTCTTTCTATTAACAGGTGTCAGGAAATTGTGGAAGATGAATGGAGATGTCAAAAACATGGTTCTTGGGCTTACAAAATTAATTCGCGATTAAAATGTATCAAGAATGAGTTGCGAAAATGGAATAAGCCTTCTGTGGGCCGTATCTCTTCAAATATTGCTTCCGTGGAGTTTGACCTGCAGCATTGCCCACAAACAAATTTCTTTCTTGAGCTGTTCAGCAGATATAGACACGATTAACCAAAGCAGAACTGGATTCTACAAGAAGATCGGAATACTAAATATTTCATGGTTATGCTTCATGCTTCTCATAGACACATGCGAAGAGTGGTTGGAAGATCCTACTTCTATTCATCAGGAGGCAATTGACGTCCTATTTCACAAAAGTTTTTGAGGACAATTCACCTTTCAATATAAATAAGGTTAATGAAACGTTGGTTCACATTAACCTTCCAAAAACTATCTGATCATCATATTAGGAACCTAAACAGCGAGTTATCTGTGGAAGAAATCGAAAATGTTGTATTTGAAATGAAAGCTGCTAGTACTCCAGGTCTGGATGGGTTTCATGCAAGATTTTAACAACATTTTGAGTCACTTTAAGACACGACATAATTGCCATTGTCCTCCAAGTATTTCATCATGGATTCTTGATTAAGGAGTTAAATCGATCTTACGTTGTTTTGGTTTCAAAATGCAATAACCCAACCACTTTCAAAGACTTCCGGCTGATTAGTCTCTGTAAAGTTTTATATAGATTAATTTCCAAAATCTTGTGTAATCGGCTTAAAATCATACTTGGCGACCTAATCACTCCTAATAAGAATGCTTTTTTAAAGGGATGATTAATCTCTAACAAGATTGTCTTGGCATCTGAATATATGGCCAAAGTTAGAAATTCTCCAAAAAAAACAAAGTTGGATGGTGTGCAATTAAATGGAGACTGCTAAAGCCTATGATAAAGTATCTTGACTTTTTCTCCGTCGAGTTACGAGTTATGGAATTCATGGGGTTTCCTGTTGAGAGGATCCAGCTAATCATGCAATGTATTACTACCGTTTCCTTCCAAATTATAGTCAATGGTTCTTATGGAGTGGCAATCACACCATCTCAGCGATTAAGATGTGAAATTTTTACTTAAGTTGTTAAAACCTAATGAACTATTGTAAATCTCTTAATTAGTAAAACTTGTGAATGAACTGATAGTGTGAATTCTTTTCCTAAGAAAACAAAAGTTATTGAAATCTAATCAAATGTCGTGAATTCCTTAACAGAAATTGTGAATTACCTGATATTGTGAATATTTTACTTGGTGAACAAAAATTGTTAACACCAAAAGAAAATCGTAAATTCCTTAATAAAACTTGTAAATGGGTTAGAGTCAACGAAAAAAATGTTAACTTATATATATCTGTTTGCCTAACATATAATAAAGGGGTTAAAGTGTATTTTTGCCAACAAAGTATTACAGAAAGAGCATTCAGCATAAATATTAATTAAGGGTACCTTAAATACAAATAAACAAACAATTAAAAATGTACAGTCAGCACAATTAACTTTTAAAAAGGTGTAGTCAGCACAACACTGTTAGAAAAAGATAACCGACCGTTATTTAAGGTGCAGATTGGCCAACGAACTTTTACTCTAAGAGCACCCAGCACAAAAAAGTTTTACTCAGGACCGCCCAGCACAAAATTCTTAATTTCACTAAATTAAATAATTTTTTTTTCAATTGTCATTATTCAAAACTACTTGTATAGATATCTATGGACAAAAATTACTCATTTGCTAAAATAAACAAAATTTTCAATTAAAAATACAATTATATGATTTAAATAAAACTCAAGGTATTTTATAATTTATTATATATGTTAAACAAAAAAAAAATGATTTATTTTTATTTTAGAAGAAATTTATGTGAGTTAAGAAATTCATTTAATGTTAATAAAATTTAAAAAATCTAAAAAAATCTATTATATTCAGAAAGAAATGAAATAAGTGTAATTTTTATTTTTATAAAAAAAGCTTAATGGATATCAACGTTGACACTTAATAATTAAATCCGGCAACTTAATTATATTTTTGTTAATTAAATGATCTATTAATTATATGAATATGAGACTTGTAGAAATATGCTTCCCTCATAAATTGACCAAATTTTGCAATGGAATTTTATTCCCTCGCAAATTCCGTCACAAATATAGCATTTTCTAGTAGTCTTATGGGATATAATATTGTCACTATCAATTTTATGGCACTATCAAGTCACTACCACTTTTTCACCGTTAGATCAAAATCTCAATAGGAGAGAGAAATAATAAAGATAAATGAAATTATGATCTATTTATAGCACTATCAAGTCACTACCACAATATTCTATCCCTTCTTTTAGTTACCCATTTTCAATTATTGATTGATACTTTTATTCTATTTAAGACTTATTTGTTTTGGATGCTCTAGACATAAAATTTATTTGATCAATGTACACCTTAACCTTAAAGTAATATGAGTATCACGAAGTGCAAAGGAGCTTTTGGTGTTGGCATAGGAGGATCATGATCTACTTAACTAAATAAGATTTGATTGGATTCAAATATTAAGACCGAAATATCATTTTACTCCCGCTCATGATTATTTGTTTATGTTTTTTATTATAAGTCATCAACTTTTAGCAAATTTTTTTTTTTAATTATAAGGCATTAACTACCTTTAACTAACCCATTTATTACCATTTCTCTATTATGCCCTCATTTTTAACTAACTCCTTTAAATTTACATCATTAAAGTAGGGATAAAATTGAAAACATCTATCAATTTTGACCAATTTAATGACTTAACTTTCATTCCTTAGTCACTAACTAGTACTAAAAAAAATATTTTAAGATGGAAAATGCTATTTTTCAACAAAAAAAAGTGAACAATGTGCTTGTTGTACCAAAACGGTGCAGTTTGAGAGAAAATGATAGTAGTGATTTTTTAGTATCAGTTAGTATTCTGAAGTTTATTTTTAGTACCAGTCATTTACCCTAAATTATATTTTCAAGATGCTAAAATAATTTTTTAAAGTTATGAAGTTGTTTTAAATATCATTTAGTATAATGGAGTTTTTTTTTTAATATCAGTCAATACCTAAAATATTTTTTTAAGATATTAAAATTTTAGGATCTTAAAAAAATATTTAAAATAATTACCGGTGCTAAACAAATACTTATGAATATTTTTTTATAAAAAAAATGAATAACGTGCATTTTACACCCAAAAGGTGCAGTTATAGAAAAAAGAACAGCAGTAGAAAATAAAGGAAACGAAGGAAATCCGCGTCCGACGTGAGTGAGCGGGCGTGGGGCATTGTACCTTTATAGTTGTACTGCCCTCATTAAAGCTATTACTTGCGCGTGGGAGGACTTTGAATTTTCTCCTCATGAGAATTACTAAAGTGGTTAAAAAAACAAAGAAATATTGAATGACATCAACATATCTCTTTTTTTTTCCCAACAAAAACATATATTAATATTAATAATAAAGGTTACATCAAATAATTACAACAACAAACTAAACGAAAATAAACCAGAATAACAAGACTAACAAATACAACAACACCAAACTAAATGTAAGGAGAGCTAGTCACTACAAAACAAATAGAAATAAAAGTAACTTCAAAAACTTTATCAGCTTTCTAAACATCCAAGGTTAGAAATGACATGAAAGAATGTGTTGGTTGCAAAACCTACCCGATCGGGCACACCTCCTTATAAGAAAAAGCTGCAAATAGATCAGCTACATAATCACCCCTACTTGAGGTACAAGACAGAGAACACCCAACCTCAAAAGAAAAAAGCCAAGTAAAGTCTTGAAGAATACTTTTGCTCCTCCATTGAAGCAAACTTGGTGACATCAACCACCCACCGAACAAATTTCGGCTAATATTAGCGATATGGATTCGCCACCATCGAACAATCTTAACAATGGTCTTCTCATAGGTAAAGCACATAATAGTATTAACCATCGATAAATCCCTTCCCCCAAAATTGCAAATCCAAACAACATAAAACACCACCATAAATACCCAAATCCACAACATTAGAACAGAAACACAAATCTAAAACAATAAAAATAAAAGAAAAGAAGAGACATCCGTTAAGTCAGAAACCACCATCGAACTGGAGGCCACCGACGAGTCAGAGGCCACCGGCGGGCACGAGACCACCGGCGAGCTAAAAGCCACTAACGAGAGAGATGTCGAGCCAAAAACTCCCACCACCAGAGATGAGAGAGGACCACAGCTACACCCAGAAAACAGAGGGACGCCAGAGCAAGGAAGACGATGAGGACGGAGATCAGAGGAGAGCCAGCGCCAGAGAAGAAGGAAGGTTGCCACTCTCTTTCTCCGTTCCGACCTAAAACTCGCCTGATCCTTACTCATCAAGGACCGATCTGCACTTTTGCCGCGATTGTGGCATGAAAGGAGGCTCGCCAGCTACAAAGCCACCACCGGCGAGGCAAGAGCTATAGTGAAGAAGAGGGGCTAGGGTTTCGCGAGAGAGGGAGAGTTTCAAAGAAAAGTCGCGCTACACACACCTCTTCTTATTCTTCGCTTTTTAATTTACACAAATCTCTTTTTGAAAGGTTACCCATTTGGCTTAGCTTTGGGAGTTACGACGCAATCACTGCCACAATTATTGCAAGAAAAAAGATGGGAAAATTACATGCAGGTCCCAAGGACTAGAAATAATTATAATCAGGTCCCTTAAAATCATCAAATTACACAGAAGTTCCTAGGGACTTTTTTTATATTATTTGTATTAATAACAGGAAATGTCATATTTACAACAGAAAGTGTCATATTTACAACAACATTTAAACACATGACCATTTACAACCAAAAAAGTAATATTTACAACAGAAAGTGTCATATTTACAATACATTTAAACACCTGGATTTTGTTTCAAACTCAAGTCCTTAAACATACAGAGGTCATTTACAACAGAAAAAACCATATTTACAACAAGAAGTGTCATATTTACAACAAAATTTAAATTCAATCCATTTACAACAGAAAAAACCATATTTACAAAAGGAAGTGTCATATTTACAACAAAATTTAAAAACCTGGATTTTATTTTCATACAAATAATATCAAAAAAGTTTCTAAGGACTTCTATGTAATTTGGTAATTTCAAGGGATCTAATTATAATTATTTTTGGTCTTTGTGACCTACACGTAATTTTCCCAAAAAAGATTTCCCATGGGTTGTTACGGATACCGATAGAAAATCTCATGTATGGTATTTTCGTAAATAACATGCCAGGTTGTTAATTTGTTAATTTTCTAGCCAGGTCCTTTGACAACCAATGTCAGGTCGTTAATTTTCTAGCCTAGTCCATTGACAACCAATGTGAAAAACAATTTAGGGAAAATGTGATTGTGGCGTGACTTAATTTCAATCATCCTCCAAAATTTTTTAAAAGTTCACTATACTCCTAAATTAAAATGAAATTAATTTTTATAAGTGAAAAGACAATGATGCTATCTTTTTATCTTTTTTAGAAGATCATTTATAAAATAAATAAAGGTATTTATAGGATAAATAAAGACATTTACATTTTGAAGAAATGAGGAAATGTCTAAAGACATTAATGGAAAATGGAAGTAAAAATAAAAGTTTTTCTTTCCTTATGTAAAATGATAATCTGTATCCTTCCTTTGTTGCTTTTTCCTGCCATGTAAAAAGAAGTTTTAAATTTTGATTTAAACATGCCAGTTATGCACATACAGGTCTCTTTTTCCTTCCTTTCATGTGTAAGCCCTGAACAATGAAATTGGTCCATGCCGGTGTCATTAATATGTGTTGTGACTTTTGTTCTTGTGATATAAATACTACTGAAGTGTTTCACATCCTTGCTGCCTGTTTGAACTCTCCTTTTTAAGGTAGCAGTTGCAGCTTCCTTAAACATGAAATTAGTCCATGCTGGTCTCATTAATATGAGATTTACATCCTTTCTTTTTGTTTGAGTAGACACTCTTTCACAAGGACAGAAGTAGCAATGCACTTAAACATGAAATAAAGGATGCTACTGTCATTATTAAGGTTGAATCTTGGTCAGCTTCTAAGTCTTTCTGATTATAAAATTTGATATTCTGGAGTCATGTGCATCCATTGGCAGCCATTATTACCGTTTGTTGCAACTGTTGTAGTTGAATTAGATGTCTTCCAACGGATTTAGTTAGCTCCAAGGGAAATTCCATTTTATTTGTGGGGCACAAAATCTTAACATCTGGGAATTACTTCAATCTTAAACAAATTATTAATGGTTGGTTACTAATAATTCAGGATGGAAAAATCAACTAAAATTCCGTATAATTCATTCCTAATCTGTTAACCATAATTAGACATGCACAAATTCTGAGAGGATCATGAGAAGGGAAAAAAATGGGATTTTTTTTGTCTGCCTGAGATGAATGTTAAACAAATATGAAATTTCATGTTCTCTTCTGTTATGAAGATAGTTCTGAGTATGGACAACATGAGTTATAAATTTATGACTATATAGCACATCTCAGTTGTGGCAAGGTATAACACGAAAGAAAGCAGGAGATGGATGGAACTATGGAAGAAGAAGAAAATCTGAAGCTTCGCAAGGAGTAGTAGTAACTCAGTAAAGTCCGCGATTTAGAAGAAAGTCAAGTCAATGCACTGTGGTTCTGCGGTTTGCAGGGGAAACGTGTACAGTTTATGAGGATTATTTACTCCCCATGTGATTAGAGATTAGCAAAGAGGAAGGTAAAGGCATAGACGCATGTCATTCCAAAATGTATAACTAGGATTGTTTGGATCGTATACTCATTTCAGTGTTAATGAGGCGGCCCACATTTCTCAACCTTCACATCTATCTTAGCATGAAAGAAGCAACGCATGTTCTTGAGCAACCAAAAAAAAAAAAAAAATGCAGCACATGTTAATTGCAGAGCTACTCAAATATTGGCGCTCGAATTTAAAATTCAGAGTTCAAAATCATTTACAATAAGTTAATCCAAACATTTATTGGTAGCTAGGAGCACTTTGGCCAAAGGAAAAAAACAAGAAAAGAAAAAAAAAAGAAGAAGCTAGGAGCACATAACATGCAATCAAAATGAGACTTTGCAAGCTTCTTCCTTTATAATGTAAGTCTTCAAGTTCCGTTCAAATTTAGATTTCAAAATTGCAACATATTGAGAGTACCACTACACAGATGTGAGAGGAGGGGCAAGCGTTTTGTGTTTTTTGTTTTTTGTAATTAGAAGGGAAAATACTAATAACCCAATGTTATTCCCACTTTTAGGCATGATCCTTCTGAACTCAAGTTCTTTGTCAAGAGTCAGCCCGTCTTTTACCCCATATAATTTTTCCCATGTCACTTATGTTTGGCCATTTCAACTATAATATATTTATTCATTTTTTTTATGAAAACAATTATTCATTTTTATCTAGCTAGTATTTATATGTTAGTAATCTTTTCATATTTATAATTAATCTAACTTAACTATCATAACACTTCAATATAATTTGATTAGTTTAAGAGAACTGCTTTTTATTATTTCTCTTTCCTAGAACCGTTGTGTAATTACCCGTAGCCTGAGGATTTCAACACTAACTCAACAGAGATGCTTGGCTTTATTTTGTGAGCGTCCTTTGTTGCAGGAGAAACATGTGACATGCGGGAGCAGTGGAGGTGAGGCCATTTTTTTTTTTTGGCATTGAAAGGCAAGCCGAAGCTTGAAAAGAGTTAGGGACTAGATCATAAGACTCTAGCCCAAAATACAACAAGAAGAAAATGCTAGGAGTGACAGGAACACTGATCCTTCAAAACCATATCAAGGCATCCTCTGGGGATAGTTGGAAGCATAAACACCTTGGCACCCAAGGCAACACTATGGCTCTCCTTGGCCATGTAATCAGCAAGAGATATTTTCTTTTGGAGTATGATGAAGTTCCACATTCCAGTCCCAGAACAGAAGGTCTCGAGTCTCCCTAATAATGTTTTTAAGGGGATGATCGGTAGTGTAGTCTTTCATGAGGATATTGACGGCATCTATAAAATCGGAGTAGATGACGATATTCTGTAATTTCATCTAGAGACCAATCTGTAATCCAAGCATAATAGCATAGATTTCGACCTCAATGATAAAAAGAAGGCCAAGGAATTTATAGAAACCCATTAACCATTCTCCCTGAGAATTCCTTAGCACTCCCCCACAAGCTGTTTATAGTGTTGTTGACGCACCAAACCATCCACATCAATGCGGACCGTGTTAACAGGAGGCGGGGTCCAAGATGTCTCCTTTACCTTGTCCAATTTGGAAAATTTGGCGATTTAGCCTATGGTTCGCTCCATTTTCTATGAGAAGGTAATTGCATCGGTGAAGCATCTCCCTGGTTTCTATACTCTCTCCCTGAAATAGAAATTTGCATCTGCTTGTCCAAATGATCCAACACCCTAGGCTAAAGATTCTTGCCCATGAGAAGTTCTGGAATCTCCTTTTTCCCCGTTTGTGACTGATGTTCCAATTAAGCTAAACCTGTAAGCTACCAGAAAAAAACTGAGAGAAATAGTTAGGTTTTAAAATTAATTTCCATAAGTTTCTAGCTCACTTACAGTCTCAAATTACGTGAATCACGAGGTCAAATTTCAAAGGCTGATAATGTTAAAGAGTTAAAGTGCCTTTTATTTCTCATTGTTCAGACTACACAGACGTGAGCGAGCTGGTGGGGCATTGTCCCTTGTACTTATACTGCTCTCGTTAAAGCTCTTACTTGCGCGTGGGAGGACTTTGAATTTTCTCTTCATGAGAATTATTGAAAAAAACCAAAGAAATATTGAATGAAATCAACATATCTCCTTTTGAAAGGTTACCCATTTGGCTTAGCTTTGGGAGTTGCAACGCAATCACTGCCTCACATTATGGCAAGAAAAAAGATTTCACATAGTTTGTTGGCTTGTTGCGGGTACTGATAGAAAATGTCATGTCTTGTATTTTCGTAAATAACAAGCCAGGTTGTTAATTTTCTAAGCAAGTCCATTGACAACCAATGCTCATTTTCTACGATTGGAAGATTTATGTCTTCCGCTGGATGATGGCAGTCTACAATGATGAATCTGGAGGCCTTCAACACTACTTCACTTTTAGCTAAACATTTGTGGAGAACAATTTCACAACCTGATTCTCTTCTCAGACGGATTATGCTTAAAAAATAGATAGACTCAAAGAATGATTTTGTCTTCAGATCTGTTTATAATAGTGCGTTAATTTGGAAAGGTATGATTAAAACAGGTTCACTTATCACTGATCACCTTGTCTGGCATGAAGGTGATGGTAATTCTATATCCCTAGATAATAGGCTCTGATGGTCTTTGCAGCAGTCAGTCAGGTCTTTTGTACCCCTTCATTAAAGTGTGAACCTTATACAACACCCTCAAGGTCGATGGACTTCTTCCTTGTTATCATCCTTGTGTCCAAAACGGTGGACAAAGAGTTTGGAAAGTTTCGACTTGCCTATTTTATACACAAAAAGAAAAAGAAAAAAGAGTTTTGAAAGTTTCCGGTGCCTTTATTCCGAGTAAAAGACTATCTCCGACGGATGGGACATAGTTGTGGCTCATACATTGTTCGAGATGGGTATCGTTTTGTTAATGGCATCATATGCTAGTTCTCCTACTAGACATCTTCAACAATCAGTATCTGTTCTTTGCTAAAAGGTTTGGAAATTACCAGTTCTTCCTCGCCTCAGGTTGTTTATATGGAAACTTGCCAAAGGTATCCTTCCTACTTCTACATTCCTTAAAAGTAGGCACATTTTCAATAGAGGTATGTTACTTTTGATCCTTGGATAATGTTAGTAACTAATTTTCACTCAAGTGTTTTGCGAAAAAAAATACTGTAATAATTTGTTTTTACAAATAAGAATAATTTTCATATAATTTTTTTTTCCATTTTTATTTTGTAAGATTATAAATTCAACATTAATCATGTTACATAAAATAGTCACAGTGAGCCACGTGTCAGCCATATTATAATCTCTCTCTCTCTTTTTTTTTTTTTTTTATATAATAGAGAAGGCAAAAGCCCAGATTACAAACAAAGAGACATTACACAGAGGGGGAAATTAATCCCAAACATTCTTAGTTTAACCAAGATCTCAAGCGTAAAAGGCATTGCTCCAGAATTAAAGAGTCAGAGATTCCCATCTTTGCCAAGGCATCAGCTATCCTATTCACTTCACGAGGCTGCCTGACAAAAAGGATTCATCCAAAATTAAATTAACAACATCGTCAGAATCAAATTCCAGAATTAATTTCTTAAAACCCAGCTCCCAAGCCAACTTCAAACCCTCTAGGACAGCCCATTACTCAGCCATATGAGCACTACAGGTGCCCAGCTTCTTAGTGAGACCAGCCATCCACGTCCCTGAACTGAGTTTAAGAACCCCACCACAGCCCGCCAACGAAGAGTCATGTGCTGCAGCCCCATCCACATTAATCTTAGCCCAGCCCATAGGTGGTTTCTCCCACATTGAACCAAGATTACACACCAAGCTACTGCCAAAAGTGCCAGCATCAGGCGCAACAAAGAAGCTACCCCAGCAAGCCGATATGACAGCTGCAGGATCAGTGGGTTTAGAGAAATTAATCTCAAAAATACTCTTATTTCTCCACTCCTAGAGCTTCCATATAGCCACCCCAAAAACCAGGTTCCAGCTGCTACCCCACGATTTCCCAAGTGATTTCTTCAAATTCATATGCAGCCAAGCTCTAAGGTCCACTGCAAAGAATGCCGAGGCATACCTAGGATGAATTAGCTTTTCCCACATACTTTGAGCATAAGTACAGTTTCTTAATATGTGTAAAATATCCTCCACACCTGACTGACAGTCATTGCATAAAGGTGATACATGAGCCCAAGAATTTCTCCATGAGTTGGTAGGAAGTTTATTCAATAGAACTTTCCACAAAAAAAATCTAATTCTTTCCACCCCTCCCCACTTCCAAATCACTTTAAATAAAGAGTCTTTCTCTGAAATATGATTAGGTTCTAAGAGGAAATAAGCGCTTTTCACCGAGAAGCAGCCATCCCCAGTTGCTCCCCATATCAAGCCATCATTGCCAGCTCCTTCTCTAGGGGGTAGCACCGGAGTAATCCTATTAATCCCATCTCTATTAACAACGGTGAGAAGCCTATCAAGGTCCCATCTTCCTTCTCGGCACCACTCTCCCACCTTTGAGAACTCATCCTCATCCGACAGCTGACGAATACAGAAATCCTTGAGTCTTACACCCATACCAGCCCAACAATCGAGGAAGAAATTCGTTGTGAGACCATCCCTGACTTGCCATCTAGAACCCTGATCCACCAAATCCCTCTGATTGCAAATGAATCTCCATAGCTTTGAGCCGCCAGCTCTGAAATTAAACAGGGAATCATCATCCCTCAACATATATTTATGAGTTAAAAGATCAGCCCATAAACCTTGAACTCCAATTGTAAGCTTCCATGCCAATTTAGCTCCACAGGCATTATTCACTGAAACAAGGTACCTAAAGCCAAGTCCCCCAAACTCCTTTGGCCTCTTCATACGATCCCACCCAATGGCATGATAATGGAAAAACTGATCATCGTGACCCTAAATAAAATTTCGATGTAACCGTTCTATTTCATAACATACACTGACAGGAAGCTTGGCCACTTGCATAGGGTAGAGGGGAATCACACTTACCACTGATTCAGCTAAAGTAAGTCTTCCTGCCATAGAGAGGCAATTGGCTTTCCAAGTTCCCAGCTTAGCCCTCATGCGATCGATGAAAGTCCTCCCTTCTCCTTCGCCTGCAAGAGAGGGAAACCCAAGATATCTACCAATTTCACCTGAAATCTGCATATGAGTCATATCTTTAATTCTCAACCTAGTATAGAGGGGCACCTTAGGGGAGAATAAAAAAGATGATTTCGAGGTACTGATTTTACCCCCGGAGGCCATCATAAAGTTATTCAAACAATTCAACATACAAGAAGTCTCTGATTCTGAATCAACACCAAACAAAAGAAGATCAGCAAACATAAGATGAGACACTTTAGGATCATTATTAGGGACAAAAATGGGCTTCCAGCTACCATTCTCTACTGCATCACATATTAAATGGGAGAGTCTATCCATACACAACACAAATAAAAAGGGCGAAATAGGATCGCCTTAGCGAAGACCTCTAGCCGGATAAAAGAAATCTGTTTGCTCGCCATTCCATAATACATTATATGACACTGATGAAACACTGCTAATAATGAGGTCAACAAAAGAATTATCAAATCCTGCATCCAACAAAACCAGCTTCAAAAACTCCCAACTAATTATCGTAGGCCTTCTCCAAATCAATTTTGACGGCCATATGACCCTTCCTACTGCGACTCTTATTCATAAAGCCATATTATGATCTTACCCATAATAACTTGAAGATTTTTAGTTATTGGGCTTCACATCATCTCTTTATTAACCGTATTTTTTTTTTAATCGAAGTTTATTAACCGCATTAACATATGCTTATGCCAGTTTATAGTAATATATACGAGTTTCTGTTAAAAAAAAAAAATAGTAGTAGTGATATATATGACTTATCATCCTAATTTTTTTCTGAATATTAATTTTCCTTTTTAATATGACATTTTTTTAAAAAAATAATATATACAAATCTAATCACTTGGGGCTTCCACTCGTATTTGGTGATTGTGCATCGAGAGTTAACTACAATAACATCAATGGTTATTAACTATGAATGAGTCTCATTTGCAAGTGTCCCATTCCTTGTGAACAAGTGAAATTGACATATAAAAAATACAACTTACACAAATCTCATTTGCAAGTATGCAATTCTTCATAAATAAAAGGAATAAGCATATGAATAATACAAATTAATTTCTGGTGACCAGAGCTATGACCGGCGGGACAAAGCTGGAGTTTTGATGATCGGCTGTCGGTATCCAGGCATCGGAGCTCCGGTGGCATTGAACCTTTTAAAAAATAATAAAAGTCATTACATTGTTTTTCCACCCACAAAACTTTTCATTTTGGTCCTTATGGGTGGAGGATTGAAATTTTCTCAAATTTCAAGGCTGTTAAAGTTAAAGCCTTTTAAAGGGGCTTTATGTTCCGATTTGGCAAAGCTGTTGTGGGGCGAAACGAGATGCACTCGTCGTTTCCTTTTCTTTTCCATTTGGACCGTTGATTAGGAAGATGAGAGAAAAATCAAAGTAGTATTGTAACTTTTCAGATTGATTGAATGTACATGATTTTGAGATTATGAAGGATAATGAGAAAATGATGACAAAAGAAACTCAACCCATTATGGAGCATTATAAATACTACATAGTATTGCATACACTGTGGTCGGTTAAAGCATTTGCTTGGGCAGACAGGACTTTGAATTTTTTTCATAAGAATTATTGAAAGAGAAAATCCCACATAAAAAAAACTTTAAAAATAGAAAATGGCAAAATTATATTTAAAAAGATGTTGATACTTGATTTGTCTTTTAAAATTTATGAGAAATGACAACAATTTCCCTATATATATTTTTTCAAGAAAAATATTAACCTCGCCAGCTGGCCATTGTAGCTTAAGCAAGAATAACTATTCTTAGAGTGGTGGGGATGGGGTTTGAACCCCACCACTTTGTTTGCCCAAAAGGTTGATAGCCGAACGGCAAGGTGATGTGGGATTTGAACCTGTTAGAATATAATCAATTTACATTTTGTACGAATTGTATAGATTTGTTATAACCATAATATTCTTTTCTGTATTGCACTTGTATACATGGCGGCTAGCTATAGGTTCTTTTATGATTTGCTAGCTGGTGTGATATTCCCATTATGGATATTTGGTGCTACATATATATGTATATAGTGATCAGAGTATTACACTGTGAATTCATCATTCTCTAGATTTCATATACTATCTCCTTTTCTCACTTGGTAGCAGAGGAAAATGTCTCAACATTCATCCTCTATTGATTCTGGCACCACGTCGACCGTTCAATCATATATCCCCTTTTCAGTTCATCGAGACAGACAACTATGATCAAGCTTGATCGTACAAACTTCTTAGTTTGGGAATCAATCGTTCTTCCTCTCATCGAAGGAAACCATCTCGCAGGCCACATCAACGGTCTACGTGAGCTCCGGCGAATCTTGTTTCCGGCGACATAGGAAACACAGCAAATCTCGACTACCTCGAATGGTTGTCTACCGATCCGTTGCTAGTAGGTTGGCTATGCAACATGATCCCAAGACGTCGGCGCCCAGCTGCTCCAATGTCAAATTGCTGAAGCTCTGTGGACCGGAGCTAATTAAAGAGTTGACGTGCGCATCTACAAAGGTTCAGGTGATGGTTATTAAAAATGAATTACATAACACTAGAAAGAACACTCTGCCAAAGGACGAGTATCTCAACAAAATGAAGAAGCTATCAGACGAATTCACTCTGGCTGGTTCACCTAGGCAATGGACGACCTTATTCTTCACACCCTGAACGACCTGGACGCCAAGTATAACACAATCGTGGTCAATCTTGTTGATCAACCTGAACTGACTTGGGTTGAACCTTAGGGAGCGTTATTATCATTTGAGAGTCGGCTCAACCAACTAAATCACTTTGCGAATTTGAGCATCTAGCCATCGGTCAACGTTGCTCATAAAAATGCCGCTAATAATGATTCAGGAAGCAATCGTGGCTGGAAACCCAACTCTCGCAACTTTCGGGGCCGAGGAGGCAGATCTCGTGGAGGACGACGTGGTGGTCGTCTGTTTTGTGTTAACTGTCAACGGCCTGGTCATACGCTGGCCACCTGTTACTATCGTGATGAATCATTTAATCACAATTACTCCTCTTCCTCTCTTCAACTCTACTATGCTAACTCATCCTCAGTCTCAGATCCATCATGGTACATGGATAGCGGCACAAACTACCATGTAACACCAAACCCAGATCCGCTCGAAGAAATCAACCCAGTTGGTAAGTCTCAAATAACTACTTGCATCGGTGAACAAAGCAAAATTGTAGGTATTGACTCAGCAGCTATCCCTTGCAGTCATTGCCAGATGAGTGCGAATAAATTGATATGAGGATAATTCTGTTAATGTTGATTTCACTAATGCAAACTGTACTGTGAAGGATTCGGTGACAGGCAGAACACTACTCTAGGGAATCCCAAAGAAGGCCTATATCCAATGCAGAGAAGAAGAATTAATGATTGACCAACAACCCTAATGGCAAAGCATGATGAGTCACGCAGCAAATTTATGAGATGGCATCACAATTTGGGACATCCTAGTGCTAGGATTTTGAAACAAGTCCTAAACAAATGTAATAAGAAATTATCTAAAATTATTATTGATGATCATCGTGTATGTGAAGCTTGCCAATTAGGGAAATCCAAATTTCTTGTGTTCCCTATCTCAGTGTCTAAATCATCTTCTCCACTGGAACTTGTGCACACAAACCTCTAGGGCCCTGCCCCAGTAGCATCCCCTGCTGGTCATTGTCATTGTTCTGGTTCCAAAACGCAATAACCCAACCACTTTCAAAGAATTCCGGTTGATTAGTCTCTGTAATGTTCTATATAAATTAATTTCCAAAATCTTATGTGATCGGCTTAAAATCATACTTGGCGACCTAATCACTCCTAATTAGAATGCTTTTTTAAAAGGACAATTAATCTCTGACAACATTGTATTGGCATTTGAATGTATGGCCAAAATTATAAATTCTCGAAGAAACAAAGTTGGATAGCGTGCAATTAAGTTGGACATTGCTAAAGCCTATGATGAAGTATCTTGACCTTTTCTCCGTCGAGTTATGAGTTAGGGAATTCATGGTGTTTCCTGCTGAGTGGATCCAACTTATCATGCAATGCATTACTACCATTTCCAATCAAGTTACAGTCAATGGTTCTCCTGGATTGCCGTTCACACCATCTCAGGGATTAAGACAAGACGATCCTCTTTCTCCTTACTTATTTATTCTCTGTGCTAATATCCTATGTTGTATGATTCATCAGCCTGAAAACTACCATTGGTGAGAACTGAGAAGGAATTTGCATCTCTAAAAATGCTGATCCATTGACATATCTAATGTATGCTAATGATACCATATATAAATTGGATACATAAAAAATACAAATTAAACAAATCTCATTTGTAAGTATGCAATTCTTCATAAATGAAAGGAATAAGCAAATGAACAATACAGATTAATTTTTGGTGATCGGAGCTATGACCAATGGGATAAGGCTGGAGTTTCGATGGCTAGATGCTGGTATCCAGGCACTGGAGCTCGGGCGGCATTGAACCTTTTATAAAATAATGAAGTCATATATCCTCTTTTCACCCACAATTTTCATTTTGGTCCTTATGGGTGGAGGATTGAAATTTGCCCTAATTTCAAGGCTGTTAAAAGGGGCTTTGATTTCTCAATGTTCAGAAATGGCAGGGGAGTGAGCTGTTGTGGGGCTGTGTACATACTCCATAGTACTTCAGACACTGCTGTCCGTTAAAACAATTAATTGGGCAGGCGGGACTTTGAATTTGTTTCCTCAGGAGAATTATTGAAGGAGAAAAACCATTAAAAAAAACTTTAAAGATAGAAAATAATAAAATGGTATTATTACACCCGCCTTTTAAATTTATGAGAAATGACAAAATTTTCCTTATATATATTTATTTCAAGAAAAATATTACCCTGGCAACCATCACTATTGGAGCTCTAGCGGCCGTCTGGCCACTATAGCCCAAACAAGAATAAATATTCTCTTAGTAGTGGGGGATGTGGTTTGAATCCTACCACCTTATTTGTCCACAAGGTTGATGACCCAATGGCCAGATGGCGGTGGGGTTTAAACCCCTACAACTTTATTTTCCCAATAGGTTGGTGGCCATTGCATTTTAATAAATTTTAGGCAAACAAATATATAGAACTTAACACTTTCTCTCTCACTCAAGCCAATTCAATTCACAACATTTTGTTAGATTTTAATAATTTTTATTTACTAAGTAAAAAAATTCACACTACCAAGTCATTCATAAGTTTTGTTAAAGAATTCACTAGATTTGATAAGGTTTAACAATTTTTGTTTTCTCGTAAAAAATTTTACAAGTTGTTAGAACCTAATCAAATGTAGTAAATTTCTTAACAGAACTTATAAATAACTTGTTATTGCGAATTTTTTTTTCCAGAAAACAAAAGTTGTTAAAACCTAATTAAATATCGTAAATTCCTTAATAAAATTTGTGAATAACCTGATAGTGTGACATTTTTACTTAGTAAATGTAAGTTGTTAAAACCTAATAAAATGTTGTGAATATCTGTGAATGACTTATATATATTTGTTTGCTTAACATACCACTCTGATCCTATTTATAAGTCCCTTTTAACCAAAAATATTTGGCCCTATTTATAAGTCCCCTTTGACTAGATAAATGAGATTGTAAAAATTTTGTCCATATTAATTGTACCAATGAAAATAGAAAGAGAAGAAAAAGTTGAAAGCGCCCAATCATAAATGAGGGTAAAGTTGAAAATTCACCTCATAATCATTGAGCTAACTACCTCTTCTTGGTATGTGTGATTTGGTCAAAATGGAACTTATAAATAAGACCAGACTGGTATATTAAAAGGTATTGGTGACCCAATGGCCTCCATCAATTTTTTTAATATATCATGGTAGGGGAGGGGGGGGTAGGGTTCGAACCCTGAACATGAGGGAGGGAGGCCAGTTAATACTGGCTCCCATGCCACTACGCTACTAAGGCGCTGGCTTTTGGCAACACAAAGTGGCGGGGATTCAATGCTGGCCTCTACCACTTTGAAATATTTATTGGCCGCGGTGGTGAGGGCTATGCTTTTTTAAAAAATATATATATATGTGTGTGTGTAAGCATTTTTGTCATTTCGTTTTAATATAAAAAAGGATAAGAGAAAATCTCATATAAAGATAGCTGAATTACCCAAATTCTAATTTGGGTTACTAAACTTAACAAATTATAAATTAGGTTATATGACACAATTAGGGATTTAGAATTTGGGCCAAATTATTTCTATATCGCTTAGTTATTTTAAAAAAAAAAAAAAGCAAAATTGTAGATGAAGTAATCAAGCATCCACAAATTCTTTGGAACTAATAGAAACCAAAACCCTTGAAGTTTCTTCAATCTTTCTAGCCGAAATAATGCCGTCAATATTATGACTAAATTCATCCTCAGGACTGGACACAAGAGAGAGCGACAATGCGATAGAAATCCGACTTCTAACTTTTCTTTCATAGATTCAAATTTCAAAGATCACCTACCTCACCTATCAAGCTTAGCGAATATAAAATCAATGGCGGATATGGATCAATCAGGAATGAGAGAGTGGGATGAGGAGTGCAAGACTCCAAGGAACATCCAGATTCAGATTCCGACTATTCTTGTTTGCCCGCCACCATCGTGGAAGAATCCAATGATGATGGCAGACAGCAAGAGACTAGACTTGCAACCGATGGGCGGGTATTTTAGTCCCACTGATCTTAATACCTTTTTCAAAGTTCTACCACGGAAAGCAACATTTGCGTAGGTAGAATATGAATGAATTTGGTTATTGTTATTATTTTTTCTTTTCTGTTCTTTTTAGTTCATTTTTAGGAGTGAAGACAAAGAATTAGCTGTGTATATATAGATTATGATTCTGCGATTTGCGTAGTTTTTATCAAGGGACATCCGCCTTCTGGTTTTTCTTTCCTAAGTTAAGGGTATTATTGGAAAATAATCAATATTTAAATATTCTAAATTCGGTCATTGACCCAATTTAAGATTTTTTGAGTTTACAAGCATTATATAGAATTTTCTTATTTCAACCGTCTTTATATGAGATTCTCCCAAAGAATAAATTGGGCCTTACACTTATTTGTTATTATAAACATTTGATTTTTTTTAATCATTTTGAAAGTTATTTTTCTGCAATTTTCCCTTATTAAAAGGGGTAAAAAAAACAAGAAATAAAATATTGAATGAAATTAAGCAACAGGTTATAACAACTCACGTTGGGTTCACTGGGATCTTTTTTGGGTTGATCCAAATGTGGTTGTTTTCTGTCAAACAACTTGTAGATATAGTTATCCTCTTCTGTAATACATATAGTCTATTTGTGTGTGTGAGTATATATATATATATAATCTCTTTAAATATGAAGGATTTTTTTACTCATAGAAACAACACAAACACACAGAAAAATAAATGGAAAATAATATTTAGGTCCTCACTAAAAAAATTAACATTAAAAAAATCTCATAACTTATTAAAAGTAATTCTTTCACTTGTTATTAACGAACCAAACGAGTTTGATGATATTGTTTTTAGTTGGATGTTGGTGTCATTTTTTTTTCAAGAAAAATGGATGGAACTTTAGACCCAAACACATTCCTACTTTTTTAGTCAAATAGATGGGGAGAGTTCACACTAGGTGCCCAATAATTAGATGTCTTTTATGTGCTTATACCTCTATTAGAGGGATGAACATATTTATATATATATATATATATATATACATATATATATATATATGTATATATATACATATATACATATATATATATATATATATATATATATATATATACATATATGTTGTATTTATTTAGATTTGAATTATATGCTGCTTTTCTGAAATGTGTTTTTTGCATTTAGTATCTTAAATGCAAGAATAATGAAAATTAATTAATTTGAAATACTGGAGATACAAAAAACATTTCAAAAAGTAGCATATAATTCAAATATAAATAAATACAATATATATATATATATGCTCATCCTTTTAATAGAGGCATGAGCACATAAATAACACTTAATTATTGGGCACCTAATGAACGTGGACTCCATTAGGGGAGCATTTGCGTTCACTCAACAATTAAATTAGAACCATGTGAATGCAAAAAACCTCCGCTGGGAGACTCTTCCACCATAGCTGTAATACCCTAAAGTTCATAATCGTTATAAACATTATATTTTGGCTTAATTAAAGATCAATAAAGGTTTAATATTAATACAGAGATCATAATTAATTTTGTAAGACCCTAAAAATCATGACCACTATATTTGATAAATGATACCTATTAAAGTAGGTGAATATGTGGTCTCAAAGATATTATAGTTTATCTAGTTTAAATTAGAGAATTTTCTCCTAAAGTTGTTCAAATGAATTTCTAAGGACTAAAATTAGATTGGGGTTCCTAAAATAGTATAAGATATCATGAAAATAGGAAAGTATGTTGTCTCCAAAATAGTAGTGTATTTATTCCACTTCTTGAATAAATTGTCGGTAAAACTTAATAGGGCAAAATCCAATTCTCTAAATTTTAATTAGGAGTCATAAAATGTTATAAAGTGCCATAAAAACACCTAAATTAATTAACTAAAATTCCCAACAATTCAAGAACAATTAAATGCACACTTAAGGATATATTGTCATATAATTCACATATTGACAAAATTAAGCCGTAAAGGAGTAGGAAGAGGTTTAAAATAATTAGAGAACACTAAAAATTAATCATTTGACATTAAAAATTAATCTTAATGGAATTAAGATTCAAAATTGATCTAATGGCAAATATCAATAAACCCTTTGGAATATATTGGCTAAATTCAGTGTTAAAGCTTAACAAGGGATCGATAATTGAGACAAATGGAATTAGTAGGATCATAATTGGATTGTGAAACAATTAAGACACTACAAACTAAACCTAATTAAACTAAATCAAATATTAAACAAGAAGGATTAACCTAGGGCTTTTTGTCACAAGAAAACTTAGTTGGATGATTTTTGGTAGCCCAAATCCTTGCCAAACCTTTGCCAACAAAGCAAAAAGCCCAAAACAAGCCCAAAACCCAAAAATCCAGAGGAGGCCACAGATTTAGGAGAGCTTCAAGAGGAAGGAAGTTGATTTTCATCACATGTGGTCAAATGGTAGCTTGTAGGACACAAAGCACTATTCCATACTTGCACCCCAAGGTTATTAGCTTCTAGGAGAAGGAAGAAGAAAGAGAAGAAGGGAGAGAGAGAGAGAGGGCAGATGAGAGGGATTGAGTGGTGAGGATTTGATGTTTTGATGAAGCCCTAGATCCAATGGTGGAAGTTTGCCAAGATGAAAGTTGCTTTTAATTACCAAATTACCATGAAGAATTCCTATAAATAGGGGCCAACCTCTTCACATTTTCCTCACACCAAGCAAAGCAACACGTGCTTATTTGAGAGAGAGCTGAGAGAGTTGGAGGAAGAGCTTGAAGGAGTCCAAGCTTTAGGTAAGCAAAGTTCTTAGTTTTAAGTTTTAAATTCATAGGTAGAAGTAGTTTTAATCTTTAAAATTCTAGAATAATTTTAGTTTCATATTTTTACAGTTAGAAATAGTCTTATTTCGAAAATTTATTGAAGAAAGTGGTCTTGCAAAATTTCCGGGTTAGAAACACAGTAGTAACGAAGTTCTGGTGAAAATTCGCCGGTTAGGCGATTTCTGAACAAGTCACAGAAAAACACATATTTTATGTTGAAAATGCTATTGAAGAATTCTGAGAAAATTCATGATGAAAGTAGACATATAGAGATTTCCAAATCTGTAAATAACATGTTGAAATGAGCTCTGTACAGTGAGAAAGAAATTCACAAAGTTTATGCTGCGAAAATGCTGGAAATTCTGGGCAGAGGATGAATGCGTGAAATCTGGGAATGATTTTTGAGTTCTGGGAGTAGTTTGATATTTTTTCTGGAAACTATACATCTTGAGGAGTCCGGAACTTTTTACGGATCTTCGTTTTGATTTTTCTAGAATTAGTTATGATTTTCCAAAGATAGGTGAAATTCTGCCCCTAAACTCCAGCGTTTTTCCAAACAGATTTTAAAGAAATAAAATAATGGGGTAATGTACCAAGGGTAGAATAGTCAATTGTGGCCGAAATATATTTTAGAATATTATTTGTAAATTAATAATACTATATTACTCTTATAGGAAGTCTACAATCGTATACCGACCGTCGTAATACCAGAATTAACAATCCAGGTACGGACGCGTACTGTAACACTAACTCTGATGCTTATTGTATGCTTATATGTGATAGATAGTCTGAAACCCTGTTTGGAAATTGATCATACACATACAGCTTGATACGGGTTATAGTCGTGATAACGCCGTTATGTTTTCCTAGCGCTAAGGACACGATAGGCCATCGTGGCACTGGAAGATAGTGTAGACTATAATAACATGCATATTGCAGTGGCTGTGTTATGTTATTATTTGAATATGAGAATATTGTATGTGATTATTGCTGTTTTGACATGGATATCTGTCTTGCATATTTGATACATAAGCATGAGGTTAACCGTTACCTGAGGTTCATTGGTAATTGAACCTCAGCTCTTAACATAGCGTCAGGGTCCGGAGGAACCAGGGCCAAGGACAAGGATAAGGAGCCAGCGCGAGAACGAAGACGGAGAAATTTTTATTTCCACGTTATTTTGTTGAACTATTTCCAAACTACTATATCGCTGTGTAAGCAGCCAGATACAACATCAGTAAATGTTTATCAGATACTCACACTTTTGAAATTATTCTGATGCCCTACTCTGATCAATTATTTCAAAAATGCTTCAGAAAATTGGGATGTTACAAATTTGATCACACTGTTTAGCCTAGTAACATCTGAAAGACTATACTAAGATGATAACTTGGATTAAATTATCATCCCCTAAAGATTCAATATATATGGCGAAAATTCAATAATAATAAAGAGGCAAATCCAACTATTAAAATTAAAGCATAAAATGAACAAAAAAGAAAGGAAGGAAGAAGGGGACGTTTTTAGCTTGTGGAGCAAGAAACACAAATTCAAACACATGCAAAGGCTTGTGGATAAAGTTGGAACCTTCCAACTTTGAGAGCAAGTTACTTGGAGAACAAGTCACCAAGCTACTTAGTGAGCAAGTTACTGGGCGGACGAGGTTACTTGGTGAGCAAGTTACTGGGCGGACGAGGTTACTTGGCGAGCAAGCTACTGGGTTACTTGGCGGACGAGTTACTGGGCGAACGAGGTTACTTGGCAGACAAGTTACTTGGAGAGCAAGTTACTTGGCGAGCAAGTTACTGGGCAGACGAGGTTACTTGGCGGACAAGTTACTGGGCGGACGAGGTTACTTGGCGAGCAAGTTACTTGGTGGACAAGTTGTAAAACTGGGAGAGCAGGTTAGGAAGACTTGGAGAGCAAGTCAGGAAAACTTGGAGAGCAAGTCGGGAAGACTTGGAGAACCAGTCGGGAAGACTTGGAGAGTAAGTCGAGCAAGTCGGGAAAACTTGGAGGGCAAGTAAGAATTGGCTAGAATGCTCTAGAAGAAGTCAACAACTTGTTGATTAAGCTAGAGTTTTCTTAACACAAATAACACCCAAGCCTTGCTTATGTCATCAAGATGACATCATAAGGATGACATCACAAGAACACATGAAGGGTGTAGATTTAAACTTCTCCATTAAGTTTAGATCTAATGGTTAGGATTTAAGAAGAGGCTTGTTGAAGAAGTTGGGAATTTTCCTATAAATAGGAGGCTTCCCCTCCTCATTTCTTCACACCATCACCACATACACCTCTAATCCTTTGATTAAGAGAGTGAGAGTGAGAGTTCTCTTGGGGCTAGAAGGAAGAAGCAAGAGTCTTCAAGAAGTAAGCTTGTTCTTAAGTTCATAGTTCTTATTTGTTCTTAGTAGCTTTTAATATAGGTGTTAGTTTAATCTAGTAAATAGGCAAAGTAATTTCCCATAATTGTTTTCAGGCCTTATTGCATCAAAAGATGCCTGACAAGGTGAAAACATGTTGGGGGGTGACTTTTAGGATTAAGGGAATAAGTTAGAGTAAGATAAAAGAATTCTGGAATTTCTAGAGTTTGGGAGTTATCTGGATAGGGAACATTATTTTATGCATCAAATGATCTTTAAAAATCACGAAATTTTCCAGAAATAAAGTAGACATGTAGGGCTTTCCAAATATATAAAATATGTAACGTTTTGATCTCTGGACAATGAGATATGAATTTTTGAATATTAGGCTATTTTTTTGGGCGAAATTTCTGGGCAAGGTATGAACACATGAAATCTGGGAATTGTTCTTGAGTTCTGGGTGGAAACTGATATTTTTCCTCAAAACTAGACATCTTAAGGAGTCCGGTAAAATTTATGGATCTTCGTTTCTATTTTTCTATAATTAGTTATGATTTTTCGAAGTTAGGCGAAATTCTGCCCAATAAATTCCAGCGTCCTTCAACGAATTTTGAGGAAAGAAAATGATAATCTAGTGTACCAAGGGTAAAATAGTCAGTAGTGGCCAAAATATCTTTTAGGATATTATTTATAAATTAATAAGGCAATATTACTATTATAGGCTATCTGAAAGAACGCGGACCGATCAACTACGTACCGAGACTACCGACTCAGGTACGGACGCGTATTGTAACACTAACTCTAATGCTTATGGTATGCTTATATGTGATAGATAGTCTGAAACTCTGTTTTTAAAAATCGATCATACACATACAGCTTGATACGGGTTATAGTCTTGATAACGTCGTTATGTTTTCCTAGCGCTGAGGACACGGATGTACACCGTGGCACTGGTGAATAGTGCAGACTATAATAACATGCATATTGCAGTGGCTGTGTTATGTTATTATCTTGAATATGAGAATATTGTATGTGGTTGTTGCTGTTTTGCCATGAATATCTGTCATACATATTTGATACATAAGCATGAGGTTAACCGTTATCTGAGGTTCAATGGTAATTGAACCTCAGCTCTTATCGTAGCATCAGGGTCCGGAGGAACCAGGGCCAAGGACAAGGATAAGGAGCCAGCGCGAGGACAAAGACAGAGAAATTTTTATTTCGACGTTATTTTATTGAACTATTTTCAGACTACTGTACCGCTGTTTAAGCAGCCAAATACTACAACAGTGAAGGTTTTATCAGATACTCATTCTTTTGAAATTATTTCGATGCTCTACTCTGATGGAGAAAAAAAAATTATTCCGCTTTTGAAAATTGGGATGTTACATTTTGGTATCAGAGCAGACATTCTGGCCCGAAATTAACTAAGTTACTCCAGACAGTTTGGTGTCTAGAAAGGGTTTTGTGGTTGGCAATCAGTCCCCGTGAATTCGGCGAGCCTTCCACAAATACACCGGCCTGGCCAGATTGTCTGAGTAACGGAGTTAGGTTCGGAGTTTTTTTTTTCAAAGAAACATTTTACTTGGCAAGAACCCGACTCAGTTACAGTAAACCATTGGTGTCGAAGGTAGGGCCAAGTCTATGTGGATCAGTCAATCAGTCGCCGTAAAGTCGGTGAGACTCCCATGATAGAGGCGTACCTGGCCAACCGGTTTGACTAACTAAGTTAGGCTCTAGGCCATTGCCTGAGAGCATATTTTGAAAAAGAGTACTGATATAACCTTGGTGTGGTACGATAAGTGATGAACGGAGAAGGACAAGTGAGATATACAGCATGGAGGGCTGTCCAGAAGAAATTAACATCGATAGGCAACCCTAGGCCGATGTACCGCCCTAACCTGGCACACCAATATGGATCAATATACCATCCTGAACCAGTGTACCACCCGCTATCGGTGCACCACTCTAAAATAGGGCTGGTGTATCCATCACCTGTATCTACATCGGAATAGGGTTCTGATAATTCTGATAATCTCCAGTTTGTGCTAGGCATTAATTTCATTCTAACCTAGAGCTTATATGTGAAGCTGGGCTACGCCGGATGAAACTCCGAGATCAATAAAGATAAGTACATGCAGTATTTGACTCATGTAGAGGAACTCTTGACACGTATTTCCGTACCCATTTTGCTTAGACGAGAGAAATCTCAGAAGAATGACCCCTGTGAGACAGGTGGAGGATTTGACATTCTTTGAGCTAAAGCCTGAATACCTAGAGGTATGAAACATAGCAATCCGTTGGAATACCATAAGAACAGATAGAGTAAGCCCGAATCTAATCAAAGCATAGACGATGCTTAGGTCAATGTATGACTGAGCATTGCCTAAGTTCGAGTGCCTAAGAATAAGAACCCTGAGGAAGTATGAGTGAGGTTGCCTTAGGTTTCAATAGTTGAGAGATAGTTCCTTAACGGAACCATGTGACAGCTAGAACCTCAGTAGCCACGGGTTATGGTCTCAAGGTGGGACCAATGACCGTAGTAATGTTAGTGGCTAATAGATTCCCTAAGAAGTGAGTAGTTACCCGATAGAGGAAATTGAGTTAAGGATAGTGCCTGGAGCTAAACAAATAGTAAAAGTCCACAAAAAGAATGACCCTAGATAAAGATGGTAGACATAGAAACAGAAGATTATGAAACCACTCAAGGGTAGGAACCTGCTGGATATCTGAGTTCTCATTATAATGATTCAGAGACGATCACTGACACTACTTATGGGAAGTTTGATCGGAGAGGGCTACCTACGGGAAGTTTGATCAAGGAGGTTTACCTACAGAGGATGCTAACCGGAGAGGCTGACCAGTCAAAGAAGATTGAGTGAACCGTCGAGTAAAGTGCCGTAGAGCGGAGCCACCATGACGACAAACCGTAGAGTGGAGCCGTCGTGACAACGAACCATGGAGTAGAGCTACCAGTGTATCGATTCTCAAGGTAAGTACATTATAATGAGTCTCACATCAAATAGGTTCCCTAGAGCAAAGGTTTAAGTAATCTAGTATATCACCATGAGTTGCTCCAGTGCTGTATAGCATATATTGTGTCGATAGGCTGTAGAAGCCCACAATTGTCAGACAATGAATACGTGAGGTATTCGAGAAGTTTGTGAAACCTGAGGATAGCGGGCGATGTTCGGAATAGCCGAATGATTTAAATAGAACAGATTAAGCTTTCTACAGATAGCTTGAGTAGCCAAGGACAGAGGTCCGAATGCGTGTAGTTAGTGATGACCTTCTAATGTTAGTTGTCTAATTCCTAAGTAAGGTTTTAAAATTTAATTTTTGAACTTGCCAATTCACCTACTGTATTTGAAATTTCGGAATTGATTTTTCGAACTTATGAATTTTTGAAACAGAGTTTTCAAATGAAATGTTTTCAACAGAATTTGAGACCACAGTGATGGTTATTTTGAAATAATGTTGTCTTGTAAAAAGGGATTTTGTTAGAACCCAGAGTTTGAAACTGAGTTTTCAATTATGTTGTGGTAAAGTCAGTACAAAACTGGAAGGACAGAAGCTGTTGTAGATATACACAGTTTGCTGGGTCTTACCAGATGTTTTAAAATGTTTGAAATCGCTGGCCTTTGATAAATTTTCTCTTTGAACAAAAAGTTTTTGGAGGGATTTTGTTTGAGAAAATGGAAATCGCACCAGTAGTGAATGCACCCAATCCATAACACTTTGCCGAGGGCGTATGTTTTGTTTAGTGAAACCTGACTGTCTATGGCTAGACTGAGTTCCGCTAGACAGGGTTGCTACTTTATGTGCCAGTGTGAACACTGGGTCTCCTGTGAAAGGGGCGGAGGTTCTCCCACATTGTTGATAATACTGTTGAGGATGGATTTGGGGATTGGGAGAGGGCGCTCACTGTACCAAATGGTTAAAATGATGGTGTGTACTCTCAATTGTAAAATTTTGTAAAATGAAGTAACTCCCTCAAAGATATATGCCGGTAGTAAAAGTTTTCGAAAATGATTTGGCAGTGAATGTGTTTTCACGAATTCGTGTTGGCAGCGATTAAGTTTAAAAATGTGATAGCACTATTACTTTATGGGATAGTGCAGATTGTGAAATGTACTGCGACCACGAAAAATTTTCAGTGTTTGAAAATTTGAAAATGTGACAACAAAATGATTTTGGGGCAGCAATGACATGCTTGTCAACGCTATCGTGTTGAAAAGGAAAGCGGTGTAGTTGGAAATTATGGTATAGGAATAGAAACTATTAGAAAGGTCTAAAACACAGAACTATTTAAGTCAGATAGTAGTTACCAGCTATGGTGCTAAGCAAGTGAAAATAGTCTGAGAACTTGAATGGGAAAGGTGCTCAGATGAAATAGACGGGCAAAGGCCCGAGGCAATAAGACCTAATGTGCGAGTGTGCACAGGGGCAGTGTCCCTAGGCCATAAGACCGATGATACTTAGTATTGTGTGAAATGCTGATTGTCATAATAACTATGACTAGAATACATCTTAAGACTAGAGAAACATTCCCTGTACTAGGTAGTAGTTAAGATGCCTAAGGCCTGAGGATGAATTCCTAGGTATTAAGGCTAGAATCTTCAGTGCTGTGGTAATAGATCAAGTCGGAAGGTCAATATGTGTTAAGCCGAGAGGCTAAATAAGTCAGGCAGTGAGGCCTGTGAAACCGAGTATGGTGAGAATAGACCAGCAAGTCCTGTAATTTAGTACTATACCTGGGTACAAGATAAATGAGACTTTTGAATAGTGGGATGCGTGCTAGGTAAGCACGCATAGGGAAGGAATAGACTGGAAGTCTAGATAACCTTTCGGGGTTATATGGTCAAATTTCGGGGACGAAATTTTATTTAACGGGCAGAGAAATATAATACCCTAAAGTTCATAATCGTTATAAACATTATATTTTGGCTTAATTAAAGATCAATAAAGGTTTAATATTAGTACAGAGATCATAATTAATTTGATCACACTGTTTAGCCTAGTAACATCTGAAACACTATACTAAGATGATAACTTGGATTAAATTATCATCCCTTAAAGATTCAATATATATGGCGAAAATTCAATAATAATAAAGAGGCAAATCCAACTATTAAAATTAAAGCATAAAATGAACAAAAAGAAAGGAAGGAAGAAGGGGACGTTTTTAGCTTGTGGAGCAAGAAACACAAATTCAAACACATGCAAAGGCTTGTGGATGAAGTTGGAACCTTCCAAATTTGAGAGCAAGTTACTTGGAGAACAAGTCACCAAGCTACTTAGTGAGCAAGTTACTGGGCGGACGAGGTTACTTGGCGAGCAAGTTACTGGGCGGACGAGGTTACTTGGCGAGAAAGTTACGAGGTTACATGGTGGACAAGTTATTGGGCGAATGAGGTTACTTGGCAGACAAGTTACTTGGCGAGCAAGTTACTGGGCAGATAAGGTTACTTGGCGAACGAGGTTACTTGGCGAACAAGTTACTTGGCAAGCAAGTTACTTGGTGGACAAGTTGTAAAACTGGGAGAGCAAGTTAAAAAGACTTGGACAGCAAGTCAGGAAAACTTGGAGAGCAAGTCGAGAAGACTTGGAGAACCAGTCAGGAAGACTTGGAGAGTAAGTCGAGCAAGTCGGGAAAACTTGGAGGGCAAGTAAGAATTGGCTAGAATGCTCTAGAAGAAGTCAACAACTTGTTGATTAAGCTAGAGTTTTCTTAACACAAATAACACCCAAGCCTTGCTTATGTCATCAAGATGACATCATAAGGATGACATCACATGAACACATGAAGGGTGTAGATTTAAACTTCTCCATTAAGTTTAGATCTAATGGTTAGGATTTAAGAAGAGGCTTGTTGAAGAAGTTGGGAATTTTCCTATAAATAGGAGGTTTCCCCTCCTCATTTCTTCACATCATCACCACATACACCTCTAATCCTTTGATTAAGAGAGTGAGAGTGAGAGTTCTCTTGGGGCTAGAAGGAAGAAGCAAGAGTCTTCAAGAGGTAAACTTGTTCTTAAGTTCATAGTTCTTATTTGTTCTTAGTAGCTTTTAATATAGGTGTTAGTTTAATCTAGTAAATAGGCAAAGTAATTTCCCATAATTTTTTTCAGGCCTTATTGCATCAAAAGATGCCTGACAAGGTGAAAACATGTTGGGGAGTGACTTTTAGGATTAAGGGAATAAGTTAGAGTAAGATAAAAGAATTCTGGAATTTCTAGAGTTTGGGAGTTATCTGGATAGGGAACATTATTTTATGCATCAAATGATCTTTAAAAATCACGAAATTTTCCAGAAATAAAGTAGACATGTAGGGCTTTCCAAATATATAAAATATGTAACGTTTTGATCTCTGGACAATGAGATATGAATTTTTGAAGATTAGGCTATTTTTCTGGGCGAAATTTCTGGGCAAGGTATGAACACATGAAATCTGGGAATTGTTCTTGAGTTCTGGGTGGAAACTGATATTTTTCCTCAAAACTATACATCTTAAGGAGTCCGGGAAAATTTACAGATCTTCGTTTCGATTTTTCTAGAATTAGTTATGATTTTTCGAAGTTAGGCGAAATTCTGTCCAATAAATTCCAGTGTCCTTCAACGAATTTTGAGGAAAGAAAATGATAATCTAGTGTACCAAGGGTAATATAATCAGTAGTGGCCAAAATATCTTTTAGGATATTATTTATAAATTAATAAGGCAATATTACTATTATAGGCTATCCGAAAGAACGCGGACCGATCAACTACGTACCGAGACTACCGACTCAGGTACGGACGCGTATTGTAACACTAACTCTGATGCTTATGGTATGCTTATTTGTGATAGATAGTCTGAAACTCTGTTTTTCAAAATCGATCATACACATACAGCTTGATACGGGTTATAGTCTTGATAACGCCGTTATGTTTTCCTAGCGCTGAGGACACGGATGTACACCGTGGCACTGGTGAATAGTGCAGACTATAATAACATGCATATTGCAGTGGCTGTGTTATGTTATTATCTTGAATATGAGAATATTGTATGTGGTTGTTGCTGTTTTGCCGTGAATATCTGCCATACATATTTGATACATAAGCATGAGGTTAACCGTTACCTGAGGTTCAATGGTAATTGAACCTCAGCTCTTATCATAGCATCAGGGTCCAGAGGAACCAGGGCCAAGGACAAGGATAAGGAGCCAGCACGAGGACAAAGATGGAGAAATTTTTATTTCGACGTTATTTTATTGAACTATTTTTAGACTACTGTATCGCTGTGTAAGCAGCCAAATACTACAACAGTGAAGGTTTTATCAGATACTCACTCTTTTGAAATTATTCCGATGCTCTACTCTGATTGAAAAAAAAAATATTCTGCTTTTGAAAATTGGGATGTTACAATAGCTAGGTGCGCGACACGGGTTGAATCCAGATTAGTTGGGGCGAAACCCTAGTGAACCGGGTGGGCAACAAAAAAAAAAAAAAAAAACTAAACTAGAATGCCCACTTCAGCATAGACATGGTGGGTGTATGTAGCTACCAACGACTTAACACTAATACTAATCTTCGTTTTAATATAATATTTGTGTTTGAATAATAACATAATGACACCCTAATCTCTTATGAATTCCACTCCTGTTTAGTGATTTGCGTTGTATGTAAACTACAACTGACATTAATAAATTGTGTGATCAAAGTTTAGAATTTTGCCATTGAAATTTTGAAAAACATTTACACCTGGGAATCTTCCTACTCAAAATGAATTTTTCCATTAAAATGATCAAGATGAATAGGTCCTTAACTGCTTCTTCTCTACATCTATATATTTTGTTGTCTTTCAATCACCTAAATGGTTGGTTTCAACATAATAATAAGGGATAATTTTTCCCCTTGTTGAAACGATGTTTCTGGTTTTATTGGATCAAAAAAGCGTGCTCCTCTTTCGCAGGTCTTAGTGTGAGTTTATACTTCATCTATTGCTATATTAATTAATATCACGGAAGAAAATTAGTACAAAAATTGAGTTTCTTCTCAAACTGATAGATGCGGCTGCCTTTTTTAATTATTGTTTGGGGGTTTCCCAATATTTTTAATAAAAGGCTTCATAACGAATACTGAAAAGCAAAATACATAAAGACATCAAGAAACTGATATTAAAATTACTTATCATCTATACAGTGAGGGTATCGTGGATTATCGAGCTGTTGCATCTTTTAGTGTTAAACATCATTATCTGTTAAAAATGGTGATCGTTAATTCTTAATAATCATTATGTATTTGGCATTTTTATTTCTCATTGTGCGGACTTCACAGACATGAGTGAGTTGGGATCCAGCTTCCCTACCTATCCTGGTAGGTGGAGCTCCTCTCCCCTGGACCATCCAGATCTTTTTTTTTTTTTTTTTACTTTCTATTTTTTCAAGAAAATTATTTTAATGGATACAAAATCTAAAATAAAGATAATTTTTTAATTAACATTTTCTCAAAAAATATTTTTTATTTAAAAAGCAACAATTAGAAAAAAAATTTAGACCACCCATATCGCATCTGGACCACCCAGATGAGCCAGATGCATGGTGCCTATCCTTTGAATTTCCGAGTGAGCTAGTGTGGGGCATTGGACATTTGTCCTTATAGTGCTCTCATTGGAGGACTTTGATTTTTCTCCTTATGAGAATTATTAAATGGGTTAAAAAAATCTCAAAGAAATACTGAATGAAATCAACATATCTCCTTTTGAAAGGTTACCCATTTGGCTTTGCTTTCGGAGCTGCGACGAATCCCTGCCACACATTACTGCAAGAAAAAAGATTTCACAGGGATTGTTGCAGGCACTGATAGAAAATGTCATGTATGGTATTTTCGTAAATAACATGCCAGGTTGTATTTTCGTAAATTGTCTGGCCATGTCCATTGACAACCAATGTGGAAAACAATTTTGGGAAAATTTGATTGAGGCCCGTGATTTGACATAATATCTATCAATCTTCAACACTTTCTGAAATTTTACTACACTTTTAAGTCAAAATGAAATTAATTTTTGTGGGTGAAAAGATAATGATGCCATCTTTTATCTATTTTAGAAGAGTACTTATAAGAAAAATAAAGATATTTATAAGATAAATAAAGACATTTACAAAAAATCCGCAAGAATAAAGAAATACAATGGGGAATGTCCAATCACATTGATGGAAAATAGAAGTAAAAACAGAAGTTTTTCTTTTCTTAAGCAAAATGATAACCTGTATCCTTCATTTGTTGCTCTTTCATGCCATGTAAAAAGAAGTTTTAAATTTTGATTTAAACATGTTTGTTATGTTTGATAAGATTCTTTTTTTATATCATTTTTCAAATAATTTATAAACTAATAAATAATCTAATGTGACAATAAATGTTTTATAGAGATCATAAATATTATAGTAATTATATCTTTTAAATAGCCGATTTAAATTAACAAAAAAATAGTTAATAAAAATCAGTTAAAGGTAATAAATATATGTTATTTTTCAAATTATACCCTTAAAGATAAGGCTGGTCAAAGGTTATAAATATTAGTAGCGCGGTGGTATGGGAACTTGGCTCCCTCTCCTATGTTTAGGGTTCGAATCCTACCCCTCCCCTATTATGTGTAAAAAAAAAAAAAGAGTAATAAAGGGATCGATGCATCAAATATTTGTTTGATATGTTATATATGTGATTTATGATTTGAATGATAAAGTTTTGTATAATTATTTTTGAAATAAGGTTAAGATATGTTTTTGTGAAATCTCTTATGAACATATTTAGAAAATGAAATGATGTTAAATCATTTGGGAACTCTTTTTTGGGGGAGAACTTTAATTTAAATATGGCATTAAAGGTTAACCCGTATCGTTTGGTGCGGCGGACATAGGGGTACGAGTACAACAAAAGAGAAGTCTTCTTATTTTGAGACATTTTGGTACTGGAGGCGATCATTGGTGGAGGCGATCCCAAGAAATAGCGTATCGGGGAGTGAACCACCCAATTTGGGCAGGATGATGCGGTTCGCGTCATGGGCGCGGTTTGAGTCGTGGGGATTAGGTGGTTCTGAAATCCACGCCGCATCATGGGATTGACCACGGAAACTACTCCGGCACCGCCACGAGTGGGGGCCTGCTGGCGCAAGAAGTTGGCACATTGCGTGGGTCACGAGCCATTTTGCGAGGCCCAACAAACTCATTTTAAACATTCATTGAGGTGACGTGGCGCAGTAAATAACGGTATAGACTGTTTCCATCCCCCAACGTGAGTGAATGTTAAGCTTTCCACCGTCTTACAATTTGCATGTTCTTTTCCTCTGGCGAGAACAGTGCTCCTTATTTCACTCCCCTGTTTCTGAGATAAACTTTTGTAAATACATACGAATGTTTTTGAAGTGGGCAGTTGTAAATTTTCCGTGGGCAGTTTCATTGATAAGATAATGGACTACTCTTCATAATGTGCTTGCTTTTATAGTAGTGACAGTCAGTGTTAAAGTTATAAAATACCACCATTTTGTTGCATGTTGATAATATAGAGGGTTTTATATAAATGATTGGAGAGGTGAAAAACAGCATATAACTCCATAGTTCCTATTCTTGTTAGTTGTTACGAACTTGAGACAACTTAACTTTGAGGTTTAGTGATATTTCACATAAAGGACTTGACGTGGAATGTTTAATAGCGGTTTTATTGTCTGGAGTAGAGGAACCACGTTAGCTCAAAGCAGCAATTTTAAATGCAATCAGGATGGTAGGGGAGGTTGAATAAACTATTTGGTTGGGCAAAAGTACGTAAAAGCAAAGGGTTGTAGTTGTAGAGGATGTTGGGTCTGAATCAAAAGCGCATAAATAAATAAGAGGAATTCAAAAAAAGGGATTGCTAGTATGGTCAAGGGCTTCAGGGCAACGCGATTGATGAAAGCAGATGGGGGTTGGGTGGTTCATTTGCTCATGTGAAGCTAATTAAGTAAATAAAGCTGTATATGAAAGTGAAAATTCTGAAATGAAAGCACACAGCACATGGAGAGAATCCTGGTCTCTGTTTTGCTGTACACAAACACGCCAAATACAACACAACTCCGCACTCCATAGCTTCTACTTCAACCCCAATACGTCGGATCTGGTTGCTTTTCTGGAAAACATTAGGCCCATTGTTCAAAGTCGCTTCTCTCTGTCTTGGTTTTAAGATTTTAAATTTATTGCCACTGTTCAGTATTTGAGTTATGTTATTATGGAGTAGTCGTAATAAATAGCATTCAGGCAAAAAAAATTGTAATAATTAGTATTTTTTAATTTTGGGAGTCAATAAAGGGTAAATGTGGAAGTAATGCTTGAGAGAAATCTAGAATGAAGCTTATATTTTGGAACTCATTCTTTTATAATTTTAAAGCTTATAATAAGAAATGGAAAGAATAATTTATTTAGTTTCTTTAATTTTTTTAAATTAATTAGATAAATAGCTTTTTTTAAAAAACAAAAACAAAAATCTGAAGAATCTGCTTCTCTCCTCTTAGATAAAACTATAATGTAAATATGTCATTCAAATGTTAACCCCCGTCGTTTGAGACAAAAGAGAAGAAGTCTTCTGGGTTTGAGACATTTCGGTGTTTTATAATCCATCAATCTTTCAATTCAATTGACCAGTGTTTCTAATTTGGTGCTGAATCTTTCAAGGACGGAAGGCAGCCCAATGTTTAGTGAGTATGCATCTCTTACTGGTATCTTGATTGGACTATTAAGGCAGAAAACTAGTTCCGTGGAAATCCAGGTAGCCTAAATAAATGTATATCTTGGCCTACATGTTTTAAATGTGTCAAATTTCTGTCATCATGCAAATCTTATCTTTGTTAATAGCTGGTCATTCTCTGGGAAGTCATTGCGACTGCTTCTAGTTGTTTGTTGCGGAATTCGCCTCAAAATACAGTGACAGAGTTATATCATGAGGAAAAGTCACAGGATGAAGGAAAGGGGTTTTTTGCCAAAACTGATAACGTACAACCCTGGGGTTCTAATCATGAACATTCAAGTTACTAATGATTACTAGTAAAGAGAATTGTATATAGCATAATAAGATTTTACAGAATGCTTGTAGAAACAGTTAGTCATTTGTTGGAATCTCATTTTCTGATTAGCATGGTTTATCACATGATATATTGGTGTAGTAGTCAACTTTCTTGATTTATTTTCATGCCTTATGCTATCTTTATGATGTATTTAATTCCATCTTAATTTCTGAGACTAGTTGGGTGTTTGCCGCATGAGTCATTGTCTAATGGAGTTAGGCTCGTTTGTAATGCAGGAGATTAAATTTTAAACAGAAGATAGTATAGAGATTCGTCTTATAACATTTAGTAACTCATGTTTGAAAATCTTTCTCTAAGTCTTGTCTGTCTATGTATCCCATATGTTGTTTCAAAGTTATATTTAAGATAGTACAATTAATATAAGAGTTATTAACTAGTTCGTATGAAATCTCATGTATCTTAAAATAACCTGTTTTTCTTTGCCACATAACACACACAAAAAGGTTTATTAATTTATTTGTGGGTAAAAATGAGAAAACAACCGTTGCCTATAGTCCTATACGTCAAACTAAATTCATTTAAAATGGCTCGATAATTTGAAGTATAAAACCGTTAATAGATCATTCGGAATATTTTTAAATTTAGGAAATAATTAAATAATTTTAAGCCATACCGTAAAACTAACTAGACGCCTAAATTTTTAAACAATGAAATAGAGTTGATACAATATTTAATTCTTATATATATATGCTGATTTGGGATAAATAATAGGAAGTTTTTGCTATCACACTGCTAGAAAAAGCTTGAATTGCGACGGAAAAAATATATATATATATATATAAAAAGTTGCTGATTTGCGACGGATCTTATCATCGGTCGCAAAAGTCGGCAAAAATGATGGACTTTTCGTCCATCATTTTGTGACGGATCTTGAGATCTGTCGTAGATTTTGCGACGGATCACTGTCGACAAAATGGCAGACAAAAATGCAACGGGTCTGTGGATCCGTCGCAAAAAGTGATTTTGCGACGGATCTTTAGATCTGTCGTAAAAATCATTTAAAAGCCCCCTAGCCCCCCTACTCGGTTATTTTGGGGATTTCTTCGTCTTCTTCCCCTCCTCCAGTCCGACCTCCTTCACCTTGCCGGCGCCCCTGTTGCTCTTCTGTCTGCCTCCTTCACTGTCCAACATCCTCCTCCTACTAGTCACGCCGTGTGCTTGGCCTTCCACCGTCAAGTTTTTCCAAGCTGTTTGGAGTTTCAAGTTTTTCCCCCTTTGATTTTTTTCTTCATTTTCTCGGGAACCAAACTGGATTTCACTGATAAATGTGGTGTTCTTCTTTTCTTATTTGGTTATCTTAAAGAGCTGAGTAATCAAGTCGAGAATGGCAAGCTCTGTTGATGCTTCGGGGAATCCGATCCCAACGTCGGCCGTGTTGATGGTGGCATCAAAGCACATTGGGTTTAAATGTCCTCAACTTTTGAGTTTTCTCTCCCTCTTTTGAACTGTTATCTTATGTATTTTTTGGCAATGCATTGTTCTGTTTGGTATTTGAGAGAATGTTTTGGAAAATTTATAATAGAATTGTTGGCCTTCTTAATATAGCTCAAATGTAAAACGATTGCTTAGTTCAAATGACGTTGAATCAAAGCTGTTATTCTGTGTAAACAAGTTAGAACTAGTTAGACTAGGAATAAGGGCATTTTGATATTTGTAAGCATAAGAATAATAACACGTCAAAGTGAGAAATAGACAGTAAAGCTTGAAGACCTGTTTGCTTTTATTCTCTTGTTCATTCAATTTCATTTTCGGCTATTGGATTCAAACTGTAATGTTTGATCAGACAACTTTAATTTACCTACATTGTTCAGTTAGAGTCTGCTAAACGTTTGTTTCACTTTTGTTATATCTTGGATGATTTGTTGAATTTGAGTGAGCATGTGACTCATATTCTGCCTACAACTCAATCTGTATTGTTTGTTTCACTTTTAAGTATTTTAATAAAACACTTGTTTGTTTATATTTTTAAACTTCTGTTTATATTTTCTCATGGTATTTTATATTTTTATATTCAAATATTTTGACTTATATGGTAATATTATAACAGAAATATACTTTGAATCAAAATTATGTAACCGCCTTAATTATTCAAAACATTAAAATTAATATTTAATACATCTATTGATTGCATAAAAAATATTTTAAGATTAAATGTATAAAAAATAAATAGAGAACACAATATTTTATTCAAAATGAATATATCAAAAATAAATTATTGTTGTTGCGGCATTAGTAATTGTTAAATGGTGTATTCTTGATTTTTCCAGAAGCTTTTTTTTTTTTTCCAAAAACAATCATTAATAACAATTAATTAATTATTAATTGTAGATAATATATTAGAAGAAAATCATTAATAATTAATTAATTAATCAGTTTAAGCAGATCCTAATATCTAGGAATTAATTTTGTAACTGCTTTTCTGTTTTATAATCCTAAACCGATCAGTAGATTATAGAATTTGAATTTTCTAATTGTTTTTCTTTTTTATAATTCTTAGATATTAGGATTGGCCTAAACTGATCAGTAGCATATCTATGTGTATAAAATCTTTAAGGCATATGAATAATAAAAATAAAAAATAAAAAAATCAAAGGATTTTATACAATAAAAATAAATTATTTTTTTAAAAAAATGAAAATTAAAAAAATGAAAATTAACATTGCTATTCTTAAAGAAAAATAAATATTTTTTAAAAAAATTTGAAAATAAAAAAATAAAAAAAATATTTTTTTAAAAAAAAATCCAAAATTTGCGACGGAATGGGAATCCGTCACAAATCCCAAGGATTTGCGACGGACACCCATCCCGTCGCAAATTTTGAAAAAATCCAATATTTGCGATGGAATTTTGATTCCATCGCAAATTTCAACATTTGTGACAGATTTTTTGTGTCTGTCGCAAATTGCTACGCGTTTTTTTACGACGGACCGAATCCGTCGCAAATTCCGTCGCAAAACGTGTTTTGCCACGGAAAGCCCCTATTTTGCGACGGAAAAATTCCGTCGCAAATTCTTGTTTTTTTTTTGCAGTGTCATAAGTTGCTGTCATGTTGTAGTGAATACACACACACACACATATCACTGGAAAAACGTTGCTGTAGTGAACACACACACACACACATAATCTCCAATTCTTGGTGTTTTTATATATGTCTTGTATGTTCATGTATTATGGATTCTTAGTCGGGTACATATGCCTGAGTCTATATGTTTTATTCAGCTACAAGTAGATTATTGTTTTATATGATAATGCTACATGCCTATTTTTCTTAGCGCTGAGGATTTGTGTGTGTGACATGTGGTACTTGCGAGTGCTTTCACCGTTAACGATACATGAGCTATGTGCTGTGTAGTCCGGTAATGGTGTGTTTGCTAAATGCTTTCTTTTATTCTACAATATGTGAAAAATCTGTCATGTTTGATTTACACTTTAAATGTGAGATTAATCGTTACCTTGAGATTCAACCAATCATTTAATCTCAGTTATACCTAAAGATTTAGGAAGATGTTTTGGATCGGGGAGTAAGGCGATACAACTGGAGTAAACGAAGAAGACCCCAAAGAAGGGGATTTATTTAAGTGGATCATATATTATTTTGGATTTGTATTTTTGCTAACTATTCGCCATATATTAATTCGGGATAACTGTATAACGAATATCTTCCAACGGGATTAACTCTGACTATTTCTGAATTTTTATTGTATCACGTATATATTCCTCTGGGAATTTTAAAGTAACCATCATATGTCTGGGCATATGTTATCAGTCACTCATCCATCCAAACGTTATGCACATGGTTTTGAAACCCCGACCGAACCGGCCGGTTCAGACCGAAAATCGGCGAACCGGTCCGAGTTAGCGGTTAAACTGGGGTCACGAGTTGACTCGGATTCAACTCGGCCAACTCAGTCTGAATCAGCCGAGTTGACCGAGTCTTAGATCTGTTTTTCTTTTTTTTTTCCAAAAACACAAAAAAGTCGCATGAAACTAACCTCGTCGTCAAATCGACAGTGAGAAAAGAGAAAGGAAGAGAAAGAGAGAGAGTTCTGAGTTAGTGCGGTGAAGGAGGGCAGTAATCATGTGGTTGCAGCGGCGGATAACACAAGCTACGCGTGAGAGCGGAGTTGCCGCCAACGCTGAGAGCGATAGAAGTCACAAAACAGAAAAGTAGGGGAAAACAATCAATAGGACAATCAAAGTTTGTAAAGAGAAAAGGAAGGAGCACTGCAAAACGAAGAAGAAGATGAAGAGGAGTTCGGAGGAGGGAGATGTGAAGAGGAAAGAGAAAAAAATTGAAAAGATGAAGAAGCATAGAGGAAGGATACGAAAAGGCTAGCTGTGAAAATGTGTTGCAGTGGCTGAGTTGAAATTGTACTGTCCTCTCACTTTCCAAAGCTTCCCTTTTACCAAGATTTTCTCCTAAACCTCTGCCCCCATCACGTGAATTCACAGCTCCATATTTTGATTATTTTCTCTTTAAAAATAATAAAGGGGAATTGTCAGGTTTTCAAACATTTTTTAGAAAAGAAACATTTTATATTTAAATTATTTTTAACAAATAGATAAAAAATTCATTCATTGTTTTTAATTATAGGTGGCATAATGTAACATCCCAAATTTTGGAGTTGGGAAATTAGAAATATTATTTGGGAATTTGCTATGGAAATTAGGCCTGAATAATTATAAAGTTAGTTATTAGAATTTAAAGCCTATTTTCCTTGAATTATTGGGAAAGTTGGAAATATGAGAAGGAAATAATGATGGAAAATTTGGCCTTAATTATTATGAAGCTAGTAATTGGAATTTAAAGCATTTTTTTTTTCCCGAAAATTAAAGAGAAATAGTCGGGAATAATTTGTGGCTTAAATATTTTAGAGATAATATTTATGGCCTAAAAGAATTAATAGAGGACAAGAGATTATAGCTCATGTGCTGGCATTTTTGGATAGTAAAGTCAGAATATTCTCTCTTGGAAATTCTGAATGATAACTTCCACACTCCACCATTTCGCAGCATATACCCACACACACTTAAATAATCCATATGGCCTAACATCAGCAGACCACACGTACTCGCAGTTCTGCAACGCCCATGCTCCATAAACAACTTCTTTATTCTTCTATCCGACAGCAAATGGAGCAGCAGGCATTACACTTTCATCCTAATTAGTGCCAGTCACGCCCATGCTCCACTCTTATTTTCTGCATGACAGCAGACCACTTTCTCGTCATTCTTCCATTCACTTCCCATCGGCCTCAAACAGAAATGCAGAAGTGAAACACGAAGTAGAGAAAAGCAGTGTGTGAGAGAACGAGAGTTTGATAGTTGGAAAAAGAGAGGAAATTCATTTGCTTCTCTACGTTTTAAAACGACGAAACAGAGGTGTGTGTGTGTGCTGGCGTGGAGTTTGAGAGTGAAAGCGTGAGAGAAGGAGCCAGTCTTCATTCTCATTCGCCTCTGCACAAAAACTCAGAACCAAGGACGAGAGACAGAAAACACAGTGGGAGTTTGACATATAGAGGGCGAGAATGAGAGCATACGTGAGATGAAGAAAATGGGAGAGAGACCAAGAAAGAAGCTGTGATCAAGAGCAACGAGAGAAACAAAACCGAGGGGAAGTGCTATGGCTCATTTCTGCACAGAAACGAAATGCAAACAGAGGGAGATGAAGCCGGAATTGAGAAGCACGGTAGTTGGAAGAGAAGGAGTATGAGCATGCATGGAAGCTTGGGTGTCAAACAAGAGTCAAAGGCGAATGCTACAGTAAAATCGTGGATGAACAGTGCATGTGTGAACAGGATTCGTATGCTGATGTCATTTGCTGGAAAACTGAATTGCAGCTGAAGCAGCGAAATTTGAGCAAGGTAAAACCAGGGCAAACGAACTCTTTTGACCCTGAAATTTTGTGGGTAATTAGTACACATCATAATCTTTAACATGAGCCAAAGAACACCCAAATCTGATGTGTACAATGAATGTTATAAATTTCCAAATTTAGAAGATGAAAACTGGAAAATGCCATTTGAAGTAATGAACAGTCTTTTTCGTGTTCCATTTTGAAAAAGTAAATGATAGAGTTTTGCTCTGAAATTTTTACAGGAGACAGTACACTCCTTAAGCTTTAATATAAGCTTTGGTTCACCCAAATCGGAGGTCTACAACTCCAGTTATGATTTTTGGAAGTTGAGTCAAAAATCTGGAATATTCCTGGTATGTTTCTGGAGTCAGTGGATGATGTGGCATTTCGGGATGACCAAACAAAATCATTAAATTGTGAAATTTTCCAGTTAAATAGTAGACTCAGAGAGGCTTAATTTGATAGGTAATCCGTCGAATTCCGATAAGAATCGAAGGAGATACGGATTTTTGAAGTTGACCTATTAAACTGAAATGTTTTCTGGACAGCGAAGAAAGAATGAAAATCTGGGAATGATACAGAAAGAAATAAGTCTAGTGATTAGTTGTATATGAAACTAGACTTAATTAGTGACACATAGAATTTTGAACCACCCCAATCGGAGTTTTGTAGAATTAATGATGATTTTTCAAAGTTAGGCCAAAATGCTGATAGCTTTTGCTACCATTCGAAATTAAAAAGAAATGGCCAAAGTAATGAGAATAAACTCCGAGCATGTAAGATTGCCTATGAGGCAAAGATAAGCTATTATGTATTTGGTTCACTTGGCTCTAATAATATGGCGATGTGTTTAGGGCCATGAGAAGTCAAGAAGAAGAAGAAAGAAAATAAATGGAAGATACTTAGCTTCAAGCAACTCCGTAGTTGAAAGAGAAAGTACAACCGGAGGACATAGGCTAAGGTAGTGGACTTACCCTACTTGCGTGTATTGATTTATCTGCTTGTGTGATAATATGCATGATTGCTTTACTTGCTTGTTTAACATATTTGAATGGTTGAAGCTCTGTTTCTATTTATGCTATGGCCATGAGTATATTTTATGAAGCATTGTAGCATGCAGAAATGTCATTATGTTAACATGAGCCTATGTAAGGCAAGCATATCATACACTAGCATTTATCTTACATGCATTGTTCGGTAATGTTTGCTACTGAGATTCCCCAGAATCTCACCCCCCACAACCAACCTTTAGGCAGGTGAGCACGTCAGAGAAGTGCTGCAAGGGAAGGTTGCTTGAAGTTGCTGTAGAAAGTATGAGCAAAGCAGACACTCTGATAGTTGTGACAACGGCCCTGAAGAATGTTGACGCTTCCAACCGAATAATGTAGGGCCGGGTGTCTAATATTTGAGTACGTGTTTTGGGAAAGCTTCCGCATATGCCAAATCGAAAAGATCCAGATGGGTTTTTAGAATCGCACTAATCCGCCACCTGAAAGGGCGAGGCCGGTAGGGGCGTTACAGTAAAATGGTATCAGAGCATTCATTCGGCTTGAATGCTCTGATGAAGTGAATAGTATTTGACATTTTGGTAATAAAATTACCTACTCTGATGAAGTGAATAGTATCTGTATCGATACTTGGATAATTCTGATTGATAAGTCAGAATTAGAATGGAAATCTTGGTTAAAGAATTATCTGCTCTTAATTTGGAAGTGCAATCAGAACTTAGGTTCTGACTACTGATAGTTGATTGCATAATCATAAGAAACGGAGCATTAGTGACGTATACCTAATCGAAAAGGGTATGAGCTCTAGAGAATTTGATGCCTAGCTAACCTTTGGACTGGATCCTAATGGAAGTCCATGACTAAATGTGCTTAGGCGAGAGAAATCCCATAATGGATAACCCCTAGGAAGTGTCATAGAAATTTGAAACCTCTTGATTTATGGTTTGAGTGCCTTGAGGTATGAAATATGGTGATCCTTACGAATGCCATGAGAATACTAGAATGAATACGGTAAGGTTGATGAACCTAGAAGTTGTATAGGCATCCAGAAGGTTGCAACCAATAGAATCATGACCTAAGAATCAGATAATAGTTGAATTGATTATTTAGGCAATTGAATTGATCTGAATGAATTGAGGTACTAGAATAGGGTACCGATTGAATTGAATGAATTAAGGCACTAGAATGTTGTGTCGATGTGTATGAGGGCTACCTACGAAGGATACTCATCGAAAGGATAGATTTGTTGCGCAGTGGAAGCGTGGTGAGTATGATAGGTAAAGAATGGACTCAAAGTCCTATGAATGGCCTAGATAGCCAATGATAGAGTCGGAAATGTGATTAGAAGAAGTAATGACCTTTTATAGCAGTTGTCTAGTTCCTGAGTTTGAAATTTTGAATTTTGAATTTGCCAATGCACCTGCAGAATTGTGAAATTTCTGAAATGAATTTTCTAAATGAAATATTTTGAATAGAATTTGAGACCTGTTTTGTGGTCACTTTTGAACAATATTGTTTCACAGAAGGGATCCTTGTGGAACCCAGAATTGGAATTGAATTTTTGAATTTTATGAACTGAAGTTTTGAATGAAATGTTTCTAGTAGAATTTGAGACCAGGGTAATGGTCACTTTTGAAATGATGTTGTCTCAAAGAATGGGTTTGAACCCTAAATTGGAAATTGAATTTTGAATTATGTGGTTGTGAAAGCAGTACAGAACTGGAAAGGTCAGAAACTGTTGTAAAAGTACTCAGTTTACTGGATCTTGCCAGACATGTTTAGAATGTTTTGAAACGCTTGCCATTGAAAAAGCTCACAGAACTGAGAATTGAATGAAAGAATTGTGCACAACGGAATTGAATATCTTGAATTGAGAATTGAAAGAAAGAATTGTGCACACGAGAATTGTACATTTCATTCTGAGAATGAAAGAAAATTCAACTCCGGTTAAAGCCGAGAAGTAATGCCCTAGAATGTGGGGTAACCCTGTATGTCATCACGGTTAAGCCGGGGGTGGTAATACGATGAGGGAATTTGAATGCTGTAATCTTGTCGCCGGTCAATCCGGGAGGTAGTGCCCTAGAATTTGGGGTAACCCTGAATGCTACGGCGGTTTAGGCCGGGTGTGGTACTTCGGCAAGAGAATATTACAGTTTGAAATGAACTACCAGCATGGTCTGCAGTAGAATGAATGTATTCTCTTGAATTTGAGCTGGCAGCGATTTTGTTGTCCTTGAAAATGTGAAAGCACTACTTTTTATAAGTGCGATTTTGAAAATGTACTGCTACCACAGAATTTTGAATATGTGAATTTGAAAATCAGAATTTTGAATATGAGACAACATAGAAGCAATATTGAAAGTAATGATGTGATTATCATTACTGATATTTTTAATTGAAAATCGTTGACGTAATTGTCTTCATTGATGTTTTGAATTGAAAAGCGGTGCATTAGGTGACTATGTTGTTACAGGAACAGAAACTGATAGAATGGTCTAGAGAATGAACTGGTTAAGCCAGATAGTACTTGATAGCCACTGAGCTAGTCAAGAGGAAGTAGTTTAAGAACTTGAATTGAAGAAGCCTAGCACTGTGTTGTTATCTAGCTTGGTAACATTAGACCAACGTGTCTAGAGTATACATGAGATTGGAAGAATAATCAGACTGTACCGTGTTGTAGTTGTGATGCCTATGGCTTGAAGGTAACTCCTTGGGCAATAAGGCAAGAGTGTCCAGCGCTGTGGTAATTGAATAAGCCGAAAGGCTAGAATGAAATAAGCTAAAAAGTTGAATGAAAATGAGGCAGTGAAGCCTGAGTAACCAAGCGCTGTGAGAATGGACTAATGAGTCCTATGAATGAATGCTACACACCAGGTAGGGATGGAAACTCTTCCACATTGACCAACAAGTGCGTTGTTACCTTGGTGGTCTGTGCATGAAAGGATTAGGATATGCCACTGTACCGAAGGGTTGAAGTGGCAGCGATTAAGTTGAAAACATGATAGCACTATTACTGTTTGTATAGTGCAGGTTGTGAAACGTACCGCGATCACATAAATTTTCAATGTGGGAAATTTGAAAATGAGACAGTATAGTTGAAATGAAAAGCGGTGCAGTTAGTGATTATAATGATCTCGGAATAGAGACTGTTACAGTGGTCTAGAGATCTGAACCGAGTAGGTCAGATAGGAAATTGCCAGCGTGCTAAGCAAGAGGAAAGTGGTCTGAGAGCTTAAGTTGAAGAGGCTCAGATGATTGATGAACAAATAGAGACTCAAGGCTGTAAGACCCGATATACAAGTTGGAACAGAGCGGTGTCTCTGGGTCGTAACACTTGTGTGATTAGCATTGTGTGGAATTCTCACAAGTATGATAGCTTTGGGACCAATGTGTCCAAAGAAGTTGTGAGTCTGATAGAATTTTCGGACTGTACCAGGTGGTAGTTGAGATGCTTATCGCGGATAGGTGATTTCTTGAACACTAAGGACAGGATGAATGAAAAGGTTGAAAGATTGTTGCGTGCTTAGTGAGCATGCATAAGAAAGGAGAAGATTAAGTGTCCAAAATTATTCCCCAAAGTATGAATGTTCAAATTTCGAGGACGAAATTTTATTGAACGGGGGGAGTAATGTAACATCCCAAATTTTGGAGTTGGGAAATTAGAAATATTATTTGGGAATTTGCTATGGAAATTAGGCCTGAATAATTATAAAGTTAGTTATTAGAATTTAAAGCCTATTTTCCTTGAATTATTGGGAAAGTTGGAAATATGAGAAGGAAATAATGATGGAAAATTTGGCCTTAATTATTATGAAGCTAGTAATTGGAATTTAAAGCATTTTTTTTTCCCGAAAATTAAAGAGAAATAGTCGGGAATAATTTGTGGCTTAAATATTTTAGAGATAATATTTATGGCCTAAAAGAATTAATAGAGGACAAGAGATTATAGCTCATGTGCTGGCATTTTTGGATAGTAAAGTCAGAATATTCTCTCTTGGAAATTCTGAATGATAACTTCCACACTCCACCATTTCGCAGCATATACCCACACACACTTAAATAATCCATATGGCCTAACATCAGCAGACCACACGTACTCGCAGTTCTGCAACGCCCATGCTCCATAAACAACTTCTTTATTCTTCTATCCGACAGCAAATGGAGCAGCAGGCATTACACTTTCATCCTAATTAGTGCCAGTCACGCCCATGCTCCACTCTTATTTTCTGCATGACAGCAGACCACTTTCTCGTCATTCTTCCATTCACTTCCCATCGGCCTCAAACAGAAATGCAGAAGTGAAACACGAAGTAGAGAAAAGCAGTGTGTGAGAGAACGAGAGTTTGATAGTTGGAAAAAGAGAGGAAATTCATTTGCTTCTCTACGTTTTAAAACGACGAAACAGAGGTGTGTGTGTGTGCTGGCGTGGAGTTTGAGAGTGAAAGCGTGAGAGAAGGAGCCAGTCTTCATTCTCATTCGCCTCTGCACAAAAACTCAGAACCAAGGACGAGAGACAGAAAACACAGTGGGAGTTTGACATATAGAGGGCGAGAATGAGAGCATACGTGAGATGAAGAAAATGGGAGAGAGACCAAGAAAGAAGCTGTGATCAAGAGCAACGAGAGAAACAAAACCGAGGGGAAGTGCTATGGCTCATTTCTGCACAGAAACGAAATGCAAACAGAGGGAGATGAAGCCGGAATTGAGAAGCACGGTAGTTGGAAGAGAAGGAGTATGAGCATGCATGGAAGCTTGGGTGTCAAACAAGAGTCAAAGGCGAATGCTACAGTAAAATCGTGGATGAACAGTGCATGTGTGAACAGGATTCGTATGCTGATGTCATTTGCTGGAAAACTGAATTGCAGCTGAAGCAGCGAAATTTGAGCAAGGTAAAACCAGGGCAAACGAACTCTTTTGACCCTGAAATTTTGTGGGTAATTAGTACACATCATAATCTTTAACATGAGCCAAAGAACACCCAAATCTGATGTGTACAATGAATGTTATAAATTTCCAAATTTAGAAGATGAACTGGAAAATGCCATTTGAAGTAATGAACAGTCTTTTTCGTGTTCCATTTTGAAAAAGTAAATGATAGAGTTTTGCTCTGAAATTTTTACAGGAGACAGTACACTCCTTAAGCTTTAATATAAGCTTTGGTTCACCCAAATCGGAGGTCTACAACTCCAGTTATGATTTTTGGAAGTTGAGTCAAAAATCTGGAATATTCCTGGTATGTTTCTGGAGTCAGTGGATGATGTGGCATTTCGGGATGACCAAACAAAATCATTAAATTGTGAAATTTTCCAGTTAAATAGTAGACTCAGAGAGGCTTAATTTGATAGGTAATCCGTCGAATTCCGATAAGAATCGAAGGAGATACGGATTTTTGAAGTTGACCTATTAAACTGAAATGTTTTCTGGACAGCGAAGAAAGAATGAAAATCTGGGAATGATACAGAAAGAAATAAGTCTAGTGATTAGTTGTATATGAAACTAGACTTAATTAGTGACACATAGAATTTTGAACCACCCCAATCGGAGTTTTGTAGAATTAATGATGATTTTTCAAAGTTAGGCCAAAATGCTGATAGCTTTTGCTACCATTCGAAATTAAAAAGAAATGGCCAAAGTAATGAGAATAAACTCCGAGCATGTAAGATTGCCTATGAGGCAAAGATAAGCTATTATGTATTTGGTTCACTTGGCTCTAATAATATGGCGATGTGTTTAGGGCCATGAGAAGTCAAGAAGAAGAAGAAAGAAAATAAATGGAAGATACTTAGCTTCAAGCAACTCCGTAGTTGAAAGAGAAAGTACAACCGGAGGACATAGGCTAAGGTAGTGGACTTACCCTACTTGCGTGTATTGATTTATCTGCTTGTGTGATAATATGCATGATTGCTTTACTTGCTTGTTTAACATATTTGAATGGTTGAAGCTCTGTTTCTATTTATGCTATGGCCATGAGTATATTTTATGAAGCATTGTAGCATGCAGAAATGTCATTATGTTAACATGAGCCTATGTAAGGCAAGCATATCATACACTAGCATTTATCTTACATGCATTGTTCGGTAATGTTTGCTACTGAGATTCCCCAGAATCTCACCCCCCACAACCAACCTTTAGGCAGGTGAGCACGTCAGAGAAGTGCTGCAAGGGAAGGTTGCTTGAAGTTGCTGTAGAAAGTATGAGCAAAGCAGACACTCTGATAGTTGTGACAACGGCCCTGAAGAATGTTGACGCTTCCAACCGAATAATGTAGGGCCGGGTGTCTAATATTTGAGTACGTGTTTTGGGAAAGCTTCCGCATATGCCAAATCGAAAAGATCCAGATGGGTTTTTAGAATCGCACTAATCCGCCACCTGAAAGGGCGAGGCCGGTAGGGGCGTTACACATAAGTATATTATTAGTAAGATAATTAACCCACCATTAAATAAGATTATTTAAAATTATTTAATCTTTTATTTACTTTATATATTTATAATTTTATAGAATACTAGCTTTTGTCTTAAATATAAACCCATTTGATTTTTTATTCCTCACTGGTTTAGGTCTGGATTGACTCCGGTCTGACCCACTAACCCTTAACCCAGTACACCGACCGGTTCAGTGATCGGTCCGGGTTTCAGAACCTTGGTTATGCATGCTCTCTGTTATGACTCACTCTGGTAATTTCACACCAATTAGTCTAATAAAAGATTAAGGACATAAATGGACATCATAATGGATGTATGAATTAGGGGAGTTACATGTTGAATGTTGATTGATAACAAACTCAAGTTATTGCTATGCATGTATATCTAAGATAAACGATCAATTCTTGTATAGTATGGGTTTCAAGAGATATTGTAAAAATTTAAGTCTTTTAAATTTAATGACATAAACTTAATACATGAGTTCCTAAATATCATTTTGTCATCTGGACCCACAATTAATGACCCAATTCATCCATCTATGACCTTTCTCCATGTGTGTGTTACTTAAGCATAAGTTATTTACTCTATTCTTCTCTGCTTTTCCATTCGAAAAAAGAATATTTTAATTATTAAGAATTCATCTTATGAATCATAGAGCAAAACAAGCTTAATGAAGAACTTCAGAATCACAACTCACCAATTTAAGAGTTTTTCATACATCAGAGTCATGGTACACAATAAAACAAACCATGCATTAAGGTAGAGCGTTAGCCAAGGCCAACTCATTCATCACCCAATTTATTGATAGGAATTGTGTTTATGATAAAAACAGAGTCTCATTTACCAAATAATTGAACCTCTATATAACTACTCAAACATATAATTCAAGAATTCAACAAAAGCATTGTCCCGCAAACATCTATCCACATTATTGTCAAGTGTAAACATCATTGCCAACAACACTTGCATTAATCAAGAAGGGGAAAAATGGACTTATAAGTTTTTTGTTTTTGTTTTTATTCTATGTATATCCAAGTAAAAAGGAAAAAAATAAACAAAAAGATAGCTTCCCTATTTCATCCCTTAATATATGTTATTGTTTATATTATAGTAACTACTACTGTAAAAGAAATATTGAACTAAATTGCAACAAGCAACTTTATTTTTAATGATAGGAAAGCATAGATAGATGTATCAGAAAGATTCAAGAAAAGAGAAATTGGCGTATAATACGCAAAAAGAACTTGTCTCTAATCTAGATTTCTTGTACTTAAGTCTTGATTAATTACGCATTTTAAATTATAGACATGAATCTTACATTTTATTTCACTTATTGTTCTTCTATATCTTCACGCATCATAAAAATGTATCTTGTTTTATACATTATTTATCAGGACTCCATTGTCAATTGTGACTAAACTCACTGAACTAATTAGTCTTCATATCATATAAGCAGACAACACAATTGTTATGTGAAAACTTCACAATCATGCTACATCAATTTCTGAATCTTCCATACCTTAAAGTCATAATACAAAATAAAACAAACCATGCATTAGTAGGGCCAAGTCATTGATCCCTAAATTTATTGTTAGGGCCAGTGCTCGAGATGAAAACAAAGTCTCATTTATCAAATGATCAAACATATATATATATATAACTACTAAAACATATAATTTGATATTCAACAGAGAAGCATCACCGCACAAACATCTATCCACATTCTCCATCAAGTGTCAGCATCATCACCAACACCTGCATTAATCAAGAAAGTAAAAGAAAAGGACTATTAAGATTGTCTTTATATTATAGTCCTTGTTGTTAGATATAGTAGCAGAACAATTTTTCAGTCTTTTATTTTGAAAAAATAAAAACTTATTTGAACATGTGTTTTTATGAGGAAAAAACCAAAAAATACAATAACAACAAAAACCATTTGAATTTCAAAATCTCAAATCAGTTATTTTCTACTAAAATGAGTTGTCAATTGCGATACTTTTATAATCAATACATATACTCTTGTAGGCATAACAAGACTGATTTGGAATTTTGTGTTTTTACCTTTTTTTCTTTTTTATTTTGTGTTCTGAGAAACAAAAACAAAAAATAAAAGTTAAATTCTGGAAAACAAGAGGTCAGAACATCTTTTTATGTTTTGTTACTTTTTATCCTACAAAATTAGAGAAGAGGCTGTGAACATTTTATTTCCTTTAATAGCAATTTGCCAATAAAATAAACTATGTTTTCACCTTTCACCTCACCATTTTAAATATGCTTTTAAAGATAATCAAGCAAACATAGTTTTTTTAGTTTTTGTTTTTCAAACTTATTTTAAAAAATATTTTATTGATCTGTTTTAGAACATATAAACACAAAATAGAATCAAAGCCATAGTTTCTCTGTTTCATTCGGCAAAATAATAATAATTAAAAAAAAAAAGCCTTAATCTCTCTGTTCCAAAACGCTGCTGTTGATCATATTATAATAACTCCTGCTGAAAAATAAATCTTAAAACTAGAGCTGAAAAACAAATTATATATATATATATATATATATATATATATATATATATATATATCTAAAGAGAAATCGGCATATATAGGGCAAAAAGATTATGCATGTTTCTTTTATGCTTTGACCCTTCATATATGATGCTTCTACTGATATCATAGTCACTGCTACTAGAAGAATGTACAGACACTAACCAGAAAGATATTTTGAGAACAAGACAAAAAATAGTAGGGAAGTCAAAATATTGTCATGGTGAAATAAAAATTAAAGGCGCAAAAGGCGGAGAAGAATTTGGAGAAGTGTGGCTTTGGTCTTTGGAGTAGAAAACTGTGTGTGGGTGGTTTGTGTCTTTTATCTTTCTGCATAAAGAAAGAAAGAAACAAAAAATTTTCTCTTTTTTTTTTTCAACCAACTCAACCAGTACAATGGAGAGAATGTGCAGAAAGAAAGAAAGAAAAATTGACATATATGAAAAGCTTTAAATAAATAAAAAAAAACAAAAAAAAAACACAAGAAAAGATAGCTCCTCTGTTTCATCCCTTTATAATTGTTGATATTATAGTAACTACTATTAGAAAAGAATAATTTAAATAAATTTCAACAATCAACTCTATTATTGTGTGATAGGAAAACACAAACAAACATGACAAAAAGATCATTTAAGAAAAGAGAAATTATTGTATAGAGGGGGAAAAACAAATTCAAGCTTCTTTTATGCTTTGTCCCTTCACACATGAAGTTTTATTGATACCACAATAACTACTTCTAGGAAAACAAAACACAAACAAAAAGTAGAAAGATACAAACAGTTCAAGAAAAGAGAAAGATACTCTTTAGCAAAAGAAATCATGAAACTAACAAACCTGAAGATGATAACATGGGCGATGGAGTTATCCTTCTATAAATTGATGCTATCCTGCAACACCAATTCATAAAGTTTGCCTCAAAAAAAAGGTAATTTTGTAAAAAAGAAGACATTGGCATAAGCACAATATAATTATCAATTTTTTATTTCTTTCATCGTTAATTATAAATTTTTTGAAACATTATTTGTTGGTGTGGATATATCATACCTTCGCTGAGAATATGCCTTCCATTATTTTGTTAACGTCTTCTTCATCCTTCCATTCCATGTCATGCTCTTCTATTTTCACTTTAGACAACTTTAGTGTTTTCAACACTCCTGGACAAAACAACTTCATTTCAGGGCATCCACTTATTACTATCTCTTCTAATTTTGGGAATTCAAAGGTGTGACTTTGTGAAGAAAACATCTTCAAGCTTGGCATATCAGTAAGTTTGATGGAATACAATCGGTTGAATGTGATTCCAACTTGTACGTTTTCATTGGCGTCATTCATTACAATTTCCTCCATCCTTTTGCAATCATTTATCTTCAACCACCTAAGACTCACAAAGCTTTTGGCAGTTGAAGTTGTCACTAAATGGATGAGCTGATGACATCTAGATACATACAGCTGTCCCAAATTTTGAAATGAAGCACAGGATGGAGCTAACTGGACCAAGCTACAACAACTTTCGACTTCAAGGCATGTTAGGTTTTGATGAATAGGTGGTAGCTGAGAATCATCCTTCCATATGCTCTTGAGCTTATCCATATAGGCAATGTACAATCCCTCAAATGGTGGGATTTTCCACATAAAATCAATAATCTGGTCCTGTGATGGAAATATCTCCTCAAAGGAACAATGCTCCACATTAAGCCAATCCAACTTGGGGAATTTTTCAAGGGAGTTATAGGGAAAGGTTACCCCCTCATCCATGAAGCTTTCTACATAAAGAAAGCTCACATTTGGAAATACATTCTTTATCATTGTGATATTCTTCGAATTTAACACCATGCTACTGCATGTGGAAATTACCTATAGATTGATAATTAATAAGGCAATTACCATGATTAGTGGGCGATTAAGTAAATTAAATCAAGACATTGTTTTAAAGAATTAAATCTTTTTTCATGGATCACTCTTCTTTTCCTAACATTTATAATTTTCATCGTTCCCCTAAAATCATATCCGGATGTTAAAATTAGAAAAAAAATCTTTAAATTAATTTTATTGCCCACTTTCTTTTCTCTAAATTGAATTAGACAAAAGGTCACCATTTCTAACTTCAAATTCACATTTTGTGCTAGCCTTTTGACAGTGAAAATTTACTGTAAATTGATCACTGATAAAAATATTACTAGAAGAAGGCAATTTAAAAATTTAGGTTAAGATACTTTTTTATAGAATAATTTCTTATTTTATTGTCGATAAAATCTTTCTTAGCTGTTTAGATAATATTTATATTTTAATTATTAATTTTCCCCTAATAAAATCACATCCACACTTCAAAATCAAAATGTAGCCTTTTAAATCATTTTAACGCCCCTTTCTTTCTAGTTAGAGATTTAACCAACAATAATAACACTATTTATAGTCTACCAAATTCATAAATCATCATTTGCTTGTACAGTTTCGTGTGCAATTTGAATCATGTAAAGTTTATAATTCATTCATGGTTAGATGACAAAATGTCCAAACTTCAATAATTGTATTAAATATTTATCTCATGCTAAATTCTAGATGATGAGAAATTCTTTAAAATTGGAAAATAAGAATGTCAATACATCGAACGTACCTCTCTAAAAGTAAGTAGATGTTGAATGGTGTTGTTAAGATCAGTCATCCATATATCTTTATATGGATCAAATTCATTCACTTCAACGCTTTGAAGCTGCGGGGCATGAATGGCTCCTGGACAAAATATTGTGAGCTGAGGACACTCTGTTATAATTACATGTTCCAATAATGGAAACCTAAAAGTACAATTGTGGCGGCAAAATCTCCTTAATCTTGGTAAACCATCAAGTTTCAAGAACTTCATCTTGTTGAAAAATATTTCCCTATCCTCATCATCCTCTCCTTCCTGCTTTGTTATAATTTCCTCCATTTGATAGCATTGAATAATTGAGAGATGTGTGAGATGGATCAAGCTTCGAGCAATTGATGATGTCATCAAAGTGGTCCACTTATACAACAAACTCACCTTAAGATGTGTAAGGTTAGGTGAAGAAACTAATGATGGTGACAAGCTTCCCAAAATGGAAATATTCTCGAGAGTCAATTTAGGAAAGCAACCAGCAAGTGCTGCAATATTATCACCTCCAAGAGCCTTCTCCAAGTCCCCACTCAACTTCAGCTCCCTTAAATTTGGAGACCTCTCCCAAAATGTTAAGTCTGAAAAAGAAGGTTCTTTCTCAAGAGATAGATGAAGCTGCTTTAATTTGGGGAAGTGGTACATTAGAAACTGACCACTTCCAATCTTCTCAACTTCTTTACCCTGCCATGTCAACCTCTCCAAATTACCAATAACCTGCACAATGTAGACAATACGTAATTTGTATTAAAAAAATGTAACAACAAATCAATACATCACAAGGCATATGCTTTCTCATAATGAGGCCATCTTCAAATTAAAATCAGATACTTCCACAATTTTGAAATCTGTATCTCATTAATATCAAATATTAATTATTGTAAATTAAAATGAAGATGCGTTGTTTCAATCTTCCATTATAATATACGAAATTTATTCCTTTCTTTTGAAAAAGAAAAATATAAATTTAACGTTATAAAATTTCCAAAAAAAAAAAAAACACACACACACACCTATCCCTTTCCTTCATTCTTCGGCACACCAAATGCGTGAAGACAGAAAGCTAAGGATTGGTGTCCCTCTTTTCATGGGAAAGAATATAAAATTATTTAATTATTTTTTAATATCTATTGGTTAACATAATTATTATGAAATATTCTTTTCTTAGTTTTTTAAGTTAATCATCCAACCCAAAATAGCAACCTATTAAATATTCGAGAGGAATTATTCATATATTTAAATACTTAAAAATATCAAATTCAAACGCTATTATGAAGTTTGAAATTAAGAAGTTAATGCAAGGTAAAAAAATAATAAATCAATTTTTTTGCCACCAAAAGAAGAATAAATTAATTTTAACACACCTTATTATGGTTGAAAAGTGATATGGGAATGTTTGTACATCTGGTATTTGTTGCTCGGTCTTCAATGTTGAAATCCCTTTGATCCTCTTGTGTTTTCAATCGTGGCAGATGAGTGAGTTTTAATATTCTCAACCCATTAAATGTGATTCCCCCTTCCACATCTTGGTCACTATCATTCCTTACAATTTCTTCCAAATTTTTACAGTCATCTATCTCCAATGTTTCCAGATTCACCAAACTCTCGGTAGTTGAAGTTGTCACTAAATAGACAAGCTGGTGACATTCAGACACTTTTAGCACTGTCAAATTATAAAATGAAGTGAAGGATGGTGTATGTGATGGGAATATCTCTTCAAAGGAACTATTCTTCACGTGAAGTTCATTCAGCTTTGGAAATCTTTCAAGCAAGGTATACGGAAATGTTACCCACTCTTCAACAAATCCTGCTATTTGAAGAATTTCCACTTGAGGACAACAGTCCACTGGAAATTGGTCATTCCTTATCATGATAGTATCATCCTCATCTAACACTAACTCTCTTGATGTCACATATCGCTGTAAAACAATTAGGGGAAAAGATATTATTCAATTATAACAACATAACTTCTTACATTAGAAGCTCAGTAATGTCAAATGTACTCACTAGAATAAAGAAAACTTGGAAGTTGGAATGAATTTGTTGCCCACTTTCTTCCTCATCAAACAAGTGTCAAACGTTTTGATTTTCATAATTAAGCTTGGAAAATAAAAAATTAAACAAAAAAGAGCAATAAAATTAAAACATTTTGCAATGTATCCCAGTTATCAAAGTTATGTAATTTGAAAATTATAATTAAAGGCTTAATAAAAACTTTAAACCGAAATATGCATATGGGTATTTATATTAAATATCATAACAATAGAAGATTTAAATATGAGTATTTTTGAAAAAAGCTGGAAATAGCAAGAATTGAGCATGCTTGACACACCTGGCGGGACAACGTTTTGTTAAGATCTGTGTCCCAAAATTCATGATGATTGTTCCAATCTTTCCATAGTTGAACACTTTTAAGAGATGGCGTTTCAATTATTCCAGGAGAGAATATCTCGAATTTTGGACATTCTTTTATGATTAGTTGATCCAACAATAAGAACTTGAAAGTATAATTGTAGCCACAAAATCTCTTCAATCTTTTTAAATCACCAAGTTCCAAAAACTTCATCTGGCTGAAAATGATTTCCCTGTCCTCATCATCCTCTCCTTCCTGCTTCGTGATAATTTCCTCAATTTGATCACAATAACTAATTGAGAGATGCATGAGATGGACCAAGCTTCGAGCAATTGAAGATGTCATCAGAGTAGTCAGCCCATGACAGCATTTCACTTCAAGATGTGTTAGACTCAGTGGCACAACCATTGATGATGATTCCAACTCTTTATGAGAATCATTCAAATCTTCAAAACCAAACACCATCTCCAAGTTGTAACAGGAGATGACTTCCAATTTTTCCAAGTTGTTTAAAGATTTCAGCAAACGAAGGGGCACCGTTTTCATAAAGCCACAGCCTCCCAAAATCAATGTTTTCAAGTTGTTGAATGAGTTGTGTGAAAGTTGGTCATCCCATATCAATGAAATCAAATTGTTTCGTAAATAGGATAATTCCAATATCTCCAACTTTGGAAGTAAACCCTGTTAAAAGAAAATGGTATTATACAAAAATTAGTTATGATCTGCAGGCTTATTTTTCTTTAAATATTGTCAAAATGTCCAAGTAAATTTCTCATCCAGTGAATCTAAGTAATTTTAGTGAATGGAATTTTTGATGATACGTAAGAACAAAATAAGGATATAAGAAAAGAACATATTTTTGCAACATAAGTTTGAAATTAAGAAGTTAATGCAAGATTAAAAAAAAATAAATCAATTTTTGCCACCAAAAGAAGAATAAATTAATTTTAACACACCTTATCATGGCTGAAAAGTGATCTGGGAATGTTTGTGCATCTGGTATTTGTTGCTCGGTCTTCAATGTAAAAATCCCTTTTATCCTCTTGTGTTTTCAACCTTGGTAGATCAGTGAGTTTTAATATTCTCAATCCATTAAATGTGATTTCCCCTTCCACATCTTCATCAATATCATTCCTTACAATTTCTTCCAATTTTGCACAGTCATCTATCTCCAATGTTTCAAGATTCACCAAACTCTTGGTAGTTGAAGTTGTCAATATATAGACAAACTGATGACATTTGGACACCTTTAGCACTGTCAAATTATGAAATGAAGTAGAGGATGGTGCATGTGATGGGAATATCTCCTCAAATGAACTACTCTTCAAGTGAAGTTCATTCAGCTTTGGAAATCTTTCGAGCAATGTATACGGAAATGTTACCCACTTTTCAAGAAATCCTTCTATTTGAAGAATTTCCACTTTAGGACAACAGTCTCCTGGAAATTGGTCATTCCTTATCATGATAGCATCATCCTCACCTAATACCAGCTTTCTTGGTGACACATATCGCTGTTAAACAATTATGGGCAAAGATATTATTCAATTATAGCAACATAACTTCTTAAATTAATCTTGGAAAATAAATAATTAAACAAAAAAGAGCAATAAAACTAAAACATTTTGCTTTGTATCCCATTTATCAAAGTTATGTAATTTGAAAATTATAATTAAAGGCTTAATAGAAATTTTGAACCCAAATATGCATATGGGTATTTATATTAAATATCATAACAAGAGAAGATTTAAATATGAGTATTTTTGGAAAAGCTGGAAATAGCAAGAATTGAGCATGCTTGACGCACCTGGCGGTAGAATGTTTTTTTAAGATCAGTGTCCCAAATTTCATGATATTTGCTCCAATCTTCCCACAATTGAACACTTTTAAGAGATGGTGTTTCAATGAGTCCAGGAGAGAATATTTTGAATTTTGGACAGCGTTTAATGATTAGTTGGTCCAACAATAAGAACTTGAAAGTATAATTGTAGCCACAAAATCTCTTCAATCTTGCTAAATCACCAAGTTCCAAAAACTTCATCTGGTTGAAAAAGATTTCCCTGTCCTCATCATCCTCTCCTTCCTGCTTTGTTATAATTTCCTCAATTTTATCACAATGACTAACTGAGAGATGCATGAGATGGACCAAGCTTCGAGCAATTGAAGATGTCATCAAAGTGGTCCCCTTGCACTCTTTCACATTAAGGTGTGTAAGATTCGGTGAAGAAACTAAGGACGTTGACAAGCTTCGCATAATGGAAATCTTCTTGAGAGTCAATTTTGGAAAGAGAGCAGCAAGTGCAGCAACATTATCACCTCCAAGAGTCTTCTCAAAGTCCCCACTCAACTTCAGTCCCCCTAAATTTGAAGACCCCTGCCAAAGTTGTCGGTATGTAACAGGAGGAGGTTCTGTCTCAAGAGATAGATGAAGCTGCTTTAATTTGGGGAAGTGGTACATTAGAAACTGACCACTTCCAATCTTCTCAACTTGTTTACCCTTCAATCTCAACCTCTCCAAATTACCAATAACCTGCACAATGCATAAACAATAACTAATTTGTACAAAAAAAGAAAAAAAGTAACAACTAGTCAATACATCATAAGGATATGCTTTCTCATCATGAGGCCATCTTTAAATTAAAATTTGATACTTCCACAATTTTGATATCCGTATCATTCATATCAAATATTAATTATTGTAAATTAAAGTGAATATGAATTTCTAGTCCGGTGTTTCAATCTTCCGTTATAATATACAAAATTTACTCCTTTCTTTTAAAAATGAAAAATATAAATTTAACCTTATAACATTTCCCCAAAAAAAAAAAAAACCTTTCCCTTCCATTCATTCAACGGCACACCTCATGCGTGAAGACGGAAAGCTGAGGATTGGTGTCCCTCTTATTCATTAAAAAAAAAAATAGAAAATGATTTAATTATTTTTAAATATCTATTGATTAAAATAATTATTATGAATTATTCTTTTCTTAGTTTTCAAGTAAATCATCCAACCCAAAATAGCAATCTATTGAATATTAGAGAGGAATTATTCACATGTTTAAATACTTAAAAATATCAAATTAAAAAACTATTAGGTTGTAAAACAAAATATTTAATTTGATCCATGTGTCATTATTTTTTTAATGCTCAAAGTCATTTTTTTGCTTAAATAAGCTACGAACAGCTAGTTTAGAAATGTACCTTGTCATGGGGTAGGAGAGGATATTTTGAGTCTGGCATTTTCTCTTCCTCATATATTTCTGATGAATCTAAGACTTCTTTTTCAAATATATCTAATTCATCACAACATTTAATAGATAACTGGTTAAGGTGTGACAATTCTAATGTGTGTTTTTGTGAATAGAAGTTCCTCAAATTTGGAAGGCTGGAAAGCAGAAGTGAAGTTAGCCTAGGAAACTCAAATGTAACAGCAACAGATTCTGAAACTTGATCCTTTGCAACAATCACATCTACACCACACTGACATATTTGAAGCTCTTCAAGATCACAGAGCATGCCTTTGGCTATAGACGTAGGAAACATGCTTGTGAGGCTTTCACAATTGTCAACATCTATGCTCCTTAGACTTGGAAATGAGACATTTCCTTGGTAGTTATTACTCCACACATTCTTCAATTTTGGCAAATTCTGCAGCTTCAACTTTTTTAGTGGCACGACTACTAATGATGAATCCATCTTTTTATAATAATCATTCAAATCTTCAAAATCAAACACAATCTCCAACATGTCACAGTCCTTCATGTCTAGTTTTTCTAAGTTGTTTAAAGATTTTAGCACATGAAGGGGCACCAATTTCACAAAGCCACATTTTTTCACAACCAATACTTTCAAGTTGTTGAATGAGTTGCGTGAGAGCTGGTCATCCCATATCAATGGAGTCAACCTGTTCCATAAATGGGATAATTCCAATATTTCTAACTTTGGAAGTTGCACCTGTCGAAAGAAAGTATTATTAAATGAAAATTACTTTTGAATTTTAGACTTATGTTTCATGAAAAATTCTTTAAATGTCCAAATAAAGCTCTCATCTACCAAAATATTTTTCAACAGATTGCTAAAAAGTTACATTTGAAATTTCACGTCGTAAAAAACAAATGGAGTAATTAAAAATTAAAGAACTGTAAAATGTTACAGCAGCCTCGCCGCCTAATACCATATTAAGTAATTCAAAGTGAATGTAATCTCCGTAGATATGTTAAAATAAGAACAAACCTGCAAAACGCCATAATAGCCTCATAGCAAAGTAAATAATTCTAGTGAAAATGATATTTGCAGGTAAATTAAGTTTCAAGTTCTATAAGAAGTTAAAACAAGCCTGACTAAGAATAATTAAAATAATATTGATTAACTTAGTGCCCTTAAGTGGGCAATAAAATTAAAATAATATGAATATAAATTATTGAAGAAAAGCGATTATTATTATTATTTTTTAACTGCGGTGGTTAATCATCAGCAAAACATAAGCTACTACATTCTGATAAATAGTTTGGCGATAGGAACAATTAATATATTAAAATACTAAAAAATATTGAGTTAAACTGTTTTTAATTTTCAGGTTTAAAATGAATAATTTAAGGCTTCATTATTTATTGGGTAAAACATATATTAACTATCACTCTGTTTTACTTAAATTACAAAAACCTTTTTGGGAAAATTCTAAATAAATATCATTTAAATTTGCAAAACCTTCAGAAGTCTGTTGAATTTGTAAAAAGGCTGAGAAATACAAAGGACCTATGAGGGATATGTAAATTCCGGTCAAATGACCCTTTTACCCTTTTAGTGTTAAATAAATAAAAAATAAAATAAAATACCCCCACCCCCCGGGCCGCCGGCACCACCATCACCGCCGGCCGCCACCACCACCGGCCACCGCCACCTCTGGCGGCGGCCACCAGCCGGTGGTGACGGTGGCGGCCGGCCGGCGGTGGTGGTGGGCGGTAGGGGGTGGGGTATTTTATTTTATTTTATTATTTATTTAACACTAAAGGGTAAAAGGGTAATTTGACCGGAATTTGCATATCCTTCATAGGTCCTTTGTATTTCTCAGCCTTTTTACAAATTCAACAGACTTCTGGGGGTTTTGCAAATTCAAATGGTATTTATTTAGAATTTTTCCAACCTTTTATCTAGTTTGAAAACATATATAAACCTTTTTTAAAATTAAAATGCATATTACACAAACCTTAATTGCATCCTTGAAATTTCATTTGAATCTATCCAACCGTGAGTTGATAGTTAAGTTTAAAACTTAAATTTGGATTTTGACCAAAATACCCCCATTTAATGTGTTAATTAGTTTAAACATTTATATTTGAAAATACAATTATACAAACAAAAAACAAATTATAATAGCTATAAATTAAAAATTTTTGAACGTATAACAAAATTTATCAATTTTCTTTATCTTATAAAATTTATAATTTTTTTCATCATTTTGTTAAAACTTATTTATTTAGATTTGTTTTAAATGGTTAAAAATAGACTCTAAATATATTTTAATTTTTCATAGAGTATAAATGGAATAAGTCGTATTGTACTGTACGAGAGATGATGTAAATTATTCAAATTTATAATTTAATTATTTTAATAGATTTTTGTTAAAACATTTATAAACAAATTTATTTTTTACATATATATTAAAAGGATTAATAATCAAATTTCAGACAATTTTTTATATATACATTAACTAAATTAATGAAACTTATGTCCCAATACAATTAAAAATATTTAACAAATATTTGAGTAATAAGAAATAAAGTTATGGAAAATAAATTATTAAATTATTCATAAAAATTTTAACAGAAAATATAAATTTAGTATCATGAAGGGTAAATTAGAAAATAAATTTTATTTTAATAAAAAATTTAATTTAAAAATACTTTTAGAAAATTTTTAACAGTGTTACGAGTTTTGACTTATGTCTATGTTCTTAAAATAGAGGGAATGTTAGTGTAACTAAGACAATATGTAAGGCAAATTAGAGTATTTTACTCTCATTTATTTTAAAAACTTGAAGTAACCTTTTCTCTTTTATTAGCTAACTTTAAGTAATTAAAAAATTTAAAAAACTTCAAACTTCCATAATAGCCTAATAAAAAATAAGTAATATATAATTCTGCAGTGAAAAAGATATTTTGCAGGTAATTAAGTTTGATGTTTATTTGTAAGAAGATAACATGTGAATAAAATAATCAGGACATACCTTGCTGTTGAAAAGTGATTTGAACGTTTTATTGGATCTAATGCCATATCCATCAATCTGAAGATGCCTTAAATGCGGAAATCCTCTTCCTTCATGACTGAAAAGAACGTTTTCAAGGGCATTAGATCCATCTAAATACAAATCTTCAACTCCTTCAAATAACTTTTGAACACCACCCTTCAAATGGATGCCACTCTGTAGCTGAAGTTTCAATATCTTTAAAGTTTTATAATTGTGATGCCATTCCCAATAAGAAAATTTCTTTCCTATGGATATATTGTATCTCTTCAAATTCAAATCTAAGAAAAAGTTCTCTGGCAACATAAAGATATTAGAAATATGAATTTCTAGAGAAGAGAGTGGCAAATCTATTAACTCATCTAGACTTGCATTTTCATTAGCTTCACTATCTCCTTCAACTTTCCACTGGTGAAAGCTATTTCCAAGGTACAGAACCTCCAATTTTTTCAAGCTAGATAGGAGTTTTTGTGGAAGCACTTTGAGATTGTAGCAATGAGACAAATTCAACATTTGTAAAGAAGTCAACTCTGCTAATTCAATTGGTAGCCGTTGAATTTCAGAGTAGGCAAGACTTAGGACTTTTAAATTCTTCAAGCTTCTAACCTCAGCTATGTCTTCCAGCAAACAAAAGTGTAGACACATTGCTTTTAGTTTATGTAGGAAAATGAGGAATAATAATGACGAAAAATGCACATTAGTAACTACCAACACTTTCAGCTCCTTTGAAGATTTGAAAAACATGCTGGGAATGTTCAAATCCCGTTTTGTGCTGTTTAGGAAAAAGAATTGTAATCTTGGACAATGCAACTCTTCTGGAAGGTCACTAATGTCACTCTCTTGTAAGCAAATTCCCTCATAACCCTGTAGCATATTTGCGTCTGGCCATTCTTTCAACCTTCTACGTATGAACGCATGGAATTCATTAGATGCAATTGGTAATGCAACATCTCGAAAGACATCATGTATTGTAACATGATGACTAGAAATGCTATCAAGAAATAAGTTTAATGATTTTAGCTTACTTACAATAGTAGAGACTCCAACACGAGCATCCTCCATGTTTTCTATGCCATCAAGAATATCTAACCCCACAGAGTACATGAGCAAGTGTTCAATTGAGGGATCATGAGATAACATGGTAGCAAGCAAGAAAAATTTTTTGTACTCTAATGAGCTTAGACAATCAAAGCTCCATTTCAAAATGGTATCCACCTCTCTTGTTAATGTGTTGTTTCTCCTGAAAGGATTATTCAATCGCACAAGGGCATCTTTCCATGCATTAATATCTTTGTTCCTTAATGCCTTGGCAGCTGTTGCAATTGCTAGCGGAAGGCCTCCACATTTTTGAACAATATCAGTGGTTATAGATATCAGCTCAGGACTACTTGAGTCAGTAGAAAGTTTAGCAATTTTCTTGAACAACTCCAATGCTTCATCCTTTGACAAAGCACCCACTTCGACAATTTTTTGACATTCCATGAGATTTGACAGTAATGATTTATCCCTTGAAGTTAGTAAGATTTTGCAACTTTCAACATTGAAACAAGGAATTCCAACTTTGCCCAAGTCAAGTTCCTCCCAAAGATCATCCAATATTAGGAGCATATTCTTCTCTTGCTTCAACCTCTCACATAGACGAAAAGCTCTAACGTCTTTATCGTTTTCACTAAGTTGCATACTCAGCTTCTCAGCAATCTGACCTTGAATCTTCTCAATGTTCAATTCTTGAGAAACAGTTGCCATGATCACCTTTTCAAATATTGTTTGATTCTTTGCTACCTCTTTAGCTATAGTGGTCTTGCCAATACCACCAATCCCACACAATCCGATCATGTTAACACCGGGGATCCTAAATTCCTCCAAAATTTGATTCATAATTGGAACTCTTGAATCAATCTCTTCATTGCCTTCTCTATTGTTTAATTCTACCATTGAAGGGAGAGGAACAGGGTATGAAATTCTAACAAAGCTTCTCTTTGCATACATTTTAGTAACTTCTTCTGTAATCTCCTTTGCTCTTTTGCTTAGTTTATAGCGTAGCCACGGGTTGGGACATGAAGTTATGTTGCATTCTGCTTTTGCTTGACTCTCTTCATGAAACTTTTGTACTTGCTCAGATAGCTCATCTACTTCAGCCAACCAATGAAGAACTTTCTCGAAAATTTTTTCTCCATTATTTTCAGCCTCATCTATTTGATGTTGTAGGGAGCTTCTTTCAAGTGTGAGGTCCTTAAGTTGTCCGTTGAGTTGGTCAATGTTTCTATGATAGTAAATCAAATAACGAAGATGCTCCCAAGTTAGGTTGAGCAGTAGATCGCGAAACTTGTCAACCAAACCACAAGTAGGATCCATTTAATTTGTGCCCTATTAAAAAGATATAGCCAACACTCAATTAAACTTCTCTTGTCAATGCTGAAATATCGGTAAGCTTGAAAACAAACGTCTCACCTTTTTTCACCAAATTAATGATGATAAAAATTTGATTTCCCTTTTTCTTTATCTCTTTTCTACACCCTGTGAAAATCAAAGCAAGGATGAGATCGTTGACTGATTGGGATTGACAATATTAAATTATTTGTAGTCATGTAAAGTATTTGGATTTACAGGAACGCAGATGTGAAGAGAATATTAGCTTTTCTTAATCAATCGGTTGCTGTCTTGCTATATATATATATCTGAAAGAGGGTAACATTTTACTGCAAAAGTTAAAACAAGAATTGAATTGCAACTATAAAATATGATACTCCCTTTTATCCTTGATGTAAGAGATACTTTAATAAAGTAATTGAACTATAAAGTGGGTTTTAAATATACATTAGATCAATTAAACATCGCGATGTCTATGGAATAAAAAGATATTAAACTTACAATAACAGATAAACTTCCAGTCTACCCTGCAGTAATCAGCTTTCCTTAGTGTTTCAGCACAGATCAACAACGACACCACCTTTTTGTCCTCTCTTTAGGGTGTTTTGAACATCTTTAAGAAGGGATGGTTCATGCGGGAAACAACATCAACTAGACCAAGAAGAAAATAAAAAAGAAGAAGAATTAAAAAAAACAAAAAAAAAAACAAGGAGAGTAGAGGGAATAACTCTTTCTATTTTTTTAAGAGATGAGTAGTGAAAATTCAAGTGCAGTTTTTTAAGTCTTTTTTCCCTTGAAGAAATATCAAAAACCAGCAAACTGAAGTTGAAAAGGATCACAGTAAAGGAGAAGTTGAGTGTAACGCCCCTACCGGCCTCGCCCTTTCGGGTGGCAGATTAGTGCGATTCTAAAAACCCATCTGGATCTTTTCGATTTGGCATATGCGGAAGCTTTCCCAAAACACGTACTCAAATATTAGACACCCGGCCCTACATTATTCGGTTGGAAGCGTCAACATTCTTCAGGGCCGTTGTCACAACTATCAGAGTGTCTGCTTTGCTCATACTTTCTACAGCAACTTCAAGCAACCTTCCCTTGCAGCACTTCTCTGACGTGCTCACCTGCCTAAAGGTTGGTTGTGGGGGGTGAGATTCTGGGGAATCTCAGTAGCAAACATTACCGAACAATGCATGTAAGATAAATGCTAGTGTATGATATGCTTGCCTTACATAGGCTCATGTTAACATAATGACATTTCTGCATGCTACAATGCTTCATAAAATATACTCATGGCCATAGCATAAATAGAAACAGAGCTTCAACCATTCAAATATATTAAATAAGCAAGTAAAGCAATCATGCATATTATCACACAAGCAGATAAATCAATACACGCAAGTAGGGTAAGTCCACTACCTTAGCCTATGTCCTCCGGTTGTACTTCTCTTTCAACTACGGAGTTGCTTGAAGCTAAGTATCATCCATTTATTTTCTTTCTTCTTGGTCTTGACTTCTCATGGCCCTAAACACGACGTCATATTATTAGAGCCAAGTAAACCGAATACATGATGGCTTATCTTTGCCTCATAGGCATTCTTACACCCTTGGAGTTTATTCTCATTACTTTAGCCATATCTTTTTAATTTCGCATCGTAGCTAAAAGCTATCAGCATTTAACCTAACTTTGAAAAATCATCATTAATTCTACAAAACTCCGATTGGGGTGGTTCAAAATTCTATGTGTCACTAATTAAGTCTAGTTTCATGTAAAAATAATCACTAGACTCATTTCTTGCTGTATCATTCCCAGATTTTCATTCTTTCTCCGCTGTCCAGAAAAACATTTCAGTTTAATAGGTCTACTTCAAAAATTTGTATCTCCTTGGATACAACTCTGATTAAGGCTCATGACCTATCAAATGAAACCTTGGTATGTCCACTTTATTTCTGGAAAATTTCACTGCAAAACCCAATCATTTACTGTTTCAAAATTGAACCCGAAAACAACTGTTCATTGCTGAAAACTGTCAGTTTCCAGTTTTTCTTTCAAACTTTGGAAATTTATAACATTCATTGTACACATCGGATTTGTGTGTTCTTTGGCTCATGTTAAAGATCATGATGTGTACTAATTACCCACAAAATTTCAGGGTCAAAAGAGTTCGTTTGCCCTGGTTTTACCTTGCTCAAATTTCGCTGCTTCAGCTGCAATTCAGTTTTCCAGATGATGCTACAGTAACTGCGCACTGTTCATCTACGAATTCACTGTAGCTGACGCTGTTGGTTCTGTTTCTGCACTTCAAAAACAGAGTTTCATCGTGCATGCAACGTAGGCTTCCATCTTCAACCTCTTCAGAACCCCATGCATGCATATTAGACCTCAATGCTCTCTGTTTTCAGTTCCTTAAAATAGAGTACCCATACGCAGAGACTAGTCATAAATTGAGAGCTTCAAATGTAGAACCCATCGTGTAGGACTTGCAAAAACTAAGGAGTATGAAGCTTATTGACTTACCTTGGCTTGTTTCTGCAAGTTCCAGCTCCTCCTCCTTTGGTTTCTACCTTCGGTTCCTTCCACCGAGTGCTCTTGGTGTTCTAGGTTCCATCTCTCTTCCAAGCTCATGTCTATAACACTCCTTCTATTTGCATCTTACAAGCTTGCATGATGAGTACCCAGCTGGAACCGTTGCCCTCTGCTTCACGGTTTGTGTTGCAGAGTGAGAAAGTAACAGCTGAACCCACTTCCTCTCTCAACGACTCTCTCTCTTTTTCTTTCTTCAATGCTCCTTCTCAGTCTCAGTTCACGAAACTCGCTCTTTCTCATACTTCACTTCATCGTGTTTCTCTCTGCTCTCAACTCACATCCTCTTCTCACTTCTTTCTGCAACTTCCTCTTCCTCGATCTCACCTTTGCCTCACACTTTGTCTGGATTCCCAATCGTTCTGTGTTCTCTGACTCAGCTTCATGCTCGGTATCTCACTCATGCTTCATTGCGTTTTCTCAGCTCCTCCGACTCTGGTCTCGGTTCGTTTTTCTCTCTCTCGTCTCTCCCACTCTCTGACTTCTGTGAAGGGCCGTGGTGGAAGAGTGACAATCAAGAGAGTATAATGGTTCAGTCCGAGTGAGTATAATGGGAGAGCACATGCGCACATTTTCCCGAGTTCTGAGACAGTATTGGAGTGTGGATTCTGTCATGAACGAAACACAATAGTGGAGTTTATGCAGAATCGAAAATGGGAAGTGCAGCATGGGTGTAGCTGAAAACGCAGAAGACAGTGGAGTATGGTCACTGTTGTCACGCTGAAAATAAAGAAGAGCAGAGGATATGCTGTGATGTGTTGTCGGAGGAATAAGCAGGAGAGAAGTGAGGTGGCGGTAAAATAGTTACCGAAAGAGTGAGCTATTAACAACTGGAGTATATTTGCGCATGTGAGGGGAATTGAATTGAAATTTTAAGTGTGTATGTTCTGCTTATTGGATTGCAGCCGAATGAATGTGTACGTGTTGGCCCAATTGAATTAACCAATGGAGTGTATGTGCGTTGGTGATTTTGTGGGGCCGTAGGAAATGAAGAATAGTCCAAATAATGAGAAGTAAAAAGAAGATGAAATGGGCTGTGGGTACCAAAAATAAAAGTATGTCATTGGGCTTTGTATCGGTCCAACTTCACTTCCGAATTTGTAGTGGCAAAATTTGCCCCCAACACTTGGTTATCAAATAAATTCCAAAAATCATTCTAGGCCATTATCTTCAATAATCATTTTCCCCAAAAATTCGAGGAAAATATACGTTATTTTCCAATAATTAATCTGGCCACGTTTCCATAACAAAATTCCCATATAATATTTCTAATTTCCCAACTTCAAAATTTGGGATGTTACATTTCTCCCCCCGTTATTTAAATTTCGTCCTCGAAATTTGAACTTATACCTTCGGGGAATTATTTTAGACGTCTAGTCTATTCCTTTCTTATGCTTGCTTACAAAACACACAACTCATCATACCACATTCTTATTCATTCTGTACCCAGGTATAGTTCTCAACCATACGGGACCCATTAGTCCATTTTCTAAGCACTTGGTTACTCAGGCTTCTCTGCCCGTTTCAATCAACCTTCTAGTTCGTTCCAATGTTGTAGCACTGGATATTCTGGCTTTAATGCCCATAAAACCACCTTTATGCCATTAGCATATCAACTACCACTTGATACAATTTAAATATTCTGCCAGCCTCATAACTTTCTTGGACATACTAGTCCAAGTTCACAATACTTGTGAGCATTCCACACAGTACTAATCACACAGATGTTACGACCCAGGGACACCGCCCTGTGCCATCTTGCACATCGGGTTTTACAGCCTTGAGCCTTACTTGTTCATCAATCATCTGAACCTCTTCAACTTAGGCTCTCAGACCACTTTCCTCTTGCTTAGCACGCTGGCAATTTCCTATCTGACCTACTCGGTTCAGATCTCTAGACCACTGTAACAGTCTCTATTCTGAGATCATTATAATCACTAACTGCACCGCTTTTCATTTCAACTATACTGTCTCATTTTCAAATTTCCCACATTGAAAATTTATGTGATCGCGGTACGTTTCACAACCTGCACTATACAAACAGTAATAGTGCTATCATGTTTTCGACTTAATCGCTGCCACTTCAACCCTTCGGTACAGTGGCATATCCTAATCCTTTCATGCACAGACCACCAAGGTAACACCGTACTTGTTGGTCAATGTGGAAGAGTTTCCATCCCTACCTGGTGTGTAGCATTCATTCATAGGACTCATTAGTCCATTCTCACAGCGCTTGGTTACTCAGGCTTCACTGCCTCATTTTCATCCAACTTTTTAGTTTATTTCATTCTAGCCTTTCGGCTTATTCAATTACCACAGCGCTGGACACTCTTGCCTTATTGCCCAAGGAGTTACCTTCAAGCCATAGGCATCACAACTACAACACGGTACAGTCTGATTATTCTTCCAATCCCAAGTATACTCTAGACACATTGGTCTAATGTTACCAAGTTAGATAACAACATAGTGCTAGGCTTCTTCAGTTCAAGTTCTCAAACTACTTCCTCTTGACTAGCTCGGCGGCTATCAAGTACTATCTGGCTTAACTAGTTCATTCTTCCTAGACCATTCTATCAGTTTTTGTTCCTGTAACAACATAGTCACCCAATGCACCGCTTTTCAATTCAAAACATCAATGAAGACAATTATGTCAACGATTTTCAATTCAAAATATCAGTAATGATAATCACATCATTACTTTCAATATTGCTTCTATGTTGTCTCATATTCAAAATTCTGATTTTCAAATTCACATATTCAAAATTCTGTGGTAGCAGTACATTTTCAAAATCGCACTTATAAAAAGTAGCGCTTTCACATTTTCAAGGACAACAAAATCGCTGCCAGCTCAAATTCAAGAGAATACATTCATTCTGCTGCAGACCATGATGGTCGCTTCATTTCAAACTGTAATATTCTCTTGCCGAAGTACCACACCCGGCCTAAACTGCCGTGGCATTCAGGGTTACCCCAAATTCTAAGGCACTACCTCCCGGATTAACCGGCGACAAGATTACAGCATTCAAATTCCCTCATCGTATTACCACCCCCGGCTTAACCGTGATGGCATACAGGGTTACCCCACATTCTAGGGCATTACTTCTCGGCTTTAACCGGAGTTGAATTTTCTTTCATTCTCAGAATGAAATGTACAATTCTCGTGTGCACAATTCTTTCTTTCAATTCTCAATTCAAGATATTCAATTCCGTTGTGCACAATTCTTTCATTCAATTCTCAGTTCTGTGAGCTTTTTCAATGGCAAGCGTTTCAAAACATTCTAAACATGTCTGGCAAGATCCAGTAAACTGAGTACTTTTACAACAGTTTCTGACCTTTCCAGTTCTGTACTGCTTTCACAACCACATAATTCAAAATTTACTTTCAAATTCAGGGTTCAAACCCATTCTTTGAGACAACATCATTTCAAAAGTGACCATTACCTTGGTCTCAAATTCTACTAGAAACATTTCATTCAAAACTTCAGTTCAAAAATTCAAAAATTCAATTCCAATTCTGGGTTCCACAAGGATCCCTTCTGTGAAACAATATGTTCAAGTGACCACAAAACAGGTCTCAATTCTGTTCAAAATATTTCATGTAGAAAAATCATTTCAGAAATTTCACGATTCTGCCGGTGCATTGGCAAGTTCAAAATTCAAAATTCAAAATTTCAAACTCAGGAACTAGACAACTGCTATAGAAGGTCATTACTTCTTCTAATCACATTTCCGACTCTATCATTGGCTATCTAGGCCATTCATAGGACTTTGAGTCCATTCTTTACCTATCATACTCACCACGCTTCCACTGCGCAACAAATCTATCCTTTCGATGAGTATCCTTCGTAGGTAGCCCTCATACACATCGACACAACATTCTAGTGCCTTAATTCATTCAATTCAATCGGTACCCTATTCTAGTACCTCAATTCATTCAGATCAATTCAATTGCCTAAATAATCAATTCAACTATTATCTGATTCTTAGGTCATGATTCTATTGGTAGCAACCTTCTGGATGCCTACTCAACTTCTAGGTTCATCAACCTTACCGTATTCATTCTAGTATTCTCATGAAATCCGTAAGGATCACCATATTTCATACCTCAAGGCACTCAAACCATAAATCAAGAGGTTTCAAATTTTTATGAGACTTCCCAGGGGTTAACCATTATGGAATTTCTCTCGCCTAAGCACACTTAACCATGGACTTCCTTTAGGATCTCGTCCAAAGGTTAGCTAGGCATCAAATTCTCTAGAGCTCATACCCTTTTCGATTAGGTATACGTCACTAATGCTCCGTTTCTTATGATTATGCAATCAAATATCAGTAGTCAAAACTTAAGTTCTGATTGCACTTCTAAATTAAGAGCAGATAATTCTTTAACCAAGAATTCCATTCTAATTCTGACGTATCAATCAGAATTATCCAAGTATCGATACAGATACTATTCACTTCATCAAAGTAGGTAATTTTATTACCAAAATCTCAAATACTATTCACTTCATCAGAGCATTCAAGCCGAATGAATGCTCTGATACCATTTTACTGTAACGCCCCTACCGGCCTCGCCCTTTCGGGTGGCAGATTAGTGCGATTCTAAAAACCCATCTGGATCTTTTCGATTTGGCATATGCGGAAGCTTTCCCAAAACACGTACTCAAATATTAGACACCCGGCCCTACATTATTCGGTTGGAAGCGTCAACATTCTTCAGGGCCGTTGTCACAACTATCAGAGTGTCTGCTTTGCTCATACTTTCTACAGCAACTTCAAGCAACCTTCCCTTGCAGCACTTCTCTGACGTGCTCACCTGCCTAAAGGTTGGTTGTGGGGGGTGAGATTCTGGGGAATCTCAGTAGCAAACATTACCGAACAATGCATGTAAGATAAATGCTAGTGTATGATATGCTTGCCTTACATAGGCTCATGTTAACATAATGACATTTCTGCATGCTACAATGCTTCATAAAATATACTCATGGCCATAGCATAAATAGAAACAGAGCTTCAACCATTCAAATATATTAAATAAGCAAGTAAAGCAATCATGCATATTATCACACAAGCAGATAAATCAATACACGCAAGTAGGGTAAGTCCACTACCTTAGCCTATGTCCTCCGGTTGTACTTCTCTTTCAACTACGGAGTTGCTTGAAGCTAAGTATCATCCATTTATTTTCTTTCTTCTTGGTCTTGACTTCTCATGGCCCTAAACACGACGTCATATTATTAGAGCCAAGTAAACCGAATACATGATGGCTTATCTTTGCCTCATAGGCATTCTTACACCCTTGGAGTTTATTCTCATTACTTTAGCCATATCTTTTTAATTTCGCATCGTAGCTAAAAGCTATCAGCATTTAACCTAACTTTGAAAAATCATCATTAATTCTACAAAACTCCGATTGGGGTGGTTCAAAATTCTATGTGTCACTAATTAAGTCTAGTTTCATGTAAAAATAATCACTAGACTCATTTCTTACTGTATCATTCCCAGATTTTCATTCTTTCTCCGCTGTCCAGAAAAACATTTCAGTTTAATAGGTCTACTTCAAAAATTTGTATCTCCTTGGATACAACTCTGATTAAGGCTCATGACCTATCAAATGAAACCTTGGTATGTCCACTTTATTTCTGGAAAATTTCACTGCAAAACCCAATCATTTACTGTTTCAAAATTGAACCCGAAAACAACTGTTCATTGCTGAAAACTGTCAGTTTCCAGTTTTTCTTTCAAACTTTGGAAATTTATAACATTCATTGTACACATCGGATTTGTGTGTTCTTTGGCTCATGTTAAAGATCATGATGTGTACTAATTACCCACAAAATTTCAGGGTCAAAAGAGTTCGTTTGCCCTGGTTTTACCTTGCTCAAATTTCGCTGCTTCAGCTGCAATTCAGTTTTCCAGATGATGCTACAGTAACTGCGCACTGTTCATCTACGAATTCACTGTAGCTGACGCTGTTGGTTCTGTTTCTGCACTTCAAAAACAGAGTTTCATCGTGCATGCAACGTAGGCTTCCATCTTCAACCTCTTTAGAACCCCATGCATGCATGTTAGACCTCAATGCTCTCTGTTTTCAGTTCCTTAAAATAGAGTACCCATACGCAGAGACTAGTCATAAATTGAGAGCTTCAAATGTAGAACCCATCGTGTAGGACTTGCAAAAACTAAGGAGTATGAAGCTTATTGACTTACCTTGGCTTGTTTCTGCAAGTTCCAGCTCCTCCTCCTTTGGTTTCTACCTTCGGTTCCTTCCACCGAGTGCTCTTGGTGTTCTAGGTTCCATCTCTCTTCCAAGCTCATGTCTATAACACTCCTTCTATTTGCATCTTACAAGCTTGCATGATGAGTACCCAGCTGGAACCGTTGCCCTCTGCTTCACGGTTTGTGTTGCAGAGTGAGAAAGTAACAGCTGAACCCACTTCCTCTCTCAACGACTCTCTCTCTTTTTCTTTCTTCAATGCTCCTTCTCAGTCTCAGTTCACGAAACTCGCTCTTTCTCATACTTCACTTCATCGTGTTTCTCTCTGCTCTCAACTCACATCCTCTTCTCACTTCTTTCTGCAACTTCCTCTTCCTCGATCTCACCTTTGCCTCACACTTTGTCTGGATTCCCAATCGTTCTGTGTTCTCTGACTCAGCTTCATGCTCGGTATCTCACTCATGCTTCATTGCGTTTTCTCAGCTCCTCCGACTCTGGTCTCGGTTCGTTTTTCTCTCTCTCGTCTCTCCCACTCTCTGACTTCTGTGAAGGGCCGTGGTGGAAGAGTGACAATCAAGAGAGTATAATGGTTCAGTCCGAGTGAGTATAATGGGAGAGCACATGCGCACATTTTCCCGAGTTCTGAGACAGTATTGGAGTGTGGATTCTGTCATGAACGAAACACAATAGTGGAGTTTATGCAGAATCGAAAATGGGAAGTGCAGCATGGGTGTAGCTGAAAACGCAGAAGACAGTGGAGTATGGTCACTGTTGTCACGCTGAAAATAAAGAAGAGCAGAGGATATGCTGTGATGTGTTGTCGGAGGAATAAGCAGGAGAGAAGTGAGGTGGCGGTAAAATAGTTACCGAAAGAGTGAGCTATTAACAACTGGAGTATATTTGCGCATGTGTGGGGAATTGAATTGAAATTTTAAGTGTGTATGTTCTGCTTATTGGATTGCAGCCGAATGAATGTGTACGTGTTGGCCCAATTGAATTAACCAATGGAGTGTATGTGCGTTGGTGATTTTGTGGGGCCGTAGGAAATGAAGAATAGTCCAAATAATGAGAAGTAAAAAGAAGATGAAATGGGCTGTGGGTACCAAAAATAAAAGTATGTCATTGGGCTTTGTATCGGTCCAACTTCACTTCCGAATTTGTAGTGGCAAAATTTGCCCCCAACACTTGGTTATCAAATAAATTCCAAAAATCATTCTAGGCCATTATCTTCAATAATCATTTTCCCCAAAAATTCGAGGAAAATATACGTTATTTTCCAATAATTAATCTGGCCACGTTTCCATAACAAAATTCCCATATAATATTTCTAATTTCCCAACTTCAAAATTTGGGATGTTACATTGAGAAAATTCCGGAATTTTTCTTAATATGAAACAGAGTAAAGGAAAACAGAAATCATAAAATAAAAAGGAAATTGCTAAAAATGTGTTTAAGAACAAGCTGAGAAATCAAGAGAAACAGAAAATAAACTATTGGAAGAGAAAGAAATGAGGAAATAATAAAGAAAGAGCTAACAAATAGCAAAGACTGATGTAAAAAGTGAAACTATTGGAAGAAGATAAACTCAGGATTTTCTTGTTTTGTTTTGGTTTTGGTGGAGAAGGGAGAAAGGAAAAAAGAAATCAGAAAGCTGAAATTAATAACAGAAAAGAAACTGCATAAATGAAGGAAAAGAAGCAGCTGAGAATTCAATTAAAGGCAGAAGGAGAAAGCAGAGATTTGTGTCTGAAGCTTTCGTAAGGAGTAGCAGTAACTCAGTAACGGAAAAAGTCTCTGGTTAAGATGGGATTCAATACCTCTTTATAGCGAAAATGTGTTTATAATTCGTTCAAAAAAGTTTATAGAATATATTATTTAACTTTTTATTTATATATTAAATTTAAATGTTTTAGTTATAGAAACTTATTTATTTCATAAATTTTAAAACTTAAATACATAAGGTGGTTGAACTAATTTTTAAACATGAATTATTTGGTGTCAATATTTACTCTTTTTATAAATTTGACTTATAATTCAATTCATTAAATTTAATTTGATGCAACTCAGTTTTTTATAGTTTAATCCATTTAAAATATTGATCTCTAAATTTTTTAAAATAAAATTTAAAAAATTAAACTTAAAAAAAAAAAAAACTGAAGTACTAATGGCATAAATAGCTGCTACGAGAAGAATCATCAAGTTGTAGCAAATGGAAGTAAGGAACTGAGTTTTAAAATCAAATTAATAGACAAAGCATAGGAACCAAATCATTAGTTTTTTTTCATAAAAACAAAGAATTCAATGATTTTAGCAAAATGGGAATGAACCCTTATTTTTAATTGTAAAACTTATAGGAACTGACTTATAAAATTAAATTTCAAAGTCGAACTAAAATTATAAAAACCAAATCAGTAATTTTTTTTTTCCGATAACAAATGGAAACCTCAATACAGATTATCTTCTATCAAATAAAAAAGGGCTATCTATAAACATAATGTAAACCGCACCTTTTAAAGTAACTCGCCTTTGCCTTCAGTATGGTTGAACATGTTTTTCTTCGACTTCAGACACACATGAGCATGCTGCAAAAGCTGAAACGTAAATTGAGCTTTGAAAATACAGATCAATTAAACAGCTAATGGCTTTAGCATATATAAATCTATTTTGTCAAACTTACAGCAACGGATGTGAAACTTGGCAATTTCAAATTATATAAATGTCAGATCTCGCAGCAATAATCAGCTTTCCTTTACTTTGTGCTCCAACACGCATCAACAATAAGAGACTACTTTTGTTTTGAACTTTTTTAAGAAACAAATGCTTCGGAAAAAAAAAAAAAAAAAGAGGAAGACAACTATGAAATCTGAAGGTTTTCGAAAAAAGATGTGAACTTGTGAAACCAATTAGGAAATACAAGAAAGCTGCTGAACTCACTGAAAATAAAATCACAGGGAATAACTAGTCTTCCCCCCCCCCCCCCCTTTTTTTAGATATGAGCAGGAACAACCTCAACTAAACAAGAAACTACAGCTTTTTTGAACAACCTTTTTTGAATTTTTTCTTCTTGAAATAAATATCACAAAACCAGAAAAGTTAAAAATGATAACAGAGAAGAACCAGCAAAAAATGCATATGGAGCGAATTCAGGAATATTTTTTTTTTATAGATATGGGAGAGACAAGAAGAAAACAGCAGTCAGGAGACACAAGCAACGCAAAGCGCCGAAAAGACGTTGAAGAACAAGTTGAAGAATGAAGAAATCACAGAGAAAGAGCTAGCAGACAGTGACTGATGTGAAGGGTAGTGAAGGAGAAATCAGGAGAATGATGGAACTATGGAAGAGGAAGAAGATCTGAAGCTTCGTAGTAACTCAGTAAACTGTGGTTCAAGAGAAAGGTAAAGGCAGAAACATGTCATTCCAAAATGTATAGCTAGTTGGATTGTATACTCATTTCAGGCTTAATGGAGGCGGGCCCACATTTCTTAACCTCCGGGCAATTGGAGGGCTCTTGCATATTTACTTCAATAATGACTGGCAATGAACACATATATTAAAAGAAAAATTAGAATGAAGAATCTAAAAGAAAATATATTTATTTTCACTACTCTTTTATTTTAATTTCCCCTATATTCGTAATAAGGCTGGCACAAATTGATATATAGTTGGCTTCCTTAAACAAGATGTTTTAAGTTTGAATCAGGCCATGTATATGGAAAAGGTTTTATTTGGAGAGGCTTAAATCATGTTGGTGATTTGGGAGGATTAGACTCTAACTATCAGTTGAGAAATATGTTCTACTTCCTCTGGTCCTTATTATAAGGCACTAACTAATAAGTATATTTGATTCTTTTAATAAGGTAGTTACTTGTTTTCAATGAGTATTAATTGTTTTTTTCTATGTATGATTAATAAGAGTCTAGTGTAATCAATAGGAGTAACATTGAAAATTACTTAAATTGTAAAACAGCTTTATTGATTTTAACTATTTTTTTTTTTTAGTTTGTGAGAATTATTAGTTGATAATTTATAATAAGAATTATAATTATAAGGAATAGATCTTTAAAAAAAGGTGATATAAAATGACAGGGGCCAAAATGGTTTGTCTTTTCATGTCAGCCTTTGCATCTCAGCATGAAAGGAGCAACACATATTAACAACGAAAATTGCAGAGCTACTCAAATATTGTCGCTCCAGTTTAAAATTTAGAGTTCAAAATCATGCATATCTAACCTAAAATCCAAACAGTCTAAATTAACTATCATAAGACTTCAATATAATTATTTGATTATTTTTTATAACCGTTTTTTATTTTTTTATTTTTCCTAGTACCATTGTGTAATTAACGTTTTGCGACCGAGGATTTCATCTATACGAGATGCTTGGCTTTATTTTGTGAGCGTCCTTTGTTGCAGGAGAGACATGTGACATGTGGGAGCGGTGGAGGTGAGATCAAATTTGAAAGGGAAAATCTCTCTCAAATCCTAAGGGATTAACAAAATTTTAAAAAAAACCTACAAAAAATTCAAATGTCAGAAAAGTCCGAAGTAGTTGTTAATCATATAAATGAAATTGTTAATTAAATAAAAAAAGAAATTTAAGAGAAAAAGTTAAGGGCCTGTTTGGGAATACCCCAAATGGACTTATTATCCCATTAGATGGGATAATAAGTCCATCAAAGAAAATAGGAGTGTTTGGGAAGACTAAAAAACTGATGGACTTTAATGGGCAATGAACTTTTTTTTTTGAAGCTCCCATTGAGTTGCTTTTCATCCCATTGAAATTCATTGACATCTTGCCTTTTTTTTTCAGACCATTTTGCCCCCAAAAAAACGCTGTTGGATATTTTCAGACTTCCCATAAAGACGCTGTTGGTTATACAATAGCCAGCGTCCTTTTTTTCAGACTTTAATAGGAGTATTTGATATATTTCATTTTATATATTAGCCTTCATTTAAAAGAATATTTTCCGGTTTGTGCCAATATCCAATTTTCAATTTTGCTTTGGTAGTATGGGGTTTTGATTAGAAAGAATAATATTGAAACAGAGTTTGATTGATGGTTTATATTCTTTTGATGTTCCCAGTAGCTGAATGGTTGTATGATAGAAAAAAGGTGTTGAAGTATGACGCATTGGCTTTTTCCATCTTTCTAATTTGTTTTTCTTTTAATACTAGTGTGTGTTAACTTGCTCATTAGTGACATAGAAATATGACCACCTTAGCAGCATAAAAAGGAAATATGGGTGATGAAGATAATGATGATCCACTTGATAATGATGATCCACTTGATGAAGCATCCTCATCAAATGATTTTCGTGATAAAATCAGAAATGAACTTGTAGGGACTAGGTTTGATTAAACACTTTATTGTGTTGTAATTTATTTAATGGAATGTTACCATTTTATTTGGTAAATTTATATTTATTTTTTATTTTTATTCCAAATTATTACATTTTATACGGCACATATGTGTGTGTGTGAAAGAATTTGATTCATGCCCTTTTCAGTCATTTTCCATCTCATCTATCTTTTTTGAAGCTATGCCAAACAAGTTCCCATTACAAACAAAAGCCACTTCTGCTACTACTATCTCAAACACAAATCACATCAGAAAAAAGTCCATCAGAAAAAAGTCCATTAAGAAAAGTCCATCAGAAACAAAAGCCACTTTTTCCACCGCTTTCCAAACGGGCCCAAAGAAGAAGTGAGAAATGAGGAAAATAAAGAAGGAGAAAGTAGGAGGGATGTGAAACTAGAAGAAGCAGATCTGAAGCTTTGGGAGGAGGAGGAGTAGATGGCAAAGTCTCTCGTGCAAAGAGGAGTCAAAGGTGGTAAAGTAAAAGTAAAGGCATTGTCTCTGATGCATAAAGGAGCCAAAGGTGTTTTCTTTTTTTCTTTTCTTTTTTTCCGCTCAAAAGAGCCAAAGGTGTTAAAGTAAAAGTAAAGGCATTTTTTTAATATATACACACATATATATATACATATACACACACATATATATATATATATATATGTGGGTGATCCTCACAGCAGCTGATAGTGCTAAACTGGAAAACACAAATAAATAATGAAGAAAAATTTAGAGCACAAAACGTTCAATTAATAGGAGTAATATTGGAGGTTACCTAAATTGTATGATAACTTTTATTGGCTTTGCCTATTTTTATTGGTTTGTGGAAATTATTAGTTGGTGTCTTATAATAAGGATAGAGGGAGTACAAACTTATTTATTTCATAAATTTTAAAACTTAAATATATAAGGTGGTTGAACTAATTTTTAAACATGAATGTAAATAAATAAATAATATTTTATTATAAATCAAATGGATTTGCATATAATCATACTTGATTATTTATAATTGAATCATTGGAGAGACAAAGTAAACTATCTGATTGTGTGGGAAAGTTAATAATTATATATTTCTAACATTATTTTAACTAAAACATATGCTTAATTCTAAAAATAAAAGCCACTATTACAAGAAGATTATAATTTCAGCTTATTAATGTTTTAGTTAGAGGATTGAAAATATGCTTTTAAAATTAAAAATTAAAATTAAAATCTTATATAAAAGTAGAGGATAAAATGCGCACCAATGTAAAGGAAAAAAGCAGGGTTAAAGTAAAGGTTTTTTTAAGGATTGACCTGGTTGCTCCTCCTAACAAATGTCCTGCTGACTATGATGTTCCTTAAATTATACTCTCTCTGGTCCTAATTATAGAAATTATTTACTAGAATTTAGAGAGATTAAAGAGAGAAGTTAAATTAGTTAATTATAATTATTTTTTAAAAATACCCCTACTTAAAATTGAAAATTACATCAAGAAAGTATCAATGAGTTAAATACTGGGTTTTGACAAAAAAAAAAGTTAAATACTGGGAGTATCATTCGAAGTCAGTGAATGTATTTGTAATCCATGTGGGGCTACTAGAGCGTGCTGATTGGTTCATCGCTATATTTCACGCGCAAACATATGTTCTACTCCCAATATTATTTATTTTATAGAATATATAGGAGTATTAAATTACATCAAGAAGTTAAATTAATTCAAAATTATTTTATAAAAAAAAAAGTATAATTGAGGTGTATATGACATTAATGAGTTACAAATATTATTTACTTTATAGAATATATAGGTATATTGTTAAACTATTATTGTCTTTAATTATTATTGAGAAAGTATCAATATGGATATTTTAGGAAAAAATTGACAAAAATTAAAACTTGGTCTTATAATTAGGGCCAAAACCAATTCTAAAATATGTTCTTCTAATTAGGACCAATTAGGACCGAGAGAGTAATATTACATGGTATGGCTTGTACATGTAGTTGCATTGGCATATTTGACCACTCGCATCAATTAGTCACTCAACGAGTACAATATGGCGGCATTCTCGGAAAAGCATTGGATATTGGGCATCGATCAATCTAGGTGCTAATATTGCATAAGACGAAAGAGGTTAATGTATGTTTGTGTGTATGTTGGGGGATCATTTCTCCCTTTGTTTTAAAATAAGGGCTAGGGAGTAATTTTACCAATAAACTATTGGTTCAAGAGTACCCAACACAATAAACTATTATTTAGACCTTAAATGCCAAAAGACTTTTTAAAAGTTAAAGTTAGTACAAAACCGTTACTTTATGAATTAACTTTATTAGTGGGTCTGCATTTGGGGGAAATAAAATGAGTTAAAATAAAAACAAAAATGCAAACATGGCAGGAGGGTGAGAGGAGACTCAAAAATGTGGCTCCAATCTAATTAAAAACATCAAAGACAAAAGACAAACCTGAAGGGCGTTCTTCATTGCGATGCTCGTTCTTTATCGTCTTCCTCGCAACGCCATGAATCCCTTAAGAAAAGCAGGTTTGATTTTCTGAAATTTTAATCGTTTGGGTGTGGTGGTTGTTGGGGCTGGGCTCCATTACTAGAAGGTGAAGGAAGGAGAGATAAAGAAAAATGTGAACAGTAAAACGAGCTCAGGAGGCTGAAAAATCCAGTAATGAACAGTAAATGCATTTGAGGAAGAAAATGAACAGTAAATATGGGCTTTTAATAAAATTTGTAATCGGATTAACAAGTTCAGAAATGCTTAACTTTTAACGACTATTTACGTATAAACCGTCGTTGAAAGTTAAGCAACAAAATAGTTGTTGAAAGTTAAGCTATTATTGAACTTGTTAATCCTATTGCGAATTTTGTTAAAAGTTTATATTTACTGTTCACATTCTTCCTCAAATGTATTTACTGTTCATTAATGGATTTTTCAGCCTCCTGAGCTTGTTTTACTATTCACCTTTTTCTTTATCTCTCCTTCCTTCACCTTCCAACAATGGAGTCCAACCCCAACAACCACCACATCCCAAATGATTAAAATTTCAGAAAATCAAACGTGATTTTTCTTAAGGGATTCATGGCGTCGCGAGGAAGACGATGAAGAACGAGCGTCGCATTGAAGAATGCCCTTCACGTTTGTCTTTTGTCTTTGATATTTAGGGTTAATGTGCAAAAATACACATGTGCTTTTCTCCGAGGAGCGCCCAGTAGCAAATACTTTTTTTAGGTGCAAAAGTGCACACGTGGTTACAAATTAGGTGCAAAAATACCGTTTGACCGTTAAGTTTAACTGTTGTTGTTGACTGGACGATGACGTGGTATTGCAAAGGTGCAAACATACACATGTGCTTTGTCAAAAAGAGCGTCGAACACCAAATTCTTTTTCTTAATTTAATAATTTTATTTTAATTACTATTGGGTATTGACTGGTACTAAAAAGATACTTTGAGAATACTGTCTGGTACAGAAAAGATATTTCATGATCTGAAAAATTATTTTAGAATCTTAAAAAAATAAGCTGATGTATATTTTTAGTATCAGTTAGTACTTTGAAATATTTTTTAGTACTAGTCAGTATCTTTTTAGTACCAGTCAATAGTTTAAAATATTTTTTCAAGATCCTAAAATAATTTTTCAAGATTATGAAGTATTTTTTCTGTACCAGTTAGTATCCCGAAAGTATTTTTTAGTATCAGTCAGTACCCTAAAATATTTTTTCAGTATCAGTCAATATCCTTTTAGTATTGGTTAATACTTGAAATATTTTTTCAAGAACCTAAAATAAATTTTCAAGATTATGAAGTATGTTTTTTTACCAGTCGGTATCTTAAAAATACTTTTTAGTACCAACCAGTACCTGAAATATTTTTTTAAGTATAAGTTCGTATCCTTTTATTACTGGTCAATAATAATTTTTCAAGATTATGAAGTATTTTTTCTGTACCAGTCAGTATCCTAAAAATACTTTTCAGTACCAGTCAGTACCCTGAAATATTTTTTTCAGTATCAATCAGTATCCTTTTAATACCGGTGAATACTTGAAATATTTTTTAAAGATCCTAAAATAATTTTAATTGAAGTAAAATTATTAAATTTTAAAAAAATAATTTGGTGTTGAGCGCTCTTCTTGACAAAGCACATGTGTATTTTTGCACCTTTGAAATGCCACGTCATCGTCCAGTCAACAAAAAAAGTCAAACTTAATGGTCAAAGTCAAACTTAACGGTCAAAGGGTATTTTTGCATCTAATTTCTAACCACGTGTGCACTTTTGCACCTAAAAAAAGCACTTGCTATTAGGCACTCCTCGAAGAAAAGCACATGTGTATTTTTGCACTTTAACCCTTTTTAATTAGGTTGGAGCCACATTTTGTAGTCTGCTCTCACCCTCTTGCCATGTTTACATTTTTGTTTTTATTTTAACTCATTTTATTTCCCCAAATGCAGACCCACTAACGGAGTTAATTCATAAAGTAACAGTTTTGTGCTAACTTTAGCTTTTAAAAAGTCTTTTGGCATTTAAGGTCCAGATAATAGTTTATTGAGTTGGTGTTTTTGGGCCAATAGTTTATTGATAAAATTACTCCTTAACCCTTAAAATAATATTACTTTTCACCTTGTCTTATTCTTTATAGCAGATTTACTTGTGCAAAAGGAAAGTGCTCGAACTTAAAAAAATCGTACACCTTCACATCATGCTTCAAATTCGCATGCCATTAATATCAACTAATTATTGATTGCATTAAATGTTAATGATAGATTTTGGATCTATGTTTAGTTTGTAATGTGTAGATTTGTGATACATGCTTAATTTGTAATGTTTTGAAACATTGAATTTTATGTTTTATTATTACTTTATGATTTTGCAATGTATTTTTAATTTTTTTTATGGTTTATGTCTATAGAAAAAAATTTCAGTATATTGTTTTAAAAATTTGAAAAATACAGTATAAAAAAAATAAAAAGAAAAGAAAATGAGTTGGGCATGCTAATCCGAAAATGAGTTGGTTTTTGGTCCGACCCCATATGTTCCCAACTCATGTTACTAGGGCAATATACTGCAAATTTGTAAAAAATAGCTGCTGGGAGTTTTTGTGAAGTTCTTAAATTTTAGTACGTCAAATTTTAAGCTTGCAGTAACAATCCGTTGTAGTCTAGTCAGTTAGGATACTCGGCTTTCAACAAGAAACCCGGGTCCAATTCCCGGCAACAGAGAGTTTTCGTTTTTGGCTATTTGAGTAAAGCAGGGGTGTTCTAGTCTTTTTGCAATATTATACTTCTCAGTTATCGCTAAATCAATTTTCCTGTCATACTTTTAGCAATTTGTGATTTTGTTGAATACGAATCCTTATGTATGCTTCAGAAATGAAGACTTCGAAGCCAATGAGAAAAATCAAGGTCCAGAAGCTCGTCCTCGACATCTTTGTTGGTGAAAGTGGTCACTAGAGCTGCTAAGGTTGACGATCTGTACCCGTTTCCTATTTCTGCTTCGGTTCAGAAGAATACTGGATTTCGATACATCAAAATGTTTCTGCAAAGCATTTGTATTACCTATGATGTTTTGTGATATCTGGATTAAATGTTTTATACCTTTTGGAATTCATTTGTCTGTCATAAGTTCCTAACGTAAACTCACAAAATGGAAGCATTATAGCCGTTTTGGAGCGAGTTATTATTGACCCGGAGGAGTATTACAATTTATAAGTCAGTGTGTAAAATCCCTCCCCTTATTTATTTTTCAATTCAGTCCTTCGTTAACAGATAAGGTATTTCTCGATTGGTTCTTTGAATAAATCTATTCATCAATTTATTATCAAAGTTCTTTATCTTTCTATCAAATTCAGATATACTAGATGAGATGTTTGGGATCATATTGGGAGGGACTTCATTGAGAAATAGCTATCACTTAAAAAAACACCTAATTAAGAAAGCAATTTTATAAGTGACAAAATTGAGAATTGCATTATTTATTAAGGAACAAGTAAGGAAGGCAATTTTTTGCGTTCCTAAATGGCAATTACCTCATTTTCTCTGTAATCACTCTTTTGTTTTTCTTTTTTCAGTATTATGCTCAAGTGTTGGAGCCACTAAGTACACAAAACCTTTGGATGAGAGGTGAAAATCTGTTTTAGGATCAAGCACAAAATTACAACCACCGAATAGGGCCCTAAACCCTTACTCATTTACTCTCCTCTTAGAAAAAATATGAAAAATAAATCTGCACTTGTGAAGTTCTTCTTTTGCCCTTCACTAATGCTCCAAAATGACATCTTTGACCTTGACCAATTGACAAAAGTTGTGCCACATCATCACCTACAAAATTAAATTTGCAAAGGTAATATCTTGTGCTCACAATTAAAGAATAATGGGAATAACAAATATTGATTAAAAATATAATAATTTAATCACTATAATTCCCAAATTACTCTTTCACTTAAATCTCACATTAATAGTTAATTATGCACTAAAACATTCAATTAAATCCCACAAAAATGTAATATTAATTACTAAAAATATATAAATATTGAGCTCTATCAATTTCCCTACACTTAAACTTTTGCACTCCTAAGCAGCAAGTCTCGAAACTTTTGCACTCCTAAACTTTCTCCCTTTTTCTACCTTTCTTTTCTTCACCCTTTGAAAATCAAAGCAAGAGTGAGATTGGTGAATGATCAAACCATATTTTTATATGATTTTTCATAATTAAATTGGCATTCTTAATAAATTTTCCGAAACATTATTGCATTATTAGCACTAACTTGAGTTAGGAACATTTGTATTCAATTAAGTGAAATTAGAGATAAAACGGTTATAATTTGTTAATTATTCATGCAAATGATTTCTTATACTTTTGATGCTACCTTGTGCTTAATTTTATATTGTAGGTATTTAAGAAAAAAATTTGAGATTTTGGAAGGTGAAGTAACATTTTTGAGGACTCAGGGAGAATATATAATAAAGAGCAAGCCTGAAAAGAATACTCTCTATATGGAAGGAAAGAGAGAAGAAAGCATCCAGAATTCTTTTTGATATTAAAAATGGTGGCAAGTGTGAAACCACTTCAGGTTCTGCAGTGGCAAGGATGACCCTCTTAACAGTAGTAGCTCACGTCTAGCAAGCTGAAGATTTGGATTTGGAGATGTGGGCCACGAGGAATCAATGAAGCAAAGGAATTCAAGCCCAGTGATGCAGCACTCCCGGCCCAAGAAGGAATTAAATGACCTAAGAGAGGCTTTTACCAAAAAGAAAGGAAAAAAAAAAAAAAGACATACAGAGATGGAGAAACAGTATCAAAAAAATAAATAAATAAATAGCGCCGGAGAGCAAAATGAGAGAACAGAGACCTTCACTTCGCCTTCACCTTCATTCTTCCTCCTCACCGGCGACATTCTTTACCTCCACCGTCTCAGGTGAGCTTTGCCCTTCACCACGCCATCACTTCCATTACCGCCGACCTCCTTTGTTTTGTCACTATCAGACCACCAATCTCACCGTCACCTTACTCTCACCAACGCCGAAAATCCACTGCCTTCCACCATTTCACTCTTCCTCACACCACCATTGTCCTCAATCACCGCCGTCAGCTTAGTCATCTTCTTGCCATACTCACTGCGTGGCTCTTCTCCATTTTTCCCCACTGGGAACCACCAATATCTCATTCTTCATCATTCATGTGCCATTTAATAAGTACTTGGTTGGACTATGCTTACATGATTAGTGGCTGATTCCTTGCTTCTTAGCGGTGGAGATTTGTTCAATGGACTATATAGGGTAGTTTTTCTATCATTTTGTTAGTCTAAAGTTATATATTTAGATTGCTTAGTTTTAGGAATTATTGTATATAATTCTGGAACTAAGATTGATATTAATTGTCTTTGTTGGTTTAATATTTATAGGTGAAATTGGATTTTATAGTGTTAAGATTATAGGTGTTTGAATTTCTTTATGGTTATAATAAGATTATATTAATTAGCGTGTTATTGTCTAATTAATATGGTTGATTTGTGTTTTTAAGAAACTGTTTAGTACTCAATTTTTAGACTCGTATTGCATTATTCTAATTTCAACTGCACATTGATGAGCCCTGCTTTTGTCGCTAAAGCAGTCAATTAAACTAGGTCCTAATTAATTATGCAATATAGGGTCAACCTAGGTCATTTTCCCAAGGAGCAAGTTGTGGGTTTTTCTTTAGATTGAATTTAGGTGATGAAAAATGCAATAAAATGAAATTAAACTAACTAAATGCACTAATGCAATCGACTTTAAAACCTAAATGAGGATGCAACTAATGAAACTAACCTATATGAATATGGATGCAATTTTGGGGGTTTTTGTTATGAGAGAAAAATTAAAATCCTAAGAAGAAAATTGATTGAAATCAAATTAAATGACAGAGATCTAGTTCAGTTATGAGGAAGAAGGGGACAACTTAGGAATTGCATGGAGTTAACTTTCTTAGCCCAAACCAATTAATTAGACCAAAGGAAGATTAATGAATTTAATTACCTAATTGAACATGGGAAACCCTCTAGCTCAATAACACATATTCCACTAGAAAACTCATAATGAAATAAGCGGTGGCTAATTAAACTCATTAAAAATCAATCACAAAATAGTTTTGAAAATCTTGTTTACAATTATCCAATTGAACAACTAGATAATTTATCAACCCAATTAAACAATTAAGATGATAAACCATTGACAATTAAATTAATAATGAAAACTCAATTAATAATTCAATTGACAATCAAAAGGTTGCAAACAAAACTCCAACAATTGTCTCACACATAAAAACTTCAAATTATCAATCCAATCCAAAAGAAATATGTTTACAATCTAAAAATAGATTGTTCTCAATTAACACAACTTGAAATCCTTTAAAACTAAATAATCTCAAGTTTGAATTAAAAAGATAAAAAGAACAACACTCCCTTGTGGTCTTCAAGCGTAAACCCTAGGCTCTAGCTTTCTCCATGCTCCTCCCAAGTTGCCTCCCAAAGAACCTTAAGCTTCCATGAATTTTTCCCTTCCAAGCATCATGCAACTCACGGCCATAAGAATAATAAGAATAGATGAATCAATGATTCAATTGGTTAAAGGTGGAAATAATGGTGGGCCCGTGAGAGAATGAAAGAATGGAAGATTGAATCAATTGATCAAAGAATCAAAACTTCTACGTGTTGCGTGCTGTGTGTTGCAGCGTCTTCAGCGTGAATGAACTCAACGTGCGCGTGTCTGCCTCTCAGCGTGTTTCTCCATCTGCCTGTGCTGCATGGTTAAATAAAATGGGGAGGAAGAGATTTTGGGTACCAACTTGAGCCAATTAAAATTCTAAAAGCCCAACAAAATTCCACCATTAGATCTTCTTTTAGCTTTCAAGGTTAATTCTGCATCGTAGGATCTTCCAATATGATTTTTCTTATCCTGCAAGAATTAAATAAAATCGTGATCTATCATATAGTTAGAAATATTATTCAATCACAAGATCTCAATCAGAATAATAACAATTTAAGTCCAATAATCTTATAATTAATTCTGATTTATATTATTTCCTAAAATAGGCTAACAATCCAAATATTGCCTAATAAATCCAAATTAGCCTAAAATAGTCCCCAAAATAAATGAATAAGGCGGGATAAAATATATTAAATTGGGATTTATCAACTCCCCCACACTTATCATTTGCACTCCTGGGCAAAACAAATCAAGACCAAGGGAGAACAACAATAAAAAACAAAAACAAAACAAAAGCAAACTAAAGCTTCAAAAGTGAATGTTCCAACCACAAGCAAAAAGTAAACAAAAGTATTTCAGCACCTCTCATGTCCAAGTGATCTTCTCATAACTTAAGAAAGCAAACATCATGGCAATTTACTTGACAAATGGGAACCTAAGCTAGAAATCTCTTACCAAGGATAACGTGTATGTCACTCTTCACTCAAAAGTGTATAGGTTTGTGTTTACACTCAAATCATCCCTATCAAACACTCTTTCCATAGGCTTGACAAGAATCTAAGTTCTCCACCGCTAATAAAGCAAGTGTATTCATAAATCCAAAGGACTTTTATTAGGTTGTAATGCGGCTAAGGTTAAGAAAGAAAAGGTGTGGTATTTGGAAAAACAAAGTTGAATATCTTAAAAGATGAAGAGAATGATACAATAGAGAATATGGGATGCAAGAAACCAAACTAAATCTGAATTGAGTCATCATTCTTTTTCTTCTTCCTTTTCTATTTTTCTCTTCTTTTTTTTTTTTGCTTCCTTTTTCCAATTTTTTCCAATTTTTTTTCAACTCTTTTTCCCAATTTTTCTTTTCTTTTCTTTTTTTCATTTTTTTTCATTCTTTTTCAAAATAACATACCATATTTTCCACAATGACCCAATTCCTAATAATTTTTCCCGCATGTTCCTCCATCCAAAATAGAAATAATACAATGCTCTTCAATTCTCAAGACATTCAAAAGGGTAGAGATTTTTTTTTTTTTGGCTATGGGTGTAAACAAAATGGAAAAATAAATAAACAAATAAGCTCAAAGGGCTAAACAAAGGATATGTGTATGAAAATGGTAGGCCTTTTGGCTTATCTGGCTAAAATGAAATGAATGCTTTTATCATCTTTATGAATACTTATGCATAAAATGCAGCCTCAAATAAGATTCAAGTCAAGTTCTAGATCAAGCAAAGAGATAGGGGTACACACTAAAAAAAATATATATATGTATTAGGCTCAAAATCTCACTGGGAATATGATCACTAGCCTAAATTCACCAAAATCAAATCCATTGCCACTAGGTTCACAAACTCAAAACATGATCAATCACTTTTTAAATCAAGAATGCATCATACTAAAGTTACTCAAAACTTGCAATTTTCGCATTCAACACAGTTGATCCCTCCCCCACACTTAAACACTGCAGTGTCCTCAATGCAAAACAGTCATAATAGATCACAAAGTCAAGTAATACGTAGTACTACACAACGCAGTAACATGACAATAAATAATATGACAAAGCAAAATAAAAGAGTGAAGGAAGGAATACAACCGAGATCTACGTGGTGTCACTTAGTGCAGCAACCTCCACTGCCTGAGTGGAGAATCCATCAAAGTACGGCTTTAAGCGGTGTCCATTAACAGTGAAGCATTTTCCATGTGGCTCCCTTTTGATCTTCACAGCTCCATAGGGGAAAACATCAGTGACAATGAAAGGTCCCTCCCATCGAGAGCGAAGCTTTCCAGGCATGAGTTTCAAGCGGGAAACATAGAGTAGAACTTTCTGGCCCACTTGAAAGTCTCTTTTCATGATAAGTTTGTCATGGGCTGCTTTAGTTCTTTCCTTATAAATTCTAGCATTCTCATAAGCTTCTCTTCTTAATTCCTCAAGCTCTTGCAATTGCAACTTCCTTTCAATACCGGCACTATCAAGATCGAGATTGCACCTTTTAATTGCCCAATATGCCTTGTGCTCCACCTCCACTGGCAAATGACATGCTTTGCCATAGACAATCCTGTATGGAGACATGCCGATTGGACTTTTATATGCTGTGCGATATGCCCAAAGTGCATCATCGAGCCGTTTACTCCAATCCTTCCGGTTAGGTTGCACTGTCTTTTCTAAAATGTGCTTGATTTCTCTATTAGAGAGTTCTGCCTGACCATTCGTCTGAGGATGGTATGGGGTGGCCACCTTATGCATTACCCCATACTTACCAAGCAAGCTCTGCAAACTCCGATTGCAAAAATGAGTCCCTTGATCGCTAACGATGGCTCTAGAAATGCCGAATCTGCAAAGAATGTGAGAGCGAACAAAAGAAACCACTACAGAAGAGTCATTAGTACGAGTGGGGATTGCCTCAACCCACTTTGACACATAATCCACAGCTAGCAGGATGTACACATAACCAAATGAAGTAGGAAAGGGTCCCATGAAATCAATTCCCCAAACATCAAAGACTTCACAGAATAATAAGGGTTGTTGGGGCATCTCATGCTTCCTAGAAATATTACCCACAAATTGACACCTAGAACATTTCTTACAAAACTCATGGGCATCATGAAACAGACTTGGCCAAAACAATCTACTTTCCAAAACTTTCCTAGCAGTACGCTTAGCACTAAAATGTCCCCCACATGCAAGAGTATGACAAAAAGTCAGGACAGAATCAAATTCAACATCAGGAATGCATCGCCTAATAATTTGATCACTACAAATATGCCACAAGTAGGGATCATCCCATATATAGAATTTAACATCTCTCTTAAACTTATTCAATTGATGTTTATTCATGTCATCGGGCAGAATAGATGCAACTAAATAATTAGCAATGTCAGCATACCAAGGAATAGAAGCAACTACCTCACAGAGCCTTTGATTGGGAAAGTCATCTAAAGGTGGAGATGTTACCATATGTGTTTCAATTCTACTCAAAGATCAGCTACCATATTCTCTGCACCACTCTTATCACGAATCTCCACATCAAACTCTTGTATCAGAAGCACCCACCTAATGAGGCGGGGTTTGGAGTCCGATTTCTTAAACAAGTACTTGATCGTTGAGTGATCAGTAAACACAGTCACCTTCGCATGAAGTATGTAGGATCGAAATTTCTCGAGCCCAAAGACAATTGCAAATAACTCTTTCTCTGTGGTAGTATAGTTAGCTTGAGCAGCATCTAAAGTCCTAGATGCATAGGCTATGATACGTTGTCTCTTTTCTACTTTCTGGGCAAGGACGACACCTAATGCATAATCAGATGCATCACACAAGAGCTCAAATGGAAGGCTCCAATTAGGTGGCTGAATGATAGGGGGTGTAGTGAGTTTCTTCTTTAACTCATCCCATGCATACCTGCAAGCATCATCAAAAACAAAACCCACATCTTTCTGCAATAAACGAGACAATGGCAATGCTATCTTACTAAAATCCTGAATGAATCTTCTATAAAATCCAGCATGCCCAAGAAATGAACGTATATCCTTCACACATGAGGGATATGGAAGAGAGGGAATAATATCAACTTTAGCTTTATCAACCTCAATACCATCATGTGAAACAACATGGCCCAAAACAATTCCCTTAACCATGAAATGACATTTTTCAAACTTCAACACAAGATTATATTGAATGCATCTTTCCAGAATCATGTCCAAACTAGCTAAGCATACATCAAAAGAATCACCATAAACAGTGAAATCATCCATGAAAACTTCCATGCAGTGCTCAAGAAAATCAGAGAATATGGAAACCATGCAACGCTGAAAGGTACCTGGTGCATTACATAAACCGAATGGCATGCGTCTATATGCAAAGGTTCCAAATGGACATGTGAATGTGGTTTTATCCTGGTCCTCAGGTGCAATAGAAATTTGGAAATAACCAGAAAAACCATCCAAAAAGCAGTAATGTGATTTACCAGCTAGTCTTTCTAACATTTGATCTATGAATGGAAGGGGATAATGATCCTTTCGAGTCACCGAATTCAATCTTCTATAGTCAATACATACTCTCCAACTGTTTTGAACTCTAGTTGGAACTAGCTCACCTTCATCGTTACGAACCACAGTAATACCAGTTTTCTTAGGTACTACCTGAACTGGACTTACCCATCGACTGTCAGAAATAGGGTAGATTATACCTGCAGAAAGAAGTTTAGAGACCTCTTTCTTTACCACATCAAGGATTAGTGGGTTGAGTCGTCGCTGTGGCTGTCGAACAGCTTTGGCACCATCTTCTAATAAGATCCGGTGCGTGCACACATTTGGGCTGATTCCAGGGATATCAGCAAGAGTCCATCAAATAGCTTTCATCCGTCGCCTAAGTACTTCTAGCAAGCGGGTCTCCTCATCAGCAGCTATGTCACTAGCTACAATCACAGGAAGTGTCTTGTCTGTCCCCAAGTATGCATACTTCAATGAGTCAGGAAGTGGCTTTAACTCCAAAGATGGAGCTTGTTGAATTAAAGGTATGAGCGGCTTCAATTCAACATCAGTCAGACTAGAAACCTGCACAACAGACTCACAAACAGAAGAGCAAACTTTCCCACTTTGGGGAGTATTAGTAGAAATTGCAAGAGCAGAAGAATCACAATCAACATCAATAGTGCCATCAGTAGCACTCATGTCAGAGATAGAATTAGAATCAGAGATCTCCCCATCAGAAATGTGATCAATGCTAATCAATAACTTGGAATCAGATACTGAAGATAAATCAGTTTTATCCATGGCATCAATCACACTAAGTAACTGAGAAAGTCCATCAGAATCAAGAGCCGGATACATGACTACTAGAATCACTAATGCTACAAATAGGCACAGAAACATCACGTCTAGAATGTCTCATAATCTCAATAGCATCAGTGAAAATATCAATATCAGTATCATTAAGGTCAGAACATGCATCACAATTACCAATTTTAGCACATGAGCAAGAGATAGTATCATCTAAACCAGCAATATCACAGGATCTACTAAGCATACTCTCTTTAAGATTTACAACAGAATCATCTGTAATAGCATCAATAGCATTAACATCAATCTCTGCACAATCATCAAGGGGATGTCTCATAGATTCAAGCACATTAAATTTAATAGTTTCACCAGCAAATTCTAGAGTAAGGCTACCAGCATGCACATCTATCATAGCTCTAGCAGTTTTAAGGAAAGGTCTACCTAAGATTAAAGATGAATGTCCTTTCTGCCTAAACCGACCATCATCCATATCAAGAACATAGAAGTCCGCAGGGAATATGAAATCTTTTACCTTAACCAAGATGTCCTCCAGGACGCCTTCTGGGACTGTGCAACGTCTATCAGCAAGGGATGCAACAAGATTTGTGGGTTTAAGCTCTACACCCTTGAGTTGATCAAAGACTGATTTTGGCATAACATTAATAGCGGCTCCCAAATCTGCTAAGGCATCGGAGAATTCAACATCACCGATAGTGCAAGGTATGAGAAAACTACCAGGATCTTTACACTTCATTGGCATTGGCATTTGATAAAGAGAGGAGACAACTGCCCCTAAGTCAACCTTGCCTTCATGCTTAAACTTTCTCTTTGTAGTACACAATTCTTTCAAGAATTTTGCATATTTGGGCACTTGTGTGACTAAGTCAACTAGTGGAACATTAATCACCACATTCTTGAATATATCAAAGATTTCATTGAACATCTCAGCTTCCTTCTTTCTCTTTTGTGTCTTAGCTACCATAGTAGGAAAAGGTAGGGCCTGCTTGATCACTTGTTTTCCTTCATCCTCCTTTTCTTGTTCTTCATTAGGCACCACATGTGTTTTTGGTAAGGTGGACGGATCCTGTAATGTGGAAGCAGAAGGAGAGTCATGAGCAACTTCCTTATCTTTTGAAGTATTGATGGTAACAGGATCTGCAGAGGGGATTGTCTTCCCACGTCGAAGAGATATAGCATTGACTCCACCTATATTAGGATTTTGCTGAGTTCCAGCATTTGGATTGGTTACCACTTGAGATGGAAGCCTTCCTGAACCTTGACTCTGTGTATTATCGTGTACATTAGACAATTGACCAAGATGAGTTAGAAGAGTTTCAAATTGTTGTTGCTGTAATTGCTGCTGTTGTTGCTGTTGCTGCTGCAATTGCTGCTGCTGTTGCTGCTGCTGTTGCATTAGGATTTTCATCATAGCTTCCATCTTGCTATCCCATTTTGAACCCTCATCTTGCACTGGCACTGATTGTCTACCCTGTTGAAACATTTTGCCACTAGAATTTCCACTTTGATTAAACTGTGCTTGCTGAGGTTGGCCATTTCCATATCGAAGATTTGGATGGTCACGCCATCCAGGATTATATGTATTGGAGTAAGGATCATATTTTTGGCCACCTTGATTCATGGGTCGAGAGGGATATATTGCATTGCAGGATTCAACTCCGTCATTCAGGTAGGGGCAAGAGTCAGTAACATGAGTGGCTAGAGAGCAGATAGAACAGAGTGGCCCTATTAAAGCAGAAGAGGTAGGCTGTGGGGTGAAAGAAGTAGAGGGCCCCATAGGATTGACCATATTAGAAGAATTTTGCATATGGGACATAGCCATTTTTTCCACAGCAGATGTAAGCCTATCAATTTTACTCTCCAGGCGAGAATCAGAATTAGAAGAAAGCAATCCCACCTCATTAACTTTTACGGGTTGTCTAGAACCAAATTGTTGACTGTTCTTAGCTTTCTTTTCAATCAATTCCCAAGCATCATTGACAGTCAGGTCAAGAAGACCACCACCAGCAGCCGAATCTAACAATTCTCTCTCTAAAGGTAAGAGCCCTTCATGGAAGTATTCGATCAATAATGTATCTGCAATTTGATGGTGAGGGCAGCTAGCACATAGTGCTTTAAAACGCTCCAAGTACTCATATAAAGTTTCCCCAACAATTTGTTGACATCTACTTATGTCTTTCCTGATAGATGTGGTGCGAGAGGCTGGGAAATACCTTTCCAAGAATAGTTTCTTCAGTTGATTCCATGAAGTAATAAATCCAGGGGGCAAACCAAGCAACTAGCTTTTAGCAGATCCTTCCAAAGAGAATGGGAAGGCACGCATCTTAATTTGATCTTCAGTCACATTAACCGGTTTCATAGCAATGCAAACCATGTGAAACATCTTCAAGTGATTGTATGCTTCCTCCCCTGAAAGACCATTAAATTTTGGAAGTAAGTGTATCAATCCAGATTTCAACTCAAAATTCACATTAATATCAGGATAATTGATGCACCAATTTTGAAAATGCAAATCAGGTGAACCCAATTCATTAATGGTCATAGTAGGATTAACAACATGAGCATTTGGATTTACATTATTACCAGCATTAACAACAGCATGAGCGTTTGGAATTGCATTATTATCACCGTCCATATTGACCTTAGATTCAAAGGATTCAACAATGGGCTTAATAGAAGAACTATTGCCTACAAAAGTACTCACTCTAGTTCTTCTTCGTTGGTGAAAAGTCCTCTCAATCTCAGGATCAAAGTCAAACAATTTCTCAGAAGAGGATCGGGTCATGCAATAAACAACCACCTACGAAGTCACCTAAAAACTCAAACCTAAAGCCTAACCGTTGCTCCCCGGCAACGGCGCCAAAATTGATGAGCCCTGCTTTTGTCGCTAAAGCAGTCAATTAAACTAGGTCCTAATTAATTATGCAATATAGGGTCAACCTAGGTCATTTTCCCAAGGAGCAAGTTGTGAGTTTTTCTTTAGGTTGAATTTAGGTGATGAAAAATGCAATAAAATGAAATTAAACTAACTAAATGCACTAATGCAATCGACTTTAAAACCTAAATGAGGATGCAACTAATGAAACTAACCTATATGAATATGGATGCAATTTTGGGGGTTTTTGTTATGAGAGAAAAATTAAAATCCTAAGAAGAAAATTGATTGAAATCAAATTAAATGACAGAGATCTAGTTCAGTTATGAGGAAGAAGGGGACAACTTAGGAATTGCATGGAGTTAACTTTCTTAGCCCAAACCAATTAATTAGACCAAAGGAAGATTAATGAATTTAATTACCTAATTGAACATGGGAAACCCTCTAGCTCAATAACACATATTCCACTAGAAAACTCATAATGAAATAAGCGGTGGCTAATTAAACTCATTAAAAATCAATCACAAAATAGTTTTGAAAATCTTGTTTACAATTATCCAATTGAACAACTAGATAATTTATCAACCCAATTAAACAATTAAGATGATAAACCAAATTGACAATTAAATTAATAATGAAAACTCAATTAATAATTCAATTGACAATCAAAAGGTTGCAAACAAAACTCCAACAATTGTCTCACACATAAAAACTTCAAATTATCAATCCAATCCAAAAGAAATATGTTTACAATCTAAAACTAGATTGTTCTCAATTAACACAACTTGAAATCCTTTAAAACTAAATAATCTCAAGTTTGAATTAAAAAGATAAAAAGAACAACACTCCCTTGTGGTCTTCAAGCGTAAACCCTAGGCTCTAGCTTTCTCCATGCTCCTCCCAAGTTGTCTCCCAAAGAACCTTAAGCTTCCATGAATTTTTCCCTTCCAAGCATCATGCAACTCACGGCCATAAGAATAATAAGAATAGATGAATCAATGATTCAATTGGTTAAAGGTGGAAATAATGGTGGGCCCGTGAGAGAATGAAAGAATGGAAGATTGAATCAATTGATCAAAGAATCAAAACTTCTACGTGTTGCGTGCTGTGTGTTGCAGCGTCTTCAGCGTGAATGAACTCAACGTGCGCGTGTCTGCCTCTCAGCGTGTTTCTCCATCTGCCTGTGCTGCATGGTTAAATAAAATGGGGAGGAAGAGATTTTGGGTACCAACTTGAGCCAATTAAAATTCTAAAAGCCCAACAAAATTCCACCATTAGATCTTCTTTTAGCTTTCAAGGTTAATTCTGCATCGTAGGATCTTCCAATATGATTTTTCTTATCCTGCAAGAATTAAATAAAATCGTGATCTATCATATAGTTAGAAATATTATTCAATCACAAGATCTCAATCAGAATAATAACAATTTAAGTCCAATAATCTTATAATTCATTCTGATTTATATTATTTCCTAAAATAGGCTAACAATCCAAATATTGCCTAATAAATCCAAATTAGCCTAAAATAGTCCCCAAAATAAATGAATAAGGCGGGATAAAATATATTAAATTGGGATTTATCACACATTAAGAGGTTTTAAACAATATTTCAAGAGGTAATAGTTAACTATTGAAGGTGGAATATCACCTACAAGGGGGTGAATAAGTGATTTCAAAAAATTCTTTCAGCGTACGATGGATAAACGATGAAAGCAGTAAGAAAAGTAAAGAGAAATGACACAGAGGAATTATACTGGTTCAGTCCAACTTTTGACCTACGTTCAGTACCCAGACACTCTGGGATTTTCACTATCTCACAAATATAATTACACATTCTGTAACTCAGGATAATCCTTTCTCCCTAGGACTCACTTCCCCTTACAAGTTGTAATCGTATAAACACAATCACAATCACAACACACTCTGTACTCGAGATGATCCTTTCACTAGGACTCACTCTGCTTTACAAGCTGTAATTGTATACCCACTTAAGGTTCCACAACCTTAAGATTTTACAACACAATAATCAAATAAGTGTTTTGTAACTCCTTACGAGTAGATAAAGATAAACACTGAGGTACACGATATCCGAAGATATTGATGGAATAGACAGAACATTTGAATACAATAAAAGTAGAATGTACAGCCTTTTTCCGGTGATTGATGAGTTCAAAACTTCAGGTATATATAGTTGATCTCATGACCGTTCAGAAGCTTGAAGAAATATCCGTTGAGGATCTTTAAAAAGAAACAGAAGGGTCGGAATAATCATCGCCATTATTCCTGTAATTGTAATTGTGATTATGACAGTTGAGACCCAGCAAAGGAAATGAAATATTCTTGCCCAGTACATTGCAGAGATATGTCTGTTGTTGAGTTTCTCGAATAGGCAGGTTTAATAAATGCCGGATTGCCTTGATCGATATCCTGTGTTGATTCTCATTCTAATAATATGTAACTCATTAACAATTTGATTAAAAGCAATTAAGAATAATAATGAATAATAATTTGAAGCAATGAAATCATAATCAATTGATTTTAATTTTCCAGAGACGGTGATTTGATAACTAGAAAGATATGACTTGAGGAGCATGACTGGAGGCATATTAATTGACTGGAGGTAAAAATAAAGCATTTGAAGATTTTGCCTTGAGTAAAAAATATGATGCCTTGAGTTATCATGACTAGAGGTAGATGATAAATGATATAACTGGAAATAGCGATGACTTGACTGGAGGTAAGAACAAAATGTTTAGAGCCAAGTTGCCTTGAGGAATAAATAGATGACTTGAGGCAATTCACAATAGTTTTAAAAGATAAAAGAAGAAATGCCTAGAGTCATATTACCTAGAGGTAATTATGTAGTGACTAGAGGAGTAAGAAGAAGTTCAATGTAATTACAATTTTGCCATTAAAAGTGAATTTCAAAGTAATTACGATTTTGCCATTATATGTGAATTTTCCAAAACTTGCGGAAATGACTTGTGGGAGTGACTTGAGGCAAAACTAATTCACTAGGGGCAAAGAGTGAAAGTTCAACTTATTTACGATTTTGCCATCAGAGTGAATTTTCGCCATAATTACAGTTTTGCCATTTCAAGTGAGATTTCGAAGCATATGTTGGAATGAAGGGAAATGACTTGAGGCAACACACTTAATGACTAGAGGCAAGATGTAAATTTCAGCATAATTACAGTTTTGCCATTAAGAGTGGATTTTTTGAAACATATGCTTGGAGGTAAAATATTCGATGACTAGAGGCAAACCAGAAACTCCAAATTTTCATCTAAAATTAAGATTCAATTACATTATAATTGTTATCATTAAAACATCAAAAACATGAGAACTAACAACTATGTTGGTAGAAGCTACTATTAATTAAGAATATTGGACCCAAGTGTTATCTTAGGTTTTTCTTAAGACTTGATGAATTTTAATTCCCACATTTTTTGAGCAAGATTAATCATTTTTTCATTACCAAGAGCATTCATCACTCATATTTTCAATTCCATACTCCATTCCATTTTATAAAAAATATATATAAAAAAAATAATAGTTTAGTATTTAATTAAATTGCATTTATATTTTAGTTTATCAATTTAAAAAGTCAAAACCTATTTTCCTCTTGCTTTTATTGCATTTATATGACATTTAGATTACTTAGGAATCAATAAAAGGCTCCTTAACAAGAGAGAACAATTCTAGGTTTGTCTATACTCAATTCTGGGTTAATCTTTAATTGTGGACTCCAAGGCTAACGATAAAAAAACCCTCATCAAGTGAATGATCAGGATTTACAATATTTAATTACTTGTGGCTAAAATATACAAAATTTTCCTAAATTTTGAGTCAGTTAATCATCACCTTCCTAACTTTAAAAGCTTAAATTAAAAACCCTAATGTTTCATAGTTTGACTATCAACTCCCTTGTTAAAATTAACGTTAAAATTAGGGTTTTAAAAATCAATCCTTTACGTAGTGTATAATGCATAATATGTGAAACTGATCTGTGAAAGTCATATAATCAATGGTAAATTGAATTAGAACAAAAAAAAAAACAGTAAAGTAAATTCGAAATTATAGTAATACTAAATGTAAATGAAATTGAAATAGCAATAGTAGTTAGGCCCATTTACAACCACAGTCACAGCCCTAGGGTGTTACTGTTTGGTTTAGTAGTGGGAGGATGGGGGAGGTTCAACAAAGGTTGGTGAGTGGAGCTAATTATAAGTTTACAAATATGCCCTTATTTCTTTATTTTTTTCCTCCTTCTTTTACAATTTTTCTATCAGATTAATTATTTCTTTATTTATGAGTCTCAAAAGACTAGATACTTCACTTATATATGGTAAAAAAAATTATATACATTTTAAGGGATAATTTTATAAATTTTGATTTGCTATCTCATCAATTTAAATGCGTATGTTAAAATCTATTACCTAACTAGAGTGAGGGGATAATGCAAAAACAACCCTTGGATTCCAACGTATTATATTATACAGCCCAACAGAAAAGGTGCACAGAAGCCAAATCGTCAAGATTGGTGCAAACATAAATACTAATCTGCGCGTAGGCACACGTTGGAGAGCAAAATACCCAAGCAAGATGACTCAGACAAGCAACACAAGCACTCTAACAAACAACATTGAATTTCTAGTAGTGAACTGCATTCAAACCTTTATTTTTCACTGGACAAGCAAAATGAAGAACGACCATATATTTATCAATGGACAACATATTGAGAATTGAATCACCTTCCATGAAATGTGCTCCTTGTTTTCTTACTCCTGAGAGCTCTGCTAGAGCTGCAAGGGTGCAGAATGTTTAGTATGTTTTGATTAGACTCTCACTAATGCTGATAAGTGAATAAGACAATATTAAGCAAATCAAGGAAAAGCAGAAGTTTTTGTCCGAGCACAAATGTTAAAAAAGCATTAGAAAAGTGCAGAACTCAAAAATCATTCCTACAAGTCTTTTACATATATCTTGCCGTTTACTGGCACCCAACACAAAAAAAATGAACCAACTTTCAAGCAAGCAAATAGTTTCTTCAAGGATTCCATTTTTTTTTTCAACAATGTATAGCAGCACTATGCAGTCAAGAAGATATGAGGAGTTTTCACCAGTTGAGACAGCATGAGACTGTGTAAAAGCTCACAAAGAAACTTGACCAACAGCAATGCAAACTCAACACTAGGACTAGGAGTAGACAGACAATTCAGTTCAGGGAGATACTTCACAGCACCTTTTTAAGCCTTGAAAAATCCAAGTCAGCTTTCAAATCAATTTCCAGAAAACTGAGAATGATTCAATAGCTTACAGGACCAAAAATTCAGATGTGAGTCAGGTGGACTATGCTCAGATGTGAGTTAGAATTGATGGAATCAATAATGCTACATTTGCAGATTCAAAAAATCTCTGACATCAAAGCAAAATTCTAGTGCAAAATGCCAACAGTTGCACCTACATTCAGATCAATGATGTTGATCAAGTCTAAAATTCAATGAGGATGAATGCAGCAAAATTCCTTCTGTTCTGATTTCCTTTCAGAATTTTTTTTTTATGACTAGAAAATTATATTCAAGACTAGAATCTCTTCTCTCACTTGCTCTCTCAGATCTTCTTCTTCTATTCTATTCTTAGTCTCACTCTATAGATTTAGACTTAAGGTGTGCGTCGATGGCCACTGTGCTTGCCTACCAGCTCAAACCAAGGCTGCAGCAAATTCGTTGTGAATGTGAACTGAGCAACCGATATATATATATATATATATATGTATGTGTGTGTGTATGTATATATATATGTTGTGTGTGTGTATATGTGTATTAGCATATATATATATATATATGTATATATGTGTGTGTATCTATGTGTATATATATGTATATGTATCTGTGTGTATTGTACCACATAGCACTTGGAGATCTTTGTATCGATGTAGGATGCGGAATAAATCTTATATAATGTAATACTATCTCTCCGGTCTTAAATATAAAATAAAGTTGATTTTTTTTAGAGATTATGGAAGCTACTTAAAGTACTTTAGAGTATTTTTATTTTCCAAACTAATTAGTTTGAATAATAAACTGATATATAATTTAAAGGTACACAACATATGATATGATTAAGTAACTTATTTAGATTCCTTAATCTTCCCTAAAAAAAGTCAATTATGTTTTATATTTAAGATAGATATCTAGGGAGGTAGTGAGTAGTAATAAATTCTCGGGGTTTTGTAGATCCTTTTGGATTTTGTTGCAAGAAAAAGTTTTGGGCTTGTATGTACACCTTAATTATTACTATTATCACCTAAACTTGCCCTGCTATCGTGCTATGTGGCCAATTACTTGTTTATTTTCTCTCTCCTTCCTTCTCCTCTGACAACCTCCATAAATACTCTTTTCTCCTCTCTCTCTCTCTCTCTCTCTGTGATAGATCCTCTCAAGTTTTTTCCACAGTACACACAAGATATGAAGGTACAAGTTGAAGAACAAGAATGAAGAACGAAACTTGGACACTTACCTAAAGGGGGCAGAAAACTGGAGTAGCAGGCGGCGGTGGGAATGGGAAGAGAAAAGGCAGAGAGGGATTTTTTACACTAGTAGAGAGCGGTATAACAGGGAATATAAAAAATTGGGAAATAACAACTAGGTCCAAGGAACATACAAAATATCAAAAAGTCTCAACTCAAATTCAGATAAAAAAAAAAGAAGGAAAAATGACAGCTAGGTCTCAAAAAACATATAAAATATAAAAAAAGTCTCAACCCAAAATCACATATCAAAAATATTATTAGTATTGAAACAAAATTTAGGTATTTAAATTTTGTTGTGAATATAGCATTTCTTATTATGAATATAACTTTTTCTATTGTGAATAGCCATATTTTAAATTTTATCGTGAATATAGCACTTCCTGTTGTGAATTTAGCTTTTTCTGTTTTGAATGGTCTCTATATGCTTAGGGACCTGAGTTTAAAACAAAATCCAGATGTTTAAATTTTATTGTGAATATAGCACTTTTTTTTTGAATATAGCTTTTTTCTGTTGTGAATGGCCAGGTTTTTAAATTTTGTTGTAAATATAGTTCTTCCTGTTGTGAATATAGCACTTCTGGTTGCCAATATGAATAATATCAAAAAAGTGTCTAGAGACTTTTTTGATATGTGATATTGCGTTGGGATTTTTTTTTTATATATATATTTTGTATGTTCCTTGGGACCTGGCTGTCATTTTCCTTATAAAAAAAAGTCTCTAGAACTTTTTTCGATATTATTTGTATTGACAACAAGAAGTGTTATATTCACAATAAAATTTAAAAACCTGGTCATTCACAACAGAAAAAGTTGTATTTACAACAGGAAGTGCTATATTCACAACAAAATTTAAACACCTGGATTTTATTTCAAACTCAGCTCCCTAAGTGTACAGAGGCCATTCACAACAACAAAAGCTAGATTCACAACAGGAAGTACTATATTTACAACAAAATTTAAAACCTGGTCATTCACAACAGAAAAAGCTATATTCACAATAAAATTTAAACACCTGGATTTTATTTCAATACAAATAATATGGACTTTTTTATATGTGATTTTGAGTTAAGACTTTTTTGATATTTTGTATATTCCTTGGGACCTAGTTGTCATTTTTCATATATATATATATATATATATATATATATAATGAAAGACAAAATTTCACCCCTCAAAAAAAACAAAAAAACAAAGGACAAAGCAAATAGCAACCATGTATCCAAATGAAAGAACTGAAATCCCTGACTGACTTCGCTCTTAGGAAGAGCTCAAATGAATTTTTTATTTTTATTTTTATTTTTTTATCACAAAGAGAATCCATAAGCATCTCTAGCCCGTATCCAAGCTGTTTTTACGTTCAGACTCAACAAGAGGGCTAAGTCAGCCGAGGAAGCTTGATGCTTTAAGTTTTCGTTGCCCATTAATTTATCCTCAAAGATACGCTCATTCCTACGTTTCCAGAGTAGCCAATATAGCGTTGCGAACATTGCATTGTAAAATCTGATATTAGCTTGATTCCAATTCGTCAGACCCACTGCATAGAAAAATCTTTGCTTAGACGCCGGAACAAGCTCGTCGCACACTTTTTTCATTTCCTGGTAATCTTGCAGTACATGCTATAAGCTCTCCGACTCACGTTTGCACCAAGTACAAAGATCATTAGTGCACATACCCTCACGACTCACGTTATGCATCGTGAGCCACATAAAAGCTGGTAATAACAAGAATTAAGCATGCTAGACACACCGGCCTGTTGAAAGAATGTTTTGTTAAGATTGGTGCCCCAAATTTCATGACCTTCTCCCTGATCTTGTGACAGTTGAACACTTTTAAGAGATTGTGTCTTAATAAGTCCTGGAGAAAATCTTTTAAATTTTGGACATCTTGTTATGACAAGTTTATCCAATAATGGAAACCTGAAAGTATAATTGTGGCGGCAAAATCTCCTTATTTTTTAAAAAGTCTTGATTTTGTATTTATCCTCAAATTTTTTGAGTATATTTGACTACAACTGACGTAACTAACAAAATGAGATATGTTTGGTGCTATGACCATTGTTATAATGTGGGACATGCTCTATTTGGAATGTATCTCAAACTACTAATGACAAGAAAATCACATAATATGATGAGAAGATTGCAGGAGACAATCAAACACCGGAGCTGACATATCACTTTCCTACATTTTTGAACTTTGCTATATACAAGCTCAATTTTGCACAATAAATCTTGATGCCTCTTTTGTTAATGGTATAGCTTGAAGTTGTCAAGAAAAATTATAACCAGGACTCTATTAGGTCAGATTTTAGTAAAGCTACATTCAGGTAAAAAAAATACATCTCCAATACTACAGTGAAGTCTCGATTAATTACAAATTTTACCTTATAGACATAAACCGGACATTTTATGTCGTTGAGTGTTCTTCAATACCTATACAGATAATAAAAATGAATACTGTTTCATACATTTATCAGGAACTTCATGATTAATTGTGACCAATCTCATTGGACTAGTTAATCTTAATAACATGCTTAAACAAACCACACAATTATTGAATGGAAACTTCACAATACACCAGTTCCACAGTCTTTCCTACACTAGAGTGAAGAAAAAAAACTCCAAGTCCACGACCAGCTTCTGTGTGCCTGTGGACTCTGCTGATTAAGTGGTTAGCATTTGAAGTGCATGAGAATTGGCAAAATCTTGCAAGCAGGAATAAAATTACTCTACATAAATTTTAGAGATGTTTTAATTTATTGAGTTGAATTGGTGTGCTTTGCTCCCCTCCCACTAAAAGAAAAAACAGCTTCTGCGTGCTTGTGTAGTTTGATATCGTTTTCCCTTTTTGCCGTGTGCCACGCTAGAGCTCCACTTTCAATCTGCTTCTATCATGCGCTTCCCTGTTCTTGTGTATTTTATGCTCATACTATGTGATACTTTTTGTGTAGTCTTTCCCACATCATTAGTAAGGGATTTGGGCTGTTTAGACTATTATGGTTCACTACACTGGCATTGACTTAATATCTGGTATTAAATAACTTGTTGGAAATGATTTTTCACTGTTGGATTGTGTTTCTCCTCTTTAAAAATCTTTTTGATACTATTATTTAGGCTGAAATGGACATCCAACATATACATACAGTTGTGTGGTAACAGTTCTGTTTGCTTTGGGGTTTTTTCCATATTTTTGATGAATATATTGGTCATGACAGAGTTTCGGTTTCAACAATCGATTTAACCAACTTATTGATCATTTTATATTTTGTTATTTGTTCATATTCTTAAGAACTTGACACTGACTGTTGTTGCTTTTTCTCCCTTGTCTGTCACAAACAGAGGCCGATATGAGGCCAAAAAAGGTCATTCCTATTACTAATTTTCTTCTCTCTTCAGATTCTACTATCTTCAGGTTGTTTGCATTTGGTGCCTCCTACAGAACAAAAAATAAAAGTGGGACGAGGTATTCAGTTAAACAAATGCACCGACAAGTGCACCTTCCTTTTAACTTTTATATGTACTTGCAAGATTTTAGTGAATAATCTTTCTTTGGGTGGATGGTGATTGGAAAAATCCTTTGCCCTTTGTGAGGTAGGATTCTGTATCTACTGGTGTGGTCGATGCTGCAATTTCATCTACTGCTAATGTGAATGGTGGATACATGTTTTTTGCGCAAAATTATGAAGAACTTTGAGCTTCTTTATGTATTTTGTTTTGGTTTCACATGTAGTTATGTTATTTGTTTCTCATGGTGCCTATGTGAACAAAAATGTTTAAAAGACAACTAGACCCCTGAACTTTTGTATTGCTTCTAGATATTTTTTAATAAAGATATTAGTTGATAAATGTATTATCATCTTGGTTGTTATTTTTCTTAAATACGAAATATACAATTTACTTCAAGTTTCACTAAAACCATTGTAATTGAGTGCTTCACTAGAATCATTAAAGTCCATATAAATTGTTGATGTTGTTTGATGTGTTGTTTGAATCGCGTGTTTGCAGAATGTGTATGGACACCGGACTAGAGTTCTTATTTTCTAATTGAACCAGATGATTTGATCAGGTGTTGATACCTTGTTGATTTTGTGGCCAAGACTAACCAGGGTCTTATTGGTGTACTTTCTATTAATAAAAAAGGGTTTAATTTTGTATTCATTTTCAAATTACTCAAGTATACATGACTACAATTGACATAACTAACAAACTGGGATGTTTTTGGGACAATGACCATTGTTGTAATGTTGGACAGACAGCAAAAGTAGAGAGGCATAGGAGAAAAGATCAACTGAAAGGAAGGAAAGAAGGTCATGAGCTCCACTCATTTTGCAAAGTCGCTACTTGTAAAAGGTTGACTGCATCTAAACCCTTCATAACATAATTAAGCAAACTACACAATTGTTAATATGAAAACTCCACAGTCATGGCACATCAACTTCTGAGTCTTTTATACATTAGAGTCACAATACACAACAAAACAAACCACACATTAAGGGTAGAGTTTTGAGCAACGCCAAGTCATTGAACCGTCAATTTATTGGTAGGAATAGTGTTCATGATGAAAATAGAGTCTCATTTATCAAAGAAACGAACATATATAATTACTAAAACATATGATTTAATTTGATATTCAACAGAAGCATCATCGCACAAACATTTGTCATTCTTCTTCAAGTGTCTATCAACATCACCAACGTAACACCTGCATTAATCAAGCAAGGAAAAGAAAAGGGCTACAGATTAAGCAGAAACATGCATACATACAGACAGTATTAGGAATGGAGAAAGCTCTTTAACAAAAAGATAATAAAACTAGCAAACCTGAAGAATTAACATGGATGCTGAACTTATCCTTTTATATATTAATGCTATCCTGAAATATCAAATCATAATATAAGTTTGACTAAAAAAATGTAATTTGAAGAAAGACAACATTGGCATTAGCACGCGGTATCCATTTTCTAAAACAACATTTGTCAGTGTGGAAATATCATCAAAGTGGTCAGCCCTAGACACCCTATCACTTCAAGATGTGATAGACTCAGTGGCACAAACATTGATGATGACTCTATCTCTTTATGATAATCATTCAAATCTTCAAAACCAAACACCATCTCCAACTTGTGACAACCACTTACTTTCAATGTTTCCAAGATGTTTAAATATTTCAGCATAAGAAGGGGCACCATTTTCATATAAGTCACAGCCTCTCAAAATCAATGTTTTCAAGTTGTTGACTGAGTTGTGTAAAAGTTGATCATCCCTTCTCAATGAAATCAAATTGTTTGATAATTCCAATCTCTCCAACTTTGGAAGTAACACCTGTTGAAAGAAAATAGCATTAAATGAAAATTACGTATGATCTGCAAGCTGATTTTTTCTGAAATATTGTTAACATGTTCAACTAATTAAAGCTTTTACACAGTGAATCTGAGTAACTTACTTTAGTGAATGAAATTTCTTATGATACATTAAAACAAGAGAACAAAATATAAGAACAAAATAAGAAGAAAAGGAAAGAACATATTTTTGGAATACAATTTTGAATTTAAGAAATTAATGCAAGATAATAATAGAATAAATCAATTTTTGCCACCAAAAGAAGAATAAACTAATTTGAGTACACCTTATTATGGCTGAAAGTGATATGGGAGTGTTTGTGCATCCAGTATTTGTTGCTCTATCTTCAAATGTTGAATAATGTGATTCCCTCTTCTACATCTTCTTTATGCTCTTTTCTTATAATTTCTTCCAATTTTTTATAGTTACATATTTTCATTGTTTCAGGATTCACTAGACTCTTGGCGGTTGAAATTGTCATTAAATAGACAAGATGATGACAATGGAACACCTCCAGTACAATCAAATTACAAAATGAAGTGGAGGAATGTACTAAGCAATGTACATTTTGTAATTAAATCAACTACAGCCGAAAAGAACAACATAATAATACTAACATATTTTGTCGTGTATCTCATTAATTGATTATGCATAATTGTTTGAAGTATTTCATAATTAAAGTTATGTAATTAGAAAATTATAATTACAAGGTTATAAACTTTACAGTGGATATATATCATAACAATGTAACTTTTATAGATGAGTATTTTCTGTAAAAGTTGGAAATACTAAGAATTGAGCTTCCTAGACGCGCCTGTTGGTAGAATTGGTAGAATATTTCGTTAAGATCAGCATCCCAAACTTCATGTTGGTTTTCCCCATCTTGTTAAAGTTGAATGCTTTTAAGAGATGGTGTATCAATTGGTCCTGGAGAGAATATTTTGAATAATGGACATGCTTTTATGATGAGTTGATAGTAATGGAAACCTAAAAGTATAATTGTTGCCACAAAATCTCTTCAATCTATATAAGCCATGAAGTACCAAAGTCTTCAATTAGATGAAAACTGTTTCCTTATCCTCATCATTCTCCTCCTCTGGGTTCATTATAATTTCCTCTATTTGACTGCAGCCACCAATTAAGAGATGTGTGACATGGACCAAACTTCAAGCAGTTGATGATGTCATCAAGGTGATCATTCTATACAAGATATCACTTCAATATGTGTGAGATTTGGTGAAGAAACTAAAAATGGTGACAAGCTTCCTGAATGGGAATATTGAGGAGAGTCAATTTTGGAAAGGTAGAAGCAAGTGCAGCAGTGTGATCCCCTCCTCTGCAAAGTGCCTACGCAACAGTAGCTCCTCTAAATTTGGAAAGCTCTTCAACAAAGTTTTGTACAATATGGTTGTTGCATTCTTAGCATATACATGAAGCAGTTTCACTTTGGGGAAGTGATACATTAGAAACTGGCCACTCCCTATCATCTCGGTTGGTTTGCCCTCCGGTTTTAAGTCCTCCAAATTATGAATAACCTAAACAATGCAGAAATAATAAGTAAATTCTTTTTTTTTAAAATGTAATAACCAATTAACACATCGAAAGGCATATGCTTTTTTATGACAACAAATGTGTTCAATAGTTAATGAGAAGTCAACTGCTAGTAGCCTTCATTCTATTGTTTAGTTTTGACCTAATTGGGCTGGGCCTGAATTTTGTCTTCAAAGAAAAGGTGTGGAATGGGTCTAGGCCTAAATCATGGAGGTGGGAGAAGAAAGTGGAGTTATAGTGCTCTTAAATTGCCAACTGCTCGCGCCAGTTGCAATTCATGATATATACCTTTTTAACTCTTCCCATTCATGCCAATCATTTTATAATATCTGTTAATTAAAATAATTATTATGAACTATTTTATGTTTAAAAAGCTAATTAATCATCAAATCTAAATAGCATTATTATTAAATATTCAAGTGAAAGGAATAGTTCACCTATTTAAATACTCAAAAGTGTCAAATTCAAGCTTTTAGGGTTTCAATACAAAATAATTTAATGTGATGCTTCATTATTTATTGTAATGCTTAAGTTATTTTTTTGCTCTTTAATTAGCTTAATTTAAAAACAAATAAGCAATAAGTAGATAATTTAGAATTGTACCTTGTCCTGGGAGAATAGAGGATATTTTGAGTTTAGTGTGCTCTCTTCCAGATATATTTCTGATAAACTTGAGACTTCCGTTTCAAATATCTATAATTCATCACAGTTTTCAATAGAAAACTGTGGAAGATGTGGCCATTCTAGTGTGTGTATTTGTGGATAGAAGTTCGTCAACCATGGAAGATGATGAAGTTCAAGGGAAGTCAACCAAGGAAACTGAAACGCAGCTGCAACAAATTCTGAAACTTGATCCTTTGCAACAATTACATCTATACTACAATTAGATATTTCAAGCTCTTGAAGATCACCAAGCATGCCTTTGGCCATAGACATAGGGAATATACTTGTGAGGCTTTCACAGTCATAAACATCTATGCTCCTTAGACTTGGGAAGGAGACATTTCCTTGGTAATGATCACTCCACACATTTTTCAATTTTGGCAAGTCCCATAGCTTCACTTTTTTAGTGGCATCAATACATATGATGATTCAAATCTTCAAAATAAATTAAAAATAAATGGATCCTTCTTGCGGTTTGGTTGACAAGTTTCATGACCTAGTGCTCAACTTAATTTGGTAGTAGCTTCTTTATTTGATTTACTATCATAGAAACATTGACTAGCTCAAGGGACAACTTAAGGAACTCACCCTTGAAAGGAGCTCCATATAATAAATAGATGAGGCTAAAACCAATGCAGAACAAATTGAAGAGAAAGTTCTTCATTGGTTGCATGCAGATGAGCTATCAGAGCAAGTACAAAAGCTTCATGAAGAAGAAAGTCAAACAAAAGCAGAGTCCAACATAACTTTTTGTCCCAATCCCTGGCTACACCATAAACCAAGCAAAAGAGAAAAGGCAATGACAAAAGAAGTTGCTAAAATTTATGCAAAAAGAAACTTTGATAGAATATCATACCATGTTCCTTTCCCTTCAACGGTACAATTAACCAACAGAGAAGGCAATGAAGAGATTGATTCAAGAGCTCCAATTATGAATCAAATTTTATAGGAATTGAGAAACCCCACTGTTAATATGATCTAATTTTGTGGGCTTGGTGGTGGTGGCGGCAAGAACATTATAGCTAAAAAGGTAGCAAATAATCAAAAGATATTTGAAAAGGGGATCGTGGTAACTGTTTCTCAAGAATTGAACATTGAGAAGATTCAAGGTCAGATTGCTCAGAAGTTGAATATGCAACTCAGTGAAAATGATAAAGACGTCAGAGCTTTTCGTCTATGTGAGAGGTTGAAGCAAGAGAAGAATATGCTCTTGATATTGGATGGTATTTGGGAGGAACTTGACTTAGCAAAGTTGAAATTCCCCTTTCTAGTGTTTAAGCTTGTAAAATCTTATGAACTTTAAGGGATAAAGCATTATTGTTAGATCTCATGATGTGTCAAAAAATTGTTGAAGTGGCTGTTTTGTCAGAGGATTAAGCATTGGAGTTGTTTAAGAAAATTGCTGAACTTTCTACTGACTCAAGTAGTCCTGAGTTGATATCTATAGCCACTAATATTGTTCGAAAGTGTGGAGGCTTTTCACTAGCAATTGCCATAGCTGCCAAGGCATTAAGGAACAAAGATGTTAATGTTTGGAAAGATGCCCTTGTGCGATTGAATATTCTTCTCATGAGAAACAACACGTTAACAATAGAGGTGGATACCATTTTGAAATGGAGCATTGATCGTCTAAGCTCATCATATTACAAAAATATTTTCTTCCTTGCTGCCATGTTATAGCATGATCCCTCAATTAAAGACTTGCTATGTACTCTATGGGGTTTATTAGTGGAAGGAAGACAGGATCCCTCAATCTTCCTTCCGCTAGCAATTCCCTACAACAACAGAGATTGAAACATGAGCATCCTTTATGTTTTCTGTGGCAACAAGAATATCTAACGCCACAAAGTACATGAGCAGGTCTTCAATTGAGGGATCATAGGACAACATGGTAGAGAGCAAGAAAATATCTTTGTTCTCTTAGCTTAAAGGCTCGTAGATCAACCTCAAAATGGTATCCACCTCTTTAATTCCTGCAACGCTTCTTGCTAAAGGATGTTTCAATCGTGCAAGGTAGTCTCTCCACCCATCTATATTTTCATCTTTCAATGCCTTGGCTACTGTAGCAATCGCTAGTGACAAGCCTCCAAACTTTTGAACAATCTTAGTTGCTATGGATTTCAAGTTAGAACTGCTTGACTCAATAGAAAGCTTAGCAATGCTTTAAAACAACTCTCGTGCTTCATCTTCCAACAAAACTCCCTCAGTGATGATTTTTTGACACAAATTTTGCAACATTCATTAATTTTGCTATATCTTTCAACATCAACAAAGGGAATTCCAACTTTGCCCAAATCAAGTTCCTGCCAAAGATCATCTAATATTAGGAGCATATTTGTCTCATTCTCCAACCTCTCTTTTAGACGAGAATCTTTTAGTTTTTCAGTTCTTTTATTAAGTTGCTTACCTAGCTTCTCAATAACTTGGTCTTGAATCTACCCAATATTCATTTCTTGAGAAACAATTGACATTATCATCTTTTCAAATAACTTTTGATTCTTCTCCTTTTCTATATCTTTAGCTATAGTGGTCTTGCCAACATCACCAAGCCCACACAATCCTATCATATCAAATCATGGATTCCGCAATGCCTTCATAATATGATTTGTAATTTCCACTCTTGAATCAATCCCTTTATTGCTTTCTCTATTGGTTGACTCCGGCATAGACTAGGAGGAACATGATATGAAACTCTATCGAAGTTTCTCTTTCCATAAATTTTAACAGCTTCTTGTGCAATTGACTCTGCTCTCTTGCTTAGTTTATAGTGTAGCCACGGGTTGGGACATGAAGTTATGTGGCACTCTATTTTTGCTTGACTCCCTTCTTTATGAAACTTTTGTACTTGCTTTGATAGATCATCTACTTTATCCAACCAATGAAGAACTTTCTCTTCAATTTGTTCTACATTGTTTTTAGCCTCATCTATTCAATGTTGTAAGGAGCTTCTTTCATGGTTGAGATCATCAAGTTGTCCATTGAGCTACTCAATGTTTATGTGATAGTGAACTAGATAAAGAAGCTGCTTCCAAATTAGGTTAGACACTAGGTCCAGTCTCTTGTCAACGAAACCACAAGTAGGACCATTTAATTTGTGCCCTGTCAGAAAAGATATAGCCAACACTCAATTAAACTTGGCTGTTTAATGCAGAAATATCAGTAAGCTTGAAAACAAACATCTTACCTTTTTTCCGTAGATTAATGATGATAAAAATTTGATTTCCCCTTTTCTTTCTCTCCTTTCTACACCCTATGAAAATCAAAGCAAGGATGAGATCATTGATTGATTGGGATTGACAATTTTTTTTGGATTTACAGTAACCCACCCAGATGTGAAGAGAATATTAGTTTTTCTGAAGGGTTAAGGTGAAGATTAGCCAACGAAGTTTTACGTTAGGAGGACTTGGCACAAATAAGTTTTGAAGGAAGTAAAAACACCAATGAACAATTGAAAATGGGCAAAAATATCAATGAACAATTTAAAAATGGGGGCAAACAGACCAAAGCGGCTGTTTGGTTGAAGTTAAGGGATTGTGCTATGTGCCTCATTTTTAAATTCTTCGTTGGAGTTTTTTTTTTCCTCATTTTCAATTGTCCACTTGTATTTTTGCTCCCTTAAAAACTTATTTGGGTTAGATTCTTCTAGCGTAAAACTTCATTGGCCAATCTGCACATTAACCCTTTTCTTCATTAATCGGTTGCTGTCTTGCTAGATATCTGAAAGAGGATAAGATTTTGTTGCAAAAGTTGAGACAAGAATCGAATTGCAACTACAAAAATATGATATTCCCTCTTATGCTTGATGTAAAACATACTTTAATAAAGTAATTAAACTATAAAGTGGGTCTTAAATATACATTAGATCAATTAAACATTATATTGTCTATGGAATAAAAATATATTGAACTTACCATGACATGTGAAACTTTGGAATTGAATGTAGATAAACCTCCTGTCTACCTGCAGTAATCAGATTTCCTTAGTGTTCCAGCACGGATCAACGACGAGACCACCTTTTCCCCTCTCTTTATGGTGTTTTGAACATCTTTAAGAAGCGGATGATTCATGCAAATATGAAGTTTTTAGCAAAAAGACAATCAATTGTAGAAACAAATAAGGAAACAACGTCAACTAGACCAAGAAAACAAGAAAGAAGAAGAATTCAAAAAAAAAAAAAAAACAAGGAAAGTAGAGGGAATAACTCTCTCTCTATATATTTTTTAAGAGATATAAGGAGTGAAAATTCAAGTGCAATTTTTCAGGTCTTTTTTTTTTTCCTTGGAAGAAATATCAAAAACCAGCAAACTGAAGTTGAAAATGATCACAATAAAGGAGAAGTCCCCACGAAAAATAGAAGTTGAGCAAATTCGGGATTTTTATTTTTTAATATGAAACAGAGTAAAGGAAAACATAAATCATAAAATAAAAAGGAAATGCAGAAAATATGTTTAAGAACAAGCTGAGAAATCAGGAGAAACAGAAGAAGCAAGGAACGATTTGAAATTATGAAAGAAGACAACAAGAACAAACAAAAATATAGCGGAAATTAATGGAAAGTGTCAAGAAAAGAAATAATCCTCGCAATTTACAGTACTTCGACGTGAAACGTCCCAAATTTCAAGGTACATAAGGAGCAAATTCAGGATTTTTTTTTTAAAAAAAAGAATTTCTGTAAAAATGGGAGAGGCAAAAAGCAAACGGAAATCAGGAGATACAAGCAACACAAAGTTCCGGAAACGCTTTAAAGAATAAGTTGAGAAATGAGGAAATAATAAAGAACGAGCTAGCAAGTAGCAAATAGTGTGTGTACACACACAACTATATGGAGTAATCTTTTTCATAAAGAGATATTGAATAAGAAACTCTAGGAGAACTTTATACGTAATACGAAAGAGATATTATAAATATAGTTGTTGAAGAACTAATAACAAAGTTGGAATAGTTCTCGAAGAACTATACAGAAATATGAGAAATATGTTTGTATAACCCATACTTAAGGGGGATTATTGGAATACATGTGTGAGTCATATTGGATCCGATAAAGATTTCAATTATTTGTATTTCATTTTTAATTATGTTTTCCTTTATTTTTCATGTCTCTTTTAAAAAATAATGAGTTTTATTGATATAAATCCTAAAGGTTGTGTCTCATTGACTCACACCATACTCAAAAATGAAAAATATATTTCCTCATTGATAACGAGAGAACTTAATGTTCAGATTATGTCTAGAAGTGAAAATCTAATTAAAGGATCTGAAGGAGCTAATTATTGTTTCCTGAGAAAACATATGTTGTTACAAACCATAAGTTTACCAATATAAACTAAAAGTTTATTGACAATTTAATGTTTGGCATGACTGGTTAGGCCTTCTCAGTTCAATCATGATGTGAAAAATAATTGAGAATTCATATGCTCACACCCTGAAGTATAAACAAATACCATAATCTCATAATTTCTTATGTGCTTCATGTTCCAAGGGAAAGTTGATTATTCGACTCTCACCAAACAAAATAGAAAGTGAGTCTCTCACATTTCAAGAACGAATGCAAGGAAATATTTATGGGCTAATTACCGGCCATGTGGACCATTTAGATACCATATGGTTTAAAAAGAGAATGTAGTAATACCAGAAGAGACTCAGGTCTAACATCTAGTTTTTATTAGTGGAATTTAATAAATTATAGGATGAAACTAATTCATGGTTAGTGAAATTTTACCATGTAATTATTTTTTTTTTAAAAAAAGCATCCAAAGTATGATATGGGAGTAAAAGAGAATTAAATACAACAGAAAAGAATTATTATTATTATTATTAAAGGTAAAGAAAAAGAAAATTGGAATAAAAAATAAACAAACACAAATATATAAAAGAAAAGGCAGGCCCCAAAATAGTTATTAAAAAAAAAAAGTTATATTACAATATGCCGAAGGGGCCCGACCCTTTAGTATGGACACTTGGGGATTGATTTAAATCCCCTCAACTCACGCGTCATTTGAATGATGGGAGGCAGAAGGAAAAGACGAAAAAGGAAAAGGGCAAAAAAAAAAAAAAAAAACTGCTTCATCTTCTTCTCTGACAGCAATGCTATTTTCTACTTAGAGTTTTATTTGGGAGATCATTTAGGTACTTAAAACTACTTCTATTCAATAAAGTCCCTTCATGAATATTGTTCTACTCAACTTGCATGATATTTCTAATGGATATATTTTTGTGGTCATTAGAGCAAATTTTTGGGTTAGAGTTTTGAGCAAGTGTTGAGTTTTTACAATATATGGCCATATGATTGTAGAGTTATTTTGATAGTCAAGTTCTATGGGTTTAAATTTATTTATTAGTTACATTGAGAATTCAGAAATTTAATATGTATTTAAAAAGTCTAGGACTATTTTTATATATATGGTATTTGCACCGATTAAATTTGAGTTAAATGATTGATCTGATTTTGTTGGAGATATTATTGAATCTTTTATGATGTAGCTTTGGGATTGAAGCTTGAAAGTTGAAAGTTGGAATTTTAGATTTGAGAATTTTGGGATTTTTTTGTTGTTAAAGTAAGCTATTTGGGAGTAATTAAAGATTTAATTGAGTGATTTGAACTTTTAAAGGAAATAGAAATTTGGTGTTGGAATGATTAATTATTGTTTATGAGATATTTGAGATTTTTTTTTCTTACTCGGAAATTACAGCCTTTAACTATCTCTATATTTATATATATATATATATTTTGGGGGGGGGGGGGGGGGGAGGGGGGAGTGGAGATGAGGTGAGAATTTAGACATTATATCATTTATATGAAGATGATTTGAATAACATTGTATGAATGTGGAAATCTTGAAAACTTTTCGTTGCGCTATTTATTGATAATTATTGTGATTATTAGATTGGGATGAGGTGAAGTAATTTGTTTCACCAAGTGATATAACTTCCATTGATATATGATGGTTGACTTTCTATTGTCTCACTGGTTTAATGAGGGACTACCACACTGGTTCAATGAGGGACTATCACATTGGTTCAATAAGCGACTACCCCACTTGTTCAATGAGGAGCTGTGATATCTCACTAGTTCAATGAGAGGAAAAGACCCACGATTTGGGCATGTTCTCTGTGGATTTTGGCCAATCTTCATTGTAACATCCTCATTTTCGAAATTCGTTTCCAAAATATTTTAATCAGAGTAGAGCATCGGAATAATTTAAAATACTGAATAACTGATAAATCTGTGGTACAATATTGTCTGTGGCGTATCTTGATAATATTAATACATTTATCTGCGTAGTAAAAATCCTAACTACGTAGCAATATAAGTTCACCTTCAAAATAAACTTTATTCGGTCCTTGCGCACGCTGTTTACCCTTGTCTCTTATCTCCAGTCCTTGGTCCTCCAGACCCTGAAGCTATAGTAAGAGCTGAGGTTCAATTACCATTGAACCTCAGGTAACGGTTAACCTCATGCTTATGTAACAGTTATGTATGACAGATGTTCATGACAATACAACATAATCACATTTCCACAATATTAACACCAAAATCACCACATATTCACATCAAACCAGTCTGCACTATTCACCAGTGCCACGATGGCCTATCGTGTCCTCAGCGCTATGAAAACTCAACGGTGTTATCATGACTATAAGCTGTATAAAGTTGTATGTACAATTATTTTTAAAAACAGAGTCACAGTCTATGAACATATCTATCACATACAAGTGTACAATAAGTATCAGAGTCAGTGTTACAGTACGCGTCCGTACCTTTGCTTGTCGAGCACGGTACGTTTGTCAGTTGAGAGGCGATCACAGATTTCCTATGAGGGTAATATTGTAACACCCCGTTTTCTAAAGCGTTTTTCGAAATAAAATTATCAGAGTTCAAAAAGGGTTTATCAGAGTAGAGCATCGGAATAGTCGTAAAAATGAGTAATTGAATAACATTCAATAATGATGTATCTGTGTACTGTTACAGTCATCCAAAATATCCGAATATTCAAAAAGACGGTAAAATAAAAATTTCAACAGAATCTCCTCGTCCGCTCCGTCACGCTATCTGCTTACCCTTCTCTTCGGACTGACCTCCTGAGGGTCCTGGAGCTAAAGTAAGAGCTGAGGTTCAATTACCATTGAACCTCAGGTAACGGTTAACCTCATGCTTATGTATCAAATATGTATGATAGATATCCATGGCAAAACAACATTTAATCACATACAATATTCACATATTCACATAATAACATTACACAGCCACTGCAATATGCATGTTATTATAGTCTGCACTATCTCCAATGCCACGATGGCCTATCGTGTCCTCAGCGCTAGGAAAACATAACGGCATTATCAAAACCATAACCCGTATCAAGTTGTATGTGTATGATCAATTTTCAAAAACAGAATCTCAGACTATCTATCACATATAAGCATACCATAAGCATCAGAGTTAAGGTTACAATACGTGTCCGTACTTGAGTTGATAATTCCGGTATGACGGCGATCGGTATACGTTTGCAGACTTCCTATAATAGGAATATTGTGTTATTAATTTGTAAATAATATTCTTGAATATATTTTGGCCACTACTGAATATTCTACCCTTGGTATACTAAATCATTATTTTATTTCTTCAAAATTCGTGGAAAAACGCTGGACAATATTGGGCAGAATTTCGCCTATCTTTGAAAAATCATAACTAATTCTAGAAAAATCGAAACGAAGATCCGTAAAAAGTTCCAGACTCCTTAGGATGTCTATTTTCCAGAAAAAATATCAGGCCTTGCCCAGAATTCAAAAATCATTCCCAGATTTCACGTGTTCATCCTCTGCCCAGAATTTCCAGCATTTTCGCAACATAAACTTTGAGAATTTCTTTCTCACTGTACAGAGCTCATTTTGTAATACCCTAAAAATTCATAACCATTATAAATATTCTATTTTGGCAAGTAATGCCTATTTAAAATAGGTGAATATGTGGTCTCAAATTATAAGATGTGTTTATTCTATTCTCTAGAAATCCTTATTTAGAATTAAGGTAACCAATGACTAAATTTTTTTTTTTTAGGAATCATAAAATACCATTTACAAACAATTACCAAATTAAATTAGGGTTCTTGTATGATCAAGAAGAGCAAGAAAGAGTTATGAAAATACATAAATAAAATTGGAGGAATGGAATATCCTAAAATTCATATTCATCAAGGATAGTATATTTTGGCAAATGATACCTATTAAAAATAGGAGAATATGTTGGGCAAATTTTCTCTAGAATTTAAATAGGGCAAAACCCAATTTTAAAACTTACATGAAGAATCATAAAACATTATAAAATGCCCTAAAGTCTCTAAAACTAAGAGTAATCCTGATTTAATCATAAGAGAAATTACTAACAACTAAGGGAATATTTAGCTAATTATTTACAATTAATACTAATTGTCATCAATTAATGATGTGTTAAGCTAATTAAGAATCAAAGACCAATAGGGGATAAGATTAGCATAAAATAGATTGACAATAATCTTAAACTACCCTAAAAAGTCAATAATACAATAATCAAGGGGCAATTAAGTTTTGGATTAGGATGATAATTAAATTCTAATCAAGCTTTGAAAAGTCAATAAAATCAACTATGATCTAAGGGTCAAGAATTAACCACATAAAGTCAATCTAAGGGCTTAAATAATTATAAAAGCTTAATCCTTATGAAATTGGATTAGCCAATGATAAATCAAGAAAATGTTCTTAATCCTCATAAAATTCATTGGACCAATAAGAGACTAATACAAATTGAAGGTTTGGATTAAATCTAGTAAAGTTAAATCCCAAGGCTTGAATTAACTCTCATAAAACACAATCCATGTGAACTTAAGACAACCAATGAGAGGGAGTTGTGCATGTGTGTGGGAAAGAGAGAGAGTGTTGTGAGTGCTATTGTTGTGAGCCTAGGGGGAGAGGTCAAAGCAACAACCAATGGGAATTTAGTATAAACCTTGTGTAAATTAAATTAAGTTAATCAATAGAAATAATTCAAGACATAAGCAAGGGGAAATCTATACAAACTAAATTGTATCTTGAAATCCATTAATCATAGATCAAATATAAAAAGAGATTATGAACAAGCATAATTCAAGCTTGAAAATGAGTATAACCAAGGTTATTTCCCCAAACCTTGCAAATTGATACCAAATGAGAGAGTAAGTGATATTAGTCTCTAAATGAAGCTAAGAACTTCAAGAATTCAAAACCAATGAGAAAATGTACATACAACTTCATTAGGATCCCCAAATGAATTTCTATCTAGTGGAACACAAAATGGAAGAAGTAGGAAATTCTAATTTAAAGAAGCAATTATACATATGCAAAATGAGTCATAACTCTACACAAGGTGAGTCACTACCCTAAAAGATGAATCACAACTCTATTAAATGAATCATCATCCTAAGCTTGCATGAGTCACTAACCTAAGCATGAGATGAGTCACACACCTACATGATGAGTCACACACCCTATCTAAGACTTTCAAGGCTTTGGAAGATAAGGTGATGCATGTGATGATGTCATGGTTGTGCATGTGTGTGTATGCTATTGTTGTGCATGTGTGTGTGTCTAGTATGAAGAGGGAAAGGAAGTCAAAGAAAGAGCCAATGGAAATTTAGATAAATGAATAAATAGAATAATCCAAGAAAACTAATTCTATACATAAACAAATAAAAATTCCTACAAACTAAATCATATCTTGAAATCCATGAACTAAGTATTAAAACTAAGTTGGGATCCATAACAAGCATAAATCAAGCATGAAAACAAGTATAACCAAAGTCATTTCCTTAATTGTTGAAGATTGAAACCAATAGAGAAGATAGGCAAAATTGGTCTCAAAATGAAGCCAAGAAATTCTAGATTACAAAACCAAAAAGAAAACTAGCATAACACTTCATTAGGATTACTAAAGGAATTTATAACAACACAAAAAGATAGAACAAAACTTGTTAATAACACTTAAGTCTTGATTATGTCATCCAAATGACATCATGTTTTGTAATGAAGGGATGGGATTAAAATTTCTATGCTAAGTTTAGATCCAAAGGATGAGAGGAAAGATGAGAGTTTGGTTCTCTTGGAAAATGACCAATTTAACCCTTGAACTTTGCCTATAAATAGAGAGCTCCTCCCTTCACAATTCTTCACACCAAAAACCATTCTAAACAAGAGTGGAGTGAAGCAAGAAGAAGGAAGGGCAAGAGTCTTCAAGAGGTAAGCTTGTCTTTAGTTTTTAGTTTTTAGTTTTTATTTTTATAGTTCTTTAGTTTTAGTCTTTAAATTCTTAGATAGAAGTAGGTTAGATCTTAAATATTCTAGAATAATTGTATATTCATGTTTTTATGATTAAAATCAGTTTTATTTCGAAAATATGATGAAGAAAGAGTTTTAGCAAAATTTCTGGAAGAGAAACACCGAAGTAACGAAGTTCTGGCGAAATTTCATCGGTTCTGAAATTTCTGAGTCAGTCATAGAAAAGCTATTATTTTATAATGAAATCATGGTTAGAAAATTCTGAGAAAATTCATGGTTAAGGTAGACATATAGGGATTTTTAAATATGTAAAGAACATGTCCAAATGATTTCTGTACAGGGAGATAAAAATTCCCAAAGTTAGGGCTACGAATTTCTGGAAAATTCTGGACAGATGTTCAAAAATAAAAAACTGGGAATAAACCGTGGAATCTGGGCAAATTCTATTATTTTTTCTTGAAACTAGACATCCCAAGGATTCCAGGGAATTTTACGAATCCTCGTTTCGATTTTTCTAGAATTAGTTATGATTTTATGAAGTTAGGCGAAAATCTGTCCAAAATTATGGACCAGCGTTTTTGAAGAATTAAATGTGATATGTTGAAAATTAATCCTACCAAGGGTAAAAAGGGTCATTAGTGACTAGTATACCTTCTAGAATATGATTGGTGAATTAATAAATGCGATATTACCATTATAGGGTAAACGTGATCACGGTCCAAACGACAACGTACCGATAACGCCGACACAGGTACGGACGCGTACTGTAACACTAACTCTGATGCTTATGGTACACTTGTATGTGGTAGATATGCTCATAAATTGTGACTCTGCTTTACAAATTATTATTTGAATATATATACAGCTATATACGGGTTACAGTTTTGGCAATGCCGTTTGAGTTTTCCTAGTGCGCTGAGGACACGATAGGCCATCGTGGCACTGGTAAAGAGTGCAGACTGTTTTGATATGAATATGTGATATGAATATGGAATAATATGGATATATGATGGTTATGTTTTTATGAATATTGAATATGGATATTGTTGTTTTATTATGAATATCTGTCATACATAACTGTACATAAGCATGAGGTTAACCGTTACCTGGGGTTCAATGGGAATTGAACCCCAGCTCATAGTCTCAGATACTGGTGGAACCGGGACAAGAGCAATGATGAATAGCACATGAGAGGGCACGGGCAGAAAAGTACCTAGGGGTCATTGTAATCGAAAACATTCAGAGATTTGTACCACTGTAATAGCAACCAGACTCAACAACAGGGAATGTATATCAGTTACTCGCTCTTTTAAGGAAAACATTTATTCTGATGCTCTGATTGAGTTGTTGTTTTAAAAAAGAAAATCTTTTCCGATGCCACTCTGATTAATTTCTTCAAAGCTCTGATAATCCCATTTGAAAACCACATTTAAAAAGGCGGGATGTTACACATTTCAACATGTTCTTTACATATTTAAAAAGCTCTACATGTCTACTTTCATCATGAATTTTCTCAGAATTTTTCAATAGCATTTTCAACATGAAATATGAGTGTTTCTGTTACTAGTTCAGAAATCGCCTAACCGATGAATTTTCACCAGAACTTCGTTACTACAGTGTTCTTGACCTGGGAATTTTGCAGAACTACTTCCTTCACAAAATTTTCGAAATGAAGCTATTTAAAACTATAAAAACATGAAACTAAAATTATTCTAGAATTTTAAAGATTAAAACTACTTCTACCTATGAATTTAAAACTCAAAACTAAGAACTTTGCTTACCTAGAGCTTGATCTCCTTCAAGCCTTCCCTTCAGCTCTCTCAACTCTCTCTCAAATAAGCAGATGGTGCTTTGCTTGGTGTGAGGAAAATGAGTGAACTTGGCCCCCTATTTATAGGAAAGAGGTTGGACAATTGTGTAATTTTTTGCAACTTTCCTCTTGGCTAATTCTCACCATTGGATCTAGGGCTTCATTGAAAAATTAAATCCTCACCATACACACACTCATCTGCCCTCTCTCTCTCTCTCCCCTCTTCTCTTTCTTCTTCCTTCTCCTTGAAGCTAAAACAACTTGAAGTGCAAGAATGGAATAGTGTTTTGTATTCTAGAAGCTTGACCAAATGCACATGTGTTGAAAATCACTCTCTTCCCCTAGAAGCTCCTCAAAACCGTGCCCCCTCAGATTTCTCTCTTTTTGAATTGTTTTTGGGTTGGTTTGGGCTTTATTGGTGGTTTGGGCAAAGGTTTGGGTTACCAAAAATGATCCAATTGAGTTTTTGTTGTGCCAAAAAGCCCTAAATTAATTTCTTCTTGTTTATTATTAGATTAAGCTTAATTAGGTTTAGTTTGAAATGATTTTATTGATTACCAATTCAATTATGATCCTACTAAGTCCAATTGTTACAATTATGGATCCCTTGTTAGGCTTTATTGTTGAATTTAGCCAAAATATTGCAAATTGCTTGTAAATATTTATCATTAAATTAATTATGCATGTTAATTCAATTAAGATTAATTTTTGATGCTTACTAATTATTTTAGACCTCTTTCTATCCCTTTACGGCTTAATTTTGCTAATATGTGAATTATATGACAATATATCACTAATTGTGAGTTTAATTGTTCTTAAATTGTTGGAAATTCCATTTAATTGGTTTAGGGGTTGTTATAGCATTTTACAATATTTAATGATCCCTAATAAAAATTTGGGGAGTTGAATTTTGCCCTATTAAGTCATACCGACAACTTATTCAAGAATTAGAATAAATACACTTATTAATTTGGAGACAACATGCTCTCCTATTTTAAATGGGTCCTAAATGGCCAAAATATTATATTCAAGAGATATACAAATTTTGGGGTATTATATTTCTCCCCCCGTTAAATAAAATTTCGCCCTCGAAATTTTTACTCTACACTAACTAAACATTGAGCCATGAACTCCGGATATCTTTCTTTCATATCTTCTTCTGTTTCCCAAGTTGCCTCGTTAGGAGATAAACCCTTCCAGACCACTTTCACAACAGGAATATTTTTGTGTCGAAGCCGTTTCTCCTGGTAATCGAGAATTCGCTCCGGCTCGACCTCAAAAGTGTTATCATGTCGCACCTCGACATCCTCATACTGAATAACATGATCGTGGTCCGGTTGGTATTTCTTCAACTGGGAAACATGGAAAACATCATGGAGTTTACTCAAGTTCGGGGGTAGGGCTAACTGGTACGCAACTGGCCCTCGCTTGGCCAGGATTTCAAATGGCCCTACGTAACGCGGACTCAACTTTTTCCTTTTTAGCGTTCTACCGACACCAGTGACTGGTGATAGTTTCAGAAACACATGGTCTCTGACTTCGAATTCTAACGGTCTTCTCCTCTTATCAGCGTAGCTCTTCTGTCTGCTTTGCGCTGTTAGGAGTCTCTGCTTGATTAGTGCGATTTGCGATTTGTTCGGAAGTTTTGTCAACCAAATTTGTCCCAATGAATTCTCGTTCCGAAAGTTCTGTCCAGCATATAGGCGATCGACACTTCCGCCCGTACAATGCCTCGAATGGAGCCATCTGTATGCTCGAATGGTAACTGTTGTTGTAAGCGAACTCGGCCAGCGGTAGATGTTCGTCCCAATGGCCTTTGAAGTCCAACACACACGCTCTAAGCATATCTTCAAACGTCTGTATTGTTCTTTCAGATTGACCATCGGTCTGCGGGTGATACGTCGTACTAGGCCTTAGCTTAGTTGCCATCTCTGCATGCAAAGCCTCCCAGAATCGGGATGTAAATCGCGGGTCCCGATCAGAGACAATGCTCTTAGGTACGCCATGAAGTCTCACGATCTCTTTGATATAAATCCTCGCCAATTGTTCCGGTGAGTAATTAACACTAATGGGGAGAAAGTGTGCCGACTTAGTCAATCGGTCCACAATCACCCAAATCGCGTCATGATGTCTGATCTTGGGTAAACCTACCACTAGGTCCATGGTAATGTTTCCCCATTTCCACTCCGGGATTTCTAGTCCTTGAAGAAGACCAGGGGGTCGTTGATGTTCAATTTTAACTTTATGACAGGTTAAGCATCTACCCACGTACTCGGTTACGTCTTTCTTAAGTCTGGGCCACCAAAACTCGGATTTCAGGTTCTGGTACATCTTCACCATTCCTGGATGTAGAGTATATTTACTCTTATGAGCCTCGTCTAGTATCTTCTGTCGCAGTTCGCCATCCTTCGGTATGTAGATCCGCTTCTTATACCTGACCAAACCACTAGGCGATAGGTCATGGTCTTGAGTTTCACCCCGTGAGATCATCTCTCGTGCTGCTACAGCCCACTCATCGTGCTTTTGAGCTTCCTCAACCGCATTTCTCAGATCATACTCCCCTTGACTAACAAGGAGACTTGCAAGGTAAACGTCATCGGGCGTGCAGTGCTTCATGCAAATCCGATTGGACAGGTTCAGGTCTCTGAAATCTTCAAGTAGTCTCTGCTCTTGAATCATCATGTATGCTGCGTGCACCGTCTTTCTACTGAGCGCATCTGCTACGACGTTTGCTTTTCCAGGATGATACTTGATCTCCAAGTCGTAATCTTTCAGTAAGTCCATCCAGCGACGTTGTCTCATGTTGAGCTCTTTCTGATCAAACAGGTATTTCAGGCTCTTGTGGTCGCAGTATAACTCTACGATTGCACCATAGAGGTAATGCCTCCATATTTTCAAGGCAAATACGATAGCTGCAAGCTCCAAGTCATGCGTAGGATAGTTCGACTCGTGAGGCTTCAACTGACGAGAGGCATAAGCTACAACTCTGCCCTGTTGCATCAGGACACATCCCAATCCCTGCCCACTGGCATCACTATAGACCATATAAGTCTCATCCGGATTTGGGATGGTCAACACTGGTGCTGTAGTTAACCTCTCCCTCAGTATCTGAAAACTCGACTCACAGTCTGCGTCCCACACAAAAGGTTGATTCTTCCTCGTAAGCTTTGTCAATGGTAAGGCAAGACGTGAGAAATTCTGTATGAATCTGCGGTAGTATCCCACTAGACCCAAAAAGCTGCGTATTTCCGTCACTGTCTCTGGTCTCTTCCAGTCCAGAACTGCTTCCACCTTGCTAGGATCAACGGCAACTCCATCGCGAGATATGACGTGGTCCAGAAATTTTACTTCTGGCAGCCAGAATTCACATTTGCTTAACTTGGCAAAAAGTTGCTTGTCACGTAGTATTCCTAACACGAGTCGCAGATGTTCCTCGTGCTCCTCTCTGCTTTTTGAGTAGACTAAGATATCGTCGATGAATACTACTACAAACTTATCTAGATGTTGGCGAAAGATCCGATTCATGTAATCCATGAATACGGCAGGTGCATTAGTCAATCCGAAAGGCATCACAAGGAATTCGTAATGCCCATATCTGGTTCTGAAAGCTGTCTTTGGAACATCACTGGGTTTTACTCGAAGCTGATGGTATCTCGATCGCAATTCGATCTTGGAGAATACACAGGAACCAGATAGTTGATCAAGTAGTTCATCAATTCGGGGAAGTGGGTATTTGTTCTTGACAGTTACTTTGTTCAACTCACTGTAGTCGATACAAAGTCGTAGGCTTCCATCTTTCTTCTTCACGAACAATACGGGGGCTCCCCACGGGGACACGCTGGGTCGGATAAACCCTTTCTCTAGTAGTTCTTCAAGTTGCTTCTTCAGCTCCTGCATCTCGTTCGGCGCTATTCGGTATGGTGCTTTTGATATTGATCCCGTTCTAGGCATCAACTCGATGGCGAACTCAACTTCCCTTTCAGGAGGTAACTCAGTGAGATCCTCTGGAAACACATCAGGGAATTCGTTGACGACCGGAATGTCTTGGAGTGAGGGTTCAGCTTCCGCTTTGACAGAGAAAAACACCATGTATGCTTGGCACCCATGCTGTATGCATTTTGCTGCTTCTGTAATAGAGATATAACTCAGACTCACATCAACCTTGCTCCGGTTGCGTGGGGGTGGAAATGATATCTGTTTACTTCCACAGTCGATTATCGCGTTGTTAGCCGTCAACCAGTCGAGACCGAGAATGGTGTCGATGCCACTGAGTGGTAGCCGGATAAGATCTATGTTTGAATCTCGACCATTTACACTCGCAATACAGTTAAGACATGCATCAGAAGCTAAGGATTTCGCACCAAGTGGTGTAGCTACTAGGAGATCATAAGGTAGTCTATGTGCATGCATACCTAGCCGCTTTGCGCAGTCATATGAAATAAATGAGTGACTAGCACCCGAATCGTACAATGCTTGAAGTAGATTTCCATTAAGAGAAATGGTACCTTTGATCATATCGGGAGATCTTCTGGCTTCTTCATTTGTAAGAGTGAAAACCCGTCTTGGGTTTTGCGGCCTCGCTTCCAGCGCTTTTTGAGGGCAGTTCGTGCTGATGTGTCCCGGCTTCTGGCACTTGTAGCACACCAACTTCCCTTCGCAGTTGGTCCCCTGGTGATACCTTCCGCACTTTGGGCACGCTCTGGATGTCTGCATCCTTGAAAAGTTCTGCTGCCCAGGTTGGTACGGCCTTTTATTCCCATTACGGGAATTTCCCCAAGTCGTCTTTCGCTTCTGCGAGGAGTTTCCACGGTTAAAACCGCCCTGATTGGGACCACTGTATGGAAGACTCTGGTCTTCCTAAGCTCCTTCAGATTCCACTCAATCAATCGACAGGCCTCCACCGCTTGAATTAATTCGGAGAATTGCTGCGACACAAGTCTCTCCCTTATCTCATACTTCAACCCGTAAATCAGTAGGTTTGCCATACCACCTTCATCTTCGTTCCGCTTAAAGTGGGTTGAATATCGAGACAAGTTGGTGAAGCGGGCATAGTAATCGTTAAAAGACTCATCTTGCCCTTGCCGAATGTGCAAAAACTCGAACTCCTTCATCATCTGAACAGAGGGTGGAAAATGCTGTTCATTAAATTTTTCTTTGAATTTTTCCCATGTAATGGGGCAGTAACGTGCTCGCAATGTTGTCGCAGTGCCCTTCCACCAGCGGTCTGCATCTCCTTCCAACTTGTAAATTGCCAGTTGTGCCTTTCTGTCTTCAGGACATTCCAAGACCTCAAAGATCTTGTCCAGGCGCATCAACCAGTCTTCTGCTGAGTCAAGTTTGCCTCGGAAGGCTGGTGGTTTCAGCTTGTAGAATTGTGTTACCCAGTATTGGGTGTTCTCGACCATTCTGTTTGGTCGCTGTAGCTTTGCCATCGCTCTCTCCTGCCGGGGATGTGATTGGGATTGGTTGGATCCCTCAGATCTATGGCTCCGTTCGTCATTCTGATTGTCACGATTCCTTCCTTCTTCGGTATTTTGTTGTTCGTCGTTGGCTTGTTGTTCCCCATTTTGTCCTCCATTAAGTCCTCCCTGTCGTTCAGCGAGGAGTGTCTCAATGAGGACCCTTTGTTCTTGGATCACGCGCCTCATTTCCTGGATCTCATCACGAACAGGTGGTGGTGGTGGTTCCTGCTGATTTAGTTCATGTATGGGTATGGTTCGTGTTTGTCTACCACGACCTCTGCCTCGGCCTCTACCTCGGCCTCGGCCTCAGGGAGGTCCAGCTCCTCTTAAGGTTGCCATTAGTCTAATTTCGACGAATAATAGATAGATCATTAGAGAAAGACAAAATAAAGATAAAATATCATATTATATATATATATATATCGAATATTTTACAAAGTCAAAGTGCAATTTATCATCATAGCTAAGTCATTACAATCTTACTAAGTACGTTACTCCCTAAGGATGTACTAGGATCAACAACTATTCCTACTAGTCTGGTTACTAATTAGTCTTACTACTATATGTCATAATCTTCCACCGCTTTCTTGGACTGTTACTGGGTTCTGACCTCCTTCCTCCGGGTTCACATAGCCCGATGCACCCAACTCCTGATCTGCCCCAGGCTAAGGTAGACCTCTTCAATTGGACCTCCGTCAAGCAGTTCGTTTGTCTTCCGTATCCAATAGTTGGTTCGGGGGAAGTGATGAAGAGTGGATCTGATCCATTCTTCCGGAGTGTAGGGGTCGTTAAGGGGCATGGTCATATCATAAATCTCCCTGACATGAGTCAGGAAGCGCAGGTAATGCTCTTGAACGGTTGCCCCGTAACAGCCTGCCATCAAGAACCCGTCATACAGCGTCTCAGTCAGCTCGCGGTTGCCATCTAGTACATACCGCAGGTTCTCAGGGTCAGCGTGCTCTGCTACGTTGTCAGCGGGCTCATCCTCTAAGTCAGCGAGCTCGATGAAGTCATACTCGGAATCATCATTCTCGTCCACCAGGTTTGCTATGTCAATATAATCAAAATTATCCCCAACAGAGGAATGGTGTGAGCCTGCTGGGGCATCAGGAGCAGGTACGACGTTCAGGGGTATAGTCGGAATGGGATTGGGATCGTACAAGTTGTCAGGGTAGTCCGGGCTTGGATGGTATACGGGCTCTGGGTCATTTAAGTGCTCAACAGGAAACAGCGGGTTGTACGGTAATCCCAAGGGATTAGCAGGGGCAGGAGGTGCTGGCATGTGCTGGGGTGCCGGTGCGGGCGGAGGGTATACGGGTTCCGGGTTCAACCTTCGGCCCACCATCTGCGGGTTCACGTTCTTCCGTGCAACGCGTCTCATACGTCCGTATCGATGAACGAAATCGGCTCTCTGATGGTTAATGGGGGGTCTAGCCATCGCCTGCAACATGTACACCGAAGTTACATTAGTACTCTTTTCGAAGTGTGTTTCAAAACTACGACTTAGAGCCCGACTCAGTTAATCAACCGATTGGCCAGGTAAGTGTCTATCATGGGAATTTCATTCTTGCACTTCAAGTTGTTTTAGCTTCAAGGAGAAGGAAGAAGAAAGAGAAGAGGGGAGAGAGAGAGAGAGGGCAGATGAGTGTGTGTATGGTGAGGATTTAATTTTTCAATGAAGCCCTAGATCCAATGGTGTATAATTGGCAAGAGGAAAGTTGCAAAAAATTACACAATTGTCCAACCTCTTTCCTATAAATAGGGGGCCAAGGTCACTCATTTTCCTCACACCAAGCAAAGCATCATCTGCTTATTTGAGAGAGAGTTGAGAGAGCTGAAGGGAAGGCTTGAAGGAGATCAAGCTCTAGGTAAGCAAAGTTCTTAGTTTTGAGTTTTAAATTCATAGGTAGAAGTAGTTTTAATCTTCAAAATTCTAGAATAAATTTAGTTTCATGTTTCTATAGTTAAAAATAGCCTTGTTTCGAAAATTTAGTGAAGAAATTGGTTCTGCAAAATTTCTGGGCTAAGAACACTGTAGTAACGAAGTTCTGGCGAAAATTCGTCGGTTAGGCGATTTCTGAACTAGTAACAGAAACACTCATATTTCATGTTGAAAATGCTATTAAAAAATTCTGAGAAATATCATGATGAAAGTAGACATGTAGAGCTTTTTAAATATGTAAAGAACATGTTGAAATGAGCTCTGTACAGTGAGAAAGAAATTCTCAAAGTTTATGTTGCGAAAATGCTGGAAATTCTGGGCAGAGGATGAACACGTGAAATCTGGGAATTATTTTTGAATTCTGGGCAAGGCCTGATATTTTTTCTGGAAAATAGACATCCTAAGGAGTCCGGAACTTTTTACGGATCTTCGTTTCGATTTTTCTAGAATTAGTTATAATTTTTCAAAGATAGGCGAAATTCTGCCCAATATTGTCAGCGTTTTTCCATGAATTTTGAAGAAATAAAATAATGGTTGAGTATACCAAGGGTAAACTATTCGGTAGTGGCCAAAATATATTCAAGAATATTATTTACAATTAATAACGCAATATTCCTATTGTAGGACGTCCGCAAACGTATACCGATCGCCGTCATACCGGAATTATCAACCCAGGTACGGACGCGTATTGTAACCTTAACTCTGATGCTTATGGTATGCTTATATGTGATAGATAGTCTGAGATTCTATTTTCGAAAATTGATCATACACATACAACTTGATACGGGTTATGGTTTTGATAATGCCGTTATGTTTATATTGACTATTGTAAAGTTGGTGTTTAGAGTATTTTATGACCATTGGTAATCCATTTTATGCTAATCCTAATTTCTTATTGGTCTTTGATTTTTAATTAGCCTAATATACTTCTAATTGATGACTATTAATGTTAATACTAAATAATTAGCTAATCATTCTATTAGTGCTAATTAATTTCCCATTAAATGTTGGTAATTGCCTTTTTATTTGTTCAAGTGTTTTGATAATTCTTTATGGCCTTTTATGAAATAATATGAACTAGGCACTAATTATGGGTTCTTAGAAAATTTAGTTTCTTAATAAATTATGAAAATTGGTGTTTAGGACCCTTTGTATAATTATGAAAACTTATATAATTTAATTTAATTTAATCAAGATTTTGTTGGTCATTGGTGGTTATAAATTTCTCTAAATTTATTTAAGTGTTACTTGCTCTTTTTGGATTCTTTATGAACCAAAATTAAATATGATATTTATTTGCATTTTATGGTATTTTATGATGCCTAACAAGATTTATTAAATCATTGGTTATCCTAATCTTAAGGAAAAATTACCTAGGAAAAACAATAAATATATCTCAAGATTTGAGACCACTTATTTACCTATTTTAAATAGGCTCTATCTCACAAAATATTGGATTTAAGAACAATGACAATTTTTGGGTTTTACAATTATGATTGTTGGTTTAATTCATTTTATGATCCTAATGTAATTTATAAAATTGGGTTTTGTCCTATTTAAATTCTAGATAAAATTTGCCCAAGAAATAAAATAAACTACAAAATTGGAGACAACATATTCTCCTATTTTTAATAGATATTATTTGTCAAAATATAATATTTTTAATGAATGTGAATTTTAGGGTATTACATTCATCACGTGACTGGAGAGCTTTTTGAGTGGCGAGTGTGACATGTATAATAACTTAGTCTATAGGTCTAGTCAGCAAAAATAAGGTGATTGGGTTTGATTGACGGACATTTATTCCAAAAGGTCAAGATTTTTTCCTTTGTGAAAGGGACGATGGAACCTCTCATATCAGAGGAGTGACAATGATGCAAGCAAATAGATATCCCAAACAAATGAAACTTCACTATATGAGGAAACTCCCATACAACTAAGATTGTGAAGAAGGTACAACATATAATAGCCAACTTGATTTATGAAATACAAAAGCAGAGAAAATTGATTTCCAAATAGGCAGGAAGTGAAAATTACTCACAGATTGAGCTTCTCCTCGAGATGTCAATGGTCTATTTGTTTGGCCCATATGTGTTATTTCTGCGCTTTGCCCAAAACCAAAAACATTCCAACTGAACAGGTATATTAAACTCTCGTGCAACTTCTTCCTGAATCCTGACAAAACCTTTGTCAGAAATTCAATAATATGAACTTAAATTGTTATTTAGGAGTTCATTGATTATCATCTGAAAATATTCTGAATTTTTCATCAGTCAGAGAATATTAATAATTGATACAAACAGACAGCTGAACAAAAATAAACAGAAAGTCAATTCCCTTGGGGAAAAAAAGCATTAAAAATTAGAAATTAGAAACAAAGAGCAAATATTCAGGGAATGAAATGACCAAAATCTAATAGGAGAATCGGTCTCACTGTTGCACTGATTGCAAGAGGAAATAAGCTGACACAATCTGATTTAAGTTCATATAGGTGGGATAGCACGAAATCTAAATATATTTCAAGATAACACAAAATTCTTAGACATAAGCCATTCCTCAAACAGCATCTAGCTAATGTGGACAACAAGAACAACATTTGCATAAGTTAGCTATACCTTCTCCAATAAATAAATTCATGTTAAATGTTCATCTTCCGCTGCCAAATTCAGCAATTTCTAATGTCAACTTGTGACAGGTGCTCTCCCTGTCAAAAAAGACAGTTTGGCTAAATATTGATGTCGACTTTTCATTCAATATCATATAATGAAGCAGGAGGTTTGAACTTTGAACTGATCTCGGGTGCAATAATTTTTGTAAAGAGGACCTTAGTTGTACTTCCTATTGGTGTGTCAGTGTCATATCCGGGGGAAGGCGCCTGGGTTCCAACCTGGACAAGTACCAATGAAACTTGTGGGGAGAACCACTCCGCACATACAAGCACGGATACTTGTGAAGTTTCACCTGATTATATTGGGGCGAATGTTGCACTGAAAGATTCAATTACAGGCGTAAGGTTTTCTGAGAACTATCATAAAAGCGCTCCAATTTAAGGTTTCCAGAGATTTTTTCCCAGCATAATCCAAATAAACAGGGCTAGTCCTTCTAAACAGGAACATCATTTTTTTTCCCTCTTATTGGTAACTACGAATCAAGCAGAGAAAATACCCTAAAACTAATATGGGATCACGGAATGTTCTGGGGCATCAGTAAACTGCAAGCTAAGTACTAAAAGGCCAAACAGGAAAGTGACAAGTTCACCATGAAAAATAATACAATTGATTTATTCCGTGAATAATATTGCAAAACCATAAGCCAAAGACATATCGATCAGCAAAAGAAGCTCGACCAGATCAGTAGACAAAACCATAAGCAACAAAAGCCGACGGCGTGATTAAACCAGATAACTGCAAGTAAGCACTGTCCAAGCGGAGAAGCTCGATCAGATCTGTTAAAGGAGCAAAAATGCAAAAGAAACATACCCAACCATTTGAAATGTCGGATGAGCAGACCACATCCACGCTCCAAGCTTCCTTAGCTTGACCTCCGTTAAATGCACAGATCCGCCACACCAGTCCGCCGGCGAGAGAGAAAGCACAGGAGGAATATTGACTGAGCTACGGACCTCCGACAACCACTGAAAGCGGAGAAGAGATGAGAGGCACGGCGTGTAACACCCCTTGATATATCAATTATTATCAGAGTTGTAGCGCACAGCCTAATGAGCATAGTCATTCTAGCATAGTAATACTGATATTAAATTCTGATTACATAACAAAATCCACATAGGGCTATACAAATAAATTTCTAGTCTCTAAAATAGGCTAATAAAAATAACCTATAGCATTTCTCGGTCCATCCCAGCATCACTATTCAACAATGAGTACCGCCTTGCCTTGTGAGCCTCGCTCTCTAAACTGAACAATCCACAGGTAGCAACAAATACTGGGACCCCGAAGGTTCCCAGAGTAACATGTTAATCTTACATTCTAAGCATAGATCAGTATATGACAGATAACCATCACATATACATTCAGCACATACAGCACAAACAATTCATACAGTACATATTTATACATATTGAATGGTACATACAATCATATAAAGACATACAAAGAATGCAAGATTAGAGTTACTACCTGATAGTCTTTCCAAATCCTGATCCGGTTCTCTATCCTCTGGTCATCTCAGGTAAATACCAAATCCTATAATTAAATATTCATGGTTGGCAAGTTACTACTTGTCCAAATTCTCTATTTCTCTTATTCCCAAATAAACTCCATAATCTGGCAGAATTTCCAATTAACTTTGAAAATTCATATTTAATTGCACAAAACTCCAATTAAGGTGATTCCAAAAGTCACGTGTTCCTTATTAAATCTATTTTCAGAGGAAAAATAGATTCAACTTCAAATATACGCACACTGTTCCCAGAATTTTCCGTTCATCTCAACTGTTCCAGAAAAACGTCCAGATTTAACACTTAACTTGAAAAATCCATATCTGGAGTTCTAGGTGTCCAAATCAGGTGTTTCAAAAATCCATGAACTCCTTGTTAAGTCTAGTTTCTAGAAAAAATTGGTTTCAACATTTAATCATATGCCAATAATTCCCAGATTTCAAAAATGTAAACACTGTTCAGAAGATGTTTCAGAAAACGTCCCAGATTTCATACTTGACTTCAAAAATTCATAACTCCCTGAATATAAATCCAATTAAGGCTTGTGACCTATCAAATTAAAGCTTGATAAGTCTACTTTTATTCTGGAAATTTTCATAGGAAAACTCAAATGTTTACTATTTTAAAAGTAAATCCGAAAATCACTGTTCATTTCTGGAAACCAGCGTTTTTCAGTGTTCAACTTCTAACTTTGAAAAATCATAACTAATTCTATAGAACTCCGATTAAGGTGATTCAAAATTATATTTGAAGTTCTATAAGTCTGGTTTATGAGAAAAATATTCATCAAGACAATTAATGACTGTATAATTCCCAGAAATTCGTAAAAGCAACGTTATTTGAATAGGAAAACATGAATTTCCAGTTTTTCTGAACAAACTTTGAAAATTCATAACTAGAGTTCTAGACGTCGGATTAATACATTCTAGCACTCATTTGAAAGATTAAGAAGTATACTTTCAACTTACCAAATTTCATGGTCAAAGGAAATCATTTGTTTAGACAAAACGTTGCATGAACCTGACCTCCTTACTGAATTTTCCAGAAATAGTGGTGTTATTCATGTTGACCGTTGCTTCTCAAACGGTCTCTCCTTCTCGGCCCTCATTCTTTCTTTCTCGCTGCACTCACACACTCTTACTCTCTTCCTTCGTATCCTTTATTCTCCAGCTCTCTCTCTCTCTCTCTCTTCAGACCCACCAAATGAATAAATGATAAGGTGTGTGTAATTGGTGTGAGAGAGAGGAGTTAGAGCGTGTGTGTGTGTGTCATCCGTGAGTGAACAATAAAGAAATGCGCTGGATGATTGAGGAGAATTGTATGTCAATTTTGCTTCTATCCTCTTTGTTGCTCGTGAATGCATAAGGAAAACAAATGAATGATTCCATGCATAGGTGTCATGCATTGAGAAAAAGAAGTAGGGTAGGTGTGTGGACTTGTAGAATATGGTGGAGTGCGTGTGATTGAATTCTTGGCAGCATATGTTTGTGATTTTGCCATTAATAAAGTCAAGGAGGGAGTGGCAAACATGATGGCCCATGTGTTATCTTCTCCCAAAATTTCCAATCTTCCCGTGAAATACACACCGACGGATGAAAATGAGTAATAAGTGTATACTTATTTATAAACATAAGTGTTAGAAATAAATCCTTAGTACCATATAAGGATATTCTTATTTAGCTTCTAAGAGCCATAAAATATTGGCTCTAAAATTTCTAAACCAATATTTATCCTCAAACTATCTTTCCTTGAATTTATTCTTTTCCCAAAAATTCCAAGGAAAATAGGCCTTAAATTCCAAAAATTATTTATATAATCATTTCAGGCCAAATTTTTATAATAAATTCCCACAAAATATTCCTTATTTTCAAATCCCGAAATTTGGGATATTACATTTCTCCCCCCGTTCAATAAATTTCGTCCTCGAAATTTGAACATCCATAACTCGAGAAATCATTCTTGATTTTCAATTTATCCTCTTCTATGAATGCTTACTAGCACACAACTTTTTTTTTTTTTTTGCATCTTAATCAGTATATACCCAAGTGTAGTATTCAATCTCAAATCTTACTGATTCAATGTTACCGTACTAGGCAACAAACACAAGTCTTACAGCCAAAAGACATCGCCCTTATGCAAAGTTGCATACTGGGTTTTACATCCTCGAGTCTCAACTCGTTTATTATCCCGTGTCTGAGCTTCTACAATTAACGCTTACAGACTACTTTCTCTTTCTCAGCTCCATAGCTGGCTTTTGCTATCTGACCTATTTGGTTCAGATCTCAAGACCATTCTAACAGTTTCTGTTCCGGTATTATTACGATCACCAACTGCACCGCTTTTATTTCAACACATCAGTGATGTTAATTAAATCACTGCTTTTTATTCATCTATGTTGTCTCAAATTCAAATTTTCGCACATTGAAAATTTTTTGTGGTTGCAATACATTTCATAATTCACACTATACCAAAAAGTAATAGTGCTATCACATTTTCAAACTTCGTCGCTGTCAGATCAAATATTCATGTAAACACATTTACTGCCGGATTGGTTTCAGAAAACATTTACTACCGGCACACACTTTTGAGCGGGATAACTTATTTCAAAAAGTTTTCACAATCGAGAGCACATGGCACCATTTCAACCTTTCAGTACAGCGACACATCCCAATCCTTTCATACGCAAACCACTGAAGTGGTGACATACCTGTCGGTCAATGTGGGAGAGTTTCCGTCCACAAGAGACCCAGTGTCCGCACTGGCACAAATAACGGGTCACCCACCGGAATCCCATACCCGGGACAAGAACCATAATCCAGGAGCCTTGCTCCAAACGCCTGCGTGGGTACCGACCAGACAAGGCAAAATGCACGCCCTCACAAGGCGGAACTACTCAGATTGAGAACATACGTTGCTGGTGCGAGTGTCAGCTCTACAAACTAATCCCCTCAAAAAAATTTTCAACAATGGCCAGCGATTTTAAAATTTTTCAAATTCATCTGGCAAGACCCAGCAAACCTTGTACATCTACAACAGTTTCTGGCCTCTTCCAGTTCTGTACTGCATCTACCACAACAAAGTTGAAAACTCAGTTTCAAATTCTGGGTTCTAACAAAACCCTTTTTATGAGACAACACATTTCACAAACAGACCATTCAAACTGGTCTCAAATTAGGTTGAAAAATATTTCTTTCAAAAATTCACAAATTCGAAAATTCAATTCCGAAAATCCACAAATACTGCAGGTGCATTGGTAAATACAAAATTCAATTTTCAACATAACCAGGAACAGACAACTATTACAGAAGGTCTTCACTTCTAAATACACTTCAGGTTCTATTTTTAGCTACTTGAGCAATTCATAGAACATACCATTCATTCCAAGGAGACTTTTTGATTCAAAATCCAACACTATGCTAGATCAACATCTAGCAACCGCAAAATACCTTATACACATTGGTACCATATTCTAGTACCTTTGTCCATTCTGGTCGATTTAATGCCTAAAGAATTAGTTCCATTACCAAATTTCATTCTCAAGCCTCAATTCAGTTGGTAACATGCTTTAGTTGTCTCTCCAACATTCAGGTTTATCAACCTAATTCTAAAAATTCGACCATATTCCATAAACCTGCTAACATTTCCAAGATTCATATCTTACAATATTCAGGCACTATCCTCAAACATTCAAATAAAATTCAGCAATTTCTACGAGGTTCTACCTCTACCTCATTTCTCAATATCATCAAAACATGTTTTAAATATCATTCTTATGCCTCAGAGGTAATAACCATTCATACACAAAACATTGTTGACAATGCAGCACTGATCACAAGGTTCACAAGATTTACTTTATCACACACTGACCTAAACATTGTTTTGGCTCAGAACAAATTCAAACTTATCTTTAATCATACCGCATTCGTTCTTATATTTTCTTAGCATTTGAAAAATTCACCATTTTTCATACTTCAAGATATTCAGATCTTACACCGAGATATTTCAAATTCCCAATACTTCCAGAGAGTCTCCTTTCTCGAGATGGCTTTAACTGATCAGACTTCCATTTTCAAATGCCAGTCTGACATCTCGAACCAACTACACGCTCCAAGACAGATTTCTAAGAGACACGATCTTGAAATAATCATCGTGCAACGTGTATTTCTTGAAGATACAACCGACAATAAATGCTACACTGTCTTTTATTTGGACCGAAAGTCTATAAGACTCCGACCTATAGAGGTGGCTAGGGCGTGTCAGATTGTATTAGGGTGCGGTGCCATAAAATTTCCACATAATAACAAAGTCTGCACTATTCTGAGCCAACGACAGATGAGAATCCGATGCTGCTTAACAAAATCTAGACGTTACTAGCCCAGCTATAAATCGAGTAAAGAAAGAGTAAATGTTTCATGTTCTCTCAAGCTTCATAAAACTTCCACATATTCATTTCCTCTCCGATCGTAACCTTCACTATAACCTTTCACATTATCCTTAAACATGGCCGGTTCAAGTAACTCTATTCCAGTCTCCGATTCATTCAACCCTTTCTTTCTTGAAGCCTTACTTCATGACTATCAGACTAACATATTGTCTGACTTGTCAAACAATGTATCATACCCATATTCTTCTTTACTTCCCCAAAATCCCGTAAGTATGAACGTTCATTCATCTGCCTCAACGATTAACATTCCTACTCCTCCTCCAAGGATACAAGATTCTATTTTTACAACTACTAACAGAAAGGAATCTGAAGCAGGTCCATCAAGGCGACCTGTCCAAAGGTGTCGTAATGTGGCAGAACTTATGGAGTCTACGGTACCTTCTCAACCAAGGAATCCTGCTTCTACCTTGACTGAGACTACTAATCCATTTTCATGTGGTTGCTGCCATGTTCTACGAGAGATCATTCATACCAATGGACTTCAATACCATAAACTTGAAGTTCATGGGAGGATTGGTATGATATGCCACGCTGTCTTTCACCAGGACGTACAAGGAGGTTCTTCCAGTCCTCAAGTATTTGACTTTGGTAAGAAAAATTTAGATGATGTCAAACATTTTCTAGAAAATTATTGTTTGAATCAAAAATCTTTAGGGTATGTCCTGGTGTCAGATCCCCTATCAGCCTACTATGAGGCCCTCTGTGTTGGTTTGGAATGGACTAAAAATCAAAATGAACTCCCTAATAGTTCATTTCCAACCAATACAGAAAATATATCCAATAAAGGAAAAGAGCTCATGGTTGTAAATAATAATCCTTCAGTCCCCATACCTAGTAATCCATACCGATCAAGAGCTGAACAAAATATTAGAGCTGCATCAATGTCAATAAATGATCTTAGAGACTTATTCCATTTACCTCAACAAGAAGCGGCTCAACAAGTTCGTCTATGCAAAAATGTTCTAATGAAAATATGCCATAGGGGAGGAATAAAGCATTGGCCTTATGTAAAAATTCGAAGCACTATGAGGCAAATAGCTAGATTGAGAAAAACAATGTCTTCTGATGGTCCTCTCTCAAGTGCAGCCGCTCAGGAAGAAATTCATAGACTTAAACTTGAGATGGTCAACGCTTGTGGTGGGATTGTACCAACTGTTGCTCTTGATGCTTGAATTCATCTTGTCTTTTCTTCTTAGCATTCTAATTTCTGGTTGTACTTTTATACTAAGATTCACGGGAATTTTCAAGTTTGAATATTTTTCTCACCCATTTTCAATTAATCACATAAGTTCAAGCTCCAGCAGATCAATTTAACCTATTGTCAGAACTTATGTCCTAACCGGACTTCGAAATTCTGAGTTGATAATTCTATCATAAAAATTAATATTCTAATTCCAACTTGTCACTCAGAATTATCTAACTTTCAATACAGATACTTTTCATATCATCAAAGTATTCTAGCCAAATGCCAGAACTTCAGCTCATATATTATTATTTTTAAACTGGGAACATTTCACAAATGCTCCATTTCATTTTCTATAATTCAACCTCTTCCTTTGTACTAGCATGCCAACTAGTGATCAGGGAAAAAAATTCTATTTTCTGGGTTTGTCTATCACTCCAATTCTCTTAATCCTGGTACCAATCAGGATTATCCAAGTATCATCATTGATCATAAATCAAAGGATTTCAAATTCTTACAATACTACTCAGAGTTTACCTTCTTGAAAATCTTCTCGCCTAAGCAAGCTTAACCTCAAAGTTTCAATAAAATCTGGGGATCTAAATCATAGTTTGACACAACATTAAGAGCCCTATAGTTAGCAACAGAATCCATTTTCCGTGCTATTTCATTTGTTTATGTAATCCAATATCAGTATACTCTTCCAAAAATGCCAGAACCTTTGCTCTGATACCATTAAATGTAACACCCCTTGATATATCAATTATTATCAGAGTTGTAGCGCACAGCCTAATGAGCATAGTCATTCTAGCATAGTAATACTGATATTAAATTCTGATTACATAACAAAATCCACATAGGGCTATACAAATAAATTTCTAGTCTCTAAAATAGGCTAATAAAAATAACCTATAGCATTTCTCGGTCCATCCCAGCATCACTATTCAACAATGAGTACCGCCTTGCCTTGTGAGCCTCGCTCTCTAAACTGAACAATCCACAGGTAGCAACAAATACTGGGACCCCGAAGGTTCCCAGAGTAACATGTTAATCTTACATTCTAAGCATAGATCAGTATATGACAGATAACCATCACATATACATTCAGCACATACAGCACAAACAATTCATACAGTACATATTTATACATATTGAATGGTACATACAATCATATAAAGACATACAAAGAATGCAAGATTAGAGTTACTACCTGATAGTCTTTCCAAATCCTGATCCGGTTCTCTATCCTCTGGTCATCTCAGGTAAATACCAAATCCTATAATTAAATATTCATGGTTGGCAAGTTACTACTTGTCCAAATTCTCTATTTCTCTTATTCCCAAATAAACTCCATAATCTGGCAGAATTTCCAATTAACTTTGAAAATTCATATTTAATTGCACAAAACTCCAATTAAGGTGATTCCAAAAGTCACGTGTTCCTTATTAAATCTATTTTCAGAGGAAAAATAGATTCAACTTCAAATATACGCACACTGTTCCCAGAATTTTCCGTTCATCTCAACTGTTCCAGAAAAACGTCCAGATTTAACACTTAACTTGAAAAATCCATATCTGGAGTTCTAGGTGTCCAAATCAGGTGTTTCAAAAATCCATGAACTCCTTGTTAAGTCTAGTTTCTAGAAAAAATTGGTTTCAACATTTAATCATATGCCAATAATTCCCAGATTTCAAAAATGTAAACACTGTTCAGAAGATGTTTCAGAAAACGTCCCAGATTTCATACTTGACTTCAAAAATTCATAACTCCCTGAATATAAATCCAATTAAGGCTTGTGACCTATCAAATTAAAGCTTGATAAGTCTACTTTTATTCTGGAAATTTTCATAGGAAAACTCAAATGTTTACTATTTTAAAAGTAAATCCGAAAATCACTGTTCATTTCTGGAAACCAGCGTTTTTCAGTGTTCAACTTCTAACTTTGAAAAATCATAACTAATTCTATAGAACTCCGATTAAGGTGATTCAAAATTATATTTGAAGTTCTATAAGTCTGGTTTATGAGAAAAATATTCATCAAGACAATTAATGACTGTATAATTCCCAGAAATTCGTAAAAGCAACGTTATTTGAATAGGAAAACATGAATTTCCAGTTTTTCTGAACAAACTTTGAAAATTCATAACTAGAGTTCTAGACGTCGGATTAATACATTCTAGCACTCATTTGAAAGATTAAGAAGTATACTTTCAACTTACCAAATTTCATGGTCAAAGGAAATCATTTGTTTAGACAAAACGTTGCATGAACCTGACCTCCTTACTGAATTTTCCAGAAATAGTGGTGTTATTCATGTTGACCGTTGCTTCTCAAACGGTCTCTCCTTCTCGGCCCTCATTCTTTCTTTCTCGCTGCACTCACACACTCTTACTCTCTTCCTTCGTATCCTTTATTCTCCAGCTCTCTCTCTCTCTCTCTCTTCAGACCCACCAAATGAATAAATGATAAGGTGTGTGTAATTGGTGTGAGAGAGAGGAGTTAGAGCGTGTGTGTGTGTGTCATCCGTGAGTGAACAATAAAGAAATGCGCTGGATGATTGAGGAGAATTGTATGTCAATTTTGCTTCTATCCTCTTTGTTGCTCGTGAATGCATAAGGAAAACAAATGAATGATTCCATGCATAGGTGTCATGCATTGAGAAAAAGAAGTAGGGTAGGTGTGTGGACTTGTAGAATATGGTGGAGTGCGTGTGATTGAATTCTTGGCAGCATATGTTTGTGATTTTGCCATTAATAAAGTCAAGGAGGGAGTGGCAAACATGATGGCCCATGTGTTATCTTCTCCCAAAATTTCCAATCTTCCCGTGAAATACACACCGACGGATGAAAATGAGTAATAAGTGTATACTTATTTATAAACATAAGTGTTAGAAATAAATCCTTAGTACCATATAAGGATATTCTTATTTAGCTTCTAAGAGCCATAAAATATTGGCTCTAAAATTTCTAAACCAATATTTATCCTCAAACTATCTTTCCTTGAATTTATTCTTTTCCCAAAAATTCCAAGGAAAATAGGCCTTAAATTCCAAAAATTATTTATATAATCATTTCAGGCCAAATTTTTATAATAAATTCCCACAAAATATTCCTTATTTTCAAATCCCGAAATTTGGGATATTACACGGCGAAGAGAAAGGCACCGTCGAAAAAGAATGAGAGAACAGGAAGAAGTAGAGGAACTGAGGTTCCGCGAGGTGAGAAATGCAGAAGAAGATGAGCTAGATCATCAATGCTCTTCTTCAGAATTAATGCAGAGAAGCTCAGGGCCAGACGAGGTGGTTGGCAATTATTAACGGATATAAATGCACAGTGCATAAGGACTTGACACGGACGAAAAAAATAAGCTTTTCAAATAAGTCAAGACTTTCTATTCAAAAAAAAAAAAAAAAAGCAATCCAAATGATGCAAATTTGAAGTTCCGTTCAAATTTAGATTTCAAAATTGCAACATATTGAGAGAGCCACTACAAAGATGTGATGGGAGGGTAAAGAGTTTTTTTCTAAAAAAAAAAAAAAATAGAAGGGAAAATACTAATAACCCAAGGTTATTACTACTATAAAATAAGCTTTTAAGCATGATCCTTCTGACCTAAGTTGGTCATCAAGAGTCAACTCATTTGTAACCTCATATTTAATTTTCCCTTGTCATTTATGTTTGGCCATTTCAACTATTATATTTATTCATGTTTATCTAGCTAGTATTTATATGTAAGTAATCTTTTCATATTTATAATTAATCTAACTTAATTATCAAATTATCAGGAGACTTCAAGATAATTTAATTACTATTTCTTTTTCCTAGGATCATTGTGTAATTACATAACATTTTGGGACAGAGGATTTCCACACTAACTCAACAGAGACTCTTGATTTTTTTAATCATGACATTGAATTAATATCAACAAAACACATTTCTTTTTCCAATATATATATATATAGCATCACTGAGGTAAATCCAATACGACAAAGGTTGACAAAATGAAGTACAACCTAAGAGGTTCAGGTCAGTACGTATAGTAACCAAGCGGCATAAGAGAAACATCGCACTCTACAGTGGTTATCAAAATCATATATTGAAACACCATATAGCTTCAAACGAATTTACTGTTAGGGAAGCGAATATTTTATTCGCTTGCCCTTCTTCTTGGCTGGTTCTAAGTATTACAGTCCTTCCTTTTCACTGCATTAATGGCACACATCTTCTAGTTGGGAGGTCTCTATAAGGCTTCTCTTTGTGGTCATTTTCTAATTAAATCAATAGTATGGCAGGTGTGGCTAGTTACTTCTATATATTATATACCTTAAATCTAGCTCTCTACTTGCTTAAGGCACTAGCTTTCTCAAACCCAGGTTCTATCAGACCAGATACTTTAACTTTACATTAGGCGTGTAGGGCCACCTTGGAGTACTTCTGCCGGGTCATTGTTTCAAGGTCCATTTCAAATGAATTGACAAGTAGGTATTAATAGATAGCTATTATTGGAGAATATAAAGTAGCAGTCTTTCTCTATCCTACACTATTTCCTGCGGTTGGAGTTATAGTTGGAGAGTAGATAATACATTACAGATGAATCTCTATCCCTTCCTTCTGCCTTAGATAATAAAGTCTTTTGGCCGCGTATATGAAATAAGTAGCATGCAATGATGGAAAAAGACTTGTTTAAGGCCGGAATTTGAGATAGGGTGTTGAAATCTGAGACGGGTATCAGAATTAGAGATAGTGTGTGGGTATAGAGATGGGGTATCAGACTCCGAGATAGTGAGTTGTTTCAAGGCCCATTTCAAATGAATTGACAAGTAGGTATTAATAGATAGCTATTATTAGAGAATATAGAGTAGAAGTCTTTCTCTATCGTACGCTATTTCCTGCGGTTGGAATTGTAGTTGGAGAGTAGATAATACGTTACAGATGAATCTTTATCCCTTCCTTCTGCCTTAGATAATAAAGTCTTCTGGCCACGTATATGAAATAAGTAGCAATGATGGAAAAAGACTTGTCTAAGGCTGGAATCTGAGATAGGGTATGAGAATCTGAGACGAGGTATCATAATCTAAGATAATGTGTCGGTATCAAAGATGGGTATCAGACTCCAAGATAATGTGTTGGTATCAGAGTCCGAGACAGTGTGTCGATATCATAGTTCGAGATAGTGTGTCGGTATCAGGGATGTGGTATCAGAGTCCGACCAGTTAGTTTATGTGATGATATCAATTCTATCATTACTAGATTTTTGGGACAAAAAGAAAAGAGAAGAACGAGCAAAGAAGGAACGTCATTACTATATAAAATAACAGAGCATGTTCAAATGTCAAGCAAAGAAGATAATGAACACAAGATTACTAACCTCCCTTTATAGTGGAGATCAATAACCACGCTGAAGTTGAATGGAAAATGGCTTCTGCGATTTTTGAACGTCTGCAATTCCAAGAAAATGCCGAGAGCTTCACAACAAAATTGGAATCAGGTTGAAAGTTTAATTTCTGTAACTCTTATGATATAATGCGTAGTTTTCTTTCATAAAAACTAAGAACTGACAGCACACAGTAATTTCTATAACTTTTATGATATAATTTATCACTGATGCTAGTTATAATTTTGATGTCATCAGTGACTAATTGCACAAGGTAACACGTTTTCTATTATTATTTTTGGCTAGCATAACGTAACACATATTTAAATAAACCAACAAACACAAAAATAATTTATGCACTTCTTCACATGTTTAGAAACTTACTATGCATAGAAAAAATAATCATCTGGCTTCTATAGCAACCTTGGTTGGACTGTGAATGGATTTTTCTCTTTTGAGACGTTTAGTACAATTTCAGATCAGTTCCATTTTTAAAAGCTTGTCTTTATCACAGAGTCTAGCAAATGTATGTATTATCGAAAGTCTGACCTCAATTACAATGCAACACTTCAAAGAAAAATGACAAGATGAAGAAATGAAGAATAGGCATCTCACATATAAAGGGTATAGAAAATCACAAAGGAATATGTTCTGTCTGAAGAACATAGTCTGAGATAGTGCGTTGGTATCATAGTCCGAGATAGTGTGTCGGTATCAGGGATGGGGTATCAGAGTCCGAGATAGTGTGTTGGCATTAGAGTCCGAGATAGTGTGTCAGTATTATGGATGGGGTATCAGGGTCCGAGATAGTGTGTTGGTATAAGAGTCCAAGATAGTGTGTCAGTATCAGGGTCCGAGATGGTGTGTTGGTATCATAGTCTGAGATAAGAAATTAAGATAAGAAATTAAATAAATTTGCAAAGTATTAGGTATAATAAGGAATGATTGGCTTGCTGCGTTAAGAGTGTGTGATATAATTAACCTTAATCCTATTTACCTTAAATATCTCAACGCCTCGAACAATAGTGGTAGGTGCACCTTAAATATTTCTAATCTCACATGCTACTATTTTGTTAACTCCAGCTACAAAACAATGAAATAATTAATGAATGTCACATTGCGTGTTTGAGTTCATATTTTCCAGTTTAATGGGAAGAGGCACATTTTTTAATGGCTCCAAACAATCATTTAATTAACATATCAAATTATCAAAATCATTATTTCCATTCGATTTCATTTTTGTGGAAAGTAATATTTTTATTAGTATTATCATTGAACATTATATATTCTTATGAGGTCCCCATGAGTTTTAATTTGATATGTTATATTGATATTAATATTATGCATTATTATGATATACTGTATAATGCAATTTTACAAATATTATAATTTAACTTGAGCAGATGGTCAAGGTCAAAGGATAAACTTATTACTACGTCTCTTACCGGCCAATAATGCACATATAATACCCCGAAGTTTGTATTACTTTTAAATGTGATATTTTAGCCATTAGGACTTATTGAAAATAGGAAAGTATGTTGTCTCCAAATAGTAGTGTATTTATTCTATTTCTTGAATAAATTTTCGCTAAGACTTAATAGGGCAAAATCCAACTCCCTAAATTTTACTAGGAGTCATAAAATATTGTAAGATGCCATAAAAACCCCTAAACCAATTAAATGGAATTTTCAACAATTCAAGAACAATTAAATTCACACTTAGTGATTTATTGTCATATAATTCACATATTGGCAAAATTAAGCCGTAAAGGAGTAGAAAGGGATTTAAAATAATTAGTAAACACTAAAAATTAATCATTAGACATCAAAAATTAATCTTAATCAATTAACATCCATAATTAACCTAATGACAAATACCAACCAACCATTTGGAATATATTGGCCAAATTCAATATCAAAGCTCAACAAGGAAACAATAATTGAGACAATTGGAATTAGTAGGATCATAATTGGATTGTGAAACAATTAAAACACTACAAACTAAATTAAATAATAAACAAGGAGGAATTAATTTAGGGCTTTTTGTCATCACAAAACATCATTGGAACATTTTTGGTAGCCCAACCCCTTGCCCAAACAAACCAACCAAGCCCAAAACAATTCAAAAAGAAAAAAATCTGAGGGGGCACGGTTTTGGTGTAGCTTCAAGGAGAAGGAGTTGATTTTTCATCACCTGTGCCAAATGGTAGCTTCTAGGATACAAGTTACTATTGCATTCTTGCACCCCAAGGACTTTAGCTTCTAGGAGAAGGAAAAAGAAAGAGAAGAGGGGAGAGAGAGAGGGAAGTCGGATGAGAGGGAGAGAGTGGTGAGGATTGAAAGTTTCAATGAAGCCCTAGATCCAATGGTGGATATTTACCAAGAGGAAAGTTGCATTTTATTACCAAATTGCCATGAGAAAATCCTATAAATAGGGGCCAACCTCTTCACATTTTTCTCACACCAAGCAAAGCAACACTTGCTTATTTGAGAGAGAGTTGAAGGAAGGCTTGAAGGAGTCCAAGCTCTAGGTAAGCAAAGTTCTTTAGTTTTGAGTTTTAAATTCATAGCTAAAAGTAGTTTTAATCTTTAAAATTCTAGAATAGTTTTAATTTCATGTTTTTATGGTTAAAAATAGCTTTATTTCGAAAAATTAGTGAAGAAAGTGGTTTTGCAAAATTTCCGGAAGAGAAACATTGAAATATCGTAGTTCTGGCGGAAATTCGTCGGTTAGGCGATTTTTGAACTAGTAACAGAAAAGCTTATATTTCATGTTGATAATGGTATTGAAAAATTCTGATAAAATGCATGGTCAAAGTAGACATATAGGGCTTTTCAAATATGTAAAGAACATGATGAAATGAGCTCTGTACAGTGAGAAAGAAATTCACAAAGTTTATGTTGCGAAAATGCTGGAATTTCTGGGCAGAGGATGAACACGTGAAACCTGGGAATGATTTTTGAAATCTGGGCAAAGCATGATATTTTTTCTGGAAAATAGACATCCTAAGGAGTCCGGAACAATTTACGGATCTTCGTTTCGATTTTCCTAGAATTAGTTATGATTTTTCGAAGATAGGCGAAATTCTGCCCAATGTTGCCCAGCGTTTTTCCACGAATTTTGAAGAAATAAAATGATGGTTTAATGTATCAAGGGTAGAATAGTTAGTAGTGGCCAAAATATATTTTAGGATATTAATTATAAATTAATAACGCAATATTCCTAATATAGGAAGACTGCAATCATTCTCTGATCAACGTTACACCGGAACCATGTACCGAAATTACCAACCCAGGTATGGACGCGTATTGTAACACTAACTCTGATACTTATGGTATGCTTATATGTGATAGATAGTCTGAAACTCTGTTTTGAAAATTGATCATACACATACAACCAGATACGGGTTATAGTTTTGATAATGCCGTTATGTTTTTCTAGCGCTGAGGACACGATAGGCCATTGTGGCACTGGAGAATAGTGCAGACTATAATAACATGCATATTGCAGTGGCTGTGTTATGTTATTATCTGAATATGAGAATACTGTATGTGATTATTGTTGTTTTGCCATGGATATCTGTCATACATATTTGATACATAAGCATGAGGTTAACCGTTACCTGAGGTTTAATGGTAATTGAACCTCAGCTCTTACCTTAGCCCCAGGACCCTCAGGAGGCCAGTCCGAGGAGAAGGGTAAGCATATAGCGTGACGAAGCGGATGAGGAGATTTCTTTTGGAATTTTTATTTCCCGTTTTTTTTTAATATTCGAATATTTGGATGACTGTAACAGTACACAGATACACTATTGTTGAATTTTGATCAGTTACTCGTTTTCACAATTATTCCAATGCTCTACTCTGATTAAACCTTTTGAACTCTGATAACACTATTTCGAAAACGCTTTAGAAAATTGGGATGTTACAACACATATAAGAACAAATGGAAACACATTCAATACTAACTAATCCTTCCAATTCTGTGTAGATTTTGTTCATATGAGGTGTTGTATATGTTAAATAAGGATAAAGTTAAAAAGTTGTTAAATCTTAAGGCATAGTTAATGAAGCTTAAAAGTTTTAATTGGTCTCTTTGGAACATGTTGAAATTGACTTATAAATACAACAAGAGGTAAATATACAAGTCACTTACAGCATATTCTTACAACATGTTCTTTACAGACCAAAACAAAACCCTTAAACCTCATTAACTCTATCTTAAAATTTAACAATATTTCAACTTTATTGCTATTTAATACTTAAAAATAAAAAAATATTGAAAATCTTATATATTTGCATTTATTGATTGCAGCTGACTCAACAAGTGCAATGTAAATACCCGTCAAAAGGAGGTAAAATGCATTGTACGAGTTGGATGTATAAATAGAAAGAGAGAGAAGTATAGTGGGAAGATACGAGATTTAAAAGATGGGAGAAAGGAAAAATTGAAGAATAAATACATCAGAGAGAGAGAGAGAGAGAGAGAGGTCGGTGTGTGAAGGAATAAGTGCCAATAATTCTTCTTTTTTTTTTTTCCCCTTCCAACAAGTGCCAAACAATTACTCCTATATCTTAACAAGGGAGGGAGGGAGCCCTCTATCAACCTCATCTCTTCATATGTAACTGCACATTCCACAAATTAAAAGTCCACAAAGTTCAAAACATTAATAAATTTCATTTTAAAACTTTATTATATTTTTCCTTGAATACAATAGATGATTGTTCGAATCCCTCAGCCACGAATTCCAGAATACATATTCTTCCGATCCATTTCCACATCTTTGTATTTTCATTCTTCTTTCCCTGGCATGTGACATGATCCAAAACCTGAAATCACATTCATAGGCAAAGGCCGAAAATAAAAAGTGGCAAAGGTAACAAAACAAGCACAAACATATATAGAGAAATTAAATGAAGAGCTCAAAGAAGGAAAAAGAAAGCACATTTAGACACACCATAAGCACATCATGGACCAGAAGTGCCATTGTCGTCCATTCTGATTATTATTCCTAATGCTTTTGGCAAGCTTTAATTTGGGGCATGTATCAGATCTCACCACAAAATACGTCAGCATTTATCCAACAACAGCTAGTCTTGAGGTTTGAGCTAGCAATGAGTACAAGTTTGGCCTTATTTTATTTTATTTTATTCAAAATTATACAAGTTTGATCAGCTTTATCTTCTCAATTTAGGACATTTCGTGTTTTGTTTGATTTAATCAATTTTAAGGCTACTACATTAGTATGGGTCATAAATTTTTTAATTTTGCATTACTAAATTACCACCCAAAATACTTTAGAAAAACAAATATGCATTATTAGTTTGAGAAAAAAGTATTGGATCTAGCGGAGGGGGCTAATTTTTCATAACGTAATAAATCAATATTTTAATTTGAATGTTATATGAGAGGTGCACATTTTAAGCTATTAATTTTGCAAACAACTATCACATGAGTGGTTCTCAAGGGAATCTTGGGAATTTCAAGCAGCATGAAAGTTAAAATATGCTTATTATAGTAATATATAACATGTTACTTTTTGTACTTAACCATCAAGTTAGCATCATAAATTGGGCACAACTTTATTTGAAAAAAGGTCACCGACCATGTTTGAAAGCCCTCTCTTCTTAGAAAATGAAAATTAAATTAGATCAAATACAGCTAGCTCAGTATGATCATTTTACGATACGACGACTTTCTCGAGAAGCTAAATTGCACTTATCTTAGTACATGTACATATCAAAACGAGTGGAAACACATTAAATACTCACGACTACTTCTGATTTAAATTAAAAAGCTAGTTGAGGACGAGGAGTTCGCCATAAGTGTAAGAAACCAATCATCTTTGCCTGCCAAATTTATATATTACTTTCTCTGGTCTTTATTATAAGGCATCAACTAAAAATTGTATTTGGTCCTTTTTATAAGACATTTGTTTATTTTCACAGTGCATTAATTATTTTTTCCCATGTATATCCATAATTCACAGCTAGAAAAACGCGAAATAGTGACGGATTTTGCTACGAATCTGATTCCGTAGCAAATCATTGGAATTTTGCGACGGATACATAAATCCGTCGCAAAATAAAAAAATTTGCGACGGATTTTATATTCTGTCGCAAATTTTGCAACGGAATATCTAATCCGTCGCAAATTTGCGACGGACATGTATTCCGTCGCAATTTTTTGCGACGGATTATTACTTCGTCAATAAATAGGCCGCCATTCTCATCCACTTTGCGACGGACAGACATTCCGTCGCAAGTGGTTGCGACGGACCCAGATGTCTGTCGCAAAACGGCGGCCTTAAAGGGCCGCCGTCCCTCCCTTTTGCGACGGATAACTAAATCCGTCGCGAAAAGGGAAAGCTTTTTGTGACGGAAAGCTTTTCCGTCGCAAAAAGCTGTTTTGTTTTTTGCGACGGAAAGCTTTTCTGTCGCAAAAAGCGATTTTGCGACGGATATTTTGGTCCGTCGCAAAATTGATTAAACCCCCCCCCCAGCTCGTATTTTCCATATCTCCCCCAGCTCGGTTTTTCGCCGCCATTTTCGCCGCTTCGAACATCACCCTCACCTCTCCCGGCCCCCAGCTCGCCTCGCCGCCCCCAGCTTCGGCCCCACCCTTAGCTCCTCCTCCGGTCGGCCCCCAGTTTGCCCTCCTCTAAGCTCCTTGATCCCCAGCTCCCCGAGCCGCCCTTCCGAGCTCCCCCCCGCCCCCTCAGCTCCCCAACCCACCTCCCCTCGCCGGACCCAGCTCCCCCCGCCCCCTCAGCTCCCCAACCCATCCCCCTCAGCTGCTTCACTCCCCTGCGCCCCCCATCTTCAGCTCCTCCCTCAGTCGCCGTGAACCAATTGCTGGTTTGTTTTTTTTTTTTAACTCTAGCCATCTCCGTTTTTTTTTCCCTATTGGACACCCATAATCACATTTATCTCCCATTTTCCGGTGGTGTATCCCTGTGCTCCGGTCAGTGATTTTCTGGCGGTGTCTCCTCCTCCTCTTCCCTTACTAGTTACTACCCACTGCACCTCTATTCCAAGTAAGCTTGCTCTCTTTTTTCTTTTTTTTTTGGTGTGGAAAGATTTGATTATTTATTTATTTATTATTTTCTTGAGTATTATTTTTATTTGTAATAAAATTATGTCAAAAATATTACTGGTTCTCTTGTGTGAAATTTCTGCAGAACATATCTTTTTTAATATTTTGTGTTATTTCTTTAATGTTGATTAAATTATTTGTTATTGGTTATTAATGTTGATTTGTGAGTATTAGTGATAATATTAATGTTGCATTTATTTTTTATAGTCTCTTTTTTATAATGAAAGTGTAGTAAAATTATGATATTGTTTATTAATGAGAGTATTAATGTTGCATTATTTTTTTGACTAGTCTCTTTTGTATATTGAATAAATTGTGTGTTAAAATTATGATATTGTTCATTACTGGTTATTATTGTACATAGTGGAAATATGTATGTTGGCAGAATATTATCAATTACATGAGTTTAGATTGTTTTTTTTTTTTTGGTTTTAGTTTCTTCTCTGGCTGATTGTATTAATTACATAAAGATCTTGATACTCAATGTGTTTATTGATTTGGATTATACTTATAGTGCGTAGGAGATTCCATGATTTTTTTAATTATTGGGTTTTAATGATTTTGAATTTTTTAATCTTGTATTGTTTTTTGGGACGAAAATAAATTAAAAAAGTAAATTTTACAAGTAAACATAGTTATTAAATGTATAGAATTATTTTAAGTAAAGTTTTTTCATTTCCATTTTTGTTTTTTTACAAAAAATTATTTTAAGTTAAGTTGACATCAATTTTTATTATATAATAATTCTTAAAATCACAGCATTCAGTAGTATTTTGTTTTTCACTTTTTAATATTATGATCCTCTATTTGGTTTGAAGATTGTAACTACCCTTGTCTATCCTAACATAAGTGATTCATCTGAAATTCGAACTCGAGATTCAAAGGAATTATCAAAACCTTACACCGCTAAACCAACCCTATGTTGGTAATAATATTTTATTTTAATTAGTTTACTTTGTTTAAATATTTTTTGTTCCCTTTAAAATAAAATATTCCCAAATGTATAGGATATTAATTTATCTAGGACTTTTTATATTTTTTTAAGATATATAGAAAGTTTGTACTTTCAAGGCATTTCTAGCATTTTCAATATTAAATATTTGTAAATTTAATAATTTTTGTTTGGAAAGGTTTGTAACATAAACTCACGCTTAAATGAAAAAAGTAGCAAAAGATAGCAATAAACATTAGAAGGCGTAAAAATGAAAATTGAAAAAAAAAGGATAAATTTTAAAAATATCTTATAAACATTAGTAATAATAGCAGTAAAAATTATTCGCTTAAGAGTTCTTTTTAAAAATATCTTATAAATATTACTAAAAAAGTATACATGGAAAAAAATACCAATTGCACTTTAAAATTTCAAATCAATGGTTTTTTTTATTAAAATAATTTGTAAATTGATAAATTTTATACTAAATACGTATTCTGTTAAATTGACCACTTTTATATATTTGTGGCATGTTGAGATGTTAATTAAGTTAGTAACTGAACTAGCTAGGAAATATGGAAGGCAACCATGATAGAAGTTGGATGTATAATCGCCTAACTGAGAGAAGAGAACTAACTCAAGCATTATTGGCGGGTTTGCAAGAGTTCATCAATTTTGCTCTGGCACATTCAACTAATTCAAGTAGGGAGATCAGGTGTCCATGTGTCAAATGTAGATGTATAAGATTTGAAGATTTTGAGGAGGTCAAAATCCATTTGTGTAAAAAGGGATTCATGAAGGATTATGAGTGTTGGGAATGTCATGGTGAAGTCCGACAGACACCGACACTGAGTGGTTATTACGGGGACGGTAGTCATCGAGACAACCTTAATCAATATGAACAGTTGGTTGTGGACGCTGCGGGACCGTCGATCGGCCGATATTTCGATCCTGTTACTCATGCTGAATCGTCATACATGGGAGAGGAGACCGATACACATGCTCAACCATCATACATGGGAGAGGATCCTCATCCGGAAGCCGATAGGTTCTATAAAATGCTTCAAGAAGTGCAACGTCCGTTATGGGAAGGTTGTGAACACTTTGAAAATAGTGAATATTCATCGCTATCGGCTACCCTAGCAACACTAAGCTTGAAGACTGATCACCATATGAGTGAGAGGAATTACAACGAAATGATGCAGATCATAAGCAAGGTTGTTCCCAAAGACAATAATTTGCCGAAGGATTTTTACCAAGCAAAAAAAAAAAGGTGAAAGAGCTTGGGCTTGGATGTGAAAAAATTCATTGCTGCCCTAGGGGATGTATGTTGTATTACAAGGATGATGCTGAGCTGACCAATTGTAGATTCTGTGGACATGACAGATATAAAGTTGTGAGGAAAGGAAGGAAAGTGACCCGTCAAGTGTTAAGCAAGATGCACTACTTTCCTCTGGTGCCCAGACTTCAGAGATTGTATGCATCAGAACAAACAGCTGCTCACATGAGATTGGCGTAAATTTGACGAGGCGAGTCCTTTCTTTGCTATGGATCCTCGTAATGTCCGTCTTGGTCTATGTTCGGATGGGTTCGCTCCTTTTGATAAAACGAGCTGGAATTATTCCTGTTGGCTTGTCATTGTGACACCGTACAACCTCCCACCTTCTATGTGCATGAGAAGAGAGTTTTTGTTCCTTAACGCGTTAATCCCTGGGCCATCCAACCCAAAAAAGAAGATAGATGTGTACCTCAGGCCTTTGATAGACGAGTTGAAGATGTTGTGGAGTGAAGGGGTTCTTACGTATGATATATCATTAAGTTAGAATTTCACCATGCGGGTTGCCTTAATGTGGACGATAAATGATTTCCCTGCATATGGGATGTTGAGTGGCTGGCAAACTCGGGAAAGCTTGCATGCCCGGTATGTCTTGAACAGAATATGAGTTATAGCTTGGAACACAGTCACAAGGTCTGTTGGTTTGACAGGCACCGGCGATTCCTACCCCCCGATCATCCGTACAGGAGAAATAGAAAAGACTTCACGTGGAATGTTGTCGAACGAGCAGATCAACCTCGTCGTTTAAGTGGCCAAGAAATATGGGATAGGGTCAAGTACATTCCAAGTGTCGAAGAGGGGACTGCTTCCAGCGAACCTGAGGGATATGGCATTGATCATCATTGGAACAAACGCAGCATCTTCTAGGAACTACCATATTGGAAAGATCAACTGTTAAGACACAACCTCGAGGTCATGCATATTGAGCGGAATGTGTTTTGCAATATTCTGTACACTGTGATGGACACCAAGGGCAAGACGAAGGACACAGTCAATGCAAGATTGGACATAGAAGAGATTTGCAGAAGGCCTACTTTGCATTTGGTGGAGAATGGTACGAGACGGATTTCCAAACCTAGAGCGCCGTACACATTCAACAAAGAGCAGAATTTAGAATTGTTGCAATGGGTTAAAGATTTGAAACTCTCGGATGGTTATGCGTCAAACTTGAAAAGATGTGTCAACATGCACGAGGGGAAGTTCTTCGAGATGAAGAGTCATGATTGTCATGTTTTTTTCCAAAGATTGTTGCCTTGGGCCTTCAAAGCACTACCGAAGGAAATATGGTCTATTCTAACGGACTTTTCCATGTTCTTTAGAGAAATTTGTGCTTCAGAGCTTAATGTTGAAAAGTTACGGCACCTGGAGGCGATTATGCCCATAACGCTATGCAAGTTAGAGATGGTGTTTCCTCCTACCTTTTTTGACTCAATGGAACATTTGCCCGTTCACTTGGCTTACGAAGCAAAGGTAGGAGGCCCGCAACAATATAGATGGATGTATCCGTTTGAAAGGTAATATATATTTCTTTCACTTTAGTTATTAATTGACCGACTTGGTACTTTAGTTTATAAATACCCTATGATATCCTATTGTAGGTTTTTACGCACACTTAAGCACAAGATCAAAAATCCAACCCACGTTGAAGGATCTATCGCTGAAGCATATCTAGTCGAAGAGGCTGCTAAATTTGCGTCATACTATCATCCCCCTGAAATGATGTCAAGATGGAGAAGGGTACCTTGCAACGATGCCGGAGATACAAGGGATCAAAAATCAATATTTAATTATCCAGGGCGAGTCGTGGGAAAACATTGGAAATCAACTCTTGACGGAAGAGATAAGCAAGTAGCGGAGTGGTACATTCTAAACAACTGTGAAGAGGTCGCGAGTACTTAAAGTAAGATTTTTGTTTTTCCTTTTTACTATTACGGTAAGTATTAAAGTATTAACTTCATTTTTTTTTACAGTTACTTTTCTAATTGGGTCCGATCGAAAAATCCTTCATTGTCGGTGTCCCAGGTTGATCAATTCACAAACTCTGAGTTTCCAAAATGGTTTCAAACCTATTTCGCGAAAAATCGATCAGATCGCAATGAAGTTGCGTGGAGTTTATCTTATGGAGCTCCAATTAGTGTTACTCGATGCAACAAATATATAATCAATGGGTATCGGTTTTCAACTGTTGACACGGATGCAGGTACACAATGTTGCAATTACAGTGTATGTTGTCGACGTGACCAAGTTGACGGGGTGGAGACTGTCTACTATGGGAAGTTACGTGACATAATTCAGTTGAGTTATCCGTGGGACAAGGTGGTGACCCTTTTTAAATGTGAGTGGTTTGATAACAGTCCGCATGGGACAAAAATGGACAAGCATGGAAATATTGAGATCCACTGGACAAGGAGATATGTGGTTGGTTATGACCCATTCATCCTTGCTCAACAGGCAGAACAAGTTTACTATACATCATACCCCACATCCCGCCAAGGGTGGAGGGGGGTTATTAAAACCAAAGCACGAAATATTATACCGAAGTCGAAAGAGTCGGAATCAAATGACGGTATGGCTGAACCGTTCCAAGCTGATGTGAAACATTTACTGCCCATAAACATCGAAGACAACGAAGTACCAAGCAATCTCTTTGATTCTGCTGCGGATTTAGAATTGATTCCTATACAGATTGACGATGAGGAATCAGACGATGAGGCAGAATTGATTTACACTGACAGTGAATCTGAGTTCGATGACTATGAGACTTCAGAGGAAGACGTGCAAGCAGATGTCGATGAACAGGAATCGTCCGGTTGAGATTTGTTAGTTTTTTGTTTATGACGATCTGTTATACTACATACTTTGTTACTTCACTACTGTAATAAACCCTAAATATCTTTTTTTTTTTTAATTCTTTGACCTAATGTCTATAAGTGTTCAGAGATGGAGCATCCAGGAGGATGTTCAGGTAGTGGACGTCGTGGTGGTCGATCCCGTCCCTGTCCTATCAAAGGGGGTAGGGCGACGCCATCTGCCCCTTATGTAGGCAGAGGGCAGGGCGGTGCCCCAGAGGTGCCACCGTTTAATATGTCATTGTCATTGTCGGGTTATTTGTCATCTTCACCGTCGCTGTATACGTCGTCATCACCGTCTACCTCCACTGATCCGCAGCAAATGGGACAACAGGTTTACTACACCAATTCTGATTGATTTACATATGTTTAGTTTCATGAAACCATCTATATACAAACATCTTTAATATTTCACATTCCTTGCTTAGCACACTCCGTCGCCTCAGAGCCACGTCGGGGAAGAAGGTAGTTCCTCCAATACACCAATCTGGGGCACAACAGATCCTTCGACAGGGATGCTTTGGATCTGTCTTGACGACGACTAGTAAGTCATGCCAAGTTACCAGTAATGTTACAAATCCCTTCTCTAATTGGTTTGTATGCTAATAATATTTGCATGATGTCCTCTGTCTTCAACATTGTGCCTCATAATCCGGTGGGAGCTTTCATCTCGGACCAATTATTCCGTAATTACAATCAAGCTTGGACCAGCTGGACAGCGATTCCTAAGGACAATCGAAATGCTTGGTTCGATGAGTTTATGGTAAGTTATTTGTTTATGGTTATTAATTAAGTACTTTTAAAAATTGTAGCATTAATTGTTCGTTGTTGATTTTCAGGAGAGGCATATGTCGTTGCCTGAACATCGTGAATGTCTGAGAAAAGCTTATAACGCCAGGGCAGCCCGATGGTTGTCTCAAAAGCTTTATTCATTGAGAGAGGCAAGAGGCAGGCGAAATTGGCTTCCACAGGAGACTGCAGACGAATTATTTGACAATTGGGCCACCAATGAAAAGTTTCAGAATAAAAGTGTGAAAAATAAGGAAAATAGGGCCAAAATGGAAGGACCGTCATATGTTGGCGGCTCCGTTCCAATGACTGAGTGGAGATGGAAAATTGTAAGTACACGTTATTTTCTATTTAGGTATTCAATATTTTGTACTTTGAAGTAATTAACTATGATGATCATTTGCGTTTGCAGGCAGAGACTGGGGTTCCTCCAGAGTCGATAGGTTGGGCTACCTTTGAGCGGACCCATTCCCGGCAGTCTGAAGGAAGTGGGAGGGAATGGATTAACTCAAGGGCCCACCAAGTAGCGGTTAGACATTTATTGCCTTTATTACTTGTTTTATTTCATTTTACACGTCTTATTTGTTATGTATTTTTGTCTTTGTAGGAAAACTATATGAAGCTATCGCAGGAGAGAGACTCACAGCGTGAGACTGACCCCTCATCCTCTGTGTCCGATAATGATAGTCTGTTCTTTGAGGCTACAGGTGGATTTAACAATAAAGGGAGAGTCTTTGGATTCGGTGCCTCTGCTAGCCGACTAAAGCCAACAAAGCGCTCCTCATCCGGCATTGAAGATGTTTCTCCAGGTAAACGTATTTGATATTGATAATTTCCATTCTCTTGTCCATTCAAATGAAGTCCAAATAATAAATGTACTTCATATTGTTTTTGCAGATGAGATGAAGAAGATGAAGGCTTTGACAGCACAGATGACTCAGGAACAGGAGCGGATGCTTGAAGAGCAAGAGAAGATGAGGCAGATGATGATTCAGAAACGAGAGATGATGGAGGAGCGGATGACTAAGGAACGAGAGATGATGCAGGAGCAGATGAGGCAGATGCAAGAGGAGATGATGAGGCAGATGCAGCTTCAACTCAAGTCCCTAATGAATAAGGGTTCGGGGTCGGCTCTTGGTGATGATGACCATGCTGGTAATGATGATGATGATCACAATGCTGCTGTTTAGACTACTTTTTAGAATTTGCTGTTTGTAACATTGTTGGACTACTTTTTAGTATTTGGTATTTGTTAGATTACTCTTACTGTGAACTCTTTATAATTATTATTATATCAATGAATCACTACTTTTTGTACTCACTTTTTTAAAATTAAAAAAAAATATATTTTTTTAAAATAATTATTAGTTTTGCTACGAAATTTGTTTCTGTAGCAAACTATCAAATATGGGGAAATTTGCTACGGAAAAAAATTCCGTAGCAAAATTTCAAGTTTGCTACGGAATATTTTTCCGTAGTAAAATTGAGAATCAGCTACAGAATTTATTCCGTAGCAAAATTGAGAATTTGCTATGGAAAAGATTCCGTAGCAAATTTGCTACGGAAAATTTCCATAGCAATTTGTTCAAATTTGCTACGGAAAAAATTCCGTAGCAAATTTGCTACGGATTTTTTTTCCGTAGCAATTTGCGACGGATTGGAATTTCCATCGCAAATTGCGACGGATTTTCCACTTCCGTCACAAATTGCTACGAGGAATCTTGCTTCGGAAAAAATCCGTAGCAAAATCCATGGATTTTCCATAACAAAATCATTTTGCTACGGATTTTTTCCGTAGCAAAATCTGAAATTTTTTTTAGTGATTAATAAGGGTAGTGGGTGAGAGTAATAATTAATATAATATTAGAGTTTAGTGCAATTAGTAGAGATAATATTGGAAGTTATTTAAATTGTAAGACAACTTTATTGATTTTAACTGTTTTTATTGATTTGTGAAAATTGTTAGTTGCTGTCTTATAATAAGGACTAGAGGAAGTATTTTACCAAGTTATATATCCTTGTTAACTAGAAATGATTAAATGGGATATTTTAGAGAATTAACATACCGTTGTTATAAATAATAACTTAACTATTTTTCAATAACTATAAATGAGTTATATCTAGTCCCTGAACAGGAACATGAATAAGAATATATAGTTTACATTTCATTAGTCCCTCAAAATACCCATTTCTTGATCCCTTAGTCCCCCCGGCGGGCAAAAATATATTCTTCAGTACTAATCAAGCAATCCATCCAACTTTCAAATTCATGACGCAGAAGAAGTTTATTGATACACAGCATGGTCTACTATTTTTATATAACTTAATGAGTAGCATCATTATATATAGTTTATCCTCTTATTTTGTTTAGTTCAAGATATGAATTCGAAGTTCATGAGTCATCACTAAATCCAGCTTTCTAGTTATAGACATAGACACAGAAAGAGTTGGTGGTAAAAAAAACTAAAAATTACCAGGGAAAAGAAAAAGAGATGGTAAAGACCACGCGGTTTAGCCATGTGGAATATTCTATATTTCTATCTATTTTCATATATGGCAGTTTGATAGCTATAGCATGGTTTCCTATTTTATTCAACTTACAAGCACCATTATAAATGACATTTAGTTTATTATATTCTTAACTTTTTTTTTCCCAATTCAATTACCTCTTTATGCAATTAATTCGAATATAATGTGTGATATGGCCTAGCTTGCACATTTTGTCAGATAATCTAGTATATTTCAGAGGCAGCGATGAGGGAAGAATTTATTTGTTAATTGATATACAAGAATGGTTCATACAATGTTTGATCAGTTTGAATTCACCTTGGTTTTAGTCCCTATAATTTCAAACTATAGATTTTAGTTCATAAAGTTTTATTTTGTTTACAACGTGATGCCTAATTTAAATATAGACATATGGCAACAATTTGCTGATGGAGATGTCACTGTTCATTTTCCCATTGCCTTAACCCATGACTCCATTTCATTTCTTTTAGGATTAAGGTGCAAAAATATATATATGCTTTACTTTAAGGAGTGTTCAACACCAAGTACTTTTTTTAGGTACAAAAGTACACACATGGTTACAAAATAGGTACAAAAAATACTGTTAGACTGTTAAGTTTGACTCTTTTTACTGACTGGACGATGACATGACTTTTGAATGTGCAAAACTACATATGTGATTTGGCCAAAAGATTGTCCAACACCAAGTTTTTTTTTTAATTTAATTATTTTATTTCAATTAAAGGAAAATTATTATTTCTCAAGGTATTTCCTAGAAGGCCAAATATTTCATTTCTATAATTTTTTTAAAAAAATCTTTATTAAATTTTCTAATTAATAATTAATAAATGAGTATTTATGAATTTCATATTTCATATTATAAATACTATATTTAATGAAAAATAATTTTAATTTTTTGATCTAATAAATTAAATCAGAAATTATTTAAGTGGGAACACCAGATCTGAAGATGAACTCGACAGGGAGGAAGACATGCGAGTTCTGTTTTGTCTTTTTCTTCAAAATTAAACCCGGGTATAACGTGATTTTTTTTTTTTCCTTATAATGTTGAGTTCAGTAACATATAGTGAAAGCAACGTATACTATGAGGCTGGATGGATAAACAGAGACAAGAATTGCAAGCTCTGGATTTTGGGGACCACAACAAGGTCTCCAGACGCAGAATCGGAGCATAACCGAGCATGTTATTTTTAATTTAATTTGTTGGATCAAAAAATTAAAATTATTTTTAATTAAATATATTATTTATAATATTAAATTTTAAATGCATTATTAGAAAATTTAATAAGGACTTTTTTAAAAAATCAATTATGGAAATAAAAAATTTAGCCTTTCAAGAATTATACTTAGAGAAATAATAATTTTCCTTTAATTAAAATAAAATAATTAAATTAAAAAAAAAACTTGTTGTTGGACATTCTTTTTACCAAACCACTTGTGTTTTTTTGCATCTTTGAAAGCCACATCATCGTCTAGTTGGCAAAAAAAGTCAAACTTAACGGTCAAACGGTATTTTTGCACCTGTTACGGACCGGCCCAATAGGCCTAAGTCCAGACCCCGGCCCAACAGCGCCTATAAGGGATCCGCGCTATATTTGGAAGGGATCCGAGATCCCCTATATTTAGGAACTCATTAATAGGAGATCCTCCTACAATCATGGCACCAGCCAATCAGCCCTCAAGGGCTCAATCATGGATATCGCCCATCAATAGGAAGATACGGGCACCAAGCTCCTCTATAAATAGAAGGAAACCCTAAACAGGTGCACACGTTCTATCTTATGCTCTTGTTACTTTCTGCCACACAGAGCACACACCCCACTCCCCTGGCTACGTGCCTACAAGTTTGTTACGAACTACGTGGACTTTGATCCCTTCGAGGGTACGTAGGCTCTAGGCTTGACACCCTAGTCAAGTCCAATCTCTGTGTTCTTCATACAGAACATTGGCGCCGACCGTGGGGACCGTAAACTTCAATCCCCGTGACTACTAATGGTGAGCACTAGAAGCCACAGCAGAAATCCCCAACCGGGGGGAGGAGACCCACAAGCCAGCCGCCCGCCGCCAGACCAGCCGCTGGCACTACCTCGGAGAGGAAACACCCCAGAAGGACATGTTACTGATACGGTGACTTCCTCCCCGGACAGGGAACAGCCGCTCCATGAGGAGCAGCCGCGGCATGAAGACCGGCATCCAGAAGAAACACTCGCGCCATCTCCAACGCGTGATGTCCGGGCAGTTGATGCCGACGTCCGCATGATGAGGAGGACTCAAGAATCGTTCATGCGGCGCCTGGAGAACAAGGAAAAACACGACGACCTGCAGAGGCGGGCTGACTTCGAAGCTATCGGAAAGATGATCCAAGAAGCGCTCGAGAATGACCGCCGCGTGAGAGGCCGCCACAGGGGTCGCGGTCATACAAGGAGAGCCTCGGCAGGTGACAGCAGCTCCTCGAGCAACTCTGAGCCGAGGAACCCACGCCGCGACGACGGCGAACCGAGGCGGCGCCCGATTGCAGACCACGGCAGACCACGGTCCCCGGGAGACAGAAGAAACGACGGTGCCGGTCCTAACCGCACCAATCGGCATGAAAGGGAATACCGTGATCGAGAAGAAACCCGCGCCGAGGAAAGAACTCCCCGGCCTCGCCACGGATCGCCTCGGGAATATCGTGTGACGTACCTATCAGAGACGGGAAGATCCCCATTCTGGAGGGAGGCGGCAACAGCCCGTTTCCCAAAACGCTTTGATTTAAGCAGCCTGCCGAAATACGATGGGAGCCAAGACCCCCGGAACCACTTGGTTACCTTTGAGAAGCTCATGTGGGTCCGACAGATCAGCGGTCCGGTCATTCAGCGCCTGTTTGCGGCTACTCTGGACGGGCCGGCACACAGGTGGCTGACATCTCTTCCGGACAACTCTATCCGAGACTATGAAGACCTCGGACGAAAATTCAAGCTGCACTTCGTCACCAGCAAAAAGCAGCTGAAGACTACGTTCACCTTGAGCAAAGTACGTCAGAAGAAAGGTGAGGCCTTGCAGAAGTATCTGGATCGGTTCCGAGACGTGGCCATGCAAGTACGGTCATTGCCAGAGGATGTCCACATACACTGCCTGGTCAATGGACTGGATCCAGCATCCCGCTGGCTCGTCACCTATGCAAGAACCCAGCGTACACCTTGACCGAATTCTATACCGAGGCGAAGAAGTACCTGGAAATGGAGCAGATGGAGGCGGCCAATGCCGATGAACCTGAGCGAACTAGGAAGAGCCCGCCTAGCGACGAGGAACGCCCAAGAAGGACGAAGACCGACCCGAGACAGCGCAGCCGGGACAGCCGGACAAAGTCTGACCGGGCCGACCAGAAGACCAAGTACAACAGTTACACCCCGCTGAACGTCCCTCGGTCCCAGGTATGGAAGGAGGTAGCCCAGACCGAGATGAAGCGGGTGGACAGGCCAAAGCCGATCAGAGGACGCTCCAACACGGACCGTTCCAAGTTTTGCAAGTTCCACGACTGCAACGGCCACACCACCGACGAGTGCTATGACCTCCGCGACGCAATCGAGAAGTTCGTAAGGGATGGGAAACTGCGTCAGTACGTGATCAAGACTCAGGGAAGGACGAACGGGAAACGCAACGACCGCGCCCGCTCCAGAAGTCCGCCCAAGAAATCCCGAACTCCCCGAAAAAAGCAGAAGGCGGCCTCGGACGACGAATTTCCCGACGTCGATTTCCAGTGCAATGTCGTCAGCGGAGGATTTGGGGGAGGAGGAGACACAATAAGCCAGCGAAAGAAGTATCTCCGCGAAGTATTGACTGTCCGAGACCCCCCTAAATTCAAGGAAGACTCAAAGAAGCCTCGACCCCCTGCCCTAACCTTCACCGAGGATGAGTTGGAAGATGTCATACCCGGACATCTGGACGGACTGGTAATCACCGGAGCCCTGATAAACTGTCGTGTTAAAAGAATTTTTGTGGATGCAGGAAGTTCAGCGGACATCATAAGTTGGGATGCCTACAAAAGGATGCACCTCGACAAAGAGGACCTTAGGCCTTGCAAAACCACCTTGGTGGGTTTAAATGGCGAGCAATCCTTCCCAAAAGGCTACATCGACCTCCGGTTAACTCTGGGCACCAAAGAAGCCTTCAAATCGGAGCGGGTACGATTCGTAGTCGCTGATTTCCGGTCCCCTTACAACATCATCCTGGGCCGGCCAACGATCCACAACTGGGATATACTAGTATCCACCAAGCACCAGAAGCTGAAGATGGTCAATAATAAAAACCAGATAGTGGTGGTCTCTGGAGACCAGAAAGAGTCGAGGCAATGCTACTACGAAGCTCTCCGGGTCGAGGAAGGAGGACCAACGTCTCCACCCCGGCTCGGATTTAATGAGCGAGTAGCCGAAGCCGGCCCAGGTGAGCGCGCGCGGCAGCAAGTCAACATGGTCGAGTTGGACCTCCGGGAGCTGGACAATCCGAGGCCCGAACCAGAAGGAGAGCTGGAGGAGATAATGCTAGGCGAGGACCCATCCAAAACTGCCAAAATTGGCCGTGATATGGACCACGGCCTGAGGGACCTCATGATATGCTTTTTAAGGCAGAACCGTGACGTCTTCGCATGGACCTCGGCCGAAGTGCCCGGCATAGACCCCCACTTCTGCTGTCACAAGCTCGGCATATGGCCGGGATCTAGACCCGTGGCACAGAAGAAGAGGAACATCGCAGACAATAGGCAGAAGGCCCTGGAGGACCACATTGAGGAACTCCTAGCGGCCGGCTTCATTCGAGAGGTACAATACACCACTTGGCTCTCCAACGTAGTCATGGTCCTCAAGCCCAGCGGCAAATGGAGAGTGTGCGTCGATTACTCCAACCTCAACAAAGCCTGTCCTAAGGATTCCTACCCGATGCCCAACATTGATAAGCACGTGGACAACTCGGCCGGGTACCAACTCCTCTCCTTCATGGATGCCTACTCCGGCTATAACCAGATCGCCATGCATCCCGAGGACCAAGAAAAGACCGCCTTTATAACTGATAAGGCGAATTATTGCTACAACGTCATGCCCTTTGGGCTGAAGAATGCCGGGGCCACCTACTAAAGGATGATGAACCGAGTTTTCGAGGATCAGATCGGGCGTAACATAGAAGTCTACATAGACGACATGATCGTCAAGTCAAAACTCCCAGAAGATCACATCCGGGACCTAGAACAGACGTTTGAGAAGTTAAGAAGACATCGAATCAGGTTGAACCCGGCCAAGTGTGCCTTCGGGGTCCCAGCAGGGAAATTCCTAGGCTTCATGTTAACGAACCGAGGGATAGAGGCCAACCCGGACAAATGCAAAGCCGTGCTCGACATGCAGCCCCCGGGGTCTAAAAAGGAGGTACAGCAACTGACGGGCCGACTAGCCGCATTGACACGCTTCTTGCCGAAGTCGGCCGAGAAAGCCCTACCTCTTTTCAAGCTGCTAAAGAAAGAAACTCGGGGCGGATGGAGCCCGGACTGTGACGCAGCATTCGAAGAAATTAAGAGATGTTTGGCATCCCCTCCGGTGCTCACGAAGCCGGACCCAGGAGAGACCTTATTCCTCTACCTATCAATCGGCAATGAAGCCGTGAGCGCCGCCCTAGTAAGGGAGTCCGAGGCAGGACGGACACCAATATACTTCACCAGCAGGGCCTTGCAAAGCTCTGAAATCAGGTACCAGAAGCTGGAGAAAGTAGCTTTTGCTCTACTCACAGCCGCAAGAAGACTCTGGTCGTATTTCCAGGGACACCGGATTGTCGTATGAACCAGCCAGCCGATCCAGCAAATTCTGCATAAGCCGGACCTGGCAGGGAGGATGACCAATTGGGCCGTAGAGCTATCAGAGTTTGACATCGCTTTCGAAGCCCGGCAGGCGATCAAGTCCCAGGCACTCGCAGACTTCATTAGGGAACTCACCCCAGCCATAGTCAGTGACGGGACGTGGAAGGTCTATGTGGATGGATCATCCAACGCAAAGGGCAGCGGTGCAGGAGTCATCGTGGAAAGCCCACAGGGAGTAGCCACTGAACACTCTCTTCAGTTAGAATTCCAGACCTCTAATAACCAGGCCGAATATGAGGCCCTACTGGTCGGACTACTCCAGGCAAAGGATAATGGCGCCCAACGAGTAAAGGTCTTAACCGACTCGCAGCTCGTCGCGGCTCAGATAAACGGCACCTACCAAGCGAAGGGCCCGCTCATGGCAAAGTACCTCAATAAAGCCAAAGAGCTGATGGCCGAATTCGAGGAGGTCACAGTGTCCCATATCCCCAGAGAAGAGAACGCAAGAGCCGACATCCTCTCTAAGTTGGCAAGCACTAAGGGGCCGGACAACTATAGGACCGTGATACAACAGAACCTGGCCGAGCCTAGCTGCATCATGGCCATTTTTGGAGGGGCCGACTGGAGAAAGCCTATTGAAGACTACCTCGAGAGGGGAATTATCCCCACCGACCCGACAGACGCAAAAAAGTTGATCAGAGAAGCCGCCCTCTATGCTATGGTCGATGACCAACTATACAGGAAGGGACTCCATTGCCCAATGATGCGATGCCTTGGAGATTCCGAAGCCAAATATGTGCTGGCCGAGCTACACGAAGGCGCTAACGGCTACCACATGGGGGGCAAGGCATTAGCCCGGAAAGCGCTGCGCGCCGGCTACTACTGGCCCACTATGAGTCAGGACGCCATGGAGAAGGCCAAGACGTGCGACAGTTGCCAGAAGCATGCCAGGGTCATATGGCCACCACCCTCTGAACTTAAAGGAATGCCAGCCCCATGGCCCTTCTACAAGTGGGGCATGGACATCCTCGGACCATTTAGGCCGGCGCAAGGGCAGTGTAGATGGCTCATCGTCGCAGTCGACTACTTCACTAAATGGATCGAAGCAGAGCCACTCGCCACAATAACGTCGGCCAGAGTGATGAAATTCTTCAGGCACAACATCGTCTCTCGTTTCGGCATACCAGCCGAGGTCGTCACGGACAATGGGACCCAATTCACGGACCATCGTTTCCAAGCACTAATGTCCGACTTGGACATTAAGCAGCACTTCTCGTCCGTCGAACACCCCCAGACCAATGGCCAGGCTGAAGCCGCCAACAAAATCGTCCTGGACGGACTAAAGAGGCGAATGTTGCAAGCTGAGACCAACTGGACCGAACAGCTCCACAGCATCCTCTGGGGATACCGCACGAGCGTACAGTCTTCGACTCAAAAAACCCCGTACAGGCTGACCTATGGATGTGAGGCAATGATCCCGGTTGAAATCGGACAGCCATCCTGGAGAAAGGTGAGAGCCGGGCAAGAGGGGCAGGGATCGAATGACGACGCCTTGAAAACTGACTTGGACCTCATTGATGAAATCCGGGTTACAGCGCACTGCTGGGAACTAGCCGCCAAGCAGCTACTCGTGGCGAAGTACAACAGAAAGGTCAGACCCGGGTCTTTCAACCGAGGCAACCTAGTACTCCGACGGGCCGACGTAGGCAACAAGAATGCCAAGGACGGGAAGCTGGCGGCAAACTGGGAAGGGCCCTACCGGATTAAGGAAAAGCTCGACGGAGGAGCGTATATCCTCGAGACTTTGGCACGAAAGCCAATCAAAAGGACATGGAATGCCGATAAGCTGAAGATCTACTATAGCTAGACCCTTTCTCGGCAGCGTTTGTTAGCTTTTACGATTATTCCTTTCCTCGCATTTGTTTTCCTTTCGTCTTGAGTCCAAGTTATGTCATTTCTGATTATGATGCTTTGTAAGGCCCCGTAGGGCTATTTCTTTTCATCAATAAAGGATCCCACTGGGAATATTTACCAATACGCACAAAGCTTAAGCATGAAGCCTGAGCCGCTTAGCTCGGCCAAAAGCAACAAGGCCGAGGCAATGAAGCCCGGCTAAGGAACCGAAAGCCGGGGCTATTAACCCCGGCACCGGTAGACGGCCCCGAGGTCACAAACCCGGCCAGAACCAAAAACATCTAGATGTACGAAAACCGGCCGTCGTACTCCGACAGGCATTGGTTAGAGCTCGGCAAAGGAATCGAACACGGCCCTTTGCGAAATTGACGCGTCAACGCTCGCCCGGCTAAGCAAGCGGCCTGCCATGCTGACCCTGATCAGGTCAAAATGTCCGACTCCAGGCAGACGAAGCCTCGGTTAGACACGTGGTAGTCTCGCCCTTACGCCGGTACAACTGGATCCAACTAAAAGAAAGTTGGAGCTCGGCTACGTGAAAGCCGGGCCGAGGCAGTATGGTTAGTTGTGCCTGACGAGGCTGAAACGAGACAACCTTGCCCCAACCTCCCACACACTAAGTGTGGTAGAGAAACAATGGCCTGCACATATGCAGCCGACAAACACTAAAACTTGGGCAAAAGAATGATAAAATTGCCTAAGTTTCCTATACGGCCCGTACCCACACGGCCGACCGACGCTTAAGACAAAAGGATGGCAAAATCCATTGTCTAGAGCATCCAGACGGCTTGCAACCATACAGCCGAAAGAACACCCAAACTTAGACAAAAGAGAGATAAGCTCACCCATTATCTAAGTTACCTAAGTGCCCACACGGCTGACTGGCGAAAAAGGATGGTACAAAGTTAAATCGTTCATTGTCAAATCCAGACAAAAGTGACGGTAAAGAATTAAACCGAATACAGATCGCAGCACAAGGCAACAAAAATATTGTCATCAATTGTTCAAGTCTGTACAAAAACGGCACCAAGGCCGGGATCATTCAAAGTTACAAGGGTTCCAACACCCCAAGAAATACAAATAGCAAAAATAAAAGCTAAGGCGGGGAGCCCGACCCAGCATCAGCTTCCTCCTCTGGCCCGGCCACGGTAGCACCCTCCACGGCCTCTTCATTAGGGTCCTCGGCGGTTTGAGGCTCGAATGGGAGGAAAGATCCATCGTCCTTGACAAAGGCACGATGATCATATCCTTCCACTCGAAGCTCAACCCCGGGGTTGAGGTACTGGATCTGGAGCAAGGCTTGCTTAAAGCAGGCCTCGGCAGTCTGCACCAGGGCGTCCGTAAGCTCCCGGGAGGTCACCTTCTCAGCAGCAAGGGCTGCCTGAGCCGCCTCTTCATCCCTGGCCAAAGAAGCCAGCCGCGCCTCTAAAGCCTTGGCCGCAGCCAGGCTCTCGGACCTCTCCTTCACGGCCCGGGTGCACTCCACGGCGACCGATTCGGCATGCTCCTGGGACAGTTGCAGCTCCCGATCTGCTCGGACCGCCGCAGCCTTCGCGGCATCCAGCTCCGCCCGAACCCCCTCCAGTTCCGCGAGGGCCGCATCCCGCGCCGCCCAGCCTTTGGCCAGCTCCTCCCCGGCCGACCTAGCCTTGGCCTCCGCCACCTCAAGCTCCTCCTGCAGGTCGCCAGCAGATGCGGCCTTGGCCTTTGCAGCCGACAAACTCTTGGCCAACTCCTCGACCTGTGCCCGCAGCCTCTGGGCATCAGCATGGGAACGGGCATATTGCTCCCGGACCAAGATAAAGGCTTGGTTATATCCCACCGCCCGGCAAAGCTCTGCCTGGTTCCTGTGCAGCTCTTCCAGGGCCGGTCGAGTCAGGGCAGCGCAGCCAATAAAGTGTCGGGGAGGGAGGAATGCGGTGGAAACCTCAGGAACTACCCCATCGTGCCAAATACGGCCACGGGCGAGAAGAGACTTCGGCAGCGGTGGTGGCGGGAACGAGGATGACGAAGGCAAATCTGGCAGAGATGGAGGATCATCGGCGAAAAACTCAGCCTCAACTTCCTCATCGGCAATCGGGGCCTCTCGCCCCTCAGAACCCTGCGAACCAGGCACCGGGCTTGGGTCCACAACAGCGACTTCCTGGCCCTCAAGCACCGGAGACCCCACCAAAGAAGCAGCCTGCGAAGCCGGGGGGAAGAAGGGCCATCAGCAGCAGGGCCTTTGGCCTTCTTAGGAGCCGAGGCATAAGGAGCACCGGCAATGGTAGAAGCCGACCGCTTCTTGGGGCGACTCGAAGGCGCGGCGGCCGCCCTTGATAAACAAGCATACAGCGGCAGATCATCCATAGCACTAGCTGCAAACAGACAGAAGCAAAGTAGATCAGAATCCACCGATTCATAAGAACAATACTGAAAACAAAAACAAACACAACTACTAGTGACCCTACAGGAGGAAGGCGGCGGCTCGGCGGAAATATAGAAGCCAGCCGGCTGCACACCGTACTCGGCCACCAGGGCCTCGAGCCGTGGCAAAGCAGAAACCGATTCCGGCACCAGGTCTTCGAACGGAACCTGGTAGGAGATGGCCTTAGCCTTGTAATGACCTTCCCCCCAATACAGCAGGAACCGACCACCATCCTCTAAGAACCACGGCCGCTCCCCCGGGACGGCCTCGATCTTGAAGAAAGCCCCCTTAAACCGTTTGAAGGAGTCAGAAAAGGGCGTCATCAAGTGACGGTCTGGGTTGATCCGCAGGGATACCATGCCCCTCAGATTGTCACCCCTCGCGGACAAACTAGGGGCAAAAGGTCCGAAGAAGTGGAAAAAGAGGTTGGCGGTACAGGGGATGGGGAGCGGAAAATGGCCGCATAACCGCTCGAAGGCGACTAGGTATCCCCAACCGTTCGGATGAAGTTGTGTCGGGGCGAGACGAAGATGCCGCAACGCCTCCATCTGGAAGGGGGTGAAAGGAAGAGAAACTCGGACCCGAGTCAAGTAGTCCCGGTAAAAGAAGAAAAAGTCCGGCTGACCCTCGGTCCGAGCCGCACATACAGGCTCCTCAGGCCCCGGACGCCTAAGGACGCATCCGGGCATGACCGGGACCTCCAGCCGTGCTATGTCTACCTCTGACATCAACGACGTTGTTGCCAGCACGTCGTGCGATACCCAGCCGTATCGGCGAATCAGGGATTCGGAGGGACTGGAAGAGTCCGGGCCACCGGCCTCCGAGCGCTTTTTAGAAGATCCCGACTTGGGAGCCATAAATAAGCCTATACGAAAATAAACAAAGCCAGTATTAGCAAAGAAGCAGAAATACCTGGTACGGGCATAACAGCAGGTACTAATGACGACCGACTCGGACGAATGGGGTCGCGAGAAGAAACAACCGGGGCAGACCAATGCCGACAGGAGCCTAGAATGGACGAAGCCCCGGTATCCCCATCTCCCGCTATTAACACGGAAGCTTCTGCCAGGCAGTCCCAACAGGGGCCCACGTAACCCTCGGGAGCTGACGTCTGGCAAGCAGTAGAGGGACCCTCGTAAAAATTTAGTGGCCGAGCCATCACCACCGGGGATTGGGAACTGGAAGAGGAACCCACCAGGGTCCCACCAGGCAATTCTTGAGGAAGAGCGGTTGCAAGCGCCCGGAAGGGTGAGCGTGGAATTGAAACAGAAACCCTTCCCGTGGACGGGCGAGCCCCACCTCGCCCCGGACGCACGGCGCCACCTCGGCGCGAAGGATCCAGGATTCCCGAAGCAGGTGGTTCACCCCCAAGAACCCAGTAAGTAGCCCGCGGGAGACGCGCACGAAGGAGCATTTCCTCCTCCGGCGTCAACGAAGCTGCAGAACCAGGAATACCTCTACCCCTCACCATGGTCAGAAACCTAAGGCGCTAAGAACAGTGTTTAAGGAAACGATGGGACGAATTTCGGGTGCACTGATTCTAAAGAAACCCAGGAAACCCGGAAGGAGGGAAGAGCGATGACGCAAACGTCAATCAACGAAGAATAAACGGTAAAAGAAAAGGAAATACCGAACAAAATGACAGGAAAGTGGCACAATACCTGTTATGTGAAAGAGGAAGGAACTAGAACGCTGGAAGACGGCGAAAGTTCCGGGCACAAAGAATCCCCTCTGAAGCTCTAGAGAAACCAGAGAGTAATCTGAGCGAGAAAATGTAATAGCGGGAAAAGTGGAAAAGAAGCACAGAGAAGGTTATTTAAACCGAAATACTAACACAAGAAGGGTACAACGGTATTTTCACATGCAGACGTGACGAGATTGACGCAGCACGACGCCAGCGCAATAAATGCGCATTGGCCTCGAGAAACGAAAAGGCGCGACGGTTGCAGACTCCCCCCACTAAGGGTCTGACAGCTGTAAAACCACAGTGACGGTTCACGTAGGGGGAAAACCGAAGCGTACGAAGAATCCCAAAAGGCAAGAGAACGCTTGGGGACCCGGACAGAATAAAAACCGCCCGGACATAAGCAAACCCGACGTTCTGGGCAGGACGAGAACCGATTGAGCCGACCACAGTCCCAAGCCGAGCTAAGGGCCACGGCATCCGAAAGCCGACCCAGTCCGAGCAAGAGGACCTCGGACATAACGGGCCCGGGGCGCTAAGCATCTCGGCCGTCCAGAAGTCTGAACGACCAAGCTGGGGGGCAACTGTTACGGACCGGCCCAATAGGCCTAAGTCCAGACCCCGGCCCAACAGCGCCTATAAGGGATCCGCGCTATATTTGGAAGGGATCCGAGATCCCCTATATTTAGGAACTCATTAATAGGAGATCCTCCTACAATCATGGCACCAGCCAATCAGCCCTCAAGGGCTCAATCATGGATATCGCCCATCAATAGGAAGATACGGGCACCAAGCTCCTCTATAAATAGAAGGAAACCCTAAACAGGTGCACACGTTCTATCTTATGCTCTTGTTACTTTCTGCCACACAGAGCACACACCCCACTCCCCTGGCTACGTGCCTTCAAGTTTGTTGCGAACTACGTGGACTTTGATCCCTTCGAGGGTACGTAGGCTCTAGGCTTGACACCCTAGTCAAGTCCAATCTCTGTGTTCTTCATACAGAACAACACCTAATTTGTAACCTTAAAAAAAAGCATTTGATGTTAGGTGCTTCTCCGGGTAAAGTTCATATATATTTTTGCAGCTTAACCCTTTCTTTTATGGTTTTTAAGAAGAAGAATCAGCACGTGATATAAAATAAAGTTCTGTTATCTTTAGGTAATAATTCTTTGTCCAATCTAATGTTTTACTTGTAGGAGAAAATTCTGAAAGATGCTTCTCGGCTTCAGCCTGCTTCTATATGAGTGTAATAGCTAAAGATTATGTCAAAATTGGTTTTCTGTATGTATAGTTTAAATCCTGAGATGTTTTTTTTAACTGTGTGTGTGTGTGTTTTTTGGCTCCTTTCTGTTTGTCCCTTTTGACCTTTTTGGAGTAGAATTTTAATGACTAGGTTGAAATGAATAACCTGAAATGAAATTAATAAGTAAAACCCTTCTTAGAGTCAATCATAAATTTATTTTTGGGATAATTACTTTAAGGTCTTGAGAAAGGGATTTGCTTATTAAAAAGTCATAATAAGATGTGACTAGTATAAACATGCTTCATTTCCTGCACTGGAATTTATCATTTACATACTTTTCATTTGCTATTGGAGTTTTGGGTGATTAAATATATTCGTTGAGGCTTTATAGTAACTCCTCTTTATTCTTGATGAATAACCTGCATTGAAATAAAATAACAAGTAGCGTATTCAAATCCTAGGTAGCACACTTGCTGAGAGGATTGAAAGCTTTTTGCGCTCTAAAGAGAAAACCTTAGAGTCAAAAAAAAAAAAAAGAAAAAAAAGAAAAAGGAACGACAAGTACCATTTCACAGCCCCTTGAAAACTATATAGATTTGCCACTGGTGTTGAATAAAATTTTAAAAATGAATGGTATTATTCAAAAACTTTGAAAAATGTAGCTTTTTATATGACTTAGACTCATATATGAAACCAAAGTATTCCTCCGATCTTAAATGTAACACTTAGTTTGTACAATCACAAAAATTTGCAAATTTAAAGAAGCTCCACGCCAAGCTCAGTGTCAGCAGTTGCAACTTTGCGGCCTTACTATTTTTTTTAATATATATTCAGTAACTCACGCAATTCATGGTCGAATGTAAAATCACAATTAACAATACACTGCAAAGTAGAAAAGAGACCTTGCACTATAATATTATATCTTCCTTTAGTGGTCCTAAAGATAGATACTCCCTTTGGCCCTAATTATAGGAGTAAATTTTGGAGTTGATTTTGATCCTAATTATAAGAGTAAATTTTAACTTTTGTCAATTTTTTCCTATAATACCTCTAATTGTACTTTCTCAATAATAATTTAATAATACACCTATATATTTATAAAGTAAATAATATTTGCAACTCATTAATGTCATATACACCTAAATTATACTTTTTTATATAAAATAATTTTGAGCAATTTTTGTTATATTTTTCCCATATCACCTCTACTAATACTTCTTCTACAATAATTAATTTAACAACACCTTTATATTCTATCAAGTGAGATATTTTATTTTATTTTTTATTTTTAAATAAAATAATTTATAATATTTTATTTAAAAATAAAAAATAAAATAGAATATTTGATATTCAACAATCCACGACGTACATAATAGATAGTTATAGTATGTGCTTTGAGTTCAAATTACAAGAAAATCAAGACGTATCCGACGCGTTAATCAAAATTCATCAATTGTCAAACAATTAGCTGGGAAAGACAACCCACAAAATAATTTAGAGGGGGGGGGGGGGGGCAGCTTACATTATTTTACGTTCAATTTAGGTAAGGGTATTTTAGGAAAATATATATAATTAACTAATTTAACTTCCTTCCTTAATTCTTCCAAATTTTGGTAATTTGCTCTTATAATTAGGACCGGAGGGAGTAGAATTTAATTTGTATTTACTCCGGTAGTAATTATAAGACTGAGTTGACTATTTTTTAGAAAGATTAAAGAAACTAAATAAGTTATTTAATCATATCATACGTTACGTAGTTTTAGATTATATATTGGTTTATCAATCAAACTAATTAGTTTGGAGGAAAAAAAAATACTCTAATGTAATTTAATTAGCTTCCTTAATTTCTCCAAAAAAGTCAACTTGGTCTTATAATTAAGACCGGAAAAAGTAGTAAATTTGTTTTACCTGAAATTTATAGTGTAAATTGCACTTAGGGACAAAGGTACGTATTACCTAGATTGGGAGAAACTGAGTCACACAAATTTGCAAATGTACAAGCTCTATACCATGCTCATTGAATTGCTCAGTGTCAACATTTGTAACCTTGTGCTCTTAATATTTTTTTAATATATATTCATCAACTTACAATTCACAATCGAAATGTAAAATCACAATTAACAATAAAATGAAAAGTAAAAAATGATGCAACAACAAGAATTTATAAGTAAATTAGATAATGAAACAATTTAGACAGATTGTCTATAATTTTGAAAATTGCTAATATAAGAAGCAACGTAAATAAATCAGATAACTAAACAATTATACAAACTTCCCAGTCCCATACATTGACAATCGATCAGATAACTAAACAATTATACAAACTTCTTCTTCGGAGCTCTTCCCTCTATAGTCGTGATCTCTCACGCACTATGAAAATCCTATCAACATATGTAACTCTAACGTTGAGAGGGTATTCTGAATCCCAGCAGTTAATTTTAACATAGAAAGTCGCAGAGGCTTTGCCAAAGGACGAAACTCAAGTATGCCTTTCTGTCTCTTCTCCAACATGAACATCTAGACAGGCTATTTCTTATCCACTTTTGTTAATCTCAGGATAGAGTTTATGTTGATTTAGGAAGAGAAATTAAATATGGTTTACTCTTTTGGTTTTTGTTGTTTTCGAAGTGAATGGAATTATCCGGATATGGTTATTAAATCATATCTGTGAAAAATAAAAATGGTTGTACAAGTTTTAGCAGTAGGACTAGTTTGTTGTACTGCTGTAAATTTCATGTTTCCTTATAACTAAATAATGAGCACATAACAAAAGTTAAAGGAGCTTTCGGTACAGAAAGTTTTCTCAGTATAAAAACGATAAATAAACGAAAGTTTGTAAATTTTCTGAAATGAGTGAATCTAGTTTTTTCAAATATGATTGTCGTATGTTATGTGCTAATTGAATTGGGTTAGGGTCTGCACTGGAAACATAAAGGTTTTAGCATCAGGGGTTGTAGCCACATGATCAGAGCAAGGTTGATAGGGTCAGACAGAATCATGTCTCTGGTTACCATCAACTAACTCCAAACACTCACAATATAAAGTTGATATGAGATTTTTCTGTAAAGTTTTGCCAATGACTGTCCTAATGAAACTAGCTTCAATGCAAAACATAGTCTTTTGGTATGTCAATGCTCAAAAAAAAAAAAAAAGTTAATTATTTGATTTATATAATATAGAGGATGCAGCTGGTGTTGGTACAATTGAAGTTCCTCCAGATGTTGGGCCTACTATTAAGGCGAATACTATTTCACAGATAGAGGCAGCAATGGCTGCATTATCAATGTAACATCCTCATTTTTGAAATCTGTTTTCACAATATTTAAACCAGAGTAGAAGCGTTTTTGAAATAATTGATCAGAGTAGAGCATCGGAATAATTTCAAAATTTTGAGTATCTGATAGACATTTACTGATGTAGCATCTGGCTGCTTACACAGCGGTACAGTAGTCTGAAAATAGTTCAACAAAATAACGTTGAAATAAAAATTTCTCTGTCTTCGTCCTTGCACTGGCTCCTTGTCCTTGTCCTTGGTCCTGGTTCCTCCAACTCTCTCAACTCTCTCTCAAATAAGCAAGTGTTGCTTTGATTGGTGTGAAGAAAAGTGAATGCCCAAAGGCCCTATTTATAGGAATTTCTCAAGGCAATTTGGTAAATAAAAGCAACTTCCCTCTTGTCAATTTTCCACCATTGGATCTAGGGCAACTTTGCAACTTCAAATCCTCACCACTCTCCCTCTCATCTGCCCTCTCTCTCTCTCTCCCTTCTTCTCTTTCTTCTTCCTTCTCCTAGAAGCTAAAACAACTTGAAGTGCAAGAATTGAATAGTAAGTTGTATCCTACAAGCTTTGACCAATTGGCACATGTGATGAAACTCAATTCCTTCCTCATGAATCTCCCAAAACCGTGCCCCCTCTGAATTTTTGGGTTTTAGGTTTGTTTTGGGCTTTATTGCTATGTTGGGCAAAGGTTTGACAAAGATTTGGGCTACAAAAATGATCCAATGTAAATTGTTGTGGTAAATAGCCCTAATTTAATTTCTTTTTGTTTATTATTTGGTTTAGCTTAATTAGGTTTAATTTGTATTGTTCTAATTGTTTTACAACTCAATTATGGTTCTACTAATTCCAATTGTTTCAATTATCGATCCCTTGTTAAGCTTTAATATTGAATTTAGTCAATTTATTCCAAGTTGTTTGTTGATATTTTCTATTAGATCAATTTTGAATCTCAATTCCATTAAGATTAATTTTTAATGTCAAATGATTAATTTTTAGTGTTCTCTAATTATTCTAAACCTCTTCCTATTTCTTTACGGCTTAATTTTGTCAATATGTGAATTATATGACAATATATCCTTAAGTGTGAATTTAATTGTTCTTGAATTGTTGGAAATTTTAGTTAATTAATTTAGGTGTTTTTATGGCATTTTATAATATTTTATGACTCCTAATTAAAATTTAAAGAATTGGATTTTACCCTATTAAGTCCTACCGACAACTTGTTCAAGAAGTAGAGTAAATACACTACTATTTTGGAGGCAACATACTTTCCTATTTTCATGATATCTTATATTATTTTAGGAACCCCAATTTAATTATAGTCCTTAGAAATTCATTTAAACAACTCTTGATTAGCCATTAGCTTTTAATCGGAATTATACATCTTTAATTATGCCTATTTTAATTTAGTTAAATTTAGTGTCTTCATTGTTGTAATTTCAATTGCTCATTAATTGTTATTATTCACCCCTTAATTGAGCTCAGTGTGATGATAACTCTTTAGGGCTTTCTATGAGTCAATTATGATTTTATGCATTAGTGTGTTAATTAAGGGTATTTTAGTAAATTTCACCTCTTAATAAGTTAATGATGCTTATTCAATTCCTTGATTATTAATAAAGATTTGGCACAATTATTTAATTTAATGAATACCTAACTATTTATTATCTTTCTCCTATCTTGTTTAAGTATTCTCCATAGTTCCCCATTGGTCCTTTTAATTCCATGTGAACCATAATTTAATTTGGTAATTACTTACATTTTATGATATTTTATGGTTCTTAAGAGAATTCAATAATTAATTGCAAAAATTAATGCAATTACTTTAATTAATGTACAATTATTTGTCTAATCAATTATTGACACTTTCGTCTAATTTGTTTGATATTTCAATAACATTTTATGCCCCTTTAAAATTTAAATATGAACTATGCTTCAATATGAAAATTTATAGGGTATTTTATGATCCCTAAATGAACTTAGAGTATTTGAGTTGTTTGGGTTTATTTAACGGGGGGAGAAATGTAATATCCTAAAAATCCTAAATAGGATATTACGGGGGGAGATATTATAACCACTAAATGATACCTAAATAGGATTTTTAGGATAAATGATATCCTATATTACGGGGGCACGGTTTTGGGAGATTCATGAGGAAGGAATTGAGTTTCATCACATGTGCCAATTGGTCAAAGCTTGTAGGATACAACTTACTATTCAATTCTTGCACTTCAAGTTGTTTTAGCTTCTAGGAGAAGGAAGAAGAAAGAGAAGAAGGGAGAGAGAGAGAGAGGGCAGATGAGAGGGAGAGTGGTGAGGATTTGAAGTTGCAAAGTTGCCCTAGATCCAATGGTGGAAAATTAACAAGATGGAAGTTGCTTTTATTTACCAAATTGCCTTGAGAAATTCCTATAAATAGGGCCTTTGGGCATTTACTTTTCTTCACACCAAGCAAAGCAACACTTGCTTATTTGAGAGAGAGTTGAGAGAGTTGGAAGAACCAGGACCAAGGACAAGGACAAGGATGAAAGACAGAATATCACCAAGAGGGGGGGTGAATTGGGGATATAAAATTTTCTTCTTGAAAATACTCTGTTCACGCATACAAAGAACAGAGTTAAACAGAGAAAGAATAAAGAAGAATGAACACAAGGAATTTATACTGGTTCGGTCTAAATCCTCGACCTACGTCCAGTCCCCAGACTCTCCGGGATTTCACTATCTCAAATGATTACACACTCTGTACACTTGGAGTAATTCTCTCACTCTAGAACTTACTCCCCCTTACAAGTTGTAATCAATACACCCAATCTCAAAGTCCCAATACTTCGAGATTCTTGCAATAAATGATAATCAATGAAGAACTCTCTAAAAGAGTGGATAAGTAAATACTGAAGATCAAAATATCTGAAGATATGGAATTCTTAGTCGAAACAATAAATGAAGTAGCTTGCTAATTGAATGCGCAGAGTTTCGGTAGTTGGAGACTTGAATGCTTCTCATATTTATAGATGCTTGTATTTAATGACCATTGAGAAGTGATTAATTAGCCGTTGTGAGTAATGAATGTGACCGTTGTGAGTTCAAGGCTTTCGTCTCTTCGTATGTCTCCGACATTCGTCCGTTATTCTCCGTTGACATTCTTTATTCAAATTGTCCGTTGGAGCTCTTTAGGAATGCTGTCTGAAAAATAGCCGGATTGCTTTTCGCTGGCTCAGATGGTTTCTTGCCGAATTGGTGAATGTTCTGAGCTTTGCATTAAATGCTTCTGACAAAAAGTGCTTTATGATAATCTGAAGATTTAACCTTGTTAATCCTGTCTAAAACACACTGGAAACATGATTAATAATGATTAGAAATGATAAGAAACAATAAAATCAAGTACCCATTGCATAATCATTGAGTTCCAGAATTCGAGAATGCTGATTTTCAAAAACTGATATGAGTAACTCGAGTTGCACAGTAATAACTCGAGTTATTTTTTAAGTTCAGATTTTCTGAAAACGAAGGCCAACTCAAGTTGCACAGTACCAACTCAAGTTACACAGTACAAACTTGAGTTGTACAGTAATAACTCGAGTTGTGTTAAGCTTAATTTCAAACAGAGAACATTTGCGTTTGGCATAACTCGAGTTGCATAGTAATAACTCGAGTTGTGTTAAATAAAATTTCAACCCGAGAGCAACTGCTACAGAAATAACTCGAGTTATGATGAAAATAACTCGAGTTCTAACTGTTCACAAAATTTTGATTTCGCGAGAAGCTTTCTGAATAGCAAAGTACAGTCCATAACTCGAGTTCTTAAGTGGTAACTCGAGTTATGACACTTTGAAAAATGATTTTCAACTTGAGTTGTGATTATTTAACTTGAGTTATGAGTTTTTGAAAAAATTCTTTAAGTCCTATAACTTGAGTTGTAATCAACCAACTTGAGTTACACTCTTCAAAACATTTTCAAAGATCTTAGACATTGATTTCAAAGATTTCATTAATTTCAACAATTGTTAGTCATCATCAAAACATATAGAAACTAACAAAGGAGCCAGTGCAAGGACGAAGACAGAGAAATTTTTATTTCAACGTTATTTTGTTGAACTATTTTCAGACTACTGTACCGCTGTGTAAGCAGCCAGATGCTACATCAGTAAATGTCTATCAGATACTCAAAATTTTGAAATTATTCCGATGCTCTACTCTGATCAATTATTTCAAAAACGCTTCTACTCTGGTTTAAATATTGTGAAAACAGATTTCAAAAATGAGGATGTTACATTTTGGTATCAGAGCAGACATTCTGGCTCGAAGTTAACTAAGTTACTCCAGACAGTTTGGTGTCTAGAAAGGGTTTTGTGGTTGGCAATCAGTCCCCGTGAATTCGGCGAGCCTTCCACAAATACACCGGCCTGGCCAGATTGTTTGAGTAACGGAGTTAGGTTCGGAGTTTTTCAAAAAGTATTTTTCTGGCAAGAACCCGACTCAGTTACAGTAAACCATTGGTGCCGAAGGTAGGGCCGAGTCTATGTGGATCAGTCAATCAGTCGCCGTAAAAGTCGGTGAGACTCCCATGATAGACGCCTACCTGGCCAATCGGTTTGACTAACTAAGTTAGGCTCTAGGCCATTGCCTTAGAGCATATTTTGAAAAAGAGTACTGATATAACCTTGGTGTGGTGCAGTAAGCGATGAACGGAAATGAACGAGTGAGATATACGGTACGGAGGGCTGTCAAGAAGAAATTAACAGCGATAGGCAACCCTAGGCTAGTGTACCGCCCTAACCCGACACACCAGTGTGGATCAATATACCATCCTGAACCATTGTACCACCCTTTGTCGATGCACCACTCTAAAATTGGGCCGATATATCCATCGCCTGTATCTGCATTGAAATTGGACTCCGATAATTCTGATAATCCTGATAATTCTGATAATCTCCAGTTTGTACTAGACATTAATTCCATTCTAACCCAGAGCTTATATGTGGAGCTGGGCTACACTGGATGAAACTCCGAGATCAATAAAGATAAGTACATGCAGTATTTGACTCATGTAGGGGAACTCATGACACGTATTTCCGTACCTATTTCTGAGTAGACAATAAATCCTTGAACATATACCATCCTGAGCAAGTATACAACCCTCAACCTGTACACAACCCTGATTCTGTGTACTACCTCGAATCAAAGGCTAGTCTTAAATAACGAGTAGTTAAAGAACGAAATATGAACCTAGTACCAGTCAAGGGAAGCTAAGGAAATATTGATAATCGAACATAGTTGAGTATTATGAAGTATGTGACATAGCAGCTACAGTAATGTAATATACGTATGTTTGTGATAGGTGATGATTGCTGCTTCGTTCTGATGTTTATAAGGGACTAGAGTTTCCCAAAGGTAGTGATAGAAATCGATACAGTGGTAGAAACAAACAACCACAAATAGAACCAGTTTCAGTACCCAGAGCAATGTTTTCATTGGGGTCTTGATTATCGTTATGAACCCGGGCATAATCATAATCAAGGCATCATTGAGGGCCGTATAGGTGGTCCATCTTGCTCTACCCCTGTAGGCTAGTTTGTCTTCATAGATAGTACAAGATATCTTAATGATGAAAGACGGATTAACTAAAGACTCTTTATGGAGTATGTACTCAAGGAAGAAAAAATGTTAGCAGACTAATGCCTAAATATATGTTAGGAGACAAGTCCAGAAAATAGTTAATTTTTCGAAATCCATACTGATGTTTCAACAAAGAAACTAGAAAACACATAAGATGAGAAGTAAGGTTTATGTGGAATATGATTTTTGGATTTTCCTAATATGATTAATCATGCATCTAAAAGTTTTAGCTATGTCTCAGTAAATCTCTTACTTTATGTGGCTACAAAAGATATGCCTTGTTTTGACAACCGTTTGTATCGTTGAAATTTGAGATAAAATAAGTAATGCCTTCTATGAACTCTCTTCTATTGTTGGGACCATCTATTAACCATAATTGCAAGAAGTGCATTTTATTAATACTCAAAACATGGAAAAAAACTCTAGATTATGACATGTTGGGTTGGTAGCTTTTATTGAAACAACCATTATTAGAGAAAGGTTAAAAGAATTTAGATATAATTAGATCTTTATCTGATATTCTCTAAATTGATATTAAAAATCTTTTGCGATCATCTCTTCATCGTATGTTCTTTATATGTTCGTTTTAAATGGTGGAGAAAGAAAATTTTTATAGTTTATGTTATACAACTTATGCTATTCATCTTGTTGAATAGTTATATTTCTAAAGATTGTTCCACCTATTAAGTGGAATTACTTATTTTCCAGCTTTTAAAAAAAAAATCTATTTATAAAGTGATCAATTGCTTGTAACTGAACGTGTTTTATGAAATTGCATGGGATATTTGTGTTTTGAGCTTATTGTCGTAATCTTAAATTTGTATGAATTATTGTTGCTAGTGTTATCTAAATTTTTGTATACGTGTGTTTCGAGCATTTTTTTATTCTGAAAATTCCCGCTCAAATTTAACCTGAGTATTTCCCTTGAATTTTCCAAACTAAGTTAGTGTGAAACTATGTTAAAAAAAAAAAAACAACAACAACAACAAACAAACAAACAATATAATAATAATAATAATAATAATAATAATAATAATAATAATGAATATGTTAAAAGGTTGAATATTGCGAAATGTGCATAATTGTCGTACTTCATAAAATTATTTTAGTTAGCTATAAGAACTCTAAATGGTGACACTTGCGTAAGGTATTGGTAGGAACTAATCGTATGTTGGAAATAATACTTAAATAATTAGTTGAAAATCTAAATGTTTGTGTTAACTTATTCAAAAAAGAGTTTGTATGTCTAATGATGCTATGACTTGTACATCCTTGAAATATTATGTGCCTCATTTATTTTTATTGGGAAATCTGAGTTTGGAAATTTACTTTAAAATCTTTAACTAATTACATTCATGAAATTGGTTTGTGCCATAATAAGTTCCATTATGTATGTGCATCATCACTCTTTGAATTTCTAATATCACGCTTTATGAAATTTGGACAAATAGTTGTAGTTGATATCATTTTTCTCAAAATACCAGGTCGACCACTATTTTTGGTAATCTCTATTGATGTAAACTTGATGTTAGTCATTGATATGTTAAACAAAATTAGCTTCAAATGGTGTATGCTAGAATTAGATGAAATCTGATGAATAAACTGGTTTTGGCAAATAAAAACGACACTTGGTGAAATTTTGTGGCATGCAATGCATAGGAACCTTGTCTTGAAATACGTTGTATTGAAATAAAGATTTCTTATCACTTTATTATAATAAGATAACCATGCATTATATGTATCCTTGTTCCATATTGAACTTATGATGAACGCCTTCAAGTTGACATAAACCATTTGACTTGGCAATTTTGCATTTATCTGTTGCACTTATAGAAACAGAAACCATAAGGATTAGCTTCCTGGATTTTAACCCAAAGAAATGAAGTTTTAAACATGAACTTTTGGAGTATACACTTTAGTAAATTTTGAGCATCTATCTAAATTGAGAATTAGCATGTTATTATTGATACTCCTGGAACCCTACTATAAAGTGCACCACTATACAAATACTGTTGAGCTAAATTTTTGGCCAAGCTAATAGATTCTAGACATATAAAACATAAATTGGAATGTGTTAGTTATAGTAGTAATTGAAGACGAATTTTATCTTCCCATATCATCTACATCTGTTGTGCTCTTATGATAGATAATAAACATGAAATTTGGGACAGCATGTGAATTTCATAGAAACTAAATAGTACTTACAAGCTGTTAGGATTTTGTTGAAACTATTTCTCGGTTGATCTGTACGTTGATTTCTCCTCACTTCTGATAAAAATATTGAGAATATAAAATTCTCATTGTATGTCAAGAAATTGGCATAGTGTCTGCCTTAGCGAAGAAAAGATTTACCATTGCAATCAAGAATACTTATTTTTGTATAGAAACTAGTAAAACCCTAGATACCTAAGGAATTATTGAGTTCCTAATATAGCCTGAGAACTTGACTGGGAAAAAGGTTCAGATAAAATAGTCGAGCAATTGCTCAAAGATCTAGGTGTATAAATATGCATAGGGTTGTGTCCCTAGGCCTTAAGACAGTGTTACTTAGCACTGTGTAAAATGCGAATTGATATCGTGACTTTAGACTTGTATTTCTACAGTATGTTTTGCGTTCGGCAAAACATTTATTGTACCAGGTAGTAGTTGAAATACCTTAAGCCTAGGGATAATCTCCTAGGTATTAAGGCTAAAATCCCTAGTGTTGTGATGATGGATTGAGCCGAAAGGCCAATATGTATTAAGCCAAGAGGCTAGATGGTCAGGCAGTAAGGCCTGTGTAACCAAGTACGATGGGGATAGACGAGAAGGTCCTATGTCTGGATACTATACCTAGGTACAAAAATAAAATTATTATATTAGAGTGCGTGCTAAGCAAGCATGCATAGTAAATGAATAGACTAGATGTCTAAAGTTTTCTGAATTTACACGATCAAATGTCAAGGGTGAACGTGTCGGTCATCCTTATCTAAGCAGAAGTTACTTGAACCGGATCTGATTGATCAGACCTCCACTATGATCAAAAGACAACTCCTAAGCAACACGAAGCAGACAGAAGAGCTACATTGACGAAAGAAGAAGACCTCTAAGAGTTCAAAATCGACGATCATATGTTTTTAAAGCTGTTCCCAGTAACCAGTGTCAGTTGAACGCTACAGGTGCAAAGATTTAGTCCACGTTATTAAAAACCATTCGAAATCTTTGTTAAACGTGAACCAGCCTTTTACCAGATAGACATACTCCCGAACCTGAATGATCTTGATAACATTTTCCATGTTTTCCCAGTTATTCCTCGACCGTATCCTAGAATACAAAATATCTTACATTGCCACCATATGTATATAGGCACCACGAAGACATTTTCATACAAGGATGTCAAGGTACGACCTGACAATACCTTTGTAATTAAACCGGAGCAAATTTTCGGTCACCAAGAGAAACGGCTAAAACGTAAAGGTGATCCAATTGAGTGAATATCCAGAGTGTATGGTCTGAAGTCTAATTAGTGTAGTGTAAGTTTCCAGAAGTTGTGATTCAAAGTCTAGTACATAGTATAGAGCAAATTTCGAGGACGAAATTTTATTAACGGAGGAAGAGCTTGAAGGAGTCCAAGCTTTAGGTAAGCAAAGTTCTTAGTTTTGAGTTCTAAATTCATAGGTAGAAGTAGTTTTAATCTTTAAAATTCTAGAATAACTTTAGTTTCATGTTTTTATAGTTAAAAATAGCTTCATTTCAGAAATTTAGTGAAGGAAGTAGTTCTGCAAAATTTCCAGGTTAAGAACACTGTAGTAACGAAGTTCTGGTGAAAATTCGTCGGTTAGGCGATTTTTGAACGAGTCACAGAAAAATATTGTTTTCATGTTGAAAATGTCATTGAAAAATTCTGAGAAAATTCATGGTTAAAGTAGACATATAGAGATTTCCAAATATATAAATATCATGCCGAAATAAGTTCTGTACAGTGAGAAAGAAATTCTCAAAGTTTATGTTGTGAAAATGCTGGAAATTCTGGGCAGAGGATGAACACGTGAAATCTGGGAGTGATTTTTAAATTCTGGGCAAAGTATGGTATTTTTAATGGAAAATATACATCCTAAGGAGTCCGGAACAATTTACGGATCTTCGTTTTGATTTTTCTAGAATTAGTTATGAATTTCTAAAGATAGGCGAAATTCTGCCCCTAAATTCCAGCGGTTTTTCAATGAATTGTGAGAAAATAAAATAATGGTTTAATGTACCAAGGGTAGAATAGTCAATAGTGGCCAAAATATATTTTAGGATATTATTTGTAAAATAATCATATGATATTCCTATTATAGGAAGTCCGCAAACGTATACCGATCGTCGTCATACCGGAATTATCAACCCAGGTACGGACGCGTATTGTAACCTTAACTCTGATGCTTATGGTATGCCTATATGTGATAGATAGTCTGAAACTCTGTTTTGAAAATTGATCATACATATACAACTTGATACGGGTTATGGTTTTGATAATGCCGTTATGTTTTCCTAGCGCTGAGGACACGGATGTACACCGTGGCACTGGAGATAGTGCAGACTATAATAACATGCATATTGCAGTGGCTGTGTTATGTTATTATCTGAATATGAGAATATCGTATGTGATTATTATTGTTGTTTTGCCATGGATATCTGTCATACATATTTGATACATAAGCATGAGGTTAACCGTTACCTGAGGTTCAATGGTAATTGAACCTCAGCTCTTAACATAGCGTCAGGGTCTGAAGGAACCAGGACCAAGGACAAGGACAAGGAGCCAGTGCAAGGACGAAGACAGAGAAATTTTTATTTCAACGTTATTTTGTTGAACTATTTTCAGACTACTGTACCGCTGTGTAAGCAGCCAGATGCTACATCAGTAAATGTCTATCAGATACTCAAAATTTTGAAATTATTCCGATGCTCTACTCTGATCAATTATTTCAAAAACGCTTCTACTCTGGTTTAAATATTGTGAAAACAGATTTCAAAAATGAGGATGTTACAATCAACAGAACTAAACAAGCTACGCACAGGAAGGGCATCTCCAGGTATATTTTAGAGCATCATTATTGTGAAACTTTACTTTGCGTTTCTGTGATTGTTGATAATCAACTTGTACATGCATGATGATATGTTTCTACAGGAATGCTTGACCATATTATTGTAGAAATTGGAGGGGTAAAGATGCCTTTAAACCGAATTGCTGTTGTTTCAGTCATAGATCGAAAGACCTTATCTGTAAATTCATATGATCCTCAGGTACTCTCCTGAAACAGACATGCATACTTCTATCTCTATGTTAATTATTGTCTGAACCAATTCTTATTCTAGCTTTCTGTGGTTTACCTCTAGGCTCTAGCAGTCTGGATCTTGTTCAAAGTTTAATTTCTTAAATTTGTTTTCTTTATCATGGACTTCAAGGCTACAAAATTGATTGCACAATTTTATAACCAGTCCATTTACATAAGGAATATAATACATTTATATTCACTCGTAATCCACAACCATGGGAGATCAAGTTTATGTTTCTCTTGAGATATAATTGCTAAACTAGTATGACAGTTGAATCCCAATCACTTCTACAGGCACTTAAAAAATTGGAGAACGCCATTGTTTCCTCTCCGTTGGGGTTAAATCCTAAATTGGATGGTGAAAGACTGATTGCTGTTATCCCACCTTAAGTTCTGAATCGATATATTCTCACTGCTGTCTGTCAGAATGCAAATCATTTGGATATTTTGGCTAATAAGTAACTATGAAATATTTGCGCATTGTAACTTACTAATTTACTTCTCCATCTAACGATCAGATTGAATTAGTCTTTTCATTGATTTCCCTGTTGGTTGATTCTGGAGGAACACGATATGATACTCTCTCTAATTTACCCTAATCACAAATGTCAGGAACTTCTTCTACCATTGCCTTTGTTGTTTTGCTTGGTTTATAGCGTAGCCACATGTTGGGACTCTCTTCTTCATGAAACTTCTCTACTTGCTCTGATATCTCATCTACGTTGTGCAACTAATAAAGAACTTCAATTTTTTCTGCGTTATTTGCAGCCTCATCTATTCGATGTTGTGTGAAGCTTCTTTCAAGGTTGAGTTCTGTAAGTCGTTGGTTGAGCTTCTCAATGCTATGGCCATAGCAAACAAGATAAAGAAACTGCTCCCAAATTAGGTCAAGCATTATATCCCGAAGCTTGTCACCCAAACCTCAAGTAAAATCCATTTAATCTGTGATGTTAAAAACATAGTCAAAACTAAATTAATTTATTTTTGTTAATGTAGAAATATTCATAACCATGAAAACAAAAGTCTCACCTTTTTTCGCATTAAAGATGATGAAAATTTGATTTCCCTTTTTATCGTTCTTTGCTTAATCCTGCCAAAATCATAGTAAGAGTGAGATCATTTGAATGATCACCGTTGATAAACTAATATATCGTTTGCAGTCAAAGTATTTTTGTTGGTTTACACGGTAACATTCGACATTTCCGAAAAAAAGACTATACACATAATTACGGGGTAAGCAAGGACAAAATAAAATAGTAGACACCAATGTAACATTATATTTCTACCTCTAGTTGGGGCAAAAACATAATTTTTAAAAAATACCGGTACGAAAGGAAAATTTTGAAAATTATGCCCGGTTCAGGAAAAATCCCCCGAGACTTTGGAGATAGAGAATAATTGCCCAAACCATAGTTGAGGCTTAATTGAGATATAAATGAGAAATGACATCAAGAAAAATTTATAGAATTATTAGAAACTTGGTTAATTAACGGTTAAGTAGTCAGATTTAATTTTTCATAATTAAATCTGACTAAGATTTAGGTGAAAATTACCAGGATACATCAAACAATTGAGAAAAATAATATAAACTTATTTTCAGGATTAATTTGAGTTTTTAAAAATTGTTTCTTGGCCTAGAAGTCGAATGTTTAGCTTAAAGAATATTTCTTGGGAATTTCACCTAATAATAAGGTTTTTTTCTTTTTCTTTTTTGGTAAATTATGAGAAAAATAGAAAGACCAAATATGGGTTTAAGGAAAAAAAATAGGGAAAATACCACCAAAAGAACTTTAAAAATAGGAAAAACAAAAATAGTGTTCCGAATATTCATAATTCTAGAGAGATGTTAATATTTGATTTGTTCTTTTTGAAATTTAAAGGAAATTACACAAATAACCTAACATAATTTTTTTCAAAAAAAGTTAACCCCCCCTGGCCGCCGCCGCTGGCAGAGCTCTTGTCCCAGCCGTTGGAACCTCCCCTGCCGAAGCTAGAGCCCCAAAGGTCAACCGATTGCCAAAGCTCCAATGGGAATCATTATTTGGTAAAGTTGTGGGGGTAGGATTTGAACCCAACCACTTTGTTTGATGGTGGCCATTGGGCCACCAATGCATTTCAATATATATTAGGCAACAAATACATATAATTTAACATTTTATCTTTAACTCAATCCCATTCACAAGTTTTGTAAGGAATTCACCATATTTGATCAAGTTTTAACAATTTTCATTTCCTAAAAGAATTCACAATATTAGGTTATTCAAGAGCTTAGTTAAAGAATTTACGACATTTCATTAGATTCTAATTAATAACTTTCGTATATCAAGTAAAAAAATTCACACTATTAGATCATTCACAAGTTTTGTTAAAGCATTCAACACATCTTATTATCTTTTAGTACCTTTCGTTTTCATTAAAAAAAGAAAAAGAAAAAAGAAGGCACTTCACAAGTTCTGTTACAAAACTAGCCACTTTAATTAGGCTTTAACTACTTTGTTTTTCTAGAAAAACAATTCATAAGTTGTTAAAATCTAAAGAAATGTGGCGAATTCCTTAAAAAGACTTATAAATGACCTTATAGTGCAAATGTTTTTCATGGGAAAACGATTCTTGTTAAAATATAAGTGAATTCCTTAACAAAACCTATGAATGACCTGATAGTGTAAATTTTTTTCTTGGAAAATAAAAGTTGCTAAACCTAATCAAATTTCATGAATTCCTTAACAAACATTGTGAATGAACTAATAGTGAGAATTTTTTACTTAGTAAATAAAAGTTGTTAAAATCTCATAAAATTTGATGAAATCCTTAATAAAACTTTTGAATGACCTGATAATGTGAATTTTTTACTTGGTAAATAAAAGTTGTTAAAATTTGATGAAATTTTATTAATTTCTTAGCAAAACTTGTGAATAACCTAATAGTATGAATTTTTTATGGGAAAACAAAAGTTGTGAAAACATAATAAAATGTTTTAAATTCCTTAACAAAACTTGTGAATGACTTGATAGAGTGAATTTTTTACTTGGTAAACGAAAGTTGTTAAAACCTAATGAAATATTGTGAATTTTTAACAAAACTTTTGAATGACTTGATAGTGTGAGTTTTTTATGAAAAAAATAAACAAAAATTGTTAAAACCTAATCAAATGTGGTGAATTCCTAAACAAAATTTGTGAATGAACTTGAGTCAAAGATAAAGTGTTAAATTATATATATTTGCTTGCATAATTTATATTGAAATGCATTGGTGGCCCCAAAGGCCACCATTGTTTTTGGCAAACAAAGTGGTAGGAGTTCAAATCCTATCGCCACTACTTACCAAATAATTATTCTCACTAGAGCTCCAGCAGTCGGTCAGCCATCGGAGCTTTGGCACCAACACAAGAGGTCGCTAGTGCCAATGGGAGGTAAACTTTTTTTTTTTTGGAAAAAAGATATGTAATATCATTTGTGTCGTTTCCTTTAAATTTCAAAAAGGACAAATCAAGTACTAATATCTCTATAATATTATGAATATTTGTTATTTCCTAATTTTAAAGTTCTTTTTATGGGATTTTCTAAAAAGAAATAGGGAACTACTTCATAATGAATTTAATTAAAAATTTTATTTGTGTACATCTTGGCCTTGGCTATGCACAGAATGGCTTATGTGAAGCAATGTTATTTGATGACTATTATTATTCTTTTAATTTAGCATCTTAAATTGTTTAATGATGAATCTTATTGATTTCCATTGACCCCAGAAATAAAAAGGGGGGGGGGGGGTAAAAACACCATATGGGCCCATCTTAAAGGGCAAAAGAAGGAAGTTGGGGATCGAAGGTTTCTATTCTATCATATTATATGTCAAAGTTTGCATATATATTTTGTGTTACTACTTTGTGTTGAAATATAAGTCACTTCCATCAATTCTTGCATACCAATGAATGCATTAAATTGATAAAATTTTCTTCATTTGTCTTTATTAAATTTGTTGTCTCTCTCTACTTTACAAATAATTATTACATATCACTCTCATATTTCTCTCTTTTCAATAGAAATTGAATTGAAGTAAAATTGACAAAACATCTTAATCTTATAAGTGGCTTATATTTTGAATCAAACTTTTTCCTCTACAAGTGAATTATATGTAGACTTGGCATGAGGAATTAACCAAGGTGACATTATGTCTTGTAAGATAAGTTGTAAAGAGGTTAAAGATTCAAGGGATGGTAATGGTTTGCTGAATAACCAAAATAATAATAATAATAATAAATCAAATAAATGGTAAACCCAAAATTCATTGTCTTGGGATTCTTAATGATTCAAGGGATGGTAATGGTTTGTGGTGGTTATAAACTTTTCTCTATTGCTCAAATATATATATATACACACAATAGGGTTCATCTTTAGTTTCTTCTTCTTTTTTTTGTTTTTTTTTTCTCTTTGCTTTATTTGAAAGAGTAAAGTATGCTTTTAATTTAGTCTTTTAAATTTTTCATGATGCATATTTTTGGTCCTTTAACTTTATAAAGTATATTTTTGGTCTTATGTTTTTAACACCATTAATGTTGTTAATAGAAAATATTGGTGCAACACATTCAAATGATGATAATTGTGTAGCTAACAAAGCATATGTTTCAATTTACACATTTTATATAATAGAGGTTTTGGTATTGATTGATTTGTGAGATTTTTAGTTGTTTTTCAATTTACACATTTCATATTTAAAATGAAGGGCATTTAACTACACAGTCATTATTTGAGTTAGTTGCATCAGCGTTTTCTGTTAAAATAAGATATGTGAGTAAAGGGAAACAAGAAAGAAGATGATCAAGCTTGGAGAAAATGAAAGCACAGGGAATAACTCTTTCCCCCCCCCCCCCCCCCCCTTTTTTTTTTCTTGTTAACGAAATATAAAAAGCCAGCACTGTAAAGTTAGAAATGATCACAACAAAGGATAAGTGATGGCAGCAAGAAATGCAAGTGAAGCAAATTTAGGATGTTTTTTTTTAAAAAAAATATGAATCAGAGAAAGGAAAACAGAAATTACAAAATAGAAAGGAAATTGCACAAACAATATAACAAGTTGAGAAATGAAGGAATAGAGAAGAAGTAAGGAATGCTGTGAAATTGTGAAAAAGACAGCAAGAAGAAACGAATTATGGTAGAAATTAACGAAAGTGCAAAGAAAAGAATTAAGTTCAGATTTTTTTCCCCAGAAAATAAGAGACAAAACAAAACAAAAATTAGGAAATACAAATAACACATGAAATTTCTGGGAAAATGTTAATGAAAAAGCTGGGAAATGAGGGAAATAGAGAAGGAGAAAGTAGTTATAGTAATGTGAAAATATATATGAAAGAAGAAGCGGATTTGAAGCTTTGGTAGGAGTAGAACGCAAAGTCTCTTGTGCATGGAGGAGTGTACGATGTAGTGTGTGTGTGTATATGGCAATGAAGTATATGAGACTCACAACAAAATGAATATTAATATATCTCAGACGGAAATTTTATTATTGGACTTTATGTGAATTTCCAGCATTATATTTTTTTCAATTCATTTCCTCCTCTTCTCTTGCCAAAGGTAGAGCTGTCTATCAGGGCCGGCCCGTGAAGGGCCAGGGCCTAACAGGGCTAGCCCTCCAGGGCTCAAAGTAAGAAAAACACCTGTTTTTCAAAGCCCGGCCCGAGAGTACCAAGGCTAGGGCCAGCCCGCAGGGCCGAGAAATTACTATTCCAAATTTTAATTATTTTTCCTTCATTTTTTTAAAAGAAATATAATTAGTAAATTACAACATAAATCATCTAACAAATAAACACAGTCACTAATTCATAATAAAAAGCAAACTATGTTCACAAATAACTCATAAAACATAAAAAACGTACTATTAATTACTAAGCGACATTAGTACAATAACTATTATTGTCGTCAGCTTCGCCACTATCATCAATTTCAAGCCACATTTGATTGTTGATCCTTTATTATTGTCTATAACAAATAAAAAAATATATATAAATTATTAAAAGATCCAACTTCAACAAGTGTTTAACTTTAAAAAATAAGGAATAAAAAATTTGAAGGGCCTAATGGGCCGGCCCGTGTAAGTCTTTGGCCCGTCAGGGCCAGCCCTCCAAGGCCAAACATCATCTCTCTCCTCCAATTTCCAAGCCTGGCCCTTAAAGGATCAGGGCTTAAACGAGCCGGCCCGATGGGCCTGGCCCGTTTTAACGGCTCTAGCCCAGAGGTGCTCTCTCTGTCATATTTCAGATTTAAAAATCCCTCCCCCTCTCTGTCTCTCTTTCTCTTCATCTGTTGTTGTGGCATAATATATAATATCATCCAATTTTACATCTTATTATTAGTTACTACGAATACGAAGGAAGCTTGAATGTCTACTCTTGCGAGCTCTCTCTCACATGGATTCTCACATGTACGTACATTTAAAGATTGAAGCCACCTTCAACTCACCGACCCCCACAGAAAAAAGAATTATACTCCACAGATTTAACACAGGGATTGATTCTCCAGGGAAATACATTCTTAGCCTTCTAAATTTACATTACATCAAAATTAAGCCCTTGGTGCCTACTGTCTACGAAATAAATAATAGTTTTTTAAAAAAGAAATTTATATATCTGAATTAAACAACTCAAAATGTTGGTTAAAATTGGTTAAAGACAATAAATACATAAAAAAAATATAATTTTTCCCCCCTAAAACACCCTTATTTATGGGGAGGGTGTGTGAAAGATACCAACTTAGATGCTTCCAACACCCAAGGTATTTTGTGGTGCACAAAATGGAAGACGAGTGATAAAAGAGTTAACTCAGAATAATTTAAAGGCAAAATTACACTAAAAAAATTACTTTAGCATGTTAAATGCTATTAAGAAAATATTTTAGGATCAGCAAGCTGTTAGTTGATATGATAAACGGTCTCCATAAAGAGGAGAACATAAGTTCAAATTCTGGGAAGAGTACTTATTGGGAAAGGATGTTGGATTTATCTTCATTCAACGGACTTTTTAGCGATAAACAATTATGTTAAAATTGCTCTTGAAAAAAAAATTAATTTAGGGGCAAAATTGCTCTCACTGTAAGGATCTTATTAGTGAGCAATTTGTATGCATCTATGTCTCTTTGTGCTTGAAGGCATGTATTGGCTTAGTCCCCAGATCCAGTTCACCTAAATTTATATTAAAAAAAAAAAAAGCAAAGTAAATTTGAAAATGACCCCAACAAAGATTAAGTCTCTGTACAATTAGAAAGAAAAAGGTACTTCCTCCTATCTCTAATTACATGGTGCCCTTCTACAAGTATTTTTTTATTCATAATATAAGTCACTTAGAGAGTTATCTATGTAAGTGCTCTTTGTACTTGAAAGTATGTATTGACCCCCGTGTTAGGTTCCAAGATCCAATTCACTTAAATATTTATTTATAAAAAATAGCAAAATAAAAGTGAAAATGATCCCAACATATAATAAGTATCCGTACAATTAAAAAGAAAAAGGTATTTCCTCGTATCTCTATTATTAGGTGCCCTTCTACAAGTTTCTTCCCCTACATAATATAAGCCACTTAGAGGGTTATTAGTGTATATTTACTAATTTTACACAGATAATTAATACATAAATGTGATTCTTCATATTTTGCTCTCTCCTTTAAAATTAACCTCATAAATAAGAGTAGAGTTGAAAAATTTTACCAATTTAAAATAAATTTAATAAGTTAACTGTCATTTATTAATTCCTGTAAATTGGCTGAATATGTCTTCCAATAAAAACACGAGGTAATAGTTTTAAGTAAATTCATCTTTTCAAGATTCATTTTCAGTGCTCCTCATGGCATTGAGTTTTTTGGGCCTTTGGCTCGGTTTGTGAGTGGGCCCGCACAAGTGGAGACTTGTCAATCAAATCCGGACCATCAAGCCACTCTCTCCCTCTACCAACGGCTCCAATTAAGTCATATGTGTATCGCCTGGCATGCACACATCATCAAGTCGCTGTCCAGTATCTTTTGGCTCGGCGACTAACGGTAGGGACTGAAGTCACTGAACAATAGCCTGCTGTGTATCTCTTCCCTAGGTGACCCATCCAGACCCGACCCATGATCAGCTAATGTGCATCTCGGGTTCCGCCGTGTAACAGGTGTTGACGCCTGGAGATTTCTTTCAACCGGAGTGGAGCTCCAGCAAAAATGTTGAGATTGGGAGTTCATATCAGCGAATCGAGCTTCCAGCCACCCCTCCCTGCATACCTCCAGTATATCTTCAAATGTGCGCAAGCGTAAGGTAGGTGTACTCATCCAACTTCCAAACCCACAGTCGTCCCCGTCGCTGCTAAGAGGGTTAAAGTCTTTGCAACCTCTGCTTTCATGTCTAATACAACCGCACCGATAGCAAAAATTTTGCAAACGTTTCGTATTTCACAGTGACCAAGACTGGATCTTTGTTCTCCCTCGGAACCTAGAATCCTGTGGTCAAGGGGGCGTTCAGTGGGATGAGACACCTTACTCTCACAAAGCTTTGGACCAATTTACCATCCACGGTCCACCATTGGCCTCTCATACATGACTGTTTTCCCCACAGCATCATCGAGAATCTTAGCATTTGAACCATCGCGGAAGTCTGTGAAACTGCAGCCAAAAAGGAACATAGCTAAAATCGACATCTTTAAGAACCATGAAATCCTCCCAATTCTGGAGATTCAACAGATGCCCTTGTATGGACCATGGCCTTCCCTTAAGGATTCGAGCGTAATCAACATTGTTGCTAAAGCGGAAAAGAAAATGAGCTAACTTTGATCAAGGTCATGTACTTTCAGTTCATTTTCCAAATGCCATCCTTTCTTGATCATGGCCATAACCGTAGGCACGTTCAGGTTTTTCCCTTGCCAACTAAAGTCCCGCCTTTAATCTCTAACTTCCGTCCCAGGTTCAACCGTTCAGATACAAAACTAAAGCACACAGCCAAACCCCACACCTACACCCGAAAAATAGAGGCACCTGGCTAGTTGAAATGAAAGCGAACAAAAAGCAGAGACAGTCAAAAAACAAAGCCACCCGAAAACAGAGTAAGACGAAGTAGAAAGAAAGAGCCGAAAGGTGATCTACGTCACTTTGTGTGATGGCCGGAAAGGCTCACTAAGGGAGGTTTTAATTTCAGATTGCTACAACATCAAGTTTATATGCTTTTGAGTTTTGACGCACTACTTACCATATAGATTAGAGAGTAGAGACCCAACTTTTGTTATATGTTTGTTAGTTAATTAATGTAGAAAGGTGAGTACTGCAATAAAACCCAGAAAAATGAAAAAGAAAAGTAGTAATGAATAAAAACAGAGGTCAATCCCTTCAATTATGATATTGATTGCGGAGGGAAGAGATATGAAATCCTCACCCCTTAGAAACCTTCAACTCTTCCATAAGATCCTCTCATGAGCATGATCAGATGAGGGGAGGAGAGGGAATATTTTATGTAAAGGTTGCACAGACACCTTTCATTAAATTCTACTTTAACCTCTTGTCCACAAATTCCCTTATATCTGTTTGGTGCGAGATGTAACATCCCAATTTTCTAAAGCGTTTTTGAAATAATTGATCAGAGTAGAACATCGGAATAATTTCAAAAGTGTGAGTATCTGATAAACATTTACTGATGTAGTATCTGGTAGCTTACACAGCGGTACAGTAGTTTGAAAATAGTACAACAAGATAACGCTGGAATAAAAATTTCTCTGTCTTCGTCCTTGCGCTGGCTCCTTATCCTTGTCCTTGGTCCTGGTTCCTCCGGACCCTGACGCTATGTTAAGAGCTGAGGTTCAATTACCATTGAACCTCAGGTAACGGTTAACCTCATGCTTATGTATCAAATATGTATGACAGATATCCATGACAAAACAGTAATAATCACATACAATATTCTCATATTCAGATAATAACATAACACAGCCACTGCAATATGCATGTTATTATAGTCTGCACTATCTCCAGTGCCACGATGGCCTATCGTGTCCTCAGCGCTAGGAAAATATAACGGCATTATCAAAATCATAACCCGTATCAGGTTGTATGTGTATGATCAATTTTCAAAACAGAGTTTCAGACTATCTATCACATATAAGCATACAATAAGCATCAGAGTTAGTGTTACAGTACACGTCCGTACCTGAGTCGATAGTCTCGGTACGTAATTGATCGGTTTGCATTCTTTCGGACAGCCTATCAGAGCAATATCATCCTATTAATTTAAAGATAATATCCTAAAAGATATTTTTGGCCACTACTGACTATTTTACCCTTGGTACACTAGTTTATCATTTTATTTCCTCAAAATTCGTTGAAAGACGCTGGAGTATATTCAGCAGAATTTCGCCTAACTTCAAAAAATCATAACTAATTATAGAAAAATCGAAACGAAGATCCGTAAAATGTTCCGGACTCCTTAGGATGTCTATTTTCCAGAAAAAATATCAGACTTTGCCCAGATTTCAAAAATAACTCCCAGATTTCACGTGTTCATCCTCTGCCCAGAATTTCGCCCAGAAGAATAGCCTAATCTTCAAAAATTCATATCTCCTTGTCCAGAGATCAAAACATTACATATTTTATATATTTGGAAATCCCTACATGTCTACTTTATTCTGGAAAATTTCGTGATTTTTAAAGATCATTTGATACAGAAAATAATGCCCCCGATCCAGTTGACTCCCAAAATCCAGCAATTCTAGACTTCTTTCATCTTACTCTAACTTGTTCCCTTAATCCTAAAAGTCACTCCCCAACATGTTTCCACCTTGTCAGGCATCTTTTTGATGCAATAAGGCTTGAAAACAAGTATGAGAAATTACTTTACCTATATACTAGATTAAACTAACATCTACATTAAAACTACTAAGAACAACTAAAAACTAAAAACCATAAAACTAAGAACAAGCTTACCTTTTGAAGCTTCTTGCTCTTTTTCCTCCCTCTTGCTCCTCTTAGAAATCAACTATTGAAGTTTGATTTGGTGTGAAGAATGAGGGTGGACAAGGCTTCTATTTATAGGCAAAGGGTGTGGCAATTTTTGTAATTAATTGAAACTTTCTCTTATCAATTTTTGACCATTGGATTAAAGCTAAATTTCAAACACTCATCCTCACCCTTGGTCCCTCCTAACCGTGCTACTCCCTCCCTCTTCCTCTTCACTATTTTTTCCTTGGTCCCCAGGACTTTAGGCTTACACATGAAGCTTCCATTTGGTCCAACTTCTTGGAGAAGTTGTTGACTATATTTGGCACATGTGTTTGAACAATCCTTGGCCTCCAATTTTCCCAAAAATCCGTCCCTCATCAGCTCCCCCCCCCCCCCCTTTTTTTTATTGATTGCTTGGGATTTATTTACCTAGCTCATAGTTTGGGCCACCAAAAATTGGTCCATTATGATTATTTGTGACAAAAAACCCTAAATTAAATCCCTCTTGTTTACTATTGGGTTTAGCTTAATTAAGTTTAATTTGTAATGATTTTATTGATTACCAACTTAATTATGATCCTACTAAATCCATTTGTTTCAATCATTGATCCCTTGTTAAGCTTTAATATAGAATTTAGCTGAAAATACTTCTAATTGTTGCTAATGTTTGCCATTAGATTAATTATGAATGTCAATTCAATTAAGATCAATTTTTGATGCCATATAATGATTTTTAGTCTCCTCTAATTATTTTAAGCCTCTTTATATACTCTTACGGCTTATTTTTGAAAATATAAGAATTACATGTTAATATCTTTGTAAATATAGGTTTAATTGTTCTTTCTTTGTTGGAATTTCCCCATAGTTGTTTTAGGTATTTTCATGATGTTTTATACTATTTTAGGAACTCCAATTTTAATTATAGTCCTTAGAAATTCATTTAAATAACTCTTAATTAGCCATTGACTTTTAATTGGAATTATACATCTTTAATTATGCCTATTTTAATTTAGTTAAATTTAATGTCTTCATTGTTGTAATTTCAATGGCTCATTAATTGTTATTAATCGCCCCTTAATCGGGCTCAGTGTGATGATAGCTCTTTAGGGCTTTCTATGAATCAATTATGATTTTATGCAATAGTGTGTTATTTAAGTAAATTTAACCTCTTAATAAGTTAATGATGTTTAATCAATTCCTTGATTATTTATAAAGATTTGGCACAATTATTTAATTTAATGAATACCTAACTATTTATTATTTTTCTCCTATCTTGTTTAAGTATTCTCCATAGTAACTTATTGCTCCTTTTAATTCCATGTGAACCATAATTTAATTTGGTAATTATTTGCATTTTATGATATTTTATGGTTCCTAAGAGAATTCAATAATTGATTGCAAAAATTAATGTAATTAATTTAATTAATGTACAATTATTTGTCCAATCTATTTCTGACGTTTTCCTCTAATTTGTTTGGCATTTCAATAACATTTTATGCCCTTTTAGAATTTAAATATGAACTATGCTTCAATATGAAAATTATAGGGTATTTTGTGATCCCTAAATGAACTTAGAATATTTGAGTCTTTTTGGTTTATTTAACTCTAGGAGAAAATTCTCTAATTTACACTAGATAAACAATAATATCTTTGAGACCACATATTCACCTATTTTAATAGGTATCATTTAGTGGTTATGCTAAATAGGATTTTTAGAGTATTACACGAGAGAATATGAGGGGAGGCGGGGGAAAATTTTAATAATTTGAATTTCAATAAATCAAAAAAAAGTATAATGATAAAATTTTAATAAAGGGAAGACATAAGATAAAAAATAATAATAATAATAATAATAATTAAATTAAAGCTTTTCACGTGGCTTCTCTAATAACTTTCTTAAATCAATTGAAGATGAATTTTGAACTTGGTTTAGGTTGGGTTGATTGGGGGTGGCTGAAAGAAGGGAGGGTCCCTGTGGTGGTCATAGGAGAGAGTACTGATGGAGGAGTTGTTGGTATGTTACAGAGAAGCCCAAGATAATAAGGAACAAGCTCTTTTTTCTTTCTTTTTTCGAACAAGTTATTAGTGTGCAGTAGGATTAAAATTAAATTACGTATTATTTTTTTTTAATTTATCAGGATTTATATGAGGGAAAATTACACACAAGTCCCAAAGAACAAAGATATTTACATTTAGATTCTTTGAATTCATAAAATCACATAGAAGTCCCTAGGGACTTCTGCGTAATTATTTGTGGAAGTAAAATTATTTTTTTGCCTAAAGGAGAAATAGCCTCTGGACCTCATAATTAAAAAATCCAGATTTTTAAAACTTTCTTGAATGTGGTTTAGTAGGTGATTTGCTAGATGGAGCATCATCATCAGGATCTGTTCAGGTTTTGACACCTAGCAGTCAAGTTAACACTCTTCAGTTTTCTGAGCTACCTCATAGTATGAGCTTCATACTATGCAAGTTGACGCTGTGGCTGGATCAGATGGCGCAGAACATGGAGAAACAGCTCAAGAAGAGCAAAAATTTGTAGATCCATTGGATAAATTTCTCCCACCACCACCCAAAGTTAAATGCTCCGAAGACCTACTAGTGAGTTCCATGTTGCAATCATCAACAAATTACTCTCAATAAATGTTAGAGATATGCTAATTTATTGAATTGAATTGGCGTGGTACCCCCCCCCCCCCCCCCAAAAAAAAAAAGAAAAAAAAAAGAAAAGAAAAAACAGCTTTTTGGGTGCTTGCATGGTTTGATGTCTTTTTCCCTTTTCTCTGTGCCGCACTAGAGCTCTGCATTTAATTTGCTAGGACTCTCTAAATTCTTAAGCTTTTCTTCCTTAACTTCTTATTCCGTTATTTTCATATTTTTTTTGGACTGATGTTATTTTCATATTATATTTATTGAATATAGTTAAATCAATTTGGCAATGCTTTAGAATATGTGTAACGTAATATTGTACTCTAATCTCTTCTGCTTTCCAGTCCTGTTTAGTGATTGTACATTGTATAGCTACACAGACATAAATAATACTAAGGTACAGTAGGAACACTTGAATATAATGATTGGAGTTTAGAATTTTGGCATTGAAAATTTTAAGAAAAGATTTAGTGTGGGAATCTATCTACTCAAAATGAATTTTAAGTGTAGAAGTGTGGAAATCACTTAACCTGTGGGGTGTTTTTCAATGAATTCAGCAACTGCTCATTCTGTGATTAAAAACCATCAAGTTATCAAAAAGGTGATAATTTGCCAAAACTTCTCTGTATCATGTTTTTTGGCCACTAAAACTTCTGTTTCATTGAATGTTCCTTAAATTATTGTGCTTTCTTACCCTTCTTGACATTCTATACAGTGGAAGTTGAATGATCACCACTTTATTCATGAAAGCTTAGCACTTTTAAGTAATAATAAAAAAATAATTGCCCTCAATTTTTGAGAAAGTAGAAAATTATATAAAATTTGTTTAGCCTTTTCATATTTGTTGATCTTTCATGACATATTGCTTTGATTTTATCATTGCAGAGGAAGATAAATAAATTTCTTAGGTATAAGAAGGCTGGAAAAAGTTTTAATGCAGAAGTTTGGAATAGGATGATGAACTATCGGAACCCTGACTTCCTGTTGCATGTTGTGAGGTATCAGGACATTGACCAAATAGGATCTTGTTTCGATAATGATGTATTCGACCCTCATGGATATGACCCAAGTGACTACTATGACAAAATAGGTCCTTAACTGTTTCTTCTCTGTATCTACCTTGTTGACTATTTCTGTTGATTTATTTTATTGATATTACTTCTTTTGCATGTCCCCTAACTATCACGAGCAGAGGCAGATATGAGGCATGATCAGTGTTGTTAAGACGTAGGGTTTACGTAGAAACGGTAAGGGTGAGCAAAAACGTAAAATCGTAAACGAAATGTAAGAGTTTACTGCATACTACAAAAAAAAAAATCCAACATATATAAAACCAAAACACACAAATACATTAAAGTCATCACAAATTTAAGTCCAAACACTCAAGGAAATAATTAAGTTCAAACTCAGTCATTATAATACATATTAAAATCAAAACACCAAGACAATAAAATTATAAAAGAGATCAACACGTTTCTACGTTTTGACATTACATTTTTACCAAGTTGACATGGCGTGTCAATCATTTCTACTCCAATTCCGTTCCTACCTCCGTTTTAACTCGATTTTCAGCCAAAAAACGTAGAAATGTCATTTGACATTTCGTTTTTACAACACTGGGCATGATAGCGACAAGAAAGAGCTAGAGAAGAAGAAAGCACAGAAAGTTGAATTTGCCTTTGGGGAGCACAACCAAGAATTGTAACTGGTTTTTCAAGGATCAATGTACCTGTCGCAGGTTATAGAGCAACCTAGTTTACCTATGGTATGACAAAGGTCATTCTTACTACTCATTTTCCATTTTATGTTGATTTTTTCCATTCTCTCTTCAGGTTCTTTTGTGTCTTCGGGTGGTTTGCATTTGATGCCTCCTGCTGTTAAGGTCACCAATCGTGATGGTAGACAGAACAAAAAATTTAAGTGGGACAAGGTATTCATTTAAACAAATCCACCAACATTTGCAACTTGCTTGAAACAGTTATTTGTGCTCACAAGATTTTAGTCAATAATCTTGTTTAGGTGGATGGTGATCAGGAAAATCCTCTGCCTTTTGTGGGGCAGGATTTTGGATCTACTGGTGGGGTTCATGCTGCAATATTATCTGCTGCTAATGCTGGTAGTGGATACATGCTTTTTGCGTAAGATTATGAACAACTTTGAGCTTCTTTATGTTTTTCTTTTTTTGCTTCTATATTTTTGTTTCACATGTAGATATGTTATTTGTTTCTCATGTTGCCCATTTGAGCAAAACTGTTAAGGGACAACTAGACCCTTTAAGCTTTGTTTTACTTATGGAGGATTTTGAATAAACATATTGACCACAGATCCTTTACTTGCATGTTTTCTTACAGTAATTGCTTTAACATTTTGTTTAAAGGGTTATTTTTTTTATGTGTAGTAGTTTAGATATGTTAAGTGATTTACTAACTGCTAAATTGTTACTTTTATTCTGTTGGTTGTTTTGGCTTTTACTAAGGTTATGTTGCTTTGAGTGATTTGTTTTGGTGATGCCTTAACTAATGCATTTCATGATTATATACTTGGTATTGGTTGATAAATGAATTATCATCTTGGTTGTTATTTTTTACCATGTTCTTTTTTTCTTATACATTGATATACATTTTATTTCAAGTGTCAGACACCTTTTGATGAAACATTGTCAATTGAGAGCTTCACTAAAATCATTAAAGCTGTGGAAACTAGCGCTGGTTTCAGAATAAAACCACTGAATTTAATGTGGTCCTTATCAGTTGGTGACCATTATTGATCTGTTATTCTCTACAGCGTGTGAGGACGTCAGACTAGGGTAGTTCTTATTTTTTAAACCTGATAATTTGATCAGGTTTTGATTCCTCTGGTTGTGTTTGTGATTGAGAGTAGCAAAAATCTAATTTTGCATTGACATAACCCTCAAAACGAGATACGTTTGACACTAATGACCATTGTTGTAATGTTGGACAGACAACAAAAACGACAAGAGGCAGAGGAGAAAAGATCAACTGAAAGGAAGGAAAGAAGGTCATGGGGTACACTTATTTTGGTCCGTTAAACTAACACCTCTGACCATTTTTATTTCATTTTTTGGTGAAATACCTCTGACCATTTTTAAGTCCTACATATTGTTGTCTACAATAATAAAATGTTTGTCTATTCAGTAACTTTTGCAAAGTCACTATTCTATATATCATAAAAAGTGCTCCCTCCGGTCCTAATTACAGGGCATATTTGCCTAATTTTGGAAAAATTAGGAATATTAGTTAAATTAGTTAATTATAATTTTTTTCCTTAAATGCCCTTTTTTAAAACTGTTTCTGTGCTCCCCACCCCAGCATCCCCCCCAATGTAGCATCCCTGTTCAGTGCCTTGTTTTGCTCCACTCTAGTCTCCCAATTTGTAAAACGCCCAACCATTATGAAAACAATACGGGTATTTTGGGAAGTAATTGACAAAAATTAGAACTTTGTCCTATAATTAATACTAAGATCAACTCTCAAATGTTGTCCTATAACCGGAAAGAGTATAAAGAAATAGTGTCCAAACTGTGATTGTCAATGCAGGATTTCAATCAAGTAAATGGTTGGTTTCGTGTTGATTAAGCATTTTTGAGAGCACACAGAATCAGGACTTCAACTACATCGGCATTACACTTGCAAAATGCTCCACTGATTCACTTTGTAATGGTCTTTGTATAGTGATGTAAAGTTTATAATTGATGGGTTGACGGTAGAATGTCCAAATATCAATATTTCTTTTGAATCTTTATCTCATGCTAAATTTTGTAGATGATAAGAATATTTAAAAAGTGGAAAAGAAGAATGTCACCACGTGAAATGCACCTCTTCAAAAGTAAATTGATGTTGGATGGTGGTGTTAAGATTGGTCATCCAAATATCTTTGAGGTTTATATTGATCCCCTTGAATGTTTTGAAGCTGCAGGGTATGAATGGCTCCTAGATAGAACAGTGTGAGTCGAGGACATTGTTATAATTACATGTTCCAACAAGCAACTTTAGTTTTAAGTGGTAGGAAAGCATAGACAGATGTAGCAAAAAAATACAGATTATTATTTTTTTTTTGATAGAAGATACAGATTATTTAATAAAAGAGAAATTGGAGTATAGTAGGCAAAAAGATGCAGATTTCTTTTATGCTTCGTCCTTCCATATGTGTTAATGTCATAGTAACCAAGGGAGTGCCTAGACAAAAAGAAAAATGATGTTTATGTTTTTTTGTTGGATTAAGAAAGCTCTCTGTTGCCAGTTACTTTTAGGTAAGAACTTATCTCTAATCAAGATGTCTTGTACTTAAGTCTTGATTAACTACACATTTTAAGTTATAGACATGAACCTTACATTTCATTTCACTTGTTCTTCTAGTTCTATACCTTTACGTATCACAAAAATGAATCTTGTTTTATACATTTATCAGGACTCCATAACATAATTAAGCGGACAACACAATTGTAATGTGAAAACTTCACAGTCATACCACATCAATATCTGAATCTTCCATACATTAAAGTCATAATACACAATAAAACAAATCACACATTAAGGGAAGAGTTTTGATTGCCCCCTAAATTTATTGGTAGGAATAGTGTTCGTGATGAAAATAGAGTTGCATTTATTAAATAATTGAACATATATATGATACTAAAGCATATAATTTGATATTCAATAGAAGCATCATCGCACAAACATCTATCAACATTCTTCATCAAGAATCAGCATCATCTTCAACACCTGCATTAATCAAGAAAGTAAAAGAAAAGGACTATTAAGATCATGTTTACATTATAATCCATGTTGTAAGATGTAGTAGCATAAAAAAAAATTTCAGTCTTTTATTTTTTTTTTAGAAAAAAACTTATTTGAACACGTGTTTTTATTAGGGAAAAAGACAAGAAAATGTCACCTGAATTTCAAAATCTCAAATCAATGATTTCCTACTAAAATGAGTTATCAATTGCGATAATCTTGTATGTATAATAAGAATGATTTGGAATTTTGAAGTTCAAGTAGTATTTTCTTATTTTTTTCCCTTTTATTATGTGTTCTGAAAAAAAAAAAAGGTTCAATTTTGGAAACCAAAGGCTATAACATCTTTTTTATGTTTTGTTACTTTTTATCCTATAAAATTAGAGAAGAGGCTGTTAACATTGTATTTTCTTTAATAGCAATGTTGCCAGTAAAATAAACTATGTTTTCACCTTTCACCTCACCATTTAAAATATGATTTTAAAATTAATCAAGCAAACATAGTTGTTTATTTTTTATTTTTTTTTCAACCCTGTTTTATAAATTATTTTATTGAACTGTTTTAGGGATATGTAAACACAAAATGGAATCAAAACCATAATTTCTCTGTTTCATTTGGCACAACCCCCATAGTTTCTCAGTTTAATTTTTTGTTTTTCAAACTTGTTTTAAATACTTTGTCTTTATGATTATACTCTGTCAATATATATTTGAGTGAAAAAATTTGTTTAAATGGTTGGACAAATCAGATAAGACCCCATCATCTATGGCTGTCAAACCTCACAAAACAAGACAACAAAATAGTAGGGAATTCAAAATGTAGTCATGATGAAATTAAAATTCAAGATCGCAGTCAAAAGCCGGAGAAGAATTTGGAGTGGAAAACTGTGTTTAAGGCCGCAGTCAAGTCCTATGGCTGTAGTCATGGACAAATTCATGGCTTGTATATTTTATCTTTGTGCAGAAAGAAAGAAATAAAGAAAACATTTTCACTTTTTTCAACCAACGCAACCAATACAATGGAAAGAATGTGCAGAAGGAAAGAAAGAAGAGTTCACATAGATGAAAAATTTTAAATAAAAAAAGACAATTTTCCTCTGTTTCATCCCTTTATAATTATCAATATTACAGTAACTACAACTGGAAAAGAATATTTGAAATAAATTTCAACAATCAACTCTATTCTTGACTGATAGGACAACACAAACAAACATGACAAAAAGATCATTTAAGAAAAGAGAAATTATCGCATAGAGGGGGGAAAACAGAATGAAGCTTCTTTTATGCTTTGTCCCTTCACACATGAAGTTTCATTGATACCACAGTAACTACTACTAGGGGGGGGGGGGGGGGGGAGATAATAAGTAGAAAGATACAAACAGTTCAAGAAAAGAGAAAGCTACTCTTGAGCAAAAGAAATCATGAAACTAACAAACCTGAAGATGATATCATGGACGATGAAGTTATCCTTCTATATATTAATGCTATCCTGCAAAACCAAATCATAATATAGTTTGCCTCAAAAAATGTAATTTTGAAGGGGGAAAAAGACGACATTGGCATAAGCACGATATTATTATCAGTTTTTTATTTCTTTCATCATTAACTATACATTTTTCGAAACATTATTTGTTAGTGTGGAAATATCATACCTTTGCTAAGGATAGCCCTTCCATTGTTTTGTTAAGGTCTCCTTCATCCTTCCATTTCATGTCATGCTCTTCTATTTTCACTTTAGACAACTTTGGTGTTTTCAACACTCCTGGACATAACTTCTTCATTTCAGGGCATCCACTTATTTTTATCTTTTCTAATTCTGGGAATTCAAAGGTGTGGCTTTGTGGAGAAAACATCTTCAAGCTTGGCATATCAGTAAGTTTGATCTCCTCCAATTGGTTGAATGTGATTCCAACTTGTACATCTTCATTGGTGTCATTCATTACAATTTCCTCCATCCTTTTGCAATCATTTATCTCCAACCTTACAAGACTCACTAAGCTTTTGGCAGTTGAAGTTGTCGCTAAATGAATGAGCTGGTGACATCGAGATACGAACAGACTACACAAATTTTGAAATGAAGCAGAGGATGGTGCCAACTTGACCAAGCTACAACAACTTTTGACTTGGAGGTATGATAGATTTTGATGAATAGGTGGTAGCTGAGAATCATCCTTCCATATACTCTTGAGCTTATCCATATAGGCAATGCGTAATGACATTAATGGTGAGATTTTCCCCATAAAATCAATAATCTGGTCCTGTGATGGGAATATCTCCTCAAAGGAACAATGCTCCACTTCAAGCCAATGCAACTTGGGGAATTTTTCAAAGGAGCTATAGGGAAAGGTCACCCCTTCATCCGTGAAGCTTTCCACATAAAGACTTTCCACATTAGGAAAGACATCCACTATCCTTGTGATATTCTTCGCATTTATCACCATGCTCCTGGTTGTGGGAAGTACCTATAGATGGATAATTAATAAGTAAATTAAATCAAGATATTGCTTTAAAGAATTAAATCTTTCTTCATGGATCACTCTTTTGCTTACATTTATAGTTTTCATCATTTCCAAAAATCGTTTCCCGATGTCAAAATTAGAAGGAAAAAAAAAAATCTTGAAATTAATTTTATTGCCGACTTTCTTTTCTCTAAATTGAATTAGACAAAAGATCATCGTTTCTAACTTCGAATTCACATTTTGTGCTAGCCTTTTGACAATGAAAACTTACTGTAAATTGATCACAGATTAAAACATTACTAGAAGAAGGCAATTTAATAATTTAGGTTAAGATACTTTTTAATAGAATAATTTCTTATTTTATTGTAGATAAAATCTTTCTTAACTGATCCGTCATCTTCAGCTAATATTTATATTTTCATTATTAATTTCCCCCTAATAAATTCACATCCATGCTTCAAAATCAAAATGAAATCTTTTAAATCATGTTATCGCCCCTTTCTTTCTAGTCAGAGATTTAACAAACAATAACGACACTATTTGCAGTCTACCACATCCATATATCATCATTTGCTTGTACAGTTTCGTGTGCAATCAGAGTCATGTAAAGTTTATAATTCATTCATGGTTAGATGATAGAATGTCCAAACTTCAATATTTGTATTAAATATTTATCTTATGCTAAATTCCAGATGATGAGAAATTCTTTAAAAGTGGAAAATAAGAATGTCAATACATTGAACGTACCTCTTTAAAAGTAAATAGATGTTGAATGGTGTTGTTAAGATCGGTCATCCAAATAGCTTTACAAGAATCAAATTCATTCATTCCAACGCTTTGAAGCTGCGGGGCATGAATGGCTCCTGGACAGAACATTGTGAGCTGAGGACACTCTATTATAGTTACATATTTCAATAATGGAAACCTGAAAGCAAAATTGTAGCCACAAAATCTCTTCAATCTTGGTAAACGATCAAGTTTCAAGAACTCCAGCTTTCTGAAAAAGATTTCCTTGTCCCCATCATCCTCTCCTTCGTCCTTTATTATAATTTCCTCCATTTCATAACAAAGACTAATTGAGAGATGTGTGAGATGGACCAAGCTTCGAGCAATTGATGATGTCATCAAAGTGGTCCATTCATGACACTTAGTCACATTAAGATTTGTAAGATTCGGTGAGAAAACTAAGGATGGTGACAAGCTTCCCATAATGGAAATATTCTCGAGAGTCAATTCAGGAAAGCAAGCAGTAAGTGCAGCAATATTATCACCTCCAAGAACCTTCTCAAAGGAACTATTCTTCACGTGAAGTTCATTCAGCTTTGGAAATCTTTCGAACAATGTATACCGAAATGTTACCCACTCTTCAACAAATCCTTCTATTTGAAGAATTTCCACCTTAGGATAACAATCCGCAGGATATTGGTCATTCCTTATCATGATAGCATCATCCTCATCTAACACCACCTCTCTTGATGTCACACATCGCTGTAAAACAATTAGGGGCAAAGATACTATTCAATTATAACAACATAACTTCTTAAATTAGAAGCTCAGTAACTTCAATTTTTTTTTTTTAATTGCGTCCAAAAGTTAAATGTACTCACTAGAAGAAAGAAAACATGGAAGTTGGAATGATTTTGTTGCCCACTTTCTCCCTCATCAAACAAGTGTCAAACATTTTCATTTTCATAATTAATCTTGGAAAATAAGTAATTAAACAAAAAAGAGCAATAAACCTAAAACATTTTTCAATGTATCCCATTTATCAAAGTTATGTAATTTGAAAATTATAATTAAAAGCTAATAGAAACTTAAAACCGAAATATGCATATGGGTTTTTATATTAAATATCATAACAATAGAAGATTTAAATATGAGTATTTTTTTAAAAGATGGAAATAGCAAGAATTGAGCATGCTTGACGCACCTGGAAGTAGACTGTTTTGTTAAGATTAGTGTCCCAAATTTCATGATGTTTTGTCCCATCTTCCCACAGTTGAACACTTTTAAGAGACGGCGTTTCAACAAGTCCAGGAGAAAATGCTTTGAATTTTGGACATCTTTTTATGATTAGTTGATCCAACAACAAGAACTTGAAAGTATAATTGGAGCCACAAAATCTCTTCAATCTTGGTAAATCACCAAGTTCCAAGAACTCCAGCTTTCTGAACAAGATTTCCTTGTCCCCATCATCCTCTCCTTCCTGCTTTGTTATAATTTCCTCCATTTGATCACAATCACTAATTGAGAGATGTGTGAGATGGACCAAGCTTTGAGCAATTGATGATGTCATTAAAGTGGCCCACTCATTGCACTGTTTCACATTAAGATGTGTAAGATTCGGTGAAGAAACCAAGGATGGTGACAAGCTTCCCATAATGGAAATCTTCTCGAGAGTCAATTGTGGAAAATGAGCAGCAAGTGCAGCAACGTTATCACCTCCAAGAGCCTTCTCAAAGTCACCACTCAACTTCAGCTCCCCTAAATTTAGAGACCATTCCCAAAATGTAAAAGAAGGTTTTTTCTGAAGAGATAAATGAAGCCGCTTTAATTTGGGGAAGTGATACATTAGAAACCGACTACTTCCAATCTTCTCAACTTCTTTACCCTGCAATCCCAACCCCTCCAAATTACCAATAACCTGCACAATGCATAAACAATAAGTAATTTGTATTAAAAAAATATAACAACTAATTAATACATCATATGCTTTGAAGTGAATACATCATAAGTATCATCTTCAAATTAAAATTTGATACTTCCACAATTTTGATATCCGTATCTCATTAATATCAAATATTAATTATTGTAACTTGAAGTGAATATGAATTATTTCAATCTTCCGTTATAATATACAAAATTTATTCCTCTCGTTTAAAAAAGAAAAATATAAATTTAACCTTATAACGTTTTTTTAAAAAAAAAAAAAATCCTATCCTTTCCCTTCATTCATCAACACACCTCAAGCATGAAGACGGAAAGCTGATTATTGGTGTCCCTCTTTTCATAAGAAAGAATAGAAAATTGTTTTTTTTTTTTTAATATCTACTGATTAAAATATTTATTATGAATTATTCTTTTCTTACTTGTTTAAGTTAATCATCCAACCCAAAATAGCAATCTATTGAACATTCGGAAGGAATTATTCACAGATTTAAATACTTAAAAATATCAAATTCAATCGCTATTAGGTTGTAAAACAAAACATTTAATTTGATGCATGTCTCAGTATTTTTTTTAATGCTCAAAGTTATTTTTTGCTTAAATAAGCTATGAATAGCTAGTTTAGAAATGTACCTTGTCATGGGACAGGAGAGGATATTTTGAGTCTTGCATGTTCTCTTCCTCGTATATTTTTGATGAACCTAAGACTTCTTTTTCAAATATCTCTAATTCATCACAACATTGAATAGATAACTTGTTAAGGTGCGGCCATTCTAATGTGTGTTTTTGTGGATAGAAGTTCTTCAAATTTGGAAGGCTAGAAAGCAGAAGGGAAGTTAGCCTAGGAAACTCAAATGTAACAGCAACAGATTCTAAAACTTGATCCTTTGCAACAATCACATCTACACCACATCCATGTATTTCAAGCGCTTCAAGATCACAAAGCATGCCTTTGGCTATAGACGCAGGAAATATACTTGTGAGGCTTTTACAATGATAAACTTTTACACTCCTTAGACTTGGGAAGGAGGCATTTCCTTGGTAATGATCGCTCCACACATTCTTTAATTTTGGCAAATCCGCTAGATCTAGCTTTTTCAACGGCACAACCACGGACGATGACTTCATCTCTTTATAATAATCATTCAAATCTTCAAAATCAAACACAATCTCCAACATATCACAAAATCTCACAGTCACTTCTTCCAAATTACGTAGCCTCGCCGCCTAATGCCAAATTAAGTAATTCAAAGTGAATGCAATCTCCATAGATATGTTTAAATAAGAACAAGCCTGCAAAATGCCATAATACCCTCATAGCAAAGTAAATAATTCTAGTGAAAATGATATTTGCAGGTAATTAAGTTTGAAGTTCTATAAGAAGTTAAAACAAGACTAAATAAGAATAATTAAAATAATATTGATTAATTTAGTGCCCTTAAGTGGGCAATAATATTAAAATAATATGATATAAATTATTGAAGAAAAGCGATTAATTTTTTTTATTACAGTGGTTAATCATCATCAAAAACATAAGCTACGACATTCTCATAAATAGTTTGGTGATAGGAACAATTCATATATTAAAATACTAAAAAATATCGAGTTAAACTGTTTTTAATTTTTAGGCTTAAAAGGAATAATTTGAGGCTTCATTATTTAATGAGCAAAATAAATTAACTATCACTCTGTTTTACCTAAATTATAAAAACCTCCCATGCAGTTTGAAAACAAAGATAAACCTCTCTTAAAATTAAAATACATATTACACAAACCCCCCCATTGTATTTTCAAAATTACATTTGAATCTATCCAACCGTGAGTTGATAGCAAAGTTTAAAACTTAAACTTGAATTTTGACCAAAATACCCCCAATTTAACGTAGTAATTATTTAAAATTTTATATTTTTCAAAACAATTATACAACCAAAAGTTTTTTTAAAAAAATTATAATAGCTATAAATTTAAAATTTTTGAATGTATACCAAAATTAATCAATTTTCTTTATCTCATAAAATTTATAACTTTTTATTTTTAATCATGTTTATGTAAACTTATTTATTTATTTATATTTCTTATAAATGGTTAAAAATAGACTTTGAATATATATTAAATTTATATAAATGGAATAAGTCGAATTGTACTGTACGAGATAATATGTAAATTATTCAAATATATAATTTAAAATTTTTTGTTAAAACATTTATAAACAAATTCAGTTTGTTCATATGTATTACAAGGATTAATAATAAAATTTCAAACAAGTTTTTATATCTACATTAATTAAATTAATGAAACTTATGACCCAATGTAATTAAGAATATTTAAAAAAATATTTGAAACATGATAAATAAAGTTATGGAAATTAAAGGCTAAAGTATACATTTAATCCTTCATGTTTACCTTTGGTGTCATTTTAGTCCCTTATGTTTGTAAAGTACACGTTTGGTCCCTTAATGTTAACATTGTTAATTTGACTTAATGGAAAATACTGACTCAACAGTTTTAAGCGATGACCGTGTAATTAAATGCTGATAAAGCATGCTTATATATTAGTATTTTAATAAATTAATATTTTAAATCCTATTAATTGAAAAATATTTAATCTTCTTCGACTATATATATATCACAAACCTTGAAAAACCGTAAAATAGTTTGTGAAGATTAAATATTTTTCAATTAATAGGATTTACGATATTAATTTATTAAAATACTAATATATAAGCATGCTTGGTTAACATTTAATTGCACATTTATCGCTTAAAATTGTAGAGTCACCATTTTCCGTTAAGTTAAACGGTGTTAACCGTAAGGGACCAAATGTACACTTTACAAACTTGAAAAACTAAAATGATACCAGAGATAAACATAAAAGAGCAAACGTATACTAAAGTCAAAATTAAAAAATAAAAATCTTAAATTATTCATAAAAATTTTAACAAAAAATATAGATTTGGTATCATGAAGGGTAAATTAGAAAATAAATTTTAAGAGATTGCTAAAAGTTCAATATTAAATCTCATGTTCATTAAAAAAAAAATTTCTCTATATACTATAGTAGCCTGCGCGATGTCAAACTAAAGTAATTTATGTAAATACATTAAAACGAAAATAGCTACGAAAAAATCGGCAAAACTCCATAACAGCTTAATGGCAACTTAAATAATTATAGGGAAAAATGAAGGGTGCACATATTGTAGGAAGTTAAAACAATAAAAAATATGTTTTGAAATACTCAATACATCTATATCTAATATAATATCTTAAGATATAATAAATATCAAATTTAATCATAAAATAATAATTAATCTAAATAATCCATAATACTCCCACAAATACATCATAAGGCATATGCTTTCTCATCGTGAGGCCATCTTCAAATTAAAATTTGATACTTCCACAATTTTGATATGTGTATCTCATTAATATCAAATATTAATTATTGTAAATTAAAGTGAATATGAATTTCTAGTCCGGTGTTTCAATCTTCCGTTATATTTAAGAAATTTATTCCCTTCTATTAAAAATGAAAAATATAAACTTAACCATACAACGTTTCAAAAAAAAAAAAAACAAAAACCCTATCCCTTCCCTTCATTCATCAGCACACCCCATACGTGAAGACGGAAAGCTACAAATTGGTGTCCCTCATTTCATAAGAAAGAATAGAAAATTATTTAATTATGTTTAAATATCATTCATTAAAATAATTATTATGAATTATTATTTTCTTAGTTTTTAAGTTAATCATCCAACCCAAAATAGCAATCTATTAAATATTTAAGAGGAATTATTCACATATTTAGATACTAAAAAATATCAAATAAAACGCGATTAGGTTGTAAAACAAAATATTTATTTTGATGCATGTTTCATTATTTTTTTAATCCTCAAAGTTATTTTTTTCTTAAACAAGCTATGAATAGCTAGTTTAGAAATGTACCTTGCCTATAAAAACAGGAAATATACTTGTGAGGCTATCACACCCAAAAACATATGCGCTCCTTAGACTTGGGAAGGAGATATTTCCTTGGCAGTTATTGCTCCACACATTCTTCAATTTTGGCAAATTTGTTAGATATAGCTTTTTTAGCGGCACAACCACTAATGATGACTCCATCTCTTTATAATAATCATTCAAATCTTCAAAATCAAACACAATCTCCAACATGTCACAATCCTCCACGTGTAGTTCTTCCAAGTTGTTCAAAGATTTCATCACATGAAGGGGCACCAATTTCACAAAGCCACATTTTTCCACTGTCAGTGTTTTCAAGTTATTGAAAGAGTTGTGTAAAAGTTGGTTGTCCCATATCAAAGGGATCAAACTGTTTAAATTGGATAATTCCAATATCTCTAACTTTGGTACAAACACCTGTAGAAAGAAAATATGATTAAACAGAAGTTACTTTTGATCTTAGACCTATTTTTCATGAAAGATTGTTTAAATGCCTAAATAAAGCTCCCATCTGCCACAGTTTTCTTTAAGAGATTGCTAAAAGTTCAATATCAAATCTCATGTTCATAAAAAAAAAAAACAAATTAAGTAATTAAAAAAAAAAGAAACTGTAATATACTATATAGCAGCCTGCATAATGTCAAACTAAAGGAATTCTAATGAAAGCAATTTATGTAAATACATTAAAACAAAAATAGCTAAGAAAAAATATGCAAAACTCCATAACAGCTTAATGGCAACGTAAATAATTATAGTAAAAATGAAGGGTGCACATATTATATTGTAGGAAGTTAAAACATTAAAAAATATGAATAAATAAAAAATAATATGAATGTATCTTATTGTTGAAAAGCGACTGGAAAATTTTATTAGTCGTCAATCATCAAATCCATAAGCTACATCCACATAGATATTTTAGCGATACGAATATTTCATATATTGAAATACTCAAAAATATCGAAATCACATGTTTTTAGGTTACAAAACAATAATTTGAAGCTTAATTACTAATTTCAATAATTGAAGTTCGATTGTTACTTTTATTAGCTAATTTTAAGTGATTTAAAGAAATTAAAAAACTGTGAACTTTCATGATAGCCAAATCACAAAGCAAGTAATTACAGTGAAAATGATTTTTGCTGCTTATTAAGTTTGTATTCTTTTAAGAAGATAAAAAGTAAAAATGCGAATAAAATAATCTGAAGATACCTTGTTGAAAAGTGACTTGAAAATTTTATCGGATGCGTTCTTTGTTGCTCTATACTCGAAGTTGAAATGTTCAGCAAAAGCAGGGCCACTTTCCATCTTCAAAGTGTGTAATTGACCAAATACGATCTCATTCGGTCCTTCACATAAATTCTCAAAGGCTTTCAAATTTTTGAGTTCCAAGCCTTCAAGGATTGGGAAAGCATCTTCCTGATGTGCTGAGTTCAAAACAATGTATTTAATATCATAATTACTTTCAATCTGAAGATGCCTTAAACATGGAAATCCACTTGCAGCAAGATTGTATAGAACATTTTCTTGCCCATTAGATCCATATAAATGCAAATCTTCAACTCCTTTCGATAAATGTTGAAGCCGAGTCATCAAATCGATGCTACTCTTTAGCTCAAGTTTCAATATCTTTGAAGCTCCATAATTGCTATACCATGTCCACCTCTTCCCAATGAATATTCTGTATCTCCTCAAATTCATCTTTAAGAACAAGTTCTCTGGCATCATAGAGAGATCAAGAATATGAATTTCTAGAGAAGAGATTGGCAAATCCATTAACTCGTCAAGACTTGCATTTTCATCAGCATTACCAGATTCTTCAACTTTCCACTGCTTAAAGCTGTTTCCCATGTACAAAACCTCCAATTTTTTCAAGCTAGATAGGAGCTTTTGTGGAATCACTTTGAGTTGGGAGCAATGGGATAAATCCAACATTTGTAAAGAAGTCAACTCTGCCAATTCAACTGGAAGTTGTTGAATTTCAGAGCAAGCAAGACTTAGGACTTTTAATTTCCTCAGCCTTCTAATCCCAGTTATATCTTCTAACAAACAAGAGTGTAGACACAATGCTTTTAGTTGTTTTAGGAAACAAAGCAATGGCAGTGACGAGAAATTCACCTTAGAAATTGCCAACACTTTCAGTTTCTTTGAAAATTTGAAAAACGTGTTGGGTATGGTCAAATCAGATTTTTTGCTATTTAACAAAAAGAATTCTAATATTGGACCATTCAACACTTCTGGAAGATCACAAATGTCACACTTTTGTAAGCAAATTCCCTTGCAGCATTCTGGATCGTCTGGCCACTCGTTCAACCTCTTATACCTCTCAATGACTGCATTTGATTCTTTGGATGCGGCAATTGATAGTGCAACATCTCGAAAGACATCATGCATTGTAAAATAATGACTTAAAATGCTATCAAGAAACAAGTTTGATGATTTTAACTTCTGTACAATAGCTAAGACTCCAACACGAGCACCTTCCATGTTTTCTATGCCACCAAGAATATCTAGCCCCACAGAGTACATGAGCAAGTCTTCAATTGAGGGATCATGAGATAACATGGCAGCTAGCAAGAAAATATTTTTGTACTCTGATGAGCTTAGACAATCAAAGCTCAATTTTAAAATAGTATCCATCTCTCTTGTTAACGTGTTGTTTCTCCTGAAAGGATTATTCAATCGCGCAAGGGCATCTTGCCACTCACAGATATCTTTGCTCCTTAATGCCTTGGCAGCTGTCACAATTGCGAGCGGAAGGCCTCCACACTTTTGAACAATATCAGTGGCTATAGATATCAACTCAGGACAACTTGAGTCAGTAGAAAGTTCAGCAGTTTTCTTGAACAACTCCAATGCTTCATCCTCTGACAAAACACCCACTTCGACAATTTTTTGACATTTCATACGATGTGACAGTAACGCTTTATCCCTTGAAGTTAGTAAGATTTTGCAACCTTCAACACTAAAAAGGGGAATTCCAACTTTGCCCAAGTCAAGTTCCTCCCAAAGATTATCCAATATCAGTAGCATATTCTTCTCTTGCTTCAACCTCTCACATAGACGAAAAGCTCTGACGTTTGTATTGTTTTCAGTGAGTTGCATACTCAGCTTCTCAGCAATTTCACCTTGAATCTTCTCAATGTTCGATTCTTGAGAAACAGTGGCCATAATCACCTTTTCAAATATCTTTTGATTCTTTGCCACCTCTGTAGCTATAGTAGTCTTGCCAACACCACCAAGCCCACACAATCCGATCATGTAAACACCGTGGTTCCCCAATTCCTCCAAAACTTGATTCATAATTTGAACTCTTGAATCAATCCCTTCATTGCCTTCTCTGTTGAATAATTCTACCATTGGATGGAGAGGAATAGGGTATGAAATTCTATCAAAGTTTCTATTTGCATAAATTTTAGCAGCCTCTTCTGTCATTGCCTTTGCTCTTTTGCTTAGTTTATAGCGTAGCCACGGGTTGGGACATGAAGTTATGTTGCACTCTACTTTTGCTTGACTCTCTTCATGAAACTTTTGTAGTTGCTTTGATAGCTCATCTACTTCACCCAACCAGTGAAGAACTTTCTCAATAATTTGTTCTCCATTGTTTTTAGCATCATCTATTCGATGTTGTAGGGAGCTTCTTTCAAGGTCAAGTTCCACAAGTTGTCGGTTGAGCTCGTCAATGTTTCTATGACAGTATATTAAATAAAGAAGCTGCTCCCAACTTTGGTCAATCACTAGGTAGCAAAACTTGCCAACCAAACCACAAATAACATCCATTTAATTTGTGCTCTGTTAAAAAGATATAGCCAACACTGAATTAAACTTAGCTTGTTAATGCAGAAATATTTGTAAGCTTGAAAATAAACGTCTCACTTTTTTTTCCCAAGATTAATGACAATAAAAATTTGATTCCCCCCCCCCCCCCCTTCTCTCTCTCTCTCTCTCTCTCTCTTTTCTACACCCTATGAAAATCAAAGCAAGGATAAGATCGTTGACTAATCGGGATCTACAATATTAAATTATTTGTAGTCATGTAAAGTATTGTGTCCATTTATACAATATCAAAATATGATCTTGATATTCTTGTAGGTGAACTAAGGTCATACGCAAACTTATCACTGAACAATTAAGACATAAATTTATTTTTTGAATTTACAGTAACCCAGATGTGAAGAGAATATTAATTTTTCTTAATTAATAGGTTTCTCTCTTGCTATATATCTGAAAGTGGATAGTATTTTGCTGCAAAAGTTGAAACAAGAATTGAATTGCAACTACAAAAATATTATACTCCCTCTTATCCTTGATGTAAAACATACTTTAATAAAGTAATTGAACTATAAAGTAGGTCTTAAATATACATTAGATCAAATAAACATCGCATTGTCTACGAAATAAAAATATATTGAACTTACAATAACAGATGTGAAAATTTGGAATCTGAATGTAGATAAACCTCTTGTCTACCTGCAATAATCAGCTTTCCTTAGTATTCCAGCACACATCAACAACTACACCACCGATGGTTCAAGCAAATCTAAAGGTTTTAACAGAAAGACAATCAATTGTAAAACCAAACAGGAAAACAATGTCAACTAGACCAAGAACTAAGAAAATTTTAAAAAAAACAAGGAAAGTAGAACGTATAACTCTTTCTATTTTTTTAAGAGATGAGTAGTGAAAATTCAAGTGCAATTTTTGGGGTCTTTTTTCCCTTAAAGAAATATAAAAAAACCAGCAAACTGAAGTTGAAAATGATCACAATAAAGGAGAAGTCCCCGCAAAAAATAGGAGTTGAGAAAATTCAGGATTTTTTTTTAAAAAAAATAAAATATGAAACAGAGTAAAGGAAAACAAAAATCCTAAAATAAAAAGAAAATTGCAAAAAATATGTTTAAGAACAAGCTGAGAAATCAAGAGAAACAGAATAAATCTGACTTACACAATGACTCACACAATACTCAAAAAATATGTTTAAGAACAAGCTGAGAAATCAAGAGAAACAGAATAAACTTTTGGATATAAATCCTGAAGATTTACGTCTCAATAACTCACACAATACTCAAAAATGAAAAATAATTTTCCTAATTTGTAAAGAGAGAACTCAATGTTTAGAAGTGAAAATCTGACTGAAGGCTCTACAAGAGCTAATATATTGTTTCTTAAGAAAACATATGTTGTTACAAATGATAAGTTTATTGATAATTTAAGGTCTGGCATGACCGTTTAGGCCATCGCAGTTCAATCATGATTCAAAAAATAATTAAGGATTCATGGGGTCATACCTTGAAGTGTAAACAAATACCACTATCCCATTATTTCTTATGTGCTCATGTTCCAAGAGAAAGTTGATTATTTAGCTTTAACCAAGTAAAATAGAAAGTAAGTCTTTCACATTTCAAGAACAAATATAAGGAGATATTTGTGGGCTATAAAAACCCACCATGTGAACCATTTAGATGCCATATGGTTTTAATTGATGCATCAACTGTGTGGTCACATGTTTACTTGTTATCTTCTCGCAACTTAGCATTTGTAAGATTACTTGCTCACTTGATTATATTAAGAGTGCATTATGTAATATCTTAAATTTTAGGCCTAGAAATTGTGAAATTTAGCTTGTGGCAGTAAGACAACCAAGCCTAGTGCAAGGAATGTGATAAACGTGAAAAGAGAATTAGGGAATGTTTCATGGTATAAAGGAACCTAAATTATGGCCAAGAAGTTGCATGTGCATAGTTATGTTGGAGTCAAGTGTCCAAAAGAGATAGGGATAGTTGATTTTTAGGCATGCCACATGTCAAAAGTCAAAGTTTAAGAATTCAATGTACTTTGACACATGTCATGTTTAGGGAATAAGTTGATTTTGCCATAAGATATGTGCACATGTGTCCTCTTGTTATAAAAAGGAATTTCCAAGAACACATACACATGGCTAGCCAAGGAGAACACATAATAAATAGCTTTTGACTTTGGAAATGTATTAATGTCATGCTTATGTCATATAAGTCTAAAGGCAATAAAAATCTTCCAAAGAACATGATGTAAACGCATAAATGAGAGGGGAAGATGAAGACAAAGCAATTTACATCAAGTTGGAGATAAGAACCATGTACAAAACCCTAGAAAGACAAGTGTCATAATATGAGATTATTTAGCTTCATGGAGAAAGACACTTATCTACTTACAATTAATATAAGTTGGAAAACATAATTATTTCCCAAAAAGGCCTATAACTTCGAATTAAGCAAGGCAAAAGGGAAAAGAAATGAATTTATTACATGATTAACAAGAAGGCATCTAGAACATGGCCACTTGTCTTCTTATAAATTAAAGATTTGTTAGAAGGGACACTTGGACACCTTCATCTACTAAAGAATTAAAGAGAAGGACACATGGAAAGGTAAGCAATTAAAGGAAGGGACACCTAAGTTACCAAGTGTCCATATAATATTTAAAGAAGATTAGTTGAGGACACTTGTACATATTTGATTAATTATATGAGATACCTAATCATCTTCCTCATTAAGCAAATGATTACAACCACAAGAGGCATATAATTGAAAGATATTTTGTGCCCAAAGGTGACACGCGGTGTGACAAGGAGAAGGAGGAGGAGAAAACAAGATTTCTCTAGAAAGTAAAAGAAGAACCTAGAAAAATTACTATGGATAATTATGAGGGTAAAATGGTAAAGTTGCAAGGAGATATTTTATGACCAAGGACCTCTATAAATAGAACTTCATCCTCCCTCATTTTGGCAAGCAAGAGGCACCACATATATTCAAGAAAGGAAAGAAAGAAGAGAGTTGGGAGAATATAATCACAAGCAAGAAGAAGAGGTAAGGAAGTTATGAGATTTATTCTACTTCCTTCAATTTCATACAAATATGCTTAAGCTTTTAATCAGTGATCTTGTATAATATTATTGAAGTTCCATCTACAATCACGAAGAAGTTCAAGGAGAAGTAGCAAAAAAAGTTAGAACCTTAAGCAAGTAAGCCCTTTTCTCTAACTTCTTGTAATTTTGCAATAGTTTAAGGAAATTGTAGCCAATAGCTAGAACATGATGATATGATTTTAATTTGGTGATCTTGATAGTTTAAAAGTGTTTAAAATGGAATTTTGGATAAGGAAAAGTATGGAGTATGATTTTGAAAGTATTAAGGTCAAAATATGAAGAAATACAAATAAAGTAGCTTTAAAACCAGCAAGGGCTTTTTCATAAACTGGGAATGATCTTCGATGATCTGACCTTGGCATGTATTTTAGTCAAAAATAGACATGTCAAGGGTCACGTAGATTTTTGGAACACCTTAATCAGATTTTTCTACAATTAGTTATGAATTTTTGAAATTGGGTCAAATTTCTGGAATTTTCTGGACCTTGGGCGAAAATGAAGGATGAATAATCAATGAAGAGATACTCAATAACAAAGAGAATTATTGGGTTTCAAATAGTAAAAGAATCCCTCATACAAGTGATATAGTTACATATTTTTAGGGAAAGGTTATATTGATGATGACACCATCCATATTGTATTACTTTAGGTCTATCATTCCTATCTAGTAGCCGGGAGTTTGTTATCCTACCAATCAGCTACTTGCAGGTAATTAACCTTAATCTCATATGCTTTGTATGACTTTGTATGTATGCTTTACCATGATTGTATATGTATTCGGTGTTATTATGTTTTCCAAGTGCTTTGGTACCGAAACTCGTTGTGTGCGACCTTGGGCATTGATGTGTGCCTTACTGAGTAGTCTATGTTATGTGTTATAAAGACTGCTTGTTCCAGATTAGGATTTGTGCCTTGCTATGTACAACCTACTCAATGCTGAATGGTTTATGTTTGTGGTTTTCTTACATGCTCTGTATATACTCTGAATATGAGATTAACAGTTACTGTGAGGTCCATTTATGAATCTCAGGTCATTATAAGGATACATGTAGTTCTTTTGGAGCTGATCAAAGGGTTGAAGGAAAGGACATGGAGCATAGATGAGAAATCTGAAAAGGTTGTCGATGAAAACTTGGTGTTATTATGTTTTATATTTTGGAAGATTGTATATTATCTTTGCTGATTTAGTATTTATTTTAGGATAATTGTATGATAACTCTATGGAAATTTATCCTTTAAGAGAATTATTTACTGTTACCAGTGTTTATTATCCAAATCGCTTATATGCTCTGTTGTGCAAAATTACTCTAATGTATGACGTTAAGTAACCCGATTTAATAATAAGGAAAAAGGTCACACTACCCACCACCTGTAAAGGCAATGCCAATAGGGGTGTAACAATTAATGAAAAAAGTCACACTATACCCACCATTTGTGAAGGCGAGACTAGTAGGGGTGTAACACATTACCTTGACTATTCTATCAAGAAAATACATCTTGATAATACTAGTGAATTGACTTCACAAGCTTTTAATGAATATTGTATGTCCCTTGAAATCTATGTTGAACATCCAGTAGCTCATGTTTATACGCAAACTGAACTTGTAGAATCATTTGTTAAACGGGTGCAATTAATTGCAAGACCTTTACTTATGAGATTTAATCTCCCAATTTATGCTGGGGGCCTTGCCATTTTACATGCAACAATGTTAATTTGCATTAGGCCAATGAGTTATCTAAAGGTTTCTCTCTTGCAGATGATTTTTGGTCAAGAACCTAATATTTCTCATCTATGGGTTTTTGGGTGTACAGTATATATGCTAGTAGCACCACCACAACACACCAAAATGAGTTCTCAAAGAAGGATGAGAATATATGTTAGGTATGAATCTCCTTCAATCATAAAATATCTATAACTATCTACAGGAGATTTATATATGGCTAGATTTGTTAATTGTCATTTTAATAAATCAATTTTCCCAACATTAGGGGAGAAAATATGTAGTTGGGTAAAGAAATTAGCTGAAATGAATTATTATTTGCTCATTTTGATCATCATACAAAATAGTGTTGATTAGAAGTTCAAAGGATAATTCACTTAAAGAGTTTGGCTAATCAAATGCTAGAAGCATTTACAAACCTAAAGAAAGTGACAAAGTCACATGTGTCAGATGCTAATGCTTCTATCAAAATTGATGCATCTGAAAAACAACCTATTGTGAACGAATATAAAGCACATCTAAAGCATGGTAAGCCTATCAGATCTAAAGATAAAAATCCTCGAAAGAGAAAACAAGCTAAGAATATAGATGAATCAAGGATAATAAAAAGAAATTAATTGCTCCAGAAAGCCAACTCCTAAAGAGTTATTTTCTCCAAAAGAGACATATGTAAAGGAGAATGTAGTAGTCTAAGAAGAGACTTAGATGTAACATCCTAATTTTTATTCCTAGAATTTAATTAAGTCTAAGATGAAATTTATTCATGGTGCATGAAATCTTACCATGTAATTAATTTTTTTAAAAAAAAAAAGTATCCAAAATATTATGAAAGTAAAAGAGAATTAAATACAAAAGAAAAGAATTATTATTGTTGTTGTTGTTAAAGGTAAAGAAACAACAATTGGAATAAAAAAAATAAACCCACACATATAAAAGAAAGGCCAGGCCCAAATAGTTATTAAAACCAAAAATAAAAAAATTAAATTACAATATGCCAAAGGGGCTCAGCCCTTTAGCATGGACACGTGGGTATTGATTTAAATCTCCTCACCCTACGAGTCATTTGAACGTTGGGAGGCAGAGGGAAAAAACGAAAAAGAAAAGAAAAAAACTGATTCATCTTCTTCTCCGACAACAACGCGATTTTCAGGTTAGGGTTTTATTTTGGAGAGCAATTAAGTACTCAAAATTACTTCTATTCAATAAAGTCACTCTCTCTTCATGAAAATTGTTCTTCTCAACTTGCTCTTTCTAATGGATATATTTTCGAGGTCATTAGAACAAATTTTTGGATTAGAGTTTGGAGCAAGTGGAGTTTTATGGGTTTAAATTTATTTATTGGTTATCTTGAGATCGAATTCAGAAATTTCATTTGTATTTAAAAAGTTTAGGGCTTTTGATACATATCTCTGTGTGTGTGTGTTATTTGCACCAATTAAATGAGCTAAATGATTGATTTATGTTTGTTGGAGGTATTATTGAATTTTTGATGTAGTTTTGAGATTTATGCTTGAAATTTGAAAGTTGGAATTTTAGATTTGAGAATTTTGGGATTTTTTTTCGTTAAAGTAAGCTATTTGGGAGTTGTTAAAGACTTAATTAAGTGATTTGAATTTTTAAACGAAACAGAAATTTGGTGTTGGGATGGAATGATTAAATATGGTTGATGAGAGATTTGAGAATTTTCGGATTTATATATATCAAAGGACCAAATGCATGCGTGCAATATATATATATTTTTTTGGATTGGGATGAGGTGGAGTAGTTTTTTCACCATGTGGTATAGCCTCTATTGGTGTATGATAATTTGTTTTCTATTGTCCCCCTAGTTCAATGAGGAACTTTGACACCCTACTAGTTCAATGAGAACAAAAGACCTATGGTCCGACCATGTGCTCTGTGGATTTTGGCCGATTCTCATCACGTGACCAGAGAGCTTTCTGAGTGGCCAGTGACATGGATAGTAACTTAGTCCATGAGTCTAACCGGCGGAAATAATGCGGTTCGGTTGTAATGATGGGAGGCAAGTTGGAAATTGTGATATGGAATGTTACATAATGAGATATAGAAATATGCGATATGGAACTTGTGATATTGAATTTTGTGAATTATATCTCTAATACTTTGTTATATAAATTATTCCACTTGATACTTTACGAGCACATATTAGTATGTGTAATGAGTTGGATAGCTGGTTATTGGGGCTTTCATCTTAACATTTTTTAGGTGATACTTCTCATGCTAGAACATCAGAGAGAGTTCCTAAGGCATAGATATCTCTCTTTATACATGTATAGCCTCTTTTGATTAATTATGTGATGAATTGTCGTATTTTGGCACATATAGGGCCCATATTTTGTAAACTCTGATTTAACTGCATATTTTTGCACTGGCTGGTATAAGGCCTGAGGCCTTTACGATTGCAAGTGAATGGATGTAGATCCACAAACTCATATTTTGTAAACTTTTGATTATCATACTATGATTTGGATACTATGCAAAACTGGATTTTCAATCTTGGACTTTTGGTGAATGTTATATTCTAAGTTCCAAGGAACTCAAGGTTCAAGTCAGTGGTGGAATTAGGGGGGGGGGAGGGGCTAGGGGTGGCTCCCGCCCCCCAAAAATTACAAAAGTGGACCCATAATTCTCAGAAATTATAATTTAGCCTCATAAAAACTTTAAAAATTTCACTTTTGTCCTTATTAAAAAGGCTTATGGAGGGATTAAAATGAAAAGATTGAAATATTTATGATACTAAAGCATAATTTCCTAAAATTTTGGGTCCAATTTTATAATTTTTGCCCCCTAATTTCATATACTAACTCCACTGGATTTTTATTCTGTAATTTTCGCCCCCCCTAATTTCCATTCCTGGCTCCGCCCCTAGTTCAAGTGTTATTTTTGATTGCCTGAAGTGTATAGGTTTTCTCTTTCCTGTCATGGATGACTTTAGTTTGAAATAGGAAACTCTTTATAATCATGGTAGAATATTGAATTGTTTGTTAAAACTTAGTTCTACCATGATGAGTGTTTGAAAGATGAGTTAATGTTAGAAATAAATGAAATGATATTACATCAAGTACTTGAAATGTGTGAAAATAATAAGATCTCATTAAATTACGTTATGAATGGAATACAATGAGACCGAAATGAAGTTGACGTCGACAATACCTTTGTTTCTAATGTAGTATTTGATATCATGAATGATAAAGAGGATCAAGAGCAAAAGTCCATGAGGTGCTAGAAGCATAAGTGCCTAAAGAACAAAGTGCTAGAAACACAAGTACCCAAAGGACTCAAGATGCTTGAGGCATCCAATTCAAATTCTTGAGAACAATACTCAATTTACTTAAATAAGTCCATGCATGGCCTAAGTCCTAAAGCGATTAGGATGCATGTGGTATAATTGTCTCAATGAATATCAGTTGAAAGAAGGATACAAATTAAAAGTGATCTAATAAGCTCATGCATCTTTATGAAAAGGTTTGGAAGTGAGTTTCATATAATTGTGGTTTATGTTTATGATATTAACATCATTGGAACTCCTAAAGAGCTTTAAAAGGAAATTATTTATTTGAAGAAAGAATTTGAACGAAGGACTTGGAAGAATAAAATTTTGTTTTGGGTTATAGATTGAGTACTTGAAAAATGAGATCATTGTACATCAAGAAACTTACACAAGGAAGGTTCTAAAGTATTTTTACACGGACAAGTCACATACATATTGTGCCCCAATGGTTGTAAGGTCTTGCAGGTAGATAAAGATCCATTTATACCTTGCATAATGAGCAAAGAAGGAGATAAAGAACTACTTAGTCTAGAAGTACTATACCTTAGTGCAATTGTAGCACTTATTTATCTTGATAATTGTCATATCCCAGATTTTGGACCCAGAAGTTCAAGAATTCAGCATGATCAAATTAAATTGGTTACCAAGCCTAATTGATCAAGAGTCCCTAAAGTGTACCAAAAGATTGAATGCTGCCGAAGGATTACGGAACATTCAGCCATCTCAAATAAAGGTTGAACGTATGATTAAATGTTAGTTGAAGGCCGAATGACATAGGTAACATTAGATATCTACCATGTTGGGTTTAGGGAAAAGTGTAATTATAGAAAATTATGGGTATGAACCGGTAATTTTGGAAATTATGCCTCTAATTTCAGGAAAATTACCTATAGACACAGGAAGGAAGAAAATAATTAGATGGGATATATTTGAGGCTTAATTGAGGTTTAAATGAGAAAATTACCTCAAAAAGGAATTATAAAGAATGATTAGAATTTTAGTTAACTACAGGATAATTAGCCAAATTTAGTTATGAAAAAAAATACTAGGAGGTCTTGAATAATTGGGGAAAAATTGGGAAAATTTATTATAAGGTTAATGTGAGTTTGTAAAATTCGTTTCATCCCCTAGAAAGGGAAATTTTACCTTAAAGAACATTTTGTAGGCATTTTATCCAAGAATAAGACGATTTCTTAGAAATTATGGAAAAAAAAAATACTCAAAGACAAAATTTGGGCTTGAGAAAAAAATATGAAACTAATTTTTTAATAAATGTGAAATTTTGATGTTCTCACATTGGTCATGTGATCAAAGAATCATCAAAAAGCATTTATGGGATAATTTCATATTAGTTAGGGAATTAAATAAAGTAAGAGGTCATGATTAGCAAGGTGGAAAGAGATTTTATTTTTCCGTCAAATGGCCGTTATTGGCTGACGTATTGGATAAGATCAGATTGGGGATGAATGTTTTTAACCATTTGTTGAAATGGATTGCATTAATTAAGGATGTGGAGTTGAGATTGGATTCCAGTTGACTTAATAATCAAATAAAACCATCTTATTCCTTTAAACACTCCATTAGTTTCGGCCGAACTGAGAAAACGAGAAGAGCTACCGAAACTTGAGAAGGATAAAGAGAGGAGGAAGGGGGGAAAGAAAGATCAAGCAAACTTGGGTAAGTGTACCCTCCAAATTCATTTCTACATCTAGCTTCCTCGTTTAAGTGATGAGTTTTGATGTTATTGATGATGATATTGACATTATTGTCGATAGATTGCCTTGTTCTTGATTCTTGTAACTTTCTGGGAAGAAAGAAACTTAAGGGGAGGTGATGTCAAAATTCTGGAACAATATGGAAAGCTTGATTTAATACCAAATCTTGAATTAAGGAAGTGGTAAGAGTTAGAATTATGGTAGCTAAAGGAATGAAATGACGAAAAATCAGTTTCTCTTTCCCCATGTATAAGTTCGGTCAGAACAAGGTGCAAAGAAGGGCTTAAAATTTGACGATTTTGATACTTCCAATGATCAGTTTAAAATGAAAAGTTGTGTAGGGTAAAAGTGAAAAACCATCTTTGGATGCACACCAAAGTCGAATTTTGGTGTAATAGCCGCTTATTATGCCACTGTGTTGAGGAATTGAAGCGGAAGGGGATTCCATTTAATTCATTTCAGTTTTAAAATAGAATCTACATGCATGCAAAATTAGGGGGGAGAACTGAGAAGCATGCTAAATTAATTTTTAAGCCTATGGAATTGAAATTGCAAAGTTGATGGAGGTCTAAGTGACAAGCAAGAGTAGTTTTAATAATTAATTTTAGTACGATTGTTTTTAATTTTTTTTCATGATGTCAAAAATTGAACTAAAATGTTAAAAGGTAGTTTCTTAAGAAAAAGAAAAGAATAAGTACTGGGATTATATATATATATATATATATACACACACACACACAAGGGGAAGGAAATTAAAAAAACAACTACCCTACCCATTACAAAATCTCATCAACAGCAACAAAATAAAAGACCTGATGCATGAGTGCAAGAGTAGGATTTGGCTACGGTCCACTTCTCTTCCCATCCTCTTCCTCTCCTCTTTCTTATATCAGCCGTTAGATTAAAATTTGAACGGTTCATATTTAATGATTTATAAAAATATTATTTTTATATTAATAAGATATTAAATTATTGAAAAAATATAAAAATAATATTTTTATAAAACATTAAATCTGAACGGTTAAAATTTTAATCCAACAACTGAGATGAGGAAGAGGACAGGAAGAAGATGGGAAGAAAAGTAGATCGTAGCCAACCCCGCAAGGGCACGCCTCCTTGGCAATGATTATTTGGATTTCTAACAATTAATAAATTCAGTATTTATAGAAATATATTTAATGACGCTAGTAATTGAACTAAAATGTTAAGAGATTGTTTTTTAAAAAATAATTATTTGGTGTCAATATTTCTAAATTTGACTAGGGCATAATTCAATTCATTAATTTTAATTTGGAGCAACTCAGTTTTTTATAGTTCAATCCATTTAAAATATTGTTCTCTAATTTTTTTTAAAAAAATAAAATTATAAAAACTGAACTTATTTTTTAAAAACTCAAGTACTAATGACATAAATAACTGTTACGATAAGAATCATCAAGTTGCAGTACATAAAAGTTAAGGAACTGAGTTTTAAACAAATTAAAATTATATGTATTAAGTCGTATAGAATCAAAGTTTGACCAACTTAGAATCAAACTAAAAGGCAAAAGCATAGGAAAAAAATCATTAATTTTTTTTCATAAAAACAAAGAATTCAATCATTTTAGCAAAAGGGGAAGGACACTCTCATTTTTAATTCTAAAAATTATATATAGGGACTGACTTATAAAATTAAAGTTCAAAGTCAAATTAAAATTACAGAAACCAAGTCATCAGTAATTTTTGTTTTGGATAACAAAAAAAAAAACATAATACATAATATCCTTTCTCAGCATCTATAATCCGCGCCAACTGTGGTGAAGGCTGGGAAAACATGAAATCAATAATTTTACTTGTAAAAACAATAAAACTATGACATTTAAGCTCATTTGTTGGGATTAATGAAATCCTTTTATCCTCTGACCCAAAGATTATACCCTTTTCCAAATAAAAAGGGCATGGCTATCGTTATTTTTGAAACCTTTACACAAAATGTAAAACTAGTTCAGGGAGCCTCACCTTTTAAGGTAACTCCCCTTCAGTATGGTTGAAACAGGTTTCTTCTTCTTCTTGGTTGCTCTCTATATTATTCAGAAGCACATGAACATGCTGCAAAAGTTGAAACGTAAATTGAACTTTAAAAATACATATCAATTAAACACCTACTGACTATGGCATATATAAATCTATTTTGTCAAACTTACAACAGCGGATGTGAAACTTTGCAATTTCAAGTTATGTAAACCTCAGATCTCGCATCAATAACCAGCTTTCCTTTGTCTTCCAACACACATCAAGAATAAGAGACTACCTTTGAACTTTTTTAAGAAACAAATGCTTCACAAAAATAGAAGACAACTATAAAATCTGAAGGTTTTCGAAGAAAGATGATGAACTTGTGAAATCTAACGGGAAATACGACATCAACTGAACACGAAAACACAAGAAAGCAGTTGAACTCACCGGAAAAAGAAATCACTGGGAATAACTAGTATTTTTTTTCCGTTTTCTTAGATATGAGCAGGAACAACCTCAACTAAACAAGAAACTACAGGACAGATTTTTTTAACAACCTTTTTCACATTTTTTCTTCTTGAAATAAATATCAAAAAACCAGAAAAGTTAAAAATGATAACAGTACAATAGAGAAATGCCAGCAAAAAATGCATAAGGAGTAAATTCAGGATTTTTTTTTTAAAATTTTCTTTGGATGTAAAAGAGACAAAAAGAAAACAGAGGAGACACCAGCAACACAAAGATCCGAAAAGACGTTGAAGAACAAGTTGAGAAATGAAGACATCACAAAAAAAAGAGCTAGCAGAAAATGATCGATGTGAAGAGTGAAGCTATGAAACAAGATTTAAGGTTCAGCAAAAGTTGCAAAACCAGTAATTCAGCAAACTTTTTTCTTTCTTAAGAGAGAAAGGAAATTAATAACACGAAAGAAAGCAGAAGGAGAAAGTAGGAGATTGATAGAAGGAAGTCAACTCAATGCACAGATGCCAAAATGGTTTCTCTTATCATGTCAGCCTTCACATCTCAGCGTGAAAGCAACACATGTTAACTAGGAAATTGCAGAGGTACTCAGATATTGCTGCTCGAATTTAAATTTGAGAGTTTTTTTGTTTTTTTTTTGCTCAAAAATTTGAGAGTTCAAAATCATACATATCTAAGTTAAAATCATTTATAATATAATAAGCTACTCCAATTTGTCCGGGGGGAGGAAAAAAAAAAGCTACTCCAACTATCTACGTATTTGACCAAAAAACAAAAAACATCTACTGCAAATAGTGGGGGAGCTAGGAGCACCCTGGGAAAAAAGAAAAAACAAGCTAGGATCACATAACATGCAATCAAATGAGACTCTCCAAGCATCTTCCTTTGTAATGTAAGCCTTCAAGTTGCTGGGGACACAAGATACTCACCTTAACATTAGATAGGCAAAGCAACTGAATCAAAGGATGCAAATTTCAAGTTCCGTTCAAATTTAGATTTCAAATTGCAACATATTGAGAGAGCCACTACACAGATGTGAGGGGAGGGGAAATAGTGTTTTTTGTTTTTTCCCTTTAATTAGAAGGGAAAATACTAATAACCCGTGGTTAATACCACTATAAAACAAGCTTTTAGGCATGGTTGATGGACATACACAGCTAAAGCGCACTGTTATCTTTTCTTGGAACCACAAATGTAATTTATCCTAGACCTTTCTGCTGCAAGAAAAACAATATTTTCCATAACCTTAGATCAACAGGATCTAGGTTGACGCTCGCTGTATTCATAATTGTGATAAGTTGACCGAATCGGCATACTAGACCTGCACATTATAATTTTCCCCATGTCATTTATATTTTAGCCATTTCAACTATTGTATTTATTCATTTTTATCTAGTTAGTATTTATATGTAAGTAATCTTTTCACATTTATAATTAAGCTAACTTAAATATCACGAGGCTTCAATATAACTTAACTATTTGAAGAGAGCTGTTTTTTATTATTTCTCTTCAATATAACAACTTTTTGGGACTGGGGATTTCCACACTAACTCAACAAAGACGCTTGGCTGTATTTTGTGAGCCTCTTAATTCTCATTGTTCAGACTTCACAGTCGTGACTGAGCTAGCGTGGGGCATTGTTCATTTGTACTTATACTGCTCTCGTCAAAGCGCGTCCTCATCAGAATTATTAAAGGGGTTAAAATGACAAAGAAATATTATGGGTTACGCATTTGGCTTAGCTTTGGGAGTTGCAGTTGCCACGCAATCACTACCACACATTATGGGTTGTTGCAGGTACTGATAGAAAATGTCATGTGTGGTATTTTGTTAATTTTCTAGCCAGGTCCATTCACACCCAATGTGAAAAACAATTCTGGGAAAATTTGATTGAGCCTCGTGATCTTGATACAATTTCAGTCAATCTCGAATTTTTTTTGAATTTTCATTATATTCTTAGACCAAAATGAAATTAATGTTGGTTGGTGAAAAGATAATAATGCCGTATTTTATCTATTTCAGAAGAATATTTATAAGATAAATAAGGACATTTAGAAAATAAATAAAGATATTTATAAGATAAATAAAAAATTTTGGAAAAAAAAATCCATAGGAATAAAGAGAAACGGGGAATGTCCAATAATATTGATAGAAAATGGAAATAAAAACAGAAGTTTTTCTTTTCTTATGCAAAATGATAATTTATATCCTTCCTTTGTTGCCTTTTCCTGCCATGTTAAAAGAACTTTTAAATTTTGATTTAAACATATCAGCTATATTTGCTAAGATATTTTTAATTTTATCTCTTATATTTATCATTTTTCAAACTATTTATAAATTAATGAATAATCTAATGTTACAGTGAATGTTTTATAGAGATCATATATATTATAGTAATTAAGTACTCCCTCTGTTCCTGGTTACGTGTTTCAAATAACTGATTTGGGTTAACAAAACATAATTAATTAAAATTAGTTAAAGGCAATAAATATATATTATTTTTCAAATTATGCCCTTACAAATAAGGTTGGTTAGCGGTGATAGGAACGGGATTCCCTGCCTATCTTTGGATAGGCAAGGAGAGCTCCTCCCTCCTGATCTGGACGGCCTAGATCTTATTTTTTTTACTTTTTATTTTTTTGAAAAAAAATTATTTTAATGGGTGCAGAATCTAAAATAAAAATAATCTCTCAACTAACATTTTTTTTAAGAAAATGATTTTTTTATTAAAAAAGCAGCAGTTTAAAAAAAAATTAAATCTGGACCGTCCAGATCGCATCTGGACGGTCCAGATACACCAAGCTCTTGGTGCCTATCCAAAACCGGGTCCAGCGGTGATAAGGTTTTAGTCAGGGGTAATAAGGAGGTCGATGCCTCAAACATTTCCTTGACATGTTATATAAGTGATTTATGATTTGAAATGATAACGTTTTTATATAATTATTTTTTGTAACAAAGTTAAGATATGTTTTTATAAAATCTCTTTTGAATGATATTTGAAAAATTAAATGATGTTAAATCATTTTGGAACACTTTTTTGGAGAGGGTTTTGATAACCAAATAGAGAACTAAATTGTGAAAGGTTTTATGTTAAAAATCTAAATAAATTATTGTGAGTTGAACTTATTTTTGAAACGTGTGTTCTCAATCTTGGTTTGCATATATATTTATGAATAATCAATAGTTACTAAGATACTTGGATCTTATGGTTACTAGATTTTTTTTTCCAGGTGATTATTTTAGTAAGGAGTAAGGGAAGGCACCTATAGAGTGAGTCTTAATCAAAGGTTCTTTTGTACTCTTAGAACACATATTATGTCATTTGTAATTGCCATGACCTTAAGACTTCCACATTTTATTCACTCTAAAATAATTTTAGGAATTTATTTTGACATTGTAAATATGAATTTTCTTTGATTTTGTTGTTGTTGTTGTTGTTGATAGTTTGGATGATGAGCATCCTTATTGGCAATATTTCAAATATTATTTTTTTGTTAAATTTGAGGTGTTACAAAGGGCCCGTTTGTTATGCGGGAAAATGTAAGAAGGGAAGATGACCAAATGCCATAGTCTGGTACACTTTTAACATCCAATTTTTTCAAGAAATCAAATTTCTGGGTCCTCTAATCTTCCTTTAAAAATGAGAAGATAACATTCCACCAAAATTAGTGAGAACTCAAGTTTCCTATATAAACCGTAAAACTTTCGGTTATATTTACCTTTATAAAACATTTGTTTTATAAGGAAAGAAAATAGGATTACATTCGAATTCATACGAAAAGTTCAAATTTGATAAGAGAACATTTTAGAAAACTTCATTTTTTTTTTTTGCGAAATAAATGTTTGGTCATAAAATTTGAATTTGACTCATAAACTTGACTTTAAAAAAAAAAAAATTCGTCATAAAACTCAAATTTGACCCATAAATTTAATTTGATACAAGCAAATTCATGTCAAATTTGAATTATTAACCAAAAATTATTTTTTTCATTTTGAATTAATTAATTTTAAGGTAAAATAGGTAATCCTTTGTTAAATTTTTATTACTTTTTAATTGTTTGAAAAATTTAGAAAAAAATTAAATTTAAATAGACTCGTGTTTTTTAAAAAAATCACATATGTTTGATTTTTTTTATAATGATTCTCCTTCTGTACTACTCCGTATTACCTTCGGTCCTAATTATAAGAGCTAGTTGATTTTCTTTGGAGAGATTAAGAAAGCTAAATAAGTTATTTAATTATTTCATTTGTTGTGTATCCTTAGATTATATATTAGTTTATTAGTCAAACTAATTAGTTTGAAGAAAAAAATAAAAATAATTTAAAGTAATTTAATTAGTTTCCTTAATCTCTCCAAAAAAGTCAACTAACTCTTATAATTATTACCAGAAGGAATATACTAGAAGGCGAATCATGTTCGACCAAAAAAAAAAAACAAATAGAATCATGAAAAATGAAGAAAATATAAATATAAAAGATAAGATTCATATGGCCCATCTTCTGGCCACGCAACCAGGCGAGTTGAAACTTATCCAAAAATATTCAAAACGGTCGTTGATTTGTCGTTTATAATGATTTCTCTTTTGGACCATTCCTCTCGATTTGATTGAAAGGGCTGGGCTACCAAACAAAGTTATGGAATCCAAACGCCTGTTTGCTAAGCAAATGAACTTTGAAGGACTTACAATAAGATTGGAACAAAAATGAAGTGGTAAAAAGTACTACTCCTCCACCTCCAGTTTAAATATAGAGCATAATTTATAGTACAAATTATACTATAAATTATATTTTATATTTAAGACCAAAAGTAGTAGAAGATTTAGTTCATTAATTTAGGAGATCAATTGAACTAAATAAATTCTTTTTAAAATATTTATATTTGTCATTTTTTTCTCATACTAATTTGTTTGACTTATAAGCTAACATATAATATAATAAAAAAAAAGTATTTAAAAGAAATAATATAACATATGCTATAATTAATTAATTTTCTTAGTTTTATAAAATTAGTTAATTGGATTTTATATTAAAACAGGAGGCATTACTCCTCTGATCCCTAACAATTGTAGGACTTAGTTTGGCAATAAATTTTGACCCTAAACATAACATTTTTTTAATTTTATTTCTTTTATTTTCATTTTTTAAACTATTTATAAATTAATAAATAATCTAATGTTGCATTTCATAGAGATCATATATATTATATTAATTAAGTACTCTGTTTATACGTTTCAAATAATCGATTTGCGTTAATAAAAAAAGTAAATTAAAATTAGTTAAAGACAATAAATACATATTATTAATTTTGGTATCTTTTTTAGAAGAATATTCACGAGATAAATAAGGACACTTATAAGATAAATAAAGATATTTATAAGATAAAAAAAATTGAAACAAAATCCGTAGGAATAAAGAGATACGGGAGGAAACGTCCAATAATATTGATGGAAAATTGAAGTACAAACAGAAGTTTTTCTTGTCTTATGCAAAATGATAATGTGTATCCTTCCTTTGTTGCTTTTTCCTGCCATGTAAAAGGAAGTTTTAAATTTTGATTTAAATATGTCAGTTATGTTTGATAAGATTTTTTTAAATTTTATTTCTTATATTTATAATTTTTTGAAACTATTTATAAATTGATAAATAATCTAATAATACTATAAATGTTTTATAGAGATCATATATATTATAGTAATTAAGTACTCCCTTCATCTCTAGTTATATGTTTCAAATAAGTGATCTGGGTTAACAAAAAATAGTATATAGTAAATACCATTTTTATCCCTGACATAAAACATGGTCCCATTTTTGTCCCTTACAAAAAAAACCACTTTTATTCGTCCTTTTTATGGATTAAAAAAGACATTTATTTTGTAAGGGATCAAAATGGGGATCGCGTTTTTTGTCAGGGACCAGAAAAGGTATTTACTCTTAATTAAAATTAGTTAAAGGAAATAAATATATATTATTTTTCAAATTATGCCCTTATAGATAAGGTTGGTCAGGGGTAATAAAGAGGTAAATGCATCAAACATTTAATTGACATGTTATATAGATAATTTATTATTTGAATGATAAAGTTTTTTTATAATTATTTCTGTAACAAAGTTAATGTACGTTTTTTAGAAATCTCTTGTGAACGATATTTGAAAAATTAAATGATGTTAAATCATTTTGGAACCCTTTTTTGGAGGGAGTTTTGATAACCAAATAGAGAACTAGCTAGATTGTGAAAGGTTTTATATTAAAAATATAAATAAATTATTATGAGTTGAACTTATTTTTTAACTGTGTGTTCTCAGTATTTTCTGAATAACCAATATTTACTAAGATACTTGGATCTTATGGTTACTATATTTATTTTTTAGGTGATCATTTTAGTATGGAGCAATGAAAGACATATATGGAGTGATCTTGAAGGCTGTTTTATACTCATAGAGCATATATTATGTCATTTGTAATTGTCATAACCTTAAGACTTCTGTATTTTATTAGCTCTGAAATAATTTTAGAAATTTATTTTGACATTGTAAATATGAATTTTCTTTGATTTTTTTTTTGGGTTGTATTTTGATGATTTAAATGATCAGCATCCTTATTGACAATATTTCAAATATTATTTCGTTGTTGAATTTGAGGTGATACGATTAAGGCTTGTTTGGTATGCGGGAAGATGTGAGAAGGGAAGATGACTAATTTCCATAATCTGGTACACTTTTATCATCCAATTTTCTGAAGAAATCAAATTTCCAGACCCACCGATCTTCCTTTAAATATGAGAAGATAAAATCCCACTAAAATTAGTAGGAACTCAAGTTCCCTATATGAACCATGAAACTTTTGGACATATTTACCCTTATAAAATATTTATTTTTTATAAAACAAGAAAATAGGATTACATTCTAATTTATGTGAAAAATTCAAATTTAATAAGTGAAGATTTTAGAAAACTTCAATTCTTTTTTTTATGAAATAAATGTTTCATCATAAAATTTGAATTTGACTCATAAATTCGGTTTTTTTTTTCCAAAATAAATTCTTCATAAAACTAAAAGTTGACGCATAAATTTGAATTTGATACAATCAAATTCATGTCAAATTCAAATTATAAAAAAGAATACATTTTTATTTTTCATTTTGAATTAATTAATTTTGAGGTAAAATAAGTAATCTTTTGTTAAATTTTTATAACTTTTTAATTTTAAAAAATGTAGAAAAAAATTTAATTTAAATAGACTCGTGTTTTTTTTTAAAAAAAAAATCACACATGTTTGATTTTTTTTTTTAAATAAATTTTGGACTTTATTATATCTTTTAAAATATTTCCCTTTTATTCAAGAAATAAAAAAAGCAGGTGGGGTTTTTTTTTTTTTTTCCTATCATGATTCTCCTTCTGTACTATATGAGAAGGTGAATCATGATCGACAAAAGAAAAATGGAGAATCATGAAAAATGAAGAAAATAAAAATCTAAAAGATAAGATTCATATGGTTCATTTTCTTGCCATGCAAGTTGGAAAGTTGAAGCTTATCGAAAAATATTCAAAATGGTAGTCTTCTTTCATTTTCATAAATAGATGATTTGTCGTTTATACTGATTTTTTTTTTTTTTGGGACCATTCTTCAAAATTTGATCCAAAGGGCTGGGCTGCCAAACAAATTTACGGAATCCAATGGAATCAAAACGCCCGCTTGGTAAGCAAAAATGAATTTTGAAGGAATGAGATTAGGAATAAGATTGGGAATGAAAATGGACCTGTTTGGATTAGCGGTGAGAGTAGTAGCTTATTTTCTATCTAACTTTTACAGAAATCCGATAGAAAAAATGTCAAGTTGTAAATGTGATTTGTGTTTCAAATTCTTGGTTGGCTTTTGTAGAAGTCTTTTTTTTCCTAAACTGATGTGTGTTTGGATTCTTATTTCAAAAGTCAGTTGAAATAGAAAATAACTGAAAAGGACATGAATCATGTTGAATACTATATATACATATTAATTATATATATTGAGGCAAAATTACTTCATTCTAACACCTTCGGTTAAACCTTGAACTCAAAAAAATTTCGAGAATAACATTGATTTAACACTTTCACAAAAAAAATAAAAAATAAAATTATGCAATAACACAAATTTTATTGATCCTAATATGTATTCAACATGATTAGGATCAATACAATTTGGGGATAAAAGATTATTCCGTCCCGTGCATAGAAATTCATAAGATTATTTATCAATATATATTAAATATAGAAAATACATTGAAATATATGAATTATTATGGGGATAAAAGAAGACAAGGAAATTGGTGGGAATATTCTATTTAGGATTATATTATATATACCTGGAGAAGGAAGAAGAAGACAAGAAATAGGGATGAGGGATTTTTTTTTTTTGATATAAAAATTTTAGGAAAAAAGTTGGGTTCACTCACGATTCAATAGTAGGACGAAATCTCCCTTCCTCTTAGGTGATATCGATGTTGGGCAGGGCGAGCCATCTATTACCTTCAAGCGTTAACCTAGGCACCTAGGAGCTAGGATGTCTCTCCCAGCGCCTTGACCAATTGTAGGATCGAACCCCCTCTCTTTGATGAGAATATCTGACCCCTTTGCCAGTTAAGCCCAAAAATAAGAGGTGGATGAGGGATCTTTTGAACAAGAGAATTTAAAAAAAAAAAAAAAAAGATAGAGATGAGGGATAAGGAGTGGGGCCAGCGGCAGACACATTATCGGACCATCAGCTTTTGAGAAAAAGCTTTCTCGTGAGCTTCACGCATTTTGTGGATTTTTTTTAGGAGCCCAGTAAATTAAAAGTTAGTCTTCCAAGTGAATGGGGTCATTTCCAACGCTCTTTTTTTGTCGAAACGTTCACAAAACGATCTATCCAAATAGATCCAATATAGCGGTAAAAATACTCCTCCTTCGATTTTAAATATAAGATATAGTTTATAGTACAAATTACACCATAAACTATGTCATATATTTACAATCAGAGGTAGTAGAAGATTTAGTTTATTAAATAGGTATTAATAGTATTATAAACTCGTGACAATGATGTAAATTTGTATTGTAAAACCGTGGGAGTTTACTTTCATCATTAAATAGGTATTAATAGTATATGATCAAATAATTAAAATATAAAAAATAATAACAAATTAATTTAAATATATTATAAATCCAAATAATTGAAATTAAATCCATCTGCATTCATAATTTATTATATTTAACAAAGAAACTTCTATACAATTTATATATAAAGCTGCTGAGTATGATCAAACTGAACAAGTTAATAGGAGTTTGAGTATGAGTTAACATAGTTTTGTAAGTTAGAAACGTAAAAACGGTAAAATCGATATATAAATTTGTGAGTTTAACTGAGTTTACAATAGTCACGAGTTTACCAATGACTTGACTTGATTTTGTAAACTAGAAATATAAATACGGTAAATTTGAAAAGTGAACTTTCAAGTTTGACAACAATGGTTGTAGGTGCTGATAGAAACGGTCATGTGTGGCATTTTTGTAAATAACATGCCAGGTTGTTAGTTTTCGAGCCATGTCCACTGACAACCAATATGAAAAATAATTTTGGGAAAATTTGATTGAGGTTGTGATGTGATATGGCATAATTTTAGTCAACTTTTAAATTTTCTAAAATTTTATTATACTTATAGGTTAAAATGGAATTAATTTTGTGGGTGAAAAAACAATGATGCCATCTTTTATCTATTTTAGAAGAGTATTTACAAGATAAATAAAGAAATTTGAAAGAAATCCGCAAGAATAAAGTGATACGATAGGGGAAATGTCTAATGACATTGATGAAAAATGGACGTAAAAACAGAAGTTTTTCTTTTCTTACGTAAAATGATATTATGTATCCTTCGTTGTTGCTTTTTCCTTCCATGTAAACAGAAGTTTTAAATTTTGATTTAAACATGTCAATTATGTTTAATAAGATTTCTTAAATTTTTTTATCTCTTATATTTATTATTTTTCAAATTATTTATAAATTAATAAATAATCCGATGTTACACGTAAATATTTTATAGAGATCATATATGTTAATAGACTATAGTAATTAAGTACTCCTTGCATCTCCGGTGGTTATATGTTTCAAATAACTGATTTCTGCTAATTAAAAAAATTAATTAAAATTAGTTAAAGGCAATAAATACATATTATTTTTCAAATTATGCCCTTAACAAAGATAAGTGAGAGAGAATAAATGCAATAAATACAATCAACAAATGGTAAATGTACAAATAATGCAATAAATGTTAAGACAAATTTAAAATGAGTTTATATTTTAAGATACATTCATTTACAATTTCGAAACTTATAATAAGGGATGGAAGGAGTAATTTATTTAGTTTTTTTAAATCTTTTTGAATTAATTAGATAAATAGTTTTTTTAATCTGAAGAATCTGCTTCTCTCCTCCTAGATAAAAAAGTAATAACCCGCACTAAATATGCCATTCAAGCATTAAATCCCCATTGTTTGGTTCAAAGGGGTATGGCAAAAGAGAAGAAGTCTTCCTGGGTTGAGACATTTCCGTGTTTTATAATCCATCAATCTTTCAATTCAATTGACCAATGTTTCTATTTTGGTGCTGAATCTTTCAGGAATGGAAGGCAGCCCAATCTTTTGTGATTATGCATCTCTTCCTGGTATCTTGATTAGACCATTAAGGCAAAAGACTAGTTCCGTGGAAATCAAGGTAGCCTAAATAAATTTAAATGTGTCAAATTTCTGTCATCATGCAAATCTTATCTTTGTTGATAGATGGTCAATCCCTGGGAAGTCATTGTGACTGCTTCTAGTTGTTTGCTGCTGAATTCGCCTCAAAACACAGTGAAAGAGTTATATCATGAGACTAGTTGGGTGTTTGCCACACGAGCCATTATCCAGTGGAGTTAGGCTCGTTTGTAATGGAGGAGATTAAATTTTTAAACAGAAGATTAGTACAGAGATTTGTCTTATAACATTTAGTAACTTTATGGAGTTATATTAAAAAACACATAAGAACTAAATTAAAAAATAAGGTAAATTATATGACCATCCTATTGAATAACTAACAGCCCGACTCTAAAACTAATCCTTTGTTATTTCCTCGTGGTATCATGATGGCATCATCCTCCATTGTGGAGTTTTGAAGAGTAGCATAACACTGAAGGTGGACAAAATAATACTAAGATTGGACTTTCCTCTATTTTGAAATCTTCATGGTTTTGGGGAGAATACTTGGCCTTTTTTTTTTGTTGCCTGTCGATCGGAGAATTGATTTCGTTGCCTTGTGGAGGTCAGATACTTGGTTGGAGTTTAAGGAAGAATATGGAAAGAAATCCGCGAGAATAAAGAGATACGACGGGCCACGGGGGAATGTCCAATGACAGTGATGGAGAATGGAAGTAAAAACAGAAGTTTTTCTTTTCTTACATAGATGTGTTTCATATATAAAATGACATTCTGTATCCTTCCTTTGTTGTTCCTCCAATATTTTTTTGGGGGCTCTTTAGACAATAGGAAGGAAAACTCAAAACAGAGCACCGCTTGATTCTTCAGAGTTAGAAAAGAATAGAAATCGATAAAGGAAGCTGAAGTGTCTGAAGCCTCTCTTAATCAATGAGGCAAATGATTCTATATATTTATAGAATAAGTGATGTACATCTATATAGCTGTTACAATATGGGCAAAGGAATATTACAGCAAACCTCCACTCTGATACAAGGAATAAAGGGACCCGACAAACTGAAAGTGGAAATGTTAAAGAATGAATAAAAGGGAATGAATGTGATGATGTCGAGATAGAAGGAATATTTGGTACAGATGAAAAGGTAGGATTGTAATGCATGATGGATATATTTATTTATTAACATTCCCCCTCAAGCGAGGAGGGGTGACCACCAATCCGAGCTTGCTTCGAAATTTAGAGAACTGAGGATGAGCTAAAGCCTTTGTGAAAACATCTGCAATTTGTTGTGTGGAAGGAATGTATCGGATCTCCAATTGACCAGCTAAAACTTTATCACGTACAAAATGGACATCAAGTTCAATGTGTTTGGATCGGGCATGTTGTACTGGATTAGTAGCTAGCGCCTTTGCACTAATGTTGTCACACCAGATAATAGGCGGTTTTCTACATTTAAAACCAAGCTCATATAGTAATGAGCGGAGCCACATAATTTCAGCAGATGAATCAGATAATGACCGATACTCAGATTCTGCACTTGAACGTGATACCACACGTTGTTTCCGGGAGGACCATGAAACCAAAGTACCTCCTAGATAGACACCAATACCAGACATTGATTTTCTATCATCAACACAAGTTGCCCAATCAGCATCAGAAAAACCAATGAGGTTCAAACCAGGAGAAGATTTGATATGTAAGCTATAATGATAGGTTCCCTTAAGATATCTCAGTACCCTTTTTACAGCTTGAAAATGAATATCAGTAGGCCTGGATAAAAATTGACTTAACTTGTTTACTGAGAATGCTATATCTGGCCGAGTGGTAGTAAGGTATTGTAATGCTCCTATTGCTTGTCGAAACACAGTAGGATTAGGCAACAATTTTCCATCATTGATCGAAAAATGTTTTCCAGATACCATAGGTGTTGGCATTGGTGCAGCATCAAGCATTCCAAATTTTCGAAGTAAATCCAAAGTGTACTTTCCTTGGTTTAGATAAATGCCAGAGCTATCTCGGAAAACCTCAATGCCCAAGAAGTAATGAATTGCACCAAGATCTTTTAAGGAAAACAAACAATTCAATTTGCTAACAAAAGAATTCAAGTATTCTTTGCTGTTTCCAGTTACCAGTATGTCATCGACATATATCAAAACATAAACAAGCAAATTGTCCTTTTTCAGCACAAATAAAGAACTATCACTCTTAGCATTTTTAAAATTCCATTGGATCAAAGTGAGTCTTAAGCGATCATACCAGGCGCGTGGCGCTTGCTTAAGTCCGTAGAGTGCTTTATCAAGTTTGCACACATGAGTCGGGCGAGATTGATCCACAAAACCTTCGGGCTGTCGCATAAAGACATCTTCTTTAAGATACCCATTCAGGAATGCATTATTGATATCGAGTTGCCGAACGTCCCAATTGAATGTGGTTGCAACAGTAAGAACAGTACGAATCGTGGTTGCTTTAACCACCGGACTAAATGTCTCGTGATAATCAACTCCAAGAGATTGCTGAAAACCTTTAGCCACAAGCCGAGCTTTCCTTTTCTGAAGAGAACCATCGGGGTGGAATTTGTTTTTGAACACCCACTTGCAATCTATTATTTTCTGTGTACCATTGTATGGAACTAGATGCCATGTTCGATTTCGCTGGAGAGCAGCAAACTCCTCTATCATGGCCGTTTTCCAATCTGAAGAGGAGAGGGCTTCTTTGACAGTTAGAGGTTCAGCTAAGCGTTTCAAGGAATCATTATCCTCAGAATGTAAAAGTCCAACAAATGGGTATTTTGGCTTATAAATTCCACTTTTAGCCCTCGTAGTCATTGGATGGACATTTTGAATTGGTGATGAGCTTGGGCTGGCTGGCGATGAAGATGAATTTTCAGTAGATTCATCTATCAGATTAAGTGAAGAACCTGGACTATTTAAAGATGATGGAACCACTGTAATCAGTGGCACGGAATTGTCATCACTTTCAGCAGCTTGTATCTCTGAAGAGGTATTTGGTGAAGTAGAGGCAGCCATTGAAGGATTGATGGCTAGAGGAATAGCTGCAATATCATTAAGATTGGTTTTTCTTTGAAGAAAACCATTAGCAAAAGGAAAAACCATTGGATTAAACACAACATGGCGAGAAGTGTATATGCGACCAGAAGAACTTAGACATCTAAAACCTTTTTGCTGGGATGCATACCCGAGAAAGACACATTGTTGACTGTGAAAGGAAAACTTGTGATCATTGTATGGTTTTAGACAAGGATAGCAGGCACAGCCAAAAGGTTGAAGATTTTTGTAATCTGGCTCTGTTTTATATAACTGAAGCAGAGGTGTTGAGTCTTTTAGCACCGGCATAGGCATTCGGTTTATCAAGAAGACAGCAGTTTGAAAGGCTTCCATCCAGTAGTTAAGTGGCATTTTAGCTTGAGCTAATAGAGTTAAACCAGTCTCCACAATATGTCGATGCTTCCTTTCGGCCCTTCCATTTTGTTGAGAAGTGTAAGGGCAAGTATATCGCATCTGAATACCATGAGAGTTAGCAATTGGAACAAAAGGTTTAAACTCAGTACCCATATCACACTGAATTGCTTTAATTTTGGTGCCAAATTGGTTCTCAACAAGTGCTCGAAAATGATTGAATGCTACAATTGCGTCACCTTTATACTTAAGAGGATATAACCAGGTGTATCGACTGTAATCATCAATAAAATGAACATAAAATCGATGTCCAGAGGTGGATTGAACAGGAGAAGGACCCCATAAATCAGTGTGAATTAGATCAAGGGGAGCCAAAGCATGAGAATTAGATGACGGAAATGGTTGATACTTGGATTTACCATATTGGCAAGCTTCACAAAAGTCATACTTATTATGCTTAAGCTTGACATTACATTTTTTCAAAATGTGATCAAATACTGTTTTACCAGGATGTCCTAACTTTCGATGCCATAAAGAAAAATCATGACTAGATTCAACAGAAGCAAAATGAGCTTGAGCACGGTGATTACTGCTTCGGACTTCATCACTGATCACTGGATATAGCCCCTGCTTTGGTTTTCCTTGCATCAGAAGTTGTCCTGTCATTCGATCCTTCACATAGCAGCCAGTGTCATTAAATTCAACAATAACAGGGTTATCTTTAACCAATTGAGACACACTCAAGAGCTTCTTTGTAGAAGATGGTACTACCAAAATCTTATTAAGATTTATATTAGAGAATAATTTCTTTGATCCAATTGCTTGAACAGAGGTCTTTTCACCAGTACATGTATTAATATGAAACTTACCAACAGCGGAGGCTTGATCAATATATTCAGCAGAAGGAGTCACATGGTAGTTGGCTCCACTATCCATGTACCACGCTGGATCAGTAACATTGCCAGCAGAAGCATAGTGTGTTTGACCTCCATCATCACATAAATAGTAGCACTTGGAGATATCATGACCAGGACGCTTACAATAGTGACAATAAGGACGACTTGGATGACGTCCACGACCAGAACGACCACGTCCTCGGAAATTTCCACGAGATCCTGGAAAATTTCCACGGGATCCTTGACTCACTCGCCAAATTCCTTGTGTAGTATTGAAATCATTCCCAGACAAAAAATGCTGTCGGGAAGTGGCACCTCGTTGGAAAGTAGCACCACGGTGTGCTATGTTTGCAGCTGGTTCAACACTAAGGCTAGCAAAATGATTTAGTTGTTCAAGCCGACTTTCAAAGGCAAGTAGATGAGCCTGAATATCAACCCAAGAAAGATGAGTTTGATCAATTAATTTAACAACTATAGCATTGTATTCAGTATCCAAACCATTTAAAGTATGAATGATAAGTTCATCGTGTGGCAGTGGAGCTCCTGCGAGTGCTAGCTGATCAGCAATGGACTTCATCTTGTTTAAAAAATCTTCCATCTTCATTCCACCTTTCCTTGTTCGATGCAAATCTGATTTATATACCATGACTCTAGCTTTGGTTGAAGCACCAGCAAGAGAACGTGCTTCAGCCCATATTTCCTTTGCAGTTTGACAGTGCAAAAGTTGAGCTCCAACTTCGATGCTCATGGTATTACGAAGCCAACCCACCAGAAGACGATCAGTGGCATTCCAGTCTTCAAAATCTGGATTCATCTTCATCCCAGCACCATCTGAGATGAGACGAGGAGGTGGTGTTGTTGAGCTATCAAGGTGGCTTTCTAGCTTATTACCTTCTATAATTGGTAAGACAATCGATTCCCATAGCAAGTAATTTCCACGGTCCAGCTTGACCGAGTTTACTTGATTGAATGAGTTGAACATTGGATTAATTCTGGAGATATTGTTGACAACAGCGGTAGTTGGTGTTACTGAGGCAGCTACGGTGGTTGATTCGGTGTGTGAGGGAGTAGAAGAGGCAGACATGGTGAAAGGTATGAAGAAGCAGCGTTGCAGGCTCTGATGCCAAGTTAGAAAAGAATAGAAATCGATAAAGGAAGCTGAAGTGTCTGAAGCCTCTCTTAATCAATGAGGCAAATGATTCTATATATTTATAGAATAAGTGATGTACATCTATATAGCTGTTACAATATGGGCAAAGGAATATTACAGCAAACCTCCACTCTGATACAAGGAATAAAGGGACCCGACAAACTGAAAGTGGAAATGTTAAAGAATGAATAAAAGGGAATGAATGTGATGATGTCGAGATAGAAGGAATATTTGGTACAGATGAAAAGGTAGGATTGTAATGCATGATGGATATATTTATTTATTAACATTCAGGTGTGTTAGATGAGTGCTTTTCTGAATCGTCAGATTGATCTTCCAGGTTAATCACACTTGGCTAACTTGTCATATGGCGCCTTAATATGAAGCAACTTACGTTCTTTAGCCAAACATGGAAATGACTCGTGTTTGAATGTCTTTGTCTAAGTCTTGGCTGTCTATGTATCCCATGTGTTGTTTCAAAGTTATCTTTAAGATAGTACAATTATGTGTCCTGACTTCTGAGCTTCTACAAATATTTTGAGAAGTGTAGTTGTAAACCAGGTTAGGCATACGACGTCCCAGTCAGGCAGGTTCATTGGAACATAGACAATGAGCCACGCCATTGAAGAAAGGAGGGCATATGTTTTACTTTCTGCTGTGTTGAAGTTTAAGTTGTGTTTTTCTTTCTTTTGATGTTGCAGGGTCCGTTTTGAACTTCCTGGTTTGTTTTATGCTATGCTATGATTCAAACTTGTAGTTGTACTGTTTATTTGGTTATATGTTGATGTTGATTTTCTTTCCTTTCTTCAACTTTGCAGCATGAACAGACATGATTCTTATAAATCAAACTTGCAACTGATTGTTATTTTAAGTAAAAGCCATGCCACATTAATAATAGATAAAGCAGTATGACTTTAAGTATTCCATAACTATTGTGCGTCTAAAGACAGAGACTCACGTCCTTATTTTAAAAGCAACTTTGCTGAATGCTGAAAAAGTCAACTCCATGCTGATAAAAACAGTGAATCAATGTATAAAAAAAAGGCTAACATGTCTAATTAAAAACTCATACAATATTAAAGTTTTTGAACAAGAGACGTTGTGGGGAGCAACACTGCTGAAATTTAAACTACATGAAATAAAGAGCAGTAAATAACATAGAGAAAATCCTGTTCGGGCCCCTTTTATCAAAAAAATGTGAAAAAATGCCCAAAGACTCTGAAAATTCAAAAAAAGACCCAAGGTTAGCGGGGGGCTGATATAGTTGTTAATGGAGTTGATATAGTTGTTATTGGGGTACTGATATAGTTGTTATTGGGGTACTGATATAGTTGTTAACTGGGCTGATTTAGTTGTTAAAAATAGATTCTGAAATTCCGGAAAAGGCCTTAGGTGAGTTGTTAATGGGGCTCATATAGTTGTTAGCGGGGTACTGATATAGTTGTTAATTGGGCTGATTTAGTTATTAAAAATTTTTAGTTTTAACAACTAAATCAGCCCAGTTAACAACTATATTAGTACCCCGCTAACAACTATATCAGCGCCATTAACAACTCACCTTGGGCCTTTTCTGGAATTTTAGAATCTTGGGCATTTTTTCGAATTTTCAGAATCTTTGGGCCTTTTTTCGCATTTTTTTGATAATATGGGCCCTGAACAAGATTTTCCAAAAAACATAAGTACGTTCAGTATGGTAAAGATGTGAGGTTGTGGTTCTAATATTGGCCACTTGGTCCAATAAAGAACATGCATAGGAAAACATTGAACTTAAACTAAACCAACTTAGTTAGGGTCATCTTCAGCCTCACTGACGAACCCAGGTTGAATCTACGGTGTAATTGCAGCCGGCAAAGGCAAACGTCCTTCTGATTCATGGTCTACAGTAGCTGCAAGTTGCTGATATAGTGGTTTCTCCACTCCTTCTTGCATGATTTCATATTACTGTGACTCAGAAGTTTCTGAATAAAAATCCCTTAATCTGTACACCTTTGCATCTTAACTCTCATGTAAGGTACATACATTGAAATGATGTCTAAAGCTCAATGTGGTGTCGAAGCTGTGAGGATCAGCATTCTCCCATTCAGTATTGGCTATAGCCCTTGTGTCCTCATGATACCATACAAACAACGGATTAGTATACAAGCAACAAATAAAGCTTATATTACATGAGTTGGTAGCTGAATTTGCAGTGTGTGGTATCCCTTTGTCCTTTGGTTAATGTCCTTTATTTAAATGCAGGCTGAAAACTTTTTGCTTTATTATTTAAGTTCTGAATCTGTAAGGGTTTTCATTGAATAGGTATTACTTTTTTTTTTTTTTTGGGTCAAAGGAATAGGTATTACTTCGTGGCCTTTCATAAAAATGTGGCATTTATTTATGATCATTTTTGTGTTAAAGACCTAAATCTGCAAGGATTTTCAAAGGATTCATATTGCTCATACCTTTCTTGCAATGTGAGTAAGCAAGATTCCTTAAATATAGAAATATACCTTTCGATCTCATTCTCACCAATACTTTCAACCAGGTTATGTATGCAGGAAAAGTAGGAAGAGAAAAGGTAGATGTGCTATCATTTGATTCCATACGAGGTCAAGGTGTTATGTAGTAGAGTTTTTGCTTTTTCCTCTATGTAAAAAAAAGTTTTAAATTTTGATTTAAACATGTCAGTTATACAAATTGTCCATATATATACATGTCTAAGCTTTTTCGTTCCTTTCATGTGCAAGCCCCAAAAAATGAAATTAGCCCATGCTGGTGTCATTAATCTTTGTTGTCACTTTTGTCCTTGTCATATAAATGCTGATAATGGGTCTGTTTGGGTTGGCGGTAGGAGCGGTAGCTTAAAAGCTATCTGACGTTTATAAAAACCCGGTAGGAAAAAAGTTAGGTTTTAAATGGTGATTTATGTTTGGATTGTCAGTTTGGCTTTTTGCAGAAGTAGCTTTTTTCTTAACTGATGAGTGTTTGGATTGTTATTTGAAAAGTCAGTTAAGATTTTAAATCAAAATATCTTATAATTTATTTTTTATATAAATTAAGTTTAAAAAAATAGAATTAGTAAGAAGAAATAAATAAGCTTCGATTTTGATATCTACTTTCTTTCATTTGCACTGTTTGTGGGACCCAGGGAATTTTTTCTCCCACTGGACGATACTGGACCAAAACGCTTGGATTTGGAGCATTCAACATAACGCCACTTTTTGATAAAAAGTCAGATAACAAAAACGCTGACCCAAACAAGAAAAAAATGATAAAGCTACTGGACTGAGCTTTTTTTTAAAATTATTGGCCCAAACGCTGCTAACGGGCCACTCCAAACAGAGCCAATGTGTTTCACATTCTTTTTGTTTGGGTAGACACTCTTTTATAAGGATAGAAGTTGCAGTGCACTTAAACATGAAATAATGGATGCTACTGTCATTAGTTAAGGCTGAAGCTTGGGCAGCTTTTAAGGTCTTTCGGATTAAAAATTTTGATATTCTGGAGTCATGCGAATTCGTTGGCAGCCATTGTTACCATTTTTGTTGCAACTGTGTTGTAGTTGAATTAGAGGTCTTCCAACAGATTTAGTTAGCTCCAAGGGAAATTCCATTTCATTTTAGGGGCACAAAATCTTAACATCTGGGAATTAGTTCAATCTTAAATTATTAATGGTTGGATACTAATAAATCAGGATGGAAAAATCAACTTAAAATTCCATTTAATTCATTTCCAGTCTGTTAACAATAATTAGACAAGCACAAATTCTGGGACGATCATGAGAAAGGAAAAAAAAATGTGGGATTTTTTGGTCTGCCTCAGATGAATGTCAAAGATATGTGTAATTTTAAGTTCTGTTTGGATATGGTGATAGTTCTAAGTAAGGACAAGATAAGTTATAAATTTATGATTATATAGCGCATCTCCATTAAGTTGGGGCAAGGTATAAATACAAAAACTATGTGAATACTTAAAACCATAAGATTTCAATTTTAATTCATATTAAAATTAAAAATGAACAGAACTGAAGTATCGATTTAGAATTAAAAAAGACACTCTGAAAAGATTTTTAACTCATTGAATGAAAGATGAAATAAAAGACCTCTGATATCTGCAACAATCCAGACTTGGCATGCCTCTAATTTGTGAAATTGACTATGCAAGAGAGTATTATAACAGCTCTCTAGCTTGTTTCTTTTCTTAGGGATGTTTTTTTTTTTTTTTGTAAAAAAAAGAAAGAAAGAAGGCTAAAGGCTACATAAGAAGATAAAAATTACAACAAATGGGAAATTAATCCCAATCCCTTTTGATCCACCAAATTGCGCGAAAAGGATGGACAAAAATCCAAAAAAGTAGAACTATTAATTCCTACTTTGGCTAGAGCACAGTCCTATTCGAATCTCTAGGAATATGGCGCCGAACCACTTGCCACTCCTTATTACTGATTAAGTCTCTAATTCTAGATATCAGAATCAGATCTGACTTTTTTTTTTTTTTTGGGTCAAGAATCAGATCTGACATTTGAGATCAGAGAAATAACCTCCCCAGCGTCAGATTCCAATAGATTTTTGCGTGTCTTTCTGTCTCTTGTGGTCTCCTATAAATAGGCATCATTTAGGATTTTGCTCATTAATGTATTTTTTTTTTAGAAAAATAAATTGTATTTTATTGGGGTACCTTTTTCTTAATAAAACTTTCTAAAAAAAAAACTGACATTTTCCACACAAGTAAATTCTTAATTTAAACCTATCCAAATGAGGGATTTTTCCCCCTTTAATGAATGATAATGCCAATTTAGACTACAATCATCATCAATAAGAGGTTTTTTTTTTTTTTGATTTTTTCCTTTAATGATGTTTGCCCATTTGGACCCCAATCATCATGAATAAGAGGATTTTCATTTCTTTTTTTAACATATATTTTTGTTTTCCTCTTCAATAGATGATGATTGCCAATTTGAACCACAGTCATCATTAATGAGAGGATTTTATTATTTCTTTTTTTTTTCTTCTTTAATGATGATTGCCAATTTGGATCCAAATCATCATTAATGTGATTATTTTCTTTTATTTTTATTTTTTAAAAGTTTTCTAATAGGGCTGGACAAAATAAGGTGTTCACGATACTATGAGTTGTCAAAATAGAAATATAATTTTTCAAGACAGAAAAGCACAAACAATATAGCAGATACACGTCAAAGTCTAAGAAACCGAAGATACTTGACAACATGGTGATGGACTCATAGGCTGACCTACATAGTGAAAAGGGGGGCAAGTGCCCCCCTTGAATTTTGGGGGATTGAGAATTTTTTTTAAAAGAAATTAATATATTTTTGAATGATTGCTCACCCTTTACAAGACTACGCCTCGTAATTGGATGGGAGATAAATGGTTGAATGATTGTTTAGTGCCTTATATTGAAAAAGATGCATTTGATAGCATTGATAATAAGAGTATAAGACAATTATGATGGAATTTCAAAAAATAAAGCATAAAAGGATGACATTGTAATTATTTTTATTGTAATATATTTTTCTTATTAAAATATATGTATTTGAACTTATTGAATGTCCACCCTTCATTGTAATTTATGTAGCTGCATTTCTAACCGTACTTGGCTTAACTTTTCTAAATGACAGATTTGTAAAATATTGTCTCTCTTATTACATCATCAATATTCACTTGATTTCATAAATATTTTTTTAATATTTTTTTTCTTATTTATATTCTTTTGTTTTTTAATGCATTTAAAACTTTCCTTAAAAAAAAACTTTCGAAAGCAGCACCAGTGATGCCCCTCCTTAATTAATTTTCTAGATCCACCCTTGGATGGATCTCATCAGTAATCTATAAAACTCATAACATATTGCATATACTTTTTAACTAGAAACCCAAAAAAGCAGTACCTGATGGACCATTTCATCCAATAGGCCTGTCAACGATGAAGAATTCAACATGTTCACTTCATTGGTGATAGATACTCTCTCATCTTCAATGCAGCAAATAACAGAGCAACAAGCAGAAATTTTAAATACTGCATATGGATGACATTATTGTGACTGGAAATTAATCAGGGCTCCTAAATTTTTTATAGTAGATCTTTAATCAACAGTTCAACACTCATTGGCCTAACGTCATAATTGGTGTTCTTCAGTATCTCTCTGTCTCGTCATCATAATTTGACTCCTCTTTTTAATTTGTATGTTCTCAAACTGTCATAAACAGAGCCGATATGAGGCTGAAAAGGTCATTGTTAATACTAATTTTCTTCTCTCTTCAGATTCTACTGTCTTCATGTGGTTTGCATTTGGTGCCTCCCATATGACAAAAAATAAAGGGAAAATTACGCACAAGTCCCAGGGAAGAAAATTTATCACAATAAAGTCTCTTAAAATCATGAAATTACACAGAAGTCCTAAGGGACTTGGCTGTAATTATTTGTAAATGTACAATTACCAATTTGACATTCCCTCTCCTCTCTTCCAATTCCACTCTCTCTCCGTTCTCCTTCTTCCTTCTCCTCTCTCTCTCCTCTCTGCCCTTTTCTTATCTCTTTCAGAAATGATTCAACCCACAGCCCAACGAAGCCGAGAGTGGTTAGATATGTGATTTTGCCATAGCCCAATGACATGCGATATATAGATATTTAGATGGAGTTTGGGGGTTTGCTGCAAACAATGGTTCTCGTTAGTTTCTGTTTGGGGTGATTTGTCTGGTTTTGAACTTGCTTGGAACCTTGGGTTTCGAATGGTACAAACTTCATTCTCATAGTCTAGTCATGATTCTAAATAGGATGACTTTGTGCTTTCCTTACTCTAGCACCCTGATTAGGCAAATCCAGTGGTTGATGAATAGGGGAATACAAAGATCTCTCATGATTCATAAAAGCTATCAGATGCGTTGATCTCTTTGCTGCCTTGGATATAAAATGTTCTGTAATGTAAACAGAGGAATCTAGCCACATCATGCCATTAGAGTGTTAATTTTAAATAGGATTCTCAGCTTCCAACTTACCTATTTCGTCTCCATAGTTTGAACAAGCAATATAGCATTTTTTATTTCATTTCTCAAGTCCAGAGACTATTTACAACAACAAATGCTATATTTACAACAAAAAAAAGCATATATTTATAACAAACTTTCAAAACCAAGATTTTTTTCGTTTCTCAAGTTCAAATATTAAGTTCAATGAGTAGGTGCAAATAGTCACCTATTCATACAACTTAATATTTTGAAATGATATTCACTTCTTAAGCTAGCCTTATATAGCTGCCAAAATTCTCAGAAGATATTGTGAATATATGCTTTTTCTATTATAAATATAGCATTTGTTGTTGTAAATAGCCTCTGGACGTGAGAAATAAAAAAATCCAGGTGTTTAAATGTTGTTGTTAATATATGTTTTTTCTGTTGTAAATATAACATTTGTTATTGTAAATAGCTTCTAAACGTGAGAAATAAAAAATCTAGGTTTTCCAAGGTTATTGTAATTATATGTTTTTTCTGTTGTAAATATAACATTTGTTGTTGTAAATAGTATTTGGACGTGAGAAATGAAAAAAATCCAAGTTTTCAAATGTTGTTATAAATATATGGTTTTTCTATTGTAAATATAGCATTTGTTGTTGTAAATAGCCTCTAGACGTGAGAAATGAAAAAAATCTAAGTTTTCAAAGATTGTTGTAAATATATGTTTTTTTCTATTGTAAATATAGCATTTGTTGTTGTAAATAGTTTCTGGACGTAAGAAATTAAAAAAAAATCTAGATTTTCAAAGGTTGTTGTAAATATGGCATTTGTTATTGTAAATAGCCTTTGGACGTGAAAAATGAAAAAAATCCAAGTTTTCAAATGTTGTTGTAAATATATGCTTTTTCTGTTGTAAATATAGCATTTGTTGTTGTAAATAGCCTCTAGAGGTGAGAAATGAAAAAAATCCAGGTTTTCAAAGGTTGTTGTAAATATATGCTTTTTCTGTTGTAAATATAACATTTGTTGTTGTAAATAGCCTCTATACGTGAGAAATGGAAACATCCAAGTTTTCAAAGGTTGTTGTAAATATATGTTTTTCCTATTGTAAATATAGCATTTGTTGTTGTAAATAGTCTCTAGACGTGAGAAATGAAAAAATCCAAGTTTTCAAATGTTGTTGTAAATATATTCTTTTTCTGTTATAAATATAGCATTTGTTGTTGTAAATAGCATCTGGACATGAGAAATGGAAAAATCCATGTTTTCAAAGGTTGTTGTAAATGTATGTTTTTTCTGTTGTAAATATAGCATTTGTTATTGTAAATAGCCTCTGGACGTGAGAAATAAAAAAAAAAATCCAAGTTTTCAATGGTTATTGTAAATATATGCTTTTTCTGTTGTAAATATAGCATTTGTTGTTGTAAATAGCCTCTAGACTTGAGAAATGAAAAAAAAAATTCCAAAATGATAATTTTACATTCATAAATAATTAGTAATTACACAGAAGTCCGTTGGGACTTTGTGTAATTTCATTATTTCAATGGACTTTATTGTGATAAATTCTCTTTCTTGAAACCTGCGCGTAATTTTCCCAAAAATAAAAGTGGGTCAAAGGTATTCATTTTAACAAATGCACCAACATGTGCAACATCCTTGTAACTTTTTTTTTTTTTTTTTTTATACACATAGTAGGGGGCAAGGTTTGAACCTGGATATGGGAGAGAAGAGCCAAGATCCCATACCACTATGCTATTAAGGCGCTGGCAACATCCTTGTAACTTTTATTTGTGCTCACAAGATTTTAGGGAATAATCTTTATTTAGGTAGATGGTGATTGGAAAAATTCTTTGCCTTTGCGGGGAGGGATTTTGTATCTACTGGTGTGGTCCATTCTGCAATTTCATCTGCTGCTAACGCCAATGGTGGATACATGTTTTTCTAGGTAAGATTATGAAGAACTTTGAGCTTCTTTATGTATTTTCTTTACTTTTATTTTGGTTTCACTTGAAGTTATGTTATTTGTTTCTCAAGGTGCCTATGTGAATAAAAATGGTCAAAGGACAACTAGACTCCCAAAGTCCAAAGTTTTGTATTACTTCTAGAGATATTTGAATAAAAATATTGGTTGATAAATGTATTATCATCTTAGTTGTTATTTTTCTTAAATATGAATATACAATTAACTTCAAGTCTCAGCACTACGAACACTTTTTATGAAACATTGTAAAATCGAGTGCTTCACTAAATCCATTGATTTCCATATCAATTGTTGATCATGTTTGATGTATTGTTTGAATCGTATGTCTGCAGAATGTGTGTGGGCACCGAACTATTTTCTAATTGAACCAGATTATTTGATCAGGTTTTCATACCTTGTGGATTTTGTGACCAAGACTAACTAGGATCTTATTGGTGCACTTTACATTATTAAAAATGGCTTTGATTTTGTATTCATTGTCAAATTACTCGAGTATACATTACTACAATTGACATAACTAACAAAACGAGATGTGTTTGAGACTATGATCATTGTTGTAATGTTGGGCTGGCAGCAAAAGCAGAGAGGCAGAGGAGAAAAGATCAACTGAAAGGAAGGAAAGAATGAAAGGAAGGAAAGAAGGTCGTTAGCTCCACTCTTTTTGCAAAGTCGCTACTTGTAAAAGGTTTGCTACATCTAAACTCTTCATAACATAATTAAGCAAACTACACAATTGTTAATATGAAAACTTCACAATCATGACACATCAACTTCTAAGTCTTTTGTACATTAGAGTCACAATACAAAACAAAACAAACCACACATTAAGGGTAGATATTTGAGCAGTGCCAAGTCATTGATCCCTCAATTTATTGGTAGGAATTGTGTTCATGATGAAAACAGAGTCTCACTTATCAAAACTTATATAATTACTAAAACATTTGATTTAATTTGATATTCAACAGAAGCATTATCCCACAAACATCTGTCCATATTCTTCATCAAGTGTCTGTCAATATCATCACCAACGTAACTCCTGCATTAGCCAAGCAAGGAAAAGAAAAGGACTACTGAGATTTTACTTTGCAAACATATAGCATATTTAGTTGAAATGAAAAATCTTTTCTTTAATATGCAGTTGTTTTTTTGGTCTCCTTAACCACAAGTAATCTCTAAATTGTTCAGTCTTTTTCAACTAACACAACCGACACAATGGAGAGAGAAAGTACATAAAGAAAGAAAAGCAAAACATGCGAAAAGACAGGGCTTGTTTGATTTCCTCCTTATAGAACAACTTTTATTTTGATGTCATAGTAACTATTACTTGGGGAAAAAATATAGACAATAAGCAGAAACATGCATATATACAGTATTAAGAATAATGAAACCTCTACAACAACAAAATAATAAAACTAGCAAACCTGAAGAATTAACATGGACCCTGAACTTATCCTTTTACATAATAATGCTACCCTGCAATACCAAAATCACAAGATAAGTTTGCCTCAAAAAATGTAATTTGAAGAAAGACAACTTTGGCATGAGCATGCGGTATACATTTTCTGGAACAATATATGTTAGTATGGAAATATCATACCTTTGCAGGCCCTTCCATTGTTTTGTTAAGGTCTCCTTCATCCTTCCATTTCATGTCATGCTCTCCAATTTTCACTTTAGACAACCTTGGTGTTTCCAACACTCCTTGACAAAACATCTTCATTTTAGGGCACCCAATTATTTTTATCTCTTTTAATTCTGGGAATTTGAAGGTGTGGCTTTGTGAAGAAAACATCTTCAAGCTTGGCATATCAGTAAGTTTGATCATCCACAATTGGTTGAATGTGACTCCACCTTGTACTTCTTCATTGGTCTCATTCATTACAATTTCCACCATCCTTTTGCAATCATTTATCTTCAACCACCTAAGACTCACTAAGCTTTTGGCAGTTGAAGTGGTCACTAAATAGATGAGCTGATGACATCCAGATACGGATAGACTTTGCAAATTTTGGAATGAAGCAGAGGATGGTGCCAACTTGACCAAGCTACAACAACTTTTGACTTCAAGGTCTGTTAGGTTTTGATGAATAGGTGGTAGTTGAGAATCATCCTTCAATATGCTCTTGAGCTTATCCATATAGGCAATGTATAATCCCTTTAATTGTGAGCTTTTCCCCATAAAATCAATAATCTGATCCTGTGATAGGAATATCTCCTCAAAGGAACAGTGCTCCACATAAAGCTTATCCACCTTGGGAAATCTTTCGAGGGAGCTATAGGGAAAGGTTACCCCCTCATCTGTGAAGTTTTCTACATAAAGATTGTTCACTTCTGGAAATACATTTGTTATCATTGTGATATTCTTCGAATTTAACGCCATGCTTTTGCATGTGGAAATTACCTATAGATGGATAATTAATAAGGCAATTACCATGATTAGTAGGCGATTTAGTAAATTAAATCAAGATATTGCTTTAAAGAATTAAATCTTCCTTCATGGACCACTCTTCTTTTGCTAACATTTATAGCTTTCATCGTTCCCCTAAAATCATATCCGGATGTTAAAATTAGGGGGAAAATTTTCTTTAAATTAATTTTATTGCCCACTTTCTTTTCTCTAAATTGAATTAGACAAAAGATCATCATTTCTAACTTCGAATTCGCATTTTGTGCTAGCCTTTTGACAGTGAAAATTTACGGTAAATTGATCACTGATAAAAGATATTACTAGAAGAAGCAATTTAATAATTTAGGTTAAGATACTTTTTAATAGAATAATTTCTTATTTTATTGTAGATAAAATCTTTCTTAACTGATCCGTCATCTTCAGCTACTATTTACATTTTAACTATTAATTTTTCCCTAATAAAATCACATCCATACTTCAAAATAAAAAAGAAATCTTTTAAATCATTTTACCGCCCCTTCTTTCTAGTCAGAGATTTAACAAACAATAATAACACTGGTTGCAGTCTACCACATTCATAAATCATCATTTGCATGTACAGTTTCATACGCAATTAGAGTCATGTAAAGTTTATAATTCATTCATGGTTCGATGACAGAATGTCCAAACTTCAATATTTGTATTAAATATTTATCTCATGCTAAATTCTAGATGATGAAAAATTCTTTAAAAGTGGAAAATATAAGAATGTCAATACGTTCAACGTACCTCTTCAAAAGTAAGTAGATGTTGGATTGTATTGTTAAGATCGGTCATCCAAATATCTATGTGTGTGTTCACTTGAATGCTTTGAAGCCGCGGGGCATGAATGGCTCCTGGACAAAACATTGTGAGCTGAGGACACTCTGTTATAGTTACATGTTTCAATAATGGAAATCTGAAAGTATAATTGTAGCCACAAAATCTCTTCAATCTTGGTAAATAATAAAGTTTCAAGAACTCCAGCTTTTTGAAAAAGATTTCCTTGTCCTTATCATTTGTTCCTTCTTGCTTTGTTATAATTTCCTCAATTTGATCGCAATAACTAATTGAGAGATGCATGAGATGGACCAAGTTTCGAGCAATTGATGACGTCATCAAAGTGGTCCACTCACGACACGATTTCACATTAAGATGTGTAAGATTCGGTGAAGAAATTAAGGATGGTGACAAGCTTCCTATAGTCGAAACATTCTCAAGAGTCAATTGTGAAAAGCAAGCCATAAGTGCAGCAACATTGTCACCTCCAAGAGCCTTCTCAAAGTCCCCACTCAACTTCAGCTCCCCTAACTTTGTAGACCTCTCCCAAAATGTAAAATAAGGTTCTTTCTCAGGAGATAGATGAAGTCGTTTTAATTTGGGGAAGTGGTACATTAGAAATTGACCACTTCCAATCTTCTCAACTTGCTTACCCTGCAATGTCAACGTCTCCAAATTACCAATAACCTGAACAATGCATAAACAATAAGTAATTTGTATTAAAAAAAAACTGTAACAACCAATTAATACATCATAAGACATATGCTTTCTCATCATGAGGCCATCTTCAAATTAAAATTTGACACTTCCACAATTTTGATATCCGTATCTCATTAATATCAAATATTAATTATTGTAAATTATAGTGAATATGAATTTCTAGTATGGTATTTCAATCTTCCGTTATAATTTACAAAATTTATTCCTTTCTTTTAAAAATGAAAAATATAAATTTAACCCTATCCACTCCCTTCATTCATCTGCAGATCTCATGCGTGAGGGCAGAAAGTTGAGGATTGGTGTCCCTTTTTTCATAAGAAAGAATAGAAAATTATTTAATTATTTTTTAATATCAATTGATTAAAATAATTATTATGAACTATTCTTTTCTTAGTTTTTTACGTTAATCATCCAACCCAAAATAGCAATCTATTAAATATTCGAGAGGAATTATTCACATATTTAAATACTTAAAAATATCAAATTAAAAACGCTATTAGGTTGTACAACAAGATATTTAATTTGATGCATGTTTCATTATTTTTTTTAATGCTCAAAGTCCCCCCCCCCCCCCCCCCACTCTTTTATATAAGCTATGAATATAGCTAGAATTTAGAAATGTACCTTGTCGTGGGACAAGAGAGGATATTGAGAGTCTAGCATGTTCTCTTCCTCATATATTTCTGATGAACCTGACACTTCTTTTTCAAATATCTCTAATTCATCACAACATTTAATAGATAGATGGTTAAGGCGCGGCCATTCTAATGTGTGTGTTTGTGGATAGAAGTTCCTCAAATTTGGAAGGTCAGAAAGTCGAAGGGAAGTTAGCCTAGGAAACCCAAACTTTGGTACTAGCACCTGCAGAAAGAAAATTTAATTAGACAGAAGTCACTTTTAATCTTAGGCATATTTTTCAAGAAAGATTGTTTAAATGCCTAAATAAAGCTCCCATCTACCACAATTTTCTTTAAGAGATTGCTAAAAGTTCAATAACAAATCTCACGTTCATAAAAAAGAAAATTAAGTAATTAAAAAAAAACTCTAATATACTATAGTAGCCTGCGTAATGACAAACTAAAGTAATTCTACGGAAAGTAATTTAAATAAATACATTAAAACAATTAGTTATGATCTGCAGGCTTATTTTTCATTAAATATTGTTAAAATGTCCAAGTAAATCTCTCATCTAGTGAATCCAAGTAATTTTAGTGAATGGAATTTTTGATGATACGTAAGAACAAAATAAAAAGATAAGAAAATAACATATTTTCGCAACATAAGTTTGAAATTAAGAAGTTAATGCAAGACCCAAAAAAAAACAATAAATCAATTTTTTGCCACCAAAAGAAGAATAAATTAATTTTAACGCACCTTATTATGGCTGAAAAGTGATCTAGGAATGTTAGTGCGTCTGGTATTTGTTGCTCGGTCTTCAATGTTAAAATCCCTTTTATCCTCTTGTGTTTTCAATCCATTAAATGTGATTTCCCTTTCCACATCTTGGTCAGTATCATTCCTTACAATTTCCTTCAATTTTTCACAGTCATGTATTGCCAATATTTCAAGATTCACCAAACTCTTGACAGTTGAACATGTCACTAAATAGACAAGCTGATAACATTTGGACACCTTTAGCACTGTCAAATTATAAAATGAAGTGCAGGATGGTGCAATTGATGGGAATATCTCCTCAAAGGAACTATTCTTCATGTGAAGTTCATTCAGCTTTGGAAATCTTTCGAGTAATGTATACGGAAATGTTAACCACTCATCAACAAATCCTTCTATTCGAAGAATTTTCACTTGAGGATAACAGTCCGCTGGAAATTGATCGTTCCTTATCATGATGGCATCATCCTCATCTAACACCAGCTCCCTTGATGTCACATATTGCTGTAAAACAATTAGGGGCAAAAATATTATTCAATTATAACAACATAACTTCTTAAATTACAAGCTCAGTCACATCAATTTATTTTTTGTATTGCGTCCAAAAGTCATATGTACTCACTAGAAGAAAGAAAACTGGGAAGTTGGAATGATTTTGTTGCCCACTTTCTTCCTCATCAAGCAAGTGTCAAACATTTTGATTTTCATAATTAATCTTGGAAGATAATTAATTAAACAAAAAAGAGCAATAAAACTAAAACATTTTGCTATGTATAAGCTGGAAATAGCAAGAATTGAGCATGCTTGACGCACCCGGAGGTAAACTGTTTTGTTAAGATCAGTGTCCCAAATTTCATGTTTTTTCCTATCTTGCTCCAGTTGAACACTTTTAAGAGATGGTGTTTCAATGAGTCCAGGAGAGAATGTTTTGAATTTTGAACATTGTTTTATGATTAATTTTTCCAACAATAAGAACTTGAAAGTATAATTGTAGCCACAAAATCTCTTCAATTCTTGTAAATTATCAAGTTCCAAAAACTTCAGCTTGTTGAAAAAGATTTCCTTGTCCTCATCATTCTCTCCTTCTTGTTTTGTTATAATTTCCTCCATTTGATAGCAGGAACCAACTGAGAGATGCGTTAGATGGACCAAGCTTCGAGCAATTGATGATGTCATCAAAGTGGTCCCATAGCACCATTCCATATTAAGATGTGTAAGAATCAGTGAAGAAACTAAGGATGGTGACAAGCTTCCCATAATGGAAATCTTCGTGAGAGTCAATTGTGGAAAGCGAGCCATAAGTGCAGCAACATTGTCACCTCCAAGAGCCTTCTCAAAGTCCCCACTCAACTTCAACTTCCCTAAATTTGGAGACCTCTCCCAAGATGTAAAATAGGGTTCTTTCTCAAAAGCTAGATGAAGCAGCTTTAATTTAGGGAAGTGGTACATTAGAAACTGACCACTTCCAATCTTCTCAACTTCTTTACCCTGCAATGTCAGCGTCTCCAAATTACGAATAACCTGCACAATGCATAAACAAATAAGTAATTTGTATTAAAAAAAATGTAACAACTGATTATTACATCATAAGGCATATGCTTTCAAATCATGAGGCCATTTTCAAATTAAAATTTGGTACCTCCACAACTTTAATATCCGTATCTCATTAATATCAAATATTAATTATTGTAAATTAAAGTGAATATGAATTTCTAGTATGGTGTTTCAATCTTATGTTATAATTTACGAAATTTATTCCTTTCTTTTTAAAAAAGGAAAATATAAATTTAACCTTATAACATTTCAAAAAAAAAAAAAAACCCTATCCCTTCCATTCATTCATCGACTTACCTCATGCGTAAAGACGGAAAACTTAGGATTGACGTCCCTCTTTTCATAAGAAAGAATAGAAAATTATTTAATTATTTTTAATATCTATTTATTAAAATAATTATTATGAATTATTCTTTTCTTAGTTTTTTAAGTTAATCATCCAACCAATAATATCAATCTATTAAATATTTGAGAGGAATTATTCACATAGTTAAATACTAAAAAAATATAAAATAAAACGCGATTAGGTTGTAAAACAAAATATTTAATTTGATGCATGTTTCATTATTTTTTTAATGCTCAGTTTTTTTTTTTTTTGCTTAAATAAGCTATGAATAGCTATTTTAGAAGTGTACCTTGTCGTGGGGTAGGAGAGGATATTTTGAGTCTAACATGTTCTCTTCCTCATATATTTCTGATGAACTTGAGACTTCTTTTTCAAATATCTCTAATTTATCACAACATTGAATAGATAACTCATTAAGGTGCGGCCACTCTAATGTGTGTTTTTGTGGATAGAAGTTCCTCAAATTTGGAAGGCCATAAAGCCGAAGGGAAGTTAGCCTAGGAAACCCAAGTGTAATAGCAATAGATTCTGAAACTTGATCCTTTGTAACAATCACATCTACACCACAACAACATATGTCAAGCTCTTCAAGACCACAAAGCATGCCTTTGGCTATAGATGCGGGAAATATACTTGTGAGGCTTTTACATTTATAAACATCTACACTCCTTAGACTTGGGAAGGAGACATTTCCTTTGTAATGATTGCTCCACACATTCTTCAATTTTGGCAAATTCCATAACTTAAGCTTTTTCAGAGGCACAACCACTGATGATGACTCCATCTCTTTATAATAATCATTCAGGTCTTCAAAATCAAACACAATCTCCAACATGTGACAGTCCTCCATGTGTAATTCTTCCAAGTTGTTTAAAGATTTCAGCACATGAAGGGGCACCAATTTAACAAATCCTCTGCTATTCACCATCAATGTCTTCAAGTTATTGAAAGAGTTGTGTAAAAGTTGGTCGTCCCATATCAAAGGAGGCAACCTGTTCCATAAATAGGATAATTCCAATATCTCTAACTTTGGTAATAACACCTGCAGAAAGAAAATATCATTAAACAGAACTCACTTTTGATCTTAGGCTTATTTTTCATGAAAGATTGTTTACATGCCTAAATAAAGCTTCCATCTGCCACAATTTTCTTTAGTAGATTGCTAAAAGTTCAATATCAAATCTCAAGTTCATAAAAAGCAAATTAAGTAAATAAAAAAAATAAAAGAAACTGTAATATACTATAGTAGCCTGCGTAATACAAACTAAAGTAATTCTAATGAAACTAATTTATATAAATACATTAAAGCAAAAATAGCTAAGAAAAGATATGCAAAACTCCATAACAGCTTAATGGCAACGTAAATAATTATAGTGAAAAATGAAGGAGCACATATTGTAGGAAGTTAAAACAATAAAAAATATGAATAAATACAAAATAATATGAATGTATCTTATTGTTGAAAAGAGATTACAAAATTTTATTAGTCGTCAATCATCAATTCCAGAAACTACATCCACATAGATATTTTAGTGATACGAATATTTCATATATTGAAATAACTCAAAAATATCGAAATCACATGTTTTTAGGTTGTAAAAAAATAATTTGAGGCTCAATTACTAATTTCAATAATTGAAGTTAGATTGTTGCTTTTACTAGCTAATTTTAAGTAATTTAAAGAAAATAAAAAACTGTGAACTGTCATGATAGCCAAATCAAAGAGCAAGTAATTATAGTGAAAGTGATTTTTGCCGCTAAATAAGTTTTAAGTCTTGTAAGAAAATAAAATAAGGAACAAATGCGAATAAAACAATCTGAAGATACCTTGTTGAAAAGTGATTTGAAAATTTTATTCGATGCGTTCTTTGTTGTTCTATCCTTGATGCTGAAATCTCCAGTAAGAGCGGGCAGATTTTCCAACTTCAAAGTGTGTAAATGACCAAATACGATGTCGTTCGGTCCTTCACATAAATTCTCAAGGGCTTTCAAATTTTTTAGTTCCAAGCTTTCAAGGATTGGGAAAGCATCTTCATGATGTGCTGAGTTCAAAACAATGTATTTAATATCATCATTACGTTCAATCCGAAGATGCCTTAAACAAGGAAATCCACTTGCATCAAGATTGTATAGAACATTTTCTTGCCCATTAGATCCATATAAATGCAAATCTTCAACTCCTTTCGCTAAATTTCGAAGCCGAGCCGTCAAATCGATGCTACTCTCTTGCTCAAGTTTCAATATCTTTGAAGCTTCATAATTGCTATACCATGTCCACCTGTCCCCAATGAATATTCTGTATCTCCTCAAATTCATCTTTAAGAACAAGTTCTCTGGCAACATAGAGAGATTAGGAATATGAATTTCTAGAGAAGAGATTGGCAAATCCATTAACTCGTCAAGACTTGCATTTTCATCAACTTTACTTGATTCTTCAACTTTCCACTGGTTAAAGCTGTTTCCCATGTACAAAACCTCCAATTTTTTCAAGCTAGATAGGAGTTTTTGTGGAATCACTTCGAGTTTGGAGCAATGAGACAAATTCAACATTTGTAAAGAAGTCAACTCTGCCACTTCAACTGGTAGTCGTTGAATTTTAGAGTAAGCAAGACTTAGGACTTTTAATTTCCTCAAGCTTCTAATCTCAGTTATATCTTCCAGCAAACAAGAGTGTAGAAACAATGCTTTTAGCTTTTGGAGGAAACTAAGCGATGGGAGTGACGAGAAATTCACATCGGTAATTGCCAACACTTTCAGCTTCTTTGAAGATTTGAAAAACATGTTGGGTATAGTCAAATCAGATTCTTTGCTATTTAGCGAAAAGAATTCTAACAATGGACCATGCAACTCTTCTGGAAGATCACAAATGTCACTCTCTTGTAAGCAAATTCGCTTGCAGCATTTTAGATCATTTTCATCTGGCCACTCATCCAACTTGCTATGCCTCACAATGACTGCATTTAATTCTACGGATGCAACTGATAGTGCAACATCGCGAAAGACATCATGCATTGTAAAATGATGACTAGAAAAGCTATCAAGAAATAAATTTGATGATTTTAACTTCCCTACAATATCAAAGATTGCATTGCGGGCATCTCCCATGTTTTGTGTGTGTTTAAGAATATCTAACCCCACAGAGTTCATGAGCAAGTCTTCAATTGAGGGATCATGGGACAACATGGCAGAGAGCAAGAAAATATCTTTGTTCTCTCGGCTTAAATCTTCGTAGCTCAACTTCAAAATGGTATCTACCTCTCTAATTCCTGTGAAGCTTCTCGCTAAAGGATGTTTCAATCGTGCAAGGTAGTCTCTATACCCATCTATATTTTTACCTTTCAATGCTTTGGCAGCTGTAGCAATCGCTAGCGGCAAGCGTCCGCTCTTTTGAACAATCTCACTGGCTATGGATTTTAAGTCACAACTGCTTGACTCAATAGAAAGTTCAGCAATGCTCCGAAACAACTCCCATGCTTCATCTTCTAACAAAACATCCACTCTGATGATTGTTTGACATTTCATGGCCTTTGATAGCAGCGTTTCATTCCTTGAAGTTAATAAAATTTTGCAACCTTCATTGGTTTTGCCATCTCTTTCAACATCAACAAAGGGAATTCCAACTTTGCCCAAATCAAGTTCCTTCCAAAGATCATCTAATATTAGGAGCATTTTTGTCTCTTTCTTTAACCTCACATATAGACGAGAAGCTTTTCCTTCTTCAGTTCTTTCATTGAGTTGCATATCTAGCTTCTCAATAATCCAGTCTTGAATCTTCTCAATGTTCATTTCCTGAGAAACAGGGACCATGATCACCTTTTCAAATATCTTTTGATTCTTTGCTACCTCTTTAGCTATAGTGGTCTTTCCAACACCACCAAGCCCACACAATCCGATCATGTGAACACTGGGGTTCCTCAATTCCTCCAAAATTTGATTCATAATTCGAACTCTTGAATCAATCCGTTCATTGCTTTCTATCTTGGTTAATTCTACCATTGATAGGAGAGGAACACGGTATGAAATTTTACCAACGATTCTCTTTTCAAAAATTTTGCCAACTTCTTCTGTCATTGCCTTTGCTCTTTTGCTTAGTTTATAGCGTAGCAACGGGTTGGGGCATGAAGTTATGTTGCACTCTGTTTTTGCTTGACTCTCTTCTTCATGAAACTTTTGTATTTGCTCTGATAGCGCATCTACTTGACCCAACCAATGATGAACTTTCTCTTCAATTTGTTCTACATTGTTTTCAGCCTCATCTATTTGATGTTGTACGGAGCTTCTTTCAAAGGTGAGTTCCTTAAGTTGTTCGTTGAGCTGGTCAATGTTTCTATGATAGAAAATCAAATAACGAAGCTGCTCCCAAGATAAGTCGATCACTAGGTCACAAAACTTGCCAACCAAACCACAAATAAGATCCATTTAATTTGTGCCCTGTCAAAAAGATATAGCCAACACTGAATTAAACTTGGCTTGTTAATGCAGAAATATTGGTACGCTTGAAAAACAAATGTCTCACCTTTTTTTCCCCAGATTAATGACGATAAAAATTTGAATCCCCCTTTTCTTTCTCTCTTTTCTACACCCTGTAAAAATCAAAGTAAGGATGAGATCGTTGACTGATTGAGATCAACAATATTAAATTATTTGTAATCATGCAAAGTAATGTTTCCATTTATATAATATCAATATATGAGCCTGATACTTTGTATTTTTACGTTTTTATTTTTGCAAATAGATATTCATGTGGTGAAGCAAGGTCATAGGCAAACTTATCACTGAACAAGTAAGACGTAAATTTATTTTTTGGATTTACAATAACCCAGATGTGAAGAGAATATTAGTTTTTCTTAATTAATGGGTTCCTCTCTTGCTTTATATCTGAAAGAAGATAATATTTTGCTGCAAAAGTTGAAACAAGAATTGAATCGCACCAACAAAATATGATACTCCCTCTTATCCTGAGATGTAAGACATACTTTAATAAAGTAATTGAACTATAAAGCGGGTCTTAAATATATATTAGATCAATTAAACATTGCGTTGTCTATGGAATAAAAACATATTGAACTTACATTAACAGAACTGAAACTTTGGAATCTGAATGATAAACCTCTGGTCTGCCTGCAGTAATCAGCCTAGCTTTACTTAGTGCTCCAATCTCTTTATGGTGTTTTGAACATCTTTAAGAAGCAGATGATCCATGCAAATCAAAAGGTTTTAGCAGAACGACAATCAATTGTAAATACAACAGGGAAACAACATCAACAAGAGAAGGAAAACAATAAAGAAGAAGAATTCCCAAAAAAAAAAAAAAAGGAAAGTGGAGGGAATAACTATATTTTTTTAAAGAGATATCAGATATGAGTAGTGAAAATTCAAGTGCAGCAAACTGAAGTTGAAAATGATCACAATAAAGGAGAAGTCCCCGCAAAAAATAGAAATTGAGCAAATTCAGGATTTTTTAAAAAATATGAAACAGAGTAAAGGAAAACAGAAATCATAAAATAAAAAGGGAAATTGCAGAAAATATGTTTAAGAACAAGCTGAGAAATCAAAATAAACAGAATAACTAAGGAAGGATTTGATATTATGAAAGAAGACAACGAACAAACAAAAATATAGCGGAAATTAATGGAAAGTGTCAAGAAAAGAAATAAACCGCGCAATTTACAGTAGCCCGACATGAAACGTTGCAATTTCAGGTACACAAGGAGCAAATTCAGGATTTGTATAAAAAAAAATTACAAAAATGGGAGAGACAAAAAGCAAACGGAAATTAGGAGTTAGAAGCAACACGTACAAAGTTCCGAAAAGACTTTAAAGAATAAGTTGAGAAACGAGGAAATAATAAAGAAAGAGCTAGCAAGTAGCAAAGAGTGGCATGAACAGAGAAAAAAATGAAAGAAGATAAACTCAGGGATTTCTGTTTTCTTTTCTTTTCTTTTTTTTTTTTTGGGGGGGTGTAACATCCTGAATTTTGGACCTAAAGACTAGAAAATTAGCCTATTTTCGGAGGACTATTAGACCCTATTTTTGAAAATGAATTTAGAATCAGTATTTTATTGGACATGAATAGTATTTACTATTCACAAATACGTACATGAATAGTATTCACTATTCACAAATACGTATTCACTTTTTATAAATACGGTATTTAATCGATATTTTGAGAAATATGAAAATATTTACTATTTACAAATACGTATTTACTATTTAAAAATACGGTATTTACTATTCCTAAATACGTATTCACTATTTGAAAATACGTATTTACTATTCATGCGGGACCCACGTCAAAATAATTCTCCTCCTGCCGAGGAGATTTGGAAATTATTGTGGGACCCACGAAAAAGTATTTCATTATATTAAAATATTGTGACCGTGTAATTTTATACTTTGGAGAAAATAATAGAAATTAAATTATTTCTAATAAACCGTTAATTAGGTTTTTAAAGTAAGGGTATATTATAAACAAGTGAGTTTTTATCTCAGAGTGGGTTATCTCCAAAGTCATTTCTAAAATCGGCGGAATGATAAGAAGAAACCGATAATTTGAATTAGGACAGATAGTGGAACCTGTAGGAAATAAATCATAACTCAAACTCCTTGAATTAAGTAGTAAACAACTGGACATATTATGAATCAGTGAATTTTTGTCTAGAAGATGGTGTCACCCGAAGTAATTTCTGTAACTGTCAGTGTCCGACTTAAAATCTTCGGCAGGTTACGGAATACCCTAAATAGGGTCAAAAATTCAGTTGACTCAGATATTTCTAAAGAGGAAAAATAGAACTTCTAGGCTGTGCTTCCGGATTTTTGAGATTTTGCAAAAGATCACGCGATCAGAACACCGATTAGGGAACTTTTAGTAAAAAATAATATAATATTTAAAGGTGTGGGACCCACTGACAAAATTTTCTCCCCTGTCACCCGTGATGTTTGAAAATTTGGTGAGGGGAAAATTACGTATAATGACCCAGAGATAAAAATTACGCTTAAGGACCCATTTTCCAACACTATAAATAGAAGCTTCATTTCTTCATTTTCTTCACACCAAACTCAGATCACAACGGTCGAGTTTAATAGAAGAGAGAGAATTCTTAGAGTTTAGAGGGAGAATTTAGAGTAAAGTTCTCAGAGCTGGAGAGAAGGAGTAAGAACTTCAAGGGTAAGTTCTTTGGTCTCTAGTCTTAATATTTGGTAGTTTCTTTTGGTAATTATAGTAGAAATGCCAGATAGAGTTTTTCTGAGTATGCTCTGTGGCTGCAGCTTAGTCTGATCTGTCACATCAGAAAAGAATTATTCTTGGACAGTAAATATTATTTACTGGCACAGTAAAAAATATTTACCGGCACGGTAAAAATATTTTTACTGGTACTATTCACATGAATAGTGAATATCCAACATAGTTTCCGCAAATGCTGAAAATTAATGGTCACTGATAAAAATGATATTATAGGATATCCGAGGATTCCGGAGTCAGATTCAAAGGAAGTTTGGGGATACGTGAATAGTGCCGTATACGTGAATAGTGCCGTATACATGAATAGTGCCGTATACATGAATAGTAATTTACTATTCACGTGGAAGGAAGGTACGGACGCGTATTGTAACCTTAACTCTGATGCTTATGGTATGCTTATATGTGATAGATAGTCTGAAATTCTGTTTTTGAAAATTGATCATACACATACAACTTGATACGGGTTATAGTCTTGATAACGCCGTTATGTTTTCCTAGCGCTGAGGACACGGATGTACACCGTGGCACTGGTGAATAGTGCAGACTATAATAACATGCATATTGCAGTGGCTGTGTTATGTTATTATGTGAATATGAGAATAATGTATGTGATTATTGCTGTTTTGACATGAATATCTGTCATACATATTTGATACATAAGCATGAGGTTAACCGTTACCTGAGGTTCAATGGGTATTGAACCTCAGCTCTTACTGTAGCTACAGGATTTTCTGAGTGAACAGAAACAGAAACAAGGGTAAGCAGCAGGCAGAAGGACTAGCTGGAGAAAGTCCTGTAGATATGTATAGTCTTTCGAACTCTTTGTATCAGCAAACCAGTACACTACAGTGGTTGAATATCAGTTACTCTGTATTTAAAATCATTTCGTTGCTCTATTCTGATCAAATTATTTTGAAAATGCTTTAGAAAAGTTGGGGTGTTATATTTTGGTATCAGAGCAGACATCCTGGCACGGAGTTAACTAAGTTACTCCAAACAGTCTGATATCTAGAAAGGGATTTTGTGGTTGGCAATCAGTTTCCTTGAATTCATCGAGCCTTCCACAAATACACCTGCCTAGTCGGATTGTCTGAGTAGCGGAGTTAGGTTCTAAGCTTTCAAAAGTGTTTTATCTGGTATGAACCCGACACAGTTACAGTAAACCATTGGTGCCGAAGGTAGGGCCGAGTCTATGTGGATCAGCCAATCAGTCACCCTAGCACGGTGAGGCTCCCATGATAGACGCCTACCTGGCCAATCGGTTTGACTAACTAAGTTAGGCTCTAAGCCATGGTTTTAAAAGTATTTCGAAAAAAAAAAACAAGTACAAGTACTGATACAATACTGGTGTTGTGATACAAAAAGGACGTACATCCTAAGGAAAAGGGTTAGGCTCGGGAGGCCTTGATATAGAGTAGATGGCACAGAATATGGTTTCTGTTGTTAAACTTTAAGACTTTTGATATGGGAATCGGAATCTAAGTTAAATCCCCGCTCAGAGTTTCAAGGGAAGTGGTACAGAGAAGTCGGTACGACTTAAGTTTTCCGGTAGACAGTAACCTACTGTTTAGGTTTCCCTTGGATAGTAACCTATCGATTTAATGTCCTTGTCAAAATAATAACTTGTTAAGGTACCCTAAGAAGAAAATCCCTACCTTGTAGAGGCCAGACACCATGCGTGTAAAGGGGCGTGGCTTCGGGGACGAAGATCTTTTGATTAAGTCCTTGACGGTGGTGATCAATTGACAGAAGAGGGAAAGTACCCAGTAATTCTGGGGAGACAGTTATGTCATACTAGTACCTATGAGAGTTGTAGGTACCCAGTAGTAAGTATACCAATATTAGTACCAAGAATCAATAGACATTATGAAGTTAATATTGCTTAGGCGAGAGAAATCTCAGAACTATGACCCCTGTGAGAGTAGGAACCCTGAGAAAATATGAGTGAGCTTTGTTTAGGTTCCAAATATCTAAGAGATAGTTCCTTAACAGAACCATACGAAAGCTGGAAACCTCAGTAGCCACCAGGTTATGGTCTCAAGGTGGGACCAAGAACCATAGAGATGTTAGTGGCTAATAGATTCCCTATAAAGTAAGTGGCTACCCGATAGGGAAAATTGAGTTAAGAATTATGCTTGAAGCTAAATAGAAAGTGAAAGTTTACAAATAGAATGGCCCTAGATAAGATGGCAGACATAGAGACAACAGATAATGAAACTACTAAAGGATAGGAACCTGTTAAGATTTGAGTTCCCATTATAATGATTCAAAGACGATCACTGGCGCTACTTATGGAAAGTTTAATCGGAGAAGGATACCTACGGGGAGTTCTGATCTAGGAGGTTTACCTACAAGGATGCTAACCGGAAAAGCTGACTGGTCTGAGAAGACTGAGTGAAGCGCCGAGTAATGTGCCGTAGAGCAGAGCCACCGTGACGACGAACCGTAGAGTGGAGCCGCCGTGACAACGAACCATAAAGTAGAGTTACCAGTGCATCGGTTCTCAAGGTAAGTACATTATAATCTCACATCGAATAGGTTCCTTAGAGCGAAGGTTTCAGTAATCTAGTATATTGCCATGAGTCGCTCCAGTGCTATATAGCACATATTGTGTTTATAAGCTAGCAGAAGCCCACGGTTGTTAGACAACAAATACGAGAAGTGACCCAAAAAGTTTGTGAAATCCGAGGATAACGGGCAAAGTTTGGAATAGCCATATGAGTTAAGTAGAACAAACTAAGCATTATACATATGGTTTGAGTAGCCAAGGAAAGAGGTCCGAATACGTGTAATTAGTGATGACCTTCTAATATTAGTTGTCTGATTCCTAAGTAAGGTTTTTAAATTGAATTTTTGAACTTGCCAATACACCTGCTGTATTAGAAATTTTGAAATTTATTTGTTCAAACATGTGGATTTTTTTTTAAAGCTGAGTTTTCAAATGAAATGTTTTCAACAGAATTTGAGACCACAGCGATGATTATTTTGAAATGATGTTGTCTTATATAAAGGGGTTTTTGTTAGAACCCAAAGTTTGAAATTGAGTTTTTAACTATGTTGTGGAAAAGTCAGTACAAACTGGAAGGACAGAAGCTGTTGTAGATGTACACAGTTTGCTGGGTCTTGCTAGATGTTTTAAAATGTTTGAAATCGCTGGCCTTTGATAAATGTTTTTTTTGAACAAAAAGTTTTGGAGGGATTTTGGTTTGAGAAAATGGAAATAGCACCAGCAGTGAACGCACCCAATCCATAACATTTCGCCTAGGGCGTATGTTTTGATTAGTAAAACCTGACTGTCTATGACTGGACTGAGTTCCGCTAGATAGGGTTGCTACTTTATGTGCCAGTGTGAACACTGGGTCTCCTGAGAGAGGGGCGGAGGTTCTCCCACATTGTTGATAGTACTGTTGAGATTGGATTTGAGGATTGGGGTAAGGCGCTCACTGTACCAAATGGTTAAAATGATGGTGTGTACTCTCAATTGTAAAATTTTGTGAAATAAATTATCTCCCTCAAAGATATGTGCTGGTAATAAAAGTTTTTGAAAATGATCCGGCAGTGAATAATGTTTTCACAAATTTGTGATGGCAGCGATTAAGTTTAAAAATGTTATAGCACTATTACTTTGTGGTATAGTGCAGATTGTGAAATGTACTGAAACCACGGAAAATTTTTCATGTTTGAAAATTTGAAAATGAGACAAGAAAATAATTTTGGGTAGCAATGACATGATTGTCGATGCTATCGTGTTGAAAAGAAAAGCAGTGTAATTGGGAATTATGGTACAGGAACAGCAACTATTAGAAAGGTCTGGAATACTAAACTAGTTAAGTCAATTAATAGCTGTCAGCTATAGTGTTGAGTAAGTGAAAGTAATTCGAGAACTTGAATGGGAAAGACTCAGATGAAATTGATGAGCAGATGCGGAAGGCCAATATGTGTTAAGCCGATAGGCTAAATAAATCAGGTAGTGAGGCCTGTGTAACCGAGTACTGTGAGAATAGATCAGCAAGTCCTGTAATTTAGTACTATACCTGGGTATAAGATTGAGACATTGAATAGTAGGATGCGTGCTATTTAAGTTTGCATAAGGAAGGAATAGACTAGAGGTCTAGATGACCTTTTGATTTTATATGTTCAAATTTCGAGGACGAAATTTAATGAACGGGGGGAGAATTGTAACATCCTGAATTTTGGACCTAAAGACTAGAAAATTAGCCTATTTTCGGAGGACTATTAGACCCTATTTTTGAAAATGAATTTAGAATCAGTATTTTATTGGACATGAATAGTATTTACTATTCACAAATACGTACATGAATAGTATTCACTATTCACAAATACGTATTCACTTTTTATAAATACGGTATTTAATCGATATTTTGAGAAATATGAAAATATTTACTATTTACAAATACGTATTTACTATTTAAAAATACGGTATTTACTATTCCTAAATACGTATTCACTATTTGAAAATACGTATTTACTATTCATGCGGGACCCACGTCAAAATAATTCTGAGGAGATTTGGAAATTATTGTGGGACCCACGAAAAAGTATTTCATTATATTAAAATATTGTGACCGTGTAATTTTATACTTTGGAGAAAATAATAGAAATTAAATTATTTCTAATAAACCGTTAATTAGGTTTTTAAAGTAAGGGTATATTATAAACAAGTGAGTTTTTATCTCAGAGTGGGTTATCTCCAAAGTCATTTCTAAAATCGGCGGAATGATAAGAAGAAACCGATAATTTGAATTAGGACAGATAGTGGAACCTGTAGGAAATAAATCATAACTCAAACTCCTTGAATTAAGTAGTAAACAACTGGACATATTATGAATCAGTGAATTTTTGTCTAGAAGATGGTGTCACCCGAAGTAATTTCTGTAACTGTCAGTGTCCGACTTAAAATCTTCGGCAGGTTACGGAATACCCTAAATAGGGTCAAAAATTCAGTTGACTCAGATATTTCTAAAGAGGAAAAATAGAACTTCTAGGCTGTGCTTCCGGATTTTTGAGATTTTGCAAAAGATCACGCGATCAGAACACCGATTAGGGAACTTTTTGTAAAAAATAATATAATATTTAAAGGTGTGGGACCCACTGACAAAATTTTCTCCCCTGTCACCCGTGATGTTTGAAAATTTGGTGAGGGGAAAATTACGTATAATGACCCAGAGATAAAAATTACGCTTAAGGACCCATTTTCCAACACTATAAATAGAAGCTTCATTTCTTCATTTTCTTCACACCAAACTCAGATCACAACGGTCGAGTTTAATAGAAGAGAGAGAATTCTTAGAGTTTAGAGGGAGAATTTAGAGTAAAGTTCTCAGAGCTGGAGAGAAGGAGTAAGAACTTCAAGGGTAAGTTCTTTGGTCTCTAGTCTTAATATTTGGTAGTTTCTTTTGGTAATTATAGTAGAAATGCCAGATAGAGTTTTTCTGAGTATGCTCTGTGGCTGCAGCTTAGTCTGATCTGTCACATCAGAAAAGAATTATTCTTGGACAGTAAATATTATTTACTGGCACAGTAAAAAATATTTACCGGCACGGTAAAAATATTTTTACTGGTACTATTCACATGAATAGTGAATATCCAACATAGTTTCCGCAAATGCTGAAAATTAATGGTCACTGATAAAAATGATATTATAGGATATCCGAGGATTCCGGAGTCAGATTCAAAGGAAGTTTGGGGATACGTGAATAGTGCCGTATACGTGAATAGTGCCGTATACATGAATAGTGCCGTATACATGAATAGTAATTTACTATTCACGTGGAAGGAAGGTACGGACGCGTATTGTAACCTTAACTCTGATGCTTATGGTATGCTTATATGTGATAGATAGTCTGAAATTCTGTTTTTGAAAATTGATCATACACATACAACTTGATACGGGTTATAGTCTTGATAACGCCGTTATGTTTTCCTAGCGCTGAGGACACGGATGTACACCGTGGCACTGGTGAATAGTGCAGACTATAATAACATGCATATTGCAGTGGCTGTGTTATGTTATTATGTGAATATGAGAATAATGTATGTGATTATTGCTGTTTTGACATGAATATCTGTCATACATATTTGATACATAAGCATGAGGTTAACCGTTACCTGAGGTTCAATGGGTATTGAACCTCAGCTCTTACTGTAGCTACAGGATTTTCTGAGTGAACAGAAACAGAAACAAGGGTAAGCAGCAGGCAGAAGGACTAGCTGGAGAAAGTCCTGTAGATATGTATAGTCTTTCGAACTCTTTGTATCAGCAAACCAGTACACTACAGTGGTTGAATATCAGTTACTCTGTATTTAAAATCATTTCGTTGCTCTATTCTGATCAAATTATTTTGAAAATGCTTTAGAAAAGTTGGGGTGTTACAGGGGGAGTGGAGAAGGGAGAAAGGAAAAAGAAAATCAGAAAGCAGAAAGCAGAAATCAGAAATTAATAACAGAAAAGAAACGGCATAAATGAAGTAAAAGAAGAAGCTGATAATTCAACAAATATGTGAATGACCAAAATTTTTTAGCTTCCTAGATTCTCTTTATTTATCTTATAAATACCTATATTTGTCCTGTCAAAAAATTTCAAGTGATATTTTTTGAGGATTGACTAAAACTAAATTGCTTTCATAGGATCTAAATGATATTTTCCTATTTAAAGAAAACACATATTTCTATAAATATATTAAAATAGTAGAGAGTAAGAACAATAGTGGAACCTACAATGCAACAAGTAACAAAAGTAAACTCGGATTAACAGAGTTCGTATAAGTGCTATCAAAAAATTGATTATGCCTACTTTTACACCCGAATATAGTTATTGTGTTGGGTGCCCATAGGAAAATAGTTCGTTGCTAAATTTACACATTAACAAAAGTTAACATGAATGATAAAAAGGATCAAGAGCAAAAGTCCATGGGTTGCCAGAAGCATAAGTGCCTAAAGGACTCAAGGAGCTAGAAGCACAAGTCCCCAAAGGACTTAAGATGCTAGAAGCATCTAATTCAAATTCTTGAGAATAATACTCAATTAAGTTAAACAAGTCCCTACATGGCCTGAGCCCTGAAGCAATCAAGGCGCATATGGTATAATCGTCTCAATGAATATCTGTTGAAAAATGATACAAATTAAAAATGATCCAATATGCCCATGCATCTATATGAAAAGATCTGGAAGTGAGTTTGCTATAATTGCTATTTATGGTGATAATATCAACATCATTGGAACTCCTAAAGAACTTCAAAAGGAAGTTATTTATTTGTAGAAAGAATTTGAAATGGAGGACTTAAGAAGAACAAAATTCTATTTTGGGTTACAGGTTGAGTACTTGAAAAATGGCATCTTTATATATAAAGAAACTTATACAAGGAAGGTCTTAGAGTATATTTACATGGACAAGTCACATCCATAATGTGCACTAATGATTGTGAGGTTTTTGCAGATGGATACAAATCCATTTAGACCTTGCATAATGATCAAAGGAGGAGATAAAGAACTACTTGGTCTAGAAGTAGAACACTAATTTATCTTGCTAATTGTCATATCCCTTATTTTGGACATAGAAGTTCAAGAATTTAGCATGACCGAATTAAATTGGTTACAAGCCCAATTGACCAATTGATCAAAAGTCCCGATAGTGTCCCGAAAGATTGAATGTTGCCCAGGGACTACGTAACATTCAGCCCTCTCAAATAAAGGTTGAACGTATGACTAAAGGTTAGTTGAAGGCCAAACGACATAGTAGACTCGCCAAGGTAACATTAGATATCTAGTATCTACCACGTCGGGTTTGGCCAAAAATGAAATTTATGAAATTATGGATATGAAGTGGTAATTTTGGAAATTATGCCCATAATTTCGGGAATATTACCCGTAGACATAGGAAGGAAGGAAATAATTAGGTGGGATATATTTGAGGCTTAATTGAGGTATACTTGTGAAAAATTACCTCAAAAAGGAATTACAGAGAATGATTAGAATTTTGTTTAATTAAAGGATAATTAACAAATTTAGTTATGAAAAATACTAGAAGATCTCGAATAATTGGGGGGAAATAGGGAAAATTTATTATAAGGTTAATGTGAGTTTATAAAATTGGTTTTATGTCCTAGAAATGGAAATTTTGCCTTAAAGAACATTTTATGGGCATTTTATCCAAGAATAAGGCGATTTCTTAAAAATTATGGAAACAATACTCAAAGACAAAATTTGGGCTTGAGAAAAAAATATGAAATTGTCTTTTAATAAATGTGAAACCTTGATGCTCTCACATTGGTCATGTGATCAAAGAATCATCAAAATGCATTTATGGTATAATTTCATATTATTTAGGGAATTAAAGTAAGAGGTCATGATTAGCAAGGTGGAAAGAGATTTTATTTTTCCGCCAGAGGGCCCTTGGCTGACGTATTGGATATGGTCAGATTGGGGAAGAATGTTTTTCACCATTGGTTGAAATGGAAAGCATTAAAATATTATTAATGAAGGAGGTGGAGTTGAGATTGGATTCCAGTTGACTTAATAATCCATTAGTTTCAGCCGAGAAGAGCCACCGAAACTTGATAAGGAAAAAGAGAGGAAGAAGGGGGAAAATAAAGATTAAGCAAACTTGGGTAAGCTTATGCTCCAAATTCATTTCTACGTCTAGTTTCCTCATTTAAAGCCTCCTATGGTTTCTAATCTCTCTTTATGTTATGGCTAACAAGAAGGGAAGTTTGAAACTCAAGGTCAAGGGTTCAAGAGAAGAGGCTTCAAGAAATCAAGCTTGGAACTAAGTAATGAGTTTTGATGTTCTTGATGATGATATTGACATTATTGTCAATAGATTGCCTTGTTCTTGATTCTTGTAACTTTTTGGGAAGTATGAAACTTAAGGGGAGGTGATGTCAAAATTCTAGAACAATATGGAAAAGCTTGATTTAATACTAACTCATGAATTAAGGAAGTGGTTAGAGTTAGAATTATGGTAGCTTAAGGAATGAAATGATGAAAAATCAGTTTCTCTTTCCCCATGTATAATTTCGGTCAAAACAGGGTGCAAAGAAGGGCTTAAAATTTGATGATTTTGAAGCTTCCAATGAGTTTAAAATGAAAAATTTGTGTAGGGTACAAGTGAGAAACTAAGTTTGGAAGCATTAGACACCAAAGTGGAATTTTGGTGTAATAGCCACTTATTATGCCACTGGTGTTGAGTAATTGAAGCGGAAGGGGATTCCATTCAATTCATTTGAGTTTTAAAATGGAATCTACATGCAAAATTATGGAAGGAGAAGCATGCTAGATTAATTTTTAAGCCTATGGAATTGAAATTGCAAAGTTAATAGGGTCTAAGTGACAAGCAAGAGTAGTTTTGACTAGTTAAGAGACTTGGCAATGCTATAAATTCAATAGTGAAGCATAACTTAATTGCTTGAATTTTAAAGAGGAAGTTTCTTAAAAAAAGAAAAGAATAAGTACTAGGATTATATATACACAAACAAGGGGAAGGAATTAAATCAATTTATTAATTTTAATTTGATGCAACTCAGTTTTATTCATTTTATATTTTAATCCATTTAAAATATTGATCTCTAAATTTTTTAAAATAAAATTTAAAAACTAAACTTATTTTTTAAAAAACTCAAGTACTAATGACATAAATAGCTGTTACGATAAGAATCATCGAATTGTAGTGAATGAAAGTTTAAGAAGTGAGTTTTTAACAAATTAAAACTATAGGTATTAACTTGTATAGAATCGAAGTTTGAGTAACTTAGAATCAAACTAAAAGGCAAAAGCATAGGAACCAAATCATTATTTTTTTTTTCAGTCCAAAAAACTTATTAATTGTTTTCATAAAAACAAAGAATTCAATGATTTTAGCAAAATGGGAAGGAAACCTTATTTTAAATTGTAAAAACTATAAGAACTTACTTATAAAATTAAAGTTCAAACTCTAGAGAAGGCTCTGAAAACATGAAATCATTTATCCTCTAACCCAGAGATTATACCCTTTATCAAATATAAAAAGGGCCATCCGTATTTTTGAAACCATTACACACAATGTAAAACTAGTTAAGGGAGCCACACCTCTTAAAGTAACTCACCTTCAGTATGGTTGGAGCGGGTTTCTTCCTCTTCTTCCTCTTGGTTGCTCTCTATATTATTCAGAAACACATGAACATGCTGCAAAATTTGAAACGCAAATTAAACTTTGAAAATACAGATTAATTAAACACCTACGGGCTTTGGCATATATAAATCTATTCTGTCAAACTTACAGCAGCGGATGTGAAACTTTGCAATTTCAAGTTATGAAAACCTCAGATCTCACAGCAATAATCAGCTTTCCTTTGTCTTCTAACACTTATCAAGAATAAGAGACTACTTTTGTTTTCAACTTTTTTAAGAAACAAATGCTTCACAAAAATGGAAGACAACTATGAAATCTGAAGGTTTTTGAAGAAAGATGATGAACTTGTGAAATTAAACAGGAAATACAACATCAACTGAACAAGAGAATATAATAAAGCAGTTCAACTCACTGAAAATAAAATCACAGTAAAGAACTAGTCTTTTTTTTGTTTTCTTTTAGATATGAGCAAGAACAACCTCAACTAAACAAGAACTAAAAGACAGTTTTTTGGAACAACTTTTTTTTAGATTTTTTCTTCTTGAAATAAATATCACAACACTAGAGAAGTTAAAAATGATAATAACAGAGAAGAACCAGCAAAAAATGCATAAGGAGCGAATTCAGGATTTTTTTTTTAGAAAAACTTCTTTAGATATGGGAGAGACAAAAATAAAACAGCAGTCAGGAGACACAAGCAACACAAGGCACCGAAAAAACGTTCAAGAACAAGTTGAGAAATGAAGAAATCACAAAGAAAGAGCTAGCAGGGAGTGATCTATGTAAAGAGTGAAGCTATAAAAGAAGATTTAAAGTTCAGCGAAAGTTGCAGAAGCAGTAATTCAGCAAATTTTTTTCTTTCTTTTCTTTGGGCTTTGGGTGGACAACAGAGAAAGGAAAAGGAAATTAACAACACGAAAGAAAGCAGGTGGAGAAAGTAGGAGATTGATGAAACTATGGAAGAAGAAGGGGAAAGGACATCATTCTTTTTCTCCTTTTTTCTCATTAATCTATCTAATCCGTTGATTGAAAAGAAGAAAAAAAAAAAAAAAAAGTACCGTGCACTGCGTTCAGACACTGTGGTTCAATGCAGGGGAAAACGCGTACGGTTTATGAGGATTATTTTTTTGGGTCAATTTTTATGAGGATTATGATTAGAGATTACCAAAGAGAAAGGCATAGACACGTCATTTAACGTATAGTTGGATTGTTTGATCGTACACTCACTTCAGTGTTAATTAATGGAGGCGGGCCCACATTTCTGGGGCTCCGTGCAACACAGCTCTTGCGTTGTGGCTTCCATAATGACGTAACAATGAACACATATAATATTAAAAAGGAAAAATTACACACAGGTCCTAAGGAATAGAGATATTTACATTTAGGTCCCTTCAAATGACAAAATTACACACAAGTCCTTAAGGACTTCTGTGTAATTATTTCAGAACGTAAAATTACTTTGCTGTCTATAGCATATATTTCAGAGAGAAGCGATTAACAACAGAAAAAACATAAATTAACAACAGAAAATGCATGTATTAACAATAACTTTTGAACACCCTGAATTTATCTTCTCTCACTTTCAGAAGCGATTAACAACAGAAAAAACATAAATTAACAACAGAAAATGCATGTATTAACAATAACTTTTGAAAACCCTGAATTTTGTTAATAAATAAAGTTGTTGTTAATACATACATTTTCTGTTGTTAATTTATGCTTTTTCTGTTGTTAATCGTTTCTAGAAGTGAAAGAAAACAAATTCAAGGTTTTCAAAAGTTGTTGTAAATACATGCATTTTCTGTTATTAATTTATGTTTTTTTCTGTTGTTAATCGCTTTTGTGTGAAATATGCACTATGGGTAGCAAAGTAATTTTACGTTCTGAAATAATTATACAGAAGTCCAAGGGACTTCTGTGTAATTTTATCATTTGAAGGGATCTAAAAGGGACTTTTGTGTAATTTTATCATTTGAAGGGATTTAAATGTAAATATCTCTGTTCCTTAAGACCTATGTATAATTTTTCCTATTAAAAACGCGACTACTTCCAAAAGTCTGATACAATTGGCAAATAGTCAGATCCTTAAATAAAATGTTTTGGGTTTGAATCAGGCCAAAGATATGATCAATGTTTTGTTGGGAGATGTAAAACTCATTTTGGTGATCCCTAAATCTTGATATAACTACCAACTAACAAATAGCCCCTCGATTCTTAAAAAAGAAAACATGATCCAAAATGAATGCCAAAATGGTTTCTTTTTTCAGGTGAGCCCTCACATCTTAGCATGAAAGAAACAACACATTACACATGTAACAATGAAGTTGCAGAGACTCAAATATTAGCACTAGAATGTAAAGTTTAGAGTTCGAAATCTTACATATATCTAAGTTAATTCAAACATGTACTTATAAAAAAAGTGAGGTAGCTAGGAGCAATCTCGCAAAAAAAATAAAACAAAACAATTAAAGAAGCTAAGAGCACATAACATGCAATCAAAATGAAACTCTGCAAGCTTCTTCCTTTATAATGTAAGCCTTCAAGTTGCTAGGGACACAAAAACAAACTCACCTTAACATTAGATAGGCAAATAAACTGCATCAAAGGATGCAAATTTGAAGTTTCGTTCAAATTTAGATCTCAAAATTGCCACATATTGAGAGAGCCACTACACAGGTGTGATGGGAGGGGAAAGAGTTTTTTTATTTATTTTTTAATTAGAAGGGAAAACACTAATAACACAAGGTTATTACCAGTATAAAACAGGCTTTTTAGCATATTATAATTTTACCCATGTCATTTATGTTTGGCCATTTCAACTATTACATTTATTCATTTTTATCTAGCTAGTATTTATATGTAAGTAATCTTTTCATATTTAAAATTCATATAACTTAACTACCATTAGACTTTAATATAATTTGATTATTTTAAGTGAGCTTTCTTTTTTATTATTATTTCTCTTTCCTATAACCATTGTGTAATTACCCCCTAGCTAGGTAACTTTTTGGGATTGGGGATTTCAACACCAACTCAACAGAGAGGGGGAAAAGCAATAAAGTAAGGTTTTTTTTTTTTTTTAAAAAAAAAACCTAATTAAAGCATATTAAAAACATTTTACTAAAGTAATGTAGTTGGTGACGTAAGAGCAGTTCACGTCACTAGTGGCGTAAATGGAGTTCACGCCACTGACACAAAAGTGTCAATGGTGTGAAGAACATTCACGCCACTGGGTGGTGTGCATGAATCAGACCCACTCAATTGTGAGTCTGATTCCATTAAAAAAAGATAAATTAATATATATTAAATATAATAACAATATATAATAATAATAATAAATGATAAAAAAAGTGGAATAAATTAAAGTTCAACTTCATTTAATTTGAAGTCAAAAGAAAAAAAAGCATGGAGCTGAACTAACTTACTAAGAACGCCTTTTAAAAGATTACGCAGTACAATTTGGTTATAACAACAGATCCCATACAGGGGGATCTATATATTTTTTATACACAAAATATTTGTATAACAACAGTATTGATTTTGGGTTCTATATAAAAAAAGTGTACCGCGTAAAAGTGTTTCTAATAAGTTATACAAATCCTAGAAACTCTTTTACGCGGTACACTTTTTTTATACAGATCCCAAAATCAATACTGTTGTTATATAAATATTTTGTATATAAAAAATATATAGATCACCTGTATTGAGATATGTTGTTACAAACAAATTGTACCACGTAATCTTTCAAAAGACGTTTTTAGTAAGTTATTTTAACTCCATATTTCTTTTTTTTTTTTAACTTCAAATTAAATGAAGTGGAACTTTAAAATTTTCACCTTTTTTATCATTTATATTATTATTATTATATTTAATATATATTAATTATTTTTTTTAAATAGAGTTTGTGGGTCTGATTCATAGAGTGAAAAAGGTTCACGTTACACGCTACTAACACTTTTGTGTTAGTGGCGTGAAACCCTTTTATACTATTAGTGACGTGAACATTACTCTAATAAAAGTTTCCAATCTACTTTCATTAGGTATAGTTTTTTGCAAAAAAATCTTATTTTGGTGCTTTTCCCCAACAGAGATGCTAGGCTTTATCTTGTGAGCGTGTCCTTTGTAGCATGTGGGGGAAGTGGAGGTGAGGCCAAATTTCAAAGGCTCATAAAGTTAAAGTTTTTTTTTTTTGGTCAAACATAAAGTTAAAAGTTAAAGTGCCTTTTATTTCTCATTGTTCAGACTTCACAGACGTGAGGGACTTTTTTTTCTTATTGTTCTTTTCTTCCTCAGAATTTCTCATTAAACCCCCCGCCACCCCAAAAAAAAAACATATATATCTCTTTTTGAAAGGTTACCTTTTTTTTTTTTTTGTCAAAAAAAGTTACCCATTTAGTTTAGTTTTGAGATTTGCGACTGCCACACATTAGTACAAGAAAAAAGATTTCACATTGATTGTTGCAGGGATTGATAGAAAATGTCATGAATGGTATTTTTGTAAATTAAATAACATGCCAGGTTTTTATTTTTTTTATTTTTTTGGTCAACAGGTTTTTAATTTTCTAGCCACCTCCATTGACAACCAACGTGGAAAACAATTTTGGGAAAATTTGACTGAGCCCGTAATGTGTCATTATTTTAATGGCTTACACCACGCGTGACTGTCGCTTCTCTCATTTATGATGGACTTACTTTAATCATCCACCCTCCTTTTCATGTTCAGACGCACAAATGCCACAAGGTCATAGTACACTCATCTTATTTTTCATTTCACACTTCATTTTCATTCTTCTCTTCTCCATTCCGCACTTCTTTGTCAAAAGTTACGGCCTACATGTTTGTTTTTGTTTGTTTGTCTTTATTTGTTTCAACGTATGGACAAGCATATGGTCACCTCTCTTATTTTGCTTTCAGACATACACTTATACCAATAGCTCTTTCTCTCAATTATTCTTTCTCCCGTGAATGAGCAAGGCCGACACACACGCATTGGTAGACAAATTTTCTTTCACTTTTTCAATTAATCATCCACCTTTTTCCTTATGCATTCACAGGTGGTCTATTATTCATTCACGATGGATCTTTTATTCATTGACGTGTTTATATACGTTGAATCTATTGTTCACTCACGGATGAAACATTGAGTACGCCAATAAATTTATATACCTCCCTCTCTCTTAGGACCTCTTTATCGGACATCAAAAGGAAATAGAAAATAGAGAGCTACGAGTGTGAGACATTTTCCTATGATATTTTGGGAGTGAGGGCCAAAAGTTTTAAGAGGCAAAAGGAAGAAGAAGTTGTTAAAGATCAAATGATCAAAGATAAATAAGTAAAGGTTTTACTTGTCTTGTATTGTTTTGTTGTGGTTGTCCTGGAATATGGTTCATCCATGATTTCTTTAGTTTTTTGAAGGCATGAAATTCTAAGGGGACATATTGTCTAAATTTCTAAAATGGGTTAGAATATGTTAAAAGTTAAAATAATGAGTTAGAAGACAACTTGATACGTAAAAATCAAGTTATTTTGTGAAATTGGTTTGAAATGTATTGTTCTTTATTATTGAACAATATTTTGGTCTGAACAAGCAGTGGTGGAACCAAAATGATTTTAATGATTTTAAGGTTATCAAAGTGTTTAAAATGAAAAATGGAGCGGGATTAAGGTTGGGAATGATTTTTAGAACAAAAAAGAATAAATTGTTCAAGTTGCCAAAACTGCCAGTTTTAACTTTTTGGAAGGCAGTCGACTTGTGCAAAGTTTTTAATTAAGTAAAAGACGTCCAAAACTTATGAAACTTTCCAATTTTGTAACAGACATAAAGAGCTTTATTTTGATAGGTAATATGTAATTTTTGGAGCTCTATACAAGGAGTTACGAATTTTACAAACTAATGTAAAGCTTTGAAAGTACAAACTGGACAGTGGGACTATTTAATTAAACTGGGAATAATATGGATTTTTGAGACTGTTGGAAATATTTTTTGATGGAAATAGACATGTCAAAGGTCACATAACTTTTGGAAGAACATCATTTGGATTTTTTGCAATTAACTATGAATTTTCAAAGTTTAGTAAAAATTCTGAACAGAAATGAAAACAATTACGTTTTAGCAAAATTGCAACTAGCCTTAATTTAGAATTTTCTTTCACTTTTTCAAATAATCATCCACCTTTTTCCTTATGCATTCACAGGTGGTTTATCATTCATTCATGGGGGATCTTTTATTCATCGACGTGTGTTTATGCACGTTGAATTTATTGTTCACTCACGGATGAAACATTGAGTACGCCAATAAATTTATATACCTCCCTTTCTCTTAGGACCTCATTTTCGGACATCAAAAGAAAATAGAAAATAGAGAGCTACGAGTGTGAGACATTTTGCTATGATATTTTGGGAGTGAGGGCCGAAAGTTTTAGGAGGCAAAAGGAACAATAAGTTGTTAAAGATCAAAGGATCAAGACAAGTAAAAGTTTTACATGTCTTGTGTTGTTTTGTTGTCTTGAAATATGGTTTATCCATGATTTTTTTAGTTTTTGAAGGCATGAAATCTTAAGGGGACATGCTGTGTAAATTTCTAAAATTGGTTAGAATATGTTAAAAGTTTAAATAATGAGTTAGAAGACAACTTGATACGTAAAAATCAAGTTATTTTGTGGAATTGGTTTGAAATGTATTGTTATTTATTATTGAACATATTCTGGTCTGAACAAGCAGTGGTGGAACCAAAATGATTTTGATAGTTTTAAGGTTACTAAAGCGTTTAAAATGAAAAATGGAGTGAGATTAAGGTTGTGTGAATGATTTTTAGAACCAAAAGGAATAAATTGTACAAGTTGCTAAAATTGTCAGTTTTAACATTTTGGAAGGCAGTTGACTTATACACAGTTTTTGATAATGTAAATGACGTTCAAAAATTATATATGAAACTTTCTAGTTTTGTAGTACACATAAAGAGCTTTATTTTGATAGGTAATATGTAATTTTTGGAGCTCTATACAAGGAGTTACAAATTTTACAAATTGATCTAAAGTTTTGAAAGTACAAACTGGATAGTAGGACTATTTAATTAAACTGGGAATGATATGGATTTTTGAGACTGTTGGAAATATTTTATGGTGGAAATAGACATGTTAAAGGTCACATAGCCTTTGGAAGAACATCATTTGGATTTTTATGCAATTAACTATGAATTTTCAAAGTTCAGTAAAAATTCTGGATAGAAATGAAAATAATTAAGTTTTAGCAAAATTGCAACTAGCCTTAATTTAGAATTTTTGAATAAGTGTTGAAAGTCTAGAAAGCTATATGTGGCTAGAATATAGGATACATAATGTATGATAATCGACTAATGAAAATAAAAGGATGAGTGTTATAGGTGGGTTTAGAAGAACGTAATCTTAATATTATTATTGAGATTAAATAATGACCCATCTACATATATTATAGGATTTGATATTTGTGTTGACCCGACAGTTAAGCAGAGCAAGAAGAACTCTGGCAAGGATACAGAGTTGGTAAGACATCCAGATAGTAACTCTTCTCTTTCATACTTTGTGTACTTTTATATGCATGTATGAACCATTGTAAAATTTGAATTGTGAACACCTAACCTCATAGCCGGTTTAGGCCGAGAGGTAGTGCCTTAGAATTTGGGGGTAACCTTAGATGCCATCATGGCTAGGGCCAGGGGTGGTAGGCCAATGAGGGAATTATTACATAAAAAAGGCTTAGATTAGAAGGGTAGTAACGCAGTTGAATACCTAATGCTATGGGAATGTTTATTTATGAATCTTTTTGAGCTGCGTTTTGAATTTGAATGTTAAATTATTTTGTAATTGGTTAACTACCATATACTATGCATACATTTTATGTAAGTGGTGATTAATGTTACTACTGGGATTGTGGTGATTAACGTTAATACTGGGATTCGTTTGAATCCCAGATATTCCCCAAAGTTCAAGATGGGAACAGTTTAGTGGACATGGCTCACAAGGTAAGGCGATGGATATCCGTAATTGATGGTGCTGGATCGGATCAAAAACTGTTGTTGATTATCTGTATTTTGTATCAGTCTATATTGAAAGTTTGTAATATTTGTATGAACATCATTTGGATTTCAGTTATGTAACCAAATCTTAATATCAATATTACTATGCTAGAACTAGTTTGCTCATTAAGTTGTGCGTTAATACTCTAATGAATGTCGGTATACGAAGGGAGTGTGACAACATTGAAGGAAAATGGAAGTAAAAGCAGAAAATTTTCTTTTCTTATGTAAATGATAATCTGCATATCATTCCTTTGTTCTTTTTTCTTCCATATAAAAAGAAGTTTAAAATTTTGATTCAAACATGTCAATTATGCAAGTTGTGCATGTACATACATATCTCTTTTTCGTTCCTTTCATGTGCAAGCCCAAATAAATGAAATTAGTCCATGCTGATGTCATCAATCTGTGTTGTCAATTTTATTATTGTGATATAAATGTTGCTGATGTGTTTCACATTCTTGCTACTTGTTTGGACTCTCTTTATTAAGGGTAGCAGTTGCAGCTTCCTTAAACATGAAATTAGTCCATCCTGCTCTCATAAATATACCACTGTAGTCCTATTTATAAGTCTATTTTGTCCAAAAAATTTAGTCCTATTTATAAGTCTAGTTTCATGTAATAAATGAGATTGTGACAATTTTACCCATATAAATTGTACCCATGAAGATAGAGAGAGAAGAAATAGTTGAAAAATATCCAATTATAAATGAGGGCAAAGTTGAAAATTTACCCCATAATCATTGAGTCAACTAACTTTCCTTAGTATGTGAGATTTGGTCAAAGTAGACTTATAAATAGGACCAAAGTTGTACATGATTTACATCCTTTCTTTGTTTGAGTAGACACTCTTTTATGAGGACAGAAGTTGTAGTGCACTTAAACATGAAATAATGGATGTTACTGTTATTAGTTAAGGCTGAACCTTGGTTAGCTTTCAAAGTCTTTCTAATTAAGAACTTTGATATTTTGGAGTCATGCGCATCCGTTAGCATCCACTGTTACTAATTTGTTGCAACTGTTACAGTTGAATTAGAGGTCTTCCAACAGATTTAGTTAGCTCCAAGGGAATTCCATTTCCTTTATCTAGGAACTAGCTCAATCTTAACAAATTATTAATGGTTGGAAACTAATAAATCAGGATAGAAAAATCAACTTAAAATTCCATATAATTCATTCCCTATCTATTAACCATAATTAGACATGCATAAGTTCTGGGAAAATCATGAGAAAGGAAAAAAAATATATACGATTTTTTGGTCTGCCTGAGATGAATGTTAAAGAAATGTGAAATTTTAAATTTCGTTCTAGCAAGGTGATAGTTCTGAATAAGGATAACATAAGTTTTTTTTTTTTGCCCGAAAAAGTCAATTTTATTAATATCAAGAAACCAAGTTACAACCACTAATAGCCGAAGTCAAATAGAAACACTCAAAAAACCTATTCATTACAAACTATCACACTACTAACCAAAAAACAAAAGAAAACAGTAAGTATCAATCAACTATATCAGTTCTAACAATGTCCATTAGCCTATACCTTCCCAATCCAATATTGTATAGGGACCAGAGACAGCCATTCCAGAGTTCTCAAGATCATGAAGCATAATGTCGCCTAAAAAGGATGGAGCATGATTCAGCCACAAGTGCTGATACATACTTTTTGTTGCCACAGCTACTAAACAATCCGCAACTTGATTCCCTCACCTAGAAACCAAGGAAAAAGATACCTCCTTCATAGATCTCAACAAGTCTAGAACCTCTGTTAGCAGATCCCAGCTTTCCCACTCACATCTTGCAGTCAATTTCTTTATTAGATGCCTATATAGAGACTCACAATCAGTCTCAACAATAATTGGTTGATCAAAGAATTTGTTCCTATTCAGTAAAGCCTCACGCAATGCCAGGCACTCCACCATGAATGGTGATTTCGCCACCGCTACACTCCCCAGTCCTCCTACAAACCTTCCCCGCCTATCCCTGCATATTAAACCAATACCAGCTGACTCAGTATCAGCTTTATAAGATCCATCAATGTTGATCTTAATCTCTTCGCCTGATTGTGGAACCCACTTCTCCTTTCTCATAATTCCATCATCAAATAATTTTTTCCCAGCTATTCCTAACTTTGTTCTCGCCCTCCAAAACTCATCCACCTGCATATTCACTAGCTGAACCACCTCCTTTGATACTGGTTTTTCCTCCTTAAAAACCCAATTGCAGCATTTCTTCCAAATCCACCAACACATGGTGGCAAACAGCACCTTCCCATACTCATCTAACTTTTCTCTACCATGTAGCATATCACATAATACCACCTCACAGCGCTTCATATTCCATTTGCTAAACTTAAGATTCAAGGGACTACCAAACCAGCAGTGACGAGTCCATGGACACAGAAAAAGCATATGCTCAATGGTTTCAGCCTCACATAAACAAATAGGACAACGTGGATTAACTGCACACTTACGTTTGAAGAGGGCATCCTTAGTTGCAATGGCTCCTGCTCCAATACGCCACAAGAAGTGCTGAATTTTAGGTGGAACAATAAGTCCCCAGACGCTTTTCCATAACAACTTAGGGACAGTAAACAACGTGCCAGGGTCCCTGATTCTTTCCCCTTCGCTGTCAGATTTAGCTATCACATATCCAGACTTCACCGAATAGCCCCCATCTCTATTACTCAACCAGATTGCCTGATCCTTGCTTAAGCCACCAGCAATTGGCACCTTAAGTATCTTTTCTTTTTCCGCATCAGTGATTCTTGCTTGAATGCAGTTAAGGTCCCATCTGTCATTACGAATCAAATCTGCCACTTTCATCTTTTTTTCTTCTTCCGACAGATCCTCTCTGTGTAACTTCCGATTATGCAGCTCAGGAACCCATTGATCTCCCCATACATTAATGAGTCTCCCATTACCAACTTTCCAACAGAGCTCTTTAAGCAACAAGTCACGTCCCTCCAGCAAACTACTCCAACCCCAAGACGCATGCTTGCCCTTAGTTGCACTGAGAAAGTTGCTTTTAGGAAAATATATTCCTTTCAAGATACGACACCAGAGATCATTTGGATTTTCAAGGATCCGCCACGCTGTCTTTGCCAAAAGTGCCTTATTAAAGCAGAGAAGGTCTTTGAATCCCAATCCAACTTCCTTCTTCATCATAGTCATTCTCCTCCAACTCTTCCAATGCATAGCTCCAGCTCCTTCTGTCTGCCCCCACCAAAACTTAGAGATTATGCCATCTATTTCTGCATAGGATTTCTTTGGGAAAAGGGAACAAGTCATCGGGTATGTGGGGATTGAATTTGCAACCGCTTTAATTAAGACTTCACGACCAGCAAAAGATAATAACTTCTGTTTCCACCCCTACATCTTCAGACCAATCTTGTCCCTTACATATGCTAGCGAAGCAGATTTTGAGTGTCCCCAAATTATAGGCAGCCCTAGATACTTGCCAGCCCTCTCTGAATGTTTAATGCCCAAACATGCTGATACTGCATCTCTTGCTCCTGGTGGCGTGTTAGCTGAAAAAAACACACTAGATTTTTCCAAGTTAACAACTTGGCCAGAAGCTTTACAATAGACATCTAAAGTACTCTTTAGTACTTTGCAATTGATCACATCAGCCCTCATGAACAGGATTTCATCATCAGCGAAGAAGCAATGTGATAATACTGGAGCTTTATTGGCTAGCTTTACACCAACCAAGTCTTTCCTCTCTATATGCGTCTGCAACATCATTGACAGCACCTCCGAGGCTAGTACAAACAGATATGGCGATAGCGGGTCGCCTTGTCTCACTCCCCTCTTTGGATTAAAGGTGTCTACACTTCGTCCATCCACTTTCAGGGTGAATCTGACCGAGGAGATGCATTTCATTATCCTAGCAACCCAACCATTACAAAAACCCATATTCAACATCACTGCTTCTAAGAAATCCCACTCAATACGATCATAGGCTTTATTCATATCAACCTTGATGGCACATTCCCATTTCTTGCTTGCTTTCGTGTGCTTCAAGTAGTGGAAAGCCTCATGTGCAAGAATAATATTATCCTGAATCATTCTACCAGCAATGAAGCCTCGCTGATTCGAGGAGATGATTCTACAGATTATTGACCTCATTCTGCTCGTCATAATTTTCGCTATGATCTTATAAGAGACATTGCAAAGTCCAATGGGTCTAAAATGATTCGCCCCCTCAGGTTTATCCACTTTTGGAATTAACACAATGTTTGTATCATTGAGCAAATGCAGATCAGATTTATCACTAAAAAATTGCTGCACCATTTCACACACCTGCTTGTTGATTTCTTTTCAAGCTGATTGGTAGAACAATGCTGAATAGCCATCGGGCCCTGGGGCCTTGTTTGCACCAAACTGAAAGATAGCTTGTTCAATTTCCTGCAACGTCACCTCTCCCATCAAGTGAATGTTATCTTCCTCATTGACCACCTCCTTGATATATGACAAGGCTTGCTCTAGTAGTTGTGCACCACTTGACTGGAATAGCTTTAGATAAAACAGACTGAAAGCTCTATTAATTTCCTCACTATCCTCCAGCCACTTCCCACTATCATCCTTAAGTCTTAGCACTTTATTCCTTTGCCTTCTCTGTATAACAATACTGTGAAAGAATCTTGTGTTCTTGTCACCACAATTTAACCATGAAACTCGTGACCTCTGCCACCAGTAAGATTCTTCATTATTCCAAGCCTCTTCCATCAATCTAACCACCTCCTCTGCCTCCATCAGATCTACAGTTGTCATGTGTCCAGAATAGCACCTGCTCAATTTAGTTTTCAGGTGAGTGATCAATTTCTTGAAGTTGGGAAACTCCTTTTTACTCCACGTTAAGAGTTTCTGTTGACAGCTCAGCAACCTTCTTACCAGATCCAGTACTAGGTCTTCTACTATGCCATCTACCCCATTCCACCCTTCTCGCACTGTCATTAAAAAATCTTCATGTTTGACCCAATTGGCTTCAAACTGAAATGTCTTTGCTCTCTTTTCTTCACTGTAAAGCCCGTCAATCACCAAGGCATGATGATCCAAACCTACCGGGTCCTCATGGATTACCATAGCATGATCAAATTCCTCCCTAAATTCCACATTGCCAAAGGCCCTGTCTAACCTTTCCCTTACAAGTCCATCCGGTCGCTTATTGCACCATGTGAATCTAGAACCTTTAAATTCAAGATCTAGTAAATTGCAATCAGACATAAGGGCTTGAAAATTGATAATTTTGCGCATCGATCTCGGATTACCACCCTCCTTTTCTGTTTGTGACAACAAATCATTTAAATCTCCTACAACTAGCCAAGAATCACCCCCTTTCACTGCCAAACCGCGTAGAATATTCCAGACTACTCTTCGTTCCGCTTCCTTAGGAGGACCATAAACAAATGAGATGAATTTAGGCACCATCAGACAATTAGATTCAGCCATAACATGGATGATGTTCTTTGATCGATACAATATAGTAAGTGCAACTGAGTCATGCCACCAAAGCGCTAAACCACCAGCCAACCCCCTCGATTCCACCACTACCTCCTGAGAAAAGCCACATCTTCGTTGAATTCTTTGTAATTTTCCACTACTCATCTTATTCTCCATTAGGAAGAGAATTGAGGGTCTATATTTGTTCACTAGATCCCTCAAATTTTGAACTGTCAAGGCTCTCCCTAATCCTTGACAGTTCCAAGAGATAAGTTTCATGGTAACTCGGTGGCTGTTAAAGGCCATCCACCTTCACCTTCAGCTGTATACTTCGCCCTCCTTCCTCTACCGGCTTTGAATACAAAGCCTGAGATTATTGTTGACTCCTCTGCTGCTAGTTCCATCTCATTTTCCACTTCCATACCTTCCTCCAACCTTTCCACGGAGAGTCCCCTTCCTTTTCTTTTGACATTTCGACGGGCTTTAGCCTTACTTTTCTTCAAATTGTCTGCATATGTTGAAATTTCAGGGTTCCACTCTTTTGTTGTTTTTTCTACCTTCAGCCTTTTTGCCTTCGATGTCTCCCACTCTTCTGTTACATTCCTTTTCAGCCCAAGGTCTTCTATTTTATTGATTATATCCCCTAAGACTTTCCTTTCATACACTACCATCGCCATTTGAACTCCTTCTTCATTGCCATTAGCTTTGCTTGATCTATAAACCAAGCCTTCCCTGTTGGCCTTATCAACTGCCACAAGGTCTTCCTCTTCACTACCCGTAGTTTGCCTTTCCCTCTCCTTTAAATCTGATTGAGATGTGACATTATCCATTGTAAAAGTCACTACATGTCCCCTGTCCTGCTTGAGTATCTCTACACCCTTCGCCTCCCTCCTATCTTTACCCTCAACATGCTCCAAGCCACTCTTGCCCGCTTGAGACTTATTCATCTTAATCACAAATAGGTCATCATCATTAGACCTCTGAACCTGTTCAGCTTTACGTTTACTCTCCTCAATTCGCCTTTTAACCGCTTCCTCCTTCTTCCTCCTAGCGTGTTCCGACTCCGACCAGTCATTGCAAATCACCACCAGCACCTCATCATAACTACGACATGCATTAGTAGTAAGCCAAGCCCCAAAACGAGGCTCCTCTAGATTAACAATAGACATCGACTTCTCCTCTCTACATCTCCGATTGTCATGCCCAATTCTTCCACAATTATAACAAAAACATTGCAATTTCTCATAACGAATTGAAATCCATACTTTCTTACCATCAGGCCTTGGCATCCAAAAACCGTAGGCTAGCGGTTTCTTTAAATCCAATAATACTCTAGCGCGTAGGAAACTTCGAAGAAATATGCCATTATAATAGGGATCCTCAGCTAGCAAAACTTCACCTACATATGGTACATCTCCATTAAGTTGTGGCAAGCTATAAATACAAAAACTATGTGAATACTTAAAACCAAAAGATTTCAGTTTTAATTCAGATTAAAATTAAAATTGAACATAACTCATTGAAGAACAATTAAAACAATATTAATTCATTACTCCCTTCGGTCCAAATTATAGGAACACTTTTGTAATATAAATTATATTATAAAAGTATTCCTATAATTAGGACTCAAGATAGTATCTATCTTATTTTTGAAAAGCGATTAGAAATTATTAATTATTACTGAGGTTAGTCATCAAAACCACCAGAGAAGCTACATTCTCATAAATATTTTAGTGATAGGAAGAGCTCATACATTTAAAAAAAAAAAATCAGAACTATTGAATTCACTTGTTTGTAGGTACTAAAACGAATAATTTAAGGTTTTATATATTATTTATTTTAATGCTTGAATTTAGCTTATCTCCTTTATTAGCTAATTTTAGGCAATTAATAATATAAAAAACAGCAAACTTCCATAATAGCCTTGTAGCAAAGTAAGTAATTCTAGTTAAAATAATTTTTACATATTAGTTTGAAATTTTGTAAGACAAAATAAGAAAAAAAATATGAATAAAGTAATCTGAACATACCTTCTTGTTGAAAAGCGATTCGAAAGATTTATTTGCTGCATCTTCATAATTAAAGGGGCGAGTTGACAACATCACAAGTAATATGAAGAACATTTTCAAGATTGACAACATCTTCTCAATCTGAAGATGCCTTAAACGGGGAAATCCTCTTCCATCATGATTATGAAGAACATTTTCAAGCGCATTAGATCCCAATAAATACAAATTTTCAACTCCTTCCAATAACTTTCGAACACCACGCATCAAATGGTCACTACTCTCTTCTAACTCAAGTTTCAGGATATTTGAAGTTTCATAATTTTCTTGCCGTTTCCAATGCTTTCCAATAAATATTTTGTATCTCTTCAAATTCATATCTAAGAACAAGTTTTGTGGCAACATAGAGACATTAGGAATTTGGATATCTAGGGAAGAGATTGGCAAATCCCTTAACTCATCAAGACTTGCATTTTTATTAGCTTCACTATATCCTTCGACTTTCCATTGATTAAGGTTGTTTCTCATGTACAAAATCTCCAATTTTTTCATGCTAGACAGGAGATTTTGTGGAATCACTTTGACCTTGTAGCAATGGAATAAATTCAACATTTGTAAACAAGTCAACTCTACCAATTCAATTAGCAACAGTTGAATTTCAGAGTAAGCAAGACTTAGGACTGTTAGGTTCTTCAAGCTTCTAACCTCAGTTATATCTTCTAGCACACAATAGTGTAGGCACAAATACTTTTAGATATTTTGGAAACTAAGTGATGGTAGGAACGAAAAATGCACATTGGCAAATGCCAACACTTTCACTTTTTTTCGCAGATTTGAAAAACGTTCTAGGTATGGTCAAATCAAAGTTTGTGCTATTTAGCAAAGAAGTCTAATTCTAGACCATGCAACTCTTCTGGAACGTCACTAATGTCACAATCTTTTAAGCAAAGTCCCTTGCAGCCCTCTAGCCTATTTTTGTCTGGCCATCCTTTCAACTTTCTGTGCCTCACAATGAATACATATGTAATTCTTTGGATGCAATTGAAGGTGGAATATCACCTAGAGGGGGGGGGGGGTGAATAGGTGATCTCAAAAATTCTTTCGACGTACGATGGATAAACGATGAAAGCAGTAAGAAAGGTAAAGAGAAATGACACAGAGGAATTATACTGGTTCGATCCAACTCTTGACCTACGTCCAGTACCCAGACACTCTGGGATTTTCTACTATCACTCAAAAACAATTACACACTCTGTAACTCAGGATGATCCTTTCTCCCTAGGACTCACTCCCCCTTACAAGTTGTAATTGTACACAATCAGATACACACTCTGTACTCGAAAGTTATCCTCTCTCTAAGATACACTCCCCCTTACATGTTGTACTCTGATTACCCAATCTCCAAGTCCCACGACTTGAGATTCTTACAATGAATGATATACACGAAAATGAACTCTCTCACAGAGTAGATGTTGATAAACACTGAGGTACACGATATCCGAAGATATCAATGGAATGGACAGAACTGTTGAATACAATAAGAGTAGAATGCACAACGCTTTTTCGGTGCTTGATGAATTCAAAACTTCAGGTATATATAATTGATCTCATGACCGTTGAGAAGCTTGAAGAAATATCCGTTGAGGCTCTTTAAAATGGCCGTTAGAGATGAAGTAGAAGAGTCAGAATAATCGTCGTCATTATTCCTCTAATGGTGATTATGACCGTTGAATAATCGCCGTCGTTATTCCTGTAATTGTGATTATGACCGTTGAAACCCAGCAAAGGAAATGAAATATTCTTTCCCAGTACGTTGCAGAGATATGTCTGTTGTTGAGTTTCTCGAATAAGCAGGTTTAAATGCCGGATTTGTCTTGATCGATATCCTGTGTTGATCCTCATTCTAATAATCTGTAGCTCATTAATAAATTGATTAAATGCAATTAAGAATAATAATAAGTAATGATTTGAAGCAATGAAATCAAAATCAATTGATTTTGATTTTCCAGAGACGGTGATTTGATAATTAAAAAGATATGACTGGAGGAGCATGACTAGATGCATATTAATTGACTGGAGGTAAGAATAAAGCATTTGAAGATTTTGCCTTGAGTCAAAAATATGATGCCTTGAGTTATCATGACTAGAGGTAATATCTCTCTGACTAGAGGCAAATACAATATTAGTGTGAAAACAAGCAACTAGATCATTTGCCTAGAGTTTAATATGACTAGAGGTAGATAATAAATGACTAGAGGCAAAGTCTTAGGCATAATAGAGTTTTGAGTCAAGTTGCCTAGAGGAATAAATAAATGACTTGAGGCACTTCACAATAGTTTGGAAAGATGAAAGAAGAAATGCCTAGAGTCATATATTTATGCCTAGAGTCAATTATGTAATGACTAGAGGCAAAAATGAAGATAGCGTGGGTGGAGTAATGTTTTGCCTTGAGTCTGGATGCCTAGAGTCATATGCCCTGAGTAAAAGGAATGCCTTGAGGCATATTGCCTTGAGGCAATAAATGAGTGACTAGAGGCATGTAAAGATTTTTGCAAGAATAACGAGATTGCCATTGATGCCTTGAGGCAATGAACAAATGACTTGAGGCAATTTACGTAGAAGACGGTAATTGGAAAAAATGAAGAGGATTTGCCTAGAGTCATTTGCGCTATAGTGGAAGGAATGCCTTGAGGCAAGTCATAATTGCCTACAGGCAAATGGTGAAAGTTTAACAAAATTATAATTTTGCCATTAAAAAAAAATTCATCGGGAATGACTTACAAGAGTGACTTTCATGACTTGAGGCAAAGGAGGAAGTCATCGTAATTACAGTTTTGCCATTAGAAGTGAATTTCAAAGTAATTACAATTTTGCCATTATATGTGTATTTTCCAAAACTTGCGGGAATGACTTGCAAGAGTTACTTCCATGACTTGAGGCAAAGGAGAAAGTCATCGTAATTACAGTTTTGCCATTAGAAATGAATTTCAAAGTAATTACGATTTTGCCATTATATGTATATTTTCCAAAACTTGTGGGAATGACTTACTGAGAGTGATTTGAGGCAAAAACTAATTGACTGGAGGCAAAGAGTAGAGCCGTCAATCGGACCGGCCCGTTTAAGCCCTAGCCCTTTAAGGGTCGGGCTTGAAAATTGGAAGAGAGAGGTGATGTTTGGCCCTGAACGGCCAAGGGCTTACACGGGCCGGCCCTGGAAGGCTACAGGCCGGCCCATTGGGCCCTTCAATTTTTTTATTCTTTATTTTTAAAGTTGACAACTTGTTGAAATTGTATCTTTTAATAATTTATATGTATTTTTTATTTGTTATAGACAATAATAAAGGATCAACAATCAAATGTCGCTTGAAATTGATGATAGTAGAGAAGATAACGACAATAATAGTCATTGTACTAATGTCACTTAGTAGTTAATAGTATGCTTTTTATGTTTTATATGAGTTATTTGTGAACATAGTTTGCTTTTGATTATGAATTAGTGACTGTGTTTATTTGTTAGATGATTTATATTGTGATCTACTAATTATATTTCTTTTTAAAAAAACGGAGGAAAAATAATTAAAATTTGGAATAATAATTTCCGGGCCCTGCGGGCCGGCCCTGGCCCTGGTACTCTCGGGCCGGGCTTTAAAAAACAGGTGTTTTTCTTACTCTGGACCCTGGAGGGCCGGCCCTGTTAGGCCATGGCCCTGCCCTGATTGACAGCTCTAGCAAAGAGTGAAAGTTCAACATATTTACGATTTTGCCATCAGAGTGAAAGTTCACCATAATTACGGTTTTGCCATTTCAAGTGGAATTTCAAAACATATGCCTGGAGGTAAAATCTTGAATGACTAGAGGCAAATCAGAAACTCCAAATTTTTATCTAAAATTAAGATTCAATTACATTATAATTGTTATCATCAAAACATCAAAAACATGAGAACTAACAGCAATCGATAGTATGGAATCTCAAAAGACATCATGTATTGTAACATGATGACTAGAAATGCCATCAAGAAATAAGTTTAATGCTTTTAGCTTACTTACAGTCTCACTGGCTATCGATATCAACTCATGGCCACTTGAGTCAATAGAAAGTTCAGCAATGCTTATTCACAATCAGTACTCTTGAATTAATCCCTTCATTGTTTTCTCCGTTGGTTGATTATGGGGGAACACGATATGATACTCTCTCAAATTTACCCTTTTCACAAATGCCAGCAAATTCTTGTGCCATTGCCTTTGTTCTTTTGCTTAGTTCATAGCTTAGCCACAGGTTTGGACTCTCTTCTTCTTGAAACTTCTTTACATACTCTGATAACTCATATACTTTGTGCAACCAATAAATAACTTTCCCCTCAATTTTTTTCACGTTGTTTGTAGCCTCATCTATTTGATGTTGTATGGAGCTTCTTTCAAGGTTGAATTCTTTATGTCGTTGTTTGAGCTGCTCGATGTTTTGGCCATAGCAAACAAGATAACGAAACTGCTCCAAAATTAGGTCAAGCATTATATCCCGAAGCTTGTCACCCAAACACAAGTAAAATCCATTTAATCTCTTTGTTAATGTACAAATATTCATAACCTTGAAAAGAAAAGTCTCACCTTTTTTCGAATTAAAGATGATGAAAATTTGATTCCCCTTTTTATCTTTCTTTGCTTAAATCTGCCAAAATCATAGTATGAGTGAGATGATTTGACTTATCACCGATGATAAAGGCATAAAGCTATATATTGTTTGCAGTCACAGTATTTTTTCTTTATTTATACCGTAACATTCGACATTTCCCCCAAAAAAAGAAGGAAAGAGACTAAACACATAATTACGGGGTAAGCAAGGACAAAATAAAATAGCGCACACACCAATGTAACATTATTTTTTTAGTCAGGGGTGGAGCCAAGAATTGAAATTAAGGAGGGTGAAAATTATAGAATAAAATTCAGATGTTCATAAAATTACATTTAAACCCTAAAAACATTTCATGTTTTCATTTTAGTCCCTCTATGAAAATTTTTAGTGGCACTAAATTGAAAATATTCTAATTTTTATAAGATTGAAATGTAATTCCTAATCACTTGGGTTATCTTTTGTAATTTTAGGGAGCACCCGTAGCCCTCCCCTAGCTCTACCCCTGTTCCTACCTCAGTTTGGGGGAAAAAACATAATTTTTAAAATTTACAGGTACAAAAGGGAAATTTTGAAAATTATGCCCGATTCAAGAAAAATTCCCAGAGACTTTGAGAGATATACAATAATTCCCCAAACCAAAGTTGAGGCTTAATTGAGATATATATGGGAAAATTATAACAAAAATAAAATTTAAAGAAATATTAGAATTTTGGTTAATTAATGGATAAGTAGCCAGATTTAATTTTTCGTAATTAAATCTGGCTAAAATTTAGGTGAAAATTACCAGGATACATCAAATAATTCAAAAAAATAATAATATAAAGTTATTTTCAGGATTACTTTTTTGTTTTTGTGTGTAAATTATGAGAAAATATTAGAGACCAAATATGGGTTTGAGGGGAAAAAAAAATAGGGGAAATACCACAAAAAGAATTTTAACATAGGAAAGAACAAAAATAGTGTTTCGAATATTCATAATACAAGAGAGATATTATTACTTGATTTCTCCTTTTTGAAATTTAAAGGAAATGACACAAATACCCTAACATATTTTTTTAAAAAAGAAATTACCCCCCCCCCCAGTCAGTACTAGTAGAGCTTTAGTGTTGGAGCTTCGAAGGTCAACCGACTGCCGAAGCTCCGGTGGGCATAATTATTTGGTAAAGGGGTGAGGGTAAGAATTGAACTCGACCACTTTGTTTGCCAAAAACAATGGTGGCCATTGGGCCACCAATGCATTCAATATATATTAGGCAAACAAACGTATATAATTTAACGCTTTATCTTTGAATCAAACCCATTCACAAGTTTTTGTTAAGGAGTTCACCATATTTGATTAGGTTTTAACAACTTTTCATTTTCTTGAAAAAAAATTCACACTATCAAGTTATTCACAAGTTTAATTAAAAAATTCATGACCTTTCATTAAGTTTTAACAACTTTCATGTATCAAGTAAAAAATTTATACTATCAGGCAGGCCATCCACAAGTTTTGTTAAGGAATTCACCACATTTCGTTGGCTTTTAATAACTTTCGTTTTCATAGGAAAAGTTCACATTATATGATCATTCACAAGTTTTATTAAGGAACTTGTCAATTTTGATTAGGTTTTAATTATTTTGTTTCCCATAAAAAAATTCGTAACTTAAAATCTAACGAAATATGATAAATTTCTTAACAAAATTTATAAATGTCCTTATAGTGTTTTTTTTTATAGGAAAACGAAAGATGTTAATATCTAATCAAATGTGGTGAATTTCTTAACAAATGACTTGATAGTCTAAATTTTTTTCTTGGAAAACAAAAGTTGCTAAAACCTAAACAACTGTCATAAATTCCTTAATAAAACTTGTGATTAACCTGATAGTGTGATTTTTTTTTTTTGGAAAATGAAAGTTTATAAAATCTAATAAATTGTGGTGAATTTCTTAACAAAATTTGTGAATAAACCGATAGTGTGAATTTTTTACTTAGTAAATGAAAGTTGTTAAAACCTAATGGAATGTGGTGGATTCTTTAACAAAACTTGTGAATTACCTAATAGTGTGAATTTTTTACTTGGTAAATGAAAGTTGTTAAAGCCTAAAGAAATTTCATTAATTTCTTAATAAAACTTGTAAATGGCCTAATAATGTGAATTTTTTTATGAGAAAACAAAATTTGTTAAAACGTAATGAAATCTTATAAATTCCTTAATAAAACTTTTGAATGACTTGATAGTGTAAATTTTTTACTTGGTAATCAAAAGTTGTTAAAACATAAGGAAATGTCATGAATTCTTAACAAAACATTTGAATGACTAGATAGTGTGATTTTTTTTTTTTGAAAACAAAAATCGTTAAAATCTAATCAAATGTGGTGAGTTCCTTAACAAAAAATTGTGAATGAGTTTGAGTGAAAGATAAAGTGTAAACTTTATTGAACAATTATTCCCCCCCAGAGCTTCAACGGCCGGCCGGCCATCGGAGCTTCGGCACCGACATAGGAGGTTGCTAGCAGCCGATGGGAGGTTTATTTTTTTTATAAAAAAATATGTAATGACATTTTTGTCATTTCCTTTAAATTTCAAAAAGGACAAATCAAGTACTAATATTTATCTAATATTATGAATATTTAAAACACCATTTTATCATTTCCGATTTTTAAAGTTCTTTTTATGGATTTTTTTTTAATAAAAAAATAGGGAAGTACTCCCTAATAAATTCAAATTTTTTATTTGTGTGTGTCTTGGCCTTGGCTATGCACAAAATGGTTTATAACAAGCAATGTTATTTGATGAATATTATTATCCTCTTAATTTAGCATCTTAAATTGTCTAATATATGAGCTTATTGATTTCCATGATAAAAGAAAGAAGTTGGGGATTGAAGATTTCTATGCCATTATGTTATATGTCAAATCTCTATTAATGTCAAAGTTTTGGTACATATTTTGAGTTACTTGTACCAATTCTCCGCATATATACTAAAAAAATGTATTAAATTGACAAAATTTTCTACATTTGTCTTTATTAAAATTTTTTTTCCCTCTCTTCTTTACAAATAATTTTTACATATATCTCTCCTCTTTCTTTCTTTCCCAAAAAAAAAAATTAATAGGAGTAAATTTGACAAAACATCATTAATTACCCTACAAATAATTTATATTTTGAATCAAACTTTCTTCCCCTACAAGTGACTTATACATAGACTTGGCATAAGGAATTAACCAATGTGACATTATGTCTTGTAAGATAAGTGGTAAAGAGGTTAATGCCCAAGGGATGGTAATGGTTTTCTGAATAACCAAAAAAAATCAAATAAATGGTAAACCCAAAATTCATTTAGGGTGTGTTTGGTTTGACGGGAAGGGATGGGAGGGGAATAACCCTTAGGGAGGATATTGACCAAATTATCATTAATGAGAAGAATATTCCTTTTGTTGAGAGTATACTTTTAGAATATTGAAAATTTTCCATAGGCAATTTGTAACGGCCCACCACCGTGAAGGACCCGGCCAGTCCGCGACTGCCATCCCCAAGGCCTAAACCCCCTACATGCGTGGTGTCTGGCCCCCACTGGGGCAGGTATTGTCCCCTCCTCTAGGGGTTTTGTCCCTTGGGAAATTAATTCCCAAGAGCGCCTCCCTAGTGGCTCAAATCTTGGACCTGAGGCATAAGTCCAAAGCTTAAGGCCACTTGGTATCCATTACACTACGGCTCACATGGTTACCAAGTCTCCATGAAGCATGTACTAATGCCTCAGGTCACTGGCGGATCTTCATTAGGGCTGGCCCCCCCAAAAAAAAGTTTAGTTTTTTTTTAAAGGACTAAAGTACAAATCTTTGAAAACTTTGTAGGGAGTATTATAATTTCTGAAAACTATGGGTCTTTTTCTGTAATTTTCCTTAGTCCCTTTTCAACATTGATTACAATTTTCAGAAATTCTGGGAACTTTTCTATAACTTTTCCCAGTCCTCAAAACATTCATTCTGACCCTCCAAAATCTCACATTTTCTTCTTAAACACCTACAATGCAAAATTAAGAACAAGTAGTATCAAAAGTACAAGAAATAATTTGTATGAATAATTAACAAATTATCATCATTTTACTTCTAATATCAAAAGTTCAAGAAATCATAACAAACCTCAGAATTTTTTTAAAAAATTTAATATAATGTAAAATTTAATATAATATTTTAAAAATGTTATATAATCATAAAATTTTTTAATTAGTTAATAAATATATATTTGGCCCCCCCAAATATTTTCTTGAAGATCCACCACTGCCTCAGGTCATGGCTTCGAGACTTGGGGGAAGCGCTCTTGGGAATTAATTTCCCAAGGGACAAAACCCCTAGAGGAGGGGACAGTATCTGCCCCAGTGGGGGTCGGACACCACGCGTGTAGGGGGTTAGGCCCTGGGGACGGCAGTCGCGGACTGGCCAAGTCCTCCACAGTGGTGGGCCGTTACATAAAAAGGCGATCCAAAAATAACGGTCACCAACGTCCACCTCCATACTACTCTAGCTCCGAAGCCTTATCTCTGTCTCCCTGCTCTGGTCTCAATAAACTGTCAGATGGCTTAAAAGGGGCTGGGATTCAAAATTGAATCTCAGCGTAACCGTTAATTTCATATAAAATGTATAGCGAAGCATGTAAGTAAACCACGAATAAAAATAATTCAAACCACATCTCATTCGGTATCATGCCCACAGCAAGGCACACAACCAATCCAGAACTAGTAGTCCTAATAGCACACAGCACAAATTGTAGTAGTCCTAATAGCACACAGCACAGACTGCCGGGCACAGCATACAGCAAGGCTCGTTTATGTACAGAACATGTTTCGGTTCCATAGCGCTTGGAAAATGAATGGTAACCGAATGTATGCAATAAACATGGGAAAACATACATACACAAGTCACCAAAGTATATGAAGATTAAGGTTACTATCTGGCACTCGACTGCAGCTAAAAATAATTTCCCCGGCGCAAAAGATTACAATTAAACCTAAAATAATAATAAAATATAAATAAAATTAATTCCACCTCAATATATATTTTCTTTGATAATTTAAAATAAGTTCAATTCATGGGTCCATTTTTTATTAAGGAATTTAATATGGGCCTATATTCTCTTAATTTTCGTCCTTATTTTGAAATTTCCAGAAATAAAGGCTCAACTTGAAAAATTCATAATTAAATCTAAAAAAATCATTTTGGGTTGATTCCAAAGCCTAAATGACCTTTAATATGTCTCTTTTCAACAAAAAATACTCATTTTGGCCAGATCAAGTTGAAAATTCAGCCATGGCCCAAAACACCACTGCTGGTCCAGAATATCTCCAGGTTTTAGGGTCAGTTTTCAAACATTTATTTCTCTTGGCACAAAATTCATAAAAATACGAATTATATACCAAAATAATCCTTGAGATGTCTGCTTTCTCTCTGTAAAATTTCATAATTTTATAAATTCATTTACTAGGTCAAATATCATGAGAAACCCAAATGACTCCACAGAAAATTCTGGAAACAGCACCCCATTAGTTTTCAAATCTCTATTTATGCTTCCAAAATTATGATTCAAGTGCAACCACATACAAAATCTCATTTTAAACACTTTAAAGCCATCAAAAACACCAAAATCCATTCATATCATCATGAAAACTCAGCTGCACGAAATTCCCTAATTAATTAACAAAATACCAAACTTTATCCTTGCTTCATATCTTCCACATATATATTAGGTTTGATCTACCATTTTAGGCCATAAACTTTGAACTTTAAACCTTTGTTCCTTGTTTTCATTAACCCTACAACCCAAAATATATTTATATAAATATGCTCATGGGAAAATATCATTTCCAAGCTTAACAACCAAGAGAATACGAGAGGGGTTCATAGATGATTTACTTGTCTTAGGAACTAAGCTTCTTTGGATTTTGCTTCCCTTGACCACCAAACACACTTGACCTTCACCTCAATCACCAAGAAAATTATTCTCAAGACCTTAACTCTCATAAGGATAGGTAGAGGAGAGTAGAGGAGAGAATATAGTATAAGTTCATTGCATTACCTTAGCTTCAATACTCTTCTCTTTCTTGAGCTCTCTATCCCTTCTCGTGCGAGAACTCTTGAACTCTCTCTTCTTCTCTTTCAAACCGTGCATCACTCAAAATAGGCAAGGGAATGGGTTTTCAAATTGCTCCTCCCTTGTGCTTTGATTATTTACCCTTATACCCTTGTTTACTCTAAATATTTCCATGTACTTCATGAAAAAATCTTCCTCTTCACAACAAAAAAAAAAACTATTTTTTGCGGTAGAAAAATTCCCTTGCAAAACAGATATTTTCTGTCGCAAAACTGATTTGCGACGAAAAAAGTTCCATTGTAAAAATCGCCCTCGCAAACCAATTTTCCGTCTCAAAAATGCCTTTTTCTCTTGTAAAAGTTTCAAATTTTGCGAGAAAACCTTTTTCCCTTACAAAATTTTTAAAGTTTGCGAGGGAAAATGTTTCCCTCGCAAAGCCTGGAGTTTGTGAGGGAAACCTTCTCCCTCGCAAAATCCTCAATTTTGTGAGGGAAGATATTTCCCTGCCAAAAGTGAGGAGTTTGCGAGGGAAACACTTTTTCCTTGTAAATTTCAATTAATTTTAAAAAATATAAAAAATTATAAAAAATAAAATAATTAGGTAAAAAAAATATTAAAAATTAGAAAATAAAGACTTGTATATCATAAAAATAAATTGTAACAATCATAAGAGTTTACATAGCAAAAACAAAATATTACAAATTATAATGTTTCGATCAAAATGAACTAAAAAAAGTCTAAACTGCAGCAGTTTGGTCAGGATACACCACCGGTATCGTCATCACCACCAGGAGGCAACCCCGTATCCTTATTCTTCAATACGGACTGGAGAAGTGCCTGCACCTCAGTAATCATCTCTCCTTGCTCCTTCACCTTCGCTTCTAACACCTTTACCCTCTTATTGCTATATGCTTTTTTCTTCTTTTTCAACCTCTTTAAATTCAGTAAACTGAATATTTGTCTTGGCCCAGAAAGAGCTTGCCTAAAGTTTTGCATAGCTTGTGACTCTGATAGAGTGTAAATGCTTGGCAACACTTCCTTTTCAGTGAAAGGCTATACAAAACTCACAAAATGCAAAAGAAAACAAAGCAACATGATTAAGTGCTTTGTTTATCAGACTCTATCAACTTCCTAAATCCTCAAAGATAAGTAAACAACACAAATTGCACATGAAGATTATGAGAATAGGTACCCTGCTTGATAGCTGATTTGCTCTCGTGTTTGTATTAGAAAAGCTATTATGTGTTGAAGATTCTCCTACGACAACATTCACACGGCTGACTTTATGCTCATCTTTTCCTTGAATCTCACGTCCATTCTCTTTGATGAGACAGAATCCCCAAAATGGATGCTCGTACCAGACATTGGAGACTCATAAACATAGCTCGAGATCCAGTTTCTGATATCAGGAGGCGCTATATAACCAAAGAGAGAAAAAAAAAAAACATTTAACAATTGGAATTGGGTTATTTCAGATCCTCTGCTTGGCTATTAGGAAAAGCTAAAGGAAAACTGCTCACCTGAAAGGAGTACTGAGTGGGAGCTGAAAGTATCCAGATCCTTTGGCTTGGGGGGATGAAAATTCCATTGATTTTTAGATTAATTGAAGCACGGAAAGACATTCTTCTTCCGATTCAGAAAAGGGACAAGAAAACCTACCTTGGCCAAAGACTGGTCTTCGTTATGCTTATCATCTCCATAACAAGCTCTTAATAGCTTCTCTTCAGTGTCCGCCTCGTCTCCCGACCTGATTATTGGGCAATTCACTTCTAGTTTCTCCCTTTCTTCATCTTTTTCGGATTCTCATACTTTGAAAGCAGAGTCTCCAAAATTAACATTTGAATCTGGATCGGGAGATTTATACAGGTAGCGTTTTTTCCTCATCAACCGAACAATTTGCTGAAAATGTTTTAAATCAAAGCTGTCACTATAAAATGAAACCCGAGAAAAAGAGGCAACACATTTGCAAAAGAAATTCCAATACTTCTTGAGCATTGGAGACCTTTCCAAACCACAAATATAGGAAGGTAACATCAGACACAAAAGTCAAATCCATCAAGCATGTTACGCTTTAAAACATACCTGGTATGGATCTATCAGCAATTTCATCAAGAGCCTTATAGACAGGTGTAGCAGTACCCTCTTCACATAAGGCATCAAAGGCAGCAAAGAATGATGAAACTGATTTCCTACATTTAGAGAAAGCATAACAAAAAGTTCCTTATGCACTGGCGGACTTTAATATGATAAGACAAATCCAGATCAAAATGTACGGCTTTAAATAACAGAGGGACAGACAACACCTTTTTTTAACAAAATAAGAAGTATCTTGACAGCAAGTATTATATGGCAAACGAGAAAATTGTGTTACAATGACTATATGAACAAACAATGGTCCAAAGCATGTAAAATTATATGCTCTGCACCAGCAAGACAGAAAGAGTCAAACAATGACCCAAACAATCCATCGAATGCCCAAAACAGTGATGATGGCCAAAAAGTTAGACCACAACATAAAATCTGACTAATCTCAATACCTGTAAAACTTTCAAAAACTAAAGGGAAAAAACTAATGCTAAAACTACAAGAAGTTTAATCACATAATAATTAAGATACAAAAACCAATAATATTCATCACGAAAGACAAGGAGCCAAATGATAAATTGATATGTAAAGCATAGAAATATCATAGTAAGTTAGTTAGGGAATTAGGAATTGGTTAATAATGAGTTAGTTAGTAGTTAGTTGTTATTACTGTTATTACGGTTGGGAATTAGTTAGGAACTGCCTATGGAAGTCTAAGGCCATATCCTATCTTATATAAGGAAAGCCTAGACTAATGTAAAAGGTCTTGAATAATGAATGAAAACATGCAGCAGTAGTTCTATGTCTCTCCTCTCTGTTTCTCTTCCCAATCCCTCTTGTTTCTCTTCTCACTCCCTTTGATTTCTGTCCCTTAACCCTTAGATTTCTTAATTCTCTACAACCTATCTATCAATGGTATCAGAGCTGCTCAATCCTTGGCATGCTTCTGTTCAATTCTGATCAATCTTGAAATCAAGCCTGAACCTTCTTTTCCTCTCACGGTTCAGACCTGCTATCAAGAAATCAATCCAGAACCTCAAAAAGACAGTCAAAACAGTCAAGAAGAATACAAGAACGGTGGCAGTGAACTAGCGAAGCACTTCCACAGACCAGATTGGAATTTTCAACGGACTTACACGTCCGACTTTGGCTATACCCTCGTCTACATACTCTCGGCTCACCAGTATTGTCGTCGCCCAGACTCTTCAGTCTTCTCCACTGTATATGTGCGACACATCAACCAGACATCCAAGAACGACTCTTGGCAACCCAGAACGGTACCTGTAACGTCAACCCAGTAACGTCTTACTCAGCGTAACAGTGCCACGTACCAGTTCGAACTGACAGAGCAGCGAGTCCCCTGAAATTATCATCGGCGCAACCAATATATTTGTCAAGATAACAAGAAAATCTCAAGCACAGTGATGACACTGACCAGCAAAACCTCACACGTATCGGACTGTATTTATCGACGTGGGAAGACAGTAAAGAAAAATGAGATAAGTCCAAGATCACCGTTGGCAGTGACTTAACTTCTCTGTATAATCAGCGTTCGAAGACTTCTTGTAATACCCCAAAATTATTATTTCTCATAAATATAATATTTTGTTTGATGACACCTATTTTAAATAAGTGAATATGTGGTCTCAAATTTTGAGATATATCTATTCTAATATTTCTCCTTAGAATTTAAGATACCCAATGTTTTATTTTTCTAAATCTTGTATGGAATCATAAAACACCCTAAAAATACAAACAATTCCCAATTAAATAGAGGAGCATAATAAGAATTGGTCTACACTTACATTTTCACTAAACAACATAATTATGAAAAATTTTATAATTAATCAAGGGATTAAATTGGGAGGACATAAATCCCAAAATTCATAATTAGTTAAGAGATTGAATTTTCTAAAACCATAGAATTAATACCTAGCACATACCAAGTAATAAAATGCCATAATAAATTACCAAAACACTTGAACTAATATAAGAATAAATACCCACATTTAATGGATAATTAATTAACACTAATGGAAGGTTTAGTTAATTATTTACAATTAGCACTAATAATCACCAACTAGAGATGGGTTAGGCTAATTAAAAATAGAGAGCCAACAAGGGGTTAGGGTTAACACTAAGAGAATTATTAGCAATCATAAATCACTTCATAAACCAATAGGGCAACAATCAAGAGATAATTGAGCTTAGGATTAAGATGTTAATCAAATGCTAATTAAGGGTTGAAAAGTCAACAATTTCAACTATGATCTAAAGGCTAAGAATTCATCTTATGAAGCTTATCCAAAGGCCCTAATTACTCCTAATAAAGCTTAATCCATGTGAAGTAAGAATAACCAATCACATAACTTTCCCTAATACTTGGCATAAAGAAAACATAAAAATTGAAAACCAATATTAAGGGGGGGGGGGGGGGGTACGTTTTGTGTATAGGGAAAAAGGAAGAAAAAAAATGTCCAAACACATACTCACATGCTAAATGAGTCATGAGCCTAAAGGATGAATCACCAATCTAAACTTGCATGAGTCACACACCTACATGGTGAATCACAACCCTAATTAGATAAGATGAGGTAAGGAGTGATGCAAGGGATGATGCAAGGGGATTATAGGTGGACCAATGAGATAAAAGATAATTAAAATAACTAAATTGGGTTATAAAAATAATTCTAGATAAAAACTAATAAAACCTATACAAATTAAATCATATCTTGAAATCTATGAACTAAGTATGGAAACTAAGTTGAGATTCATAACAAGCATAAATCAAGCATGAAAACAAGTATAACCAAAGTCATTTTCATGATTGTTTAAGAAATGGAATCAATAGAAAAGATAGGCAAAATTGGTCTCAAAATGAAGCTAAAAATCTCTAGAACTCAAATCCAATGGGTAATTGAACATCCAACTTCATTAGACTACCTGAACACATTCTTTTCAATGGATTCTAATTAGTATAAAGCAAGCCAACTCTTAGGATAATAGACATTGAATGTGGAAGAGGATAATGTACCCAAATGGTGACTCATATGGTGACTCAAAAAGCAAAAAGAAGGAGCTAGAAGATAAGGGGGGGCAGTTTTGATGGAGTGTAAGGTGAGGATGAGAGTTTGTAATCTAATTTAGATCCAATGGCCAAGAATTACCAAGAGGAAGTTCCAATTAATTACAAGAATTGCCCAACCCTTTTACTATAAATAGGGGCTTTGGATCTTCACAAAACTCACACCAAAACAAAGCCATCTGAATATTAGTGAAAGTGGAAGAAGCTTGAAGGAGTTCAAGAAGAGGTAAGCAAGTTCTTTAGTTTTTAGCTTTTAAATTCTTAGATAGAAGTAGCTTAGATCTTAAATAGGTTAGAATAATTTTAGATTCATGTTTTTATAGTTAAAATTGGTTTTATTTCGAAAAATTAGTGAAGAAAGAGTTTTAGCAAAATTTCCGGAAGAGAAACACTGAAGTAACGAAGTTCTGGCGAAATTTCATCGGTTCTGGAATTTCTGAACCAGTTATGAAAATGATTATATTTTATGCTGAAAACATGGGTGAAAAATTCTGGAAAAATTCATGGTTAAATTAGACATATAGGGCTTTTTAAATATGTAAAGAACATGTCCAAATGATTTCTGAACAGGGAGATAAAAATTCCCAAAGTTAGGGCTACGAATTTCTGGAAAATTCTGGACAGATGTTCAAAAATTAAAAACTGGGAATGAACCGTAGAATCTGGGCAAAGGCTATCATTTTTTCTTGAAACTAGACATCCTAAGGATTCTGGGGAATTTTACGGATCCTCATTTCGATTTTTCTAGAATTAGTTATGATTTTTCAAAGGTAGACGAAATTCTGCCCAGATTTGCAGCAGCGTTTTTCTCAAAATAATAAAGGAAAGTAATTAATTAATAAATCCACCAGGGGTAAAATAGTCATTTGAGACTAGGATATCTATTGGGATATTGGTTGTGAATTAATAAATGAAATATTACCTCATAGGAAATCTGTAATCGCTTCGCAACCGACAACGTACCGTGAACACCGACAAAGGTACGGACGCGTATTGTAACACTAACTCTGATGCTTATGATATGCTTATATTTGTGATAGATGATAACCGTACATGTGAAGTGTACATAAACAACCTTACATGTGAAATGTACTGTTGACTTAAATAACTTTACATGTGAAGTGTATTGTTAACTTGAATAACTGTACATGCGAAGTGTACTGTCAATATATTAAACTTACATCTATTGTGTGATTGTGTGCTGAATAATGTTATAATATCTGTCATACATATTTTGTCATACATAAGCATGAGGTTAACCGTTACCTGAGGTTCAATGGTAATTGAACCTCAGCCCTTACTATAGCTTTAGGGTCTGGAGGACCGAGGGCCGACGACAGGAGTAAGCAGCCCGTATGAAGATCTGACCAGAGTTTCTTTTGTTTTTATATAATATTTTGAATTATTGGGATGAATGTACCACTGCTATAACCAACCATGGTTAATATTTTATACACACGTCAGTTACTCGCTCTTTTGAAATCTTTCCGATGCTCTACTCTGATCAATTATTTCAAAAACGATTTAGAAAATTGGGATGTTACACTTCTAATTTCCACGTATTCAGTCAGTCTCGGCTTATTACAACCAAAGTCGACTTAACAAGAAGTTCGATTCTTAATAGTGGTGGCATATCAAAGTCATCAACTCGTTCTGCCTAAACTAATCGCTTCTGGTTTCTGGTTGTGTGATGGGGTGTCATTTGGAATTGTCAACGTCATAATTCTCGGCCGAACCCATTGACGCATCCATGGACGCTGTGGACACGTAAAATCAACTACAAGCAATAGAGGCGGCCATGGCTGACTCTGAGGAAACAAGGAATCGTTTTCAAGCAATGGAGGCCACCCTTCAAACCCTGGTTGCTTAACTGGCAGCCATGGCAGCCGACCGAGAATCACATTAGAGAGACGACGCCATGCAAGACACCAATGGTAGACACCCACAAGACCGTAGGGGTCCTCAGAGAAACAGAGCAGGGGGTGATGACTACACACGACCAACAAGACTCACCAAAATCGACTTCTCTCGGTTTCAACGGTCAAATATTCGGGTCTGGTTGGATCAATGCGAACGTTTCTTTAAGATTGATGGGACCCCAGATAATTGGAAGGTGCGAATGGCTCGTGAAAATCTTGATGAAAAAGGTTATATCTGGCATTTGGCTTATATGGAAGAACAACAAGGCTGCGATGTTCACTAGGCAGAGTATAAATGTGCTCTTCGACTCAGGTTCGGACCACCATGTGTTTCTCCAATGGCCGACTTCAACCGATTATACCCAACGGGCTCATTGGACGATTACAAGGAACCTTCAGTTGTGGCGTTGTCTCCAACTGCTTCTACTCCAGTGACGCTGGCTGTTTCGGTTAGAGTCATGCCGCTAAGTTCTCTTTCTTCATCTCTGAAAGTGGTGGTGAGGCAGATTTCATCACATGTCACCTCTGTTCCGTCGTCACTGTCCTCGTTAAATACTGGGTCGTTGCTGTCCTTGCAAGTTGAGAGAGATAGTTGCGATTCAACGAAGAAAACGACTTCAGTTGCAGCGCCGTCGTCGACTACTTCTTCTCCATCAATGCCGATTCTCATTCTACTGTCAAGTTATCTCCCATTGTTGCCGATTGTGTCTCTGCTATTTTGAAGACTATTGTTTCTGATTGCAGCATGCAGTTGAGCATCGATTATGTGCTTGGTTTAGGAAATATACACCAGAGTATGTGGCAGGGTCAGAAGTTTGCATGGCTGAAAGAGGCTCCATTTGAAAAGTCAAATGCACAGCTGGTATCCACCAGTAATTCAAGAGTTCAGTTACAAAAGTCCAGTGGCCAGCTGGCTCCCATTTTCTTATTTTCAGATGAGTGTATGGGCTTTGTTTTTCAAGAAGTAGGCCCAAAGTTTTATCATGGTTTTTACCCAACAGGTCTACAAGATCATTTTATAATTGGGTTTTTCTAATTGTTTCTGCTGCTTCAGGGGAGAACTTATTAAAATGCTTTATGGGTCAGCATTATTTCCATTCGGCTCAGAATTCAGCCAAGGAGTTGTGGGCTGTGGCTGTGTGCAGCAGTACTCAAGACAGTTTTCAAAGATCAGCAAAAGTTCCAGAATTTAGCAACTTCAGCTTATATTTCTGTTATATCAGTTTTGTATTTTTTAGATTTAGTTTTGTGTTTTGTTGTTTTTCGTCCTTGAGCGCAAGGATGTTTTGGGGAGGGAGTATTGATATGTAAAGCATAGAAATATTAGAGTTAGTGAGTTAGTTAGGGAATTAGGAATTGGTTAATAATGAGTTAGTTAGTAGTTAGTTGTTATTAATGTTATTATAGTTGGGAATTAGTTAGGAACTGCCTATGGAAGTCTAAGGCCATATCCTATCTTATATAAGGAAAGCCTAGACTAATGTAAAAGGTCTTGAATAATAAATGAAAACATGCAGCAGTAGTTCTATGTCTCTCCTCTCTGTTTCTCTTCCCAATATCTTATATAAGGAATGAAAACATGCAGCAGTAGTTCTATGTCTCTCCTCTCTGTTTCTCTTCGCAATCCCTCTTGTTTCTCTTCTCACTCCCTCTGATTTCTGTCCCTTAACCCTCAGATTTCTTAATTCTCTACAACCTATCTATCATAAACAAATCAAGTATAAGGAGAAATCAAACAGAACTTCTAATGCTGCTCTAACCATTTGAGGATGTCACCATTTGTGAGGCATATAAGTTGTTTTGTTTAAGCCATGCAATGCAGAAAAAAGCATGTCTATAGCAACCCCCGCTATTTATAAACCATGAATAGTGCAGATCATTCCTTAAATTCCATGAAATCCACAGAAAAAAACGGATCTAGCTTACAACGTAAAGTAATGCAGCTCCTAAATTTTCACCTTGTAGAAAACAACCACACATGATTTGTAGGTAGGCGCCATTTTCTGCAGAAAACAATTATCTCAGGAGTCGAATAAAACTTTGGCTTTCCTTTGCCCAGTTCAGTGACTGCTGTGACTACCACTGCTTAGAACAAGAAATATAATGGACCATTATATAAAGAGGATTCTATCCAATACTAGCATGAAATAAATTTTGAAAACCGCTGTTTTTTGAAGCATGCTTTACTTACTAAAAGGAGTAGAATTAGATGTCATAAGTAACTCAAATATCATTTTCAGCTTGCGCTAAAGGTGTTGGTCTGTTTGAGCTTTTATGTAGAAGTTAAAATCCTATTATTATATCTTATATATATAGGTGGAGGTAGTGCTAGAGCAAATCGCAGTCTACTGTGTTCAATTCCTGGGCAACCACTCAGCCAGATTCAAGTATTGAGTTTAATTTGCACTCATCCATTGAGTTTGTGACTGAGTCAAACAATTTGTGTGAATTTCGCAAGTCACAATTGAGTCTTCAACGCTGCAAGTTGATGAGCAAAGCAGCTCATTTTTCTCCAACAGAATCGCCAACTCACCAAATCAACCGAGTTGATTCACATGTTTCACAATAATGGTCATAATTCATAAACACAAGCAATAACCTGACCTCGACTAAAATCTTATACAAAATGTAAAAGTAATTCTTTCACCGATTAAACTAAAATCTGACAAATGGAACAAAATATCGGGAACTTCTTAAATAGCAGACGACAACAGTAAAGGAAAGTAATTCTTTCACTGATTAAACTAAAATCTCGCCAATGTAACAACAATCCCAGTTAAAGAGAAGAAAAGTCCCTTCCCAGCCTCGAAGAACAGAAGCAGCAATAATGTAAGGAAGTGAAGTTTACGTAAATTTCATAAAAATCCATAATCACAGCAGCCGACCTATTCCGCGCATAATTTCTTTCATCAAATAAGAGACAAAAATGAGCCAATCTGAAAAAATCAATCCATTCTTGCTTCTATCGACATGGTGGATGCTAATTCAGAACCAAGTGCAAAACCAGTGGACCAAAAGAATAGGAATAAGAAGGTGCCCAGCATGCGATGTAAAAAGAGAGGGCAAGTAATGAACAAAATCAAAATGCAAACACCGAAGAATTTCATACGCAGAGCAGGAAAAAAATTCTACAAATTCGATGTGCTTCAGAAGCAGCTCCGTCGCGGATGGAAGGGGATGAAAGGTAAACGAAAGTGGCGTCCAAAACTCTACAAATTCGATTTTTTGGGCCAAAAAAATTCATATGCAGGGTTGAGTGTGAGAGTGTGAGACACAGACACTGTGCCTCGACTCTCTAAGACTCGTCTGTCGTCTCCAAGTCTCTTTATTTTCTATACTCCTACAGCCTAACCCTAAATCCCTAATTGGCAAACCCCCCCCCCCCCCCCTTTTTTGCAAAACCCTCCTTTTTTGTGAGGGAGCATACGTTCCCTCACAAAAAAGATGAATTTTGTAAGGGAATAGTCTCTTCCTCGCAAAAATTAGGAAAATTATACGAGAAAACTAGGTTTCTCTTACAAAGTATGACCATTTTGTGTGGAAACCAATTTTCCCTCGCAAAATAGGGGGAATTAGCGGAAATATACCCCCCAAAAAAAAATTTCACGAGGGAACCAGGTTTCCATCGCAAAATATGACCATTTTGTGAGAGAATCATATTTCCCTCGCAAAATGATCATATTTTGCAAGGGAAACCTGGTTCCCTCGCAAAATTTCCCAAATTTTGCGAGGGAACCAGGTTTCCCTTGCAAAATATGATCATTTTGCGAGAGAAATAATTTTCCCTCACAAAGTCACCTTTTTGCGAGGGAAAATTATTTCCTTCGCAAATTTGACAAAATTTGCGACGGAATTTGTTTCCCTCGCAAATTTCGTCGCAAATATGACATTTTCTAGTATTGCTTTCCTCCCTTCTTCTCCTAAACCATCAAAACAAACTTATATCATTTCCTCACCTTTCTATTTTCAATTTGTATCAATATTGTCTAAATCGGTGCGTGCTCTACTACTTAAACTCTGATGCATGACGTAATTAACCTGAGTAATGGAATTAAAATTGAATTAAACTAAAGGACCACACTACCCGCCACCCGAGAGAGCGAGGCCGATATGTGTGTTATAATTGTGGTATTAGAGCCTGGTTTCGATCCAATGACCTGTGTGTTATGGGACTGCTCAACAAAGCAAGCCCCGAATCCATAACGCTAGGAAAGACATAGTAGTTGGGCTCCAAACCTAGACCACACTGAATGCACACAAACGCATGTCCCTTTTCAGGAGACACAGGTTCACAATCATGGAATAACAAGCATACAAAGCAACACAAGATATATGAGGATTAAGGTTTCTACCTGGTAGTTGACCAAAATTATCAGTATAATTTTCCCCAAATACGCGAAAATCAAAGTGACCCGAAAAATAATCAAAATATAAATATAAATAGCTCCTCTTTAAAAATATTTATTTGCTGACTTAAAGATAGGCCTTCTTCAACTACAAAAATCTCTCAATCTTATACTAAGATCCTATTCCTCTTGTCATTATAAGATTTGGCTTGACAATAATGAAAGAAATAAATATCATCTCCACCAAACAATATCAAATTAAAAACCATTAACATAAAATAATAGGCAAACATACTGATATTTCACAAATAGTGTAATGGATACCAAGTGGCTCTTAAGCTTTGGATTTATGCCTCAGGTCCAAGGTTTGAGCCACTAGGGAGGCGCTCTTGGGAATTAATTTCCCAAGGGACAAAACCCCTAGAGGAGGGGACAATACCTGCCCCAGTGGGGGCTGGCCAACATGCGTGCAGGGGGTTAGGCCTTGGGGACGGCAGTCGCGGACTGGTCGGGCCCTCCATGGTGGTGGGCCGTTACACAATTTAGTAAAGATGAGAGAAAAATTTTCTCTCTCCTTCCTCCCTCCCCCTCCCTAATGACTCAAGGGATCGGATGGGGCCGTTACACAATTTAGTAAAGATGAGAGAAAAATTTTCTCACTCCTTCCTCCCTCCCCCTCCCTAATGACTCAAGGGATTGGATGGGTAATGGTTTGAGGTGGTTATAAACTTTTCTCTATTGCTCTTCTATATACACACAATAGGGTTCATCTTTATTTTCTTTGTTTGGTAAATAAGAGACTGAGATAAAAGTTTTTGGCGGATAAGACAATTATTGATTGGTTGACGGAAGACGATTATCGATTATGGAACAATGGCGACGCCGACACTCCCCCGAACTCGAATTACGATCAAGGCAGTCTGAATCATGGATCTGTGAATGAACCCCCAAATAAGAAATCTGGGAATTCTCAGGATGAGACTTCATCGAATCGGTCCAAAACTATTGGGAAAATGTTCTTCAAGACAAAACTATTGGATAGACAATAGAATGTCCAAATATCAATATCAATATTTCTATTGAATATTTATCTCATGCTAAGTTTTGTAGATAATGAAAATTTCTTTAAAAAGTGGAAAATAAGAATGTCACTACTAAATGCACCTCTTCAAAAGTAAATCAATGTTGGATGATGTCATTAAAATTGGTCATCCAAATATCTTTATGAGGTTTATATTGATCCCCTCAAACGCTTTGAAGCTACAGGGTATAAATGGCTCCTAGACAGAACAGTGTGAGTTGAGAACACTCTTATAATTATATGTTCCAATAATGGAAGCCATAAAGTATAATTGTAGCCACAAAATCTCTTTAATCTTGGTAGGGGATCTAGTTCCAAAAGCTTCATGTTGCTGAAAACAATTTCCTTATTCTTATCATTCTCTCCTTCCCCCATAGTTATAATTTCCTCCATTTCATAGCGTTCAAGAGATGCATGAGATGGATCAAGCTTCGAACAATTGATGAGGTCGCCAAAGTGGTCAAACTCTTCGACAATGTCACAACAAGATGGGTGAGACTTGATGAAGAAATTAAGGCTTTGGCATTAAGTTTATCATATTGAAATTGGAGATACGAACGAGAGTCAATGTTGAATAGTGAGTTGTAAGTGCAGTGACATCATCCCTTGCAAAAGCCTCCTTGAAGTCACCCCCGTAGCTCTAGCTCCTCTAAACATAGAAAACTCTTCGACAGTGATATGTACGAAATAGTTGTTTTTTTCCTGATAGAGAGATGAATCAGTTTTACTTTGAGGAAGTGGTACATTGGAAACTGGCTGATCCAGAGCATTGATCTAACTATATGTTTATATGATTTTTTAAAATAAAATTGAGATTCTTAATGCATTTTGTCATAGTTATTAAGCTTAAAATGTCTTTCTTATGATAAATTGATATTAAGAGTAAATACATTAAATTAAGATTAAAAAGGGTAAAATTGTCAAAAATGTAATTACTCTTAATTATTGATTTTTATGAGAATATTTTATGTTAGATTAATTAGTTTAAATTGTAGGTACTTGAAGAAATTGGACTAAAATTTGAAAAGGGAAATTTAAGTTCAGGTTTTAAAAGTTTCAGTTCAGTCCCTATTTCAGAACTTTTATAATTTTAGATTAGGTCCCTGTGGTTAAGCTGTGCGTTTTGGGCCATGAATAATTAGGGCTTCTAATTCATTCAGCAGGGATATATTATACGCAGAATCAATTCAGAAGGGGAGGCCGCGAACGAGAAAGAAAGGAACCAGAGAGCAGCGCCGCAAGTTTTCCACGCCAACCACCATCATCGTCACCTTTAACCTACTTCCATCATCATCTTCAACGGCTTCCTCAGCACCACCGTACATCGCCAATAGAACAGAAAACCAAAAAAAACAGAGAACCAGCACCGTCGTCCCTTCCCTTTTGTCATCTCCTTCATCATCATCCTTCCTTAACTTCACCAACACCTTCACTTCATCATCATTCTCCTCAAAACCACCATCACCCTTCATCGACTTCTTCTTTTCCAGCGAGTAATTAAATTTTCCGGCGACATAATTCCAGATTCCGACGAAGGCTCTGTATTTTCAGGTGAGCGTGTTCCTATGGCTGGTTCATTTTTTTTACAAATTGTCCTGGACTATTTAATGCCTATCTGTGGCTAAACCTTTGCTTCTTGGTGATGGGGACTTGTGCCTTGAGCAATTGCTTGTGGGAGTTATTTAATTTAATCTTTTGCTTAGACTATTTATTTGATTTCCTTGTTTAGGATTATCATTATTTAGTTGTGAGACTTGGATGATTGTTATGTGTCCATGTGGATTAAATATTGTAGTTTTAATTGGATGATTATTTTGATATTGAAATTTCCAAATTACTTTATATGCTTGATGAAATTGTGCTTGTTGTCATGTTAGTGATTAGTAATTATAGTTGAATTTAGCTTTTGAATGGTTCGTTAGAACATTCTAATTGAGAAGAACAATTTACATCATCCCAATTTTAATTACACATTAAGTGGATTTTAACAATTTCTCAAAAGGTAGTAGTTTGCTATGTTTGTAGGAGCTGCTATTAATTGAGATTATTGGATTCAATTGTTATCTTGATGTTGTTCCTTAGACTTAATGAAAATTAATTCCCATATATTTTTTAAAGCAATGATAGTCATCTTCTTCATTATCAAGAGCATCCATCATTAATCCTTTTTAATCCAAAGCATTTTTCACCATTTTCCAAAAATACCAAAAAGAATAGAATAGTTCCTTTATTTTTATGAATTTTAGTTTAGAGAAAATCAATTTCAAAACCCCTTTTCTAATCATGTTTTAGCACTTAGTTTAACCTAAGGAATTCAAAATAAAAGGCTCCTTGATAAGAGAACGATCCCGAGTTGTTTGCACTATATTGCATTTTAATTTGTGGTAAATTGTGATTTGACCCTGAAACGACTAAGGTTTTCGTCAAATCAAGCATTCCTCTAATTTCCCTAGTCAGGTTATTCTTTTTTCATATGCAAAAGTATGGGGAGTAAAATGAAGGTTAAATCTAGAACCAATTTTCATATTAAATACTTTCCTTAGTATTGAGAGCTAATCAAATCTAAACCATTCAGATTCTGATATCGATTATTCAAATTTGAGGGTTTTTTTTTCTTACAGATGATAATTTTTTATATAAGAAACATTTTTTGAAAATTTAATAGTTGATAGATTATATTTATTTTAATATATATGCCCATTAAAATAAGGGTAAAGGATTTCTCCAGTCACTGGAGATAAAGTTATCTCCAATGAGCCCAAAACTACGTCGTTTTGGATTAATGAAGAGTGTGTTTGTAATTTTAGATGAATTAATGAAGGCTATTTCAGTAAAATTCATATGATAAAAAGATAAACAAAATTACGAAAACAACCTTCATTAATTCACCTAAAATTACAAACACACCCTTCATTAATCCAAAACGACGTAGTTTTGGGCTCACTGGAGATAACTTTATCTCCAGTGACTGGAGAAATACTTTTCTCTTAAAATAATTAGTAAGGTAGACTGACTTCAATTAATTATTGAATTTTATCACCATGTGATGGGAATATCTCCTCAGATCAAAGGAACAATTTCCCACATGAAGTTTGTAACACCTCGTTTTCTAAAGCGTTTTCGAAATAAAATTATCAGAGTTCAAAAAGGGTTTATCAGAGTAGAGCATCGGAATGAAAATGAGTAACTGAATAACATTCAATAATGATGTATCTGTGTACTGTTACAGTCATCCAAAATATTCGAATATTCAAAAAGACGGTAAAATAAAAATTTCCACAGAATTCTCCTCGTCCGCTTCGTCACGCTATCTGCTTACCCTTCTCTTCGGACTGACCTCCTGAGGGTCCTGGGACTAAAGTAAGAGCTGAGGTTCAATTACCATTGAACCTCTGGTAACGGTTAACCTAATGCTTATGTATCAAATATGTATGACAGATATCCATGGCAAAACAGCATTTAATCACATACAATATTCATATATTCACATAATAACATTACACAGCCACTGCAATATGCATGTTATTATAGTCTGCACTATCTCCAGTGCCACGACGGCCTATCGTGTCCTCAGCGCTAGGAAAACTTAACGGCATTATCAAAACCATAACCCGTATCAAGTTGTATGTGTATGATCAATTTTCAAAAACAGAATCTCAGACTATCTATCACATATAAGCATACCATAAGCATCAGAGTTAAGGTTACAATACGCGTCCGTACCTGAGTTGATAATTCCGGTATGACGGCAATCGGTATACGTTTGCAGACTTCCTATAATAGGAATATTGCGTTATTAATTTGTAAATAATATTCTTGAATATATTTTGGCCACTACTGAATATTCTACCCTTGGTATGCTAAATCATTATTTTATTTCTTCAAAATTCGTGGAAAAACGCTGGACAATATTGGGTAGAATTTTGCCTATCTTTGAAAAATCATAACTAATTCTAGAAAAATCGAAACGAAGATCCATAAAAAGTTCCGGACTCCTTAGGATGTCTATTTTCCAGAAAAAATATCAGGCCTTGCCCAGAATTCAAAAATCATTCCCAGATTTCACGTGTTCATCCTCTGCCCAGAATTTCCAGCATTTTCGCAACATAAACTTTGAGAATTTCTTTCTCACTGTACAGAGCTCATTTCAACGTGTTCTTTACATATTTAAAAAGCTCTACATGTCTACTTTCATCATGAATTTTGTCAGAATTTTTCAATAGCATTTTCAACATGAAATATGAGTGTTTCTGTTACTAGTTCAGAAATCGCCTACCCGACGAATTTTCGCCAGAACTTCGTTACTATAGTGTTCTTGACCTGGGAATTTTTGCAGAACTACTCCCTTTACTAAATTTTTGAAATGAAGCTATTTTAAACTATAAAACATGAAACTAAAATTATTCTAGAATTTTAAAGATTAAAACTACTTCTACCTATGAATTTAAAACTCAAAACTAAGAACTTTGCTTACCTAGAGCTTGATCTCCTTCAAGCCTTCCCTTCAGCTCTCTCAACTCTCTCTCAAATAAGCAAGTGTTGTATTGCTTGGTGTGAGGAAAATGTGAAGAGCTTGGCCCCTATTTATAGGAAAGAGGTTGGGCAATTTGGTAATAAAATGCAACTTTCCTCTTGATAAAACTTCACCATTAGATCTAGGGCTTCATTGAAAAATTAAATTCTCACCATACACACACTCATCTGCCCTCTCTCTCCCCTCTTCTCTTTCTTCTTCCTTCTTCTTGAAGCTAAAACAACTTGAAGTGTAAGAATGGAATAGTAATTTGTATTGTACAAGCTTGACCAATTGGCACATGTGTTGAAATCACTTCCCTTCCCTTTGAAGCTCAACAAAACCGTGCCCCTCATCTGATTTCTTTGGGTTTTTAATTGTTTTGGGCTTTATTGCTTAGTTTGGCAAAAACTTGGGTTACCAAAAAAATTGGTCCATTGTGCATTGTTGTGGTAAAAAGCCCTAATTTAATTTCTTCTTGTTTATTATTAGATTAAGCTTAATTAGGTTTAGTTTGAAATGATTTTATTGATTACCAATTCAATTATGATCCTACTAAGTCCAATTGTTACAATTATGGATCCCTTGTTAGGCTTTATTGTTGAATTTAGCCAAAATATTGCAAATTGCTTGTAAATATTTATCATTAAATTAATTATGCATGTTAATTCAATTAAGATTAATTTTTGATGTTTACTAATTATTTTTAGTATCCTCTAATTGTTTTAGACCTCTTCCTATCCCTTTACGGCTTAATTTTGCCAATATGTGAATTATATGACAATATATCACTAGTTGTGAGTTTAATTGTTCTTAAATTGTTGGAAATTCCATTTAATTGGTTTAGGGGTTTTTATAGCATTTTACAATATTTAATGATCCCTAATAAAAATTTAGGGAGTTTAATTTTGCCCTATTAAATCCTACCGACAACTTATTCAAGAATTAGCATAAATATACTTACTAATTTGGAGACAACATGCTCTCCTATTTTAAATGGGTCCTAAATGACTAAAATATTATATTCAAAAGATATACAAATTTTGGGGTATTATAAATTTCATACGAGGGAAGTATATGGGAAAGTTACCCATTCATCAACAAATCTTTCTATATGAAGAATTTCCACTTCAAGAAAAGGATCCGCTTCTCTTGATGCGAATAGCTGAAAAATAAAGACCCAAAATTAAGATTTCTCTCTCATTTTTGCGCCTAAACATCAAGATTCTTTGAAGTAGTAATTCATTTGAAGTGAGGATAAAAAAGATTATGAGACATGAATTTAACATCTATGAGCCTTACGTAAAATCCACATCTCTCCCTTCCTAAGTCACAATTACTAAATATAAATAATTGAGGTTTTGCATCTTGCATTATATAATGAACAAATAATTCCAAACCCAACTCAATTTATCCATATTCCTAAGCTAAGCAAATCAAAAAAATTTCTTTAACGACAACGTTTCAAACAGAGGAATGATAAAATAACCAGAATCCAAAGAAGGTGCCAGCTGAACCCATTTTGATGAGCGTGACTCCATAAAACATGACACGTGTGTGTTCGCGCACGTATACCAAGTAAGCACAAGTTAGATACTCTATTCTTCTCTGTTTTTCCATTCAGAAACAGAGCATTTTAATTATTAAGAATTGATCTTGTGAATCATAGAGCAAACCAAGCTTAATGAAGAACTTCAAAATCACAAAACACCAATTTAAGAGTCTTTCATACATCCGAGTCTTGGTGCACAATAAAACAAACCATGCATTAAGGGTGGAGCTTTAGCCAGGCCAATTCATTCATCACCCAATTTATTGGTAGGAATATTTTTAACGATAAAAACAAAGTCTCATTTACCAAATAATTGAAACTATGTATAACTATTCATTTAAGAATTCAAGAGTTCCTATATATAACTACTCAAGCATATATTTTCAGAATTCAACGAAAGCATTGTTCCGCAAACATCTGTCCACATTCTTATCAAGTGTCAACATCATTGCCAACAACAGCTGCATTAATCAAAAAGGGCGGAAATGGACTTCTAAGATTTTATTTTTATTCTATATATATCCAATTAAAAAGGGGGAAAAAAACTAAACAAAAAGATAGATGCTCTATTTCATCTCTTAATATATTAAGTTGTTGATATTTTAGCAACTACTACTATAAAAGAAGTATTGAGCTAAATTTCAACAAGCAACTTTATTTTTTAAGTGATAGGAAAGCATAGACAGATGTACCCAAAAGATACAGATTATTTTAAAAAAAACATAGAGAAATTGGCGTATAGTAGACAAAAAGAATATGCAGGTTTCTTTTATGATTCATCCTTTCATTGTTGCTGGTTACATTTTGGTAAGAAGAACTTATCTCTAATCTAGATTTCTTGTACTAAAGTCTTGATTAATTACGCATTTTAAATTATAGACATGAACCTTACACTTTATTTCATTTCACTTGTTCTTCTATACCTTTAAGTATCATAAAAATGAACTTGTTTTGTACATTTTTCAGGACTCCATGGTCAATTGTGACTAATCTTATTGAACTAATTAATCTTCATAGCATAATTAAGCAGACAACACAATTGGTATGTGAAAACTTCACAATCATGCCACACCAGTTTTTAAATCTTCCATACATTAAAGTCATAATAAACAATAAAACAAACCTCATATTAAGGGTAGAGTTTTGACTAGGGCCAAGTCATTGATCCCTAAATTTATTGGTAGGAATAAAGTTCGTGATGAAAATAAAGTCTCATTTATCAAATAATCGAACATATGTATAACTACGAAAACACATAATTTGATATTCAACAGAAACATTATCGCAGAAACATCTATCCGCATTCTTCATCAAGTGTCAGCATCATCACCAACACCTGCATTAATCAAGAGAGTAAAAGAAAAGGACCATTAAGATTATGTTTATATTATAATCTATTTTGTTAGATATAGTAGCATAACAATTTTTCAGTCTTTTGGCAATAAAATCATAGAATTAAACTAAAAAACCTGAAGTTGGAGAAGTGTGGCTTTGGTCTTTGGAGTCAAAAAGTTTTAAATGAAAAAACACAAGAAAAGATAGCTCCTCTGTTTCATCCCTTTAAAATTGTTGATATTATAGTAGTAACTACTATTTGGAAAAGAATAATTGAAATAAATTTCAACGATCAACTCTATTCTTGACTACTAGGAAAAGACAAACAAACATGACAAAAAATCATTTAAGAAAAGAGAAATTATTGTATAGAGGGAGAAAAACAGATTCAAGCTTCTTTTATGCTTTGTCCCTTCACGCATGAAGTTTTATTGATATCACAGTAATTACTACTAGAAAAAGAAAAAAAGAAAGATAGACACTAAGTAGAAAAATACAAACAGTTCAACAAAAGAGAAAGCTACTCTTTCACAAAAGAAATCATGAAACTAACAAACCTGAAGATGATAATTTGGACGGTGAAGTTATCCTTCTATATATTAATGCTATCCTGCAACACCAAATCATTAAATAGTTTGCCTCATAAAAATATAATTTTGAAAAAAAAGATGACATTTATCTTTTTTTTTTTAAATTTCTTTCATCGTTAATTATACATTTTTCAAAACATTATTTGTTAGTGTGGAAATATCATACCTTTGTTGAGGATAGGCCTTTCATTGTTTTGTTAAGGTCTTCTTCATCCTTCCATTGCATACTATGCTCTTCTATTTTCACTTTAGACAACTTTAGTGTTTTCAACACTCTTGGACAAAACTTCTTCATTTCAAGACATCCACTTATTTCTATCTTTTCTAAATCTGGGAATTCAAAGGTGTGACTTTATGAAGAAAACATCTTCAAGCTTGGCATATCAGTAAGTTTGATCGTCCACAATTGGTTGAATGTGACTCCACCTTGTACATCTTCATTGGTGTCATTCATTACAATTTCCTCCATCCTTTTACAATAATTTATCTCCAACTGCCGTAGACTAAATAAGCTTTTTGTAGTTGAAGTTGTCACTAAATGGATGATTTGATGACATCAAGATACATACAGCACTCGTAAATTTCGAAATGAAGCAAAGGATGGAGCTAATTGGACCAAGCTACGACAACTTTTGACTTGGAGGCCTTCTAGATTTTGATGAATAGGTGGTAGGTGAGAATCATCCTTCCATATGCTCTTGAGCTTATCCATATAGGCAATGTATAATTCCTTAAATGGTGGGATTTTCTCTATAAAATCAATAATCTGGTCCTGTGATAGGAATATCTCCTCAAAGGAACAATGCTCCACATTAAGCCATTCCAAGTTGGGGACTTTTTCAAGGGAGCTATAGGGAAAGGTTACCCCTCCATCCGTGAAGCTTTCTACATAAAGACGATTCACTTTTGGAAATACATCCACTATCCTTGTGATATTCTTCGCATTGATCGCCATGCTCTGGGTTGTGGAAATTACCTATAGATGGATAATTAATAAGGCAATTACCATAATTAGTAGGCGATTAAGTAAATGAAATCAAGATATTGCTTTAAAGAATTAAATCTTTCTTCATGGATCACTCTTCTTTTGCTAACATTTATAGTTTTCATCATTCCCAAAAATCGTATCCCGATGTCAAAATTAGAAAAAAGAAAATTCTTTAAATTAATTTTATTACCCACTTTCTTTTCTCTAAATTGAATTAGACAAAAGATCATCGTTTCTAACTTCGAATTCACATTTTGTCCTAGCCTTTTGACAGTGAAAATTTGCTGTGAATTGATCACTGATTAAAATATTACTAGAAGAAGGAAATTTAATAATTAGGTTAAGATACTTTTTAATAGCATAATTTTTTATTTTGTTGTAGATAAAATCTTTCTTAATTGATCCGTCATCTTCAGCTAATATTTATATTATAGTTATTATTTTTCCCCCGACTAAAATCACATCCATTCTTCAAAATCAAAATGAAATCTTTCAAATCATTTTACTGTCCCTTTCCTTCTAGTCAGAGATTTAACAAACAATAATAACATTATTTGTGGTCTACCACATTCATAAATTCTCATTTGCTTGTACAGTTTCGTGTACAATTAGAGTAATGTAAAGTTTATAATTCATTCATGGTTAGATGACAGAATGTCCAAACTTCAATATTTGTATTAAATATTTATCTCATGCTAAATTTTGTAGATGATGAGAAATTCTTTAAAAAGTTGAACATAAAAATTTTACTACATTCAACGTGCCTCTTCAAAAGTAAATAGATGTTTAATGGTATTGTTAAGATCGGTCATCCAGATATGTGTATGAGGTTCATAGTTATTCACTTGAACGCTTTGAAGCTGCAGGGCATGAATGACTCCTGGACAGAACATTGTGAGCCGAGGACACTCTGTTATAGTTACATGTTCCAATAATGGAAGTCTAAAAGTATAATTGTAGCCACAAAATCTCTTCAATCTTAGTAAATAATCAAATTCCAAAAACTTCATCTTGTTGAAAAAGATTTCCTTGTCCTCATCGCCCTCTCATTCCTGCTTTGTTATAATTTCCTCAATGTGATAGCAATGACTAAGTGAGAGATATGTGAGCGATGAACCAAGCTTCAAGCAATTGATGATGTCATCAAAGTGGTCCCATCGCACCACCCCACATTAAGATGTGTAATATTTGGTGAAGAAACTAAGGATCGTGACAAACTTCCCATAATGGAAATATTTTCAAGAATCGATATGGGAAAGCGAGCAGCAAGTGCAGCAACATTATCACCTCCAAGAGCCTTCTCAATGTCCCCATTCAACATCAGCTCCCCTAAATTTGGAAATCTCTTCCAAGATATAAGACAAGGATATTTCTGAAGACATAGATGAAGCAGCTTTAATTTGGGGAAGTGGTCCATTAGAAACTGACCACTTTCAATCTTCTCAACTTCTTTAACCAATAATGTCATCCTCTCCAAATTACCAATAACCTGCACAAGGCATAAACAATAAGTAATTTGTATAAAAGAAAATGTAACAACTAATTAATACATCATAAGGCATATACTTTCCCATCGTGAGGCCATCTTCAAATTAAAATGTGATACTTCCACAATTTTGATATCCGTATCTCATTAATATCAAATATTAATTAAAGTGAATATGAATTTCTTTCTAGTTCAGTGTTTCAATCTTCCATTGTAATATGCGAAACTTATTGCTTTCTTTTAAAAAAGGAAAAATATAAATTTAACCTTATAATGTTGTAAGAAAAAACCCTATCCCTTCCCTTCATTTATTGACACACCTCATGCATGAAAACGGAAAGCTGAGGATTGGTATCCCTCTTTTCATAAGAAAGAATAGAAAATTATTTAATTAGTTTTTGATATCTGTTGATTAAAATAATTATTATGAATCATTCTTTTCTTAGTTTTTTAAGTTAGTAATCCAACCCACAATAGCAATCTATTAAATATTCAAGAGGAATTATTCACATATTTAAATACTTAAAAACATCATATTCAAACGCCTTTAGGTTGTAAAACAAAATATTTAATTTGATGCATGTTTCATTGTTTTGAATGCTCAAATTTACTTTTTCCTTAGCTTATTATTTTTAAATTAAATAAGCTATGAATGGTGAGTTTAGAAATGTACCTTGTCGTGGGTCAGGAGAGGATATTTTGAGTTTAGCATATTCTCTTCCTCATATATTTCTAATGAACCTGAAACTTCTTTTTCAAATATCTCTAATTCAACACAACGTTCAATAGTTAATTTGTTAAGGTGCGGCCATTCTAATGTGTGTTTTTGTGGATAGAAGTTCCTCAAATTTAGAAGGTTAGAAAGCAAAAGGGAAGTTAGCCTAGGAAACCCAAACAAACGTAACAGCAATAGACTCTGAAACTTGACCCTTTGCAACAATCACATCTACACACCACATTGATATATTTGAAGCTCTTCAAGATCACAAAGCATGCCTTTGGCTATAGACACAGGAAATATACTTGTGAGGCTTTCACAGTACCAAACAGCTACGCTCCTTAGGCTTGGGAAGGAGACATTTCCTTGGTAATGATCGCTCCACACATTATTCAATTTTGGCAATTTCCATAGCTTCAACCTTTTTAGTGGCACGACTATTGATGATGAATCCATCTCTTTATAATAATCATTCAAATCTTCAAAATCAAACACAATCTCCAACATGTCACAATCCCTGACTTCCACTTCTTCCAAGTTGTTTAAAGACTTCAGCACATGAAGGGGCACCAATTTCACAAAGCCACAACTTTCCACAACCAATACTTTTAAGTTGTGAATGAGTTGTGTGAGAGATGGTCATCCCATATCAATGGAGTGAATAAATAGTATAATACCAATATTTCTAACTTTGGAAGTAACACCTGTTGAAAGAAACTATTATTAAATGAAAGTTATTTTTCAATGGGAAAAAAATGAAAATTACTTTTCAATTTAGACTTATTTTTCATGAAAAATTCTTTAAATGTCCAAATAAAGCTCTCATCTACCAAAATATTTTTCAAACCTGCAAAACGCAAAACGCCGCCTAATACCAAATTAAATAATTCAAAGTGAATGTAATATCCGTAGATAAAAACACCGTAATAGCCTCACAGCAAAGTATATAATTCTAGTGAAAATGATATTTGCAGGTAATTAATTAATTAAGTTTGAAGTTCTATAAGAAGTTAAAACAAGACTGAATAAGAATAATTAAAATAATATTGATTATTTAGTGTCCTTAAGTGGGCAATAATATTAAAATAATATGAACATAAATTATTGAAGAAAAGCGATTTATTTTTTTTATTACAGCGGTTAATCATCATCAAAACCATAAGCTACAAGATTCTCATAATTAGTTTGGTGATAGTAACAATTCATATATTAAAATACTGAAAAATATCGAGTTAAACTGTTTTTAATTTTTAGGTTTAAAACGAATAATTCGAGGCTTCATTATTTCTTGACTAAGTTATATTAACTATCACTCTTCTTTACATAAATTACAGAAACCTCATCTCTAGTTTGAAAATATATATGAACCTCTTAAATTTGAAATTCTTATTACACAAACCTCCATTGTATTTTTGAAATTTCATTTGAATCCATCAAACCGTGAGTTGATAATTAATTTTAAAACTTAAAATTGGATTTTGACCAAAATACCCCCATTAACTTAGAAATTATTTAAACATTTGTATTTGTTAAAACAATTATACAACCAAAAAAATTATAATAGCTATAAATTAAAATTTTTGAATGTATAACAAAATTTATCAGTTTTCTTTATCTATTAAAATTTATAACTTTTTATTTTTCATCATGCTTATACTTACTTATTTAGATTTCTTTTAAATGGTTAAAAATAGACTTTAAATATATTTTAATTTATCATAGAGTATAAATGGAATAAGTCCTATTGTACTGTATGAGATATTATGTAAATTATTGAAATTTATAATTTAATTTTTTAATATTTTTTTGTTAAACATTTATAAACATTTTCAGTTTGTACATATGTACTAAAGGGATTAATAATCAAATTTCAAACAAGTTTTTATATCTACATTCAATAATTAATGAAAATTATGTCCCGATATAATTCAAAATATTAAAAATATTTTTGAAAAATAAGAAATAAAGTTATGAAAATAAAAAATAAAAACTTAAATTAATCATAAAAATATATATAGATTTAGTATCTGATCTAACCATATTTTTACATGATTTTTGGTAATTAAATGGGGATTTTTAATGTGTTTTCTCATAGTTATTGAGCTTAAAATGTATTTCTTGTGATAAATTGATATTAAGAGAAAATATATTAAATTAGGGCTAAAAAGGGCAAAATTGTCAAAAAATGTAATTACTCTTAATCATTGATTTTTCTGAGAATATTTAATGTTGGATTAATTATTTTGGATTGTAAATGCCTAAAAAGATTAGAACAAATTTGAAAATGGAAGTTTTAATTCAAGTTTTAAAAGTTGCAGTTTAGTCTCTTGCTGAGAACTTTTATTCTTTTCATTTAGGTCCCTGTAGCTAAACTCAGCGTTTTGAATTATTTTACCTAGGGCAGCTGACTTTCTTTGATTCAATTAATATCCATCAGCCCGTGAACCTTGATTGAAACCCGACAGTAGACCTGTGGGAGCTGAGGGGATTAATTGAATATATATAGAGAAGCAGCGCCGCAGAGAGGGGGGAGCACAGTCGACCACACACTCTTGGATCTTCACTCCACCTTCCTTCATCCATCTAGCCGGCGGCTGCCACCACCTCCATCGTCGCCGGCGAGCCACCGTCCTTCCCCTCACCATACTCCCACCGTCTTCCAGCGACCTCCAGACCTTCCATTCCACCACCATTTCCGACGACGCAAGCACCATCGACTTCCTTCCCTTCCAGCACCCTCACCGTCCTCCTTTACGCTCACTCTTACACTCACAGTCACCGGCCACTCTACCTCTCCTCAGTCGTCCATCACCTCCCTCTTCCATTTCCCACCGAACACCTTCATCATCATCATCGAGAGCTCACACCTTCATCCTCCCTCGTCGGTTTCTCTGTGATTTTGTGGAGTTTCTGTAACTTCCAGCGAGAGCTTGAGTTTTCCAGCGAACATTTGCAGATTCCAGCGAGAGTTCTGATTGCTATGGGTGGCTGATTTTTCATTACTTCTTGGATGTGGATTTGTGCTTGAGTTCTAAAGATTCAAAGGGAGTTTATTTTGTTCAATCTATTTTCTCTATTTACATTTTAATGTCCTAGTTTTAGGAATATTGATTTGTATTGTTGAGACTTAGTTTATCCGGTTGGAAAATTTTGTGGGTTGAACCTATGTGATTGGATTGAATTTTGTGGTTTATTGGATTTATAAATTTGAATTTCCTTATTGATTCAATGAAATTGTGTTTTCTACGTGGTATTGTTAGATAGTATGATTGAATTGGATTAATTGAGTGGCGTTGTATCGCATTCAAATCAAGAGGAAGCAAGTTGCATTAATTTAATCCTAATCACACACTAAGTGGTTTTAAACAATATCTCAAGAAATAGTAGTTAGCTACGGTAGTAGGAGCTATTATTAATTAGGAATATTGGACTCAAGTGGTATCTTGGGGTTTTTATCATTTAGACTTAGTGAAAATTTACTCCTATATTTAATTGAACTAGGATAGTCACTTTTCCATTTCCAAGAGCATTCATTATCACATTCAAACTCCATTCATTTTATTAGAAAATACCAAAAATATAATAGTTTAGTATTTAATTAAATTGCATTTCTCTTATTTTATTAATTTGAAAAGTCAAAACCTATTTTTCCCCTTGTTTTAATTGCATTTTCATGGCATTTAGATTATTTAGGACTCAATAAAAGGCTCCTCGAGAAGAGAGAACGATCATAGGTTTGCCTATACGCAATTCTTAGTAATTTTTAATTGTGGACCCCAAGACTAAAGACAAAAAGGCCCCTATCAGTATCATCAAGGGTAAATTAGAAAATAAATTTTATTTTAATAAAAAAATTAATTTAAGAATATTTTTTAGAAAAAAATTTACGATGTTATGAGTTTCAACTTAAGTCTACGTTTTTAAAAAGAGAAGGGATGTTAGTGTAACTAAGATAATATGTAAGGAAGGTTAGAGTATTATACTCTTATTTATTTTAAAACTTGAAGTTAGCCTTTTGCTTTTATTAGCTAACTTTAAGTAGTTAAAAAAACTTCAAACTTCCATAATAGCTTAAGAAAAAATAAGTAATATATAATTCCATAGTGAAAAAGATATTTTGCAGGTAATTAAGTTTGATGTTTATTTGAAAGAAGATAACATTGGAATAAAATAATCCGGACATACCTTGCTGTTGAAAAGTGATTTCAAAGTACTGAATACAGGTGCTCGGTACAATTCATAGCCAAAATAACCATCAACATGGAGATGCCTTAAATGTGGAAATCCTCTTCCTTCATGACTGTGAAGAAAATTTTCATGATAATTAAATCCATAAAAACACAAATCTTCAACTCCTTCTACTAACTTTTGAACCCCACCCTTCAGATGGATGCTATCTAGCTGAAGTTTCAATATCTTTGAAGTTTCATAATTGTCTTGCTTAACCAAATAATCTCCTATGGATATGTTGCATCCCTTTAAATTCATATCTAAGAACAAGTTCTTTGGCAACATAGAGATTATAGGAATTTGAATTTCTAGAGAAGAGATTGGCAAATCCGTTAACTCGTCAGGACTTGCATTTTCATCAGCCCTACTTGACTCTTCATCTTTCCACTGGTCAAAGCTGTTTCCCATGTACAAAACCTCCAATTTTTTCAAGCTAGAAAGGAGTTTTTGTGGAATCACTTTGAGTTCGGAGCAATGGGATAAATTCAACATTTGTAAAGAAGTCAACTCTGCAACTTCAACTGGTAGTCGTTGAATTTCAGAGTAAGCTAGACTTAGGACTTTTAATTTCCTCAGGCTTCTAATCTCAGTTATATCGTCTAGCAAACAAGAGTGGTGTAGACACAATGCCTTTAGTCTTTGTAGAAAACTAAGCAATGGCAGTGACGAGAAATGCACATTGGTAATTGCCAACACGTTCAACTTCTTTGAAGATTTGAAAAACTTGTCGAGTATGGTCAAATGAGATTTCTTGCTATTTAGCAAAAAAGAATTCTAATATTGGACCATGCAACTCTTCTGGAAGATCACAAATGTCACTCTCTTGCAAGCAAATTCCCCTGCGACATTGTAGATCAATTTCGTCTGGCCACTCATTCAACCTGCTATGACTCACAATGAATGCATTTAATTCTTCGAATGCAATTGATAGTGCAACGTCGCGAAAGACATCATGCATTGTGAAATGATGACTAGAAAAGCTATCAAGAAATAAGTTTAACGATTTCAACTTCCCTACAATAAGAAAGATTGCATTGCGGGCATCTCCCATGTCTTGTGTGTGTTTAAGAATATCTAACCTCACAGAGTACATGAGTAGGTCTTCAATTGAGGGATCATGGGACAATATGGCAAAGAGCAAGAAAATATATTTGTCCTCTGGGCTTAAAGGTTCATAGCTCAACTTCAAAATGGTATCTACCTCTTTAATTCCTGTGACGCTTCTCGCTAAAGGATGTTTCAATCGTAAAAGGTAGTCTCTCAACCCTTCAATATTTTTATCTTTCAATGCCTTGGCAGCTGTACCAATCGCTAGCGGCAAGCCTCCACACTTTTGAACAATCTTAGTGGCTATGGATTTCAAATTAGTATTGCTTGACTCAATAGAAAGTTTAGCAATGCTCTGAAACAACTCCCATGCTTCATCTTTTGACACAACGCCCATTGAGATGATTGTTTGACATTTCATGCTCTTTGATAGCATTGTTTCATTCCTTGAAGTTAGTAAAATTTTGCAACCTTCATTGATTTTGCTATTTCTTTCAACACCAACTTTTCCCAAATCAAGTTCCTCCCAAAGATCATCCAATATTAGGAGCATATTCTTCTCTTGCTTCAACCTCTCACACAGACGAACAACTCTAACGTCTTCATCCTTTTCATTGAGTTTCATACTCAGCTTCTCAGCAATTTGACCTTGAATCTTTTGAATGTTCAATTCTTGAGAAACAGTGGCCATGATTACCTTTTCAAATATCTTTTGATTCTTTGCTACCTCTTTAGCTATAGTGGTCTTGCCAACACCACCAAGCCCACACAATCCGATCATGTTAACACCGGGCTTCCTCAATTCCTCCAAAATTTGATTCATAATTCGAACTCTTGAATCAATCCCTTCATTGCCTTCTCTGTTGGTTAATTCTGGCATTGACGGGAGAGGAGCACGATATGAAACTCTATCGAAGTTTCTATTTCCATAAATTTTAACTGCTTCTTGTGCAATTGCCTCTGCTCTCTTGCTTAGTTTATAGCGTAGCCACGGGTTGGGACATGAAGTTATGTTGCACGCTGATTTTGCTTGACTCTCTCCATGAAACTTTTGTACTTGATTTGATAGCTCATCTACTTCATGCAACCAATGAAGAACGTTATCTTCAGTTTGTTCTCCATTGTTTTCAGCCTCATCTATTCGATGTTGTACGGAGATTCTTTCAAGGGTGAGTTTCAAAAGTTGTCGGTTGAGCTGGTCAATGTTTCTATGATAGTAAATCAAATAACAAAGCTGCTCCCAAGCTAGGTTGAGCACTAGGTCGCGAAACTTGTCAACCAAACCACAAGTAGGATCCATTTAATTTGTGCTCTGTTAAAAAGATATAGTCAACACTCAATTAAACTCGGCTTGTTATTAATGCAGAAATATCGGTAAGCTTGAAAACTGAAGTCTCACCTTTTTTTCCCAAATTAATGACAATACAAATCTGATTTCCCCTTTTCTTTCTCTCTTTTCTACACCCTATGAAAATCAAAGCAAGGATGAGATCGGTGACTGATTGTGATCGACAATATTAAATTATTTGTGGTCATGTAAAGTATTGTTTCCATTTACACAACATCAAAATATGATCCTGATATGTTGTATTGTTACCTTTTTTTTTTCGGCAAATAGATATTCATGTAGGTGAAGTAAGGTCATAGACAAACTTATCACTGAACAATTACGACATAAATTTATTTTTTTTGGATTTACAATATATCTGAAAGAGGATAATATTTTGCTGCAAAAGTTGAAACAAGAATTGAATTGCAACTATAAAATATGTATTCTTGATGTAAGACATACTTTAATAAAGTAATTGAATTATTAGTGGGTCTTAAATATACAGTAGATTGATTAAACATCGCGTTGTCTATGGAATAAATAGATATTGATGAAATATTGAACTTACAATGCCATATGTGAAACTTACATCAGCTTTCCTTTCCGTAGTGTTCCAGCATAGATCAATGACGAGACCACATTATTCCCCTCTCTTTATGGTGTTTTGAACATCTTAAAAAAACAGGTTACAAACAAACAGATATGAGTAGAGGAAAGACAATTAATTGTACAAACAAACAAGAAACCACATCAACTAGACCAAGAAAACAAGAAAGAAGACGAATTCCCAAAAAAAAAAAGTCAAGAAAGTTGTAACACCCCAAATTCCATACTTCAAAACGTGTTAGCTGACACTTAGTTTTAAAAAACTTAATAGAGTTTGAGGTGCTACCACTCAGAGTAATGCGGAAACGGAGAGCATGCACTGACATTTGGACAATGAGTATCTGATACAAAATGCCCGGACATATGCTGATGCCCTGACATAAGCTGATATATTAAAAATTTTCCTGGAGGAATAATTCTTGTGATACAATTACAGAGCTTTGTATAATTACATTTTTACATGGTAACTATACAGCCTTAAACCAAGCCTCAGCTAGACTTGGGGCAATGAACCCAACTCAGTTAATCAACCGATTCGGCCAGGTAAGTGTCTATCTTGTGGGAGTCTCACCAACTTTACGGCGATTGATTGACTGACCGACCCACATAGACGAGCCCTGCCTTCGGCACCGAATGGTTTGAAATAACTTTGTTAAATCCCTACCAAAAAGAATGCTTGACGTTCTCCCGGCATTTGCTTTAACTGGTGCCTCTTATCGGTTTCTCCCTTCGGTGCTTTTTCACGGCTCCATCTACCGGTGCCTTCTCTGATCCTGGTTCCTTTCCTGAATCTTAGACAGATCTGGGATTCAATCGGATTGAATCTCAGGTAACAGTTAACCTCTATAGCAGATATGACAATATATGACAGATATTCATTACATATCAGCAGTAATCACATATGAAAGATAGTAACAGGACACAACCACTGCATATGTACGTTATTATGGTCTGCACTATTCACCAGTGCCACGACGGCCCATCGTGTCCTCAACGCTAGGAAAACTCAACAGTATTATCAAGACTATAACCCGTGTAAAGCTGAATGTATAAACAAGTAATCTAAGCCCCATAAACTTAGTCACAGTGCATGACTCAAGACCTAGTCTTGTCCATCACTTCATGAATCAATCATATATAATCATACAAGATATAGGCGATTAAAGTTACTAATACGCGAACATACCTTTCACCGGGTATTTGTCAAACGTCCGACCTTTGAATCCGGTCCATGACTTCCCGGATATCCTAACATATCACCATATCACTTAAAATAATACCCTAAGAGATATTTTGGCCACTAATGACTATTTTACCCTAGCACATTTATTTTTCACTTTATTCCCTCAAAATTCGTAGACAGACGCTGGTACACATTTGGCAGAATTTCGTCTAACTTTGAAAAATCATAACTAATTTTAGAAAAATCGAAACGAGGATCCGTAAAATTCCCCGGACTCCTTAAGATGCCTAGTTTCACGAAAAAATACCTAGGTTTGCCCAGAACTTAAGAACAATTCCCAGTTTTCACGTGTTCATACGCTGCCCAGAACTTTCCCAGAATTTCGTAGCTAAACTTTGAGAATTTCTTTCTCACTGTACAGAACTCATTTTAACATGATCTTTGCATATTTGAAAAGCCCTATATTTCTAATTTAACCATGAATTTTCCCAGAATTGTTCAACATCATTTTCAACATAAAATATGAGCATTTTTGCCACTGACTTTAGAAATCGCCTACCGACAAAATTTCGCCAGAGTTTTGTTACTCTGATCCCCAACTTTCAGAAATTTTGCTAAAACACATTCTTCATAAATTTTTCGAATTAAAACCAATTTTAAACTCATAAAAACAACTTTATCTAGAGGATTTAAAGATCAAACTACAAAATAACTAAAAACTCAAAAGCTAGCTCAAGAACTTACGTAGAACTTTTGCTCCTCCTTTCTCCAAGACTCTCACTCACTCTTTCATTCTTAGAATCAGATGCTACTTGGGATTTTGGTGTGAGGAGAATGAAGAGGAGAGCCCTCTATTTATAGGGAAAATTCAAGGTCTCCACTTCCTCAACAAGTTGTTGCAACTTGTTCCCCAAGTTTCCTAACTTTCTCTACAAGTTGTTTGACCATTTCTAGAAAATTCCTTCCTCCCTTCCTCTTGCCAAACCGTGCACTCCCCCTCTCTCCTTCATCTTCACCTTTTTCTTCATTGCTCAAGAAGTTTGGAAACTTGCCCATGAAGTTTGGTAACTTGGCCACCAAGTTGGAAGATCCTACTTCATCCACAAGTTGTTGACTATATTTTGGCATGTGTTTGATTTATTTCTTTGCTCCCCAAGACTCAAAACCGTGTTCCCTCCTCTCATGACTCAAGGAATGTGTTTTTAATAGTTAATTGATTCAATTATTCAATTGAAACCAAACCTATCCATGTGCTGGCCGACATGCCTTTCTTTTAATCATTTAATATGTTTTTAAATAGCCAAATTCATGTTTATTCAAAGCAAAATTCCAGCAGATTTATTCCAATACTCATGCGTCATTTCTGTTGACTTTTCAACTCTAATATATAATGTTTTATTAATCTCTTTCATCAAGTGCTTAGTTGCCCAATAATCATTCTTAGTATTCTCTAATTGCCTTAAGTCTTTTCATACTCCTTTATGGTTTATTTTTAATGATATAAAAACTAAATGTGAATATTTTACTTTATGTAAATTTAATTGTTTATTAGTTGTTGGAAATTTTCTCTATTTAATTTAGGTATCTTCATACCATTTTATGATCTCTATTAAAATTTAGAGAGTTGGATTTGCCTCTTTATTATTATTAAATTTTCGCCACACATTAAATCTTTAGGGGATGATAATTTATTCCAAGTCATTATCCTAGTATAGTGTTTCAAATGTTATTAAGCTAAATAGTGTGATCAAATTAATTAAGATATCTATAAATTCATTTGACACTAATATTAAACCTTTATTGGTCTTTGATCTTTAGTTAAGTCAAATCATTCATATTTGATGACTTTTACTATGTCCTTTACTTATTTATGAAAATTAATTCAATTACTTCAATTATTGTAAATTTAATTGTCCAACAATTATTGACAATTTCCTTTAATTTGTTTGGGTATTTTAATAACCTCATCTTGCTCTTTTTGATTTTTCAAGAACCATAATTTAATATAATAATTACCTTGTATTTTTATGATCCTTAAATGTGTTCCAAATTAAGTCTTTGGTTTATTTAATTTCCAAGAGAAAATTGCCTAAAATATAGCTAACAATCCACAAAATTTAGAGACAATATACTCTCCTATTCTAAATAGGTATTGTTTTGTCAAACTATAATATTTAAGAGACATATGAATTTTGGGGTAATATACCATTATTTTATTTAGTGCAAAACTAATTGCCTCCTAATTGTGGTTAATTCCCTTTACATAAATCAAGTGGTTTCACCACACTTCCTTGATTATTTTGGTTACATAAGAACCATGTTTTTACATGATAATTTTAACATATTTATATTCCTTAATCATACTCTTAGAATTGGCCCTTCAACTTTGATTAATCTCTCTTAATTAATTTTAGTATCTCCTTAGTATTTTGTTGCTCTTATGATTATACAAGACTAGCCTTTAATATGGTGATTTTGTGGTATTTTATGATCTCAAAATAAAATTAGAGAATTTGATTTTTGATTACCTTAATTCTCAGAGAAAATTCCCTAAATTAACATAAATATGTTACTCAATTTTGAGACCACAAATTCACCTATTTTTAATAGGCATTATTTGCCAAAATATAATGTCTATAATGATTATGAATTTTAGGGTATTACAAAAGTAGAGGAAATAACTCTTTCTATTTTTTTAGAGATATGAGTAGTGACAAATTAAAAGCGCAGTTTTTACTTGAAGAAATATAAAAAACCAGGAAACTGGAAACTGAAGTTAAAAATGATCACAACAAAGGACAAGTGCCAGCAAAAAATACAAGAGGAGCAAATTCAGGAATTTTTAATTTTTTGATATGGAACAGAGAAAGGAAAACATGAATCAGAATATAAAAAGGAAATTGCAGAAACGATGTTTGAGAACAAGCGGAGAAATCAAGAGAAACAGAAGAAGCAAGGAATGATATGAAACTATGAAAGAAGACACCGAGAAGAAACGAAAATGTAGCAGAAATTAATGAAAACTGTCCAGAAAAGGAATAAGTTCAGGGAAAAAAAAAATATATATATATATATATATACATATATATTAATTCTACGTCCGGGTAAAGAGAAAACAAAACGAAAATCAGAAAATTCAAATAACAGAGGAAATTTATGAGAAAATGTTAAAGAAGAAGCTGAGAAATGAGGGAAATAGAGAAGGAGAAAGTAGCAGTGATGTGAAACTAGGAAAGAAGAAGCAGATCTGAAGCTTTGGGGGGAGGAGGAGGAGTAGTAGATGGCAAAGTCTCTCGTGCATTGAGGAGCCAATGGTGTTAAAGTAAAAGGTAGAATAAAATACAAGCGTATTAGTATCCCACCTCCACGAGGATGGCTTAAAGACTAGAGGTCAAGACTTTATTCTTTTGAGTTAATATCACTGTTGCTCCTTAACCAAATTTAGATTTTGGTTCCTGCACTTCAAATCATAGGTTTTGGCGTCAACACTTGCACCGTATAAATTATTGACAGCATCACCTGCAGAAAAACAATACACATATAATCCGAGTCGCTTTTCAAGGCACTTAAATATTCCTCAACCCTCGAGTAAAATAAGAAGCAGCACTCCCCAAAATAAAACGAACCCTTCTTACAAGAAGCAGGTGATAGAACAACAGAAATATAACAGCGTAACTTTGAAAAAGAAAGAGGAACGAACTCAGGGATAGAGCTCGATGTCATCCAACCTCGGTCATTTGTATACTAACCTTAGACCATGCTTGCTTTTTATAGGTAGGAAACATGTGATTGTTGACTAGCAATTATAGCCATTAAAAACAGTTAATGACAGTTACAAAACAAATATTAATCATGAACCCAACTCAGGTTCACATCAAGTGCTTGTTATGTGCTTCTCCCTTTAAAAATTAGGGAAAATTATAATGAAGGACCTAAGAAAAATAATATTTATTAAGAAGGACTATAAAAAGTGGTAATTGTTTTAAAGGACAAAAAATTAAAATATTAAAATAAAAGGACTAAATTACCCTTAATCAGATTTCCTATCTTCTCATTAACTAAATCTGAAATGATTTTTTCTTCCTATCTTCTTATTAATTGAATATGAAATGATTTTTTCTTATATGAGAATCTAAAGTAATTAATATATAATAATAAATAGATATTAATTCAAATAATTCTTTTCCCATCGCAAAATCACTCCAGATTATTATCTAGAGAAAAGATAGGAAAGATGGAGCTTTTTATGGTTGTGGCAGAAGAAGCCTCGTGCGTTGTGCAACCGTCTGCAGTGTTAGATCTGAGATTTTTTGTGTTGAGGCAACCAAAAGTACCTGATATTCATTTAATATTACCCGTTGTTCCATTCCCAAATAAACAGAAAATAAAGTAAAAGGCTCTTAACTCAGAAAAACCCCATCAAAAGAGAAGAACGTGGTTAAAGAAACCAAATCCCTCTTTCCTTTCGCTATAACCATAAAAAGCTTCATCTTTCCTATCTTTTCTCTAACATAATAATCTTGAGTGATTCTACAATAGAAAAAGAATTATTTGAATTGATATCTATTTATTATTATCCATCAATTACTTTAGATTCTCATGTAAGAAAAAATCATTCCAGATTTAGTTAATGAGAAGATAGGAAATCTGATTAAGGGTAATTTAGTCCTTTTATTTTAATATTTTAATTTTTGGTCCTTTAAAATAATTACTACTGTTAGATATGGCTATCACCCAAGAGGGGGGGTGAATTGGGTGTTCGATGAAATTTTTGAAACTTTGAAAATCTTTTCGAAACTATTGAAAGCAGTTTATATGACAGTAATAATTTATAAAGCGATAGTTAGTCATTCAAACATACATGCTGGAAATATAAGAGATGAGGGAAGAGAATATGCAAACTGTGATTTATACTGGTTCGGCCCAATCCACGATGACCTACGTCCAGTCCCCAGGTTCCTCCTGAGATTTCAATCCACTATCTCCCTCAAGCTTTAATCGGGTACTTGAGAACCACTACAATCCCGTAAGTTTCCCCTTACACACTGTAAGGATACAATTACACACTCGTAAACGAAGGATGGTCCTGTCACTCTCAGACTCCACTCCCCCTTACAAGTTGTAATTGATACACCCTCTCTTAAGGTTCCTCAACCTTAAGATTCAACTAATAATGAAGTAAATGTTTATGAACTCCTCACGAGTAGATACAATATTAAACACTGAAGTACATAATCAATCATCTCACTCTCTACTGAAAACTATATAACCATTGTGAAAACAGAGAGTATATGAGTTGAGCGTTGGATTCATAATGTTGGCATTTGACAGTGTAAGCTAATGTCCCTTTCCATTTTGAATCCTTCTCCTTATATAAGCATGTACGTTGGAAACCGCTGGAGAAATATTATTTGACCATTGTGAATAGTAACCTTGGTTTGAATATTTCATCCGTTGAAGCTTGCGACCGTTTGTGCATTCGTCCGTTGGAGAGAGTTGACCGTTTGAGTATATTTCCGTTATGATTTACAGTCCGTTGGAGCATTAATAGTGTATTCGTATATGACCGTTGGAATATTACCGTTGGGATATTCAAGTCATAGCATTTGAAGCTGATGAACAAATTGAGCATTTTAATTCATTGAGGAACATTATAGTTGAGTATTCAACTTTGTTTCTTCAAGTCCTTGTTGAATTTGATCTTCTCTGCCATTTCGGAATATATGCAGCAAACTTCATCTTTATGCCTCTGACAGATTTTGGCTTTCATCAAGTTTGATGTTAATTCTCCATATAATCATCTAAAACTCATTAGCAAATAGGTTAAAAGCATTTCGGAATAGTAATGAGTTAAGATATGAGGTAATGAAATCACACCGAATGATTTTGACTTTACGAAGACGGTGATTTTGAAAACAGAGAAGTTTAACTTTCAATTAAAGAGTTGATGACTTGAGGTAGTGACTCGAGGTAATAAAATACTTGACTCGAGGCAATTGATTTTAGAAAGATCAAGTCACAGGATGAAGTTGTCTAAGACATGACTTGAGTTGAGAAATAATTGACTTGAGTTGATGACTTGAGGTATTCACTTGATATGCAAAAGTCGATGACTTTCTCTTTTGAAATACACAAGTTTAATGTTTTAACTTGAAGTTTGAAAGTCATGTTTTGAGTTAATGACTTGAGTCATTAACTTGATATTCAAGAGTTAAAGATGAAGGCTTTGAAAAGATGCAAGTTGAACTCTTAACTTGAGGTGTAAAAGTAGTTGCCTTGAGTTGATGACTTGAGTCATCAACTTGATATGCAAGAGTCAAAAGTCGATGCTTTCAAAAATTGGAGAATTGAGAGCTTAACTTGATATGAAAAAGTGAGTGACTTGAGTTAATGATTTGAGTCATTAACTTGATATTTATCAAGTTAAACCCGATGACTTTCAAAACACATGGCCAAAAGAAACCTTAACTTGAAGTTAAAAAGTGGCTTGACTTGAGTTAGTGACTTGAGTCACTAACTTGATATTTATCAAGTTAAACCCGATGACTTTCAAAACACATGGCCAAAAAGAAACCTTAACTTGAAGTTAAAAAGTAACTTGACTTGAGTTAGTGACTTGAGTCACTAACTTGATATTTATCAAGTTAAACCCGATAACTTGGGCAAATCAACACTTGACTTGAGTCAATAAGTGAATAACTTGAGTTACCAACTTGAGTCAATGACTTGATATTTCAAAAGTTAAACTCGATTGCCTGTGAAAAACGCAAGTTAACTTAATAAAAGGTTAATGACTTGAGTCATTAACTTGATATCAAGAATTAAAAACAAATTGGTCCAGACAACAAATAAATCACTCAAGGCATAAAACATTTGACAAAGTATGTTTAAAACATTTCCATCGTTTAACTTGAAACATCCACGGATTCAACTTGAGGTATGTAAAAATTTCATCTTATTAACTCTTCAACTTGAGGCATATGAGATTAAAAACATTTTCCTTTTAAATAATAACTCTACATGACTCAAGGTATCCAAAGATTAACTCGAAGCATATCAATTTTAACTTGAGGCAAATATATCTCAAACTTATTAACTCTAAGTCAAACACATTTTAACCGAGGCACATGAGATCAATACAATTTTCATTTAGATAATAACATCTCATGACTCCAGGCATGCAACTTTAACTCGAGGCATCCAAGAGCAATCTTTCAAACCATTGTAGATTCAAGTTAACTATATAAAACATGATTTAACCTTGAATCTATTAATTTAATTACATTATAATTGTTATCATCAAAACATCAAAAATATAGGATCAACAACTACTTTTTATGGTCCTTCTTAATAAATATTATTTTTCTTAGGTCCTTCATTATAATTTTCCCTAAAAATTAATACGGTGTATAATTTAATATAAATAAATAAAATATATAAAAAATTAAAAACAAATGCCCTCATCCCTCTAATTAGAGGGACAAATACATAACAAGAACCTAAGGAAAAGCACCTAATGTGAAACCCAACTCCTCTTATCACTAACTCAAGTTCATATTTAATTGTATACTAAGGTATTCCCAATCTTGAGTTATATAAGACTTCTTCCTTTGACACACTCACACACAATATTTACAACATTTGGTCCCCTATAATTGGCTTTTTTTTCCCTATTTACCACTTTTTAAATAAATAATTACCATTTTGCCACTGTTTTCAAAATATTTCCCTATCTGCCACTTTTAGTCGACTAAATTTTAGTCGACTAAACCGTGGTTTAGTCGACTAAAAGTCGTGGGTTCTTTTTTTTTTGGATGTCCACGAAATTTAGTCGACTAACCCACTCGGGTTAGTCGACTAAATGTATATAAATTCAAAATAAAGATCTTCTATTTACTACTGTTTAGAAAAATGAATTTATCATTTAAAAAATCTTGAAAATCTTCAATTTCGGCTATTCAAATTAAATTTGAACGATTCATCCAACGAATTTTTATATATTCAAATTAAATTTTTATAAATTTGAACGATTCATCCAACCAATTTCGGCTATTCAAAAATCTATCTACTACTGTTGATCATATATATGTTCTTGTTTCGCCAAATATATATTTTTATAAAAAGCTGAATTTTATATTTTATTAAAATTGAAGTTCCCTGTCGAATTTAATCTATTGATCCCAAAAACTTACTTTTATTTAACACAGCTCGTGGGATTATATACGGTAGAAAATATTAACTGCTAGCCTAGATAAACCCTAATATCTAGAGATAGATCCTAATATCTAGGAATTACAAATTTACATAATCTTCTAACTAGATCCTAAGATCTCTCCAACAATCAAGATTATAGTGAGAGAAAATTTGCCCTTAATTATTTCGAGATTCCAACAAAAATATTTTACTTTCAAGAAACAAATGCCCAGTATATATATGTTGATCATATATATGTTCCAGTTTCGCCAAATATATCAAAAAGCTGAAGTTTATCTTTTATTAAAAACAATTAAATTCAGTATATATATGTTTAAAGAAACAAATAATTTTTTTTTAGGTATAAATGAATTTTTTTTTATTATATCAATGCCCCGGTAAATATTATATTGCTGTTTTTTTATTAACCTTTTTTTATATCAATGCCACGGTAAATTAAATTCAGTATATTACATTTGTTTATTAAATTCAGTATATTACATTTAGTCTAACCCTCCAGCCGAGATTTAGTCGAGTAACCCAACGGGTTAGTCGACTAAATGAGCGGTCAACCAAAAAAAAAAAGGAAAACCCCGACTTTTAGTCGACTAAATTGTGGTTTAGTCGACTAAAAGTGGCAGATGGAGAAATATTTTGAAAAGAGTGGCAAAATGGTAATTATTTATCTAAAAAGTGGCAAATAGGGAAAAAAGCCCCTATAATTTCATAAGGACTTCATTTAATTTTAATATAGAGACCAAAACTAAAACTTATTAGAAGTATAAGGATCAGTCATTAAACTTAGACTAAACTTTTATGAAACTATAGAAATTAAAACTAACGATTTGAAACTATAGGAATAAAAATAAATATTCAATCAAACTATAAGAAAAACCAATGATTTTTTTAATATTGTTATTCGCTTCGTTGATTTTGGCCTTTTGAGTTCGGCCACCGTTACCGCAATTCTTATGGAAAAGAAAAAATGAAGATCCAAATCTTTAATTTTCATAATTCAATGCTTCCTATCAGCACTTTTTTAATTCACAATTATGGGTTTCTTTCTCCAAGAAGTGATGGCATGTTGGAAATCTTATGTATCAAGAAGCAGTTCCTTAATCTTATGGGTCCTGAGGCAGCCAACAAAGAACGTTGCTTGGCTGGACATTTCTTTTGTGTTGAAGGTTTGAGTTTTTCTCATAATCTTTTTCTGGTTGTGTCTCATAATCTTTAAATCACATCCGTCCAATTAATAAAATATTACTTTAATTTTTCTCTCACTTTCTCAATCAAGGACATAAATGAAGTCAATGAAAAAATATGAGAAACAATATAAGAAGAATATCTCCTTCCATTTAGTACTTACATTTAGCGCAAAATCCGCTTTTCTTTTTGCCTTGCAGAATTGAATTCTTTCTTTTTATTGTTATTTGATTAATGATGATTACTCTTTTAAGGCTAGAGCGTAATGATTTTTCACCTTTTTCAATAAATATATTTTTTGATATTTAAATTTGTATTTTTCTTTTAGGAAGTGAGGTCACATACCACTCAACTAAAAATTTATTGTGGTATTTATTTCTCTTCTTTTTATAATCCTAAGTATATTTTTAATACTTCTTCCGGTCTTAATTATAAGATCAAATTGATTTTTTTGAAAAGATTAAGGAAGTTAATTAAATTACTTTAGAATATTTTTATTTTTATATTTTTTTCCAAATTAATTAGTTTGACTAATAAACTAATGTATAATTTAAAAATGCACAACATATAATATGATTAATTAACTTATTTAGTTTCCTTAATTTCTCTAGAAAAAATTAACGTGATCTTATAATTAAAAGGATAACATTTTATCTTATAATTATTATAAAAAATTGAAAAGAATGGCGTGTGAAGTCTGAAAGTGACAAAGCAAGCGTGGGTCCTCCACGAAATTTGTCCTTTTGCTTCTAGGGGAGAGCCGCATCAGGAATGGCGTGTGCGGTCTGAAAGTGAAAAGAATGGCGTGTGAGGTCTTAGAGTGAAGGCATTTTTTTAATAATTGATTCTGGATTACAATGGACTCATGGAATCAATGGGCACCTAATGTTCACCCTAAAAAAAAGAGGTCCTTTTACCTCATTCCAAGTTTTCAGCCTCAACATTTCCTCTTCCCACGTGGGCCTCATCTCCTCATCTTTCTTATTCTCTTTTTCAATTTTTTTTTTAAATTTTAAGCATATTTATGATAACAAAAAGGAAAAAGTATTTCTCTTCCAGTGACCCTAAAACTACGTCGTTTTAAATTAATGAATGGTGTGTTTGTAATTTCAGGTGAATTAATGAAGGGTGTTTCCGTAATTTAGTACCCTTCATTAATTCACCTAAAATTACGAATACACCATTCATTAATTCAAAATGACGTAGTTTTAGTGTCACTGGAGATAACTCTATCTCCAATGACAGGAGAAATCCTTTACCCTAAAAAAAAATTTAAACATGGCAGATTTTTAAATTATCATATACTCTGGTAATTCTATTTACAAAGCACAGACGAGGCCAAAAAAATTATAAAGCACATAGAAAGTTTTATTTATTTATTTATTTATAAGTCACACACTCTTTAGTTCACACATTATTTTTGTAGTGATTGGGGGAAAGTGAATACTGAATTAGTTAGAAATTATTAGATACTAATCTAATAAAGGATTTTGGGCAAAAAACAAAATCTAATAAAGGATAAAATTGAATATTAATGAGAAAAAAAATCATGTTATGACTTATAAATAAAATAAAAACCTTCTCGTATCTATGCTTTATAAAATAGAACAACAAAAGTATATGATAATGGGGTAAAGGATTTCTCCAGTTACTAAAGATAAAGTTATCTTCAGTGATCCCAAAACTACGTCGTTTTGAATTAATGAAGGGTGTTTCTATAATTTTGTTTATTTTTTTATTATATGAATTTTACTGAAATACCCTTTATTAATTCACCTAAAATTACAAATACATCCTTCCTTAATCTAGAATAACGTAGTTTTAGAGGTTATTGGAGATAACTTTATCTTAGTGACTGGAGAAATACTTTTCCCTTTAAAAAAATCTACCATGTTATTTTTTAAGGAAAAAAAATCTGCCATGTTTAATACTTTTATAATAAATATGCTTAAAATAAAAATAAAACTGAAAATTGAAAAAGAGAACAGGAAAGATGGGAAGATGGGGCCCACATAGAGCTAAGAATTAGGGTTGGCTTTTCAAGGTCTGAGATAAGAAAAACATATGTTTTTCAAAGCTCAGCCTTAAAGTACCAGGGCTAGGGTTGGTCCTCCAGGGTCTGAAAGTTACTATTCCAAATTTTAATTATTTTGCCTCCTTTTTTTTCTCAAATAAATATGATTAATAAATTACAACAATTAAAGTTCTAATTAATCAAATAAATGTTGTCAACATTAATATCAAAATAACATGAATCATCCAACAAATAAGCATAATCACTAATTTATAATCAAAAGTAAACTATGTTTACAAATAACTCACATAAAATATAAGAAGTATAGTACTAAGCGACATTAGTACAATGACTATTATTGTCGTCATCTTCGCTACTATCATCAATTTCAACAACATTTGATTGTGCTTCGCTTTGAGTAGGCTCTGATTCATGAGTAAGAATATCATGAATTTCTTCTCTCGCATCATCAATACATCTATAATCTTTATCTGCAATAAATAATAAATCAAATCATAAAATTAGAGTATAGTTATTAAGTATTTGTACTTAAATAGATAAATAATTATATAACAAATAAAAATATATATAAATTAGTAAATTACTATCATATATGAATTCATGCATAAAAAAAAATAATAATAAATTAAAAGGGCCTCTAAGGCCGGCCCTGCAGGATATATTTCATTAAACTCCTCTAATTTTTAAACCGGTTGATTAAATTTGCAACGGAATTATCTTCTGTTGAAAATTCAGAAATTTTGCGACGAAATTCAATTTTCGTCTTCTGTCGCAATTGTGACGGGATTTTTTGCGACGGACAAAATTTATCTCAAACATTTTTTGTAGTGTAACTTTTTTTTTTTCATTTTATAGAATCACACCTTCTTATATTTGACATTTTTTAGAACCCCGTCTTCTTATATATGATAGTTATCATTTTTAACGTTAGGTAATCTTAAATAATATAAAACAATTCTTTGTGAAGAACTATCAAATAGTATGAAATATATATATATATATATATATATATATATATATATATATATATATATATATATATATATATATATTAGAATCCTGCCTTTTTCTATATGACGGTTTTTATAATTGATAACTGTTAAATATTCTTATAGAATACATAATCATTCTTTGTGAAGAACGGTCAAGTATTATCAAGTATTATTATTTTTTTTTTCAGAATCTTACCTTTCTCACCTCCTTAAAAGTGTGAATCTCAAATATTATTAGAGAGAATTATATCTTGACATATTGTATTTATTTTAGAAGTATAAATCTGAGATATTATTCGATAATATCTCAGATTTATAATCATACTTTACCATTAATCATTATAACTGTTATGTATTTGTTTTTATTGATATAATGTTGAAAGATGAATCGTTTGTAAGTGTTACATGACCGATGATTTATAAGAACAATAATATTTGTCACTAAATAAATGATGGTTATTAATTGTAACTATTATTTTTGTATTTTCGTGAATTTCGCCTCTTAATACATGACAATGCTCATATTTAGTCGTTATGTTTAGCATTATATATTCTTGCATGACTTTCACTTTGACATATATATATGACGTTTATTCACTATAACATTATATATATATACACACACACGCTATATATATAGCGGTAAGAATTTATAACTTAGAAATATATGCATTTATTTGTGAAGAAGATAATACAAAATATTTTAATAATTTCTTCAATTCTTAATGATAGATGGGAATGATAAAAGATTATTTAGGTCAATGGGTTATATTTAATATTTTTTATGGCCAATATTTGGTTAATGTAGTTTTGACATTTGAATTATCACCAAAAAAAAAAAAAGTTTTGACATTTGAATTTGCTATCAGGAGTTAGGCGCAAGTTGATGTGGGTGTTATATGTGCACACGTGTATTTAAGAGAGACTTAGATAGAGGTTTCAAATGAGAAAATTAATTACTCATCACTCCTAATTAATTACTTGTAAAACATAGAAAATTGACGTGTAAATAAAGCTAAAAAATAATTATTTTTTATTTGAATCAGTTTTCAATTTTCATGACGTTTATGCCCCCCCCCCTTTTTGTTTTTTGTTTTTTTGTTTTTTTGGTGATAGGCGTTTAGTTTGCATTATATGGGCTCACCTGAGCTGCCCTGAGCACGTCCTTGAACAACCACCATGCATGCGAGCTTTTTTAATCATGATAGGAAGGAGTCTAGTCTTTCCTCCTCCACTCCATAGCATTTTGGCATATTTCTTTGGGATAAGGGTTTTATTGCCTGAGAAGTTTTCGCTTATGACCAATCAGTACCCGGAAGTTTTTTTTTTTTTAGCAAATTGCCTCGGAAGTTAAAAAAATAGATCAATTTTACCTTGGAAGTTTTTTTAGGAACAATTTTGTCCTGAAAGTTTATAAATTGGAGAAACAATTTAATAACAAAAGGGCAAGATTGCTACGTTTTAAAACTTCTTGGGCACTTTTGCTCCAAAAAAAATTCCCGGTGTTAAGTACTCCCGAGCGAAAACTTCTCGAGTAAATAAGACCCTTATCCCTCTTTCTTTTCCTTCTTTTTTTTTTTTTGAATAGGAAGTAAAATTTATTACACTACAAAAAAGAACCTAATAAAGTTGGCAAGGAGGATATTGATATATATCCTCTCAGAGTCAGGGGCGGAACTAGGAGATTAGGGGTAGCCGTGCCCCCCTAAAATTATAAAATAGAACTTAGATATTTAGGAAATTACATTTTTATCTCATAAAAATTTTAATATTTTCACTTTAATTTAGTCCCCACTAAAAGTTTCGTGAAGGGACTAAATTGAAAAATTTTAATGTTCATAGAGCTGAAATATAATTTCATGAACATCTGAGTATTATGTAATTTTCGCCTCCCAAAATTACAATTCCTAACTCCCCTATGCTCGCAGTGTTTTACAAAACCAAGCTACTTGTCTCTTTTGGATGTTAGCTAGGAGTCTCTTTAATTGCAAGAAATTGCATTGTTCTGATGGTAGCTTTCTTGCTCTACTGTGCCTGCAAAACAAATTTGATTCCAAAAAAAAAAACACAAGGAGTCCAAAAAAAAAAAAGAAGATGGCAAGAGTAGACTTAAGAGAGCAATATATTTGCTGTGATCCAAAGATAAATCCAATTAGTGATGCATGAGAACTTGGGAATCAGAATCAAATTTCAAACCAATTACTTAGCCAAACCGACAAGGTCTCGAAAAAGGAACATACAAGTGAGAAAGAGAGGCTGAGTGGATTCAGTATTATCTCCACAGAGAGGGTACGCAAACCCCCAAAATTTTAAGATGATGGGTCTTGAAATAATTTGAGGTTGGCAATTTATGTTTCGAAATCTTCCATATGAGCATTTTAATTCTGGGATGAACATTCAATTTCGAAGGATATTTCCAAGAAGATTGTTTATTTTACTCATTAGAGGAAGTAGGGTAGGATACTTCCCAATTGAAAGGACTTTGTCCTACTTCAGCAAAGGCCCTCAGAGCCTATCATGTAGAGAAATGTTCTCCTCATTTTTTATTCTCCATTGAAGATTGGTGTTGATACTATTTTGCTGGCTTTATTAACATTCTTTCAAATTATACTACTTTCTGTTCTAAATATAGGAGTTAGACAAGAATTTTATTTTGATTCTAAATATAATACCAGATCCAAATGTTTATTGATTTTATTGAATGGTACTTTCTCTAACTTTTATTTTCAGCCCAGTCTCATCATTATTCATAAAAATTAATAAAATTTATTGATTATGTCTACAAATAAAATAAATTCACCCAAATTAGCTTAAGAATATTTTAGTCAAATAAAATGAAATAATTATGCTACATTCATATTAAATATGTTGGATATGATTAATTTTGATGATGTCTTATATAGATGTCATTCTTAAGAGCAAAAAGCTTGCATACTACATTTATCTTCTACTTTGACTAATTTCTATATTTAATGTAGATGTAAAGTTTTAAGAATGGAGAATGATCAAGAAAATAGATTAAAGATAAAAGAACTTGTTGAATAGAATGAGAATATCATTATTCAAGTTTCTAGATTGATTCTTGAAGTCTTCACGGCCAAATAGAAGTTGAAATGACTCAATTCCGAGCTAAAATGAATAAAAACGAGCTTTAGGACGAGCTACCTCGAGTTATGACTTTTGCTACAGTGATTTCACCGAGAATGAGTTGCCTCGAGGTACACCACTAATTGCCTCAAGTTATTCCCGTTCATTTCTCCAAATTCACTGAAAATGGCAAAATCGTAATTATGCTAAAGTTCAGTTTTAATGGCAAAATCGTAATTTTGCTGAACTTCTTATTTTGTCTCTAGTCAGTCTCCATGCATGACTCTAAGCAATCTCCTCTAGGCATCCATGTTTGCCTCAAGGTACAACACAAAAATGCCTCGAGTTAGTGTCGTGTGTTTAGCTACTCTGTTCAGCTTTGTTTCAGGCGACCTCTGGTAATTCGATGATATCTCCCAAACCAGGAATCGGATTGACGTGAAACCAGTGGCATATGAAACTAGACTCCCGTACTTTTGAAAAAAAAAAATTCAAGTCCAAATGAGTCTAGATGAGAGTTATGAATTTTGAAAATTTCCATAAAAATCACCATCACAATCCAGACCAAGCTTTGATAATTTAAGTGTATCTCACAAACAACAAATCCAACTGAGCTGCAACCGGTGCCATTGGAAACTAGACTCAAATACCTTTTCAAAAACATCAATATCACTAAAAATGAAGATCAATTGAAGGAGATATGATGTTTTGAAGTTAACAGTCTGTTCAGGATATTGCAAAAACGCTGGTCAAGAACAAAATCCATTCATTTGACGATAACGGACAAAATACAATGAATTTGGAGCTGATTCTTTTTGCATTGGAAAGAAGCTTCAAATAAAATTATGAGCATAAGTGGTTTGCCAAATTTAGAGTTATATCAAGGACGTTACACTCACTGGAAATTGACCCTTGTGTTGATGATATGCTTATGTTTTACAATTCATGTTGAAATGAATTATTGCCTCGAGTTCATAGCCTTGGGTCAAGAGGAAGTAGAGAGCAAATTATTTCTAAATGACGTGTTGCCTCGAGTCATAATCGTGGTTGCCTCGAGGAATATGAAGGCAGAGAGCAATTCTTTTGAGAACACTTACTGCCTCGAGTCTCATCCCTGCTTGCCTTGAGTCATTGGTTCCAACAGGAAGGAAGTCACTTGACCATTTAGCTTGAGTTAGCTAGAGCCTTGACTCGAGTTAGAGAACAAAATATTATGGGAAGAGTTAGTGCCTCGAGTCACACACTTGCCTCGAGTCAAACACGACAGGAAGTTGGCTGGTTGAATGTTTGCCTCAAGTCAATTAATTGCCTGCCTTGAGTCAAGCTAAGACAGAGAGAAACAATATTACCTCGAGTATAATATATCAAAGGCATAAAGCAAATTCATTGAAGAAGAGCTATTACAAGAAGACATCTTCAAGTATTCTCGACACATACTTGAAGTCTAGATAAACACCACAGCGGAGATTTAATGGAGTTAAATAGCAGACAAAAGAGAGAGGAAGCACAGACACTCCAGCAGCCATTCCCAACGATCGAATACTCGCAAAGGTCGAAAGACAATTGTCTATAAATATCGAAGTATTCAAACCGGAAGATACAACCATTGATGAATGACTCGACGAAGCCAATGAAATGATTTTACTACTTTACCGTCGATAGTTCAATAGCTTATATTCTCTATGTTTCTCAATGTTCATATAGTCTACTGTAGAGAGTGAGATGATCAATTATGTTCTTCAGTGTTTATTTATTCACTTCTGTGAGAGAAGATTTATTTGTAAATATTCTATCTGAGAGTTACTCAAGATTGGTTGATCTTGAGTGGAAAACACATTGTGTTGATTACAGCTTGTAAGGGGAGTGAATCCTAGGAAGAGGATTACTTCGAGTACAAAGTGTGTAATCAAGCGGGTGTATTGATTACAGTTTGTAAATGTGAGTGAATCCTAGTGAGAGGATTGCTTTAAGTACAGAACGTGTAATCAAGTTGAAAGCAGATAGTGGATTGAAATCTCAGGAGGAGCCTGGGGACTGGACATAGGTCCGCAGATTGGACCGAACCAGGATAAATCACAGTTTGCATATTCTCTTCCCTCAACTCTTATATTTCCAGCATATATGTTTGAATGACTGATTATCGTTTTATATATTATTATTGTCATACAAACTGCTTTCAATAAGTTGCGAAAATATTTTCAAAGTTCCTAAAGTTTTATCAGACACACAATTCACCCCCTCTTGGGTGATAGTCAGATCTAACAAAATATATATTTGAAAATGTTAAAAAAGAAGAATTAAAAATATTTATAATAATTCATTAATATAATATCTTATAATTATCAACATTTTTCCTTCAAATAGCATAGAGTAAGTTAGTAAGATATTAATCTAAATATTATAAATTCCTTCATTGATCAGAAGATAATTGATGTGTGGAACATATTTTAGAAAATACAAAGATTTAATACTTTTAATTTGGATAACTCCCAACAAAATAGAGGTATAGGTAGATTTTCAATTGATTAATAATAATCTATAAAAATAATAAAATTGTTATGATACTCCTAAAAATTGTTAACTGACCAAAAAAACAAGGAATTCCAAATTAAAAATATATAAACATTTTGTAACTATAAAATCTTAAATAAAGTCTTTTATGAAATATAAAAATTTTCTATTTCTAAATTGTATAACTTCTACAAAATAGATGTATCAGCCGAGTGTGGATTGATTTTTTAAAAAATAAAATTGAAACCATCAAATACAAATAAAGTCTTTTGGGAAGTGTATTTTGCCTTGTTGATGAAGGCCACATGGAAGTGATCCCTATGTACCTTATTGCATCCCAACTGACATTGAAATTAGAAATCACCAAGTTCCCATTTGGTTTATGAAGTCAGAGGTAATGTAATGGAATATAAAGCAATGTTATGGAATGCCATATAATGATTACATGAATTTGTTTGTTCGTTATTAAGGAAAGATTATATGCATATGCATAAAAAAACGTTTGGTTGAATTACATGGAACATAAGAATATATGAGAATATAGTAAGAGACAAAATTATCCCTATCTACACATATATGTATAATGTACATATTGAGTTGACAATAATTTTTTAATTTGTATAGTTTACATATTGGGTTCATAATATTTTGGGAAAATCTCATATAAAGCTTCTTAAAATAGAGAAATTCTAAATCAAGTTGTTAAATCTCACAAATCCCTAATTAAGTTATAGACCTAATTTAGGATTCAAAATATAGGTGAATTGACTTTATTCCACTATCCTAGTCTCATCTATCCTCTCTCCTTTTAAAAGAATTTGATTACTCTTTAACTTAGTTTTATTAATAAGTGTGCATATATGTTAACATATATAATATAAGAAAATATGATTAATTTAAATCAAAGTAATTTTTATGTTAAGGAAGAATGCTTAAGAGTATTTCGAGTAAAAAATTAAAAAAAAAAGCATTACCCTGATATCAATTAAATGTTTTTATTTAAATAATTTGAATAAAATTTATTTTTGAAAAAAACTTGAATTAGTGTTTTGTTAATAAAAATAAAATCAATCTTCATCAATCACACAATTCTCACTTATGTGATATATAATTTATTTTTAACGTTAATAAATATCTTTTTCTTAAAAAAAAAACCATTAATGGCAATGTTTGATATGCAGTTTGCTATATTAGCAAAGTTATATTTTTTTATTAACATGGTTATTCTTTTTCCTCATTGAAAAAAAATCAAGTAAAAAATAAATTTTGTATTCTCAATATTCGACTAGAAATTATTTAATTAATATTGGAGATGATACTTTTTTTGGGCTTGAATTATTCCATGATTCTTCCAAAAAAACATAAAATTTCTTTGATCTAAATTAATCATATTTTATTTTATTATATATAATGTTGATATATATTTACACTTATTGTAAAAAAAGTTATAAAGCATTATTAAAGAAATACGTTATAAAGCATTAAAACCCTTTTATTAGGAAAGAGGAGACTATGAGGGGGGAAGTAAGGTCATTTGATATAAATTTTGAAATTCTAAATTAGGTCGATAACTTAATTAATGATTTATTGAATTTATCAACCTCATTTAGAATTTTCGTATTTAGGGTAGCTTTATATGGGATTTCTCCTAATGTTTTTTAATATTTCATGGTGGAAATATTATGTAGATTACATGCTAGGTTCTGTTAGTTCTCAATGTGTTTTGATGATGATTGAACAATTGTAAAGCCTTGAAAATCAAAAAGATTAGTTTTATGGTGCAAAAATCAGTTTTCCTTGCTGTCAGAGGAAAACTCGAGTTTTGGGGTTCAAAACTCGAGTTTTGATTTGTAGCAAAACTGCACAAAAGTCATCACCGCCAGTTTTAGTGATCACCGCCAGTTTTGAACTTGAGAATAGTTCAAAACTCGAGTTTTGGGATCCAAAACTCGAGTTTTGGCTTGGCAGAGAGGTTTCAAAGTTTTCAAAGTTTTTCGAATCTCAAAACCTCTAGTTTTCACTCAACACCGCCAGTTTTGAACTTCTCATGTTTTGCAAGAAAGTTCAAAACTCGAGTTTTGGGAAACAAAACTCGAGTTTTGGAGAGACAGAGAGCAACTGAATTTGCATCAGTTCAACACCGCCAGTTTTCAGCTATCACCGCCAGTTTTCAACTGCTCACATAATTTCCAAGTTTTCATGATTTATGAAAACACGAGTTTTGAAAGTCAAAACTCGAGTTTTGGTGAGGCCGAGAAGCATTCAAGATTTATACAATTGAAAACTGCCAGTGTTACTTCAAGAACTCCAGTTTTGATGTTTTGAACTTAAGTCATGTTTTCACATGAATAGTTCAAAACTCGAGTTTTGAGAAGCAAAACTCGAGTTTTGGAAAACTCGAGAGGTTCAGCATTTCCAAACTTTGATAACTGCCAGTTTTGATTTCAACACTGCCAGTTATGAAGAGTGAACAATTCAAAACTCCAGTTTTGATCCTCAAAACTCGAGTTTTGGTCATTTATCAGAAAAACGCTGTTAAGCTTCAGAACTTGCCTAAACTGATTAAAACTTCCTTGTTTAAGTTACCCATTGATCTTATATGTTATGTCTATCATTTTTCACTGTAACCAAACTGTTCTAACAAGTTTATTCATGAGATGACAGAAAGTTTTTGAATTTAATTGAGAATCAAATGAAGATCCATTTTGGGCAACTTGCAATATTTTTGGACAGCCGTTATGCAATCATTTAATGCCTCCACGAATTAAGCCTGAATATCAGAATTCTTCAGAAAAGATCAACATGGAAAGAATCAGAATTCAAATATCCAAATCTGCAAAAAGAAAAAAAAAACAAACTCCCAACGGCTACATTCAAACAGAAAATGATTTTAGCAGATTGATTCATGATGCAACACCTGTAACGGCTACATTTTCGAATTGGTAAAAGCTCCAACGGATCTATAACTTTCACAAGCTTCAAAACACTACAAATAGCTGAAGATTTGAAGCTGGACAGACACAGAACTGAGACACCACAAGCCTACTCGAAAATATCAGTCAAACGCTGTTCTTACACATTTGATTGTATTTTAGATACATCGTACTTCAGTGATTATCAACATCTACTCTTAGAAGAGAGTTCTTTCTCTGTAATTCGTTCTCTGTAAGAATCTCAAAGTAGTGGGACTTTGAGATTGGGTTATTTGATTACAACTTGTAAGGGGGAGTGTGTTCAAGGTTGTGAAACATCCTTCGTTTGCAGAGTCTGTAATCGACAAAGTAAGATAGTGAAAATCCCAGAGTGACTGGAGACTGGACGTAGGTCAAGAGATTAGACCGAACCAAGATAAATTCTTTGTGTCTTGCTATTCTTCCCTTCATACTCTTATCAACTCTGTTTCAGTGAATAAGAACAGAGAATCCAGAAAAGAATTTTCAACATCCCCAATTCACCCCCCTCTTGGTGATTTAGCTCCGCTTTCAGGTTCATAGTAATTTTTAATATTTAATTGTGGGAATATTACTTAATGGGATATGTGGAATATAATTTTTAAATTTTTTAGTGGGGGAATATTTTTTAAATTTTTATATGATTAATTAATTTTTAAAAAATATTTAATGGTTGTAATTATGTAATATTTAACCGCATTAGGTACTTTATTTTGTCAAATTAAAAAATTATAATGACAATAGTGTCTTTTTCACTTGATTACAAGATGTAATCATCCACATTCATTAGTCCTACAATGTAATCTATGATGTGATCAATATTATAAAATTTAATTCCCTTTACATTACATAAACACAACCAAACGTTGTAATTAGTCTGTTACATCAGGATTATATGTAATTCTTGTTAGTTCTCTATGTGTTTTGATGATAACTGACAATTGTAAACACAAGTTGTAGTTTGTCTTTGGTAAGTTGAAAAACTTACTGTCAAAGGCAAACTCGAGTTTTGGTTTCAAAACTCGAGTTTTGGTTTTGACAGAGAGTTGCTCATTTTCAATGAACAAAGCAAAACTCAAGTTTTCTTAATAAAACTCGAATTTTGATCTTACAGAGAGCACTCAATTTTTCATCTCAAGACAAACTCGAGTTTTGACTGGCAAACTCGAGTTTCACATTATACAGAGACTTCTCATTATTTTATGATAAAGACAAAACTCGAGTATTGATTTGAAAACTCGAGTTTTTGCCATACAGAAAGTCTTCAACATTTTGAACATATACAAATTCAGTTTCGACTTAAAACTCCAGGATTTCATTTTGCTATGAGTTTTCTAAGTTTTCTCCAAGTTGTGAGAAAACTCGAGTTTTCACTTGGCAAAGATTTTTCATGTTTTCCTCAGTTTTTGAAAACTCCAGTTTTTTCAGAAAACTCAAGTTTTGACTTGGCTCAGATTTCTCAATGTTTTCATACTTAAATGAAAACTCGAGTTTTGTTTTGAAAACTCGAGTTTTGGCCAAGCCAAGAGCTTTGAGCTTCTGCAATGTTTTGAAAACTCAAGTTTTGGATGAAAACTCAAGTTTTGATGTTTTGGACTAAAACACATACTTCTCATCAAAAGTCCAAAACTCGAGTTTGGTTTTGGAAACTCGAGTTTTGAGTTTCTTTCAAAAATGTGTTCCAAAGTTCAAATCGCAACTTTCCTCTCTGAATGGAGGAAACTCGAGTTTGGTAATGGAAACTCGAGTTTTGCTATTAGTGCACAGTTAAAAACTCGAGTCTTGAAGAACAAACTTGAGTTTGCATCGCTAAGTCTGAAATCCAAATCTGACGAATTTGTGAAACCTTCTTGTTTGATCTTAATGCTTCCTATTATCATTCATCTATGTTCCTAGCTATGTTTAACCTCTTTGTTAGTGAGTTTCAGATGATTTAGAAGATGTTTATTCAAGGTTAAAAGCTAAAGAAAAAAGTGATGTCAGCACATTAAATGCAAAACCCAGAAAGTTGCATACTTTTGGGTAATCCTTTTGCACACGCCTACAAGGGATTAATGTCTGCTTTCCACTTCCAATAGCTGCTATTCCAACGGATTAATTTGTCAGAAGTCAACACTGAACTTATGCACAGCTGGATTAAGTGGATATTAGAGAGAGAAGAAGACCAAAGCTTAACCTAAACCTTGTCTAATGAAGGCAACGGTTATATTGAAGATTACAGCGGTCATTTAATGCTCTCTTGGTATAAATAGAGTTGCATTCAAGTCTTCTCAACTAACACATCTACTGAAAACGAATTGCATTCAAGTCTACATTTATTTCCTTCAGTTTTCACTTGTAAAGTATCTTCTGATACATTGTGCTTCAGTGATCATCACTATCCACTCTTAGAGAGAGTTTTTTTTTTAAAAAAAAAATTGTAATTCATTTATTGTAAAGAATCACAAGTCATGGGACTTGGTGATTGGGTTCATTGATTACAACTTGTAAGGGTGAGTAAGTTCTAGTGAGAGAATTACTCTTGAGTGCAGAGTGTGTAATCAATTGTGTTAGTGGAAATCCTAGAGAGTCTGGGGACTGAATGTAGATCAAGAGGTTAGAACGAACCAGTATAAATCTTTGTGTCTTGCTCTTCTCTCCTTCACTCTGTTCATCTCTATTTTCATTGTTCAAAAACAGAGTAATTTTCAAAAGTTTGAAAAATCCCCAATTCACCCTCCCTCGTGGTGATTTAGCTCCACCTTCTATTCTCTCTGTTGAATCGAACCAAACAGGCTACAAATGTTTGTGGTAGCGTTACACATTATATCACATTATGAACCAAATGAGCAGGATATGTATGTGTAAGAGAAGCTAATATCGTAACAATATAATTGGCGTGAGATCATGCAAAACAATAAGGTAAACAAGAATATTTATGAACCCGACCTTTGCATCACGGGGGATCATTTCTATTGAGGCACCATCACAAGCAACCTCATATCCAGACATCACAAAGTTACGTTAGTCTAATGAAAGCAACAAAAACAAAGGTTTATAGGGAATCTTGAGTTCATTACTAGCTCTATGGTAGAGGACATGTGGAGGCTAATGGCGTAGAGGTGGAGAATATTGTTGAGTTCTCGAATATGTTTTGATGATAACAATGAGTAAAAAGTTCCTAAGCTTTGAAATAATGAGTTAAGAGAAGCTTTCAAAGATACAATTCTCGAGAATGTGATATGAGTTCTCGAGAATGTAACATTGAATACAAAAATATATTTTGTCACTAAGATTCTCGAGAATGGACCTGTGATTCTTGAGAATAGAAACCACTTTATGAAAACTATGTCTCTTTCGCTAAGTCAATTCTCGAGAATGGTAATCTGATTCTCGAGAATGAATCAAGCACTTTGATGAAACCACACATTTAAGCACCTAAGCAATTCTCGAGAATGAGAACCAATTCTCGAGAATTAGCGGAAGACTTTTTGATTTCATTTCCTCTCTGAAACTCTGTACTAAAGCGATTCTTGAGTATGATAGATATATTCTCAAGAATGGATTATCACTGTCAATTGCGAAAACATTTTCAGCGTATGATTCTCGAGTATTAAGTTGTAATTCTCGAGTATTGCTGAGACATGGATTCTGGAATATCGTCTTCTTCATACAATTCTCAAGAATCATAAGAACAATTCTCGAGAATGCTCGCTAGTTTTTTAAGTCTTCGTTCTCGTAATTTGTGAATCATTGATTATGGATTAGGTGTTTTATGTTATTGAATTATATTTAATCTAACCAAGTTTAATCAGTTTGTTAGTGCTTTTTAGAAAGAATTAACGTGTTTTAAGCTCCAAACAGCCATAAAGCAAAAATGTGTCAGAGCATTTAATGCTACTCAGTAAAGCAGAGCAAAAATCAGAAGTAACCTTCGTGGAAGACGAAACAATTTCTTCGAGGCCTACCTATTCCAGCTAATACTTTGAACTACTCTCTGCACAAATACATCGACGGTGAATGCATTTAATGAATCAACGATCGACTATTTACAAAACAGAGCGCACTGTGCCTAACGGAAAATTAAGAGAGTCACAACGGCTAGTTTGCAAAGGCACTCGACTGGATTAATGACAAACACTATAAAAGCTCATTGCATTCAATTCCACCAACTACTAAAACTCTATGCAATCAATTCTGTGTTATTATTATCAACTATTTCATTTAATATCTTCGGATAATACTCGTTCTTCAGTGTTCATATTTTATCTACTTGTGAGGAGTCTTTAAACATTTAATTTATTTTCGATTGAATCTTAAGGTTGATGAACATTAAGAGTGGGTGTACAATTACAGCTTGTAAGGGGGAATGAGTCCTAGTGAGAGGATCATCCGAGTACAGTGTAATTGTTCTAGAAAGATAGTGAAATCCCAGGTGTTCTAGGGACTGGACGTAGGTTAGAGATTTTGGACTGAATCAGTATAAATTGTCTCGTGTTTATTTCCCTTCTCTGTCTTATTTCTCTGTTTTCATTGTTTATCTGTCTTCGTGTGAGCTTTGTAAAAAGATTTTAAGATCACCTATTCACCCTCCCTCTAGGTGATATTCTACCTTCAAATATGTGAAGGAATCTGATAAAAAAGTAGTAGTGGGATCGAGAGGTGCAACTTCGTAAGATTTCAAAATATTTTGAAAGTACCATCTCATTAACTCTCTATTTTTAATATATTTATTTTAAAAATATTTTATTTTATATTTTAATATTTTGAAATATTTTTCAATTTTTAATTATTTCCCATATATCTCTCTTATTTTTTGAGCATGGATTAATTTTTATCATTATTTTAGTTGTTACGATATTCATCATAGAAGGAGAGTGTGTAAGAAGGGACTCTCAACGTAAAATAAATTTTATTTTATATTTTATATTTATTTTTTATTTATAACTATATCTAATATCTCTTTTTATTGTTTGAGAATATTTTATTTTATATCCTTATTTTGATTGTTACCATATTCATGGCAGGAGGAGAGCGTTTTAGATGGTAAGAGGAGAGAGTGCTAGCTAGATGACAGGAGGAGAGACTATCAACGTCCCTCCTTTTATATAATGAATACATCAATAGATACAGTAAATATATATATTTAAATGTTTTAAATAATTAAGTAATGTAAATATTATAAAATAATATAAAAAAACAAATGTTTTATTAAAATATTTAGAATACTAGAAGTAGTGGGATTGCTACGCATACATACTTACTTACTTACAGTGTGTTTGGTTTGAGGGGAGGGGAAATAAATTTTTTATCTTGTTTTGACTAAATTGCCCATAAATTTTTTTTTCAATATTCTATAACTACAAACTCAACAAAAAAACATTTTCCTTCTTATTAATGGTAATTTTGTAAAAATCCTCCTTCCTCTCTCATCCCCTCCTCTCAAACAAAACACACCCTTAAAGTTAGTTTTTTAAGTAGTGGGGTTATTACTTGTTAGGCAGATAGTGGAAGTTATTTTTTAAGTTAAAATATATAAAATAAAATATGTAAAATATAAGCTGGGTGAAATGCTTATGTGTCAGTAGGAAGGCTGCTCAAATGGCTGCTTTTATATAGGAAGAGACTTATCACTATAATTTTTTATTTCCATTATTTATCATATTTATTATTATAAGTATAAATTGTAAATTAAATTAATCGTAATAAAAAGTGTATACTGGCCAAAAAAATAAAAAAGTGTATCAGTTTAACTACGTCGTTTAATTTATGGAAGATCGTAGCCGTTCAACAAGTGGAAAAATCGAGTCCGTCTATTCAATGGCATCCGTTTTTTCGCCATTCTTCTATCCCGGCTCTCCGATGGCGTATTCTTTTTTTTTTCTCCCCCAGTAACGTTCATCGGCGGTTATTCGAGCTGACTCATCAGCAGGTTCTCGTCACGAGTTTTCCCTCTCCGTTCTTGTCGTCTATCTTCGATCTGATGCTCCAGATCGTCAGATTTATTGGAACAATATGTGTTGGAATAACTTGAATTTTAAACTGTATTTTTGGAAGTTATTATGTCGGCAACGCTGAGAACGTTGATGTCCTTGCTTGTTGAAATCTTATAGCCTATAAAAATTAAGCATAGTGTATAGTATCCAACTTAATCAAGGAACTTGACCAGTAATACCTGAAATTCTTATCCATTCTTATACATGGTTGTGGTCACACGTTTAAAAATTAAGCATAGTGTATAGTATCAAAATTAAATAAGGAACTTGACCAGTAATATCTGAAATTCTTATACATGATCGCGGTCACAAAATTAAAGGCCACAAACTTATGATATTAACATTAAAATCAATGCAATTAGATTTCCATATGCTGTATGCAGTTGCAAGTCACATATCAACATTAAAATCAATACATAAAAAGCTAAGTTGTTTGAATACCATTTGGCTCTGGATTATAGTCTATAAAACCTCCAAGTCCATGACTAGCTTCTGTGTGCTTGTGGACTCTGCTATTGAAGTGATTAGAATTTGTTCTTTTTGCTCACAAGCTGTATGCAGTTGCAAGTCATGGCATTTAGATTTCCATATTTGAATGTCTAAATTTGTTCTTTTTTATCACATGCTATATCAATAGACTTGCAAATTAAAACTTACTCCCTTTTTCCATTTTGCAGCACAATACTAGACTTCTTCAAGAAATTTTTCAAAATAGGAAATCGGATTTTCTGAGGTGGCTCATTAATCATTATTGTGTTCATTGGCGTCAAGAGACTTGATTCTGTCTTTTATAAAATTTAATTTGAAGATTTGGTTCCTTTCCATCTTCAATGCATTAACACTTTGTATTTCACTGGAATTTACACTCGATTCCTTCTATCTACAATACTTTTATTTTTGATAAACTTTTAGGATTAGTCACTGGAACTCTAGTATCATGGATCTAAGAAGAAGCAATCTGAGGGTTGCTATGCTGTCCATGCACAATGATGAGGAAGACGACGAGATGTAGGATGAATTAGCAATGTCGCCTGAGCCTAAGGTATCCTATGTCTTACTTGAATCCTTACCCCCTTTTGAGAAGTGAATTTAAATAGGACCGGGGAATGACATTTTTTTATATTATTTGTCTTCTATTTGTTCCTTCATTATTATTTTCTTAAAATTTTAATATATTGACATCACCTTAGTCACTTTGACCTTGCCATACTTTCCATGCAGGTTACCTTCTACTAGGAAACCATTTTCTCCTGCTTTATTATAGTAGTAAGTTAAGAACTTGCATTTATTTCTGATTTCAGCATGGAGGGCTACATGGTAATGGTCGAGTCATAACTGCGGAAGAACTTCAAACAACAAATGGTACATATCACCTTTAGATTGAATTATGTTCTGCTAAATTTTTTCTATCACCTCATCCCAATTGGCTATGCTCAGAGAATTAATATTACTTGATTAATCTTTAGGCATTAAAGAAGAATACTTTAAAAGAATTTGTCTGTAACTATTTATTTGAGAATGTGCCAATTCTATGGACTTTATTTGGTTGTTTAAGAATAGGATTATTGAAAAAGAAGTTCAAACATTACATTAGGGTGGTTTCAGTTCACTTTTCCATGTAAAAGTGGCCAAGTAAACAGCTAGGGGAAGTATTTTAGGTCCATGTTGCATTGGAATGATGACATTGTTTTCTTTTTCTTTTCTTTTCTTTTTTCTGTTTATCAATTTAACTCTTGGCCCACTGTTTTTTCATTGAAAATTTCTTGAACTTTTTTGTTTTTTTAAACTTTCTTGAATGTGGTTTAGTTGGTGATTTGCTAGATGGAGCATCATCAAGATCTGTTTAGGTTTTGACACCTAGCAGTCAAGTTAACACTCTTCAGTTTTCTGAGCTACCTCATAGTATGAGTTTCATACTATGTAAGTTGACGCTATGGCTGGATCAGATGCTGCAGAACATGGAGAAACAGCTCAGGAAGAGCAAAAATTTGTAGGTCCATTGGATAAATTTCTCCCACCACCACCCAAAGTTAAATGCTCTGAAGACCTACAAGTGAGTTCCATATTGCAATCATCAACAAATTACTCTCAATAAATGTTAGAGATGTGCTAATTTATTGAATTGAATTGGCGTGCTTTGCTCAATTGAATTGGCGTGCTTTGCTCCCCCCCCCCCCCGGCGCAAAAAAAAAAAAAAAGAAAAAAAAAGAAAAAGAAAAAACAGCTTTTTGGTGCTTGCATGGTTTGATGTCTTTTTCCCTTTTCTTTGTGCCGCACTAGAGCTTTGCATTTAATTTGCCAAGACTCTCTAAATCCTTAAGCTTTTTTTGCTTAACTTCTTATTCCGTTATTTTCATATACTTTTTTTGGACTGACGTTATTTTGCATATTATATTTATTGAATAGAGTTAAATCAATTTGGCGATGCATTAGAAGATGTGTAACGTAATATTACAGTCTAATCCCTTCTAATTTCCAGTCCTGTTTAGTGATTGTACATAGTATAGCTACACAAACATAAATAATACTAAGGTACAGTAGGAACACTTGAATATAATGATTGGAGTTTAGAATTTTGGCATTGAAAATTTTGAGAAAAGATTTAGTGTGGGAATCTACCTACTCAAAATGAATTTTAGGTGTAGAAGTTTGGAAATCGCTTAACTTGTGGGGTGTTTTTCAATGAATTCAGCAACTGCTCATTCTGTGATTAAAAACCGTCAAGTTATCAAAAAAGTGATAATTTTCCCAAACTTCTCTGTATCACGTTTTATGGCCACTAAAACCTCTGTTTCATTGAATGTTCCTTAAATTATTGTGCTTTCTTACCCTTCTTAACATTCTATACAGTGGAAGTTGAATGATCACCACTTTACTCATTAAAGCTTAGCACTTTTAAGTAATAATAAAAAAATAATTGCCCTCAATTTTTGAGAAAGTAGAAAATTGTATAATATTTGTTGATCTTTCATGACACATTGCTTTGATTTTATCATTGCAGATGAAGATAAATAAATTTCTTGAGTATAATTGTTAACTCTTAGAAATTGACAACATTCCATCACATTTTCTCTCTCTTTTTATCTATTTTTGGTTCAAAATGTGCATAGAAATAAAGTTATAGAGGAAAATGTGCATATCAAAGTATAAGGCAAATATCAAAGAAATTCTTGTTATATCCTATAGAGTTTGTGATTCAATTGAGAATTGATAATTCCTCCATCTTTTGTAGGAAGGTGGAGACAAGTTTTGAAGCTCTATAAGAACCAAGAAACAAGGAAAGAAAGAAAGGATGTGAAGCAGTGCAAAATTAGAAGAACCTGTACAACTGGCCGCAGCAAGTTGACAACTGACCACAGCAAGTAGCTCTCTGTGTCACTGGCCGCAGCCAGTCGTGAAAAATGCTGAAAGTACAGCTGCACTTTTTTTCATTTCAAAAACAGAAAAACCCTATTTAACCTAAAGGGAAGGGCCGAAAAACACACTCTTGACCTAAGGAAACAAGTAGGCACACAAGGGAAGAGCTTGGGAGAGAGATTTGGAGCATTTTGGAGGCTTGGGTACTCTTCTCAAGAGAGATTTTGGGGATTTCACCTTGGTTCTTCCTCTTTTCTTCCTAGTTTCTTCATGTATTCAATTCTTTGCTTAAACTCTCTTTGTATTTGAACATGAGTAGCTAAACCTTTCATTCTAGGGTTCTTTTGACCCTTTGTATGGATTAATACTTGGAGTTTCCTCTCTTTTGGTAGATAAATATACACATGTGTTGATTTCAACCTTGGTTTAATGCTTCTAAGTGATTGGCCTCCATTTAGATGATTTATCACATAGGTTTTGACTCGAGAGAGCTAATCTAGATGTAGAACTTGATTGAAATCATGCTTGTCTTGAAGTTTACTTGATAAATGGATGGTTTGTTGGTAAAATAGAGATATATTTACTAACCTTGCATTGTCACATTAGGGTTGTTGCTTAATTATTGATTCTTACTAATTGTAGCAAGAGATTGTGCATTTTAGTGAGAAGAGAAACTTAATGTTGACTTGAGAGAGCGTTTCAAGTGTTTTTGAACCCTAGACTAACACATGTATGTATTGAAATGCTACTAGAAAGGAAGTTAACCAAGTTTTATGAAATGCAAAAAGGGGAAAAAGAATCCTAGACTCCATTATTCTTGAAGTCAAAAGTCATTTGCCTTTATTAATTTTTCGTTTTAGAAAAAGTCTTTAAAAATTCTTATTCCACATCAAAACTTTGTTCTAGCTCAACTTGATTGAATTCACTAAGCCTCTTGCTTGACCAATTTGTTAAACAAATCCTCGTGGGAACGATACTTTACTAATCACTTTATTACTTGCGAAACTCGTACACTTGCGAGGCAACCAAAAATAAGGTTGGAAAAAGTTTTAATGCAGAAATTCGGAATAGGATGATGAACTATCGGAACCCTGACTTCCCGTTGCATGCTGTAAGGTATCAGGACATTGACCAAATAGGATCTTGTTTCGATAATGATGTATTCGACGGATATGACCCAAGTGACTACTATGACAAAATAGGTCCTTAACTATTTCTTCTCTGCATCTACCTTGTTGACTATTTCTGTTGATTTATTTTATTGATATGACTTCTTTTGCATGTCCCCTAACTGTCACAAGTAGAGGCATATATGAGGCATGATAGCGACAGGAAAGAGCTAGAGAACAAGAAAGCATAGAAAGTTGAATTTGCCTCTGGGGGAGCACAACCAAGAATTGTAACTGGTTTTTAAAGGATCAATGTACTTGTCGCAGGTTATTAGAGCAACCTAGTTTACCTATGGTATGACAAAGGTCATTCTTACTACTCATTTTCCATTTTATGTTGATTTTTTCCGTTCTCTCTTCTGGTTCTTTTGTGTCTTCAGGTGGTTTGCATTTGATACATCCTGCTGTTGAGGTCACCAATCGTGATGGTAGACAGAACAAAAAATCAAAGTGGGACAAGGTTGATAGGAACCAGTCATTATTTGCATTTTTGTGTTTTATTATGTGTCTTTTGTTAAATGTTATAAGTGTCTAGTGTTGGTTATTGGTTATTGTTAGTTTTATATGAATAAAATAAGGTAGTTATTTTTAGTTTATGTGTTAGCCTATAAATATCATATATGTGTTCTACTAAAATATGAATGAATGAAATTACTATTGAGATGTTTACCTCTTCTCTTTCCCTAGAACTCAGATTCTGGTTCTAATCTATCCCGTCTCCTTTCTTGACTAGAGTTTCAGATTCTGGCTCTAGTTTCCCTTTTTCTCTCTTAATTTCCTTAAGTTCTATCGGTATTCATTTAAACAAATCCACGAACATTTGCAACTTTCTTGAAACTTTTATTTGTGCTCACAAGATTTTAGTCAATAATCTTGTTTAGGTGGATGGTGATCGGGAAAATCCTCTGCCTTTTGTAGGGCAGGATTTTGGATCTACTGGTGGGGTTCATGCTGCAATATTATCTGCTGCTAATGCTGGTAATGGATACATGCTTTTTAATGAACAACTTTGAGCTTCTTTATGTTTTTCTTTTTTTGCTTTTATATTTTGGTTTCACATGTAGATATGTTATTTGTTTCTCATGTTGCCCATTTGAGCAAAACTGTTAAGGGACAACTAGACCCCTTAAGCTTTGTTTTACTTATGGAGAATTTTGAATAAACATATTGACCACGGATGCTTTACTTGCATGTTTTCTTACAGTAATTGCTTTAACATTTTGTTTGAAGGGTTATTTTTTTACGTGCAGCAGTTTAGATATGTCAAGTGATTTAGTGACTGCTAAATTGTTATTTTTATTCTGTTGGTTGTTTTGGCTTTTACTAAGGTTATGTGGCTTTGAGTGATTTGTTTTGGTGATGCCTTAACTAATGCATTTCATGATTATATAATTGGTATTGGTTGATAAATGAATTATCATCTTGGTTGTTATTTTTCACCGTGTTCTCTTTTTCTTATACATTGATATATACATTTTATTTCAAGTGTCAGACACCTTTTGATCAAACATTGTCAATTAAGGGCTTCACTAAAATCATTAAAGCTGTGAAAACTAGCGCTGGTTTCAGAATAAAACCGCTGAATTTAATGTGGTCCTTATCAGTTGGTGACCATTGTTGATCTGTTATTCTCTGCAGCGTGTGGGGACGTCAGATTAGGGTAGTTCTTATTTTTTAAACCTGATAATTTGATCAGGTTTTGGTTCCGATCCTCTGGTTGTGTTTGTGATTGAGAGTAGCAAAAATCTAATTTTGCATTGACATAACCCTCAAAACGAGATATGTTTGATGCTAATGACCATTGTTGTAATTTTGGACAGGCAGCAAAAACGACAAGAGGCAGAGGGGAAAAGATCAGCTGAAAGGAAGGAAAGAAGGTCATGAGGTACACTTATTTTAGTCCGTTAAACTAACACCTCTAACCATTTTTATTTCATTTTTTTGGTGAAATACCTTAACCATTTTTAAGTATTGTTGTCTCCAATAATAAAATGTTTGTCTATTTAGTAACTTTCGCAAAGTCACTATTCTATATATCATAAAAAGTGCTCCCTCCGGTCTTAGTTATAGGATATATTTGCCTAATTTTGAAGAGATTAGGGATATTAGTTAAATTAGTTAATTTTATTTTTTCCCCTTAAATGCTCTTATTTAAAACTATTTCTGCGCTCCCCACCCCAGCATCCCCTCCAGTGTAGTGTCCTTGTTCAGTGCCTTGGTTTGCTCCACTCTAGCCTCCCTTACAAATTTGTAAAACGCCCAACCATTATGAAAACAATAGGGGTATTTTGGGAAGAAATTAACAAAAATTAGAACTTTGTTCTATAATTAAAACCAAGATCAACTCTTAAATGTTGTTCTATAATTAGGACCGGAAAATGTATAAAGAAATAGTATCCAAATTGTGATTGTCACGGCAGGATTTCAATCAGCTAAATGGTTGGTTTCATGTTGGTTAAGCATTTTTTAGAGCACGCACAATCAGGCCGTCAACTACACTGGCATTACACTTGCAAAATGCTCCACTGAGTCACTTTGTAATGGTCTTTGTACAGTGATGTAAAGTTTATAATTGATGGTTGATGGTAAAATGTCCAAATATCATTATTTCTATTGAATCTTTATCTCTTGCTAAATTTTGTAGATGATAAGAATTTCTTTAAAAAGTGGAAAATAAGAACGTCACCACATGAAATGTACCTTTTCAAAAGTAAATCGATGTTGGATGGTGTTGTTAAGATTGGTCATCCAAATATCTTTGAAGTTTATATTAATCCCTATGAACACTTTGAAGCTACAGGGCATGAATGGCTCCTGGACAGAACAATGTGAGTCAAAGACATTGTTATAATTACATGTTTGAACAAGCAACTTTAGTTTTAAGTGATAGGAAAGCATAGTCAGATGTAGCAAAAGATACAGATTATTTAATAAAAGAGAAATTGGAGTATAGTAGGCAAAAAGAAGATGCAGATTTCTTTTATGCTTTGTCCTTCCATATATGTGTTAGTGTCATAGTAACCGAGGGAGAGCCTAGACAAAAAGAAAAATGATGTTTATGTTTTTTTGTTGGATTAAGAAAGCCTACTCCTCTTTCTCTGTTGCCAGTTACTTGTCGTACTTAAGTCTTGATTTACTACGCATTTTAAGTTATAGACATGAACCTTACATTTCATTTCACACTTGTTCTTCTATACCTTCAGGTATTATAAAAATGAATCTTGTTTTATATATTTATCAGGACTTCATAACATAATTAAGCGGACAACACAATTGTAATGTGAAAACTTCAGTCATACCACATCAATATCTGAATCTTCCATACATTAAAGTCATAATACACAATAAAACAAATCACACATTAAGGGAAGAGTTTTGATTGGCCCCTAAATTTGTTGGTAGGAAAAGTGTTCGTGATGAAAACAGAGTCTCATTTATCAAATAATCGAACATATATATAACTACTAAAATATATAATTTGATATTTAACAGAAGCATCATTGCACAAACATCTATCCACATTCTTCATCAAGTATCAGCATCATCACCAACGCCTGCATTAATCAAGAAAGTAAAAGGAATATTTTCTTATCTTTTTTTCCCCTTATATTATGTCTTCTGAAAAAAAAAAAGGGGGTTAAATTTTGGAAAACAAAAGGCTAGAACATCTTTTTTATGTTTGTTACTTTTTATCCTATAAAATTAGGGAAGAGGCGGTTAACAATGTATTTTCTTTAATAGCAAACTTGCCAGTAAAATAAACTATGTTTTCACCTTTCACCTCACCATTTTAAATATGCTTTTAAAATTAATCAAGCAAACATGGTTTTTTATTTTTATTTTTTGTTTTTCAAACTTGTTTTATAAATTATTTTATTGAACTGTTTTAGGAACATATAAGCACAAAATAGAATCAAAGCCATAATTTCTCTGTCTCATTTGGCAAAACCCCCATAGTTTCTCAGTTTAATTTTTTGTTTTTCAAACTTGTTTTAAAAACTGTCTTTATGATTCTACTTTGTCAAGATATATTTTAGTGAAAAAATTTGTTTAAATAGTTGGACAAATCAGATAAGGCCCCATCACCTATGGCTATATATCAAAACTCACAAAACAAGACAAACAATAGTAGGGAAGTCAAAATGTAGTCAAGGTGAAATTAAAGTTCAAGACCGCAGTCAAAAAGCGGAGAAGAATTTGGAGTGAAAAACTGTGTTTAAGGGCGCAGTCAAGTTGTATGGCTGTAGTCATGGACAAATTCATGGCAGAAAGAAAGAAAGAAAACTTTTTCACTTTTTTTAACCAACGCAACCAATACAAAAGAGAGAATGTGCAGGAAAAAAGAAGAGTTGACATATATGAAAAATTTAAAAAAAAAAAAAGAGAGAGACAATTTTCCTCTGTTTCATCCCTTTATAATTATCGACATGACAGTAACTACTACTGGAAAAGAATAATTGAAATACATTTCAACAATCTATTCTTGAGTGATAGGAAAACACAAACAAACATGACAAAAAAGATCATTTAAGAAAAGATATAAACAGAATCAAGCTTCTTTTATGCTTTGTCCCTTCACGCATGAAGTTTTATTGATACCACAGTAACTACTACTGGCAAAAAAAAAACATAGACAATAAGTAGAAAGATATAAACAGTTCAAGAAAAGAGAAAGCTACTCTATAGCAAAAGAAATCATGAAACTAACAAACCTGAAGATGATAACATGGACAATGAACTTATCCTTCTATATATTAATGCTATCCTGCAACACCAAATCAAAATATAGTTTGCCTCAAAAAATGTAATTTTGAAGGGGAAAAAAGACGACATTGGATAAGCACGATATAATTATCAGTTTTTTATTTCTTTCATCATTAACTATACATTTTTCGAAACATTATTTGTTGGTGTGGAAATATCATACCTTTGCTGAGGATAGCCATTCCATTGTTTTGTTAAGGTCTCCTTCATTCTTCAATTTCATGTCATGGTCTTCTATTTTCACTTTAGACAACTTTGGTGTTTTCAATACTCCTGAACAAAACTTCTTCATTTCAGGGCATCCACTTATTTTTATCTCTTCTAATTCTTGAAATCCAAAGGGGTGACTTTGTGAAGAAAACATCTTCAAACTTGGCATATCAGTAAGTTTGAAGGAATGCAATTCGTTGAATGTGATTCTAGCTTGTACATCTTCGTTCGTTTCATTCACTACAATTTCCTCCATCCTTTTGCAATCATTTATCTGCAACAACTTAAGACTCACTAAGCTTTTGGCAGTTGAAGTTGTCATTAAATGGATGAGCTGATGACATCTAGATACGGACAGAACCCACAAATTTTGAAATTAAGCAGAGGATGGAGCTAACTTGACCAAGCTACAACAACTTTTTTTTATCTTGATGACGTTAATCATGTTTGTGTGTCTATCCATTTTTGCACATTTCACATACTACACAACACTATTTACACTTTTGTAAACTCTATTGCACACTTATCCACACACCCATGATTTTATACTTACAGCACAAAGATATTTCCTTATGTTTCCCCAAACCCTTGACAGCAAGATTTTTGTTTCTTAATATATATATGCACTTACTATACCACTCTTTTTTTTTTCATCTCTTTCATATATAAATATATGCAGCCACGTACACATACCTAAACGCAAGACAACAAGTTTATGTTTTTATCATTCTTTTCCAACGGTTGCAACCACATGACAGCAAAATTTATATGCTTTCCCCATGTGCATTGTTTTATATAAATATTAAATCCAAGGCAGCAAAGTTTTCTTTTATGACAGCGATATTTTAACAGCAACTCATATAGATTCTAGCTATGCTCCTAACGTTTTTAAATCTCAGAGATTTGCGTTGGTAAAGGGTGAAAACTGAAAGAAGAGAAGCTTGATACTTACTTTCAGTTTTTGGCTTGTGGAATGTGATCTGTTGACCACTTAAATATATGAGAGCAAAAAATTAGGGTTGATATTATTAAACTCATTAATTTCTTTATGTGAGACCTTCTTATGATTTTTTTTTTCCAAATTATTTTATTTATTTATTTTTTGCCAACACCCAAAGTAAATTGTTCATGTTGACAAAAAATGAGTCCATCTACTTATATCCTTAACTTCAATCCTCTGAACTCTGATTAACTCGTATGATATAGATTTTTTATAATAATGAAAATTCACGTGGAAAAAATTTTAAAATTATGTTAAAATATAGTTTATAATAAAAATTTCTCATGAAAAAATTTAATTGAAAAATTGCACTTGGTCGATTTGATGATGAGTAGAAATTATTTTTCTAATGTGATTTAAGGTATACAAAGTAAACATGTGATATGAGTTATGTTTCGACTTATACCAACGTCAACTAAAACATATATTATCTCAAAATAATGGTGTTAGTTCCTCCATTTTCCATATCAAATTACTATTGTACTTTTGCTCATTTTATCCTCAGTGAATGTGAATTCTCCTATTGCTGACTATTGTTCTTTTGCTCATTTTATCCTCAGTGTTGCATCATCGTTTTCTGCTCGTGTCACGACTGCTGCCTACTGACCCAAACCAAAGACGCACGCAGGGTTAGGTCGAGCCTTTTATTCTTTTTACCTCTCGTCGGCTTTGGGTTGCCGTTCGCTGTTAGTTGTCTTGAAGGTCAGTGCTTCTTCTGCTCTGTTTTTTGTTGCTTTTATTGTTTAATTTTAGAGATTTCTTTATTGCGATTGATTTAGCTTGTTGTGTGCGTGTGAGTAAAATGTTCAAATTTACTTGCTGGCTTGTTTAAAAACTGAATATTTGGGAAGTGTTGCATCATTGTGAGCATAAGACTATTGTACTTTTGCTCATTTTATCCTCAATGAATGTGAATTCTCCTATTGCTGCACCTTTGTAATTCTTAAATTTAATTGCAAGTTCTCAATGAATTCTCCTATCGCTACTGCAACTTTCTAATTTTACAACTTAGATATATTTTAGTTTTTTGTATTGATGGAAGTATTGGATTTAATAGCTGATATTTTCTAAATTGCTTTAGTTAGTAAGTTTTGTTGAATTAAGTTGAAATGGTTTATTGTTGAAATTTTGGGATGTCTTACTGTTGAGGGAAAATGCTGCCGAAATTTTTTGAAATTGTTATGAACTTGACTGTTGTTATTAGGTGATAATAAAATGAGTCATAGTTGGATGAATGCTTTGAGAACTAGCGAAGAATATGAGAAAGGGGTGGAAGAGTTTATTGAATTTGCTAGAAGGAATGTGGCTACAAAAAACGAGATGTATTATTGTCCATGTGTTAATTGTTTAAATGGGATTCGAAGGGATATTGCTGATATAAGGGATCACCTAATTTGTGATGGAATAAACCTTTGATACACAACGTGGATATGGCATGGTGAGGAGGTAACACCTAGTGCATCCCACGAAAATGAGGTTGAGGTAGATGATGATGAAATGGAGAGAATGATTCATGATGTTGAGGTCGAATCCTTTGTACAACCGCATGAATATGATAGCGTGCGGAATGATGCAGAGACACCTTTGTTCCCTGGGTGTACTAAGTATACACAGTTGACTGGGACCTTACATTTGGTCAACTTAAAGGCAACTTGTGGGTGGACCGATAGCAGTTTCACGGCGTTGCTTGAATTGTTGTGTGATATGTTGCCAGATGATAATGTACTTCCAAATCGTATGTATGAGGCCAAGAAAATCTTATCTACGATAGGTATGGAGTATAAAAAGATACACAGTTGCCCTAATGGCTGCATATTATACAGAAACGAGTACGAAGGCCTCGATAAGTGTTCGAAGTGTAAAACTTCACGATACAAAGTGAAGAAATGTAGTGTTTCTGGAGAGCAGACAACAAAAAGGCAACTTTTGAAGACATTGTGGTATCTTCCAATAATTCCACGGTTTAAGCGTCTGTATACTAGTGAAGCAACGGCGAAGAAGTTGAGATGGCATTCTGATGAGAGAATATCCGATGGAAAATATCTTCGGCACCCGGCTGACTCTCTGCAATGGAAGAAAATAGACGAAATGTTCCCTCAATTTGGCAGTGAGCCAAGAAACCTTCGGCTGGGGTTTTGTACAGATGGCTTCAATCCGTATCGAACTCTTAGCAGTACCCATAGTGCATGGTCGGTTCTCCTTGTAATATACAACTTACCTCCCTGGCTATGTATGAAACGCAAGTATGTGATGTTGTCTATGATGATTTCTGGACCAAAACAGCCCGGTAACAATATCGATGTGTACTTGGCGCCTTTAGTTGAGGATTTGAAGAAGTTGTGGGAGGAAGGCAAAGATGTGTTTGATGCATATAAGAAGGAGTTCTTCAAGTTGCGTGCAATGATTTTTACCACGATCAACGACTTTCGTGCATACGGAAATTTGTCTGGATACAGTGTGAAGGGGCATAAAGCATGTCCAATATGTGAAGCTGACACAAACTTCCAGCAACTAAAGCATGGAAAGAAAACGGTCTACCTCGGTCACAGGAGGTTTCTTGATCGGTTCCACCCATATCGTAAGTTAAGAAAGCGTTTTAACGGCTTACCGGAGCATGGAACGGCTCCAAAGGCATTAACCGGAGAGGAAGTCTATAGTCGGGTGATGCATATCAATGTCATATTGGGTAAGCAGAAAAGGATTGCGGGTGAGAAGAATATATGGAAGAAGAGATCAATTTTCTTTGATCTCCCATATTGGCGTAGTCTTGATGTGAGACACAGTCTTGATGTGATGCATGTGGAAAAAAATGTTTGTGATAGCCTTGTCAGTACTCTTTTGCACATACCAGGGAAGACTAAGGATGGAATTAGTGCGAGACTAGACCTGGTTGATATGGGAATAAGAGAACGGTTACATCCACGAGTAATGGAAGATGGTAAGAGGGCATACATGAAGCTAGCAGCTCATACACTGTCAAAAGCGAAGAAAAAAAGTTTGTGTAGGTGTCTATATGACATTAAGGTTCCACAAGGATATTCTTCAAATTTGAGAAGGTGTGTTTCAATGGACGATTTCAAGTTAGTGGGAATGAAGTCCCATGATTATCATGTGTTGATGCAACAATTATTACCAGTAGCTATTAGGGGCATTATGAAAGATGAAGTGCGAATCACTATAACAAAATTGTGTATTTTCTTTAATGCTATATGTAACAAAGTCATTGACATTGAAAAGTTGGATGAATTGGAAAATGAGGGTTATATTATTTTGTCCCAATCGAGATGCATTTTCCTCCTACATTTTTCGATATAATGGTGCACCTGATAGTGCGCTTGGTAAGGGAGGTAAGGCTCTGCGGTCCAGTTTACCTAAGGTGGATGTACCTTTTCGAGCGATACATGAAGATCTTAAAAGGGTATTCTATAAATCCTTATCGACCGGAAGCCTCGATAGTTGAGAGATATGTAGTGGAAGAGGCTATGGAGTTCTGTAAAGATTATCCATCAGGGGCGACGTTACAATCTTAGCATGATAAGGGGATAAGTGAGGGAACTCGAGGAATCAAACTGAAGAATAAGCCTCCTGAAAAGGTGTTGCAAGCACACCTGTACATCTTGAATAATATGGAAGAAGTTCAACCATACATTGATGAACACAGAAAGAGTTTGAAGAATAAGAATCCAAGGAAGAATGACATGCAAATAGCTCATGAGCAAAAGAAGACGTTCATAAAGTGGTTCGAGGAGAAGGTATCCCACGAGACCGGAGTGTCGGATACAATCGAGTGGTTAGCCTGGGGGCCTTCTTATCAGGTCATCACTTGGACAGGTTATGATATAAACGGATATTCTTTCTACACAAAAGACCAAGATGACAGAAGTTCTGTGCAAAACAGTGGGGTGATGGTTGAAGCAAAATCCATACACTTTTCGAGTTCGAAAGACAAAAACCCGGTGTTAGCATCAATGGCCTATTATGGAGTTATTGAAGAAATATGGGAGATAAGCTACACCAAGTTCAAAGTTGCTTTATTTAAATGTCGGTGGGTTAACAATAATGCTGTTGTAATAGATCCTAAATTTGGATTTGTCTCAGTTGATCTTCAAAGACTTGGTCATAGAGACGAGCCATTCATTCTAGCAAGTCAGGCGAAACAAGTGTTTTATGTTACAAATCCTGCAAATAACAAAATGTCCATTGTACTTCAAAGTAAAAAACAGATGTATGGTGAAGAATCCTTGAACCTGGACGATACACTCCCTTTCACAACAAATCCACCTATAACACGTGAAGTAGAATTGGTAGATGATGAAGAATATGCTCCAAGAAAGGATCATTCTGAAGGAATACGGGAGACCATATAAAGTAAGATCATAAGTTATGAAAAAGTGCTATGTTATTGTTGTACAGGTTTAACATGTTAGTTCATTTTATTCATTTGTTTATTATTTAATAATAACCCTATCTAACATTATTGATTTGTCTTTGATCATCAGGAATATGTCTAGCTCTGACGAGCCATCGGGTGATAGTGGGAATGATATACCGGTGGGGAGAAAGGGTAGAGGTAGCACACATATGGGTGCGTTAATTGCACGTCGTCAGGGTCAGAAAAAGAGGCTGCATGTGGAGTTCGATGCCAATATGAATCTGATTGGTCCAGAGGAAGACAATTTCATTAGCTACGTAGGCTATCTGGCTCGAAGCAAAGTCTGCATTGTTATCTCTCATTGGAAGTTGGTTCCTTAGAAAACGAAGGAGTTGATCTGGGCACAACTTTTGGTATCTCACTTTCGATTCATTCTGCATTTGTATCTTTAGTTTTATTACTTGATTTGTCTAATATCTTCTATCTTTTACCTTGCAGCAAACGTATGATGTGCCTAACAATAAGGCCATGTACAAGCATTGGATGGGCGAGGTTCGTCTGCGTTGGAAAGACTTTAAGAACAAGCTCACTAAAAAGTATATCCGAGGGGCAAAGAGGGACAAGGACCCATGTTAGGACTATGATTACATTTCTCCAGAAGACTGGCGGGAGTTTGTGGCGTTACGCCAAAATCCTGAATTTCTTGTAAAATTTCTTTCATATCTTATCTTTTAGTTCGCATTGGTTTGACATCGAAGGCGCAATTTTATTTGTTTTCGTGTCACAAGAACAAAGTCAGGCCAATAGAGAGAGGCAAGCGAGAAATAAGTATACGCATTGCATGTCTAAGGGTGGCTATAAGAAGCTTGAACGGAAGCTAATGGAAGAAGAGTTACAGAGAATGAAGGAAGCTGCGCAATCCGATCCTTCCACTGTTATCCAGGCCCCTGAGCGTCCTCCTCGCCACAAAAAATGGATAGCTGCGAGGAAGAGGGGTGAAAATTTCGTAAATGAAGATGTGGCTGAGGTTGCCAAGAAGATTGTAAGTAGTTAAATTAGAAGTATTAAATAATAGCCTCTGTTGTTTCATATTTTTAGCGTTTAGTTACTATTTATGAAAAATCCTATGATACAGGATGCGCTTGAGCAGCTGAGCAGCCAAGGTTCATTCACGCCGGGTACACGGATGGACATTTTGTCCACGACGATTGGGAAGCCGGATTACCTTGATGCTGTTCGAGGGGAGCCGAGGGGAGTTAGCGTCGCGAAATATTTTGGACAGCGTTCTACTTGTTCGCATGACGATGACAACCCTAGCCCTCAGTTTGTAGCCAAAATTCGAGCGTCCCTCGTAGATGAGGTTATGGCACAACTACGGGATGAAATGAGGGCTATGATACAAGAGAGGGGAAATACGCAACTGATAATCATTGAATTCATATTATTTTAAATGTAAAAAAAAGCTATAAACTCTGTCATTATCATACTTTAATGGAACAATTAGTTAAATATGTGTTTTCATCTGCATAATGAGTTTTTAGACTTTATTTGCATTAATCTTGGTCATATTTGAAATTTGGATCAAAACTGGGCTCAAATCACATCTCTTTTTCAATTGGGTAATGAACACTGTTCGGTATTTTGATCATAACTTAAGTTCTAGACCTCCAATTGATCCAAACTTTATATTTTAGGAAAGCTAAGAGACAGACCTACAACTTCTATGAAGAGCTCAGAAGCTAAATCAAACTTTTAGAGGACCAAAATGGGCTTGGAACACAAAATAATGCGCTGTGACGGACTCTGGACCAACATGTAGTGTTTGGCCCATAACTGGAGCTACGGATATCCAAATGAGGTCCTGTTTGAACGACTGGAAATCTGACATCCAGGGCTACAATTCATATGAAGACAACTTCACCGAAAGCCACCGAAATCGTGGTGTAAACCAGGCTGTAATTCGGACGCGTTTTTGGAGCACAAAAGTCAAGAATTGTGGCTCAATAGTTCTCCCAAGTTTTCTATAAATAGAAGGATGTTTAGAACTTGTAGACACACCTTGGAGAGACCAAGATCTCTCCCATTCTATCTGCCTTCTTGTATTTCTTGCCTCCTACATGGAAGGCTTTAGTTTTGCTTATTTAGTTTTATGTAATGTCTTTAATTCTTGTCTTTAGTTTCTTGCCTCCTACTTGGTATGGCTTAGTTCTAATCTTTCGTTTTGTGTATTGTTTTTCTTTTGTATTTCTTGCCTCCTTCTTGGTATGGCTTAGTTGTAATCTTTCCTTTTTGGTTGTTTTAATTAAATTTCATGTTCTTCATCTTTTACCATTTTTATGCTTGGTCATGGTTAGCATGAACTAAGTATCTTTCTAAGGTCATGTATGGATTCTTTATGAAGTTTAATTGAAATTCTGTTTTTAATTACATAATCTTTGTCTTGGATATGTTTCTTTAATCCATGCTTAATGCCTTGGTTAGTTTGATCACCTAATTAAGGAATTGAAAGATTAATTAGACCTTGGGAAAGGCTAGTTAAATCTAGGTTCAATTGATTAAAGAACATAAGGTACTAGCAAGGGAACTTGACATAGGCTTTATGCAATCATAAAGAATTATGGACTTAATGCAAGAATTAATTCTAATGAGCATGGGAACATGACTTTAGGATTAAGGATTAAGCTAATTGACTTAGGAATAAGCAATTAGATTAAAATCTGAAATTCGATTGACATACTCCAATTCAACGGTTAAGTAGTTAGTTTCTACCTTAAAAGAAGATTAGGTCTTAATCTAGCTTTTCGTAAAGGAAGAACATTTAAATGGATTATTGATGATATACATGACCCTAGACTTTTGTTAATTTCATTTTACAAAGTTTAATTCAATTTCTTTGTCATTTTACTGTATTTTAATATTTTCATCAAAAACTCTTACGGTTGCATCAACTATAAATTAAAGTGATTTGGGTTGGTAGTTGGAACTTTGGTCCCTGTGGGAACGATATTTTATTACCTTGGGATACTTGCCGGTATTACATTGATAGTGTATACTTGCACTGATTACCCCCTCATCAAGTTTTTGGCGCCGTTGCCGGGGACCAAACTTGTCCCAATATCAACTATCTTTGCTTGTTTATAGATTGGTGCTTGTTTTATTGCAGTTTTTAATTTTTCGTTTTGAGTTATTCCTTGTTCATTTCAATTGTGTGTTATTTTACAAAAAAAAAAAGGAAAAAAAACCTTCTTCATTAATTGAAAGTTATCTTGTGACCCATTGGGAATTAATTGCATTGAACTTTCATGGCTTGGTTGTACAATAATCATGATCTACCTTTCAATTCTCACTTTTTTGCTGGCAATCAAGAATGTGATGGCTCATTCCACCAATATCATGAACCATACGAACAACCTTCATTCCAACAATATCATCAATCCTCTCACTTACCTTACCATCCTTCATTCTATCCCATTTCCATACCATACCATCCATCTCATGAATCTCTATACCCATTTGAGCCACCTTATGAACCTCATTCTCAACCATGTTTGCCCAACCAAGATCCTTCATTTTGTGAAGTCATTGGAGATTTCCACAATCAAACGGCTTGGGCTATAAATGAGGAGTGGTCACATAAGGACAACCTTCATCGACAAATGGACTCTATGCTTAGAATTATGGAACAACATGAGAAATCAACTGAGAAATTAGCAAGGGAAATTGAGCAGCAAGCACAAGTTTTAAAAATGAGTTTTCCTTCTATCATGGGCACACATGCACAAGAAGTGAGACAAGTACAAGAGCATATTGAAGAATCCTCTCTACTATTTGGTAATGATCCTATCCTTATAGAAGTAGACTCTCCTACTACTTTAATTAATGAAGCAATTCATAATTTAAGCGATAATGAGATGGATGAGGAAATCATTGTTGAATCCCCTCAATTTTTTGGAAATGAAATTACTCAACCAATTGACTTTAGTAGTAGTGATTTGACTGTACTTGTTGATGAGTGTGTTCCTATTTCTTCATATGATGTTTTAACTGATGAAAATGATTCACTTCATAGTACTAGTGATGATTGCAATCAATTGAATGACATATTTTCATGCTGTTGTGAAGAATATCAAATATGTGTAAATTGTTATCATGAAAAATGTCATTCACTTGTTGAGTTTCAAAAGAAAGCATTTAGTGAAGTGGTTGACTCTATCATTGATCATAATGCACCCTCTTGTACTATTGATGATAGTAAGCATGACAATTTTGAAAAGATTGAATTAAGCATGGATGCCAATGTTGTTGATGATGTTCTTGCTGAATGGTATGCTGGTTATCCCGAGTTTGCATCTATGAGTGACACTGACAATTGTGCATGTTCAAATAATGAATTGTGTCCTACTTGCACTGAGATTAATGCTGCATTATATGGTGATTCTGAATTGATTAGTGATTCTGCATTGATTGTGGATTCTGTTGTTGATGTGAGTGAGAACAATCATAGCCTGGAATGCCCAATGCACGAAATTCCCATTGGATTACCTCCTTGTAGTCTTGTTGGTAATGAAGATTCTAAAATTTTGATTGATAAAATCCTACATGTTGATGAATCTTTCCAACAAGTACTTTCTTGTGATTTGCCACCTGATTTAGAAAAACAAGATAATTGTTTTAAATCTTCACACATTCCGGGTGGTGACAATTTCAAAATTCCTCTTCCTTCTTTCAATCTTTTTCCTTCCATCTCTTGTGATTGTGACAATGATATGGTATACTCCAACACTAAGTTGGATTCCATACCTTCCATTTTGCAACCACAAGAGAATTTTCAAAATATAATTGGTTCCTTGACTCCTACTGATGGGAGTATCATTGATTTCCTTGGTTGTGATAGTTACTTGGAGAGTTTGGAACTTAACATGCCTTTAATTCACTTGAAACTTCTCCATGTTTCTATTTTTGGATGGGATACTGCTGGTTGCTTGTCTTCTTTACAGGCACATTCTTGGAAAGGTCCTCGATGGAACCAACATCCACCATACATTCTTAGACCTCTTCCAATGGATCCTAAACCACCTCCACTAAGGAAATTAAATATGGGAGAAGATGTTTTTAATGACAAATGCATGATTCTCATCAAGGATGAGAACTTCTCCTTCAAGCGACTTAAGATCCTCTAACCCAGGTTGTCTCTTTCCTCACTTATTTTCTTCTTAATTCATATGATTTTCTTGGGCTTAATTGTTGTTCGAGGAAGATAAGTGTGGGGGAGGGACACAATCCAGTAGAAAAAGTAGAAATAATGTAGTTTATTAAATAGAATAAGAACAATACATTCTCTTTTTCTATGATTGCTACATATTATGAACTTGAACATTTTGGTTTTGATGGATCATTCTATTTGGTTTGCAATTCTAGACTCTTCGATTCCATGTCTTGGTTGTTGAATTGGTGATGTTGATTATATAAGATGGTATTGACCCTGTGAGATTTTGAGCTTGCATGAATGGAATTCATCTTTTGCCATTCTTTCTTTCATGTGTGCATCTGCTCATGATTTGCGTTCTCTAGAACTTGCTCCTTTTCTTTTTGAAACTACATTTTCACTTATGTGCATAGGTATGATGGAAGCTTGTTTTTGTTTCCTTTTGTTTTCCCCACTTTGGCCAAATAGCCTTTCCCATGCATTATTATTCCTTTGGTAACCCCTTTGTGCCTTTTTGTCCATTCTGTTCTAAGCCACATTACAAGCCTAAGCGTAAAACCATTTTACTCCGCACCGTGAAAAATTATTGAGCATTGGTTTACCTTGGTTTGGTGTTTAAGTCTGGGGGTTGCTCAGGAGTGCAACAGTTTAAGTGTGGGGGGAAGATATTTGATGTTGCCATTGTGATTATATATATAGTATAGTTTCAAAAAAAAAAGAAAAAAAAAGAACAAAAAGAAAAAAAAAAGGTGTAAAAGAAGGGGGAAAAAAAACAAAGAAAGAAAGGAGGTATTTGAGTTAAATGAAAGTTTTCATACATAGAATGATTGTGTTAATCAGTGCTCGATTTAATTTCTTTGGTTCTTAGCCTCTCATTCCATACTTTTACCTACCTTCATCCTAACCCTGTTACAACCTGTAATAACAAGCTCTCTTGATTTGTGCATAAATGTGTTATGAGTAGTGGAGACGTAGAAAATGAGCAAGCTTATGGTAGAACAATTTTCTTGGGTAGAATTTGAGCGATACACTTATATACCTTAAACACTTGAGAGATACACTTGAGAGGTTGATTGATTGAGCGCATCATTTGAAAGACCATCTTATGTAATTAGCGTCATTGATTGAAATTGCCATAATTGTGATTGGAGATAAAAGAATTTTGGTTTTGATTTATCAATCTTTTGAAGCTTTCTATCCCTTGTTCAATTTTTACATTACTGGCAACTGTTTGAAAAAAAAAAAAAGATTGGTTTTCTTGCTTTAGATTTTGCCCAGGAGTGCAAAAGGCTAAGTGTGGGGGAGTTTGATAATCATTGAATTCATATTATTTTAAATGTAAAAAGAAGTTATAAACTCTGTCATTATCATGCTTTAATGGAACAATTAGTTAAATATGTGTTTTCATCTGCATAATGAGTTTTTAGACTTTATTTGCATTAATCTTGGTCATATTTGAAATTTGGATCAAAACTGGGCTCAAATCACATCTCTTTTTCAATTGGGTAATGAACACTGTTCGGTATTTTGATCATAACTTAAGTTCTAGACCTCCAATTGATCCAAACTTTATATTTTAGGAAATCTAAGAGACAGACCTACAACTTCTATGAAGAGCTCAGAAGCTAAATCAAACTTTTAGAGGACCAAAATGGGCTTGGAACACAAAATAATGCGCTGTGACGGACTCTGGACCAACATGTAGTGTTTGGCCCATAACTGGAGCTACGGATATCCCAATGAGGTCCTGTTTGAACGACTGGAAATCTGACATCCAGGGCTACAATTCATATGAAGACAACTTCACCGAAAGCCACCGAAATCGTGGTGTAAACTAGGCTGTAATTCGGACGCGTTTTTGGAGCACAAAAGTCAAGAATTGTGGCTCAATAGTTCTCCCAAGTTTTCTATAAATAGAAGGATGTTTAGAACTTGTAGACACACCTTGGAGAGACCAAGATCTCTCCCATTCTATCTGCCTTCTTGTATTTCTTGCCTCCTACATGGAAGGCTTTAGTTTTGCTTATTTAGTTTTATGTAATGTCTTTAATTCTTGTCTTTAGTTTCTTGCCTCCTACTTGGTATGGCTTAGTTCTAATCTTTCGTTTTGTGTATTGTTTTTCTTTTGTATTTCTTGCCTCCTTCTTGGTATGGCTTAGTTGTAATCTTTCCTTTTTGGTTGTTTTAATTAAATTTCATGTTCTTCATCTTTTACCATTTTTATGCTTGGTCATGGTTAGCATGAACTAAGTATCTTTCTAAGGTCATGTATGGATTCTTTATGAAGTTTAATTGAAATTCTGTTTTTAATTACATAATCTTTGTCTTGGATATGTTTCTTTAATCCATGCTTAATGCCTTGGTTAGTTTGATCACCTAATTAAGGAATTGAAAGATTAATTAGACCTTGGGAAAGGCTAGTTAAATCTAGGTTCAATTGATTAAAGAACATAAGGTACTAGCAAGGGAACTTGACATAGGCTTTATGCAATCATAAAGAATTATGGACTTAATGCAAGAATTAATTCTAATGAGCATGGGAACATGACTTTAGGATTAAGGATTAAGCTAATTGACTTAGGAATAAGCAATTAGATTAAAATCTGAAATTCGATTGACATACTCCAATTCAACGGTTAAGTAGTTAGTTTCTACCTTAAAAGAAGATTAGGTCTTAATCTAGCTTTTCGTAAAGGAAGAACATTTAAATGGATTATTGATGATATACATGACCCTAGGCTTTTGTTAATTTCATTTTACAAAGTTTAATTCAATTTCTTTGTCATTTTACTGTATTTTAATATTTTCATCAAAAACTCTTACGGTTGCATCAACTATAAATTAAAGTGATTTGGGTTGGTAGTTGGAACTTTGGTCCCTGTGGGAACGATATTTTATTACCTTGGGATACTTGCCGGTATTACATTGATAGTGTATACTTGCACTGATTACCCCCTCATCAGCAGCCTACAAACCAGGAATCTCCGGCCTTCCCAAGCAGCAAAGAAAGTTTTCACGCTCCAGATGTACCTGTTGGCGAACCTTCTCATCACTCTCCAGATGTACATATTGGCGAGCCTTCTCACACTCCACAGGGTGGACAACCCTGCACTCTATATTTGGATGACCCACACCGACGTATTGTTGCCGATGGTCTTGTTTACCAAGAACAAACCACACACCACAATATGCAAATTCCACAAGACCTACGTAGGGTGACTGTAAGAAGTGTGCGAGAGGGTGAAGAAAAGACAGCCATCCCGATTGATGATGAGGAGGTTCCCTATCTCAGCGCTGCCACCACATCGTTCATCCTTTGGCCGCATCATCTTATTGAGATTGAGACGACACCTCCAATGGTATTTCCATACTTTACTGATTGACGATGAGTAGGTTCCCGTTTGATTTTCATTGCTAACCCACTCGTAATCTGTTTATTATGTTTTCATAGTATGAACAAGCTGCGGACATATTTCCATACTTAGCACAACTACGAGAGGTCTACAACGACGTCATCTCTATAGGCTTGCAGATGCCTTCAGGCATTGCCGGTGCAGACAAGTCATATTCGATCAATATTGACAAGAAAGATCTGACAGAGTTTATGCATATGGAAGATTTAGATATACAGTGGCTTCAACTTGCAATCTTGTAAGTTTTTTGTACCCTTTAATTATGTCAGTTACTATATTTTTGTTTAATATATTCAACAACATCTATCATTTTATTTTGATCATAGTGTCTGCCACGACCTGTGCAAAAAGGGAGGCCGATTGGGTTCATTCGGATTCTTATGTCCTAGAAGCACGGCTTCGGCTGGCAATAACTTAGCGAGGAGGGCCATTTATGCTGGGTTAGCAATGGGTGACCTACAATCGACTTGTTATCTAGCGCCAATACATGAAGGGTACGTATTTTTTTTGTCTATATAAGATTTTTAAGAATTAATTGTTTTCTTATCTTAGTTTAATATGAATATGTATATGTTGTAGTGCTCATTGGACCCTGTGTGTAGTTTGCCCCTCTAAGAATGCATGTTATTGGTATGATTCTATAAGTGGCAGGCCAATCGAGGATATCAAAAACATGTTTGCCGAGTAAGTAAATTTTTGCCTAAATCATCGATTCGTCTTTTAAATGAATTGTTTTCATGTCTGTTAATTTCCATTTTAATGATGATAGGGGTCTTAGGACGTATAGAGAGCTTGCTGGACAAAGAGACCAGGGTGGACCAAAGTGGTTTTAGCCCAAGGTAAGTAGTTTCAATTCAAGTGTTTTTCTGTACCACAATAGCTTTCGTTTTAACAATTTGTTTTTGATTTATAGTGCCATCAACAACCAGGGAACACCAAGTGTGGATACTACGTTATCAGTTGGATGCAAACTATCGTTTCCAACGGAAAAACTACTGGCTTTCAACACGTACGTAATGCTCCGTGATCCTCAAATGATAATATTTTATGTTGTGGTACTTCAGTTGTTAATTATACCTTGTTTTCCAATTTACAGTATTTTCGTACTGAGGATCCGTACTCACAGGATGACCTGGATTCGACTCGAGACATGATGGCTAGATATCTTCTTGAACATGGCTCACTTGCAAGTTAATCTGTTGTTAGGGTATGACTTGTTGTGGTATGATTTAGCTCTGTCTGGCCTTCCCTTGTTAATATTGTACAAATTGGTTCTGTTTTGTAGTGGTATAGTTAAATTGTTGTAGTAATTTGTTCAGCAGATAGTTTCTGAGTCTGGGAGTTGAGTGAATGACTTAAATTTGATTGATTGTAACTGTAGTTTTGTTGTGAATCATGGACATGTACCATTAACATTGTTTGAATTTTGCTATGGTTGGCTGAGTATTATGGTAAAAACTTGTACATTTTGAGTTATTGCCTTGTTGTAATTGGTGTTAGAAAAACAGGAATTTGGCAGGAAATTGCTATAATTGAGTTATGAATTGCCTTGCTGTAATTGTGAAGTATTCAGTTTTGCAGCAAATTGGACAAACAAAGAGCGAGAACTAATTTTTTTTAAAAAAAACACTAATATAAGGCGACCTGAACAACATTTAGGTAGTCTATTTAATAAAATAGGCGACCTGAACGCCAATTTAGGTAGTCTTTTTAATCAAATAGGCTACCTAAACATAATTTAGGTAGTCTATTTTAACTATTTAGGCTACCTTAAAACAATTTAGGTAGTTTTTTTGATGCAATAGGCGACCTAAAACCAATATAGGTAGTCTTTTGAATAAAATAGGCTACCTAAAAACAATTTAGGTAGTCTTTTTGATGCAATAGGCGACCTAAAACCAATATAGGTAGTCTTTTGAATAAAATAGGCTACCTAAAAACAATTTAGGTAGTCTTTTTGATACAATAGGCGACCTAAATGCCAGTTTAGGTAGTCTTTTTAATAAAATAGGCTACCTTAATGTAATTTAGGTAGTCTCTTTTAAACTAAAATATACCCCCTGCGATAATACAATAGGCTACCTGAATACAATTTAGGTAATCTGTTGAATACAATAGGCGACCTGAACTCCAACTTAGGTAGTTTTTTTCATAAAATAGGCTACCTGAACAAAATTTAGGTAGTCTGTTTGAAAATAAAATATACCCTGCAATAATAGGTCATATGAGGAGACCTGATAGTAGTAAGGTCGCCTCACATGAGGCGACCTAAATACAAATCAGGTCGCCTAATATGAGGCGACCTGATTTAAATTAAGGTCGCCTAATATTAGGCGAGCCTATTTGAGTAGATACTACTACACTCTCCCCGACGTCCCTTAAAATAAGGTCATCTTTTGAGTCTTTTTTAGGTCGTCTTTTTAGTATTTTGTAGTAGTAAGGTGGTAGCTGAGAATCATCCTTCCATATGCTCTTGAGCTTATCCATATAGGCAATGCATAATGTGCTTAATGGTGAGATTTTTCCCATAAAATCAATAATCTAGTCTTGTGATGGGAATATCTCCTCAAAGGAACAATGCTCTACTTCAAGCCATCTCAACTTGGGGAATTTTTCAAGGAAGCTATAGGGAAAGGTCACCCCTTCATCCGTGAAGCTTTCCACATACAGACTTCCCACATTAGGAAAGACATCCACTATCCTTGTGATATTCTTCGCATTTATCACCATGCTCTCGGTTGTGGAAAGTACCTATAAATCAGTGGCGGAGCCATGATTTTGGATTTGTGGGTGCATAATTAGTGGTGGGGCTGCCCCTGAAAAATATTTTAAGAAAGTTTTAAGGGATTAAGATTTCTCCTGTGACAGGAGATAAGACTCTCTCCAGTGAGCACCAAACTACACCGTTTCATCCAAAACAAAATTAAAAACATCTAATAACTCGCAACTCGCTGAATAGAGAAAACTGTCTGCAACACCTTGAGTAGGGGAGATCACCGATCATTCTTAATCTCCAGTTTTATACTTCTCGCCCTTGCTTTATACGAAACCGGAGGCTAGAAATGGTGAAGAAACAGAGGAGCTGCTAGAGAGGAGATCATTGTTCATCATCTTCTACACTATGCTTGCAGCCGCTGTCACTGTTCCGCGTCTAATCTTCAGCGATGGGACTAGTTCAATTTCTGCAATTGGTAGATTTTAGGGTTCTTCCATATTTTTGCATCCTAGATGTGTTGATGGTGGTAGGCGCGATGGAAATCGGAGCCGAAGCCAGAACCAGAAGCGGAATCCACCTTATTTTGATTTCGCGAGTGCTCGACTCAAAGAGGTATAGGACGCTATATCTACGTCTCTCTTCACGGACCCAAATATGCTCAATCTTTACATTTTTCAAACTCTCAAACTTTGTAACTGTAATTCATCAAATGTATCGTTCCCTGATTTTTCATTCTTCCTTGTGCGTTGGAAGAGTCGGTATTTTTCTTGCACAAGTATGTAAGCAATGTTGTTGAGAAGGAGGATTCATTCGGTTAAGTTCTCACTTCCCTGATCTAATATGTGTTCAATTTCTTAAATGGTTTTTTAGATTTTACTTGTTCTTCTTTTTAAAATTTGTCAAGGAATGCCACCGTCGACTATAAAGCAAGGGCGAGAAGTATAAAACTGGAGATTAAGAATGATCAGTGATCTCCCATACTCAAGGTGTCGCGGACAGTTTTCTCTATTCAGCGAGTTGTGAGTTATTAGATGTTTTGAATTTTGTTTTGGATGAAACGGTGTAGTTTGGTGCTCACTGGAGAGAGTCTTATCTCCTGTCACAGGAGAAATCTTAATCCCAAGTTTTAAATGCATTAAATAACAAAAGAATATAAACAATAAAAGAAAAGAAATTTTCAGCAAGTTTGAATTAGATTTAGGTTACTGAAACTAACCCAAAACAGCAAACAAAACACCACTATAAGAGCAAATTTTTTCTCACATTTGGAGGTAATTAATCTCCAAAATTTCACAGCACCTTTCACAATTTAATGCAGCAATCAGATAGCATTAACATTCCCTTCAATTGCCAATACCACCAATATGCATCAGGAGGAAAATATATAGCAGCCATGACTTTTGCACACAAATCTCAACAGAATTTCAAGGTTCTAGCATATAGAATTTAGCAATTCTCTAATGCTTAAGTGAATGAGAGCAACTTAATAATAATCACAGTACCACGCAAGCAAATTGAACACCTCCCTAACAAGAAGCACAGTGACTGTTAAAAAGTTTTAAATGTGCATTAATTGAATTGAGGACATCAAACACAGTATAAGGAGGACTGGTACCAGCCAAGAATCATACCCAGAAGTTTGTGAGAACATTCTTGCCTTGAACATCTTCAGCTCTCAACCTAATCTTCCTGAATGTGTGATCCTCATCACCTAGGAGATCAGCCAAAGAGACCTCAAACACTCTGTGCTTCAGTCCTTCTGAGGCAATCTATCATTTGCAACACATGTCATCAGTAAGCATAACCCAGAACGTGGTACAATTACATTGTACTCTTAAGAATCCATCTCAAACGTTAGCATTCACAATCACACGCATAAATTAAAAATAAAATAACTTTTGAATAACAACACCATAGATAAGCAGAATTCTACAACTGTGAAGAAATCTAGTTAAACTTCTATCATCTCAATTCCAAATACAGAGCCATGTTGACCTTCTTGTTTTTTTCTTTTTTTCTTTTTTCATGTCATATCTTTAGTTCAGAACCATACAAATAAATATATCACCTATCCTATGCTCGAACAGACAAGAAAACCCATCCTAATTGAATTTTGAAACTTTATCGTTCACTTTGAAAATTAGTTTGTCGGAATGCCTACAAATGCAGAATTGGACAACAATACTCTGCCTTTGCACTTCTGTTTTCTAAATTCATCAGCAAGTTCAAAACAAAATCCACCTCCAAAAATGCAACAAAAAGAATGCGAACTCTTTCTCCTATCAAAAATAAATTCGGATCCACTCCATCAAACCAGCGATATCCCTCGGACGGTCGGACCTGACCCATTTCTAAACAGTGAAATAATCCAAACTAATTCATTTCCTCAAACCACCAAATCAATTCATGAAGAACACGGTGAAGAAGGAAGACCTAAAATCATTTCCTCATGCACGAAAAGGAACCAAAGAAGGGAATAGGGTTGATGGAAAAAGAGAGAGAGAAACAAAGTCTCACCAGCGTGATCGGAATCGAGATTCTCTGGATCAGCGTACGAAGAGGAGCTGGGAAGGCTTGACAGAGAGCGCGATGGAACGAACCTTGGGGCCCCGGGGGGGAATAAAAGAAATATGAATGTGAGGGTTGAGAAAATGAAAAAAGGGACAAGCAACGCCGTTCGAACGCGGGAACTATACGTAGATGGAGAAAGCTTTAATCAATTAATCTAATCAGACTTATTGTAATGCGATTCCTTCACAAAATATATATTTTTTAAATTATTTATGGGTTCACTTTATGCCTCCGCCCCTGCTATAGATGGATAATTAATAAGTAAATTAAATCAAGATATTGCTTTAAAGAATTAAATCTTTCTCCATGGATCACTCTTCTTTGGATAACATTTATAGTTTTCATCATTCCCAAAAATCGTACCCCGATGTCAAAATTAGGAAAAAAAATCTTTAAATTAATTTTATCGCCCACTTTCTTTTCTCTAAATTGAATTAGACAAAAGATCACCGTTTCTAACTTCGAATTCACATTTTGTGCTAGCCTTTTGACAGTGAAAATTTACTGTAAATTGATCACTGATTAAAACGTTACTAGAAGAAGGCAATTTAACAATTTAGGTTAAGATACTTTTTAATAGAATAATTTCTTATTTTATTGTAAATAAAATATTTCTTAACTGATCCGTCATCTTCAGCTAATATTTATGTTTTCATTCTTAATTTCCCCCTAATAAATTCACATCCATGCTTCAAAATCAAAATGAAATCTTTTAAATCATTTTACCGCTCCTTTCTTTCTTGTCAGATTTAACAAACAATAACAACACTATTTGCAGTCTACCACATTCATAAATCACAATTTGCTTGTACAGTTTCGTGTGCAATTAGAGTCATGTAAAGCTTATAATTCATTCATGGTTCGATGACAGAATATCCAAACTTCAATATTTGTATTAAATATTTATCTCATGCTAAATTCTAAATGATGAGAAATTCTTTAAAAGTGGAAAATAAGAATGCCAATACATTCAACGTACCTCTTTTAAAGTAACTAGATGTTGAATGGTGTTGTTAAAATCAGTCATCCATATATCTTTACGAGAATTAGATTCATTCACTTCAACGCTTTGAAGCTGCGGGGTATGGGGCATGAATAGCTCCTGGACAGAACATTGTAAGTCGAGGACAGCCGCTTATAGTTACATGTTCCAATAATGGAAACTTGAAAGTATAATTGTAGCAACAAAATCTCCTTAATCTTTTTAGATGAACAAATTCCAAAAACTTCATCTTGTTGAAAAATATTTCCCTATCTTCATCATCCTTTCCTTCCTGCTTTGTTATAATTTCCTCAATTTGATAACAATCACTAACTGAGAGATGTGTGAGATGGACCAAGCACCGAGCAATTGATGATGTCATCAAAGTGGTCCACTCATGACACCGAGTCACATTAAGATGTGTAAGATTCAGTGAGGAAACTAACGATAGTGACAAGTTTCCCATAATAGGAATATTCTCCAGAGTCAATTTTGGAAAGCGAGCAGCAAGTGCTGCAACATTATCATCTCCAAGAGCCTTCTCAAAGTCCCCACTCAACTTCAGCTCCCTTAAATTTGGAGACCCCATCCAAAATGTAAAAGAAGGTTCTTTCTCAAGAGATAGATGAAGCTGCTTTAATTTGGGGAAGTGATGGTACATTAAAAACTGACCACTTCCAATCTTCTCAACTTCTTTACCCTGCAATGTCAACCTCTCCAAATTACCAATAACCTGCACAATGCATAAGCAATAACTAATTTGTATAACAAAAAAGTAACAACTAATTAATACATCATAAGGCATATGCTTTCTCATCATGAGGCCATCTTCAAATTAAAATTTGATACTTCCACAATTTTGATCAAATATTAATTATTGTAAATTAAAGTGAATATTAATTGTTTCAATCTTCCGTTATAATATACGAAATGTATTCCTTTCTTTTAAAAAAGAAAAATATAAATTTAACCTTATAACGTTGCAAAAAAACAAAAAAAAACAAAAAACCCCTATCCCTTCCCTTCATTCATTGACCCACCTCATGCGTAAAGACGGAAAGCTCAAGATTGGTATCCCCCTTTTCATAAGAAAGAATAGAAAATTATTTAATTATTTTTAATCTCTATTGATTAAAATAATTATTATCAATTATTCTTTTCTCAGTTTTTTAAGTTAAGCATCCATCCAATAATAGCAATCTATTAAATATTCGAGAGGAATTATTCACTTATTTAAATACTTTAGATATCAAATCAAACGCTAATAGGTTGTACAACAAAATATTTAATTTGATGCATGTTTCATTATTTTTTTAATGCTCAAAGTTATTTTTTGCATAAATAAGCTATGAATAGCTAGTTTAGAAATGTACCTTGTCATGGGACAGGAGAGGATATTTTGAGTTTAGCATGTTCTCTTCCTCACATATTTCCGATGAACCTGAGACTTTTTCTTCAAATATCTCTAATTCATCACAATGTTAAATAGATAACTCGTTAAGGTGCAGCCATTCTAATGCGTGTTTTTGTAGATAGAAGTTCTTTAAATTTGGAAGGCCAAAAAGTCAAAGGAAAGTTAGCCAAGGAAACCCAAACTTTGGCACTAAAACCTGCTGAAAGAAATTTTGATTAAACAGAAGTCACTTATGATCTTAGGCTTATTTTTCATGAAAGATTGTTCAAATGCCTAAATAAAGCTCCCATCTGACACAATTTTCTTTAAGAGATTGCTAAAACTTCGATATCAAATCTCACGTTCATAAAAAAGAAAATTGAGTAATTAAGAAAAATAAAAGAAACTGTAATATACTATAGTAGCCTGACTAATGACAAAGTAAAGTAATTCTAACGAAAGTGATTTATGTAAATACATTAAAACGAAAATTAGTTATGATCTGGAGGCTTATTTTTCATCAAATATTGTTAAAATGTGCAAGTAAATTTCTCATCTAGTGAATCTAGGTAATTTTAGTGAATGGAATTTTTGATAATACGTAAGAACAAAATAAAAAGATAAGAAAAGAATATATCTTCACAACATAAGTTTGAAATTAAGAAGTTAATGCAAGATTAAAAAAAACAATAAACTAATTTTTTGCCACCAAAAGAAGAATAAATCAATTTTAACACACCTTATTATGGCTGAAAAGTGATCTGGGAATGTTTGTGCATCTGGTATTTGTTACTCGGTCTTCAACGTTAAAATCCCTTTGATCCTCTTGTGTTTTCAATCTTGGCAGATGAGAGAGTTTTAATATTCTCAACCCATTAAATGTGATTCCCCCTTCCGCATCTTCGTTAATATCATTCCTTACAATTTCTTCCAATTTTTCACAGTGATCTATGTCCAATGTTTCAAGATTCACCAAACTCATGGTAGTTGAAGTTGTCATTAAATAGACCAAGTTGATGACATTTGGACACCTTGAGCATTGTCAAATTATAAAATGAAGTGGAGGATGGTGCATATGATGGGAATATCTCTTCAAAGGAACTATTATTCACGTAAAGTTCATTCAGCTTTGGAAATCTTTCAAACAATGTATACGGAAATGTTACCCACTCTTCAACAAATCCTTCTATTTGAAGAATTTCCACTTGAGGAAAACAGTCTGTTGGAAATTGGCCATTCCTTATCATGATCGAATCATCCTCATCTAACGCCAGCATTCTTGATGCCACACATCGCTGTAAAACAATTAGGGGCAAACATATTATTCAATTATAACAACATAACTTCTTAAATTAGAAGCCCAGTGACATCAATTTATTTTTTTTATTGCGTCCAAAAGTCAAATGTACCCACTGGAATAAAGAAAACTTGGAAGTTGGAATGCTTTTGTTGCCCACTTTCTTCCTCATCAAACAACTGTCAAACATTTTGATTTTCATAATTAATCTTGTAAAATAAAAAAAAATAAACAAAAAAGAGCAATAAAACTAAAACATTTTGCTATGTATCCCAGTTATCAAAGATATGTAATTTGAAAATTATAATTAAAGGCTTAATAGAAACTTTGAACCGAAATATGCATATGGGTATTTATATTAAATATCATAACAATAGAAGATTTCAATACAAGTATTTTTGAAAAAGCCAGAAATAGCAAGAATTGAGCATGCTTGACGTACCTGGAGGTAGACTGTTTTTTTAAGATCAGTGTCCCAAATTTCATGATGTTTTACCCAATCTTCCCACAGTTGAACACTTTTAAGAAATGGCGTTTCAACGAGACCAAGATAGAATGTTTTGAATTCTGGACATCCTCTTATGACAAGTTTATCCAATAATGGAAAACTGACAGTATAATTGTGGCGGCAAAATTGTAACATCCCGTCTTTTTAAATGTGGTTTTTAAAAGGGATTATCAGAGCGCTAAGAAAATAATCAAAGCGGCGTCGGAAAAGATTTTCTTTTCAAAACAAAACGAGTAACTGATAATCATCCATTGTTGGTGTGTCTGATACTAGTACAGTCATCCGAATAATTCAAGTATAAAATCAAACAAAAACAACGTCATAAGAACAATTCCCCTTCCGTGTCCTCATGCTGGCTGCTTACCCCTATCAAAACTCTGCCTCCGCCAGAATCTGAGGCTATGGTAAGAGCTGAGGTTCAATTCCCATTGAACCTCAGGTAACGGTTAACCTCATGCTTATGAACAGTTATGTATGATAGATATCCATGACAATACAGCATAACCACATATTAACACAATTATCACATATTCACATCAATCCAGTCTACACTATTCATCAGTGCCACGATGGCCTATCGTGTCCTCAGCGCTAGGAAAACTCAACGGCATTATCAAGACTGTAATCCGTATAAAGCTTTATATGTTTAAATAATTTTCAAGAAGAGTCACAGTCTATGAGCATATCTATCACATACAAATGTACAATAAGCATCAAAGTTAGTGTTACAGTACGCGTTTGTACCTTCGCTTGTCGTGCACGGTACGTTGTCGGTTGCGACGCGTTCACAGATTCCTATGAGGGTAATATCGCACCCATTAATTCACAACCAATATCCCAATAGATATCCTAGCCTCAAATGACTATTTTACCCTTGGGGTTTTAATTTTCCACTTTATTTTCTCAAAATTTCATGAAAAAACGCTGGTGCAAATCTGGGCAGAATTTCGCCTAACTTTGAAAAATCATAACTAATTCTAGAAAAATCGAAACGAGGATCCGTAAAATTCCATGGAATCTTTAGGATGTCTACTTTCAAGTAAAAATAATAGCTTTTGCCCAGATCACACGGTTCATTACCAGTTTTTAAATTTTGAACATCTGCCCAGAATTTTCCAGAAATTCGTAGCCCTAACTTTGGGAATTTTTATCTCCCTGTACAGAAATAATTTGGACATGTTCTTTACATATTTAAAAATACCTATATGTCTAATTTAACCATGAATTTTCCCATAATTTTTCAACCATGTTTTCAACATAAAATATAAGCATTTTCATGACTGGCTCAGAAATTTCAGAACCGATGAAATTTCCCCAGAACCTCGTTACTTTGGTGTTTCTCTTCCGGAAATTTTGCTAAAACTCTTTCTTCATTATTTTTTCGAAATAAGACCAATTTTAAACTCAGAAAAACATAAAAACAACTATTTCTAAAGGATTTAAAGATTAAACTACAAAAGAACTAAAAACTTAAAAGTTAGAGCTCAAGAACTTACCTAGAACTTTGCTCCTCCTTTCTTCAAGGCCCTCACACTCACTTTCTCTCTATATTTCAGATATTGTTGCTTTGTGAATTGGTGAGGATTGTGAAGAGCAAGGGGTCCTATTTATAGTAGAAGGGTTGGGCAATGTTGTAATTATTTGAAACCCTCTCTTGTCAATTCTTGGCCATTGGATTTAGGGGATTTTAGAGCACAAATCCTAGCCCTACAATACATAAAAACCGTCCCCCTCACTCTCTCTCCCTATCCTCTTCCATTTTTTATCCTAAAGTACCATATCCTCTTCCATTTCACTTTTGCAAATTATCCCATGTGTTTTAACAATTTGTTTCTTCTATTTTGCTTTTGTGTTGCACTCTAATAGGTATAAATTCATTTGAGGATCCAAATGAAGTTTGATTCATATTTTCTTCTTGCTTTTGAACTCTTGAAATTTTTAGCTTCATTTTGAGACCAATTTTGCCTATCTTTTCTATTGATTCCATTTCTTAAACCATTATGAAAATGACTTTGGTTATACTTGTTTTCATGCTTGATTTATGCTTGTTATGAATCTCAACTTGGTTTTCATACTTAGTTCATGGATTTCAAGATATGATTTAATTTGTATAGGTTTTACTAGTTTTTCTCTAGAATTATTTTTATGAACTAATTTGGTTATTTTAATTATCCTTTACCTCATTAGTCCACCTATAATCCCCTTACATCATTCCTTCCATCATCCCTTACATCATCTTATCTTCCAAAGCCTTGAAAGTCTTAGTTAGGGTTGTGATTCATCATGTAGGTTTGTGACTCATCTCTTGCTTAGGTTAATGACTCATGCTTGTTAGATTGGTGATTCATTCTTGCTAGGTTGATGACTCATGCTATAGGATTATGACTCATCTTGTGTAGCTTTATGACTCAAATGGACATGTGGCATTGGATAGGTTTTTGGACAATTTTTCCTCTCCTTCTCCTCTTGCAAAAACCGTCCCCCACCCCCCTTAAATTAGTTTTAATTAGTTTTTCTTGTTTTATAATGGTTGGAAGGAAATACCTCATTGGTTAGTCTCTTATTCACAAGGATCAAGCTTTATTAGAATTAATTAGGGCCTTTAGATTAGCTTTAAGGGATTAATTTTTAGCCTTTAGATCATAGTTGAAATTGTTGACTCTTTAACTCTTGATTAGCATTTGATTAACATCTTAATCCTAAGCTTAATTATCCCTTGCTTGTTGTATGATTAGTTCACTAAATGATTTATGATTGCTAACCATTCTTTTAGTGCTAATCTTAATTCCCTTGTTGGTTCTTTATTTTTAATTAGCCTATCATCCCTCTAATTAGTGATTGTAATCAATTAGTTAGACCTTCCATTAGTGTTACTTAATTGCCCATTAAATGTTGGTAATTATTCTTTTATTTGTTCAAGTGTTTTGGTAATCTATTATGGCATCTTATGAATTAATATGGGCTAGGTATTAATTCTAGGGTTCTAGAATATTTAGTTTCTTATTTAATTATGAATTTTGAAATTTATGTCCTCTTAATTTAATCCCTTGATTAATTATAAAAATTTACATAATCATTTTTTTAGTGAAAACCTAAGTGTCCACTAATTCCTATTATGCTCCCCTATTTAATTGGGAGTTGTTTGTATTTTTAGGGTATTTTCACTACAAGAAAAATCAATTTTTGCTACGGAATTTTGCTACAAAAAAAATCCGTCGCAATTTGTGACGGAATTTGCTACGGAAAAATAAATCTGTAGCAAAACTCAAAAAAAAAAAAAACTGATGTCCTGGGGAAAAAGCCCGTCAATTTGCTACGGATTTATTTTTCCGTCGCAAAATTTTGCTACGGAAAAATAAATCCGTAGCAAAACTCAAAAAAAGGAAAAAAAAAACCTGATATCGCGGAGGGAAAAAGCCCGCCAATTTGCTACGGATTTATTTTTCTGTCGCAAAATTTTGCTACGGATTTATGTCGCAAAATTTTGCTACGGAATTGTAAATCCGTAGCAAAATTTTGCTACGGAAAAATAAATCCGTAGCAAAACTCAAAAAAAAAAAACTGATTTCCTGGGGAAAAGGCCCGTCAATTTGCCACGGATTTATTTTTCCGTCGCAAAATTTTGCTACGGAAAAATAAATCCGTAGCAAAACTCAAAAAAAGAAAAAAAATAAAACCTGATATCGCGGAGGGAAAAAGCCCACCAATTTGCTACGGATTTATTTTTCCGTTGCAAAATTTTGCTACGGAAAAATAAATCCATAGCAAAACTTTAAAAAAAAAATCTGATGGCCAATTTGGGACGGAAATGAATTCCGTCGCAAATTGATTCGCAATAGTAAAAAAAATAAAATGAAATCCATTTCTTCGTTCCTTCCTTCGCCTCGCCGCATCTCTCGCGCTCTCCGACTCGCCCGTCTGGTCCTCCGCCTTCGCCTCGTCCGCGCACTCCGTCTCCTCCTCGCCCATCTGGTTGTTCGCTCCGCTCCTTCTCGCGACCTCCGGTGGTCCGGCCCTCCACTCCTTCTCCTTCCACTTTTCTTCTTCAAGCTCGTCACAAATTCATTCTCCTTGTCTGCTCTAGTTTTGTTGGAGACTTGCTCAGATTTTGCTCTCCGGCGTATTGAAGACCGTTCGAACCGCTTCTCTGATAATCTATGAGATTAATTTCTTATGGTTTACAAATTCTAACCTAACTACTTAGGGCTTGTTTGAAATCATGTTTCTCCCACCCCAAGCTGACTTTTAGCCTTCAAAATTTAATTCTAGACCGAAATTTATGTTTGGGATGACATTATTTACAATTGGCTTTTGACACCAAATTGATTTCACAATTGGAGCAAACTTTTATTGCTTTTCTTTGCATTCCCAAATCCCAACAACACCGCCACCTGTTTTCCTCAATTCGTTGCCTCTTTGAAATGTAAGCTATTGAAAACTCTTACTCTTCATCAGTTCCGTGATTTTTGGTTCTAAAATTTCTATCTGAAATTTATTCTAGACGTGATCAATACTGCAAGGGAAGCTAGGTTTGAGAGTTTGTGACTTCTCCTAGAAATTTTACAACCTTTGTAATTTGTTTAGTTACTCTTTTGTACCCTATGATATTCTTTATCCAAATGTTATAAAATATGATCACATCATTGTTAGAAGGATGAGATATATCATTGTTTAGATGTTTTTTTGGAATACAAAATGTTGCTGTATATAACTTGGAGGCTTAGACATTATAATAGTGTTTGAGGCCATAGTTGGACTGCCTTATTTTCAAAAATGTTGTTTGATCCCAGTAACAACTTTATAGGCTATTGAAACGTTTTTGGTAAAAGTGATGCATACTTTTGACTATGAATTTGTGTACGTTTTTGACTTCTCATTATTGAAGTGTAATATGGAAGAGGTTAATGGGACACTTCAAACAATCCAAAAGTCATATTAGATTTGGTTAATAGGACACTTCAAACAATCTAAAAGTCGAGTTTCATGCTTGTGTATCTAGTATGGCAGCAACTTGAGTTTTATCCATAGTCAATAAAGAAATAACTAAGAAAACACTTTGTAAAATCTTAGTCATAAGTGAAAATAATCTCCCCTAGTCATGTAGTCCTGTCTTTGATATGTGTTATTTAGATGGCTTACATCAACATCACTGTTCTTATTATCTCAGCATGACATGAGGGTCAAACTAAAACTAAAACTTAACCTAAACCCTGCCTTTCCAACCACATTAGCTCCCTTAAACTGCTCCATCAGTATTATTTTGGTATAATTAATGGGTATCTCTTGATCACTTTTGTGACATTAGTGGTTTTGTTGGCTCGAGTTCTGATTGATAAAAAAAACAAAGACAATAGAAGAGAAGAAAAATTTCCCTGTTTTTATGGATGTGCATATATATCAGTGCCTTATTGAAGGATGGTTTTTTAAGGTACCTTTTGTTTTAGTACTTGTGATTTTGCACGATCATATGTGAAGGTTTTATTTTATTTTATTTTTAATTTTGCAACTTTACCTATGGGAGTATAAATGGAACTAATGAATTCTTCTGTCCTCGCCCAGCTCTTCTATGATGCTGCCCCCTTTATTTTTCTAGAATTGGTTGCAGAGTTGGTCACAGTCAATGGATTCAAAGCTGCTTATGCAATTAAGGATGGTGTAGAAGGACCACGAGGATGGATGGTACCTTTGTCTCTCTCCAATTGTATTGGCTTAATGTTTATCACATTTGTATCTAATTTTCTTTCTCAGCTTCTTCATTCCCTGATATGGATTGAAATTCTATAGAGTAGTGGTCTTTATATATCACATTTGTATCTAATTTCACATAATTAATATTGTGAAAATCAACTTCAAAAATGTTTACATGGCATGTAAGTTATCTCTCCTATAAGGATCACTCATATGCTACTTTTTCCAGGAAGTTCATGTCACTTTTATTCTGGATAGTCACTAAGAAAGTCTTGTACATTCTTCAGTTTGGATTTGAGTTTTGATTTGTGTTTAATTGGTGGTGTTAATGTTGCAGATGGAGAGAGTGAAGTTGGGGAAGAGGAAAAAGATGGATATAGATGGTTAGAAGAAATTGAGATGCCAGAGAACTCTCAAATAGAAGAAATTGATGATGACTATAATGCTACTTTTAAACTATTTTTTGTACATATTGTTCGCAACATTTTTATTTATATTTTGTTTTCTTTATGTAAACTCTTTATGATTGTTACTATACATTTTTATGATATACAAGTTTTTTTTTATTTCGTAATTTTTCTATATTTTTATGTAATTTTATATTTTTTAAATAATTTTTTATGCAATTTATATATATTTCTTAATATTTTTGTTATAAAATGAAATTTGCTACGGAATTATTTTCCGTAGCAAATTCTCAAATTTGCGAAAATTTGCTACGGAATTTGTTTCCGTAGCAAATTTGTGAATTTGCTACGGAAAAATAATCTGTAACAAATTTTGGAATTTGCTACGGAAAAATAATCCGTAGCAAAATTTCAAATTTGCTACGGAAACGAGTTCCGTAGCAAATTGCTATGGAAAAAATTCCGTAGCAATTTGCTATGGAATTTTTTTCCGTAGCAAATTGCGACGGATTGGAATTTCCGTCGCAAATTGCAACGAATTTTCCACTTCCGTCGCAATTTGCTACGAGGAATTTTGCTACGGAAAAACATGTTTTTTCCGTAGCAAAATCAGTTTGCTACGGATTTTTTCCGTAGCAAAATTCGAATTTTTTTGTAGTGTTTATAATTCCAAACAAAATTTAGAAAAATAAAACATTGGCTACCTTAAATTCTAAGGGAAAATAACCTAATAGATAAAATAAATATGTCTCAAAATTTGAGACCACATATTCACCTATTTTAAATAGGTGCCATCAAACAAAATATTGTATTTCTGATAATTGTCAATTTGGGGTATTAATTACAAAAATCTCCTTAATCCTTGTAAATCACTAAGTTCCAAGAACTCCAGCTTTCTGAAGCAGATTTCCTTGTCCTTATCACCCTCTCCTTCCCACTCTGTTATAATCTCCTCAATTTGGTTTGAATAACTAATTAAGAGATGTGTGATATGGACCAAGCTTTGAGCAATTGATGATGTCATCAAAGTGGTCCCACGGTAGAATTTCACATTAAGATGTGTAAGATTCGGTGAAGAAACTAAGGATGGTGATAAGCTTCCCATAATGGAAACATTATAGAGAGTCAATTGTGCAAAGCGAGCAGTAAGTGCAGCAACATTGTCATCTCGAAGAGCATTCTCAAAGTCCCCACTCAACTTCAGCTCCCCTAAATTTGGAGACATCCCCCAAAGTGTATAAGAAGGTTCTTTCTCAAGAGATAGATGAAGCTGCTTTAATTTGGGAAAGAGGTACATTAGAAACTGACCACTTCCAATCTTCTCAACTTCTTTACCCTGCAATGTCAACGTCTCCAAAGTACCAATAACCTGCTCAATGAATAAACAATAAGTAATTTGTATTAAAAAGAATGTAACAACTGTAAGTTCCGGCTGAACCCAAGAGGGGGGGTGAATTGGGTGAAGTATAAAAAATTTCATTCATCAAAGTATTTTCGCAATTCAGTAAATTCATCTTGGATATCAAAATTAAGTTCACAAACAATTGGTAGACACTCAAATATAAATGCTGGAAATGTAAGAGATAAGGGAGAAGAGTTTGCAAATAGATTTATACTGGTTCGGCCTTATCCTTGACCTACGTCCAGTCCCCAAGCCTCACTTGGGATTTTCAATCCACTATCTTTAATCTTCTTGATTACACGATCTGTAACTGAAGCAATCCTCTCTCTAGGATTCACTCCCCCTTACAATCTGTAACCAACACACTGCTTGATTACACACTCTGTACTCGAAGTAATCCTCTCACTAGGATTCACTCCCCCTTACAAGTTGTAATCAACACAATGTATATCCCACTCAAGATTACCTAATCTTGAGTAACTCTCAAAAAGATAATGTGTTTACAATAAGTTTCCTCTCAAAGGAATGAATGGATAATCACTGAAGTACAGATACAATTCATTTCACTCTCTAAGCTATCTAGATATGAAGAACAGAGTGAGAATGATGAAGAAGCAGAGTATCAGCATTTTGGCATTGTAAACTTGTATCTCCTCGTTTTTCTGCTTGAGTCCATGTCTTTTATAGGTAGAGAATGATGTGTGACCATTTTTGACCGTTGTAGGATGAATCAGACCGTTGTAGTTGATTGTCATTAAGTGTGGTCTGCTTCTCTCTCTAAACTCCAACTAATCCATGTGTTAATGTGATCTGATGTGGCTCTCTGAGGATTTGCCCGTTGGAGATGACTTTGCTTGTTGTAGTAAGCAATCTTTAACGTTTAGAAGGCGTGCTCAGATGGATTAGCTGAAAGTAGGTTGATTTGCAGAAGTGCGTTTAATGCACTATTCACTTTTTGCTTTTTGGCTTTGACCTCCAATAATCTTCATCTGATATTACTGAAATTCACTCAACAAACTTGTTAAACATAGCTAGGAATATGATTGAATGAATTATGGAAGCAATAAGATCAAACAACAGTGATTTGCAAATTCGTGTAATTCAAAAATCAATTTTGACCGTTGTATACTGCAGTATGTTCCTCTATACTGGAGTATGGAACTGCGCATAAGTGTCCATACTGCAGTATCCAAAGTCTTACTGCAGTAAGCAACTTCCAGAGACAAAAACCTCGTGAAATGATTTTGAAAGATATGCTCTATACTGCGGTATGCAACTAACATACTGCAGTATGCGAGTTTTTGTCAAAGTTGAGAGTCCCCGTGATTGCCCAATACTGCAGTATTCAAACCTATACTGCAGTATGCAATGGTTATGAATTTTGAGAGCCTTCTGCATGACCCTTTACTGTAATATGCAGCTCCATACTGTGGTATTGACTAGGATGAGGAAATTTGATTGCTCTCGAGTTGGCCCTATACTGCAGTATATATACCTATACTGCGGTATTGGTTTGACTTAGAAATTTAGTTGTTCTCTGGATGCCCCTATACTGCAGTATACAAAGCTATACTGCGGTATTGGCTTGTTTTAGAAATACGGTTGCTCTCTAGAAGTCCAATACTGCGGTATGTAACTAACATACTGCAGTATTGACTTAACATCATCAATTTGATGACCTTCTGTAAGTCCAATACTGCGGTATAGAAACCTATACTGCAGTATTGACTTTACTTCAAAAGATTGCTTGCCTTCTGTAAGTCCAAATACTGCGGTATAGCATTCCATACTGCGGTATTGAAGTCCAATACTGCGGTATAGCACCCTATACTGCAGTATTGACTTAAGTTGAAAAATTTGGTTGCTCTCTGTAAGTCCAATACTGCGGTATAGCACCCTATACTGCGGTATTGACTTTACTAAAAAAAAATTGATAGCTCTCTGGAAGTCCAATACTGCGGTATAGCACCCTATACTGCGGTATTGAAGTCCAATACTGCGGTATAGCACCCTATACTGCGGTATTGACTTATAAAATGCAATTGAGCAATACTTGAACTGACTATCAACTTCTAAGGGCCATATCTCTCTGGTCTGAGCTCCGTTTTGGTCCGTTCAACTATTGATGGAAAGCTCTATGAGTCTATTTTCATATGCCACTGATTTCAGCTCAATCGGATTTGTTGTTTGTGAGATATACTCAAAATACCGAAGGCTGTTCCTGACTGTGACGCTGATCTTTGTGTCAACTTGTAAAATTCATCAATAATTCATATGAACTCCTTTGGGCATGAATTTTTGTCACCAATACGTGTTAGATGTCTAGTTTCCAATGCTTTTGGTTTCGTCTCAATCCGATCTTTGGTTTGTGAGATATCATCGAATTACCAGACGTCACCCGTGCTGAACGTGAACAGAGTAGAACAAAGTTGCTGATTACGTTGAATATGATCTTGGAGCCTTCTAGCATCAATATAAGAACTTGAATATTTATATTCTCATTCCATTCAACAAGTTCTTCCTTCTTTAATCTCCCATCTTGATTAATCTTCATAATCCAACTCTTTCTTCCTTCTCTTCTTTTGATCATTCCATATCATTTGACTCACATCTTCTTTGATTCAATTTCTTCTTCTTGTAATTCCTTATCTCCTTCTTGATTAATCTCTATAATTCAACTTGGATTAATCTACATTAAATACAACAATTAGTCAATGTAGGAGATAACTATATTACTCAACTTTTTTGCTTATAACAATGGCATCTACATAAGACATCATCAAAACTAATTATAACTAACAACAACTAATTAATACATCATAAGGCATATGCTTTCTCATCATGAGGCCATCTTCAAATTAAAATTTGATACTTCCACAATCTTGATATCCGTATCTCATTAATAGCAAATATTAATTATTGTAAATTAAAGTGAATATGAATTTCTAGTCCGGTGTTTCAATCTTCCGTTATAAATACATGAAATTTATTCCTTTCTTTTAAAAATGAAAAATATAAATTTAACCGTTTAACGTTTAAAAAAAAAAAAAAAAAAACCCCCCATATCCCTTCCCTTCATTCATCGGCACACCTCATGTGTGAAGACGGAAAGCTAAGGATTGGTGTCTCTCTTCTCATAAGAAAGAATAGAAAATTATTTAATTATGTTTTAATATAATTGATTAAAATAATTATTATGAATTATTCTTTTTTTAGTTTTTTAAGTTAATCATCCAACCCAAAAATAGCAATCTATTAAATATTTGAGAGGAATTATTCACATATTTAAATACCTAAAAATATTAAATTCAAACGCTATTACTCTATTAGGTTGCAAAACAAAATATTTAATTTGATGCATGTCTCATTATTTTTTTTAATGCTCAAAGTTATTTTTTTGCTTAAATAAGCTATGAATAGCTAGTTTAGAAGTGTACCTTGTCAAGTGGCAGGAAAGGATATTTTGGATATTTTGAGTCTAACATGTTCTCTTCCTCATATATTTTGGATGAACCTGAGACTTCTTTTTCAAATATCTCTAATTCATCACAACTTTCAATAGATAACTCCTTAAGATGTGGCCGCTCTAATGTGTGCTTTTGTGGATAGAAGTTCCTCAAATGTCGAAGGCCAGAAAGCTGAAGGGAAGTTAGCCTAGGAAACCCAAATGTAGCAGCAACAGATTTTGAAACTTGATCCTTTGCAACAATCACATCTACACCACAATAACATATTACAAGCACTTCAAGATCACAAAGCATGCCTTTGGCTATAAATGCAGGAAATATACTTCTGAGACTATTGCATTTATAAACATCTATATGCCTTAGACTTGGGAAGGAGACATTTCCTTGGTAATGATCACTCCACACATTCTTCAATTTTGGCAAATTCGCTAGCTTTAGCTTTTTCAGCGGCACAACCACTGATGATGACTCGATCTCTCTATAATAATCATTCAAATCTTTAAAATCAAACACAATCTCCAACATGTCACAATCCTCCACGATTAGTTCTTCCAAATTGTTTAAAGATTTCAGCACATGAAGGGGAACCAATTTCACAAAGCCACATTTTTCCACCCTCAGTGTTTTCAAGTTATTGAAAGAGTTGTGTAAAAGTTGGTTGTCCCATATCAAAGGAATCAAACTGTTTAAATTGGATAATTTCAATATCTCTAACTTTGGTAATGACACCTGCAGGAAGAAAATATATGATTAAACAGAAGTTAGTTTTGATCTTAGGCTTATTTTTCATGAAAGATTGTTTAAATGCCTACATAAAGCTCCCATCTGTCACAATATTCTTTAAGAGATTGCTAAAAGTTCAATATCAAATCTCACGTTCATAAAAAAACAAATTAAGAAATTAAAAAAAATAAAAGAAGCTGTAATATACTATAGTAGCCTGCCTAATGTCAAACTAAAGGAATTCTAATGAAAGCAATTTATGTATATACATTAAAACAAAAATAGCTAAGAAAAAATATGCAAAACTCCAAAACAGCTTAATGGCAACGTAAATAATTATAGTGAAAAATGAAGGGGCACATATTGTAGGAAGTTAAAACAATAAAAAAAAATGAATGTATCTTATTGTTGAAAAGCGATTAGAAAATTTTATTAGTCGTCAATCATCAAATCCATAAGCTACATCCACATAGATATTTTAGTGATACGAATATTTCATATATTGAAATACTCAAAAATATCGAAATCACATGTTTTTAGGTTGTAAAACAATAATTTAATTACTTATTTCAATAATTGAAGTTAGATTTCGATCAAAAAATAATTGAAGCTAGATTGTTGCTTTTATTAGCTAAGTTTAAGTAATTTAAAGAAAAATAAAAAACTGTGAACTTTCATGATAGCCAAATCACAAAGCAAGTAATAATAGTGAGAGAGATTTTTGCCGCTAATTAAGTTTTAAGCCTTGAAAGAAGATAAAATAAGGAAAAACATGCGAATAAAGTAATCTGAAGGTACCTTGTTGAAAAGTGATTTGTAAATTTTATTGGATGCGTTCTTTGTTGCTCTATCCTTGATGCTGAAATCTCCAGTAAGAGCAGGCAGATTTTCCATCTTCAAAGTGCGTAACTGACGAAATACGATGTCTTTCGGTCCTTCACATAAATTCTCAAGGGCTTCCAAATTTTGGAGTTCCAACGTTTCAAGGATTGGGAAAGCATCTTCATGACTTTCTGAGTTCAAAACAATGTATTTAATATCATTATTACTTTCAATCCGAAGATGCCTTAAACAAGGAAATCCACTTGCATCAAGATTGTATAGAACATCTTCTTGCCCATGAGATCCATAAAAATGCAAATCTTCAACTCCTTTTGATAAATTTCGAAGCCCAGCCGTCAAATCGATGCTACTCTCCAGCTCAAGTTTCAATATCTTCGAAGCTTCATAATTGCTTTGCCACCGTGACCACCTCTTTCCAATGAATATTTTGTATCTCCTCAAATTCATCTTCAAGAACAAGTTCTCTGGCAACATAGAGAAATTAGGAATATGAATTTCTAGAGAAGAGATTGGCAAATCCATTAACTCGTCAAGACTTGCATTTTCATCAGCTTTACTAGATCCTTCAACTTTCCACTGATTAAAGCTGTTTACCATGTACAAAACCTCCAATTTTTTCAAGCTAGATAGGAGTTTTTGTGGGATCACTCTGAGTTCGGAGAAATAGGATAAATTCAACATTTGTAGTGAAGTCAACTCTGCCACTTCAACTGGTAGTTGTTGAATTTCAGAGTAAGCAAGACTTGGGACTTTTAATTTCCTCAACCTTCTAATCTCAGTTATATCTTCTAGCAAACAAGAGTGTAGACACAATGCTTTTAGTGTTTCCAGGAAACTAAGGGATGGTAGTGACAAGAAATTCACCCTCATAATTGCCAATACTTTCAGCTTCTTTGAAGATTTGAAAAACATGTTGGGTATGGTCAAATCAGATTTTTTGCTATTTAGCAAAAAGAATTCTAATATTGGACCATTCAACTCTTCTGGAAGATCACAAATGTCACACTCTTGTAAGCAAATTCCCTTACAGTTTTCTGGATCGTCTGGCCATTCATTCAATCTCCTATGCCTCTCAATGACTGCATTTGATACTTCAGATGCGGCAATTGATAGTGCAACATGTAACATCCCAATTTTCAAAAGCGGAATAATTTTTTTTTTCTTTTCCATCAGAGTAGAGCATCGGAATAATTTAAAAGAGCGAGTATCTGATATACATTCCCTGTTGTTGAGTCTGGTTGCTATTACAATGGTACAATTCTATTAATACAAGAACTCATGACTATCTTCTCTTCCAGTGTCCCCTCGTGTGCTCTGTATCCTTGTTCTTGACCCGGGTTCCGTCAGAATCTGAGACTATGAGCTGAGGTTTAATTCCCATTGAACCTCAGGTAACGGTTAACCTCATACTTATGTACAATTATGTATGACAGATATTCATGACATTACAATGATAATCAAGACAAAAGCCCAAAACAGATGTATGATTAGAAATACATAACCACGTATGTATGTAACATAACCACATATACTACAACAATAATAACCTCGTATGTAACATAACCTCGTATGTAACATAACCACGTATGCTACAACAATAATTAGAACATAACCACGTATGCAACATAACCACGTATGTAAGTCTTAGTCGATGAGCACAACTATCACATACAATCACACAATAAGCATTACGCGAACGCACCTTCGTTGACGGAAAATGGTACTTTTGACAGCGGTACGACAGCGGTACGTGATTACAGATATCCTATAGGGATAATATCACATTTATCAATGATCCACATCATAACAGGCATTTTAGGTACAAATTACCATTTTGCCCCTAGTTTGACTAACCGGCGAAATTTCGCCAGAGCTTCGCTATTTTGACTTTAATCTTCCAAAATTTTGACATATCTCCATCTCCAATATATTTTTGAAATAAATATCATATTTATCCCTAAAACATGATTTCTAAACTTACTTGGAAGATTAAAGATTAATCTAGCATTTCTATTATAACTATCGAAACAACTATGAAAACTAAAGACTAGAGACCGAAGAACTTACCCGGAACTTGCTATTTGCTCCAGACTCCTCCTTCTCTCTAAAACCTCTCTCTAAGTGGCTCTAGGAATTGTGAAGAATGAAGTGAAGAGGGGTTGCCTATTTATAGAGAATTTCCACGGATCTCAACTCTTGGATCAACTTTTGTATCAAGGGCTAAGATGATGAAGATGTGGCCTAATGAACAACACTCATTTTCCTCTTCTCTCTACCACACAAGTGTCCCCTTATGTCATCAACATGATGTCATCCAGGTGATGTCACTCCTTCACTTTATGAGTTTTTACCGATAAAGTTCTCTGTTCGGTGTTCTAATCGCGTAATTTTGCAAAATCTCAAAAATCCAGGAACACAGCCTTGAAGTTCTATTCTTCCTCTTTGGAAATATCTGAGTTAACTAAATTTTTGATCCCATTAAGGGTATTTCGTAACCTGCCGAAGATTCTAAGCCGAACGCTGTCGATTACGGAAATTACTTCGGGTGACACCAACTTCGGGACAAAAATTCGTTGATTCATAATATGTCCAGTTGTTTTCTACTTAGTTCAAGGATTTCAAGTTATGATTTATTTTCCATTGGTCCTCACTTTTCTTATCTGTCCTTTGTTTACAAAATATCATGATATTATTTTTGAAAAAACCCACAACCCTTTTCACACTCAATTTTCGGTTTTCTCTTTTCTGCACCTTGCTCAACAAGTTGCTTCCTGATTCTTCCAACTTGTTCACCAAGTTTCACAACTCGGTCGCCAAGTAACCTCGTCCGCCCAGTAACTTGTCTGCCAAGTAACCTCGTCCGCCCAGTAACTTGTCCGCCAAGTAACCTCGTCCGCCCAGTACCTCGTCCGCCCAGTAACTTGTCCGCCAAGTAACCTCGTCCTCCCAGTAACTCGTCCGCTCAGTAACCTCGTCCACCAAGTAACCTCGTCCGCCCAGTAACTCGTCCGCAAGTAACCTCGTCCGCCCAGTAACTTGTCCGCCCAGTAACTTGTCCGCCAAGTAACCTCGTGGGCCCAGTATCTTGTCCGCCAAGTAACCTCGTCCGCCCAGTAACTTATCCGCCAAGTAACCTCGTCCGTCCAGTAACTCGTCCGCCCAGTAACTTGTCCGCCAAGTAACTTCGTCCGCCCAGTAACTTGTTCGCCAAGTAACCTCTCCGCCAAGTAACTTGGCCGCCAAGTAACTTGCTCGTCAAGTAACTTGCTCACCAAGTAACTTGTTGGCCAAGTAACCTTGCTCGGCAAATAACTTGCTCCCCAAGTAACTTGCTCTCCAAGTTTCCCCGACTTGCTCTCCAAGCTTTCCTGACTTGCTCTCCAAGTTTTCCCCGACTTGCTCTCCAGGTTTCTTAACTTGTTCTCCAAGTCACCCAAAAATCGCCCCCTACCTTATTCCTTTCTTTTTGTTCATTTTATGCTTTAATATGGTAATTTTGTGGTATTTTAGGATCCCAAAATAAAATTCGAGAATTTGGTTTTTGATTACCTTAATTCTTAGAGAAAATTCCCTAAATTAACATAAATATGTTACTCAATTTTGAGACCATATATTCACCGATTTTGAATAGGTATTATTTATCAAAATATAATATTTATGATGACTATGAATTTTGGGGTATTACATTTCTCCCCCAGTTAAATAAAATTTCGCCCTTGAAATTTGAACATATAACCTTGAAAGGTTATCTAGACTTCTAGTCTATTCCTTCCCTATGCATGCTTACTTAGCACGCATCCTACTATTCAAAAGTCTCATTTATCTTGTACCCAGGTATAGTACTCAATTATAGGACTTGCTGGTCTATTCTCACAGTACTCGGTTACACAGGCCTCAATGCCCGACTTATTTAGCCTCTCGATTTTTGTGCTGGACACTTCTGGAGTAAAAGTTTGTTGGCCAATCTGTATCGTAGATAACAGACGCTATTTTTTTTTCCTAACGACATTGTGCTGACTTTACATTTTTAACAATTTTTGGTGCTGACTACACAGTTTTAAAAGTTTTTTGATATTTAAGATCCATTTAAAAGTTTTTTGTGCTAGGCGCTCTTGAGATAAAAGTTAATTGGCCAAATTGCTACTTAACCCAATTCAAAATCAACACCAACAATATCATCAAAAACAATCAAACTCATCCCTTACCTAATCCAAGACTTGTTTCACTACTACAAATTTATTTGTATATGATGCGCCATACTTAATGGTTTTAATGAAATTGTTACATATGCAGAGGCAGAGATTTGATAATCACATAGGCATGGAAATAGGTCAGGCCAGGCTTTAGCTAAACAGGTCTAAGTCTGTAATTGGGTTAAAAGGCCTAGGCCTAAGTGCAAGCTTTTTTTTTTTAAACTTAGGCATGAGCCTTCATAAGGCTTAGTCAGGCTTGAAATCTTTTTAAAAGCCTACTTACAATGTATGCCTTTTTCATATTGCAGGCCTTGAAAGCCATAAGTAGGCTTCATGCATTTTGAGACTATCAAAATCTATATAAATATAAGAATGAAAAAATAAATATTTTGTTATTATATGATATAGATATAAATATATTTATTTAATGTGTAAATAGGCTAGGCTTGAAGGCTTCCAGGTTAGGCCTTAACAAAATAAGCCTGACCTATTCACACATATAGGCCTTTAAATATGCATTGGCCTGGCCGTTTTAACAAATAGACCAAGCCTGACCAGGCCCTAAACAGGCCAAGCTGTAGGCCGCCTGATAGGGGCCTAGCCTATTCCCAACCCTATAATCACATATATATAATGGTTTTTTAAACCAAATGTTAAGTATATGAGGACACATTTAACGGTTTTATAATCCAACCGTTATATATTAGTTTGATTTTTTTGAAAAAAAAAAAAAAGCAATATCTTTTATTTGATGGTTGTTTTTGAAAAACCGTCTAATATAGGCAATGTATATTTGATGTTTTTTCAATACGAACAGTCATATAGTCCTACAAGTAGTGTATGGATTGGTTTCTTCTTTTAGGGTTTGTGGATTCAATGTTTGAGCTCTTCTTTTCTTGCTAAAGGTGAGTTCTATTGAGTTTTTTCAATCCTACTTAGTGGTTTTTAGCTCCTTTTTTGAATATTGATTTGGATAAAGAGTATGTAAATGTCTAGAAAAGTTTGAGAGAATGAAGAGCAATGCAAAGAAGCCTTTGTATTTGAGAATTGTACTGATTTCATATCATTAATATCTACAATGTTGACCTGTACAACTAGAAAGCAAAGATATTATGGGATGAGTGACTCAGGCTTCACAAAATTGCTTACACTTTTGAGAAGAACGTTAGACCAAGAAATGATATACCAATCAAGACTTATGATAAAAAAAACAAGTGCTGCGCATCACTAGCTTGAGTTATGAAAAGATACATGCTTGCCCCAACAATTATATTCTGATCAGAAAAGAATATGAGTCGTTAATTGAGAGTCCTCTGTGTTCTGCATCACACTATCAAGCGAATAGAAATAGTCCAAAGAAGGAGTTATGGTATCTTCCAAAGAACTCCAATCTCTCTTGGGTTTGGATCTTGATTACCCGTGAGCTTGTTGGGTCAATAACCGGTGCTCCACCTTGATTTGGCTTTGGATCTTGATTGTTCAGTGGGCTGTTGAGCTATTTCTTAACGTTTTGGGCTTATTCTTGAATATGAGGCTCTAATGCCATGTTGCCATGTTGACTAGGCCAAGAATTGAATAATGCACTGTGGCAGAATATTGTCTTTTGTTTTTTTATCCCACCTGGTTCTTCGGAACCTTCGGTTCCAACTAATCTGGATTTCACTCTGCGTCGGGCCCACGAGAATATTATCTTATTGAAAGATGAGAAAATATATATACAAACCAGTGGACTCAACACATTATTTATATGGACTTAACTTACACGAAACTGTCATCCTAAAATACGTAGATAGACTTGGGTCTTATATTACAATAGCTTGGCCCATTACATATTACAACACAAGCCCAATATCTAATTCCTACAGGCAGAACAGTTCAATGCTAATTCAGCTTGCTATGAAAAAAAAAAAGAAAAAAAAGAAAAAGAAAAGAAAAGCTTTTAGCTCTTATAATAAAAAAACAAAAAAAAACAAAAAAGAAAAGAAATAAAAAAAAAAGTTTTTAGCTATATCTAAAGCTCTTTTCCTTGTTGGTTTTTAGGGCCAGATCCCAATCATTGTTGAACTAGATTGCAGTGACCTATTCAATGGAAATATCATGGACTGCTATTGGATGTCTTTGACATGTTGAAGAACCAAAGTTTGGTCTCCGTTTCTTTGCCACCTCATCAAGGTAACGATGCTGCCAACTATTTGGCTGCTTTGGCTTCAAGGAAGCTGGGACCTAGCTACTCTCATTCTTTGCGAACGGACTGTGTGAAGACTATTGTGACACGATCCAGCAATCAATGGAGGTAGATTATGAAGGCATTGGTTAAGTCTTATGGCTTTAGACCTTTTATGCTACTATGCTCTTTTATATTTTGGTTTTCTTTCATATTGTCTTCGTTTCATTACAGGCATGTTATGTTTCTTTTGCCTCTTTTTTTGATTAATGCAATTCATGTTGCTGGCCAAAAAAAATGTATAGTCATCATATATAAAATTATAACTTTAAAACTAACAATTCTCATGAGTCATAAGCAGTGCAATTTATGCCTGAAAATTTGTACTAGTTCTGATAAATTTATGTTAAACTTGTAAGCTTTATTAAAATATAATATTACGGTGTGAAAGCGTAGCAGCAATCCGTTGTAGTCTAGTTGGTCAGGATACTCGGCTCTCACCCGAGAGACCCGCGTTCGAGTCCCGGCAACGGAAGTTTTTTGTCACATAAATAAGGGCAGTATAGTCTTTTTGTCGCAAGATTCACTGCATCAACTGTGTCCTAGCAACAACCATACATGAGTTTCCGTCACTTTCAAGCTCTGTTACCGCTTGATCGACGTTTTTTCACTGATAAATCGATTTTTTTTTTTATACATTGGCATTTTATGAATTTGTTTCATACGAATGCTTATTCAGGCTTCCGAAAAGAGGAAAATCAAAGTCCAGAAGCTCGTCCCCAACATCTCTGTTGGTGAAAGCGTTCGCCAGGGCTGCTAAGGTTGGCTCAGTACCCATTTCCTATTTCTGCTTGTGTTCAGAAGAATATTGGATTTCAAGAAATCAAAATGTTTCTGCTAAGCATTTGCATTACATATGATGCTTTGTGTCATCTAAATTAAAAGAGACGAGAAAAAAAAATTAGTCTTATCGAGTTCATTTGTCTGTCAGTAGCTGAGATAAACTCACAAAATGGAGGCATAATAGACGTTTTGAAGCAAGTAATTGTTGCCGTGGAACAAGATTAGTACTCTATTATGTAGTCACTGCGTAAAACCCTTCTTTATTTTTCAATTCAGTCCTTACCTTATATATAAGGTGTTTCTCAATCTGGTTGTTTAAATAATCTGTTCATCTCTTTAGTATCAAATATCTCCAAATTTCTATCAAATTCAGATATACTCATTTGTTAGGCACCATTATTTATAACAGTTTTTTTTGGGAGGGACTCACTGAGAAATATCTATCTCTTAAAATCCTAATTAAAAAGGCAATTTTATAAGTGACAAAATTGAGAATTGCCTTATTTACTCTGTAATTACTCTTTCTTTTTTTTCAGTATTATCCTCAATTGTCAAAGCAACTATAAGTGGACAAACCCCAGTATTCTCGAAAGTTTAGATTATTAACGTTCTTTTCCTCTAGTTTTGGTTGGTTGGTATTCAACTATTTCATTTACATTTGGTTTGCCCCTAACGGCTATGTATACTGTCAGATCTTTTGGAACCAGACGTAATGAAAAGATTGCTTGCTATATCACCGTCAGGGGTGACAAGGCGATGCAGCTTCTTGAGAGTGGGTTGAAGGTGAAGGAGTATGAACTATTGAGAAGCAACTTCAATGAAATTGAATTTTTTGGATTTGGTATTCAGGAACAATATTTATCTTGGAATCAAGTACGTTATGAGTAACTGGGTCGAGTATTGAATAATGAATTATGAAAAATATGTCCTTTGTTATGATTAGGAAACTAACTTCACTTTAGTTATCTATTTTCATGTCATTAGGCTAAGTGGTGGAGAAATTTTGATATCTTGTGCATCACGCTGTTACCTTATCTGGGTAATTGATTTATGTTTCCTTTTTTTTCTTTATTGGCTTACATATTTGGTCCAGATATTCTTCCAGAATGATATGACTCACCAAAGTGATCAACTTTGTTATAAAGGGTGAAAGGCTCATATGATACTGTCAGTTATGGTTGAAGTTGGCAGAAATAATAACGTTTAAAGTAACCAGATTGATTGTAAACTTATACCTTCAAGATATAGCTTCCTGAAAATCATGACAAATGGGTAGAGAACCTTGTCTTAATACTTGTATCCGAGTCTGTTCTGTTATGGTTGAACTTATTCAAGTCTTTGGTATCAGTTCAATCGAACTTCTCTTATTGATGATGCATTTGGTTAAAACCAAAAAAATTTGAGTGGGCCTTGCAACAGGCACTAATCTGTGTACATCAAACGATGCTTGTATCAGTTATTACCAAAAAAAAAAAGAAAAGAAAAGAAAAAGCAATACTTGTATCATGATAGATTTTATTTCTGCATGCTTTTTTATGACTTTTTTTTTCATTTTATGATGCATTTGTTCTGGTAGGGACCATCAGTAAATATGGCCCATTTACTATTGTTTAATTGACAATTTTTGTTAGCAGCATTCACGTATGTAAAGTTTGACTAATTTTCTGGACCTAATCTGACTAATCTAGTTCTATCTTAAGGTATGATCCTTCAATTGAGATCTATGAGATGAATTTCTTTGTTGTTCTTGAACCTTAGATTTGGTGTTGGTCTACGCCAAAAATGCAAGTCCCACGTTGGAATTCAGCTGCAGGTCACTAAAGAAGATGCAATGAAGCTGTTCCAAGTTAAGTATGAAGGTGTAATTCTTAACAAGTCCCAACAACTTTTATCCTAGTGCACTGCACTGAAGCATGTTGCTTTGTTTTTAAAATTTTTGCTGTGATATTAGCCAAGTTTAGCTCGAGTTTTGTAATTTGAAGAAATTATTGTGTGTTTTTCGCCTTTTGGTCCTATGATATAATCACCAATTACTTGTTACATTTTGGATTCTTACATATATTTACTTGGGTTATTTGTACATAGGATCACGGCCATTTATTGTTTGGCTTTTACAAATCCTCTCTAAAAGTGAAATTCAGTTGAAATGGGGGAGAAAGATAGATTCACCCATGTCTGTATGCCCTCTATCTCTCTCTTTACTTTTTTTTTTTTTTTGGCTGCTGTCTCTCTCTTTACTTAAACCAAAGTGAATACTCCTCCAACCCTTAATATAAAATCGAATTGGGGAATTGGTATTATCCTAACCATATGTTTGGATGAAAAGAAAATTAGGGGGGAAATAATACTAGAAGGGAAAATTCCCAAAAATAGTACAATTTTTTTTACCATTATTGGAAGTTTTCCTTCCTAGCATTCCTTCCCCCTACTTTCCCTTTATTTTTCTCTCAATCCAAATATAGCCTAAATGTAAGACGTGGTTCCCATATTTGTCAATTTTTTTCCCCTAATTTACCCCTATTAATGTTGTCTCAACAATAATCAAATAAGAAAGAGATGAGGAGAATCAAGGAAGATGTTAGGTTGTTTTAGAAAACACAAGTCATATTAACTAACTCCCTTACTCTAATCAAATTAGGTAAATAGGTCTTGCATTAAAATTCGGTGGGAGTAAATTAGGAGTGTGCACGGTAACGCTCACAGAATGAGTTTTTTCTTAATTTCTTTTCCCAGGAACAAAATTGGTTGGGAATTGTGTTTAATAAATTCGGTTTTTTTTTTTTGTTCCCGGGATGAACCGGTTTATTTTTTGTGCTGAGGAATAAAAAAAAAAGAAGCAGAAATTTTCTACTTCTCTGTTCCAAGCCACAAAATGAGAATCATTTTTCTCAAAAAAAAAAAACACTCATTACTCTTCAAAACAAAAAATTACCCTCGTTCACCACCACCTCACCACCACCACTACCACCGCCCCACCGCCACCACCACCACCACCACCACCACCGCCTCCACCCCACCACCATCGCCACACCCCGCCACCACCACCACTGCCACCACGGCCACCGCCACCACCCTACCACCGCCACCGCCCCACCACCCCACCCTCGCCGCCACCACCACCTCCAACGCCGCCACCACCACCACCACCATTGCCCTGCCACTACCACCACTGCCACCACCACCGCCCCACCACCACCGCTGCCATCGCTGCCGCCACATAAATAATTTTTTGAATATAAAAATTATATAAATAATTTTTTTAGGAAATTTAAATTTAAGTTTATTTGTAAAGTATAATAATTATATTAATTATTAAAGAAAGGGATAAAATGGTAAAAATAACTCATTAATCTTCATCTTCCTCCCTTACTATTTTTTAAACTCCCAAACAAGGGGAGGAAAAATGTGTTACCAAACGTAATTCTAATTCTCGGAGTAAAAATAAAATGGGTTAACAAACGTAATTCTAATTCTCAGAACTCTTCCAAAGCACAGAATCAGAAAAAACTGTTTTATCTCAGAAATAGTGCTGGGTAACAGAATGGTTACCATGCACACCCTAGAAGACTTGTAGGTACCACAATAGATAGATGAAATTTTGTGAAGCTGTGAGGGATTTAGGGAAGGTGAAATAACTGTTTTTTCCTTTTGTTTTGTTTGAGGCTATAAATAGCATGTGGCTGCAACGCCTGAACCCATTTGCATAAGATTCTAACAGTTGAGAAAGAAAAAGATATGCATATGGAGATAGCACCAAATCACCAATCAGTATTTCTTTGAAGAAGTGAATCAATTGAAGTGAGAGGAACACATGTATATGTGTTTCATCCCCCAATTACAGTTACTTAATATTAATTTGAGTTTGTGCATCTCACAATAAATAACAAATCAATAATTATAAACCCAACTTCATTTATCATTATTCCTAAACTAATTTCTTTCTTCAATGACAACGTTTGATACAGAACAATAAGAAAATACCAAGAATCCCAATGGAAGAAAGCGCTATTGACACGCCAAGAACAAGCTTATGAGGCCGATGACGATGTTCCTTAGCAGCATCCTCTTCATAGTCATCGTAGTCTGAATCACCTGTATCATCCCAAGAAAGATCCTTTCCTCTTGGGGGCAAAATGGGCATTCCATGCTTATTACAGGGAGCAATACCAAGTCTCAACTTTGATGACAGAATCGAGTGGTTATAGCACAGATTAATGTTCCCACTCACTCTGAACACTTCCAAACTCCCTATGAAGCTCAAATTGAAAGGTAAAACCCCATGAAGATCATTGTTCGCCAGATTCAAATGCTTGAGATTCTTCATCTGCGAGAGGAACTTTGGAATCGAACCATTTAGTTTGTTTGAGCTCAGATCCATGTGAACCAAGCCTGGAATGGCAGAAACCGAATCAGGTATAGCTCCGGAAATATAATTCGAAGCCAAAGACAGGTTTTTTAAGGATATTAAATCTCCAATGGAAGTGGGTATTTCATCATCCAGCGAGTTGTACGATAGACTCAAGAATTCCAAACTGTCCAACCTCGTATATGAAGTAGGTATGCTTCCTTTGAACTGATTACCAGAGAAATCGATGTGGGTGACATTAGAATCTATGAAGTTGGGAAGAAAACCAGAGAGGTTGGCATAAGAAACGGTGATGTACTTGAGTTTCTTCATGCGTCCAATGATCACAAGAAGACCAGAAGCATTCAAAGGCACGTTGGACACAGTGAGATCAGTGAGATTCACGAGGTGTGAGAGCCAGACGCCAGTGAGCTTACGGAGGCTGTTAATGCAGACGAAGGATTTCAGAGAAGCAATGAGCTCAGAAGGGAAGGTGACCGGGGCGATAGGACAGTTTTGGAAGTGAAGAGCTTGAAGGGTTGAAAGAGACTTCAAGGCAGTGAAGGTGAGAGTGAGATAGGAGGAGCAGTTAGAGAGGGAAAGAGAAAGAAGATGACGAAAGGGGGTGGCAGAGTCACAGAAAGTTACGTTGTGGAAAGAAGGTTCAGAACAAGGATCAGTTGAGGTGGGGATGTTGAGGGATTCAAGTGCTTTAGTCTGGTTCGGGTCGAGAGTTGATTTTGAAAATGAAGTAGTGGGTGTGGTAATGAAGAGGATGAGAAGACATGAAAGTGAAAGCGGTGAACTCATTTTGGCTCTCTGGTTCAGAGAGAAACAGGGGAAAAGGAAGAGGAGGAAGAAGAATGAGAAAAGGATTTTGGCATATTGGTGTTGGGTGGGAAGAGATTTGGAACATTTTCATTTTTAATTTTGAACGGAGATTGCTAAAATGGTATAAAGTAGACAGAGTCTGTTATCTTAAGCAAGTTTTACACATTTGAATACAATTGGGAATGATATTTTAGATGTTTGTGAAACAGGAGAGAAGGAAGAAGAAGAATGAGAAAAGGATTTGGGGTATCTTCATTTTTAATTTTGAAGTGAGATTGCTAAAATGATACAAGGTATGTAGAGTCTATTATTTTTACCAAGTTTTACACATTTGAATACAATTGTGAATAATATTTTGGATTGCTTGTCTAAGTAAATGTTCTGTTTTATTTTACCGAAGTAGAGAAAAGTCGAAGTTTGATTCAAATTTCAGATAATTTTTAGATGTTTGAGAAACAGGAAAGAAGGGAGAAGAATGAGAAAATGATTGGGGACATCTTCATTTTTAATTCTAAAGGGAGTTTGCTAATATGATATAAAGTATGTAGAGTTTGTTATTTTAAGTAAGTTTTAAACATCTGAATGCATTTGTGAATACTGATTTAGATTGCATGTTTAAGTAAATGCTCTGTTTCATTCTATCAAAGTAGGGAAACTCAAATTTCATCAGGATTTCAGATCATTTTAGATATTTGACAAATAACTTAACTCATAATTTAAATTCTTACTAATTACTACCTCCGATCCTAATTATAAGAGCTGGTTGACTTTCTTTAAAGAGATTAAAGAAGCTAAATAAGTTATTTAATCATTTCATATGTTGTATATCTTTAGATTATATATTAGTTTATTAGTTAAAATAATTAGTTTGAAGAAAAAAATAAAAATAAAAATACTCTAAAGTAATTTAATTAGCTTCCTTAATCTCTTCAAAAAAGTCAACTAGCTCTTATAATTAGGACCAAAGATACCAACATAAGTTTAAATTCTTGTCTTGAAATCTGTACAAGAAATTGTGTTTAGTTTTTTATATATTAGTATTTCTTTAACATAATGGCCATATAGAGTAAACTTCAAAGCATGAGTCATGGATTAGAAAAGAGTTCTGGATAAAGCAAGGATAATAGTGGAAGATAATTTTTTGGCCCGCTACTAAGTAAAGAGTTCAATCACCTTTATGTTATTTACATAAATATAATTCATGTAATGAAAACATATCTAGCTGTCTAGCTGATTAGATCAATAGAAATTTAGAAGAGTTTGATTATAGATAAGGTATGAATTCGGCATAATTTTTTTTATTGAAAAGTATAAGGTTTATTGAATTTGAAAGCATAATTCAATAGTCTTTTTTTAAAAAAAATAAAAATAAAAATAAGATTAAAATTTATTTAATTAAATACAGTATAATTTTGAAGTCATGTCCTGATTCCTATTACATCAACTAAGGAGAGGGGGTTAAATCATAAAACTTGTTTGAAAATGAAAGAAATGTTTAACTTTACTCATTTAAAATTATGAATTACATTTTGAAAAGTAAAAAGGAAAAAAGAAAAATCCGTCAAACTTAAAAATGCATCAAATTTTAATTAGGGACAATTTTTTTTTTTTAAATGTATGTAATGCCTCATTTGATGACTTATATTAAGGATCATTGAATCCTTCTAAAAAGAGTTTTATAATAGGGATAAGAAAGAGTAGTTTGAATGGGCATTTATGTCTTTTACATACAAATTACTAGAGTAAATTGAAAAAGTGATCTAAAATAAATGGTGCAATATATACATCATTATTCTTTTAAAAAATTTTACCCTTAACCTAACCCTCAAGGAATACCCACACACCCACAGTCACATACACTTTAGGGTTAGATACCACAACTTCCCATTTAAAACCAAAGGTTGCTCGAATATACCTTTTAGTCCTATTTATAAGACACTTCTACTATATTTCACATAGATTGAGTAAAAACTTTAAATTTCATATACCTTATATAAAATTTAACAACATTCCAATTTTATGTCAAGAAAAATGCACATTCATACGGAAAACTTAATTAGGTGCCTTATAAATAGGATTAAAAAAATTTCTCTCTCTACCTGAAAAATAAGATCAAATAAGTACATCCCTTTGTTTCATGGTATTTTTATTGTTTTTTTGAAATTGGCAAGTAAAGCTTGCAAGTAGGGATCGAACCCTGGACCAGAGCCATCAAAGCCCGGTAACATACCATTGCACCACTAAAGGTGCTGGTTTTCATGGTAATTTTAGTTCATTACTTATTTGCTAGAAATGGTTTAATTTGTTTGTTCCTTTGGGAATTTCTTCAAATACTGATTTACGTAAGGTATGGGGCTCTTAAGTTTCTTGGCAAAGTAATTATGCCAAAACATGAAAAAGTATATGCAGCTTCAGGCAACCTTCAACATTTGTTTTGTAGGATATCTTTATTTACTTCAACAAAAGAGAATTATGTTCATTATCATGTCTCTTTGCACAACTGAGGGCTGAGATGAGATCAATAATGAAGTCAATCATTTATCTTTTGAGCTAAATATATAAATAAAGAATAGTTATAATTTCCACAAAACTACTGCGTACTAATTCATGATTTTTACGTAAGGATATTTAATTTTCATCATTATTTTTCATTGATTCCTGTTTTTATACCCAGTCAAACATAAAAATAGAATAACATTTCTAGTTATTTTTATCTTATAAATATTTACAAAAAAATAACATTAAAAAGACCTCAAAAAATGTAAATAAGTACTCTATTCAGTCCCAAAAAATTATCCCTGTAGATATCGATGTATGGTTGCATTTGACGTTTGTCTTTTATATAGAAATTACAAGAGTAAAAGGAGTCAGAAACAAATGGTGGAGTATGTCACTTATTCAAAAATAAAGACTAAACAATTTTTCATGGCATTCTTTTATTTCATTACTTATTTGCACCAAATGGTTTGTGTGTTATCTTGGGAATTTCTTAAAAAACTTGATAAGTAAAGGATAGGGCTCTTGTGTTTGGTTGGCAAAGTAATTACTCAAAACATAAAAAAGAGTGAACTCCCTTCGCTACCTATCCTACGCTCCTCTCTGGGCCGTTTGGATTTTTTTTTTTTTTTTACTTTTTGCTTTTTCAAAAAAAAATATTTTAATGGATAGAAAATCTAAAATAAAAATAATATCTTAACTAATTTTTTTTCCAAAAAAAATAATTTTTCATTTAAAAATCACTAATAAAAAAATTAAATCTAAACGATTCATATGGGATGAACACTCCCAGGATAGGCAGGAAAACACTTTCCTACAAAAGCTCACCTCCCTCCAACAATTGTTTTAGAGGATTCCTTTTTGATATAATGGTTACCGTAATCTATAGTATCTTAATGCATAGTGTGTCTGATATTTATATATTGATATAATGGTAAATAATATGTCTGATATGAAAAGACTTAAATTTCATAAAATTTATCACCAAAAAAAATATTTAAAAGTTTCAATTATTCTTCAAGCCTAAATGATTTAAGGCTGGAAAAACATTTTAGAAACAATTTAACAACTCCATTTTAGTTTAATTAGGTTCTTTTTTTTATGTTAATTGTTAGATTCCATGCTAAGAAAATGAACAATGTCCCTGCGTGTCAATCATTTCCATATTACTTCCCTATCTCATTTCAACATGTAATATGTAATTGGAAATACAATTTGTTTTAAACACACAAACTGAAACGTGATCTTTATAAAAGACAGACACATGATTTTCTCCAATGTTATACAAAATTACAAATTTTCAACCTTTCTGTCAATCACCTCCAGAACAGTTAAAAAAAAAAAAAAGAAAGAAAGGAAGAAAGAAAGAAGTAATGTATCTATGACTTATAGGAACTCATAATCAAAATACAAGTTCAAATATTTGGCACATCCTTTTATTGACTTATTATTAGCAGTCTATAGCAATGCACTGCTGAGATATGGTTGTACTGTCAACTTTGCTCACAAACGGATTTATCTTGACCCAAATAAGAGAGAAGACAGAGGCAAGAAGAACTGACCAAAGTACAACAATAGTTGGTGTCCTATTTTGTCTACCCATGAGACCCTTTAGGAATGGGTAGAGATGGAAAATGACCCAGAAGGCAAAGAACACCTTCCCAAATAGTGGGCCCCAGGATTCATATCCTCCATTAAGTGCATCAGAAAACCCAGCAACAACGCCAACTATGTTAATCACAATAAGGGTTGTTGGAGGAATCAAGAGAGTAGTCCACTTGATCATGTATAGTTCTCCAAACTCAGTGTCATCAGCTGCTTTGGCTGTGACAGTAAAGTTGGTATCAACACCAGCTAACATCTTCAGAAATCCTTGGAAGACAGCAAAAAGATGAGCTGAAACTCCTCCAATCACCCAGAATTGCTCATTACGCCACAAATCTTCGATACTGACCCCGCTCCAACGCAACTCGAGCACACTGGTCACTATGATGGAGAGGAAAAGCCCAAGAAAGAGCACACTAGCAACATTGGAGAGCTGTATCAAATAAAATAAAATAAAATAATTATATACATGATGTAAGGCATTTGGGACACCTGGATGTAGGGCTTGTTTGGAATAGCATTAGGAAGCCTTAATTTAGTTGGTGTAAAGAAAAGCTAATGGAATGAAACAAATTATATTTGACATGGTTTTAGGGGCAACTGACTTTTTGCTCAAAAACTACTTTAAAGTTGAAGCAATTTTTTTTCACTACCATTTAGCTTTTCTTCATATGTGAACCTTCTGAAACTAACTATTCAACATATCATCCAAATAAGTTTATGTCAATTTGACTTTTCCATAAAAAGCCTATTCAAATATAAATTACATTACACTAATTAACTTTTGCCCCAACTTCAGTATGCAAAAGTCAGTTAGGATTAAACTTACTTTTAACAATGTTAACCCAAACAAGCCCGTACTGTCTTTAATTTAGTTCATGGTTTATGCAGCATGTGCTGAATAAGCTGCATTAAGTTCTAACCACATTGATTAGCTATACTTTGTTTTCTTTGCTTCTTTGGCTAAGAGTATCCTATATGTAACAGGGAACTTGGTTGAAATACTTATAAGGGACCAATGAATGAAGAATAACAAATATCTCAGTAACTTTTCATGTCAGATGGAAGAATGAAGATCAGAAGTTACATACTGTTGGTATGATGAACTTTCCAGTGAGAAGGCAGATTGCTGGCAAACAACAGTAAGCAATGAGAGGAAGGGAAGTGAATGGGTAGACAATGGTATTGATATAAGCCAGTCTTTGCAGCCCTTTAAGGCGGCCACCTCCATAACCATACCAAAGGGGACAGTGTCTACTAAGGAAAATCTCAACTGATCCAAGTGCCCAACGCAAAACTTGGTGCAATCGATCAGACAGATTGATGGGTGCTGAACCTTTAAATGCCGGCCTTGTTGGCACACAATAAATTGATCTCCAACCTCGACATTGCATCTTGAACCCTGTCAAGATATCCTCAGTAACTGAACCATAAATCCAGCCAATCTGAACAAAAAAAAAGAATGTCAAATAATCAGTTAAAGAAAGAAAAGGGCTCCAATATAATTTCCAGGTATCTGTTATCAGGTTATCTCACAATAATGTGATCACATTACTATTAATAGTTCTTATTAAAAATACTCCTTCATATGTTATGCTTTTACTAGAAATTTTGAAAGTAAACACCTACGAAACTTTACCAAGCTTTGTCCTTAAGTATCCTATACTATCCAGCTTGCTGTTATCTGATACAACTGTTTCTGCACGGCATTTTGTACAAGAACAAGAGTATTTTAAGCCTGACCTCTTTTCCCCATTCAGTCTTCTCTTCATACCCACAGCCAATTACATGAATGGCCTCCTTGATCAGAGTTGAGGAGTTGACAGATTCAGGAACCCCTCCATTATCCATTAGAGTGGATTCAATAAAAACAGACGACAAGCCAAATGTTTTCTCAAAGCTCCTCTGTGAAATCAACATTGATCTCTCATGCTCATCATAATCTGCATGGAAAGGAAAGGAAAAGAAAGGAGAATAATACATATTGAAGATACAGCTATAACCTTAACTAAACTGATTGACCAGATTAGCTAAGCTTACTGTCAATGTCTTTGAGATTAAAAATGGCAGCATCAAGTTCCTCCCGCTTTGCATCTCTAAACATCTCTGAGGCATCTTTGGTGGACTTCTTGGAGGGGCAGCAGCAGCAGGATGAAGATGATCTTGGTAAGTTGGACATGGAAGGGGGACTATAGCCATAAAGTGCCTGCCTATTGAAAACACATCCAGTTCCCACATATACTGGTCCTTGAATGCCATCAAGTCCTTTCATGTTAACCTGAAATGGATAATTAATAGACTCTTTAGAAACTCTTGATGTATTGATATGAATAAGTGGCTGAAGGCTATTAAAGTAATTCTGTGACGTATCTCTGTTTTACTTCAGTATTGTGACAAATTGAATGAATTCAACTGTTTTAGCAATTTTTCTTAGTCTGAGTGAGATAGATAATGGTGACCTATAATAGAGACCGGGGAAAGTATTTACTATCTCGGGTCATTAATATAAGAGCTTGTCCACAATGCAATTTACACTACGGACAAGCTCTTATATTGAGAACTGGAGGGAGAACTTAGTTTTATACTTACATCAAAGAAAACTATGTTGCGGTTGGCATATCGATCACTACGATCAATACCATCAAATCTTTGAGGAAACTGTACATAGCACACATCTCGGCCAACTTGTGGATCCATCAGAAAACACATTGCTTCCCTAACAGCCTTGCTATTGTTAACATAATGGTCACAGTCAAGATTGAGAATGAAGGGAGCATTTGTGAGAACTGCAGATACCCTCACCTGTATCAAAAGAAATATACATCAAACAACACAAAATCTCAAGGAACTTACATGAAATAGTAATAGTACAATTCATCCATACCAATGCATTTTCAGCGCCAGCTTTCTTGTGGTGTTGGTAGCCTGGCCTTTTCTCTCTGGAAACATAGACCAACCTGGGAAGCTCATTTCCTTCTATGTCATGGGCACCACTGCTTCCAAGGAAAACCTGAAATGGAAATTTCTCTAGAAAGTTCAGTTTTTTGAAAAGCAAGGAAGCTTATGAAATCAAGTAGGTAATTAGACTTTTTGTTATGAATGTCTCCTAAAAATGCCAGAATGGAGATACCTGAATCATGCCAGGATGATCTCGAGTCTTATTTCCTGGCCAAGGTGTCCCATCTTGCATAGTCCATCCTTCTTCTGGTGTTTTTAGAGCCTTCGATACCAAAGCATTAACCCGCACTTTGTACTCTTCATAGTCCCTCTGATAGAAATGAAATGTGCTTTGTGAAAAAGCTGCTCTAAGAATGCATTTGGATGAGATATAACAGAGGGAAAAAGGAAGGGAAGGGAACGTTTCATTGAAAAAACTTTGTTTGAGAGCTTGTAAAAAGGACCAATATAAATCTTATATTTATATTGATTGATACTTATGATTCCTTCCAAGATACTGGTACTTTAAATCATACGGAGACATAGATCTAGATGCTTACTTTCATCGCTCTGCGTTCTTTGACAAAAGAAGGGTGAATTTTGTCCTTCAAGTAATCAATCTTCTGGGAGAAGTAAAACTCAGGAGCTCGTGGTTCAATCGAATACTTCTTGCAAAACGGCACCCATTTCCTTGCAAATTCAGCTGTCTCTACAAGAGATTCAAATGTAAGCATTGCAGCGCCATCATCAGACACATAACAGGAGACTTTATCTACAGGATAGTCCACTGCAAGGATAGAAAGAACTGTGTTTGCCGTGATCAATGGCGGCTCTTTCAGAGGATCGACTGTACTGACAAAGAAATCCACAGCAGATAGCTCATTGGGTTCACCCTCTCTTTCAAACCTGTCATGTTCATTACGGAATTGAGAATAGTATCAATTCGATATTTAAGTTAACTAACTAGTTGAACATCTATGAGTTACACATGCCTCTTCATTTACCAGAAAATCGATTTTCCTTCACCAGCACTATGGAAAACAGAGAGGAAAAGACATAAAAGACTTTTGCATGATCTAGTAGAGGGAGGCATTAGCAATGTTGATATGTTCAATTAGGTTAGAATTAATGTCTGATTGAGATGATAGAAGATTATTTCAATGAAATTAATAAATCAGGGGTCAATCTTTGGCCCTTTAAACTTGCCTTCATTTTGGTTTTGATCCTTCAAATTTTCAACTATAGGTTTTGGTCCCTCAAGTATCACTCCGTTTAAAATATTGGTCCCTACAATTAAATATAAACTTAAATCATTTAGCCCCTTAAAGGACCAATACCCATAGTTTAAAATTTGAGGAGCAAAACTAATATGAGGGAAGATTTAGGGACCAAAGATTATATTAACCCTTTGTATAAATTGGGCAACATAACAATGGGACTTAAACGTTAGGGTGGGTAAGTATTTTTCTTCCTTTATATTTACCTTTAACAAATAACCAACAGAATAAAGCCACTCAAAGGGAGAAGAAACTAAAGCATACCTATTCTACAGCAATTGGATTTTGAAATTAAATAAAGCCATCGTTAACACAAGGCATTATATGGGCACTAATTTGACAACTTTGTGCATTTTACCTTGCAGAGAGCCTGTCAAGGTAGGTTTCCCTGTTGATGGGAGACCATTTAGGGAACTGATCTAACACCCAGGAATATGCAAACCAAATCTCACAGATGACAGATGTCATCCAAAGAGGATAAGCACTCTCAACAGGATTTGTTACTCTATAATGGAAGAAAAGCCCCAGGATTATCAGTCGCATAATGATCACAATTCTGTATGGCAAGATTTTGGTCCTTGGGACTGGAATAACTCTTGAAAGTGGCTCAGCACCCTCTGATGATGGCCTGCAAAATAAATCAACATGTTAATTATAATTAAGACAGAGACACACAGACACACACACTGTGTGTGTGTGTGTGTGTGTGTGTAAGAGCAAGAAGAACACACACAAACACAGACACACACACACTCACACACAAACTCTGTGTGTGTGTGTGTGTGTGTGTGTGTAAGAGCAAGAAGAACAAAAATCATGAAGTTTACTCAAAAACAAAAATCATGAATACACACACACAAACACACACACACTCTCTCTCTGTAAGAGCAAGAAGAACAAAAATCATGAATACATTAAGTTTACTCAAAAACAAAAATCATGAACACATTAAGTTTACTCAAAACTATATTAAATATGGCTTATAAATGTTGGAGAACGCATGTTTAAACGCCCTATTCTTGTATTTTGTTTTTACATGATCTTGTTTCTTTTTCTAGGTGGTTATTAGTTAACATCATTATCCTATGTTTTCTGTTCCTTTGTTTCAGTAGGATAGAATGTATTTTGTAAGTGGTCATCTGTTAGCATCAGAACCCTGTTACTACTGGGCTTTCTTTTCATTCAATAATGAAAAAATCAAGTGAAAGGTAAGGAAGACAAAAACTATGGTAATGTGCCTCCATTAATGATCACTTATCCCAATTACAGAATTTGGGATGTAGAAAATAACCAAGTCATGCTGTGGCTGGTGAGTTCAACTACAACCAGAAAAGCTTTCCCTTGAGCAAGACAGCCAAGGCAATTTTGGAGGCTGCCAAAAGAAACTATTAAAACCAGTGAAAAAACACCGATGCATTATGAGACAATTATGCAGCTCCATAGATAATTTGGTTGTGCACTCTATCCCACTTTTTCCACCATCCACTTTCTTCCAAACCAGAAAATTTTGCGGCCACTTCCCGCTTTGCTAGACAGATTGTACAATATTTCCTAAACTTGCCTCTAATGGGACAGTTAATTTCACCTAAATTTGTATGACTGTTGAAACACTGAGGAACTGTCTGAAATTTATTCCCTAACACCAATAGGAGAACAAAAATTTTAGGCTAAAGTGTACGATTGGTTCTTTATATTTGTATCAAGTTTCATTTTAGTCCCTTAAGTTTAAAAAGTGCATTTTTTGTCCTTCAACCTTAACACCGTTAGTCTTGTCTAATGGAAAATACTGACTCATCAAGTCACATTATTTTAATCTTAGGTGGCTACCACATCAACTCAAAATATTTAACAGATTCATATTCTAATTAAAACAACAAAAACAACAATAATAGAAAAACTCTCAATTTTTAATTAATTCTTTCATCTACTCTCCCGTCACCCATTTGAAACCCTTTTGCCTTTCCCTACCGCAAGCCATAGTTAAATCCTTTCCTCCATATGGCTTGGTTCAAGATTGGAAAGGAAATCTGCTGGGAATGATACTTCTGTGAGATGAAGGGACACAAATAAAGAGCATATAAGAAAAAACTTTATGCTAGTCACATTAAAGTGAACATGTTTATTGTCCAATGATTTTATTGTCTTTGCTTGCAGACTTCGCTCTGATTTTAAGTGTGATTTTACCTTCGTACTATCAATGTGGGCAAGCATAGTTTACTGTTCAACTCCCCTGATTAGGCCGTGTGGACATTGAATGCCCTTCGACCATGCTAGAAATGAGAAAAGACTTGGGGCACACAGAAGAAGGCATAAGGGTTTCGGATGGTGGGGAAGGAAGGGCGTATGAAAGAATTAATTAAAATTGAGAGTTACCGTTGTTGCTTTAATTAAAATATGTATTTGGCAAAAAATTTAAGTTGGTGTATCAGCCACCTAGGATTAAAATAATATGCCACGATGAGTTAGCATTTTCCATTAGATAAGACCAACGGTGTTAAGGTTTGAAGAACTAAAAATGTACTTTTTAAACTTAAGGGGTTAAAAATAAACTTCATTCAAATATAAAGGACCGAAAATATACTTTAGCAAAAAATGTGTTATTGGATTTCAGCTCATAGATGTTTCCCTATAATCATCAGAAAAATGTTCGAATTCTCAGATGATTTAGAAATTCAGAATCTAAACCACATCGTCTGCTGTTTTTGGTACTCAGTTTTCCTCTATAATTTTCGCCCTTTTGTTGGAAAGTATAAATGCAAATACCACCTCTAGGTCTTAATATAGGACATATTTTGAGAGTTGATTTTGATCCTAAATATAAAACATATTTATCAAATTTTTCCTAATTTATCCCTATTAAAGCTCTCTCAACAATAATCAAAAAAAAATATAGGAGGGAATTAAAGATAATAATTAGTGTGTTTTAGAAAATACATGTTATATTAACTAACTTTCTAAACTGATCAAATTATGTAAATATATCTTATATTGAGGATCGGATGAAGTACCTCTTCCCCAACCTCTCTTATTTTACCACTTGAGCTTTGCCCATGTGCCTGTATCTAAACAATGACACTATGATATAATTCAAAATCACCCTCTTAAGAAAATTGAACTCACTGTATTTCTTCCATATGCTGCTGCTCTGGTGGTATAGGGGCCTCATTTTCTGCCTTGGGCTCCTCTTTCTTTTCCTTTTCCTTTTTTTTCTTGTTCTTTTTATCCTTTGACTTCCAGCTCTCTACTCTATTTTTCCAGATTGGATTCCCGCCAGATTCATCATTTCCTTCTACAAGACAAACCATGTTTTAAAGATCAGTGATTTATGCACAGAAGAATAAATTGTACTGAGAAAAATCAGGCTGAAGTTTCTCTCTCTTACCACCTTCTTCCACAGTGGACACTGTACTGACATGTCTAGCGTGTAGACCAACATCCTGCATATATCAACACATTTCAAAATAATATAAAGAATAACTAAATTAAATATTTCCTATTTTCCCTCAAAATTATTGTACCAAAATTGAGAAAAATTAGTTGCCTTGCCCCTATAACATGTAGAGCTGCTATTGATTCAATACCTGAGGATTGCTGAACTCAGGGGCAATTGTGGATTGATTTCCAGAAGCCTCTGTATCATTATTTTCCGTTATTTTGTCTGAATTACCAAAAAGAAAGAAACATGCATTAGGATATTTCACAAAACATAGATGCTCGTAGCATTTAACGAAGAAGACATATATTGATAAACAGATTGACGGTTAATCTATTACTCTATTGATTGAATCTCTTAAACGAGTGTCCAAGAACCAAGGAATCATGGAGAAAATAGAATGAGTAATAATAAATCAGCCTAGTAAATATACGCATGAATATATTCAATGCTAGACAGATTTACTGTACACATCTCAGTTACAAGTAAAGACCCATGTTATTTTCCGGTGTATAAAAATTTTTTTTTTAAAAAAAAACTAATTTTGTAACTCCATACTAAAATTTAGATTGTTGAACAACAAAAATCGATTAAATTACTCCGTTAAACTCAATAATTTTGCTCAAATTTTAATTTAATCACTCAACTTGTAATGGGAACCTGATAATTTAAAAAAGAAAAAGAAAAATGAATTTGTTATCGCCTTCAATATTGTTTAGTGATATTAAATTTTACTGTTGTGATTAATTATTCATATATTATGCTAACTCTCTAAATGCTTATTATTCCTACCAACTCCCCACAACCATTTAATGAAAGTTTAATCAAACTAAGTAAAGTACACTAAAAGTTATAGAATAATCACAAACTTTCTATCTATAAAAACAAAATTAATGATCAGAAAAACGTAGTTGCAACTAGTGAGTAATTTGATTAGAGAAATATGATTTAAAAAAAAAAAAATTGACATAACAGACCTTCATAGATATAGGGAGTGCCACATCTCAAACACTCACTTCGACCCTCATTGATGTAAAAATCATAACAAGACTTGCAAATTGGGAAATCACAGTGATGACAAGCAACGAACGGCTCTCCATTGGCATTAACCCCAATTTGTTCCCCACAAGTGTTGCAGAGGGGAACCCCATCTCCAGATTCGGCCATTTGTTTAGGTTAAAGCTCCTCCTCCACCTTCTTCAGACCCAAGTCCCAGAAAAAGGTGGTGATGATCTCGGAGCTTTCGATTCTTGGAGGGGAAAATTTGTAGTGAGTTTATATGAGAGTGGAAAACGCCCATTGAAGCTGATAATGAGCTATAGAGTGGTGGTAGTGGTGGGAGGCTGTTTTCCAGAGGGTGAAGGGTTGAACTCATAGCGTACCTCGCTACCGCGCACTCAAAATCAAAAGGGAGAGAGGAGAAGCGCAGAGAGATTAAGAGAGAGAGAGAGAGAGAGAGAGAGAGAGAGGAGAAGCAACGTTTTTTCTTATTTTGAAAAATGGTGACAGAAAGGTTGGGAATTTTGCGGGAAGGTGAAGCAAACAGCTTCAGCTGGGTTTGCTTCATCTAACTGACAAATCCATGCAAGCTCGATATTGACGGCCTAACTGTTTAACAAAAACCCAAATAAGAAATCAGGGGAAAATTGAGGAAAAGTCCACGTTAAAAAGTTTATTGGGGATAAGGATTTATATCTGAGTACAAATACTTTATATACTCGTTCTACCCTATCTTTTAATATAAAACATATTTAAAGAATTGATCTTAATTTATAAGATATAATTCTCATATTTGTTAATTTTTTTTAATTTACCCTTTTGATACTCCCTTAACCATGATCAAGGAGGAGAAAAAATTAAAGAAGATAATTAGGGTGTTTTAAAAAATATATATCATATTAACTAATTTAATCACTTCCTTAATGTAATCAAATTAGAAAAATGTATCTCGTATTAAAGATGCAAGGAGTATTTATTGAATTTGCAAAGTAGAATTAGGTCATTCTTACGAAGAAATTTTTTAATAGGGACTAACAATGTGTTTGGTTTGTATGGAGGGAATGAGAAGAGAGAAATTTTTTCTATTATCTTTATTAAATAGCCCATGGACCCTACTGTGATTCCAATCTATGCCTTTCTATGGACCCCATTGGAGACTAGAAATATTTACTAAATTTCATGGGCAATTTGGTAAAAGTATATCCTCTCCTCTCCTTCCCTCAAACCAAACACACCTGATAGTAGGGATGAAAGCAATTCCTCATGAAGCCACATGACAAAATTAATGAAAAATTGTTGTTGGTTACACACATCCAAGTTTCAAGATTCGTGACTGCCCCTTCTAACTGTTTCCTTTGTAATTTGAATTTGAAACCTAAAGAAATCTAATAAGGCCTTATACAACTAGGTCAACTCTATATTGGTGCTTTAATATTAACACAACAGCGATAGAGAGTTTGTGATCTTGATTTCGAAGTTTTTTCTGAGAAGAATTTTCTTGGTATTAGGTAAGTGAAGGTTAATTACAACGGTGGTTCTTGGTTCGAGTTCTTCGTTTTTCAAATCCTTGACGAGTAGGTTGTTCTGGGGACTGTGTAAGTGAATGTGTTCTAGCAATTAATCGTAAAGTATATGTATAGATGTGGATAGATTCATCCTTATGGTTTCAGCTTCCACTCATTCTCTTAAATTCTGTCTCTATAGTTTGATGATCACTTGTTTTAGTTGGTGTGTTAATTATGCTTTTCTTTTTTGGATAACCCTTTGAATTACCTGATATCCAATATTTTTTATGGATCCTTTGAGGCTTTATGATTAAGATGCCTCTTTCGAAAGGTATATTTGAATAAGATGATTGGATTCGAACTCAATTCGCCCACTTTATGATCTGGCTTATCCACCGTTAGACCAAGTACCCTTTGGTATATTTATTTTCGTATGTTATTGGCAATCTCGCTGCTGTTGGATGTCCATAAGCCCACGTTACTTTCAACTACATCTCTTATTGTCTCAATCATCTCACCATATCTTTATATAATCATCAATTTGGCCACAAATATAGATTTTTGATTAGGTTGGAGATGTAAACTTATGCCCTCAGTTGTATTTGATCAACCATTGTTCTTATTCTCTCCTTTTAACTTCCTCTCTTTTCTTGTTCTAGTATTTGGATTATTTATCTTCATATTATCTCTCTCAAATATTTCAGTACTTGGTTTATTATTTATAATAGTCATGTTTTAATAAACATGATTTTTTTGGGCCACTTTAATAAACATGATTTGGTTCCATGTATTAGTCATGTTCTAATAAACTTGCTTCCATAAATTTGTTTCAAAACATAACCGATGTGTAGAACCAAATTTCGTCCAAACTATTCCATGCAGCATGTAACTTCCTGATGTAACCATGCCACCTTTACTGGGTCCCGGAAATGAAAACATCTGCCACCTTTTACACACTAAATTTGCAAAATTTATGTTTACATAATAAAAATTCATAACGAGATAAAATCCACTCACTACTAACATGAAAATCCAATTCACAAGTGTTTAGATTATTTGTAAAATCTACTTTGAGTCTATGTCTAATTTAGGAATTTCTATACTGTATGACACAAGTCTGTAAACTTTACTTAAATCCATGTCTACTTTAAGAATCTGAGTTGTATGTCATGGGTTTGTAACAAACAATAATGATCTAGTTGTCACTCCCTCCAGTCCTAATTATAGGACAAGATTTAGGAGTTGATCTTGATCCTAATTATAGGACAAATTCTAATTCTATCAATTTCTTCCTAGAATACCCCTATTGATACTTTCTCAATAATAATTAAACACAATAATAATTTAAATGCATCTATGTATTATATAAAGTGAGTAATACTTGTAACTCATTAATGTCACGTATACTTCAATTCTACTATTTTTTTAATAAAATAATTTTGAGCAATTTTTGTCATATTTAATAATGACATCACTATTAAATTACATTTTCAATCTCCAAGAGTAGACTGGAAGTTATTGAGGGAGATCGATGACACTAAATTTTGTGTGAAAGCTTGGAGAAGTCATGTATAAAGTAGTAGAGGTCTGACAAAGAATAGAGAATCAGAGTAACTAGATGTCATTTTAAATTTTGAAAAATACCATTTTGAAAAAAGAAATATAATTAACTAATTTAACTACTATCCTTTATCTTCAAAAATTAGATAAATATGTCTTATAATTAAGACTAGAGGGAATATGTTTTTAGTCAAAGTCTGTATAAGAAAACCCCTCTCAAGGAAGAGGGCGTAACAAGTTGTAATCTCATTTATCATAATAGAAATATGTTTTCCATGAATTCCTTTTAAGTTTCATTTTTCTCTTAAAAGCCTGAGTTTATAATTTCTCACTTTTGTCTCTAGAGATTCAAATATTCTCCGCACTCTCCTCTTCTATGAGGAACCTGTACACCAGAAAGAATCTAACCATTATCCATAAGTGATGAGTGATGCTGAGAGATATTGAACTTAAAAGCTCTCTAACACCTATTGAAGATCCCCTGTCTGACCATGGCCAAGCTGAAACCCAAAGGAATTTCAATTATAGATCTACTTCGGGCCCTGATTTACTTTCTATGATCTTCCTCAACATGTTTGAATAGAACTAGATTTATAATTGAAATTCCTTTGGGTTTCAGCTTGGCCCGAAGTAGATTTATAATGTTGACAGGAAATCTCAAGAGAAAGGTTCCAAAGCGGTTCGTGTTCCAAAAGTTGGTGCTCTTCTATGTGAACATATTTTTTCATAAAAATATAAAATAACCAAATAAAAAATATAATGAAACTATGAGAGCAAATAACTAAACCAAAATACAAGTATACAACACATAATAATCCTCAACATCAAGATATCTTCAGTCACTAGGACACAAAGTATGCAAAATAAATATGAAAGGCTGAAACAAAAATTCATCATTTTCATCCATCACACCTTGTAAATAAACAAGACAACCACCAAATCACCAATCACTTATAAATTCCTATACATCATTGAAACAGCTAGAAAACCCTTGAGCAGTAAGCTAAAAATAGGCCAACTAAAATCCCTATAATTTAAGCTGTACCCTGATATGATGACCAGATCACAAGTTTAGGAAGCACCAAGCTATCTTGAGACTTGAGAGTAAGTTCAACATCATCACAAACTGTCACAACAAAGTTCTATTTCTGACGACATTTGGAGAACCATGCTCATCCTGGATTTATCTATGTCACAGAATAAACCTTTACCACTTTTGATGTGTCACATACTATAAGGTTGTTCGTTTCAGCTGGTCGGCTACACAGCCCATTGACCTGCCAAAATATCAATACAATAATAAGTGCATAGTGGATAGTGGATACAAGGAAGAATAAGAAAACATCATCCAAGAGGTTCCAATGAAACTATAAAAGAACTCACCTTTTCAGGCAGAGTAATGTTCATATATAGCAAATCGCCATTGCTGCTACTGCTGCTTGATCCAGCATGAAAATGACTGGAACAGTTCCATAACTTCACCGAGCAGTCATTTCCACCTGAGATAATGTACTTCCCTTTCTCTCCAAATAAAGAAAAGGCCCTGAATTTTCTAGTCATTAGCACAATGAATCAAGTCTTTATTACCCAGTCAGATGAGTGATTCGCTTACACGCAAGAAACAGCTGCTGAATGGCCACCCATTGAGGAATCCAAATGCAGCATCTTTCCATTTTGATCTGCATCCATATTGGTAGTTGAGCTGCCATCTTTCGATTTTGACAGAGATCCTTTCCGGGGTTTTGAGGAGCCTTTTGATTTTGGAGCCGTAAGGTCTGATTCAATACTTATCACACTTACAGCACCATCCCCACTAGCAACTGCACATACCTTGCCTAATTTATCAAGCATGTCAGCCTCTGGAACAGCTATTGCATGAACGAATGCAGGATTTAAACACTGGCCAAGGCTGCTAGAACTTGTCACATCAGGCAAACCTGCAGTAAAGAAAAGGCACAATTGCAAAGTCAGTTATCTATTTTACCTTATTTTTCTTTTATTTTCCCTTTTGCATCCTAACTTATGCTTAGTTTAAACTACTGTTTAGTCCCTATAGTTCTTCAAATCGATCCATACTTCCTCCAGCCCCTATTATAAGGCACTTCCAACCATCTCACAAGAACCAAGAAGATGTGGTCTAGTCATTTTTAAATCTGTTTGGGGGAAAAAAAAAAATCCAAATTTACCCATATTTAAAACAGTGAATTACATCATAGGAAACAAAAAAAAGGAATATTACATCAAACTTTAAATAGGGGTGATTTTGAAAAAATGTAATTTATTCCTACCTGTATGAGTTTGCTTCAATCACACTTGTTCGGATTGTCAAAATGGTAATTACCAGCCAAACTAAAAATTGATATAAAAAGACCTAGTGACATTTTTAAACTATAACAACCAAACTAAAAGTTGGGGGAAATGTTAAGGACAACATCTTAAACTTTCCTTTTACTGCAGGCCTATTTACAGAGAAAGAAGTTATAGGAAAGAATATACCAAAATTCATGACTTCATATGAGCGCCCTTTGGAGAAGTCCCACATTAGAAGCTTTGAATCAAGACCTCCACTGATAACTAACGAACCACAAAAATATGAGTCAAGAATCAAAAATTATTATCAAAACCTTTTTGGTGGTCAAGAGTAATAATGGACAGATAGGCTACAATTAGTTAACCCCATCCATGATGACAAAGTGCACCATGCAGCATGTGTGAAATTTCGTTGTAAACCAACATATATAAATAGGATTATAGAAAACCTTCCCAAGATCTCCAAGGAAGAAATTGCACACTGCTACAAATCTAACAGCGAAAAGTCAAGGTAACATTATAAAAAATAAAAATAAAAAAGATGATAAAAGATCAGCTCTTGAAATTAAATGATAATTACAAATTTGGATCAAAAGAAAAGTGAGTGCAAATGAGTCAATGGCTCGCAAAACATATTCAGCCTTCAAAAATAGGGTTCGGGCTTGTCAATATAATTTAATGCGATTCAATACATGCTTCCTAGTTAGTTTTAATTTCTGCTCGGTTTAGATTGGCCCCTAGCATATTAATTGTGATTAATTGTATTACCTATTTTGCATGCAGCCACTCTCTTGTATTAGAAATTCTATATGCTGAATGAAGAGCACAATAATTCAGATTCGAGAGGTTCTCTATTTTGCCTCCTGTCTTGTCTCTATAAAGCTCTGATGATTCATCCCACCAAGAACCAAGCTTTATGGTAACAATGCCTATCTCTCTTTTCTTAAATCTCTAATGATTCATCCCACCAAGAACCATTTAGATATGACGATCACCTCTGTCATTGCTGCTTCTGTTTGGTTTTGGTTTTAGGTTGTATCCTTCCAAACCTCCCCTACTCACACATGCCAGATCAGCATCACCACCGTCGTCCTAAAACATTGCCATTAACATCTCAACCCAGTCCACCACAGCATGAACCAAGCATAGTAATAACCATCTGACAGACTGACACCCATTTTACGAAACAAGTCTAACTTTCACAAGTTCAATTCACCCCTCTACAACTAGTTAGTTCATGAGTGGGTTATACCAGTTTGAGGTTTTTGAATGAGATGAAACAACTCAGTGAACTAGGTATTTGAGATCACTAGTGATGCATCTCCACAATTTATAACTCTTTAAAGAGCCAAGGCATACCTTTTAACAAGGGAAGATAGCTATGACCATTCAGAATGACTGAACTAGCTGCATATCAGACTTTTCTATGATGTTGAAAAACAAGATGAACGAGATTAATCAACAAAAAATATTGCAAAAGTGAAAAGATCTCAACCCCCCCCCCCCCCCAAAAAAAAAAAAAAACTCGGGAACTTTCTAACCCAATCATAATTGGAGCTGCTTAGAAAAACAAGCTTTAGGCGATGATACTGTTCAAATTTTGCCATAACATGCAGTGGTAGATCAAGATAAAATTTTGATGGCAACATTGCAGGGCATCAATGGTGATGTTGCTGTGGCATGAGCAAGGAGTGGAGATAAGAAAGGACATGAACCACAGGCACAAAGGAGGCAATAAATATATGGAAAAGTCCCCAAAAAATCAACATAACTAAAAGATTCTCAGATACGTGGATTATCAAAGGCTTCAACGAGTACACACCGATACTTCAATTTACCCAAAAAAGGCTGCAAAAGACTACAATAGAAAGCACTTTTTTTGTTTGTTCATTCTTAGTTCCATCAAGGGAAGCAACAAAAAAGGAAAAGTCTGTATGGTATAAACAAAAGGATACACTTGTATGGCCAGATCGCAGTGTTTTATACAAGCATTGTTGGCGAATATCAATTATCTGCCAAAGAGATATCAAGTAACAGATAAAACATGATTATCAGCTTTTTATAAATCTAAAAGCAAGAAATAGATTCAGCTTTTCTTAAAGACAAAACTAGTGGAGATTGTAGAAAACTTCCTAGCTCAATCATTCAAAGACTAGATATTGACTAGATTGAAACATTGTTCACATATAATTGCTATCAGAAGAGGGAGTGTTTATGCAAATCAAGGGGGAAAGGTGCATTCACAAATAATATAGTACAGTTAACTAAGAATTTAAATTAATAGTCTTCACTTGAATCACAGGTTTGACATCACATGCCACATAATCAAGTCGTTTGCAGTATAGAACTTAATTTAAATTAATATCTGTTATCAAGTACTCTTTGGTAAAAACATGACAAGATAAGAAATTTTACAGCTCAATACTACAAGATTAATTCTTTTTTTTTTTTTTAATTCTTCCTCATATTATACTTTTAATGTAAAGCCCTGAAGCAAACACTCCAGATACTTCGCCTATGTTATGTCCATTTTTATTTCCATATCTGATGGCATCAGATATGAAACCATGAAGTCAGAGAGATCTTCAGAATGCACTGCGAGACTTATGGTAGTCAGTCTAACACAATATCCACTTGAATGCCTAATTGTCCCTAAACTAGAGACTTGACATATATTCCAAAATTGTAACTCTTCCATATTTAATTCAAGGCAAGAATGATAAGTGAAAAGGATACTTAATTGGGGGAAAAAAAAAGAAAAAAGAAGAACAAAAATGAGATACTTTCACATCACCGCTATCATCTGCAGCAGCAAGAAAGGAAGATTTTGAGTTGCAGACAATCTGCACAGACAAGAAAAATTACTCCATTAGAAAAGATAGAAAAAGTAGATAAGTAGATAGAAAATAGTCTTTTAGACCGAACCTAAAACAAAGCAATTAGGCGTAAAAAGTTGAAATACCATAGAAAAATAGTAGATAACTAAATCATTGCAATTACACTATCATGATTAGGTCCTTCAAACAATTTTTGAAAACAAAATAAGCAGCCATTGTTTAGAGTTCAAGTCAAAAACTAAACAGATTCTATATCAAAATTCTGGTCAAAACAATCGATAAACAGGACAAGATTCAGATAAACTGGTGACTTTCTAGTATACCCATAAACAGGACAAGATTCAACTAATCTAGTAAATGCAGGAAATTTTCATAACATCGAACTGAAACACAAGCAATAACATTTAACATCTACCTGATTTATATCCTCTTTATTGTAATTATAGCTCTCCAAAGGCTTCCATGAGGTGGCCTTCAGAAAAAATATACACAGTTACACGATAAGTAGACCAAGGTTGTCAAGATCACGATTTTACTTAAGATCGGAAGGGGGTAGCAAGATCGTAAATCGTGGGATCGGCACGGATCGTAAAGATCTTACTTTTTTAATTTTAGTAATAATAAAAAATATATATATGCATATTAAATAACATTTAGTCCCTCTAAAAATAAAAGTATAAACTCAAATTGCAAAAAACATTTCAGTTTAGTCCCTCTAAAAACTTTCATTGTTTACACATAGGTCCCTGGTCAAAACTTGCGTTTTGACCAGCTTCCTAGGTCATTCCCAAATTAAAACGCAGACCAGGATCTACATCAGATAGCGCCGCGAACCTTCGACCTTCAACCAACCTTCGACCTTCAATCCTTCCTTCCTTCCTCCACCTTCCGACCGTGGAGAGAGCTCCTAGAACCAAAGATGGACGTCGCCGACTGTGGAGAGAGCTCCTAGAACCGAAGATGCCACCGATCGTGGAGATAGCTGGAAGCCTGGAACCAAAGATGCCGAGTGCCGATGCAAGACTGTGGTGTGAAGTGAACTAAAGATGCCGCCGTTGATGATCGAAAACGATGGTGGTTGATCGTGGATGGTGGTCGCAGCAGAGAAAGCAATCGAGGTGAGTCAATTTACCCACCAGGCAGGATCGACAATGCACGACGAGTTCACGATTTTGCGATCTTCCCCGGCGATCCCACCGATCCCACCTCTGATCCGATCTTGACTGCGATCCATATCGTTTTTCTCCCAAAAAAACACAAAATGCCGATCTTACGAGCTGGATCGGCGATTTTGACAACCATGAAGTAGACAAATTAAGAAAATCTTGAAATATAAATGAAATTCAAGAAAAGAAAAAGTTCACAATGAACCACAAATTTTGCATACTCTGTCAATATGGAAAATGAATTAGATAGAATTGCAGAAACTCAAATATGGCACAATTCCCATAAGGCGGTTACCAGATTCACATCAAAACACTTGACTTCCTTTCCTGAGGAGACATAAATGATATCTTCATTCCCTGACACAAGCAAAAAAGCATTTTCATAAGATATAAGGAATATTTCCAAGTGTCAACAATCCATCAAAACCTTAATGCATGTATGAACTTTTATACAACACCTTCAGTGTGTGATACCACTTAGATACATAGTTGTTGATAGAACATGGCATAGTGAGCTATTTGTTTAGCACTTGCCTATAGTTATAATTAGTGAATAATGATGAGGGGGAAGAGAAGATGAGCTTAACTAGTGTAAAAGCTGTGAGAGATATAACAAAGTGATTGAACCTTTGAAGCTGGACCATGCAAATGTGAAATGGTGTACCTAAGACGTAAGATAATATTTCTTGCCACTGATCTGGAATAATCTATAGCAGTCATGTTCCAATTTATACTATGGGATGTACATGCTAGGAACATGATATGATATTGTAATAAAAGCATTTTGAAAGTTAGTTAGTTTAGTTTATTAGACGAGCGGCATTAACCATTAGTGGCATTAGCCGTTTAGGAGTAGCACTAGCCAAACATGGCCTTAGCCGTGTCGAATGACTAATGAGCCTTAGGGTTATAGGTGCCTCTATTTTAATGAACCCCTATAATGCTTATATATATGGCAAAGTATCTCTATTGTAATTCAGATATGCATATCTAGTAACAGTTCACAATATTCAGATTACCTCTACTCTCTATTCTCTTCTACTTCTCTTCTTCAATCCTCTAATCTTCTTTCTCCTATGCCCTAATTCCCAATTCTATTACATTCATATTACAATTAGATATCCATGGCATCAGAGCTTTCGGTTCTTGGCCTTGGTTATTGGCTCTTCACTTCCGGTGCTGAATAATTGAGACAAGACTCCAAGAAAATTCAATTATGGAGGAGAGACTGCAAGCTATTGAGAAGAGGCTAAGGTCTGTCGGCCCTCTCAATGAAAACGTGGGGCTCTCCAAGAATCGGTGCAAGGCTACAGAGAAGAGCTGCAAATGGTTCAGAGACGGATGCAGCAGAACATGGAGGTTCTAACTAGAGAAATTAGAGCAATTGCTCTTACGGTACAGCCTAACAACCACCATGGACAGCCAAGAATGCCACAAAATCAAGAATTTCAAGATTGCAGAAATGGCTACCAGCGTCCTACTCAATTTACTAAAAAGGAATTTCCAAGATATTCGGGTCAAGACATTGATACCTGGATATTGAAAGTCGAGTGACACTTTACATTGTATGGAACTCCAGAAGTGGCAAACATAACAATGCCCTCCATGCACCTTAATGATGCTCGATTTTCATGGCATGTGGCACTGGAGTGGCGCAGACATTTTCCTCCAGTTGAATATTCGGTCTTGTTTGGAGACACCTTTAGGCAACCATATGAAATCCCAATGATCCTTCAAGCAAAGGCTTCGCCTTGCCCAGCCCTGCCCATGAGCACCCCCATCTACATCAACGAGAGCTTCTCAGAAGTTAGCTCCTCGGTTTTATGGGCCTTATAAGGTGATAGAGAAGATTGGGGCAGTAGCATACAAGCTGGAATTACAACTGGAGTCTAGAATTCACCCTACCTTTCATGGGTCACTATTGCAACTATGCCCAGATCCTATTGTGAGGCCTAGGCATCCTCCCACTGAGTTTCCAGAGTTCCTCTGGCCATGGAACAAGAGAGAATTCTAAACCGGAGGACTAAGAAGCGCCAAAAGAGGATGATTACAGAAGTTTTGGTCCAATGGAAGGGCTTACCAAACGAAGAAGTTTCTTGGATGGCCCTCTGCTCTTTTCAACAGCAATATCCTCTGACCAGAGTTTCCAGAGTTCCTCTGGCCATGGAACAAGAGAGAATTCTAAACCGGAGGACTAAGAAGCGGCAAAAGAGGATGATTACAGAAGTTTTGGTCCAATGGAAGGGCTTACCAAACGAAGAAGTTTCTTGGATGGCCCTCTGCTCTTTTCAACAGCAATATCCTACGTTTGTGGTTCCAAATCCTTGAGGTGAAGGATGTCTAGGGGGGCATTGATAAGATACTGTAATAAAAGTCTTTTGAAAGTTACTTAGTTTAGTTTATTAGACAAGCGGCATTAACCATTAGCGGCATTAGCTGTTTAGGAGTGTCACTAGCCAAACATGGCCTTGGCTGTGTCTAATGACTAATAAGCCTTAGGGTGATAGGTGCCCCTATTTTAATGAACCCCCCTCTAATGCCTATATATATGGCAAAGTATCTCTATTGTAATTCAGATTTGCATTACTAATAACAGTTCGCACCATTCAAATTAGCTCTACTCTCTTCTACCTCTCTACTTCTTCAACCCTCTAATCTTCTTTCTCATATACCCTAATTCCCAATTCTATTACATTCATATTACAATTAGATATCAGATCAGTATATCAAGTTATTGCTAGCATTATTCACTCAACAAAAGATCAATAACTTGTTTTCTAGGGACAAATTCAGCATCAAGGTTTCTCAAACTAAAAAGGTTTGATGGATGGTGGATGCACAAAGACATAAATCTGATAAACCTGGCCTGAAACATATGGATGAAATGGGTTCCTCACTAACATCCATAACCAGCTGGGCTTCTCTACATCGCAAATCAAACCAGCAAAGTCGACCGTCCTGTCATATGAGAAAGCAAGTATTATTATTATTTTAAAAAAAAAAAAACTCAACATTCATCTATAGAGCAGCAAAGCAATCCTCATTATATGCCCCTGATAGCATATTAGAGACAGCATTTTGTTCAAGACACATAAAGAATATTAAGGCGTCAAATAGCTTGGCTTTAATTTATTACGGACAGTCAAGCGTAAACCACATTAAGTTTCTCACTATAACAAAGCCTAACCACTTAAACCCCCCCCCCCCCCAAAAAAAAAAAAAAAAATCTTTTACTTTAAAATCCCTAGTGGTAGAGTTTAAGTGCTTTAGTTAGCCTCAATTAATCACACAAGCGACACCCAAAACGTTAAATCAATCAGACCTTCATACAATAGACTTAATAACAAACATCAAGGAGAGAGTAACCTGCTTTCCCCGTTTTAATTTGCTCATAGAAACAAATTATTTCAATGGCTCAACGCCTCCCATAAGAAACCAAAAAAAAACGGAAACATAGACCTAATAAGACTTCTGGAATTGGAGGAACTGGAAGATAAACGTAAGGAGAAGGTGACGAGAAGTTAAGAGAGAAAGTACCTCGCCTGAAGTGACGACGATATCGGGTCGGGTGCTTGAGGCAATACAGCAAGTAGCAGTGTCTTTGTGACCCTTCAGTCGTCTGGGTTTAGACTTCTCCGTGGCCATCTGTCTCCTCAGTTCTTACACTTCACAACTGTCCCTGCGACGGTATGATCATGCACATACGGCCAACGCCGCGCACCGGCAACGGTAAGAGTACGATCAAATGTGCCGGCTCGAATCGTGGGCTCTCCTGGTCCTTCACTTTATTAATCAGGCCAGCCCACTACTATATGACCTGTGAGTATGTCCCTATGGTTGTAAGCTTTATTATCCTTTTATGATAAATAATTCCCCAAAAAAAACCTTATGTTGTAAAAAAAAAATTAAAAAAAAAATCAAAAGAAAAAACTAAACTTAAAATTTCAGGTTGAATTACAAGTATCTTTTCAAATAAACTTACACCCAATTCTTGGTTGACAAATTTGCTCTAAAAGTTTTTCAATAGATATAAATGGTATCTTCAATTTTAGATAGATTGATTGTACAAAAAAAAAAAAAATAGACTGATGAGTAGTGTTTCTTAGAAAGAGGATTCTCTCCTCATCTTTTTTTCTTATATCCCTCATCAGTTTCTGAATCGTTGATTGGAAAGAAGAAAGAAAAGTCTAAGTAATAATATAACTTTTTAAATTAAGTAACGGATATGATTTAAAGATTATGAGAAGATGATGAAAAAAGAATTATAAAAAAAACTATCCTTGAAAGTCATAAGAATGACACATCGTTACCTTATGGGAATGTTTGACCATTGGGTTATCCATTCTAACGGCCCATTTGGTACAAAGAAAAAGTGGGAAGAGAAAACGAGATACAGATGTTCCCTCCATAAAAAATGTTCGACACCTAGATCTTCCTTCAACTTAAATTCATGCTCACTCCAAAGTTCTTTTAAATATGGGAAAAGCAATTCCCACCAGAATTGGTGGTAATTCATCTTCCATTGCAAGTGGAAAAGTACAAAAGAAATTGTTAATTTGGCGATTCAATTTAAATTTTTCACACCATCATGAAAACTAAATGAGTATGAAGAGGATAAAAGCTTGGGTTGTGAATGCAGCCACAGATTGCTCTATTTCAGCAAATGTCAAATCCGAATTTCATTAATAAATTCCGCTTTTATTAAGCACTATTTTGGGTATTTTACATTTTTCCCACAGCTGGCCATCACTCCATTTCGGAGCCGGCGGGAATTTAAGTTGAGGGAATAAAAGCCTTGACTCACAAAGCCACATGACATTAGTTAAATGCTTGTAATGGATGAGTCGTAATGGAAGCTTTAACGAAATTCTTATCAAATGACAAATAGAATCCTTTACAAGCAACTTTTTTTTTTTTTTTTAAATATAAAAGATGGCAAAACGCCTACATTACAATAAGGACAATTACATAGAAGAGGAAATTAATCCTAAACAATCTTGATCCACCCAATTCCTCAAAAAAGGGGGACACACATCAAATATAGCTGAATTAGAAATGCCCTTTTTGGCTAAGGCATCCGCAACTCTATTACAATCGCGAGAAATAACACGAACATCAATCTGTCAATCCCTTCCCAACAAGTCCTTAGCTTTCATTAACAAGTTGCTACCCGTGCTACAAAAATCATCAAAGAGCATATTGATGACCTCATCAGAATCCAACTCTAATATAATTTTCTTAAAGCTCAAATCCCAGGCCAACTGGAGACTCTCAACAATAACTCATTCTTGTAATTATTGTAAATAGAGTTGCAACTTAAATATGTGATTAGGTATTGTTATAAATAGTAGAGCCCTCTTATTGACTCGATCAACTATAATTCAGCCTAAATAACTGCGACCTGTCCTTTTCTCCTTGGACTAGTCTATCTTGTCTATGAACAAGTATGAGCAAGTCCTATACTTACTCATAATCAAGTATGTGATGTGCAAGCCTATTGCTCATAGATATGTCCAAACCTACTTACAAGCAAATAAAGAGCTTGTGGAGTGCTCGAATATATTTGTTTTAACATTTAAGTAACGTCTCAAGTTATAATCTGAAAATATATATTAAAATGTCAATATTAAGTTGTTGGATCATCCTTCTAATTTGAACATTGATAACCCAAAAACAAGTCGCCAATTAAAACTTTACAATACCAACTACTAGTTCAAGGGGGGGAAAAAAAATAGGGTAAAGTTGTCATATAATTCTAGTCGAAATTGTTCAATTAATGGTCAGCATTAGTCAATCATTACTATGTAGGACCACATTGCACCTTATATTAAATTTTTAGAAGAACAATATTGCGCCAACCAAAAGTTAATAATGATACTTATTGTACTTGGTGGGAAACTTTCAAAGCAAGTTTATCCTTTAATCCTTTTTTAATTATAAAATCTATCTTAATGAAGATTATTAAAATTGGACTGATCACGATACTGAGTTAAGGATTAGTAGATTTGATCAGAGTTCAATCGGAGCTAACCCGAAATAAAACAAATGAAAAAATAAAGATTTTAGGCTTATTAATATAAAATTATAAAGATTTTTGTATAAAAAATAATTTTTTTTTTTTAAAAAAAGCATAACCGAGTTAATACCCTTGAATTGGTTTACCTACCGATTTTTAGGCTGAACCCATCAAATCCGGTTTGGGTTTAATAACCCTAATCTTAACTCCAATCAAGTTTTATGATTTTTTTTTTTTAAATGGATGTTTCACCGTTTAGAAATTAAGGCATGTACAGTGTTATGATTTGATTATTTTGCCAGCAATTAGTGTTGACGATTATCAAAAGCAACTAATTGCTGGCAAAATAATCAAATCATAACACTGTACATGCCTTAATTCATTATAATCTCACTTGAGGTAATCATTTCACGTTGCTTATAGCCCTCAATGTCAATCATCAACTCCATCACTCACCTTTACCGGAAGCGAAAAAACGCCATCACTCACCAACTTTCGCCTAATAAGACAATGCTTTTATGCCTCATTTTTAACTTCTAATTTTTATTCTTTTTTTTTTTTTTTGCCTTCCTTTTTGTTATCATAAACTTTCAACTCTCATCGCTGCCAAATTCCTAGAAACGTTCTCTCTTTGCGGCCCCAAGCAACTAATTACCTTTTCCAACTATATTTATTTAATACTTTTAAAATAAAAATAACATATTAGACTATTTAAAAATTATTTTAATTATGAATATATTTTAAATGTTATAATTCATTATGAATAAAAATATGAAATACAGGTACTTTAGATTTTGAAATTATTTTATATCAAGTCGATAACTCTTTAAATCTGTAATTATGATTTTGTGTCAAACTAAGTTAGGTTTGTCATGGACTCGTCATGAAGATTAATCTTTTTCAAGGTTTGAAGATAAAAGGGAAAATTAATCTTTTTGTTTGTGTACTTTTGACCCAACTGTGACTTAGTCCTTTAAATTTAACTCGTTACAACTCAGTCTCTGTAGTTTTAACTTATTATAACTTAGTTCCTAAAATTATTCGAAGCGGCTTCTCTCCTATTCCTATATTATCCGTTGCCCTTTTTTTTTAATAATAAAACTGTGCCGTTTTAATGTAAAATATTGAAGCTTGTTACTTTTTTTTTTAAAAAAAAATGACATTCAACATCCTGTAGTACTGTAGTATTTTTTTTATAGCACTTAGTATCCTAAAAATATTATTTTAATAGCACTCAGTATCCTTAAAAAGAATTTAGTCCACTTACCGCCCAAAAATATATTTTAATACCACCCAATATCTAACATTCAACACCTTAAAATAGTTTCTTTTACTAACATTGACTCAGTATACTAAACTAATTTTTAGTATATCTAACATTCTAAGATACGGTACCAAAAATTAGTTTGAAACACTAAGTGCTACCAAAAAAATATTTAGGGTGCTAGATGCAATATAAATTAGGAAAAATCCTTTTAAGGTTATAAGGGATCAAGAAAATGTCAAAAAAAATCCCATAGAAAATTCTAATATCAAAAAAGTCTCATTAACTACTAAAGTCTCAAAGAAATTGTTAATAGGACCTTTTTTATATCAAAATTTTCTCTGAAACTTTTTTATCATTTTCTTGATTCCTTGAGATCTTATAGGGATTGTCCCTAAAAATTAGTTTAGGAAATCAATCAACGCTAGTGAAAAATATTTTAAGATGTTGAATGCTAGATATTGAGTGATATGAAAAAAAATATGTTAGGATAGCAAGTGGACTAACAATTTTTATTGATACTAAGTGCTATTAATAAAAAAACATTTTAGGATAATAGGTGGTATTAAAAATATACTTCAAAAACTGAGGTTGTGTTTAGTTTAGAGGGAGGGGAGCTTCTCTTTTTAGTGTGAAAAGTTAGATATGACCATAAATTCGTATCGTTTTTTGCACAAATCATAATCATATTTGACTTTTCACATTAAGGAGAGAAACTCTCCTCCCTTTCTTTTAAACCTCCCTTTCTTTTAAACCAAACACTTTCAGTATTTTTTTTTTAAAAAAAGTCACCTTCAGTATTTTGAGCCATGGCGCAGTTTTATTTTTTAAAAAAGGGCAGCAGACCGTATAGGAAGATGGGTGAAGTCGCTTCCAAAATTGTTAAAGCTGAGTCAGTCCTTTAAGAACAAGCCCATGTGGCAAAAAGAGGTGTTGTGGCATATCAATTAGCTTCAGATCAGATTATTATCAGGGGAAAGAGAGAGAAAAGAATGAAGACGCACGAACTGAGACGCGAAGACGACGATCTGTGATAGTGAAAGTCCTCAGAGGGAAGCGCAATAGTCGGAGAATGTCAGTTTCTTCTGCAGCCCGCCCTCAATCTCTTCTTCCACACAAAGTGTGGTGAAAATGACTTTTTTTCAATGTAAACTTAATATTTTTTTTTCGGTTAATTATAAAACTTAGTTGATTTTTTTGAAAAGATTAAGAAAGCTAATTAAATTATTTTAGAATATTTTTATTTTTTATTTTTTTTCTTCAAACTAATTAGTTTAATTAAGAAACTAATATATAATCCATGGATATACAGTATATAAAATGATTAAGTAATTTACTTAGCTTTTTTAATCTCTCTAAAGAAAGTCAACTAAATCTTATACTCCCTCCGGTCCTAATTATAAAACCTAATTGACTTTTTTAGAGAGATTAAGAAAACTAATTAAATTACTTTAAAGTATTTTTATTTTTATTTTTTTCTTCAAACTAATTAGTTTAACTAGTAAACTAATATATAATATAAGGATACATAACATATGAAATTATTAAGTAATTTATTTAACTTCCTTAATCTCTCCAAAAAAAGTTAACTAGATTTTATAATTAGGACCGGAGGTAATAATTAGGACGGGAGGTAGTATAAAATAAAAGTCATATTATAATTGTGATTTATGATTAAATTGATGGTGATAAAAGCCTATGTATACTATAAAAAATACGTCATAATAGCTTCTTATTAAACATAGCTTTTGGCTTAAAATTTATACACCTCATTTTATTTCTACGGTGTTTTTCATTTCTACCGTTCATTTTCAGAACCCACCTTTTCAAACAGGCCTGAATCTTCTTGCGTGCTTCTCTCCATGCTGCTTCATTTTCATTATTTTCTCTTTGATTTTTTTACTTTATCAATCATTATCCGCTTCTTCCCCCACCACATTAATATGTTAATTCAACGCGTATTTTTTAAAACACTATATATATCTTTATCAATTTCTACCTCCTCACTCCTCCATCTGATATTGTAAATAAAACATTAATAAAGATAAATTAGGAAAATTTATTAATATAAAGATTATATATTATATTTACAAATTATATCAATTCTTTAAATATTTCTTATATTAACCACCAAAATCTGAACTTACCAAATAGACAACCAAGTCAATATCTTACACTATATGTCTCTGGAAAAATTTCTTTGAGGTATTGAGGGATCAAGAAAATGCCAAAAAACCCTCAAGGGGAATTTAGATGTTAAAAAAATTCTAAAGAATTATTAATCCTACATATGAAATTGTTAATGAGGCTTTTTAAACGTCTAATTCACTACTAGAAAATATAAAATTTGCGACAGAAAATTTTTCTCTCGTAAATATTTATATATTTGCGACGAAAGTAAAATTCCCACACAAATCCAGCAATTTTGCGAGGGAAATCATGTTCCCTCGCAAAATGATGCCATTTTGCGAGGGAACATGGGTTTCTCTCGCAAAATGAAAAAAGTTTCATTTTAAGAGGGAAATTTTTCGCCGCAAAAAACTGATTTTTTTGTAGTGATTTTTCTTTAAGATTGTTTTGACATTCTCTTAATCCTTAATCCTTGAGACCTAAAAAATATCTTAAGAATGTTTCCTATTTCTTTAGGTTCATGATGACTACCCGAAGTCAAATCAATAATCATAAAGCAATATTTATCTCATATGAGACGATATGACCCCAGTCTAGTCAATTCCTCACTTGACGTTTAGATATGCTTGGTTGCTTAACACAAAAAAAAAAAAAGGAATATAATTCAAAAATTTCAACTTTCTGTCTCAAATTTGTCTAAAATAGTGTTTAATATAAATTATTTCAAAATTAATATTTAATTATTTTTTCCTTAATTTTAAAATCCCAAGCCTTCTTTTTTAAGGATAACAAAAACAACTGAGTTTCTACATTCTTCGAGCACCCGCTGACACCTTGTAGTCTAGTACTAGTATTCGATTCCCGCTTTTGCTGAGCCACGACTCGGACTCCCGCCTAAAAATTCCTCACCGGACGAGTCACGACTCGTCTGTATTCTGTACCGTTCAAGTATTCAAGAAGTCCAGAATCAAAACCACGTAAATTGAAATTATCAATTAATCATCTCCGTACCACAAAAATACCAATAAACAATCTGTTTCAGAATTTCGGTCCAATTCATCGTAGGAGGGGGAAGAAAACAGAGTTACTGTAAAATCACTGAAAAGATGAACCAAAGAGCATCTGTGATTGAGGTCAAAACCAAAATATTTACAATCGATCGAGAAGAGAAACTCAAGAAAATCAAACAAAAGAAGAAAGACAAAAAGAAATTCAAGGAGTAGATAATCGAGGAGAAAAAAGCGCGAACAAGCCACACGATATTGTCACACAGGCTTCAACAAAACAAAATTTATAAGTTTCAACATCTAAAATTCGAAGAAAGAATCGAGTCAGTGAGGAACAGGAGCCAGAAGCCGAGGGCGAGAAGAAGAATAGGGAAGGCTATGGAGTATGAGGAAACGAACCCGCCGAGGAACAGGGGCGGATCGGAACACTTGTTCCACGACACTCGCCAGCACCGCCGTGTACTCCTCGAGCACCTCCGCCACGGTCGCGACCAGTATCATCTCTTCCGATTAGATCTCAGACAATGCGAATCCCAAAAACACGAGAGGGGTCGGGCACAAACCAAAGCCGGGCACAGCCAGAAACTGTCAAAGTGATGAACACTTAATCAGAGACGAGTCACAAGCAATGAAGATGAAAATCGGGTCCAAATTTATAGAATCTTGACCCGATTCGACCACACACGTTTTAGTTCTCAACTTGAGGTTTCTACGCCTACCAGCGGCGCCACCATAGAGTCGCAATCTTGTGAAACCGTAAAAATGAAGCTGGTATTGGAGATTTCTGTGTGCTGAAGGCATTAAATATGCGTCTGAAACCAAATTTGTGTTATTGGGTAGTAGTGTACATGGTATTCTGGAGTCGGCCTTATCTTCTTTCGTTACATTTAATGTTTAAATATTCGGAGATGTTGGTAGTAAATTATTACTCTATTTATTAATGTTAAAATAATTTGAAAAATTTAATGTCAGTTTGTTTGGGTGTGCCACGCTGCCTATGCATGGGCGATTTACCTTTCTAGTATGTTCTTTTGTTAATGAAGGAATGATATAGTGGTCAGTAGTCGGCGAAAAAAAAATAGTGATCAGTAGACAGTTGGCCACATAATGATTTGGACATAATCCTTGAATTGTTCAAATTTTAATAATAATAAGGGTTATTAAACTTAGACCGGACTGCCAGTTCGGCTTGAAAACCGGTGAATCGGTTGGTAAACCGGTTTGGTTCGAACATTAATCCGGTCTTATTTTCTTTTTTAAAAAATTGACTTTTTTTATTTTCTTTATAATTTCATATTAATAATCATGAAATCTTCACTTTCTCATTGGTTTGGCTCGGGGTTAGCTTTAGTTTGACTCACTGATCTTTGACCCAATACCCTGACTGTTTCAGTGATCCGTTTGGTTTTAATAACCTTGATAATAACATATCTACCAAAAAGAAAATAATAAAAGTAGTAGTAGAGTACTTAAGTTAGCTACATAGAATGAAACAAAATCTGCTAATTATGATTAGGCTAGGAAATCGAGCCTAGTCCATCCGGCCAACTCATTTAAGCTATGGTTCTTCAAGGGTCGGACTTGTAAAATTGAGCCTCTAAATGAAGTCAGGACTAAACGGGCCAGCCCTGGAGGGCCAATAGCTTAAAAGGGCCGGCCTGATAGGCCCATTATTTTTTTTTTAAAAAAAATAGTGTCAATTGAATTTGTTGGGTGTCCAACTAGTATTTACTTGAATGTTTTGCAATGATGCAGGATTATTAAGATATTTATGCGAGTATAGATCATTCTTCCATGAATAAGTCTGAATTGAAAACTTATTTGGAAGAGCCAATATTGAAGTTTGATAATAGGAAAGAATTGGATGTCTTGAACTGGTGGAAGAACAATTAACAAAGATTCCCCTTTCTTTCCTAGATGACAATTGATATTCTGACCATTCTAATTACTACAGTAGTCCGTGAATCAGCTTTTCAATATTGGTTCTTCACATGTTCCAACAAAATATAAAAGTTTAATTCTTCCATGTAATGTTCAAGCTCTTATTTGTACTCACAATTAGATGCATGAATTCACATATGATAATAATTTACTAATTTATGTATATATATATATATATATATATTGTTATAGAGTTATTTATCCATTTAGTTACAAATAAATAATAACTATATTCATGATGTGGGAGAAAAAATTCTTGATATTTTTACCTATAAAGCAGAGCCTACTACTCCAAGTGAAGCACAATCAAATATTTTTAAAATTGATGACAATGGCGAAGAAGATGAAAATGATAGTCATCATTCTCATATTGTTTAGTGATAAGCTTTTTATGCTTTATGTGAGTTATTGGTGGACAATAATTTACTTTTGATTATTAATTAGTCATTGTGTTTGTTTGTTGCATAATGCATATAGTTTAGACCTTAATGTTGACAACATTTATTTGATAAATTAAAATTTTAATTACTGTAATTTACTAATTATATTTTTTTAAAAAAAATGTAAGAAAAATAATTAAAATTTAGAAAAATAGCTTTATGCTCTGTAGGGCTTGCCTGACCCACATGCTCTCAGGTCGGGCCTTGAAAAACATATGTTTTTCTTACCCGGGCTTAGAAGGGCCGATTCTATATGAGATGGCCCTGATTCCCAATTCTAATTAAGGTTGATATTGATTCTTACGAGTAATTTAGTAGCGCAGTAGTATGGGAGCCAGTATTAACTGGCCTCCCTCCCCCATATCTAGGATCCGAACCTTGCCCCTCTCCCTTACCGTGATGTATCAAAAAAAGAAGACAATCAAAAAAGAAATTTTTATTTAAATTCGAATTAGCTTAAAATTTGAATTCTGTTTGTTGAACAGAAGAAGTTGCCTACAAACATAGATTATCTTCCTTTTGATAGAAACTTTGCTCTCCTTTCCGCGGGAGCGCCTTTTCTCTTTCCGTGAGAGCATCTTTTTTCCATTTGTGAGAGCTGTTCCCAGCGCTTCTCTCCAGCCTCGGCCAGGGAGGAGTTGTCCGGCTTGTGTTTTTTAATCTTTTGGGGTTTGGGTTTTCGATTTTCTTTCTATGGTGATGGTTGCTGGATTTGTACGGTTTTGTTCAAGGGCAAGGGGACTAGATCTGAAATGGTATAGTTCCCAATGGCGGTGAGCGAGCAAGAACAATCAAGATGGATGGTGGTGCTGTAGTGGACAAAACATGATCTAACAAGTTCTTTTGTTGCATATTTGACAAACTACAAAATTTTAGTTTTAGAAGCCCTTTTCCATAAGTTGAGACAAAACTCATATAACATACTTACCTCGTAAATCATAAAAACTATTTTCAAAAGCTAATCCAAACATGCACGTCTATCCAATTTGGTTTGGTTGGCTATAGAGTCTTGGTGTTTTGCTCAGATCTAGAAGATATGGCTTGGGGCAAGTTTGGTGGCATCGATCGGAGCCTTTTCAAACTTGTGCATAGTCATAGTTGGTAGCAATGCTTCTTACGCGACGGTCGTTACATGGGGGTAAATCTGCTCTTAAGGTGTTAGACGATTTGGTAAAAGGGATGTGATTTTTATTCTTAAAATGTAACCACATGTGTATTTTTGTTCCCGAAAAAAGCATATGGTGTTGGGTGCTTCCAAGGGTAAAGCACATGTGTATTTTTGCTCCTTTACCCTTTTTTATTTTGGTGTCCTTTTCCCTCTTTACTTCATAATTATATTTATTCAATACTATAATATAAATACTTTTGGCCCCCCAAAAAAAAAAAAAAACTTCTTTTTGGAGTATTAAAGGTAAAGGGTAGATTTTTCCAAGTCCCAAATAAATATGGCCACCACTTATGGTCAGAGTCTTATAATCCAAATGTCAAACGCTTTTTTAAGGCTTCCTTAATATTGAGATATATTGGGAACTCAAACCCTTTATAAAGGGGATAATAATGAATGCATGAGTTATGATAAAAAAAAGAAAACCCATATCACTTATGTATTAGTTAAAATAATGTGTAATTATGGATTAGTTAAAAGTACTTTACTTTTTGAAACAGAGGGAATATGTTAATATTTTGATGTAAATAATAAGAGTAGTCCTGTAGGCATTAATATTGGTCCTAGCAAGACTCCTACTAAAAGGATCCACTTTAGGTCCCGTTTGGTACATGGAACTTTTGAGAAGGAAAAGGAAAGGAAAGGAAATGAAGGGAAAGGAAAGGAATGGAGGATTAGGAGGGAGAAAACTGTTTGGTAAAGTAAGGAATGGAATTTAAGTTGAATGAAAATGAACTGTTTGGTATGAAGAATTTGGTGTTGATTAAGTGGGAAGATGGGGTGACATTCCAACAATACCCTTAAAATTAAATAAAAAAAGAAAAAAATGATGAAGGAAAGTGGACAGAAGTTTACGTTCGAACCATACGCACCCTGTAACATCTCAATTTTCTGAAGCGTTTTTGAAATAATTGATCAGAGTAGAGCATCGGAATAATTTCAAAAGTGTGAGTATCTGATAAACATTTACTGATGTAGTATCTGGTTGCTTACACAGCGGTACAGTAGTCTGAAAATAGTTCAACAAAATAACGTTGAAATAAAAATTTTTCCGTCTTCGTCCTCGCGCTGGCTCTTTATCATTGTCCTTGGCCCTGATTCCTCCGGACCCTGACGCTATGTTAAGAGCTGAGGTTCAATTACTATTGAACCTCAGGTAACGGTTAACCTCATGCTTATGTATCAAATATGTATGACAGATATCCATGGCAAAACAACATTTAATCACATACAATATTCACATATTCACATAATAACATAACACAGCCACTGCAATATGCATGTTATTACAGTCTACACTATCTCCAGTGCCACGGTGTACATCCGTGTCCTCAGCGCTAGGAAAACATAACGGCATTATCAAAACCATAACCCGTATCAAGTTGTATGTGTATGATCAATTTTCAAAAACAGAATCTCAGACTATCTATCACATATAAGCATACCATAAGCATCAGAGTTAAGGTTACAATACGCGTCCGTACCTGGGTTGATAATTCCGGTATGACGACGATCGGTATACGTTTGCGGACTTCCTATAATAGGAATATCGTATGATTAATTTACAAATAATATCCTAAAATATATTTTGGCCACTATTGACTATTCTACCCTTGGTACATTAAACCATTATTTTATTTTCTCACAATTTATTGAAAAACCGCTGGAATTTAGGGGCAGAATTTCGCCTATCTTTGGAAATTCATAACTAATTCTAGAAAAATCGAAACGAAGATCCGTAAAATGTTCCGGACTCCTTAGGATGTATATTTTCTAGAAAAAATATCAGGCCTTGCCCAGAATTCAAAAATCATTCCCAGATTTCACGTGTTCATCCTCTGCCCAGAAATTCCAGCATTTTCGCAACATAAACTTTGTGAATTTCTTTCTCACTGTACAGAGCTCATTTCAACATTTTATTTACAGATTTGGAAAGCTCTATATGTCTACTTTAACCATGAATTTTCTCAGAATTTTTCAACAACATTTTCAACATAAAATATGCGTTTTTCTGTGACTTGTTCAGAAATCGCTTAACCGACGAATTTTCGCTAGAACTTCGTTACTACAGTGTTCTTAACCCGGAAATTTTGCAGAACCAATTTCTTCACTAAATTTTCGAAACAAGGCTATTTTTAACTATAGAAACATGAAACTAAAATTATTCTAGAATTTTAAAGATTAAAACTACTTCTACCTATGAATATAAACTCAAAACTAAAGAACTTTGCTTACCTAAAGCTTGGACTCCTTCAAGCTCTCCCTCCAACTCTCTCAACTCTCTCTCAAATAAGCAAGTGTTGCTTTGCTTGGTGTGAGGAAAAGTGAATGCCCAAAGCCTCTATTTATAGTAAAAAGGTTGGGCAAACTTGTAATTAAATGCAACTTTCCTCTTGTCAACTTTCCACCATTGGATCTAGGGCAACTTTGCAACTTCAAATCCTCACCACTCTCTTACTCTCATCTTCCCTCTCTCTCTCTCTCCCTTATTCTCTTTCTTCTTCCTTCTCCTAGAAGCTAAACAACTTGAAGTGCAAGTATGCAATAGTAATTGTATTCTACAAGCTTTGACTAATTGCACATGTGTTGAAAATCACTCCCTTCCTCTTGAAGCTTCACCAAACCGTGCTCCTCTTCAGATTTTTGGGGTTTTTGATTGTTTTTGGGCTTTATTGGTTTGTTGGGCAAAAGTTTGGACCTCCAAAATTGATCCAATTAGGTTTTGTTGTGATAAAAAGCCCTTAATTAAATTCTTCTTGTTTATTATTTGATTTAGCTTAATTAGGTTTAGTTTGAAATGTTTTAATTGTTCCCCAATCCAATTATGATCCTACTAATTCCAATTGTTTCAATTATCGATTCCTTGTTAAGCTTTAATATGGAATTTAGCCTAAATAATTCGATTTGTTTGTTAATATTTGCCATTAGGTTAGTTATGAATGTCAATTCAATTAAGATGTATGTTTGATGCCCAATGATTAATTTTTAGTGTTCTCTAATTGTTTTAAATCCATTCCTATTCCTTTACGGCTTAATTTTGTCAATATGTGGATTATATGACAATATACCCCTAAGTGTGAATTTAATCGTTCTTGAATTGTTGGAAATTTCATTTAATTGGTTTAGGGGTTTTTAGGAAATTTTACAATATTTTATGACCCCTAATAAAATTTAGGGAGTTGAGTTTTGCCCTATTAAATCCTACCGACAACTTATTCAAGAAGTAGAATAAATACACTACTATTTTGGAGACAACATACTTTCCTATTTTCATGATATCTTATATTATTTTAGGAACCCAAATTTAATTATAGTCCTTAGAAATTCATTTAAATAACTCTTAATTAGTCATTGACTTTTAATTGGAATTATACATATTTATTTATGCCTAATTTAATTTAGTTAAATTTAGTGTCTTCATTGTTGTAATTTCAATTGCTCATTAATTGTTATTATTCACCCCTTAATTAGGCTCAGTGTGGTGATAACTCTTTAGGGCTTTCTATGAGTCAATTATGATTTTTATGCATTAGTGTGTTAATTAAGGATATTTTAGTAAATTTCACCTCTTAATACGTTAATGATGCTTAATCAATTCCTTGATAAAGATTTGGCACAATTATTCAATTTAATGAATACCTAACTATTTATTATTTTTCTCCTATTTTGTTTAAGTATTCTCCATAGTTCCTTATTGGTCCTTTTAATTCCATGTGAACCATAATTTAATTTGGTAATTACTTGCATTTTATGATATTTTATGGTTCCTAAGAGGATTCAATAATTAATTGCAAAAATTAATGCAATTACTTTAATTAATGTACAATTATTTGTCCAATCAATTATTGACACATTCCTCTAATTTGTTTGATATTTCAATAACATTTTATGCCCCTTTAAAATTTAAATATGAACTATGCTTCAATATGAAAATTTATAGGGTATTTTATGATCCCTAAATGAACTTAGAGTATTTGAGTTGTTTTGGTTTATTTAACTCTAGGAGAAAATTCTCTAATTTTGAACTAGATGAACTACAATATCTTTGAGACCACATATTCACCTACTTTAATAGGTATCATTTAGTGGTTATGCTAAATAGGATTTTTAAGGTATTACACACCCGTTCGAACATGGAAAGTGGACAGAAGGAGTTAATCAGGCAATCAAAACAACAATGGAAAACCATAAACAGTGAACAGCATCACAAAGTGAAAAATTGAGACAAGAATATAGACTACAAGACCATTAGCACCATCACTCTCCACCCATGTCTCTCTGCAACGTTTTCCTTTCCCTCTCTCAGCTAGAACACAGACCACAAACAGAAACAACAGAGCAGTAGAAAAATTGGAATAGAGAGTGCGACGGAGTCGGCCAAGGGGGGAGTGCGACAGAGTCGGAGGGGGGAAGAGAGAGTGCGACGGAGTCGGCCAAGGGGGGAGTGCGATAGAGTCAGCCGGGGGAAGAGAGAGTGCGACGGAGTCGGCCAAGGGTGGAGTGCGACAGAGTCGGTCGGGGGAAGAGAGAGTGTGACGAAGTCGGCCAAGGGGGGAGTGCGACAGAGTCGGTGGGGGGAAGAGAGAGTGCGACGGCGTCGATGCTGAAGGGCTATATGGAAATTCCCAACTTGAGAAGATCAAATCCTGCCAGTTTTTGAAGGAAACCACTTTCCCACGTTTGAAGGAAGATCGGAGGTCGCTGGAAGATGGCTTCCCGGAAGGTTGTGCTACCAAACGGCGTTCTGTGATGGAAGATTGCAATCTTCCCTTTCTTTCGGTCTGCCTTCCGCGTAACAAACAGGTCCTTAGTTACTGAAGTATGAAATACTAAGTTTGACGAATGAATCATTGAAAATGATCTGACTATTAATTCTTTTTTTTTAAAAAAAAAGTTATGTGCGAGCTATTATTTAAAATTGACATATATTAAAAATTAGAAATAAAAACACACACATATATATTTTTTCTAGTAATTCTTATATCAAACACAATTGATTATTCAATTATAGTGAATTTTCTTAATACAAAGTGGTACGGGGAGATTATTATTTTTTAATTATGAGGATTAGATATTTTCAAGCGAGTTTGGATATGGTTAATATAGGAGATCTTTTTGTAGGCATAGGGTATCCACCAGCGATAGTGATGACCTAATCCCCTCATACCCAAGGGCGGAGCCAGGATTTGAAAATAGGGGGGCGAAAATTACAGAATAGAATCTAAGGAAGTTAGTATTTGAAATTAGGGATGAAAATTACAGAATTGGACCCAAAATTCTAGGAAATTATGCTTCAGCCTCATAAATATTTCAATATTTTCAGTTTAGTCCCTCTATAATAGAGCCGGGAAATCGGCGGGCCGGCCCATTTAAGCCCTGGCCCTGTAGGGCTCGGGCTTAAAAAATCAGTTAGAATTTTGAATTTAGCCCTGTAGGACCGGCCCGTTAGGTCAGTTTCACTGTAGCTTTTTTTTTTTACTTGGCCTCCATCTATGTATGAATGACTTGACCACAAATCTCATCGGGTGAAATTGTGAAAATCTTACCCTAGGTCTCAAGTTAGCAACTTTGGCATGTAATATGAGTGTATTTTAGCATTTTCATCTATGCAAAAGATATCAATTGGGGGTTCAATGTTTCCTCTAGTAATTGACATTTTATATGGACAGTCAAACGGAACTTAGAAGATATTTGTTAGAAACTACATAAAGCACACATGCTGTACTTAAACTAAACAATATGACTTGGAATGACATGATAATAAATACTTGGATTCCATGGTTAATTTATTCATAAAAGCTATAAGGAAAGTAAAAATTCACAAAGATTAATTTGCAAGTCTCTACAGAAGAAATACGTGACATTTTTACTCCTGAAGCACAATCTTCTATTGAAAGTAAATCACAATCAAATATCTATGAAATTGATGATAGTGGTGAAGAAGGTGACAATTGACAATGATAGTGGTATGCTTCTTATATTTTATGTGAGTTATCTAATGTTGTTTAGTTTAATGCTTCTTATGTTTTATGTGAGTCAATTGTGGATAATGATTTGTTTTTTGTTACGAATTAATGAATGTGTTTATTTGGTGGATGATTTGTATTATTTAGATATTCATGTTGATAATATTTATTTGATAGATTAAAACTTTGATGGTTGTAATTTACTAATTATATTTCTTTGTAAAAAACCGGAAGAAAAATAGTTAAAATTTTGGAATAGTAATTTCCAGGCCCTGTAGGGCTGGCCTTGACTCTGGTACTATTGGGCCGAACTTTGAAAAACAGACGTTTTCCTTATTCCAGGCCCTGTAGGGCCAGGCCCTATCGGGCCGGGGCGGCCCTGATTCCCGGCTCTATTCTATAACACTTCTTAATAAGGACTAACTTGAAAATGCTAGAAACTTTATATAGCTAAATCAAAATTTCCTATACTTTTGGCTCAAATTCTGTAATTTTAGGGGGCGGGGGCCACTCCTAGCCCCCTGCTAATTCCGCCCCAGTCCAAGTCCACATCATAGATTTCTTGAAAAGGTTTTAGTGTTAATCATGAGACTATTTTCATGCACTTTGTTAGAAATCGAACCCTTAATTAAAAACTTAAGAAACCCAGCTAAATACTTATCGTACCAGGCTTCGTGGTTTATAGGAGTTAATTATGTGTGCCAATAATCATATTAGCCCGGGAAGTTTCTTGAGTGAAAGGAAATTTTTTTTTTAAAAAAAGAACTTTCAGTCCACTGTGTAGAAGTATTTCTTTCTTTGTTTTTTTCCCCGTCGTGCAGAATGATTTTTGACAAATATTTATAAAAGTGTAATAATGTTATGAATTAAAACTAAATTGTAGGAACCCGCAAGCAAAAGTACATCTTCCACAATAAAGCAAAAAAGTAATCCGCTTTAATTTGGATAAAAATTCTTATGGAAAAAGATATGCAAACAATTTTATAGGTGGAGCCTAGATGTATAAAATTCGCTCAATTTTAATTAATCACATCCCGTCCATTTGGATGGACATTTAAAAAAAATATTTTTTTTAAGTTCTAACTTGAAACTTAAAAAAAAGAAGCAATTTGACTTTTTTTTTTGGTAACTTTTGTTTTTTTTAAAAAATATTATCTAAACACATAAATTAATAAAAAAAAAGTTTTTTTTTCCATTAAAAAAGTGTTTTTTTTAAAATAAAAAAAGTCCATCCAAACTGGCTCTTACTCCTTCTTGAATAACCTTTTATCCTTCAAATATCCTAGTTAATCTTTAATAAATTACTCACTTTTTTCTCTTATTCCCTCTTTTTATGTAATAATAGAAATTATATAATACATTAGCTATTTTTAACTTGTAAAAAGACTTAGGCCAGAACTTTTGCATGGAATCTACAATGAATTATATGAATAGTATAATTTTTTTTTTTTAGATTTCATATTTCATATTATATGTAAAATATACTACGTAAAGAACCCGAACCAAAATATATAAGTCACTCTCAACTATGTACCATTCACAAATCAAGAAAAAATAGTTGACTTATTAAATTTGTTTTAAATTAAAAAAATCACTTTACCTTATTTAGGAGGTTTTGAAAAGAGGAGAAAAATACAAAGATTCATATTTAAACATTAATTACAGAAAAAATACACATTACTGGCTAGTCTCCAAATTTCAAGTTAAAAAAAAAAAATTGATTAGTCTCCAAGTGACTTATATTAACATAAAAGAATTCTTTTATAAGGTGACTTATATTATATTCTGGAGGGAGTATGTGATAGATTATGGCTTATACTTTGTGCTAAGACTTCACTATTTGGAATTTATGAATAATACAACTTTTAATAAATATTATATTATATATAGAAGAATATTTGTACCACTCTCATAAAGCATACCATTTATGGATAGATGATTTTTAATATATTTTATAATAATTTATTGATTATTGATACAACAAATTGTTGTTATAGATTTATACCAACTAATAATAAGTGGAGGCCCTTAATTATTTGATGATGAGCATTGAGCATGCAAACATTCTTATTGAGGGCAACATGTAGAGGTATCATTTGATCAAGATTCTATTATATATTTAGCATAATACGTGTAAAACCATCATTATTGCTAGTGTCTTTAGTTTAAATGATTCTGATCTTATTTGGTTGAATAATTTGAAGTTACCATTAATTATTAATTCCCTAATACATGTCCACGTCATCATTATTCTAATCATATCGCACCTATAAGGCTATAACGTTTCTAACAAAAGAGTGAGTGGATTCAGATAAGATCGGAACTGGATCTTCTCCTTATCAAATTTTCTGCCCATCTCTCACAGGCGGATCTGGGCCGTCCAAATCTTGATTTGACGGTCCAGATTAAAAAAAAACAAAATTTTTGTTTTTTGTCTTTTTCGCTCTCACAGGCGGATCTGGGCCGTCCAAATCTTGATCTGACGGTCCAGATTTAAAAAAAAAAAACAAAATTTTTGTTTTTTGTCTTTTTCAAAAAAGACAAAAAACAAAAATTTTGTTTTTTTTTAAAATCTGGACCGTCAGATCAAGATTTGGACGGTCCAGATGTGATGGGGAGGGATGGTGATGGGGAGAGAAACCGGATCCGATAAGATCACGTCCAGTGTTCTAGGTGCAGTGCCACGGAAGTTTCTTTTATCTTAGCCGTCAGATTTATCTCATGGTTAGTAGTGGGGCTGGTGTAAAATCATTAGTACTTTTTGCCAATGATGTGAAATTAATTTACAACTTGACTTAGGAGAATAAATCTGACATAGTTAAGCTATTATGGCTTGTTTGGTTTGAGGGGGAAAAGATGGGAAAGGAAGAGCTCTTAAGGAGGATATTGACCAAATTGTCATTAATAAGAAGGATTTTTTTTTTGAGGTGTATTTATATAATATTGAAAATTTTTTATGGGTTATTTAGTAAAGATAAAAGAAAAATTTTCTCTATTCCCCTTCCTCAAACCAAACAGGCCTTTAAAGTGAAGGAGTGAAGGTGATCTAAGTTTCTCTTTATTATTAAAGCTCCTTTTCTTTTCCACCCAAAAAAAAAAAAGCTCCTTTTCTTTAATATTTTTTTAAACTAAACTTACTTACATTTTTACTATTACTACAACAAAGTTATATCTCAGTGGAGTCGATATATGGATCAAAAATTAGATTTTTAGATAGCTTATAAACCAAAAGAACCCGCTCTGTTAAAATTAGAAATTATTTTATTGTATTTCATTAATAATGATTACGTAAAATACTAAAATACAATATCTTGTTTAAACCCATTTTAGTATAATTATAATAATAGAAAATTACTTTATTTATTTTTACATTGGTACTTTGCTATTGTTTGTGTTTTTTTCATTTCATTATTTCACCCGACCAAATATAAATTTGCGCATCAAACTCTCTTTCTATTTATTATGCATGCTTAGCCTCGTACATAACCTTTAGTTATAATTATAACTTATAAGGAAAAAAAAAAGAGGGGGGGGGGGGGGGGGGAGTAAAATGAATTATACCAAATGAGTTGTCCATTTTCAACTTGAACTCGGATCATGTCACGAAAAGAAAGAGGGTAACGTAAAAGCAGAAAGTAGCGTATACTTTAGACAGATAATTGTTTAATTTTATGTATATAACATTCGACTTAATGATTAATATTCTATTAACACTCAATAAATTAATACTGGTCCTACGTATAGGCAGAGAGTGAAGCTTTTTTTTTTTTTTGGGGTTCTATTTATAAGGCACGTTATTAAAGTTTTAAGTTGAATGTATAATTTAACCTTTCACTTATTATTGTGTTGACTTTGTTTTTATTTAGTTTTATGTATATTAAGTAGGAATAGACTTAAAAACTTGTTAAATTTTATGACAGAGTTAATGAGGTTTAAAGTTTTTCTTAGTTTGTATGAAAAATGTTGGAAGTGTTATGAATATTATATTTGTGGATGTTCATATCTCCCATTATTTTCTATTCTCCCATAGTTTCCTATTCTCACCCATTAATCACTATGATTATGGAATCACATTAATTGTAGATTTGAGAGTTATACCTATAAATAGAAGGCATATGTTATGTATTTGAGACACATCGGAATACATTGAAATAAGAATTACACTCCTCTTTCTCTCTTCTCTATTCTCTTGTTCTTGTTCTTCATCTCTTATCTCAGATATATTATTATATTTATAATAAGTTATCAGCACGAAAGCTCTAACGAAGGTATTATTTTGCATCATTTTTTTAATCTCATTATATGTTCATTTTATCTATCTGGGATGATCTTAGCCACTATATGGAATTAAATATATATTTTTACCGAATGTTTTAAACATTGAGTCCCATGGTTAAGATCGGAGGTTATTATTATTCCTTTTATGACTTATACTGGCTGAAATATTTTTCCTTTTATGTCTCGCATTATCATATTCTTAGCTCCTTTTCTATTTCTTTTACTGGAGTGGATTACCCCCAGTTTTATTTCTTTTATTTCTTTTCCCGGAGTGGATTACCCCTGGTTTTATTTCTTTTACCAGAGTGGATTACCCCTTGTTTTATTTCTTTTATTTCTTTTCCCGGAGTGGATTACCCCCGGTTTTATTTCTTTTACCGGAGTGGATTACCTCTGGTTTTATTTCTTTTCCCGTAGTGGATTACCACCGGTTTTATTTCTTTTACCGAAGTGGATTACCCTTGGTTTTATTTCTTTTCCCGGAGTGGATCCCCCCCCCCCCCCGGGTTTTATTTCTTTTACCGGTGTGGAATCCCCCCGACTTTAATTCATTTATTTACATGTACTTTATTATTAACATTGTTATTTTATATAGCCAGAAGCTATATACTTTTGACTTATTTTGAAACTATATGACCAGAAGTCATAATTTCTTATATATGGCTAGAAGCCATATAAATTTCTAAAGGGCTAACTGGCTAGAAGCCGCAAAATTTTAATTTTAATTATAAAATCTTACTTGTTATCATATGAACTTCTTGTTATTAATTCTTGTTTAATTCTTTTAATTAGCTTGAACCATGACAAATACAACAATCACATCCCTTGCAAAACTTGAATTTGTGGCCCTTGATATTTCTGGAAAAAATTACTTATCTTGGGTGCTGGATGCAGAAATTCATCTGAACGCTCTTGGTCTAAAAGACACAATTAAAGAAGGAAACCAAGCTTCTAATAAGCAAAAAGCCAAATCCATGATTTTCTTACGTCACCATTTACATGAAAATTTGAAAATAGAATATTTGATGGTGAAAGACCCACTAGTTCTCTGGAACAATCTAAAAGAAAGGTATGATCACCAGAAGATGGTCATCCTCCCAAAAGCTCGACATGACTGGATACATCTGCATTTACAAGATTTTAAATCTGTGAGTGCATATAACTCCGTCATGTTCAGAATTACTTCTCAATTGAAATTATGTGGAGAAAAAAGTACTAATGAAGACATGTTAGAAAAAATATTCTCCACATTTCATGCTACCAATTTGCTCCTGCAGCAGCAATACCGTGAAAAAGGATTCAAGAAATATGTTGAATTAATTTCTTGTCTCCTTGTGGTTGAGCAGAATAATGAGCTTTTATTGATGAACCATGTATCTTGTCCAACAGGCTCAACTTCATTCCCAGAAGTGAATGCAATAACTAATGAATTTTTTAGTGGTCGAGGACGTGGGCGTAAAGGTGGCTACAGACATGGACGTGGTCATGGTAGAGGACGTCGTAATTACCGTTATCATAATGATTATAACTCTAATACCCACTAAAAGTGGAAATATTATGAAGGGCAGAAAAATGAAGATGGTAATCCTTCAAAAGTTGTTGAGAATAAATGTTATCGGTGTGGTATGAAAGGGCACTGGGCTCGTACCTGTCGTACGCCTGAACATCTAGCAAAACTTTATCAAGCCTCCATTGAAAAGAATGCAACTAATGTGGAAACAAACTTAATTTTTCAAGATGACAATGTTGAGGCACACAAGAATGATGATGGTATTAATGGCAATAATGCTATGGCGCACTTGAAGGTGGCTGATCTTTATGATTAGATGAGTTTGGTTGGAAGAACAATATTTTCTGTTTTAATGGTTTTTCGAATTTAATTTATGCTTTTGTTTATGCTTTACTTTCTTTTCCGCTTTCTTATGCAATAAGACCATGGTTGCTCATCATGTATTTTGAATTTGTTTTAATGATTTTTTTTATTTTTATTTTTATTTTTATATATATACTTGAGTTTTAAGGTGATGTATAGGTTAATTGGCTTATTATATATTGGTTTATCTTTGAAATACAAATATAAAGGAAGTATGATTATATGACTCACACTTGAGGGGGAGATTGTTAGAAAACAAGTGTGAGTTCGAATACAAGTATGAGTCAATTATTGAAAAGTTATATACTTCTCACATAAAGTGTAACACCCCAATTTTCAAAAGTAGAATATATATATATTTTTTTTATCAGAGTAGAGCATCGGAGCAAGTAAAAGAGTGAGTAACTGATATACCATTAACTGTGGCGTATCTGTCTGTTCATAATGTACAGTATATTTATCTAAGTAATGTTACAACGGTACAAGTCTAAAAATAAGATCTTCAGTCGGGTCTCTACGCGTGCTGTTTACTCTGCTTACTCTTGTCTTCGGTTCTCGGTTCCCCAGACCCTGAAGCTATGGTAAGAGCTGAGGTTCAATATCCATTGAACCTTAGGTAACGGTTAACCTCATGCTTATGTAACAGTTATGTATGACAGATATTCATGACATTACAGCAATAATCAATATAAAAAATCATAATAGATTCGTCTGGATAACGATACACAGCCACTGCAATATGTCTGTTACCCCTAATCTGCACTATTCACCATTTCCACGATGGCCTATCGTGTCCTCAGCGCTAGAAAAACTCAATGACATTACCAAGACTGTAACCTGTATATAGTTGAATGTATATGAAAAACTTTAAGACAGAGTCTTAATCTATGAATACATCTATCACATATAAAAGTACAATAAGTATCAGAGTTAGTGTTACAGTACGTGTCCGTACCTTTGTTGGCGAATACGGCACGTTGTCGGTTGGAAAGCGATCGCAGATATCCTATGAGGGTAATATCGCATCTATTAATTCACAATCAATATTCTAATAGATATCCTAGCCACAAATGACCATTTTACCCCTAGTGTATTTATTTTTCAATTATTTTCCCTTTAATTTCGGAAAAAACGCTATTTGACAGCATTTGAACTGATTTTCGCCTACTTTGAAAAATCATAACTAATTCTAGAAAAATCAAAACGAGGATCTGTAAAATTCCCCGGAATCCTTAGGATGTATATTTTTGAGAAAAAATATCAGCTCTTACCCAGAATTCAAGAACAGTTTCCAGATTTCAAGTGTTCATACGCTGCCCAGAATTTCCAGAAATTCGTAGCATAAACTTTGAGAATTTTTATCTCACTGTACAGAGCTCATTTCAACATGTTCTTCACATATTTGAAAATCCCTATATGTATACTTCAACCATGAATTTTCCCAGAATTTTTCAACATCATTTTCAACATAAAATATGAGCATTTTTGCCACTGACTCCAGAAATCGCCAGAGTTTTGTTATTCTGATCCCCAACTTCCAGAAATTTTTCTAAAATACCTTCTTCATAATTTTTTCAAATTAAAACCAATTTTAAACTCAGAAAAACATAAAAACAACTTTATCTAGAGGATTTAAAAATCAAACTACAAAATAACTAAAACTCAAAGCTAGAGCTCAAGAACTTACCTAGAACTTTTGCTTCTCATTTCTCTAAAACTCTTACTCACTCTTTCACTCTTAGAATCAGATGCTACTTGGGATTTTTGGTGTGAGGATTTGTGCAGGGCCAATGTCCGTATTTATAGGATTTTACTATGGCAATTGTGGTAATTATTTTCAACTTCTTTCATCTTGTCTTATGGCCAATGGATCAAAGCAAAAGTTTGACACTCTCATCCTCCCCCTCCATTACAAAAAACGACCCCCCTCCCCTTTGCTCCCTTCATCTTTTTTTCTTGGTCATTAAGGATTGTAGCTTGTGGATGAAGTTTTGAAGACTTGAGCATCAAGTTGTTGCTTTTTGGATTGCCGCATGTGTTGGAAAAAAAAAATCCTTCCTCCTCAAGACTCCAAAACTCACGCCCCCTCCCTTTATCTTTTTTCCTTTTTATTTGTTTTGTGGTTTATTTAATTGTTTAGATAATGTTTTGGAGGCATATCATTGGTCCTTTGTTTATTAATCAAGGTAAAATACCCTAATTGATGGTTTTATACATGCTATCTAGTTAATTAAGAACTTTAATTCTATTGTCTTAATTTATTGTAACTCAATCATCCACTAATTGTTTGTAATGTTCCATAATTAATTTAAGCATTTTCACACCCTTTTATGGTTTATTTTTGATGATATAAAAACTAAATGTGAATATTTTAATTCATGTAGGTTTAATTGTTTATTAGTTATTGGAAATTTTCTCTAATTAATTTAGGTATTTTTATGGCATTTTATGACATTTTTATAACCCCTAATTGAATTTAGAGAGTTGGATTTGCCTTATTAAATCCTAAAGAAAATTTGCCCAAGAATTATTGACAATTTCTTTTAATTTGTTTGGGTATTTTAATAACATTTTATGGCCCTTTAGAAATAAATAGGAACTATGATTCAATGTAATAATTATAGGGTATTTCATTCTCTTTAATATCTATTATTTTCATTGCCATCTATCTCTTGTACTTAGGCTAAAATATACCCCTAATAGGTAGTTATATGTATTTGTCACTAATCTTATTTATTGCAAGTTCATTTGTTCATTTACTAATTTGCTTTAATATTTTTAAGTGGTTTCATAACCTTTGGTTATAAATTAATTACTAATTTATGTGTTATTTTCTTGCCTTATGATCATTCAAAATAGTTGTTATTTTATGTGATTTACTATAGCCTTCAATATGTAGTCTTATAATTGACCATTGGTTAATTAATTCCAAAGTGGAATTTAGATGAAAATATAACCAATAGATTATAACAAATTCACCTTTGTATTTTATTTGCTAAGATATGATATTCATATGAGTTATTAGGGTATTTTATGATCTCTAAAAGAATATTCGAAAATTTGGGTCTTTGGTTTATTTAATTCTAGGAGAAAATTCCCTAATTTAAATTAGATAAGCCATAATATCTTTGAGACCACATATTTACCTATTTTAATAGGTATCATTTATCAAAATATAGTGATTATGCTAAATATGATTTTTAGGGTATTATATAAAGCATAATAAATTTCCCAAAATGGATGTCAGAATATTGAAATGTTTATTATTTGAGACATATGTTACAGTAAACTAGGAGTTTATTGATTCAAAGAAATTTATTGTTGGCATGACTTGTTTGATCATCCGAGTCATATATATAATGCAAATAAGATTATGTATTGACATCCATTGAAGAACCAGAAGATTCTTCATGAATAACCAACATATTATTTATGAATTATGTGCTGCTTGTTCTCAAAACAAATTGTTTGCAAGACTATTATTAATCATGATTAGTACTGGATTTCAGTATTTCTGGAAATATATCAAACAGAATTATATGGACCCATTGAAATAGCATATAAACCATATAAACTTGAAAGATGCATCTATGAGATGGTTACATACGAGATTATTATCTTACAACCTGAAGTTTGTAAAAATGTTTACAACCCGAAGTTTGCAATAATGTTTGATGAATTAAGTGCACAATTTCTAGATTATACGATCAAGAAATCATGAACTAAAGCTTCCATAAATAGCTAAATCAATTCTTATGAGAACAAAATTTTATGTTGGTATATTTGATCTGACATATTGTAGTACTTATATAAGCCAACAAAATTCTCCTAGTAAAATTGGCTCTTGGTCAGTAACCAGACAAATTTTATCTTAAAAGGTTTGAATGTGCAATGCTTATAAATCCACCACAATGTACATAGATGGATTTAGAGAGAAAGTTGAGATAAAAGTTATATGAAGATCTCCTTTTTAATTGTTTGTTTCTAGAAGAAACAAAATGATGTTTCTAAAGGAAACACATGGAGACTGATATTAGTCAATTGATATTTGACATAGTTTTCTCAACATGAGGGGGAGAAATTGAATAGCTAGAAAAGAGAATAAATGGAATGCATTATAACAAAGTATATATCCTCGAATTAAGAAGTATGAACCAGAAGTTCATCAGGTTATGCATTCATGATATATTTGCCATATAGAATTACTGACCTAAATGAGAATTATTAAATCTCATATTCTAGCTAAAAATACTCCAATTAGGAACATGCCTGAAGCATGAGTAAGTATTCGGTTCCAAATATAAACGTTATGGATGAATTGGAGCAATAATTAAGATGATCATGTTAAGGAGGTAGATACTCCAGAAGAGTATCAAAACATAACTTATTGCAAAACCTAAAGAAAGGTTCAGGTACCTGAGTAATATTGATATTGTTATGTCGAATTGGAAAAATAGAACCGAAAAGATAAAGTTGTCGACAACAATTTTGATGGTGATATCATGTGATCAAATGAGGATATTATATAAAGATTATTGGCCAAGAGGATAAGTGAAATTGAGAATGATGCAAATATAATCATATTATGATAGTTATGGACCTGAAGTCCAAATTGGGATATATGATTTTGTGGTGGATACAATAAATCTAGCAGTTTATAAAAGAAAGATTATGCGTCCATTAGATATTGTTATATGCATATGGGTTACTAAATTATGAAGATTGCATAAGAATCTTCAAAGGATCCAAGAGTGCTAGTAGCACAAGTCCCTGAAGGACTCAAGATGTCAGAAGCATCTAATTCAAAGTTCTCAAGAACAATACTTAATAAGTTTTGTATGACTTAAAGCTATCAGAACATGTATGATATAATCATTTTAAAGAATATCTATTGATATGCATCTAGATATATCTTATAATAATGCTTAGAAATCATGTTAGTATTATTATGATTTTGCTGGAAATATTTAGTTCTTGCAGGTACACAATAGAATGTTTGATGACCAAGAAGAAGATATGCTCAAAAGTCATTGAAAGTAATGTAGTCATCAGGGGGAGTAAATATGATGTAATTAAGAGGGGGAGATGATATACGCTGTACTCTTTTTTCCCTTATCTAGGTTTTGTCCCACTGGGTTTTCCTAGAAAGGTTTTTAATGAGGCAGCATTAGAAAATGTATCAATGGATTATGTACTCTTTTCTTTGGCTAGGTTTTTATCCCACTGGGTTTTCCTAGTTAAAGTTTTTAACGAGGCACATTCATAATGGACATCCAAGGGGGAGTGTTATGAATATTATATTTGTGGATGTCCATATCTCCCATTATTTCCTATTCTCCCATAGTTTCCTATTCTCACCCATTAATCACTATGATTATGGAATCACATTAATTGTAGATTTGAGAGTTGTGCCTATAAATAGAAGGCATATGTTATGTATTTGAGACACATCGGAATACACTAGAATAAGAATTACACTCCTTTTTCTCTCTTCTCTCTTCTCTCTTCTCTTGTTCTTGTTCTTTATCTCTTATATCAGATATATCGTTATATTTATAATAGGAAGTTCCATACAAATGGGACTAAAGGAGTGATAGTCTACTTGTTACAAACAGAGAGCTGATTTAGCAGTATAAGATCTCATTAGATTCCATTTGGTTTCAAGTAAGGAGACACATGTTTAAGATGGACGGGACAACCACAAAACCTGAATCAATTTCTCTTTTAAATTACTATATAATCCTAAATCTAGGATTAGTTTGTAGTACAAATTTAGGATTGGAGGTAATAATTTTTAACACACCAATAACTAAAGAAAAAGAAAATGAGATCACAATAATTGTCACATCGCAAACGCTCAAGTGTGTTGGAGTAATTAAAGGTTAAAAGTAAAGTAACATAGGATCAGGCGGGGTGAAATTAAATTAAAATATCCAGACAATAACTAAGCGTTATACTTACACAATTATTGGCTTTGTGGTAATTAAATACTCCCCCTCAGGCTCTCCTGTCTTTTATATAAGATATATTTGAAAAGTATTTTAGTTCTAAATATGAAACATAGTTTTTATATTTGTCAAATTTTTTTTTCTAATTTATCCTTATCAATGATCCCTCAACAATAATCAAGGAAGAAAGAGAATTAAAGAAGAAGATTATAGTATTTTAGAGAATACATGTCATATTAAATAATTTAACTAACTTTTTTGATTTAACCAAATTAGGTACATATTTCTTATATTAAGAACCGGAGGGAGTGCTTAATCTAATATCTCAATCCGTTGGGTTCTAAGATTTAATTGCAACCTTTTAAGTTCAAAAAGATCGATTAGCCTCAATCAAGTATAATCTATCTCTACTTTAGAGGAGGTCATGAACAGATTAGAAATAAATTCTTACATGAGATTAAGTTTTGATAATATTTGAATCCTAAAAATTAAAAACTTAATGAAGAGGAATTTAATATATATGTCACCAATGTTCCTTTTTTTTTTTTTAAAAAAAAAGGTATTTATCACTTGAACAAGCATAAGAGTCACAAAAGGATATGAGTTAAACTCATTCTCAAGCAATTCCCGATCTCTCACCCTTTTTTTTCCTTTGGAATAAATCATCACAAATTTATACTTGAATTGACATTCAAGTGATTCCATCAACTTTATTCCCAGCCACTTATCTAATATAAAAAATATCATACCCATTCATTTGAATTTCACCTCATCAATATACATAGAAGGGGTAAAAAAAAATCTCATTCATTTCAGTTAATTATGCCTTCATCAGAATCATCAAATCTCACCCCAGAAGGTGAGAAGCATAAGCAGCTGGATAGAGATATTATTGGAGAGATGGTCACTTCCATCACTAGCCGTGTGGCTAATTTTCACAAATCAGGTCACTACAAAGAAGATGACGACGACCACGATGGTGCTAGGATCATCACCCTCGCCGGCACCAATGACGGCGCCACCTTGAAAAGCAAAGTTGACAACAACAAGCCGGCCGCTGGCCATCACTCAGGGAAGCCCGAAGAGGAGGAGTTGAGCACTTATGTGAACAGTAATTTTCAGGCTGTCAACAACTCAATCATGTTTAGTGGGAGCTACCAAGCTCATGATCCCGGTGTGAACATCGAGATCTCAGATTTTACCGAGCCAGCCGGCCACCATAAGGCCGGGAAGCATGGGAAGAAGGGCAAGAAGAAGAAGAAAAAGGAAGGATCCAAAAGCGATGATGGTGATCATCATCATTCTGGACATTCTGATTGAAGTAATTGCCAAATTCATTAGCTAAGTGAAAGTGGAGTGCAAAGTATTAATTAAAATTACTATTATATGTGTCCTTGTTTCCTTAAAATTTTGAACAAGTTATTACTGCTTTCCCTTCTAATTATCAATAACAATGGTTTGTGAGTATACATTTTAGCAGGTGAGTGAGTTTTTCATGTATCTTAAGCATCATAGTGATTGAATACCATACCAATAATATTATATAGATGGTATGTATATCTAATATCATTGCTATAATGTATTCTGATATTTTTATTATATAATTGTGGTGGGTTTCCCTTTAAATTCAATGTCAACTATTTTCAATAATTTGTATTATCCTCAGAAATAATTAGGTTCTTCAATTTTTATGTGTAAAAGTCATTTATCTCTTTATGACAACTTGAGTATGGAACCATAGCTCTGTTTGTTTTTTCAAAGCTTCAGTGTATTTTTTTAAAAAAAAAAAACTCCCTCTAATCATAAATTGAGAAGCAGATTAATTACAAAAATAATTCTGCGTCTACTAGTTATACAAACTCAGAATGGGGTTTTCTCCACTTAATTTCCTCCTCTTAATAATCTAAATTATTCAAAAAATGTTTCAATGAAGTTAAAATAATTAATAACAACATTTGAAAGAATGTGTAAGAGCATCCGATAAAGAAACCACTTAACGTAACTTAAATTAAGCTAATTATAACTTGAAAAGTGAAAAGTAAAACCTTTTAGGGACGTCAAATGTAACACCCCAACTTTTCTAAAGTATTTTCGAAATTATTTGATTAGAGTTCAAAATAATTTAACCAGAGTTGAGCAACGAAATGATTTTAAATACAAAGTAACTGATATTCAACCACTGTAGTGTACTGGTTTGTTGATACAAAGAGTTCGAAAGACTATACATATCTACAGGACTTTCTCCAGCTAGTCCTTCTGCCTGCTGCTTACCCTTGTTTCTGTTTCTGTTCACTCCGAAAAATCCTGAAGCTACAGTAAGAGCTGAGGTTCAATACCCATTGAACCTCAGGTAACGGTTAACCTCATGCTTATGTATCAAATATGTATGATAGATATTCATGTCAAAACAGCAATAATCACATACATTATTCTCATATTCACATAATAACATAACACAGCCACTGCAATATGCATGTTATTATAGTCTGCACTATTCACCAGTGCCACGGTGTACATCCGTGTCCTCAGCGCTAGGAAAACATAACGGCGTTATCAAGACTATAACCCGTATCAAGATGTATGTGTATGATCAATTTTCAAAAACAATAACTCAGACTATCTATCACATATAAGCATACCATAAGCATCAGAGTTAGTGTTACAATACGCGTCCGTACCTCCGTTCGGTGTGAATAGTAATTTACTATTCATGTATACGACACTATTCATGTATACGGTACTATTCACGTATACGGCACTATTCATGTATACGGTACTATTCACGTATACGGCACTATTCACGTATACGGACTTCCTTCGAATCTGACTCCGGAATCCTCGGATATCCTATAATATCATTTTTATCAGTGACCATTAATTTTCAGCATTTGCGGAAACTATGTTGAATATTCACTATTCATGTGAATAGTATTCACTATTCATGTGAATAGTACCAGTAAAAATATTTTTACCGTGACGGTAAATAATTTTTACTGTTTGGTAAATAGTATTTACTGTATTGGTAAATAACATTACTGCCCAAGAATAATTCTTTTCTGATGTGACAGATCAGACTAAGCTGCAGCCACAGAGCATACTCAGAAAAAAAAACTCTATCTGGCATTTCTACTATAATTACCAAAAGAAACTACCAAATCTTAAGACTAGAAACCAAAGAACTTACCCTTGAAGTTCTTACTCCTTCTCTCCAGCTCCGAGAACTTTACTCTAAATTCTCCCTCTAACTCTAAGAATCCTCACTCTTCTCTTAAACTCAACCATTGTGGTCTGAGTTTGGTGTGAAGAAAATGAAGAAATGAGGCCTCTATTTATAGTGTTGGAAAATGGGTCCTTAAGTGTAATTTCTTGTTTTTGGGTCATTTGCGTAATTTTTCAAAATTATTAAAAAAAATATAAAATTGGCACACGAGGTGCACCTCGTGGCCTCAATTATTTTTTTTTATTTTAATAATTTAAATAGTGTTTTTACTGATAAAATCCCTTGTTCGGTGTTCTGATCGCGTGATCTTTTGCAAAATTTCAAAAATCCGGAAGCACAGCCTTGAAGCTCTATTCTTCCTCTTTAAAAATATCTGGGTCAACTGAATTTTTGACCTCATTCAGGGTATTTCGTAATCTGTCAAAGATTTTAAGTCGGACACTGCCGGTAACAGAAATTACTTCGGGTGACACCATCTTCGAGACAAAAATTCACTGATTCATAATATGTGCAGTTGTTTACTACTTAGTTCAAGGATTTTGAGTTATAATTTATTTTCAAAAATAGGGTCTAATAGTCCTCCGAAAATAAGCTAATTTTCTAGTCTTTAGGTCCAAAATTCAGGATGTTACAATTCTCCCCCTGTTCAATAAATTTCGTCCTCGAAATTTGAACATATAAACTCAAAAGGTTATCTAGACCTCTAATATACTTCTTCCTTATACATGCTTATCTAGCATACATCCTACTATTCAATGCTCCATTAAATTGGGAACATTTCACAAATGCTCCATTTCATTTTCTATAATTCAACCTCTTCCTTTGTACTAGCATGCCAACTAGTGATCCAGGAAAAATTCTATTTTCTGGGTTTGTCTATCACTCCAATTCTCTTAATTCTGGTACCAAGTATCATCATAGATACTATTCTCATCATCATTTCAAATCTTCGGATTCTCTCCGGTTCATCTAATATTATTAGAAAGTCACCCTTCCCAAGATTACCATCACCTTAGCACGCTTACGCTTAAAATCCTATTTTCAAATGTCAATTCCGACATCTTGAGTCAGCTGCACATCTAAGACAGATTTCTTAGATAAATGTGCGTATAAACGTCCAAGCTTATTTTCTTGAAAACACAGCTAGCAATAAATGCCATAGCGATTTCTGTCTGCAAAGGTCTAGGAAACTGCGACCCCTAACGGTGGCTAGGGTGCACTAGGGTGCGGTGCCATAAAATTTTCCGCATAACAACAAAGTCTGCACTATTCTGAGCCAACGACAGATGAGAATCCGATGCTGCTTAACAAAATCTAGACGTTGCTAGCCCAGCTATAAATCGAGTAAAGAAAGAGTAAATGTTTCATGTTCTCTCAAACTTCACAAAATATTCATTTCCTCTCCGATCGTAATCTTCACTATAACCTTCCACATTATCCTTAAACATGGCCGGTTCAAGTAACTCTATTCCAGTCTCCGATTCATTCAACCCTTTCTTTCTTGAAGCCTTACTTCATGACTATCAGACTAACATGTTGTCTGATTTGTCAAACAATGCATCATACCCTTATTCTTCTTTATTTCCCCAAAATCCCGTAAGTATGAACGTTCATTCATCTGCCTCAACGATTAACATTCCTACTCCTCCTCCAAGGATACAAGATTCTATTTTTACAACTACTAACAGAAAGGAATCTGAAGCAGGTCCATCAAGGCGACCTGTCCAAAGGTGTCGTAATGTGGCAGAACTTATGGAGTCTACGGTACCTTCTCAACCAAGGAATCCTGCTTCTACCTTGACTGAGACTACTAATCCATTTTCATGTGGTTGCTGCCATGTTCTACGAGAGATTATTCATACCAATGGACTTCAATACCATAAACTTGAAGTTCATGGGAGGATTGGTATGATATGCCACGCTGTCTTTCACCAGGACGTACAAGGAGGTTCTTTCAGTCCTCAAGTATTTGACTTTGGTAAGAAGAATTTAGATGATGTCAAACATTTTCTAGAAAATTATTGTTTGAATCAAAAATCTTTAGGGTATGTCCTGGTGTCGGATCCCATATCAGCCTACTATGAGGCTCTCTGTGTTGGTTTGGAATGGACTAAAAATCAAAATGAACTCCCTAATAGTTCATTTCCAACCAATACAGAAAATATATCCAATAAAGGAAAAGAGCTCATGGTTGTAAATAATAATCCTTCAGTCCCCATACCTAGTAATCCATACCGATCAAGAGCTGAACAAAATATTAGAGCTGCATCAATGTCAATAGATGATCTTAGAGACTTCTTCCATTTACCTCAACAAGAAGCGGCTCAACAAGTTCGTCTATGCAAAAATGTTCTAATGAAAATATGCCATAGGGGAGGAATAAAGCATTGGCCGTATGTAAAAATTCGAAGCACTATGAAGCAAATAGCTAGATTGAGAAAAACAATGTCTTCTGATGGTCCTCTCTCAAGTGCAGCCGCTCAGGAAGAAATTAATAGACTTAAACTTGAGATAGTCGAAGCTTGCGGTGGGATTGTACCAACTGTTGTTCTTGATGCTTGAATTAATATAGTCTACTCTTCTTAGCCTTCTTGCTAATGTTTGTAATCTCTTATTCTAGGATTCATAAGGATTTTCGAGTTTTCCTGCCAAACTCAGCTTTATCTTATTAAATTCAAACTTAAGCCAGTTATTCTGTATAATCAAGACTATGTCCGCATTCTGTTATGGTATTGTCATCTGTTACTCATATAAATTAGCTAGGTAAGTGTAAATCTAGCGAAAATCTCTTCATACTTTTTACAACGGCAACAAAATGAATAACCATCAAATAGGGGCTTAGTCTTTCAATCACTTTCCTAGACACCAATAAAAATATTCATCCCCTAGAAAGTAATTTTGGGCCTACAGAATCCAATATTCAATAAATTTTCTTGTCTCATTTTCAAATTTTCAAACATAAAAAATTTTCCGTGGTTTCAGTACATTTCACAATCTGCACTATACCACAAAGTAATAGTGCTATAACATTTTTAAATTTAATCGCTGCCATCACAAATTCGTGAAAACATTTTTCACTGCCGGATCATTTTCAAAAACTTTTATTACCGGCACATATCTTTGAGGGAGCTAATTTATTTCACAAAATTTTACAATTGAGAGTACACACCATCATTTTAACCATTTGGTACAGTGAGCGCCTTCTCCCAATCCCCAAATCCAGTTTTAACAGTATTATCAACAATGTGGGAGAACCTCCGCCCCTTTCTCAGGAGACCCAGTGTTCACACTGGCACATAAAGTAGCAACCCTATCTAGCGGAACTCAGTCCAGTCATAGACAGTCAGGTTGTACTAAACAAAACATATGCCCTCGGCAAAGTGTTATGGATTGGGTGCGTTCACTGTTGGTGCGATTTCCATTTTCTCAAACAAAATCCCTCCAAAAACTTTTTGTTCAAAGAGAACATTTATCAAAGGCCAGCGATTTCAAACGTTTTAAAACATCTGGCAGACCCAGCAAACTGTGTACATCTACAACAGCTTCTGTCCTTCCAGTTTTGTACTGACTTTACCACAACATAGTTGAAAACTCAGTTTCAAACTCTGGGTTCTAACAAAACCGTTTGTACAAGACAACATCATAACCATCACTGTGGTCTCAAATTCTGTTGAAAAATATTTCATTTGAAAACTCGATTTCACAAATTTGAAAGTAAACTCCGAAAATTTCAAAATAGCAGGTGCATTGGTAAGTTCAAAAATTCAATTTTTTTTTAAAACCTTACTTAGGAATCAGACAACTAACATTAGAAGGTCATCACTAATTACACGTATTCGGACCTCTGTCCTTGGCTACTCAAACTATCCATAAAATACTTAGTTTGTTCTACTTAACTCATCTGGCTATTCCAAACTTTGCCCGTTATCCTCGGGTTTTACAAGCTTTTTGGGACACTTCTCGTATTTGTTATCTAACAATATGTACTATATAGCATTGGAGTAAACCATGGTGATATACTAGATTACTTAAACCTTCACTCTGGGGAACCTATTCGATGTGAGACTCATTATAATTTACTTACCTTGAGAACTGATGCACTGGTAACTCTACTTTATGGTTCATTGTCACGGCGGCCCCACTCTACGGTTCGTCGTCACAGTGGCTCTGCTCTACGGCACATTACTCGGCGCTTCACTCAGTCTTCGCAGACCAGTCAGCTTTTCCGGTTAGCATCCTCTGTAGGTAAGCCTCCTTGATCAGAACTCCCCGTAGGTATCCTTCTCCGATTAAACTTTCCATAAGTAGCGCCAGTGATCGTCTTTGAATCATTATAATGGGAACTCAAATCTTAACAGGTTCCTATCCTTTAGTAGTTTCATAAACCGTTGTTTCTATGTCTGCCATCTTATCTAGGGTCATTCTATTTGTGGACTTTCACTTTCTATTTAGCTCCAAGCATAATTCTTAACTCAATTTTCCCTATCGGGTAGCCACTTACTTTAAAGGGAATTTATTAGCCACTAACATCTCTATGGTTCTTGGTCCCACCTTGAGACCATAACCTGGTGGCTACTGAGGTTTCCAGCTTTCGTATGGTTCTGTTAAGGAACTATCTCTTAGGTATTTGGAACCTAGGCAAAACTCACTCATATTTTCTCAGGGTTCCTACTCTCACAGGGGTCATAGTTCTGAGATTTCTCTCGCCTAAGCAATATTAACTTCATAATGTCTATTGATTCTTGGTACTAATATTGATATACTTACTACTGGGTACCTACAACTCTCATAGGCACTAGTATGACATAACTGTCTCCCCAGAATTACTGGGTACTTTCCCTCTTCTGTCAATTGATCACCACCGTCAAGGACTTAATCAAAAGATCTTCGTCCCCGGAGCCACGCCCCTTTGCACGCATGGTGTCTGGCCTCTACAAGGTAGGGATTTCCTTCTCAAGATAACTTAACAAGTTATTATTTTGACAAGGACATTAAATCGATAGGTTACTATCCAAGGGAAACCTAAACAGTAGGTTACTGTCTACCGGAAAACTTAAGTCGTACCGACTTCTCTGTACCACTTCCCTTGAATCTCTGAGCGGGGATTTAACTTAGTTTCCGATTCCCATATCAAAAGTCTTAAAGTTTAACAACAGAAACCATATTCTGTGCCATCTACTCTATATCAAGGCCTCCCGAGCCTAACCCTTTTCCTTAGGATGTACGTCCTTTTTGTATCACAACACCAGTATTGTATCAGTACTTGTACTTGTTTTTTCGAAACACTTTTAAAACCATGGCTTAGAGCCTAACTTAGTTAGTCAAACCGATTGGCCAGGTAGGCGTCTATCATGGGAGCCTCACCGTGCTAGGGTGACTGATTGGCTGATCCACATAGACTCGGCCCTACCTTCGGCACCAATGGTTTACTGTAACTGAGTCGGGTTCATACCAGATAAAACACTTTTGAAAGCTTAGAACCTAACTCCGCTACTCAGACAATCCGACTAGGCAGGTGTATTTGTGGAAGGCTCACCGAATTCAAGGAAACTGATTGCCAACCACAAAACCCCTTTCTAGATATCAGACTGTTTGGAGTAACTTAGTTAACTTCGTGCCAGAATACCTTGCTCTGATACCAAAATGTAACACCCCAACTTTTCTAAAGTATTTTCGAAATTATTTGATTAGAGTTCAAAATAATTTAACCAGAGTTGAGCAACGAAATGATTTTAAATACAAAGTAACTGATATTCAACCACTGTAGTGTACTGGTTTGTTGATACAAAGAGTTCGAAAGACTATACATATCTACAGGACTTTCTCCAGCTAGTCCTTCTGCCTGCTGCTTACCCTTGTTTCTGTTTCTGTTCACTCCGAAAAATCCTGAAGCTACAGTAAGAGCTGAGGTTCAATACCCATTGAACCTCAGGTAACGGTTAACCTCATGCTTATGTATCAAATATGTATGATAGATATTCATGTCAAAACAGCAATAATCACATACATTATTCTCATATTCACATAATAACATAACACAGCCACTGCAATATGCATGTTATTATAGTCTGCACTATTCACCAGTGCCACGGTGTACATCCGTGTCCTCAGCGCTAGGAAAACATAACGGCGTTATCAAGACTATAACCCGTATCAAGATGTATGTGTATGATCAATTTTCAAAAACAATAACTCAGACTATCTATCACATATAAGCATACCATAAGCATCAGAGTTAGTGTTACAATACGCGTCCGTACCTCCGTTCGGTGTGAATAGTAATTTACTATTCATGTATACGACACTATTCATGTATACGGTACTATTCACGTATACGGCACTATTCATGTATACGGTACTATTCACGTATACGGCACTATTCACGTATACGGACTTCCTTCGAATCTGACTCCGGAATCCTCGGATATCCTATAATATCATTTTTATCAGTGACCATTAATTTTCAGCATTTGCGGAAACTATGTTGAATATTCACTATTCATGTGAATAGTATTCACTATTCATGTGAATAGTACCAGTAAAAATATTTTTACCGTGACGGTAAATAATTTTTACTGTTTGGTAAATAGTATTTACTGTATTGGTAAATAACATTACTGCCCAAGAATAATTCTTTTCTGATGTGACAGATCAGACTAAGCTGCAGCCACAGAGCATACTCAGAAAAAAAAACTCTATCTGGCATTTCTACTATAATTACCAAAAGAAACTACCAAATCTTAAGACTAGAAACCAAAGAACTTACCCTTGAAGTTCTTACTCCTTCTCTCCAGCTCCGAGAACTTTACTCTAAATTCTCCCTCTAACTCTAAGAATCCTCACTCTTCTCTTAAACTCAACCATTGTGGTCTGAGTTTGGTGTGAAGAAAATGAAGAAATGAGGCCTCTATTTATAGTGTTGGAAAATGGGTCCTTAAGTGTAATTTCTTGTTTTTGGGTCATTTGCGTAATTTTTCAAAATTATTAAAAAAAATATAAAATTGGCACACGAGGTGCACCTCGTGGCCTCAATTATTTTTTTTTATTTTAATAATTTAAATAGTGTTTTTACTGATAAAATCCCTTGTTCGGTGTTCTGATCGCGTGATCTTTTGCAAAATTTCAAAAATCCGGAAGCACAGCCTTGAAGCTCTATTCTTCCTCTTTAAAAATATCTGGGTCAACTGAATTTTTGACCTCATTCAGGGTATTTCGTAATCTGTCAAAGATTTTAAGTCGGACACTGCCGGTAACAGAAATTACTTCGGGTGACACCATCTTCGAGACAAAAATTCACTGATTCATAATATGTGCAGTTGTTTACTACTTAGTTCAAGGATTTTGAGTTATAATTTATTTTCAAAAATAGGGTCTAATAGTCCTCCGAAAATAAGCTAATTTTCTAGTCTTTAGGTCCAAAATTCAGGATGTTACATCTGATAAAATTGGAACGATGGAGAGAAGATTACTATGACCCCTGCACAAGGATGACACGCACAAATCGAGAAAAGTGAAAAGTAAAATCTATATACTAAGCTAAGCATTATTACATTTTCATACACACAGATGAGGGACAAAATTCCTATTAATTTTATGTTAGTTATGTTATCATGAGTATAAAACTATTGACTTTATAAAATAACTTTTCACTTTATACCCAAAGCATGTATTGTATGTGCCTATATATATATATATATATATATTAATTAGGTATTTCAGCTTTTCTGGCCATTTGCTGTACATATGTCTCTTCCACTAGGCGAGGTTAAGAGGGACTCATCTTTCATATTATGCACTTGGCAAATAAGCCAATTTGCACGATTATTTTGGCTTCAATATTGAAGTATGCCAAAAGAAAAATCTTCTCATGAGAGGAAAGATGAATGTAAATTCTACATGGGAATGACATCTAAGTTTTAGGAAAAATTAGAAGTATTACATAAGAAAACTAATTATCAATAAGTTCTTAAAACTTAAGTTATCACAAGGGATTTGAGAGAATTTTTTTAAAAAAAAAAACAAATTGAGAGCAATTTTATATTGTTGAAGATGACTTGTAAATAACAAAACATTTCAAAATATTTAAATTTTAGTATTTTAATAAAATATTTAAAATTGTCAAACCCGGAGTTTTACAACATGATCAAAGGATGTTTGAGTAATTTCATACATGCCTTTTTTAAAAAATTACTTTCAAATTATTTGAGACCCATATATTACAAATAACTCAAATTTAGAAGCTAGGTAAACATTATAGAACCATTGTCTAATTATGTGAGTTATTAAAACATACTACTAATTTTAAGGTCCAAAGGACCAAAGCAAGGATTACAATGAAAATGTTTTTTTTTAAAAAAAAAAATTGCATTACTTTTTCATGACTTTTAAATAATATTACCTTTGGTCCTAAATGTATGACCTAGTATTAATGCACTTTAGGATTGAACACTACTACAGAAAACACTTTTAACGTAGGTTTTTAGGCTCTTTTTACATCTCTTACCAGCGTACCTTTTTTTAAACAGACGCCGTATTTTTTTTTTTCTATTTTTTTTTTCAGAGATAGGAGAAAGCGTTGTTGTTGGGAACAACTATGACAAAAGGCGGCATAAGTGTTTTTCACGATGTCTTCTAGAGAAAGCATCGACATGGATCAGAGGAGATCAACTATGACAGAAGGCATTGTCGTCAAATAGATTTGAAGTAAGAGTACCATTTGTCAGAGAAATGTCTTGCCGTCGGTGAGAAAAAGATGAGACAGAAGAGTGCTATCAAGAAAAGAGGGGTTTTCTAGGATCCTTCCTTCTCTTTTATTTGTCTTCAACGCAAATCTGAGGACCTAGAGTCGTAGATCTAAAGAACTAGAGGTAAACGATTGATTGAAGTCTTCTCCTTCTTCTTTTAACGGCGAGATGAAGAACTCTAGCATTAGAGAATAGCACTAGACATCAAAACAAAGGAAGGAGAACTTGGAAAAATTAGAGAGAGACAGAATGAGAACATAGAGCTAACCTTGAAGCATTGGGGAGAGGCTTAGATGATGGAGAACTTGGAAAAATGAACAGTGTGGGGGTGGAGGAGGCTTAGACGATGGAGGATGGTGATGGTGGTTGAGGGAAAGGGGAAAGGGAAATTTTGAGGAATCATGGAGATTGTTGGTGCCTTGCTGTCCTTCGTCATCGCTGGTGGCTCTCTGTCCTTTATCGTTGCTGGTGCTTCACCGTCATTGTAAGGGATGGAGAGGGAGACCATTGGGTGAGAGTGGAGAGAGACGAAGGTGTACAGGAGGGGAAGCTTAATACTCGCCGGTCAAATAGTTCAACTCAAAGCACATGGAACGAGAAGGAGGAAGAGGAGGCTGTGTAATGAAGATGAAAGAGAAAGGAGGGAGGAGGGAGGAGGGAGGAGTGACTTTAGGCGTCCCAATTTTGAATTGAGGATGCCCGAAGACCACTTTTAGGTGTTCCAATTCTAAAAGGGACACCAAAAGTTGTGCTCTTGGTGTCAAACGTTTTACTTTTAACATCCTTTTTAGAGTTAGGGCCCTAAAAATCCTGCTTTTAGTGTCAATTTTTTTTTATTATTTAAATTGGGACGCCAAAAATTAAACTTTTGGTGTCCCTTTTCTAATTATGTTCCCTAAAGTTACTTTTGTCATTTATTTTTGTTGAAGTGGTGCCCAATATGTAAAATTCTTGTACATAATTACAAAAATACCACCGCCCTTATTTTTTACTTCCTTTTTTAAAAAATATATGTTTTTTAGGAAAGTAAAATCCATTTCTTGTAGTAGTGTGGAGGAGTACATTTTATAAATTTTACATTTTATACTGATCAATATTCAAAGAAATGTATAAAAATGATATGCCAATAAATATCAATGATTTAATAAAAAAATTCGAAGAATTTACAATATATATATTTTCTTTCTTTATCGTTTTTACCCCAAAACAAATCACACACTCTATTCTTTCTCCGCCTTTCCTTTTGAGTTTCTTTCCTTGTCTCTCTCATCAACGACCAAACGCATCATGAATAGACTAAACCCACTCTAAAGTCACTTTGGCTAATCTATAATTTAAATAAAGATTCGCGTAAAAAAGATTCGAAAACTTGAATTGTTATGCAACTTTTCCATGTGGATATAGCAATCACAAATGCAAAACTGAAATGACATAATTCCAAAATAGACAAGTATATACATCTCACTGTTGATCGATCGAACCGAGTAAAAATATATAGATGATGTTTCTGTTTACAAAAATAATTTATGAACAAATAAGAAGGAAGACACAGAAGGATCAAACCTTGTTGTTATTAGTGAATCTCATAAATTTGAACATTAAATATATGGAGACTTGAAACTTGATTTGTATGAAATGGAGCACTTGAAATGAATTAAATTGTGATTTGTTGCTGAATTGGTGGGTCTTGTTCTTTGGTTTCTTCAGCTTCTTGGACCAGATTCGTCATCTTGTTCTTCATCTCCTTGTTCTTTCCCCACAGAAGAATATATAACCCCAGCATCACCAGTATGGATCCCAATACACTGCATACAATGATTACATAATCCAGTAATAATTAATTAATTTATCATTGTTTGATCAGATAAAACCCACCAACTGACTAGTTCAATTACCATGGGTAAGCAAAAATGATTGATAAGCAGTAATCAGTTTCGAAATCAGACTAAGATCCTATAACAGTTCTAGGTTTTCAGTCTTTGTAATAATCACAATGATTAGGTTTAATTTTTAAGTCTTGTTTCAAATTAAACTATTATTATTCATTGTAGGGAGGCGGATAATTATAAGAAAGTTAGGCAACACATGTTACAATATAATCTTTCTCTTGATGAATGAAACATTTAGTTTCTACTAAAAAAACTTGTTCTTGAGTTTGGATACTTGGTTTATTTTCCCCTCCACAACTATCTACTGTCTACAATGATATTTCATCCCCTCTCTCTAAACAATTGCCATGGTATTTTAGTTCATGTGGAGTAATATATTACATTAATTAATGATCTCTAAGTGCATGTATGTGCAAATTTAAACCTTAAACGATAAGAGAATTATAACATCTATGCCTATTTATAGAAACAAACTATACTTATCAAAAGAGCCTTTTTGTCACATGCAAAGTACTGAAAATGAAAATGAGACTGATCATTAAACTAGTCAAGGTAATAGTTCAAAGAATAGTGGTCTAATTGTAGTTAAATCGGGGTCAATCCAATTATAATTAAAATAATATAATGTAATTAAAATATGCCAAAATACTTATATATAACCTAGAAAAGTAATTTTTAAATTAAAAAAAATTAATCCACACTTAAATAAAACATTTGTGTGTGTGTGTCTATATCATACATAATCTAACAAAACAGTTATCAAAGCACAAATTTAACAAACTACTATTTTTTTTCCTTTTTAAACTCAAAATGACGTCATTTTAGGCTCAACAAGGGGAGGAAAAAAAATATAAAATCCAACTCGATGGATTTGTCCAAAACTCTTGACTGGTCCTGCTATAAGATTAGTTCACTGGTTTACCGATCTAACTGGGCAAACTCGAGTTGGATTTTAATAACATGATCTTTTTTTGGCCAGTAGTACCATGATCCTGTGTTGACCTAAGCTTGGAGCGAGTCCTAAAACACAAACATTGTGAATATGTATATGCATAATTGCACAGAAGTGACATACCTTCCAAGATGAAGCTGTTCATGCAAGAGAGGGACATCGATCATGGCTGCCATAATCTGAACAAAAGGGTTGAAAGCTGCAGTGAATACTGGACCCCTCTTCTTCACACACCATGACATTCCCACAAAGCACAATCCTGATCCTACCATTCCCTGCATCCATTTTCAAATTTGAAGGACCAAAATGAAATCAAAATATTTCTTAGGGGTCATTTTTTTATGAAAAACAGAGCTTTACTCCAGAAATTATGGTTCCAATCAGATTCACGAGGGGGTTAAAAGTAAAAGAATCTGAGACACATGGATATCTCACTTCACAAAACACGCTTGGACCTAATGAAATCTTAGGCATGTTACTAAATTCCTGTCTCTTCATTTCCCAAGATCCTTGTAAGATGCTTTTCTTTCTTTTTAATCCTTTCCCTTCTCTTTTTCCTTGCAAGATTCTCAAAATCAGAAAAACAGCAGCCTGCAGCCTTAAAAAGTTCCATCTCCATTTTCTAGCCACCAAAAATTTTGCAAATTTCATTATTTCTTATTTTGCAATTCAAATCAATAGCCTTCTAGAATGCGCACCGGATCTAAGTTCCTTATTTCTCAACCAAAAACTAGATTTGAATTTCACTTTGCTATTTACATTCGGGCATTCAGGAAAAAACATAAAATTAAGTGGGATGTATCTCATCTTAATGTACATCTTTTTTCTGTTCCCTTTAAGTTATTTTCAAATGTAATATACTTCCTTCAATTCTAAATATAGGAGCTAATTGAGGTATGTTTGCTTTCATCCTAAATCTTGATTTGACTCCATTTTATCTCCCAAATTTATAATTTTTTTTAAAACTATCCTTATTATGCTAGTTTGACTTTAACAAGCCATCAAACAATATCAAAGAAGCTCTAACAAATAATATTGAATACTCTTCTGGTTCTTAATATTAGGCATATTTAACTAATTTGATTAGATTAAGGAAATTAGTTAATATGACATGTATTTTCTAAAATACACTATTTATCTCCTTTAATTCCCCTTTTCCCTCACTTCCTTGATTATGGTTGAGGGAGCATTATTAATAGGGGTAAATTAGGAAAACATTGACAAATAAGAAAACTATATTTTATATTTAGGACTAAGATCAATTCTTTAAATGTGTCTTATATTAAGGATTGGATAACTACTTTATTGCCTTAAGTGGGCTAAACTATCCCTATTAATTGTATATATATTAAAAGAGGTCACATCAATGGAAGCGGCTTCCAATGCAAATAATTAAAGAGGTATTTAAAGGAAACTAACACATTTTTATGAATAACTAAGTTCACTAACTTTTTTAATCTCTATAAATTAATTATCAAGCTCCTACATTTAAGATCATTTAAGACCGGTCAGAGTGAGTATGTATTTTCTCTCATGAATTCAAATGAGTTGAACCTGTATTCAACATGCGACTTGAATATATATATGTATATAGGATAGATGTATTAACTTACAGAAAACAGAACAGTGATGATTTGCATCTTTCCCTTGAGAACCCACATGGACAAGTTCCTTCCAGTGGCTAAGCTAAGAGCAGCAGATTGAATGGCACCAAAGAAGGTCATGATGGCTGTGCTTGAATACTGACAAGGAAAACTCTTGCCTATCTTTGATTGCACAAGATACCATGAAGACCAAAACAGTGTCCCCAAGATCAAAGCTATTACACCAAAGGTCCATTTCTCAGTATTCACATGTGAAACTGCCAACTTTATTGCAGAAGAACTTTTTGTTATTGGTGCTGATGACGAAGAAGAAGAATCAAAACTGAACAATGGCTTCCCTTTGTACAGTGTCAACATCAATGCCCCTCCAATGCATACCACTGTTCCTAGGATCTTTGCCCTTCCACTGTTGCATTTTATGTTCACACTCTCCAACCTGTATTGGGATTATATATGTGTGTGTGTATAATCAGCAATACATAAAGCACAGAACCAGGTTATTATTCTGCATTATTTGGGTGGTAGTTAATTGTCAAGCATTGATACTTTGGAAAAAGGAGTGTCGTTGTACACGTTTGACGTGTGACATGATGGTATTGCATGATCATCTATCCGTATTATTCTGTCTGTGTCACGTGTGCTTACTAGAATTTGAATCCTGATTTTTAAGAAATTAACGGCCAAATTCATTTTGGTTGATGGAGTCTTTGACGTCCCACACGAAATTCGAATTTCTACATTCATGCATTCTCTCTCTCTCACACACACACACACATGCTTATACCTATTATCTCTTTTTTCTCGTCCATCTATCTTTGAATGCACTATAAGCATTTACTTTTTGTGAAACAAACACTATCAATTTCTTACAAAATTTTAAGGATCCAGATTTGTATATACATACCCAAATGGCAATGCCATGATGAATGTGATCGCAGGCACTATGTTAATAAAGGCACAAGCAAAGGTAGCAGAAGTGTATTGAATTCCCAGAAGGAAAAAATACTGTGTCACTGATGCCCTACAAATAAAATAATATCAACCTCTCGTCAACATTTAATTCCAAAGTTAAAAGAGAAATCAAAGGACAAAAAAACAAAACTTGGGGTTTACAAATAAGAACTAACCCAACAATGGCACTGAGAAAGAGGTAACAAAGAATTCTAAATGTGAGCCTTGGTCTGCCTTGTCTGCAACAGTGAACGAAAAATGGTTTTCAAGTTAGAAGATCTTTCATTTGATCATTATGCTAAATGGAAAGTTTCTAATAAGCATATAATTCATAGAGTTCTAGAAATAGAAATAAAAGCTACCAAATCTAGGAATGGAGAAAGGGCCTACATACATATAACTTATACAAATATACCTTTCCCAAAAGTAGCCGATTGGTGCTAGAAAAATACTTGAAGTTGTCAACCTGTAAGTGATGAAAACCAAATGGTTCATTCCCTCTTGAAGAGATTTCTTGAGCAGAATATTCACTACTGCGAAAGCGAAATCGATAGCTATCATAACTAGAAAAGGCTTCCATTCATCACAACTACTCATGATTTCAGCAAAAAATGATGAAATTAAGCTCAGAAGAACTCTTTGAGGGGAAGAAGAGCGAAGCTGCTTCTTCGAACCCCTTTGTACTTTTATTGGGGCAGAAAGAAGACAAACAAAGCTCTTAGGTTTGCAAATAGAGTGATAGACCACAGAGCTAGCTAGGCTTAGGTATATATAAATAATATTCTAGAATAAGTGGCAAGAAAGCAAGATTAAATTCTGCAAAAATCACATCACAAGCGCTTTAAGCAACCAGCTTTGACATAGTTTAATGGTTATGATGCTCTTTTCTTTTGCTTTCTTTTGACTGATACATCCTGTTCAACAGAAGCACACTATTCCAGAATAGTTTCTCCCATAAAAACACTATATATATGTCTGCATGAGTATTGAAACTTAATTTATTCTACGCCATGAATTCTATACTAAGAAACCACATAGGCAGGAATATGGTTATGTTCTTCATGTTTTGTTCCAGATTAATTATTCCCATGGAGGGATTTTCTTTTTTTTTTTTGGTTGATGGGTGAGAGGGCATCTTTTGAGTGGAATTATAGAGAAGAAATTGTGCTTCTCTTCATGTCGTGTGCATGGAATCTAATACTTCATATCTTTTCAAGCAGAGTGAGGGATATATAGCCAGCTAGCTACAACCTCACATATACATATCTGATCTCTTGGGACATGAAAAGCCAGAACAAAGTGTCAAATCTATGTGCAATTTGATAAAAAGTTTAAAAAAACAAGGACAAATTAAAGAAGAGAGAAATTAACGAGAGAGAATTTAGCGATGCGAAGCGTTAAAAAGTGTCTTCTTTTTCAACACATGGGGTTAGGCAGCAATAAGACCCAGAATTTTGGAGTTCAAAAACTTGAGCCCTAAGAAATATATACCACCAAGGTGATTTTAACGTGTCTATCTTTCATGCCCTTTTACCTTGCCTCTGCGGTGAAATTTTTTCATGCTCTACTGAAAAATCCTATGATTTTCAGTTCATCTAGGGAAGATTATAGTTATAAAGATTGGTGAAATATATATATATATATGCGCACGCGCTCGCGTCTGTGTGTATGTATGTGTGTGCGCGCGAGCGTGCACACACACATATGTATGTAACAATGATACTGCAAACTATGGTAATATCCTAACAACAGTGATCAATCGTCATTGTTAATTCATGTCTTTTTGGTCAACCCTCATTGAAAATTGATATAGTTGTTGTTAGTACAAGTTCAGATGACAAGTATTACTAATCATCAATACGATATATATGTTTAATTTCTGAAATAATTTGTATAACTATTGTTAAATTATATCTTAACAAAAAAATTTGTAACCATAATTAAGACAATATTAGTTAGATTGTTTTTTTACGGTATCCTCAGTTGAGATTTGAATTGCTCATTTCGAAGACGTCAATAATCCTTAATCACTCATTAATTTTTAGGTTTAACCTAGTCACATGTTACAAGCACCTGAGGTTAAACCAAAATGATTTGAATGCATAAAGTTAGTTGGCCAGAAATTATGATGCCATATGGCATGGCCTACATGTCCTTGTGCTCAGAAAAGATGCTATATAGAAGATATCTTGACTGAGAATTAAAGGCACAAATTCTGCAACTTTTTGCATTTGAAGCACAAGATTGATATATTAACTGTCTATGTCCTTGGCTTTTTGGCACAGGCTCCCAACTTCCCAGCCTTTTCTTCAACTATATAATTCATTCACTTATATATTACCAACTCATCAATTATTAATAATTCCATTATTCTTTTTTGATATTTATGACTTGTTCTGAAAAACCACAACCATTCATTCTCAACTTGACTTATATATTCTTTTTTTATATTTATAGGTAGCTGCAATTTTGATTCTCATGATCCAGTAGAATAGAAATCCTATATCTTCTTCTAGTCATAAAACTATATGCATACGATTTACTTGAAGAGAAAAAAAGAAAAAAAAAAACTACAACCGAGTAGAATTCATTCTTAATACACAAAAATAAATCATCTCTTGCTGCTAAGTTTCTTTTATTCATGAAGGAATCCTTAACTAATCTTTCGAGGCAAGATTCTTCAAATTCCTCATGGGTGCGTCCCTCAACATATGGATAAGAGTCAAAGGATGGGATTAACTCATTAGAACAATACTCGATATTTGGATCCAAAGACTCTTCTTGCTCTAAACTTCCGCTATGATAAAAGGAATGATCAAAACAAGTTTGCTTCTTAGTGAAATCATCTCTCTTATAATGACTAATTGTGCCATATGGACAATTTTCATATTAATGACTCTCTCCATAACAAATACATAAAATATATATATATATATAAGGAGAACAATCAACATTTTCATTCCAACCAGCAATTGCATATGCTTGTCTCATCCAATCCACATGCATCTCAAGTAAAGAACAAAGATTTGATAATCTATCAACAAATGAATGCTGTGACTAATCCTTTTTTTTTTTTTTGAAAGGATAAACATGTAGTAAGGAAAACAAAACTAATCACACAGAAGAAAACAAAACAACAATATTCACCAAACCCAAGCTGAAACTTCTAATGATCAATCAATTCCAACCAAATAGTGTGGAAACACAAATTCTCAGCAAGCAATGGCGCCAAAAACTTGATAGGGAAACAAATAATAACATAAGACTTTGCAATTGTACATGTCATATCAAGTAATAAAGTGATGAGGAAAAAAAATTCACACGAGGACTAGTACCAACAATTCAAATAAGCAATGACTTTACACTTTTGCTTAAGTTGAGTCAACATAATTTGAATCAAAGATAGGAAAATAAGTTAACTAAAAAAGAGAAAAAAAAAATCTAACTAAAGTTAAAGATAAGGGTAATGATGATTCTAGATCTTAAGTGGTGACTTGGATTATTATGACCTTGATTACTTCTTAACATCTAATTTCTCTCCTTAATTGCATTTAGAGTAATATTTACTATTATAGGACTCTCAATTACCTAAGAGTGTCTTTCGATCCATTAAAATGCAATCCAATTATGTTAATTCCTAATTCTTTAGGTGATTAGTACTTAACTAGATTAATTTAAATGCAAGCCAAATAAGACTATATAGGGCTAGTAGGTAAATGCCTATCCTACAATCAATTAAGTGTAAAAAAAATTAATCTTGCACAATTTGATGGAAAGTCTATTCTAAATTTCTTATGTATAGGCTCCTTTAGAACGCCAAATAAAGTTTCAATCAAATTTCTTATCTTTCAGAACAATTAAGCTCATAATTGAATCAACAAACAAAACATTATAACAATAAAAAGAATAAATCATCATTCACTAATCCATAATCAAACTAAATAATCTAAACCAAAGGTTTACCTACATAAACTGAACATTCTCATGACCAAAATGATAGTTAACCAAAGACAAAATAAAAGAAAAAGAAAGAAGAGAAAGGAAAGGAGAAACAAAAACTCAAAGCTGAATTTTCATCGTGCTATAGATCTTCTGCAACTTCAAACTTTAATCTCCCTCCATTAAAACTCTCTGAGCTCTTGTCTTGCTGTCACCAACTAGGAAAATAGAACACACCATCTTCTCTCTATGCCTCACCTATATATAGGCATACATTGTCTCCTCTCAAAACTTCCAAAAACAATGCCATTCCTACCGATTAAAAGAAAAGGAAATAATGATGATAATGATGATAAATTCAAATTTTTTTATTTGAGAAAACTTCCCATTGTTGTTATTGGGTCTGTTTGGGTTAGTGGTGGGAGTGGTGACTTATTTTCTATCTGACTTTTTTAGAAGCCCAGCAGGAAAAAAGTCAGGTTGTAAATATGATTTATGTTTGGATTCTTGGTGATAGAAGTGGCGGGGCCCACGCTAAAAAACTAAAAGCTTTTTGGAAAAAGCTACCCCATTGAACTTTTTCTTTAACTTACTTTTATGAGCTTTTTTTTTAAAAAAAAAAACCCCAGTGAACTTAAAGCTCAATCCAAACACTCAACTTCTAGCCTTTTTTTTTCCCCTGCTACTCGTTTCTAGATTTAAGCTATTTAAAACTCTCTCCAAATAGGCCGGTTGTTGCTGCTGCGACAGTTATTGTTTCTTCCCTAAGTTTAACAACTTTATTTTTATTAAAATCCCACAAATGATGCGCCCAATTTATATCTCATAAAATATCAATAAAATTTCTTTAATGTAATATTGATGACTTCCTAAATATCCTCAAATGTATAAAAAATGAGAAGTTATCGAATAAATGAATTTAAAAAATAATTGGAACATGCATGCACAAAAGTCTCCTCCATTGTGACCATTAATTGTGCCTCTCATAGAATTTGTCTTGATGGACCCAATATGTCCTAGAAATATCCTCCCACACCGCTTTAACTCCATTCTATTTCCTCAAAGATCTTTTCACATCGATCTCACCCAAAGCCAAAAAGCCAAAGCAATAATTAAGTTTCATTTGGAAAATACGTGAGGGGACCAATTCATTACATTAATTCGTGGACAAGAATTTTGTCTAAATCTAGGATGTTCTGCTTTGGAATAAATAGTAAAGCCAAGCATCTTCCAAAGACGTTATGGTATTATTTTTGGTAGTGCAATCATATTCCTCCACCCCACTTTAGATTTATATATTTGAAGTGGGACTTATTGCTTAGAGCCATATAATAGTTCATCAATATTATTCTTTGTTTATAATAATTACAACGATTGAAATCTGAGTTCGAGCATAATTGAAACCTAGGATCCATAACAAGTTTTCCCTGATCTCGGAGCTTAATTTTTCCCTATTCATGCAAAAGAAATTTTATAAAAATACATTTAAAATACAATTGAATAAATGTATTTGGATGGATTTTAGGTTTAAATATTACATCTAAAATCTCACAAATAAAATATATGTATTTAAAATCTTTTGTTTGAGTAGTACAAAAAATTTCAAATTCCCAATAATTTAAAAATCTTTGTTAGCATTCGCATTTAATTTGAACTAACTATACAAGACTGAAATTAATATTGAGTGTCATCTTGGTGTTAAGGTTGAAAATTACTCCCATATGTCACGTGTTTGAATCTTTGAATCTGACATACGTTACCAATAATTATACCAGAGTGAGTATTTGAGTATTTGAAATAATTAGGTCAGAGTTAAAATTTGAAATTCTAAATTCTAAAATATTATAATAATAAAATCTACTTAGATCTGGATCAAATTCAAATCCATGAATTTTTATCTACTCAGAATGTATCTCAAATCCCAATCCAAATGCTCCCATATCCAAACACAACATGAAGGTATTCAAGGTTTATGAATTTTAACCCTCTCTATATCAAAACTTTACGTTAATTAATTATCCTCATTAAGGTATTCATACTTCGTGATTGGTCGGGTTCTGTATGTGAGTACATCTCCTAATGAAGTTTCAAAACTTGGTTCGCTACATGTGAGGGGATAACTCCTTCCATTAGACCCAACTTCATTGGCATCTTTTGACGCTAAGAATTATTGAAGACATATGAATGTTTGGTAGACTATTTTCTTTAAGAGAATCGATAAACCATTCAATATATAAAAAGATAAGGCCATATAGTGTAGAGACCATATATTAAATTGAATCGATAAAAATAATTACAAGAATAAGTGCATATCATTATTGTACCCACTAATTCTTCCGGAACTCATTATGAAAGTTTTCGTGGGGCACACAATAAGAATATATAAGCTTTGCATATCACATAAATATATAATTTCTTTCATGAAAGACTAATGACTTGCAGATACATTAAAATCATTAAAATAAAAATAATTAAGGGTTACATGCTCAAAGGTCATAACTCAGAAACTCAGAACACCAACAATAGCGAATCTGAATTTGAGTACACAAATAAGAAGGTCTCCTATATATATTATAATAATCTGACTTTAAAAGAATAATTAATTAGTATTTCAAGATGACAAATAACCTATATATATATATAACTTCCTTTGACTTGTAAACTTAAAACAATCAACCTAATTCAGACGGAACAAAAAGCAAAGGATCCCACGTACCATTAATATTATTATTATTCGAACTAAACCAACCACCATTATTGTCACTTTGCTCAAGAACTTGCTGCTGCTGATCTGTTGGCCAAAACCCTTGAGATAGTAGTCCTCCAATTTGAGCAATATCACTCCTGCTATTTGAAGCCCCATGATTATCAGAATACATAATCATATTTTGGTCATTATTATTATTACAATCAGAGTATCCCAAGACAACTGATCTATCTGCAGAATCATGTTCTCTCTGCTCCTCGATGTTAATAAGGTTGACATCTGAATACATCATATTCATCGTAGACTGATCAATAACATTAACTTCTGTAGATAGTGATGGCCATGGAGAATTATTTTCAGGAACCTGGTTCATCATCTGTGCAGGACCTGTACTAGGCCAAGGCAGATCATAATTATTACCTATCTCGTTGTTGTTATTGTACCACGATGCCGTCATAAAGGGCACTGTAGAATTATTATTTGCAGCTATAGAACCTCCATGATCTTGATCTGAGATGAGCATATTATTATTATTATTATTAGTATGACTGCTCTTAGCACTATTGCTTGTGCTTGATGAAGACGTGCTTGCAAACCCAGGATTGTTATTATTAGGGTTTACAAATCCTGCCAAGATTTGGCTGTTATTTGATAATTGAGAAGGAAGCTTCTTCACTTCACCTTTCTCATCAAACAGCTTGGCCTTGAGTGCTCCAAGGAGGTCATGATGATCTGATTCTGCACACGAGTCCTCGAATGAGAACGGCTCGAGATTCTCCGGCATGAATCTGAAACTGCCGTTGCCGTGCTGAGTGGCGGCGCCACCAGAGACAGCGGGATCAGGCAAGTCGAAGTTGGTGCGAGCGTTGGTGCCACGCAGAGCACGTGCAGCTGCGTCGTAGGCTCGGGCCGCGTCCTCGGCCGAGTCGAATGTCCCTAGCCAAAGTCGGACCTTCTGAAGGGAGTCTTTGATCTCGGCCACCCACCGTCCGGACGGCCGTTGGCGGACGCCGACAAAGCGGTGGTGGCCTCTGGATGAAGATTTCTTTCTGGGCTTGATATTTGTATTAGCTGAGGTTGATGCTCCCATGGTTAAGTTTCTCTTGAACAAGCTTAGGAGGTGTGTGTATGTGTGTGTATATATGCATATAAGCACAATAATATAATTATGGAACGTCCTTTTTTCTTTTTTTTCTTTTTTTTTTGCAGATAATGATCGAGAGAGTATACGACGTTTGTTTAATGAAGCGTAGGTGTTCATCCAACTCACCCAAGTGGACAAGAAAAGAACATGTCAAAGGTTAGAGATTAATTAATTACTCTATGATATATACATGGCTGTATTTTCAATATCTAGATATATTCAAGTCCAAGCCGACGATTTGAGACAAACTTTTATGTTCAGATTTTCTTTATTAATTATTAAAATTATCAGGGGCAATAACATTTAGTACCAAATATAAAAGCTAGTTGAATGTTAGATTTGGTACAAAATATAATATTTTAATTCATTTTATCTCTTATATTTATCATTTTTCTTAAACTAAATTATCTAACTCATAAATTGACGTATAATATAATAATACTTCCAATCCTTAATTTAAAATTCACTTTGTAATTCAATTTATTTATTGCTGAAGAGAGTATAATACCTTCATGTCCTAAATGTAGGACCCAGTTTGATGTGGGTTTTGATCCTAAATATAATACTTTCTATTTTATCTTTACATTTATTCTTTTTTCTAAACTAATTTGTCTAACTTATAAATTGATATATAATCTAATGTTATAAAGAATTGTTTTAGAGGATAATGTAACATATGTTACAATTAAGTAATTCATTTTGTTTATTTGACCTCACCAAATTAGATAAATAGATCTTACATTATGGATCATATGAATATTATACAGGGATATTTGAAGGAGATTGTGTCATATTTGTTCAAATAACTAATTTATTTCATTTATGTGATCTACTCAAATTAGTTAAATAGATCTTATATTAAGAATAAGAGGGAGTACACACGTATACACACAGATATATACATGTGTGTGTATGATGTGGGATAAAGGTGTTTATATAGTTAGAATATCTGTATTCATTACATGATTAACTCTCTTATCATTGTTAAATCCTAACTTGAAATCATTTAATATGAGACCCGCCTAACACAAACACTTGTATGTAGATCTTTCAATTCATTTTTTTAATTCAAACTTTGACATCAAGAAAAACAATTATCTCTATTTTTGGGAAAGAAAAAATAAATAGGGTAAAAATCACCAATATTAAACTTAATAAAAGAATAAGATAGGGACTAATTAGGACATACATATAATGATTAAGTGATAAGTTGTCTGTTCAAATTTAAAAGGCATTTGTATTTTTAAATAAAAGAAAAGAAAATGAAAATATTGTAACAAAAAAAATTGCCGACATTAAAAGCTTACCTAATCAAAATGTCTTTACTTAATTGATATAAATTGAAATAACGTCGCAATTGCAGGCCGTGTTGTGGATATCGACGTGAAGTTAATGTGTAGTAACAAAGGACACACAACATATTGACATTGGTATATATATAATTAATTATTTTCTTGTTAATTAATTATTTAATTATGTAAAACATTGATGATTGCTTAGTGGTCATGAAATGGAAACAATCGCAATGTTCATAGGTGTTTGTCTTGTTTTTGTTGTATGCATACAGATACAATTAAAATATTAATCTTTAATCCATTTGAAAAAATCATCCGCCATCCAGAAGACAACTAAGAATAAATATAAATAAATAAGGATGAAAATGAAACTTAATTAGCCCTAAATATTGCTTAGCCCAAACTTCAAACATACGACATATCTAATTACAATGGTAATGCGGATTAAGATTAGACTTTAATAAACAACAGAATTAATTAATTTGGGGAAAAAACAGAATTAATTACTTAATTTTGAATTTAATCTTTTACTTTTGGTACGAAGACAATTGATTTTGTTTTATGATAACGTCGTTGTAATTATCTTTTCAGAGTTTTGTATGAAAACGCTAATACAATTTATTAATCTACATAATAAGAGGCAATCTCATAGTAAGCATTAGTTTGAGTTTTGTTGCAAAGAAAGATATTGTTTAAAGTGTACTTATAGAAGTACAAATGGATTATCCAGTAATGGATAACTTATGTGATGCCTTAATGTAAAGATTTAATTTGTAATATAAATTGTTTGATAAACTAGATCTTATATTAAAGACCGAAGATAGTAAACAATTTATCTTTTTTAAAGTTTTATTTACTAGTATTCTTTCTCCTATTTTTCCCCAATTTTTCTCTTCATTCCCCCCCCCCCCCCAAAAAAAAAAAGAGAGAAAATAAGAACAAAGCGCAAAGGATAAATAGGCACCAACCACGCATGTTTTCTTTTTCCTTAAAATTTCCTCTTTAAAAGTATACATGTTTTGAAAATAAAACAACCCACATTTTCTGTCATATGGATATTGTTATCATTTTGACATTAGCACTTTTTTTACTTTTTTGTTTTCTCCTATTCATTCCAACATTAGCCCTTGATTTGGATGATATAGTATATCTCCTTTTTATATTTTCCTCTCCTTTTCCTCACATCCAAAAAGCGTCAAATATGAACCATTTTCTTTGACCTTCTCTAATTAATTTTCTTTCCTTCAATTTTGTTTTGTCATCCATTATATTATGGATGAAAGATGTTAAAAAGTATATTGGAGCATCGAGACGGAAACAAAGGAGGCCCTCCCCTAGAACCAAGAGTTCAATTGTCTGTCTTTTTATTATTCATGTGTCCTCATACCATCCAACAAACGTTTTCATTTCATTTTCTGTGTGTAGCTGTTTCTTCTTAATCTCTTTGTTTTTACACTAAAGCATCGATCTTTTCATGTCTCCACACACACACGCACACACACACGTACATATAGGGTTTATCATTTTTCATGTCACTTGACATAAGATTTTGTTAAGGCACCCCAAAATTATATCGTTTTAGAAGTTAGGGGAATTAATGAAGGATGTTTTGGTATTTTTGTTTTTTTGTATTTATTATATGAATTTTACTAAAACGCCCTTCATTAATTTCTATGATTTCCAAAACGACGTAGTTTTATGGTGATTTGACAAAACCTTATGTTAAATTACATAACAAATTAAACGATGAACCCTACACACACACATGTGTGTGTGTGCGCGCCCGGGGGGAGGGGGATGGAAAAATTCATAATCTTCATCATCAACAAAAAGGAATTTACCCTTAGAACAGATAGTGAAGCAATAATTAATTTCTACAATATACTTGCCACTTCTCACAAGCTGAGTAGAAACAGATGAGTAAAATTTTGTTATTATTATTTTTTTTTTGGTAAATAATTTTGTGATTATTTTACTTATACAGGAGTAACCATTAACATGGAACATATAAAAGGAAAAGATAATACAAGAGCATATAAGTTATCCCGATCAGTAGAGTGTGGTGGGTAGTAGTATAGCTTCTTTCTCTTCCACTTTCACAATGTTTAAAATAAATACCCTAATGGAAGATGATGAGTATGATTTGCCATGCCCACAGTCTATTGTCATCCATTATGTTATGGATGAAAGATGTTAAAAAGTACCACTTCGGTCCTATTTATAAGATCCTTTTGACTAAAAAAATTTGGTCCTATTTATAAGTTCCTTTTGACCAAATAAACGAAATTGTGACAATTTTGCCCATATTTGTACCAATAAAAATAAAGAGAGAAGAAAAAGTTAAAAGGTACCCAATTATAAATGAAGGTAAAGTTGAAAATTTACTTTATAATCATTGAGCTACCTACCTCTCCTTAGTATATGTGATTTGGTCAAAAAGAACTTATAAATAAGACCAGAGTGATATATTGAAACCACGAGACGGAAACAAAGGAGGCCCTCCCCTAGAACCAAGAGTTCAATTGTCTGTCTTTTTATTATTCATCTGTCCTCATACCATCCAACAAACGTTTTCATTTTCTGTGTGCAGCTGTTTCTTCTTAAACTCTTTGTTTTTTCACTAAAGCATCGATATCCAATATGTATATAGATATATGTGTGTGTGTATATATATATATATATATATATATGCGTTAATTCCTCTATAACTTAATTGTCTGTTTGTTAATTTTGCTGTAAGTTTAATTACAATACAGCTTGCTCAACGATCTTCTAGTCTTATTTATATAGCAGAGATAGAATTTTTTTTTCCCCTTATATTATTTATAAGTCATGTACATTATTAAAATTTTCACATGAATATAAAATTTTACTCTTCATTTATTATTGTGTAGATTTTTTTTCTTATTGGGCATAAAATATTGTTAAAATTTTAAGGTAAAGTTAATGGTGATCAAGGTTTTTCTTTTTTCCATGAAATATATTTGAAGTAACTTATAAATAGGACAATAGGAATATCACTCTAGTCCCTTTTTTAAGCTATTTGTAGGAAAAATGTTTAGTTCCATATATAAGTCATCTAGATGGTTATTAATTATTATTTTTGAATTTTACCCCTATTTAATATAGACAAATTCAAAAAAATTTATCTTTTTTTTTTTTTAAGTGTCATTCCCACAGAAGAACGGGTTACAACTTATAATATTGAATGAAGTGATATATATTAAAAACAATGAAGTATAAAAGAACAACAATCCAACAGGATAAATTTCATGTTTTAATTCATATATTAAAAATTTATTTTTCAATTAAATGAAATTTCAATTCCCCATGCTAATAATCAATCTAGCATTTATTGGTTCTCATCACTGCATTTTTGGGTTATCAAAATTTAATGTTTTATTTTATATATTGAATTAATAAATTATTTGTTATAAATTTATTATTATAAAATTATTTTTTATTTTATATTATACATGTATTAAATAAAAATTATCAACAAAATATAAAAATAAAATAACATTTAATATATGATTATCCAATTTTAATCTGATCAGGCTAAATTTGGGGGAGTGTTATTACCGGACCAATGCACAGGCATGAACCCACCAATGGGATAAAATTGGACTGGGCCCAAATTCTAAGTACGCATCTTCAAACCCAATCAAAATGAAACTCCAACAGACTGGTCGAAGTGCAACTTACATGACCACCATCTATTGGGAGCAAGTAGCAAGGGATATGCTCTTCCTTACCCACGTCCTCAAGTGTAGGAATAGAGAAAATGGTGTTGGGAGCTCTTCCCTTATGATCGTAGGCCTGACTCAGGGTGAATTTGTATTAATCAGAACCGGATGGACAACTGGAAAAAAAAAACAAAAACAAAAACAAAACAAAACAAATTGCAACTTGCGTGCACTCCTCATTATCTAATTTTAATTATTACTCCATCTGATCCTTAATATAAAAGACTATTGACATTTTTTTTAAAGAATTTAATGAAGCTAAATAAGTTATATTAAAGTATTTATATTTATTGTTTTTCTTCAAACTAATTTATCTAACTTATAAACTGATATATAATTTATTAATACATAGCATATGATACGATTAAATAATTTATTTTGCTTCTTTAGTCTTTAAAAAAAAAAAAAAGCATCTAGCTCTTACATCAAATTAAAGACCGATAGTAGTATATTATTGTTGAGGTAACACAACGAAATATTTTGAGAATTTTGCATCTAAGCCATGCAATGTACAAACAATACCTCAAAATTTTTTAAAGAAAGATTTTACCTTATTACACAATTACTTAAAACACAAGTTTTATCTTTTATCCTTAATAATTGAATCAACAACTAGTCGCCTAATGCCTTTGCCACTCTACCTTCCATCCACTCTTAACCATTACTACACTTGCACGTTAACTCGATCAAATTCTTGTCTTTGTTTTTTTAATCCTTATAAATTGTACATCAATGACTCTGTTTCTGGGGCAAATTAAACAAGACCGTTAAAGATTGGATTTTTTACTCAATTTTTCACATGGATCCCTCAACGCCTTCTTCTCCACTCTCCTCCATGAGAGAGGATCAAAAGGAGAATGGGAAATCTGGTTTCTTTATGGTAGCTCTATGTCCTTGTCTCGTTTGCTTAATTCTGTTGCTGGTTGCTCTGTCTATTCTTCTTATTTTTAAATTCCGTTACTTTTGCCACACTCCTCTGCATTCCTTGCTTTTCAGAAAACGCTGTTGATTCCCCAGGTTGAGTTTTTCAGAAAAGTTAAGATCTTTGATCAGTTTTATGGAATTTACTAGTGTTAGTGGACGTGGGTACTGATTTTGGAGTTGAATCTGGAAATGTAAGTGGACGATAATAGTGTTTAATGTTGTTGCTGGTGGAGATATATAACTGCAAATTCTGATAGGTCATGCAAGCGAGTGATTGATGAATGGTTATGGTGTATGAGATGCTGAAGGAGATAAAACAAAAAAGCTTGTCTATCAGATTACCAGGTGATGCAGTGAGAGTATTGCAGATTATTAAATTCATATATATGGGATTGAACCATCAGAAATCTAAACCGTACGAAACAGTTGCTGTGAGGGAAATGACATTGAAGGGAATGGAAGCTCCACAGCCTGATATTGATAAGTTTGCTTTTTTATTTTCCCCTTTTTTATTTGATCAGAAGAAATGTTTAGGTGAATCAAATTGTGTGCATCTGAGTGAAAACACTTGTTTACAACAAATGCACTTGTAATAGGGCTAGAATGCTGTGGTTTATGAATCAAATGCTCATCAACTACCCCTTCTCCTTTTGGATCTTACTATAGGGCACTTTCAATTAATTTAAACGAATCAAGAAATAACAATTAAATTATTAAAGTTGTATTATATTAATAAAAAGGTTTTGAAGGAGAGAAAAAATGAAGAACCATATTTAAAATTAATTATATAAAAAAATTGACAAATAAATATTAATGACTCTCTAAACTTGTATTAAGAATCGAAGAATCCTTTTAGAAAGTTCCTGTACAATGACGAGGGGGAGTGATAACAACTTCGCCATTGAATTGTCAAGAGGTGGGAAGCATGATGTGCCTAAGGATTATGAATGTTTGGTGAGGTTAATGTAGAGCTGTCAAAATGGGCTGGGGCCTGCGGGCCAGCCCGTTAAGCCCCATCTTTAACCCCCATATCTTTAGCCCCCATAGGGATAGGGTTATTTTTGGCCCTAGCCCAAAATAACCCCCACTTCTATGGGGCTAAGATAGGGCCAACCGCGGGCCTAATTAAAAAAACTAATTAACTTACTTAGTCCCTCTTGTCTTTTTCTGTGTGTGTGTCTTCGACAGGAACAGAGGGGAGAGAGGGATAGAGAGGGAGACTGTTTGGTTGGTTGGTTCCAACGGACAGCGAGAAAGTTTTTTTTTTTTTTTTTGCCCAAGGACAGCGAGAAAGTTGAGAAAACTAATTTTGAAGGGGAAATAATACTAACTGGGAAAATATAAGGAAAAAGTTTTCGTGCGAGGGTATAATCGGGAATTTAGCCATGAACCGTGCGGTGCAACGGGTGTTCCTCACTAGTCCACTACTCATTGATCATCCAAAAAAAAAAAAACATAACCATTAATATTTAATCCCTCAATTTTATTTTAATTTTAATTTTAATTTAAGTTCTTTAAAAAACAAAATGGTTCATATTCTTTTTTTTTTTAATCATGTGTATGTACGGTATGCAGTCTACAGTATTTTTAAAATAATAAACATTTTTTAAATAAAATTTTATTTAACTATATTTTTATTGGATTTTACATTTATTTCGTGAGAAATCTTCATGGATTAATCAAATTTCAGTTAATTTCAACTAACAAAATGTCTTATTACATTTTATGTAAATATTTGTATATAAGTTATCATTTTGTAGTTACATTTTTTAAAAATTGAACTAAAATTCATCCTATGAAGAAATGAATATGGAAAATGAGATACAAAACAGACTAATAAAAACAATAATAAGAGTAGGCAAGTGTCTAACAATAATGAATGGATGTGTTGTATATGTAAAATAATTTTTGGCCTGCGGGCTGGCCCTAACCCTTGGGGTTATAAATTTTTTTAGCCCGTGTGGGCTATTTAACACGCGGGCTTTTTAGCCCTAGCCCACGCGGGCTAGGGCCTAACGGGCCAGGGTGGCCCGTTTTGACAGCTCTAGGTTAATGTAAAAGAGTCATCAATTTGAAGGCCTCTCTAATATGCTTGCACATACTTTACTCTGTTGCTGGACTCTTGTTGGAAATTGAGTCTGTTTGGCAGGAAAGAAATTTAGAGGAAGGAGAAGGAGGGAAAATTTTTATAAGTTAGATTTTAAAAGATTGGAGAAGTGAGGTTACAAGATTTTAATAAAGATAAGAATATAAAATGCAAAATAAAAGAGTAAAAAAAATTAATTAAAAACTTCCAACCTCCTTTCTTTAATTTCTTTAAATCCAAATTATAAAAATTTTCCCTCCTTTCCAAATCCCTCATATCAAACAGCCCCTGGGTTGTGTTTCCGTGTAGTGGATAGGGTAGGTCTATTGTCATTAAAAAAAGTATAGATGAAGATGGTATTATATTTGAGTTTATCGTTTTTTATGTCACTTGACATAAGGTTTTGTCAAGTCACCCTAAAACTATATCGTTTTAGAGGTTAAGGAAATTACGTGTTTTGGTATTTTTGTTTTTGTATTTATTATATGAATTTTATAAAAAAAAACATTTCATTAATTCCCCTAACTTCAAAACTACATCATTTTAGGGTTAAAAGAATTAATAAAAGGTAAATAAGAAAACAAAAACATCAAAATACCTTTCATTAATTATCCTAACCTCCAAAACGACGTAGTTTTGGGATTAGAGGAATTAACGAAGAGTCTTTTGGTAAGATTCATATAATAAATACAAAAACAAAAATATCAAAATATCCTTCATTAATTCTCCTAACCCCTAAAATGACGTAATTTTGAGGTTAGAAGAATTAATGAAGGATCTTTTGGTAAAATTCGATAATAAATATGAAAACACCACTCATTAATTCTTCTAACCTGCCAAAACGATGTGGATCTTTTGATAAAATTCGTATAATAAATACAAAAATAAAAATACCGAAACACTCTTTATTAATTCTCCTAACTCCAAAACGATGTAGTTTTAGGGTGATTTGACAAAATATTATGTCAAGTAACATGACAAACAATAAATTTATTACATATAGATAAGTTTGGGGATGTTGGAAAGAAAACTAGAAATTTAATTTTGTCTGTTTAAATATTTTTATATGAATTTATTAAAATAATATGATGTAATGTGAAAAAAATTATGTTCTAAGAATTATAATTAAGAATACAACATTATAGTATACCAATAAAATATAATAATATTTACATTTACAATTTAAGCTCTCATTTTTTGATTTGACGAGAATCCATCATAGCTATATTCATTTACAACCTATAGTTTAATACTCCCTCCGGTCCTAATTATAAGGCATAGTTGACTTTTTTGGAAAAATTAAGGAAGCTAATTAAATTACTTTAGAGTATTTTTATTTTTATTTTTTTCTTCAAAGTAATTAGTTTGACTAATAAACTAATATATAATCTAAAGATATACAACATATAAAGTGATTAAGTAACTTATTTAGCTTTCTTAATCTCTCCCAACAAAGTCAACTATGCCTTATAATTAGGACCGGAGGGAGTAGTTAATATTAATTAATAATTAATAATCTATTTTATTATTTTTCTCAACCATCTAAAAGGCATTTTATATAGCTATATATTAACAGACTAGATTTGAAGTAGCTTTTGCCAAGGTTTTCAAGGAAATATACATAATTATAGTTATTTGTTATTTTCAACCTAAGTCATTTTTTTTAGCAAAAAAGAAATGAAAAATGAAAAAAAAAAAAACCTAAGTCATTTTTAAAATTTTTTTGAAACGCACTGAACGACGTCGTTATGTGTCCCCAACGTGACGAAGAGGAGTTGAACGGCAATTTCCCTTCTTTATCCCCGACTTTCTCAGTACAATCGCTTCCAGTCTCTGCTATCTCTGCCTGCGATGTGGTGGCTTGGCCATGTGAGTTATTTTATCTCAACTATCTCCCTACAGTTCCCAATCATAAAACCCTAATGCTTTTCTTCGGTTATTGTTACCCCTGCTTTTCAATAGCTTCTTTGCTAGTTTCAAAATTTTTTCTTCCATTTCTATAATTCGAAGAGCACAAAAGTTCTGATTTTTTTTTTTTTGAACTCTCCCTCTCTTGTGTTTTGTCCTCCGGTTAATTTTTGTAGTTTTCTGTTTTCACTTGGATTTGTTGCATTGTCCTGATTGAATAATTCCTTGTATTAATGGGAGAACTTTTGCTTATCTATTTATTTAGTGGTTGTTAATTAGTTGCACCATTATTGTCATGTGCACCTATCACGGCATCTTATGGCGACTAACCTTCAATTTGTGATTTCCTGTAGAATTCATTGCCTGTTCTCTGCTTCACATAAGTTCAAATTGTGTGAGCTATCTTGCATGGTCGCAGAGAAAGCTTCGGTCTTCGTCATATCTTCAAGCTGCAATTCGACATCATCCCTCTTGCTTTGCTGTACAATTATCTGAATACTGTATAACATTTTTTATGATTTAGGTCCTACCTTCACTGAAACAAGAAACTAAAATGTCACTTGTATTCCCATCGTTCTCTACTGCAACTTGGCATTTTACTCGATGTAAAATTTATAATTTGGATTTCCATAAGAAATCTTCATATATCTCATACACTCCCTTCCAACATAGAACAGTTCTGCATTGTACAACAGAAAATATCCTTCCCAATATTAGAAATGTACCCAATATTCTTGGTAAGTATGATGTTAGATGCAAGCGAGTTCATAATGAATCATTTTCTGAAGAAAGGACAATATCCTTGGATTGGGATGATGAAGAAGACCTTGAAGATACAGGGTCACCATGGGAAGATACAGGGTCACCATGGGAAGGTGCAGTTATATACAAGAGGAGTTCATCAATTTCTCATCTTGAGTACTGCACTACCTTGGAAAGACTAGGTCTGGAAAGACTTTCAACTGATATCTCTAAATCTAGGGCTTCTGTTATGGGGTTGCGTATTACAAAAGCTGTGAAGGACTATCCACATGGGACGCCTGTTCAGATCTCCATAGATGTGACCAGAAAGAAGAAAAAGTTGAGGCTTGATGGGATCATAAAAACTGTCATCACTCTTGGTTGTAATCGGTATTGCCTTCTTGAACTTATCCTGCTTTTATTCTAATATGGTGGTTTTGCTTGTATGTTTGCCCATCTCTGATTTACTTTGTTATAAATATATATGTTTAAGGTCCTAAAAGCTAAGTGTCTGTACTCTATATTGCAATTATATATTTGTTTGTCCCTGTTGCTTGATGACCTTCGTCGTTGTAGTAAAGTTCTTTTATGCATCATAAAGAGTGTCTGATTAACAGAATGGTGATTCCATTCCAGCCTTTATCCTGTGGGAATGAGGATTCCTTAGTCTGGTGTGAAAAATCAACCTGGGATGATGATTCAACTCTGGTCTTGTTTTTTTGGAGATTGAAATAACAATTCTCTTGACAGGATAGAAAAGTGAGCAACAATGGTATTAGATTGAGGAAGGAGTGTTTGTAATTATTAGTGGGAAAAAATCAGGTATTAGCCAACTTTTGTGTGCCATAGGATGAAAGAGTTATATTTTTAACCATTAGTGGTTAGGGATATCTTATTTGGTCTATCAGGAGCGCTGGTAAGTTTTTATTTTAATTTTTGAAGTCAGTTTAAGAATGATGAGGAATAGCTCTGGATGATGTTCGACATATGTAGTTCTTTGTTTCTTTTGGCAATCATCAAATGTCTTGAAGATATCATCAATCTCTCACACCAACATCAGAGGCTAGATTCAGGAAGTTGTATTTAGGTTTCAAAAGCTCCAACCTTAGTGGGCTATAGGATTGATAGAGTTATGTTTTAAACCTCTAGTTTGCTGCCTTTCTTTTTGGTGCTTCTCAGGTTGATTTGATTTTTTATTTTTATTTTAACAATTTAAGACCCCCTTCCCCATAGGGTAGGGGACCCCCACACATACTCCTATTTTACCACTTTGGGGTAAAAAACTCGCAACCTCCTCTATGAGCTGAGGTGTGGGGTGCAATCTAAGCTATAAGCTCTTGGCCTCAGGTGGATTTGATGACGCTGTTAACAAATATTTTTTCTGAATATTTTTCAGTAATAATTTCTCTGAATGTTTTTGTGCACTGCTTCATGATATATACAACTTATACTGATTCATTATAAATTAGGACTGGAGGATTCAGTTGGTTGTTTGTCATGTCAATGAGAGCTGGAATAATAGTGCTGAAAAATGCAATAAGCGATGGTTCTATTTTCCAATTGGCAATGTTATATGATTAGCTATATGGATGTCTTTTTTTTATACCCTTGATGGTGCTGATCTAAGTATACCCGCTGACACTAAGAGCTGCAAGCATATAAATCTTAAAATGTAGAAAGGTTTTAGGTGTGAATAATACTTTTTTACTTTTTGTTTCATTACTGGTATTCTTTTTATCTTTTCTCCTTTTTTGGCATCAAAGATGAGTATAACTAAAATTCATTAACACTATATGCAAGCTCACAATGACGTGAACAAGATGAGCAACACCTGACCCCTATCCATGAAATTTGAAAGATTTTAGGATTTTGGAAACTTGCAAGCAACAACAATTTTTGATCATTGATCATGGAATGTCCTTAAAGAAGTTTTAAATCCTGAAATTTGTTGGTCCACTTTATTTCATTTTGCTTGACATTTTTCTTGACTCCTCAACATGTTAGGCAATTTTGCTTGGGGTCTAATGGCTCATTCCCAACATTTTACATTCTCTTCGTGGTCCTCTGTTATTACTTTTAATGAAGTTTCAGTTATATCTTAATCCTTATATATTTATTTGACCATTGCCTCCTAGCCGTGAACTGAACAGATGTGGTTGGTTCGCTTAGGAAACCTTAATTCTATAGTTCCCTAAGCAGGTAATTGACCAAGGCAACCTGTGAAGTCAGTTCCTGCAACTCTCTAATTATCCTCTTCCCTGAAAAACAAATACTGTACATGAACTCCCTGGTTAAGGCTGACTCTCCATTGGGCGCAATGATATTACAGAATTCTTGGATGGTTGAGATAACCATACATGAGTCTGCACAATTTGATAAGTTCTTTTCCCTTGGGTGACTGAAAGCTGTGCAACATGACTGTCTTGTATATTGTAAAGTTTATTGACTGATTAAGACCAGACTAGATAATTATATCAATCATTTTATCATGTTGCCAAAAGTGCAAATAAATAGGCTTGAAGCGTAGTTCGAGGACGATGCCAAAAGATAAAAGGAGAAGACGAGGTGATTGCTTGTGATAAGTTAAGCTTGTATGCCAATAACCTTGTAGCTTGGTGTCATGAAAGCTACCCCGTAAGTTAGAGGTTGCGGGTTCAAAACTGCTTGTAATCTCGGGTTGTTACTTCTTGCGCCTCTAATTCAACCCCAAAAAAAAAAAAACATTGCATGTCAGACTATGAAAGATATCAGCATTCTAGTTTCTTGATGTTTCGCAAATTCATTGAATGAGTATTAAAAAGCAGGGCCTTGGAGTATTTTATGATTAGCTTAGTGAACTGCATGAACTATTTTCTGCATTTCCTCTCTGCTTCCTAGGTCATTAAATTAGCTTATTTGAATGTATTGTTTCAATTGAAGGTGTGGTGAGCCAGCTGCTGAGGGTGTATTCTCTGAATTCTGCCTTTTGCTCACCGATGAACCAGTTGCTGAACCGGAGACTATTGATTTGGGTGTCATATACGGTAAAGAAATTTATAACAATGATAAAGATGATAATGACGAGGACGAAGACAACGACGCCTTGATTGACTTGGATGATCAGCTGCATTTTCCTCCTGAAGAGAAAGAAATTGACATTTCAAAGAACATAAGAGACAGGATACATCTTGAGATCACCATTAATGCTATCTGTGATTCCAGATGCAAAGGGTTGTGCCTGAAATGTGGTACAAATCTGAACACTAGCAGTTGCAATTGTAGCAGAGAGGAAGTTAAAGATAAAGGCTTTGGCCCTCTTAGGAATTTGAAAGAGCAGTTGAAAAGATAGTGGAAGTTTGTGTTTCACTTTGAATTTTTTTTTTCTTGGTTAATCTTTGAAGATAATGCCATTAGTTATATTCCTATGTAAATCAACACACTTTATTCTAGTTGTATACAAATTAATTCTTTCAATGACACTTCAATATTTGTATATATCTACCTCTCTTTGTATAAACGAGAGGAAGATAATATATATACCTTTTCAATTTTAAATTTATCTAAAAGGAGGCTTATTTTAATTGTAGAAATTTGCAGATTGGGACTAAGACCTGCAAAGAAGTCAAATTGATTTGTAATTTTAATTAATTAATTAATAATGCTATTATTCAATTAGACTTGGTCAATATACAAAGGAACTACATAGAAGTTATATAATATATTAAGCAATTATTGATTGATGCTTGCATAATGTTGTTTTTTTTCATTAATGTCGACATAAAAAACCAAAATAAATAAAATAATGGCGACATAAGGGCGTTACCTCATACTTGCCTTGTTATTATTGGTCTATTTGACTCTGAAAAAGATGCAATAAACAAAGCATAACAAGTAATTGCGTAACTTAATGCCCAAGATTAAGAAACCATAAAAGTCGACATCAAAATAAGATTTTTCTCCAAAATAAAAATAATCTGTTTTTTATTTGGCCAACAATATGAATTGTTCATACTTCATAAAAAATAAGACGTGTATAATGCGTATTATTATATCATCAAGTTTGGATCAAACATAATGAACTAATCTCTTACAATGTGACGAACTAAAGTTTGAAGCTCCATTAACTTTCTAAGATCTTTTAAAAAGATCAAGAACCTAACATAAAACTTTATTTGCCGCTAAATACGTCATTCCTTTTCCAAATTCCCCTCTCTCCCTTAGGATATTAAATTCGCATGGTTGGTGGCAACAATATAAAAGAATTTTATTGAGTAAACAGTCATTTTCTTATCAAAACAACATACTATAACAAATAAAATAGCAAGGACTAAAACCACTCAAATTAGGTTCAAGTCCTATTTGAGTCGCACAAGTATAAGCAATGCATTCCACTCACATAACCAAATGTGTTCCATCGTCAATCCCTACCCTAATCTCTTCGGCCCTTATAGCCACCAATTTTCTTCACCGATCACATTGACATTTTTCTAGACATTTCAAGAATAATGGTGGTGTTCTGGTGTAAAACACAGATGTCCAACTCAAGACTGGTACTTTGATCTTGGATCGGTTGGCTAAACCTGAATATCTATGGAGGAGATATCCAGGAGAGCTTGAGATCACTGTGCACGAAATAGGCTCTCGCCAAAAGGGAGTAGTGTGTGTGCACAGTGTGACTGAATGTAAAGAGTGATGAGTTAGAACGTGTGCACCTAATTAATTGACCTCTGTATTTATAGAGGCGTCCGTGGCAGATATATCGACTATGCAAGATATCCGGGGCGAGTATTGTAGGGATTATATCACGTTGATATAATCCGGATTCTCCTATAATGTCGGTAGATAGGATCTGCTGATATGTCCTCAGTTGGGCCATATCCCGAATACGGGTCTTAGGCCGTTCCGTAACAGGTGGCTTAGCCGAACTTTTAAAGGAAAATAATAGGGAAAATTAATCTTTTGATTCTTATAATTTTGACTCGGTCCCTACATTTTCATTAAGTAGAACTTAAATTCTATAGTCTTGACTCAGTTGTAACTTGGTCTTTAAACTTTAACTCATTGTGCAATTTAATCCCTATAGCTTTAACCATTTATATATTAGTTCTTGACCTTTATTATATATTTGATTTTATTCTTTAAAACAAAGGGACTTGGTTATAAAATGTTTAGATGAGTCAAAGTTTGGGGATCAAGTAGTTATAATTGAGTTAAAACTGTAGGAACTGAATTGTACTAAGTCAAAGTATAGGAATAAGTTATAATTGAATCAAAACTATAACTATATATGGACCAAAAGATTACTTTTTCAAAAAAAAAAATACAGCTGTCAGAATCCCATTGAAACAATAGATGTATTGTTTCTAATAAACTTGAAGATGATGCCTTTATTTTATATATGAACAGTCGGGAAAAAAATGAAGTGACTATACTTGAAGACAGTTCAGAAGTTACCCTTCAATTTTATTCAATATTTGCCATTGAAATGTATAATTAAGGAGAATATGATAATCAAACTGAATAATTAGACAGCAGCAGAAAATGCTGTTCCATAAAAAAACGTAACAAAGTTGAAATAGCAAAGAGCTAGAGAGAAATTAAAACTCCATTTTGATCTCTCCATGCTGGTAAGCTTCTTGCATCTTTCCAAGTTTTCCCTCAATTTTTTTTTTTAAAAAAATGTGAACCAAAAAAACCTTCAGAATTTTTCATTTAATTTCATCATCTCTAACCAGTGAAGCAACAGTTTGAGCCCACAATTGCATATTAACTTTCATTTTTACTTCATTTCTCATATCCTCAGGAATTTTCCAATCCAATGGCTTCTCTACTTCCTTCTTCCACTCCAAAAAGTCCCATGTTTCAGAAAGGTAAGGTCTCTGAATCTCTGAATCATCAAACTCATCATCTTCATCTTCCTTCCACATCCTCTTCAACCCGGGAACGATCGAAGCCAAACTGGAATGCCTATCTTCTTCTGTGAAAACAAAACCCACATCCATGAACCCTTCCACTTCGTCCATTTCAAGTTCTGCCACGCTCTTTCGCTTTCTTATCTTTCCTGATGACCTCTTCCTCTTTGGTATGATAATGGGGTTTGAATCTTCTGTTACGTCCTTCTTTGTTGAAAAAGGATGTGATGAATAATTTGGAAGAACAGAATTTGGAGAGAGAGATTTATCATGCTTCAAGCTATTATCGACTATTGACTTAAAATCCTTGGCTGGAATGGTCAAAGACTTCAAATCAGAAGGTTCATCTTTGATTTTTTGCTGATCTGTATTTGTTGGAGGACTTGATGAATGTTTTGTTCCTCTGATGATTGAACGCTCGAACCAGAGAGAGTCGTATAGCTCAAGAATATTGTTAGCTTTCATGGCTGAAAAATATTGCTTTACATACTTGTCAAGATTGTGCGTGTGTATATATATCCCTTCATGTTGGGAGATAATAAGGGGAAAGGAAAAGGTCAACCATCACAACCGTACATCTTCCCAAGGTATTGAACATAGTCGGAATAATCAATAAACCAGTGGAGAGAAATGTGCTGCGGTTCAAAGGTTAATAGTTTAAACTAGAGTGAAGACCAGGTCACGGGTCTTAATTAGAATATTCAAAGATATTCATATATAATTTTCAAAAGAGTAATATTTAAATATCAAATACATTAACCTACAAGTAAGTAGAATATTTATATATAAACTATAAATCATAAATCATACAGAGTTACTGAAGCACAGCTATCATCATTGCTATTTTTTAATTTAAAATGATGTCTTTTCAAGCTTTCATGCAAACTATAATTTTTGATAAAGAAAGGAGGACACATTATATAGAGATAATATACTCCCTCTCGTCTATTAAAACATAGTTTGAGAGTCAATCTTAGTCTTAAATATATGATATAATTATCATATTTATTAGTATTTTCTTAATTTACTGTTATTGATGCTCTTTCAATAATAATTAAGGAGGAGAGGGAAGGAAGAAATTAAGGACAATAACTAAGGTGTTTTAGAATTCATGTCATATTAACTAATCTAACTAACTTTTTTAATCTAATTAAATTAAATAAATATATTTTATAGGATCATTGGAGTAACACATATGAGCATTATGGATGAAATATATTAATATTTTCTTCTATTGGAAGTGTAACATATTTCTATTATAATCATAACACTAGCTTTTCAAGTAAGTTATGTCCTAGTGAAAATTTCGATAAAAAAAAAAAGTCCTAGTGAAAATACTAGCACAGTGCTCAGTTGTCATCAATAAAGCAAACCGAACTCTTGTATAGAGAGAATTTTTTGACCACATAGTTGTTTAATAATACTCTTACTGATTTTTAATATAAGATATATTTAAAGAGTTAATCTTAATCTTAAATATAATACATATTTTCATATTTGTTAATGTTTTTCTAATTTACCCTTATTGATGCTCCCTCAATAATAATTAAGGATAAGAGGAAATTAAGAAATTAAGGAAGATGATTAGAGTGTTTTAGAAAATAAATATCATATTAACTAACTTTCTTAATCTAATCAAGTTAGGTAAACATGTCTTATATTAAGGACGTAATGAAGTAAGAGATTTCAAAACTTACTCAAACCTCTAAGTTCTAAGAATAAATTAAACTTAGTACATGTTAATCTCTGCTTTGATAAGGGTTTCCCTTTTCTGGATTTAGAGGGTCAAGAGTTTTCATCTCTTCTAACAGATAGTCTTCCCAAGATTTAAACATGTGTTCCCCTCTTTACAGAAGTGAAGCCACTTATCATTTCGACCAACAACTTGTTGATATACATCATTATCTTGACAGATAAGTTAAAAAAGTTATCATGGTTATGAGAAAATTTATTAAGCTGTCATAGGTATATATGAGGATTTAGTATTAAATTTTGTAATAGATTACATATTTTAATTTATCCCATCCGCATTCAGACTTTTAATTAGCTTTAAATCTTAAAAATAAATAAGAAATTTATAATAATCTAACAGAGTGGCCACATATAATAAATAATTTATTCAACACAAGTGCTCCTCCTAGTCCACTTGTCACAGCCCTATCAATATCGCTTATATTATATAAATAATGGATATTATATACTATTTACTTACTTAATTGAAAATCATTTTTACCATGGAAGTATTAGTTAGGAAGTATTCAGTACCTGGAAGTTTTTTTGGTATCATTTTTACCCTGGAAGTTTACAAAAATGAGAAAATATGCCTCGGAAGTTTTTTAAAGAGAAAATTTGCCCTGGATGTTGTTTTTAGGAACAAATTTGCTCTGGAAGTTTATAAAGAAGAGCAATAATTTAACGGTAAGATCAACCGATGGGTAAGATTGCTATGTTTGTAAACTTCTGGGGCAAAAATGATCCCAAAAAACTTTCGGGTGCTAAATGCTCTCCAACCAATACTTCCCGAACAAAATTGATATTTAACCATATGTGAGTTTCAACTAGCGTCCTAAATTTGTTAGAGTATATAATAGTTACTTGCGGTTGATTTTGTTAATGGCAATCTACTGTCATCGATTTTTATTCTACGGTTATTGTCGTTTTAAATTTAATTCAGATTTATTATTGTTGTGTAGGTTTTTATTATTGTTGTTGTTATTAAATTTCATGAGATAACGTCTGATATCTACAATAATTATTTTCTGATATGACAAGATTAAGAGATATTTGTTACTCCCTCCGATCCTAATTATAAGATCTACTTGATTTTTTTTTGGAGAAATTAAGGAAGCTAATTAAATTATTTTAAAGTATTTTTATTTTTTGGCTAAAGTATATTTTTAGTCCTTTAAGTTTATATGAAATATAGTTTTAGTCTCTTAACTTCATAAAATATACTTTTGGTCCTAAAATTTTAACACCGTTAGTTTTGCTAACGGAAAATGCAAACTCAAATGATAACGATGTAAATTTAAGTGATGATTTTATAATTAAATACTATTAGGCTTAAATTTAAAATATGAGTAAATTGAAGAATATGTAAAATTTGTGTAATTAAGTATTATTAGTCATCACTTAAGTTTATTGCATCAGCGTTTTCTGTTAGCAACATTAACGGTGTTAAAATTTTAGGACCAAAAGTATACTTTATGAAGTTAAGGGACCAAAAATATACCTTATGTAAAATTTAAAGGACTAAAAATACACTTTAGCCTTATTTTTTTTCTTCAAAATAATTAATTTGACTAATAAATTAATATATAATTTAAGAATACACAACAAATAAAATGATTACGTAACTTATTTAACTTCCTTTAATCTCTTTAAAAAAAGCCAACTAAGTCTTATAATTAAAATCAGATGTAATAATAACTACCTCTTGATGTGATTTATTCATGTTTGCTAAGTATTAAGTTTCTATTTTATTTTTGGAAAAAGACCATAAAATACTTATTTTTTTATAAATAATATAGGGCTAATGCCCAAACAAAAAATTAAAACAGAATACGTCTTGGGCCAGTTATGCCCAGTGTATCTCTCTAACCAGCCTTTCACACCATTAGATGGTTCTTTAATTAGATGGACTTCATTGATTTGAAGTAAGCTCCATTTAGCTTAGCCAATCTGCTACCCAATTGCCTTCTCTAGGTGAGTGTCTCACCCTCACCTAATTCCAAATCAAATCATGAAAATCAAAATGGAATTTTTAAATTAAGTGAATTGACTTAATGCCCGACATGACCCTTCTCTCCTTCTCAACTTTCTGCATTTTAAAGAGAAAAAGAAGTTCAAAATGCCAAATCAAACCAGATTAAAAGACAAAATATTGTTTACAAATGACAGAAGCTACGCCTCAGGCCATGGGATTTCTTTATCTGATTTTTCTCAGGTTTTCTCCGTCATAACATCAATCCGAACGCGAGAAATTAACTCAGGCCAACCTTAAAGCTGAGAAATAAATCTATAAGTGACCCTTCTATACTAGTTGAAAATATGCATCTCAATTATTCTATATATAGTGTATACATAGAGGCTTGGTTACAATACAAGCCTCAAACTTTGAATCTCTTGCGTATCAAGGACATTAAAAATATGGCTGTTGTCAAAACCTCTTCATGTGTAGACTGTAGTCAATATCTCATCATGTGTAGTAAATGGGGCAGCGTGTTTGTACTCCTATTTTTTTCAAGAATTTATTATTCACGAATCAAATATTATAAATATCTTAGGTTTGTTTGTACTTGAATTACAAATTTAACCACTTTTATTTTACCCAATGTGAACCCTGAATACAAAGTTGTTTTTCACAAATCAAATATCTGTTGTAAATATTTTATACATGAAGAGTTTAGTTATTAAATTGTAAGTTTCATCAGTTTTATTTTAACATGTTTGATCTTATACGTTAGTACAATAACGTAATTTGAGCTTCCTACATTTGAGGTAGCTTCTAATTTATAAAATTTGAGTTTCAACTCGACTGTGAGGAAAACATGTAATAGAACGAGCAAAAGCAAATCATTACCCTGATTAAATCAATGAACATATTTTGTTAGGTGATATTTGACTATGTTTGATGTCTTAGAAGAATAATGTATCAAATATAACAACGCGTAAGCACATTCATTTAATATGTAAACAATGCACTCACCTTTGTAAGAAAGGCAACCAAATCTATTGGAATCCAAATACAAAACTTGTCCATATATTATTCTCCTACCAAGTGTTGTGACTCCTTCTAGACGTCCTAGATTTTTTTTAAAAAAGAAATCCTGGTCATTCCTAGAACTTATCAGTGTTTATCAGGATCTTTGGAGTTAAATGCTACTCCCTCTAGTTCTAATTATATGAACACTTTCGTAGTACAAATTGCACTTCAAAAGTGTTCCTATAATTAGAACTGGAGGTAGTAATAGGAAAAATAATATACATGGCAGAATCTAATTAAAACAATATGAAACTAATGACTCTAACAAGCTTGCTATCGAAGTTTTGCCCTAAAAAATCATTCATTCAAAGTCATATGATGTTTTAATTTTAGATATGAATAGTGTAAAAAAGGAGTGACTAAACTTGATCAAGACTATTGAGAAGTTACACTTCCAATTTTCTTTGATATTTTCAATAACAATTTATATTTAAGGAGAATCTCATAATCAAACTCAATAATTAGACCACAGTTCAAAATACCGTTCCATTAAAAAAAAAAACATAACGAAGTTGACAAAAGCAAATAAAGAGAATTAAAAACGCCATATTCTCCTATCTCTTATGGTGGGTTTCTTGCTTCTTCCATGCATAAAAGTTGTCCCTCAATTGAAAACCCAAATTTGACGAAACAAACCCCTTAGAATTATTCATTTAATTTCATCATATGACAAGTGAAGCAACACTTTGAGCCCACAATTTCAGATTATGTTTCATCCTCACTTCATTGCTCATATCCTCAGGAATTCTCCAATTCAAGGGCTTCTCTACTTTCTTCTTCCACTCCACAAAGTCCCACGTCTCAGAAAGATGAGGCCTCTCATGAATAATCTCTGTCTCAAGGTCTTCTTCTTCCTTCCACATCCTCTTCAACCCCGGAACGATCGAAGCCAACCTTGAACGCCTATCTTCTTCTGTGAACACAAAACCCAAATCCATGAACCCTTCCACTTCTTCCATTTCAAGTTCTGCTACGCTCTTGTGCTTTCTCATCTTTTTTGATCTCTTCCTCTTTGGTAACATCATGGGGTTTGAATCTTCTGTCACTTCCTTCTTCGTCGAAAATGGATGTGATGATGAATGATTGGGGAGAACAGAATTTGGTGAGAAACACTCAAGCAGCTTCAAGCTATTATCGCTCATGAAATCCTCGACCACCATCGGAATATTCAAAAGCTTCAAATTAGAAGGTTCGTCTTTAATTTGTTGATGATCTAGGCTTGTGGGTGGACTTGATGAATGTTTTATTCCTCTGATAATTGAATACTTGAACCAGAAAGAGTCATATAGCTCAAGAACGTACTCTGCTTTCATGGTGAAAACGAAAACCAAAAGATGATTGAACACATGAAAAGTATTACGGAACATAAGTATTAATAGTCACTGAACCATCACGCCTTATCAAGATACTGTAAATCATACTAGTCATTGAACCGGTTCAGACATTAATGATTCAAAGCTGAATGGTAAAATCGGATCAGTCTACACATAATTAAAATATACAAGAATATTTATATATAACTTTGAATAATATTTAAATATAAAAGTAAAAGGCATTAGTTCACCAGTAAATAGAACATTTATAAACTATGCTTAATCAAATAAAACAGAATTATTAAAGCATAAATATCATCACTGCTCTTTTTTTCAATTCAAAATGATATCATTTCAGGTTTAGAAAGAAAGGATGAAAAAATAAATCCAACATGGTTAACCTGTTTAAAACTCTTAACCATGGATAGGAAATTAATTCACCGGTTCACTTGTCTGACCGACTAAACCGGTTGGGTTTTCATACCATACGTTGCGGCCGTACGGTCAATAAGAAATGAATGTGAGTATCAGTAAAAACTAGATTCTGTATCATTGTGTTACCTCATTTGACTTTTGACCAAAAAAAAAAAGTGTTACCTCATTTGACCATGGGATAAATGGGTACAGGAAGAACTGGGAGTCCAAGGGGGCTGAATTAATTCATTATAGAAAAAAAATTAGGTACCATGTATATTATAAAAAATCAATTCGGATACATTGAATATATAAAAAGGGCAGCTCAATCTATTATAAAAGCTGAGAAACTATTTTTAGGATTAATTTGAACTCTTTTTATATTAGTATAAGAAATTAATCCCATTAAATATATAACTTACAATAACTTTTATAAATAACTTTAATATTGATATTAATTAATCAGGAACATTAAATCAATTTATTGTGTTTTCTTTATCTTTGATGCTCCATAGAACATTCTTCAGGAACACAACAGGAAGATATTAGGCTTGATGTTTGCCAATGAAACGTAGTCCAAGATGGTTAATATTTATTTAGCATTTTTACTTGAGCGTGAAAGATAAAATAATGGAAGCAATTTGATAGCCTACCCTCGCAATAGAAAATATCAAATCTAAATATAATTTTGCTGAGTTCTTTCACTTATAGTGAATAAAAAAAGACATAATAAATATGGTTAAGTGTTCTTAAATAACAAATATAAATACGCATGTATGCATGCTTGAATGTAATTTTCCAAATTAACTTTTCCATTTGACACTAGGAAAATATACAGTAAACATGGTTCAACGTCCCTAAATAATTAAATTAATAAACATACATTTATATAGGCTATTAGGCTCACTATAGTTATGTAAATAACTTACTAACTCTAATCCTAAATATAAAACATATTTTGTACTCTCTCCGGTCCTAATTATAAGACATAGTTGACTTTTTTAGAGAAATTAAGGAAGCTAATTAAATTATTTTAGACTATTTTTATTTTTATTTTTTTTCTTTAAACTAGTTAGTTTAACTAATAAACTAATATGTAATCTAAAGATGCACAACATATGAAATGATTAAGTAACTTACTTAGCTTTATTAATATCTCCAAAGAAAATCAACTATGCTTTATAATTAGGACCGGAGGTAATATTATAATTTGCACTACAGACTGTATTCTATATCTAGCACCGGAGGTGTAATCAACAAGAAAATTAGCAATTTTATCTAAGTGATTTCATTTATATAGGCTATAGGTAAAGTTGCCAACTTTTCCCACTAATTTTTCTTTCATTTGCTGGTGGAGTCACCACCTTTGGATCTATCTTGGAGTGCAAGAAAATATCATAACCATTAAATTTCAGGAAGTTGCTGAACTACTTGAATGATGGCCAAGGGGAAATTTTATGATCTTCCCGAATGATGGTCAAGGAAAAATCACAATATCCATGATGAAGAGCCTTATTGCATTTCCCCAAAATCTTCCAGCCACTTTGAACATGAACCTATTCTTGGCTTTGTTATAAAGTTGCTTGCTTTATGTATATTTGACCATTTTGTTGAATGACACACTTCCATCAAAAGGTCAAAACAATCCACTGGAATGAAGCCTGTGACTCTCATGTCCAGAATTGATGAGAAGTGCCTCTTTAACGGACTATTCTGGATAGTATCAGCGCCCCTGCGCCAAAGGAAATAAAACATCCTGGGGTCATAAGTGGACAATGTTACGTTAGGATGAATCAGAACAAAGGATAAGAGAAAGGGATTTCTCTATTAGATCAAAATCAACCCTTCACTTTTCCTTCTTTTCTCTTGATCCAAACATATAAAGAATGGTGAAAGCAAGCATCTCAAGATATACTTTCTTCTGCAGAAAATTTTCATTTTCAAGACAGGCAGTAATAACAAGAAGTTTCATAGCCTGTCTCTCACTCCTAAAAGTCGTCAAAAGCACAAAACCCAAGTAAAATTACAGCAGAACCCTTAATATGAAGCAGATAAGTTCATGTGTAAAGGGGAAGGAAGAGACATATTTGAAAACCATCTAATCTAATTTTCAATCTATGAGAACAGAATTCCTTGAGAGTTATATTTTTAAGATTTTATTATGTTGTGATAAACGCCGACATCTCTTTTCAGTTTTCGTTCCATGTTCTGAAATTCAGAGTTAGGTGAGGAAAGGCCAAAAACCACAATACTACTAGCATCATTAGCATTGTATGAAACAAGAGATCTGGGACTAATAAAAAACTGATACAAGAGACATACTCTTCCAACAAGTATATAATCTTCTGTTAATTTTTAATCAACAATTTCCACACTGGGGGCCTATCCTCGTAGTTCACAACATTCACCTAGACAATTTAAACTAAGATGATTTTTAGATAAATGTAAGAAAACAAGTAGTTTCATTCATTTATTTTTTCCTTTGACCTCTTTCTTTAATTTTTCCTTTTCATTGGAACAAGGTAACTAACAACTCAAGTATGAACTATTTGATGGTTACCTGACATGCATAAGGTAACATTTTGATACTGCATAAAAACCCTCTAGTGATTTCACCCACAAATATCTTTCAGGGTGATCACAGACAATGTCTTGTAAATTCACTTCTCCTTCATCTTCATTTCCCTTGATCAAAACATAAGCCAGAGCATGGAATCAATAGTCAAGCAGTCAAAGACTTGGCACCTTGACTTGAGTCAATAACGTTCACCCAGCTATTCCCAGCTTCCTTAAATAACCCTTTTGTGTTCATAATATTTCTCAGTTCATCAACACAATCCCACCTTCCAATGGCTGCATAAAAATTTGATGCAAGAACAATATTGCTGGAGTTATCAGGTTCCAACTCCAAGAGATGTTTAGCAGCAAACTCACCTCTTTTAGCATCCAAGTTAAGGCTGCAAACATTCAACAATGCTGTCCATACTCCAGCAGTAGGCTTAGTACCCAGCTCAATCATACTATAATAAACAGACCATGCTTCATCTATATTACCAGCTCGACCTACGATATCTATGAAGCAGGCATAGTGTTCTGGACCTGGTTCAAGACCGTATCTTCCCCTCGCTAAATGGAAACACTTTCGCCCTTCCTCCACCAACATAGAGTGACCACAAGCTGATAAAACAGCTAGAAAAGTTACCAAATTTGGCAGTACATTATTTCCACACTCGCTCATCTGCTCAAACAGCATAACAGCTTCATGCCCATGCCCATGGTTCCCATATGCATCAATCATACTTGTCCAGGAAATAACATCTTTTTGACTGATTCTATCAAACACCAATCGAGCATTCAAAAGCTTACCACATTTTGCATACATATCCAATAGGACATTGCATAACTGGGTATCAGAAGTTAAATCCTGACGTATTGCAACACAATGTATTTGTTTCCCTATCCATATATCAGTATTCTCAGAGCAACCTGCAAGGGCGCTGGTGAGTGCTACAGCATTGGGTTTAATTGAACGCATGACAAAGAATGCCTCTTCATACCTTCTATTCCTCAGGCACCCAGAAATCAATGAGTTGTGCATCACATCATCTTTTGTACAATTCAACGTATGAAACACTTTCAAAGCTTCAGAGATGTGTCCAACAGTTGAGTAAAAGTCAATAAGAGCAGTACTTAGCACCATTAAATCACGACCCATCGTGACCACCAAACCATGAACTTGCTTGCCCTGCTTCAAGGCCCTAAGAGAACCACAAGTTTTAAGCACAGAGCACAAAGTAAACTCATTTGGTTTCACATTATCCCTCCTCATTGCTTCCAAAACGCCAAGTGCTTCACGAGGATGATCGTGCCGTAAAAAATTTGAAAGCAAAACATTCCAAGTCATAACATCCTTATATTCCATCTCTTCAAAGACCTTCAATGATTCGCTCATAAGCCCATATTTGGAATACATGTCCATAAGAGCAGTTTCAATCACAGTTCCAGAATCACAACCTGTTTTGATCATCAAAGCATGGACTTGCTTGCCACGCTCTGGACCAGATAACATAGAACAGGCACCCAAAACAGGGGTGAAAGTATAAACGTCAATGTCAGAACGCATATGACGCATATGATGAAAGATTGCCCAAGCTGTGACAGCATCATGTTGGCGAACATAAGAAGTAATAAAAGAGTTAAGTGCAGGAGGGCGACTATGAAGCATTTCATCAGACATGTGCACATTGCAATTCTGAAAATGTATGGCTTTGGCAATGGGGATTGCATATGGGAAATTCAACCAACATTTTGAGGGATGAAGTGTGGACGTGAAAAAGAGCATCTTTGAGGATTGATGCCCCATTTGGTTGGAGCAAAAATGCCCAATGGAAAAGGAGACCTGGTCCCATTCTCTTCAAATGTGAGTTTCATTCTTGGAGTTGGAGGAATGACTTTTCCTCCATCCAACAGAAAGGAGGTTCCTTGGCCAGCAGAGGGAACAAGATTTATCACAATGGAAAGTGCGCCTTAAAGACCCAAGTGCTCTTTCACAGCAAATCTGAGAGTCTCCAAAATGCTTTAACATTCAACTGAAAGAAGGCAACACAATCAAACAAAGCATACAAAGTAAAACAAAGTTGCAACCACTAATAGCCAAACAACTCTTCCCACTTACACACTACACTAAGAAACTTTGGAGTAGGGTTCCTTGTTTGGGTCTATCAGGCTCTACTGTTGACGCAGAAAACATCAAGACCCAGATGGTCCACAACTGATGGTGGTTATTCACAATAAGATTGAAATCTTAGTATAAGAATGCAAAACTGAAGAAACTTTGTACAAAATTAGGAAAAAAAAGTATAAGTAATTATAAAATTGAGCATAAGCAATTAGTTACAACCTGAAAGTTAAAGTATTGCAATAAGTTTCAATTTCAAAAAACAAAACACAAGAAGAAGAAGATTTGCTTAGGTCAATACTCTAGTTAACTTTTGAAGGAAAAAAAAAAAAAACAAATTTAGAGGAACTATGACAGCAGCTTGTCTATCACATTCCTACTCCCCTAATGACCCTCACCAGATTTGCTCACAATGGATGAAGTGAGTAAAACCTGTATGACAGATATTACTAATATTAAAAACTATATTTAATGAGGAAGATAGGAAATCCAACAATACAAGGAAAAATATGGGAAGAAAGAAACATGGCTAAGCGGCACAACTTCCAGATACACTACTGTCCGTAAGTAAGCAAGTTCAGCTACTGGATACAGATCATGTGTACTGACTCGGGCAGACAAAGTTCAACGAATAGAGTGAGCAATTGATACGAATCCATAAAAATCATCAAAATGGGGTGGGGGGGGGGGGGGGGAACGAATTCAAATGGTCGTAAATTGACAATATAGAACCCAGAGCGATATTAGGGTGCACAATACATTAAAATGATTCATAAATTACCAAAACAAGAAAATGGAGGATAGTGAATCAAAGGAAATAGCTCGAACACTCTTCCACGACGCCTCCGCTGGTGAAGAAGGGAAGCTTCGAAACGAGAAGGAGCGGCTGATTTTTTTCCCGCTGAAGATAGCATTGGCAACGAGTGTGCACGTTCGATTTTTTAGGTTTCCAGAACTTCGATTTATAACGTGTGTGCTTGGAATAGTGACGATAACTTTTTTAAATCAGAATTTTGTAAATTTAACAATTGGCATGTAATGTGTAACGTCCCGTCTTTTATTATGCGATTTTCAAAAGAGATTATCAGAGTTTTGAATAATTTAAACAGAGTGGCATCGGAAAAGAGTTTTCATTTTAAACAAAACGTGTATCTGATATTTAACCAACATTGGTGTGTTGATACTAATACAGTCATCCAAATATTCAAGTACTCAAAATACATAAGAAAACAGCAATAGATAAACAATCCTCCGTCCGAGTCCTTAAGCAGCCTGCTTACCCTTGTCAGTAACCCTGTCTCCGCCAGAACCTGAGGCTATGGTAAGAGCTGAGGTTCAATTCCCATTGAACCTCAGGTAACAGTTAACCTCATGCTTATGTAACAATTTTATATATAATAGATATTCATGATAGTTACAGCATAATCACATTTCAACAGCACAACCACCTCATATTTTAATCCAGTCTGCACTACCCAGTGCCACGGTGTACATCCGTGTCCTCAGCGCTAGGAAAACTCAACGGCATTATCATGACTATAACCCGTATATAGCTGAATGTGTATGCCCAATTTTATAAAAACAGAATCTCAGACTATCCATCACATAAAAATTTACAATAAGCATCAGAGTTAAGGTTACAGTACGCGTCCGTACCTTCGTTGATGATGTTTTGGTACGTTTGACTAAAACGGTACTTCTAACGGAAAACAGCGGTACAAGTTCACAGATACCCTATAGGAACAATATCACATTTATCAGTGGCCATCAACTTTGCAATACTTGTGGAATTCTACGTTTAAGATTTACTATTCATGTGAATAGTATTCACTATTCATGTGAATAGTACCAGTAAAAATATTTTTACCGTGACGGTAAATAATTTTTACTGTTTGGTAAATAGTATTTACTGTATTGGTAAATAACATTACTGCCCAAGAATAATTCTTTTCTGATGTGACAGATCAGACTAAGCTGCAGCCACAGAGCATACTCAGAAAAAACTCTATCTGGCATTTCTACTATAATTACCAAAAGAAACTACCAAATCTTAAGACTAGAGACCAAAGAACTTACCCTTGAAGTTCTTACTCCTTCTCTCCAGCTCCGAGAACTTTACTCTAAATTCTCCCTCTAAACTCTAAGAATTCTCTCTCTTCTATTAAACTCGACCGTTGTGATCTGAGTTTGGTGTGAAGAAAATGAAGAAGTGAGGCCTCTATTTATAGTGTTGGAAATTGGGTCCTTAAGTGTAATTTCTTGTTTTTGGGTCATTTTTCGTAATTTCCAAAAATATAAAAAAAATATTAAAATTGTTCACGGGGTGCATCTGTGCCCTTTTTTAAAAAAATTGTTATTTTAATAATGTGAATAGTATTTTTCTACCGATAAAATTCATGTTCGGTGTTCTGATCGCATGATCTTTTGCAAATTCTTAAAAATCCAGAAGCATAGCCCTGAAGCTCTATTCTTCCTCTTTAAAAATATCTGGGTCAACTGAATTTTTGACCTCATTCAGGGTATTTCGTAATCTGTCAAAGATTTTAAGTCGGACACTGCCGGTAACAGAAATTACTTCGGGTGACACCATCTTCGAGACAAAAATTCACTGATTCATAATATGTGCAGTTGTTTACTACTTAGTTCAAGGATTTTGAGTTATGATTTATTTTCTACCGGTTCTACTATCTGTCCTGATTCAAAATATCGGTTTCGACCTATCTCAATAATCATTCCGCCAATTATGGAAATGACTTCGGAAATAACCCACTCTGAGATAAAAATTCACTTGTTTATAATATGCCCTTACCCAAGAAACCTAGTTCACGATTTACTGGGTATAATTTAATTTCTATTGTTTCCCTAAGGTATAAAATTACACGTCTCCAATATAATATCATTCTTTTCTTTTTGGTTGCCTCCCGTGACATATGCACTACTCCTCTTTATATATAATATAGTATATAATATATAATATAATATTACTAATTAATAATTGGGGTATTATATTTCTCCCCCCGTTAAATAAAATTTCGTCCTCGAAATTTACTCTACACCTACTAAACATTGAGCCATAAACTCCGGATATTTTTCTTTCATATCTTCTTCTGTTTCCCAAGTTGCCTCAGCAGGAGATAAGCCTCTCCATACTACTTTCACGAACGGAATACTTCTTTGTCGAAGCCGCTTCTCCTGGTAATCAACAATTTGCTCTGGCTCGACCTCAAAAGTGTTATCATGTCGCACTTCGACATCTTCATATTGGATAATATGTTCGTGGTCAGGTTGATACTTCTTCAATTGAGAAACATGGAAGACGTCGTGGAGTTTACTCAGATTCGGGGGCAAAGCTAATTGATATGCGACTGGTCCACGTTTTGCCAAGATTTCGAATGGCCCAATGTAACGAGGACTTAGCTTTCGCCGTTTAAGCGTTCTTCCAACACCAGTTACCGGGGATACCTTGAGAAACACATGGTCTCCAACCTCGAATTCTAATGGTCTTCTCCTCTTATCAGCGTAACTCTTCTGTCTGCTTTGTGCTGTTAGGAGTCTCTGTTTGATCAATGCAATTTGCTTGGAGGTCTTATCAACTAAATCTGTCCCGATGAATTCTCGCTCCGACAATTCTGTCCAGCATATAGGTGATCGACACTTCCGCCCGTATAATGCCTCAAACGGAGCCATCTGTATGCTCGAATGGTAACTATTGTTGTAAGCGAATTCGACCAGCGGTAAATGTTCATCCCAATGGCCTTTGAAATCCAATACACACGCTCTAAGCATATCTTCTAGAGTCTGTATTGTCCTTTCAGATTGACCATCGGTCTGCGGGTGATAAGCTGTACTAGGCCTTAGCTTAGTTCCCATTTCTGCATGCAAAGCCTCCCAGAATCGGGATGTAAATCGTGGGTCCCGATCAGAAACGATGCTCTTAGGTACACCATGAAGTCTTACGATCTCTTTGATATAAATCCTCGCCAATTGTTCTGGTGAGTAATTAATACTAATGGGGAGAAAGTGTGCCGACTTAGTCAATCGGTCCACAATCACCCAAATCGCGTCGTGATGTCTAATCTTGGGTAAACCTACCACTAAATCCATGGTAATATTCTCCCATTTCCATTCCGGAATTTCCAGTCCTTGAAGAAGACCAGGGGGTCGTTGGTGTTCGGTTTTAACTTTCTGACAGGTTAAGCATCTACCCACGTACTCGGTTACGTCTTTCTTCAGCCTGGGCCACCAAAACTCGGATTTCAGGTTCTGGTACATCTTCACCATTCCTGGATGTAGAGTGTATCTGCTCTTATGAGCCTCGTCTAGAATCTTCTGTCGTAATTCACCATCCTTTGGAATGTAGATCCGCTTCTTGTACCTGACTAAACCACTAGGTGATAGGTCAAGGTCTTGAGTTTCACCTTGTGAGATCTTTTCTCGAGCTGCTATAGCCCATTCGTCGTGCTTTTGAGCTTCCTCGACCGCATCTCTTAAATTATACTTTCCTTGACTAACAAGGAGACTTGCAAGATACACGTCATCGGGCGCGTAGTGTCTCATGCAAATCTGATTGGACAGGTTCAGGTCTCTGAAATCTTCAAGTAGTCTCCGCTCTTGAATCATCATGTATGCTGCGTGCACCGTCTTTCTACTAAGTGCATCTGCTACGACGTTTGCTTTTCCGGGATGATACTTGATCTCCAGGTCGTAATCTTTCAGTAAGTCCATCCAGCGACGTTGTCTCATGTTGAGCTCTTTTTGATCAAACAGGTATTTCAGGCTCTTGTGGTCGCAATATAACTCCACGGTTGCTCCATAGAGATAATGTCTCCATATCTTCAAAGCAAACACGATAGCCGCAAGTTCTAAATCGTGAGTAGGGTAGTTCAACTCGTGAGGTTTCAACTGGCGAGAAGCATATGCCACAACTCTGCCCTGCTGCATGAGAAAACACCCTAATCCTTGCCCACTAGCATCACTATAGACAATGTACGTTTCGTCTGGATCTGGAATTATTAATACTGGAGCTGTAGTCAACTTCTCCCTCAAAGTTTGAAAACTCGCCTCACAATCATCGTCCCATATGAATGGTTGTTTCTTCCTTGTGAGCTTCGTTAATGGTAAAGCAATACGTGAGAAATTTTGTATGAATCTGCGGTAATATCCCGCTAAACCCAGGAAACTACGTATCTCTGCCACTGTTTCCGGCCTCTTCCAGTTTAGAACCGCTTCCACTTTACTAGGATCAACAGCTACACCATCGCGAGATACGACATGACCCAGAAATTTTACCTCTGGTAGCCAGAATTCACACTTGCTCAATTTAGCAAAAAGTTGTTTGTCACGGAGTATTCCCAACACGAGTCGCAGATGTTCTTCGTGTTCTTCCCTGCTTTTAGAATAGATTAGGATGTCATCGATGAACACCACTACAAACTTGTCTAGGTGTAGACGAAAGATTCTATTCATGTAATCCATGAATACGGCAGGCGCATTTGTCAATCCGAAAGGCATCACAAGGAATTCGTAATGCCCGTATCTGGTTCTAAAGGCTGTTTTTGGAACATCACTGGTTTTCACTCGCAGCTGGTGGTATCCTGAGCGTAAGTCAATTTTAGAGAATACACAGGAACCAGATAGTTGATCGAGTAGATCGTCAATGCGAGGAAGTGGGTACTTGTTTTTGATAGTCACCTTGTTTAACTCGCGGTAATCGATACAAAGTCGTAAACTTCCATCTTTCTTCTTTACAAACAGTACTGGGGCTCCCCATGGCGACACACTAGGTCGAATAAATCCTTTCTCCAGTAGCTCCTCAAGCTGTTTCTTCAATTCCAGCATCTCGTTTGGTGCCATACGATATGGTGCTTTTGATATTGGTCCAGTGCCTGGCATCAAGTCGATGGCGAATTCAACCTCTCTCTCAGGGGGTAACTTGGTGAGATCTTTGGGAAACACATCAGGGAATTCATTCACAATGGGAATGTCTTTGAGTGATGGTTCGTCATCTATCTTGATTGAGAAGAACACCATATACGCTTGGCAACCTTGCTTCATGCATTTTTCTGCTTCTGCACTAGATAGGAAATTCAGACTCACATTGATCTTGCTCTGGTCGTGTGGTGGTGAGAATCGTATTTCTTTATTACCACAATCAATGACCGCGTTGTTTGCCGTTAGCCAATCAAGACCAAGAATGACATCAATGCCATGAAGCGGTAATCGGATAAGATCTATGTTAGATTCTCGACCGTTCACACTCGCAATGCAATTAAGACATGCATCAGACGCTAAAGATTTCGCGCCAAGTGGGGTAGCTACTATCAAATCATATGGTAGTCTATAGGCTTGCATTCCTAGTCGTTTTGCACAATCGAAAGAAATAAACGAGTGACTAGCACCCGAATCATACAATGCCTGTAGTAGATTTCCATTAAGAGAAATAGTACCTTTGATCATCTCAGGAGATTTCTTGGCTTCCTCATTAGTCAGAGCAAAAACTCGTCCTGCGTTCTGCGGTCTCGCCTCCAAAGCTTTTTGAGGACAGTTTAAGCTAATATGCCCCGGTTTCTGACACCTGAAGCACACTGGCTTTCCCTCACAGTTAGCTCCCGGATGGAATCTTCTGCATTGCGGACAGGCTTGGGATGTCTGCATTCTTGGAAAGTTTTGCTGTCTCAGTTGAAATGGCCTCTTATTCCCTTGTTGGGAATTATTCCAAGGTGCCTTCCTCTTCTGTGCTGGGTTGTTGCGATTGAAACCGCTACGGTTGGGGCCGCTACTGCTGAAGTCTCTGGTCTTGCGAAGCTCCTTCAAGTTTCGTTCGATGAGTCGGCAGGCTTCTACAGCTTGATTTAGTTCCAGAAATTTGTGCGATACCAACCTTTCCCTTATCTCATACTTTAGTCCATACACAAGTACATTTGCAATGCTGCTCTCGTCATTATCTCGCCTCAGAAGTGATGAGTACCGAGATAAGTTGGTGAAACGAGCGAAGTAATCATCGAAAGATTCTTCCCGACCCTGACGGATGTGCAGGAACTCTGTCTCCTTCATCATCTGTACTGAGGGTGGAAAGTACTGCTCGTTAAACTTTTCTTGGAACGTTTCCCATGTGATGGGACAGTTTCGGCTTCGGAGGGTTGCCGCGGTGTTTCGCCACCAACGATCGGCGTCTCCTGCTAGCTTGTAAATTGCCAATTGAGCCTTCCTGTTATCCGGACATTCTAAGACCTCAAAGATCTTTTCAAGATGCAATAGCCAATCCTCAGCTGAATCAAGTTTTCCTCGGAATACTGGTGGCTTGTGTTTGCAGAATTGTGTCACCCAGTATTGTGTATCCTTAGCTTCTCTGACAGGTTGATGTTGTTCCACCAGTACTCTCTCCTGTCGAGGAGATGACTGAGATCGTTCTGGTCTCTCAAATGCGTTGCTGCGCTCGTCTTCTTGTTCATCGTAATTTTCTCCTCCCTCTCGTTGTTGTTGCTGTTGCTCTCCGTCAGCCTGTTGTTCTTCATCCCCTTGTCCTCCCTGCCTGTTGGCGAGAAGCGCATCGATGAGAGCTCTCTGTTCTTGTATTATTCTCCTCATTTCTTGAAGTTCATCTTGTACTGGTGGTGGAGGTTCATGTTGTTCGAGTTCAGGGTTTGGTACTACTCGCAGTTGCCTACCCCTACCTCTGCCTCGGCCTCTGCCTCGACCTCGGCCTCGGCCTCTAGGAGTTCCGGCGCCTCCCAAAGTTGCCATATTCTAAATTGCAAAGGTTAATAGATATAAACACTAGAAAACAAAAAGATTACACATAACATAAAGATCACAAATTTCATATGAATCACACCAAAGCGTATATAGTACACCCCTTTTATTCATTAATGGTGATTACACAAACTACTATTATACTTAGTCCTACTGTTACAAAACTATTGCTACTACTACTTCCATGGTTCATTGAACTGTTGTAGGGTTGTCTTTGTCTTTCTACATGACCAGGTGAACTAAATGCTGGAGGCAGAAAATGCACGAGCACACATCCTCGATGTGGCCCTCATTCAGAATTTCATTGATTTTAGTTTTCCAGAAACGGGTGCGAGGAAAGTGATGAAGGGTGGATTTAACCCAGTCTCTAGAAGGATACGGAAAATGGTAGCGAGAGTTTGCCTGGTAAAATTCTCTGACTCGGGTCAGATACAGTAGGTATTTGTCTTTCTCGGTCTTAGTAGTGAGAGCGGCATGGAGAAATTCCAAGTGTAAGGCTAAAGTTAAGATGGAGTTTTCATCTAAGACGTACTCCAGGTTGCCAGAGTTGGCGTCAGAGTCATAGTCGAGATCTTGTATCTGAGGATAGTCAAAGTTATCACCTATTGAGGAGTGATGTGAAATGCTGGGATTTCCGGGTTCCGGTGAGTAGGGCTCTGCAAGAATGGGTATTGAGTCATATAGATGGTCGGGATACTCAGGTCCAGGATGGTATTCTGGTTCTGGATCATTATCAAGTGCAAGAGCGGGGTAGAGTGGTTCTGGTACCGGCACAGGTTCAGGCATTGGTACAGAGAGTGGATTTATCGGCTCAGGGTTCAATCTCCTACTTACTGGTTCGGGGACTATCGACCGACGTGCAATACGTCTTCTTTTCCCAAAGTAATTGATATACGGAAATTCCTCTTTGTCCATTTCTACAACAACACCAGGGTCATATCAGTACTTATATTTTTTTTTTTTTTTGAAATATTTTTTTTTTAAAGAAAACCATGGCTTAGAGCCTAACTTAGTTAATCAACCGATTGGCCAGGTAGGCGTCTATCATGGGAGCCTCACCGTGCTAGGGTGACTGATTGGCTGATCCACATAGACTCGGCCCTACCTTCGGCACCAATGGTTTGTTGTAACTAAGTCGGGTTCATGCCAGATAAAATACTTTTGAAGGCTAGAACTTAACTCTGCTACTTAAACAACCTTACAAGACTGTTTAAAGTAACCTAGTTAACTTCGTGCCAGGATGCAAGCTCTGATACCAAAATGTAACGTCCCGTCTTTTATTATGAGATTTTCAAAAGAGATTATCAGAGTTTTGAATAATTTAAACAGAGTGGCATCGGAAAAGAGTTTTCATTTTAAACAAAACGTGTATCTGATATTTAACCAACATTGGTGTGTTGATACTAATACAGTCATCCAAATATTCAAGTACTCAAAATACATAAGAAAACAGCAATAGATAAACAATCCTCCGTCCGAGTCCTTAAGCAGCCTGCTTACCCTTGTCAGTAACCCTGTCTCCGCCAGAACCTGAGGCTATGGTAAGAGCTGAGGTTCAATTCCCATTGAACCTCAGGTAACAGTTAACCTCATGCTTATGTAACAATTTTATATATAATAGATATTCATGATAGTTACAGCATAATCACATTTCAACAGCACAACCACCTCATATTTTAATCCAGTCTGCACTACCCAGTGCCACGGTGTACATCCGTGTCCTCAGCGCTAGGAAAACTCAACGGCATTATCATGACTATAACCCGTATATAGCTGAATGTGTATGCCCAATTTTATAAAAACAGAATCTCAGACTATCCATCACATAAAAATTTACAATAAGCATCAGAGTTAAGGTTACAGTACGCGTCCGTACCTTCGTTGATGATGTTTTGGTACGTTTGACTAAAACGGTACTTCTAACGGAAAACAGCGGTACAAGTTCACAGATACCCTATAGGAACAATATCACATTTATCAGTGGCCATCAACTTTGCAATACTTGTGGAATTCTACGTTTAAGATTTACTATTCATGTGAATAGTATTCACTATTCATGTGAATAGTACCAGTAAAAATATTTTTACCGTGACGGTAAATAATTTTTACTGTTTGGTAAATAGTATTTACTGTATTGGTAAATAACATTACTGCCCAAGAATAATTCTTTTCTGATGTGACAGATCAGACTAAGCTGCAGCCACAGAGCATACTCAGAAAAAACTCTATCTGGCATTTCTACTATAATTACCAAAAGAAACTACCAAATCTTAAGACTAGAGACCAAAGAACTTACCCTTGAAGTTCTTACTCCTTCTCTCCAGCTCCGAGAACTTTACTCTAAATTCTCCCTCTAAACTCTAAGAATTCTCTCTCTTCTATTAAACTCGACCGTTGTGATCTGAGTTTGGTGTGAAGAAAATGAAGAAGTGAGGCCTCTATTTATAGTGTTGGAAATTGGGTCCTTAAGTGTAATTTCTTGTTTTTGGGTCATTTTTCGTAATTTCCAAAAATATAAAAAAAATATTAAAATTGTTCACGGGGTGCATCTGTGCCCTTTTTTAAAAAAATTGTTATTTTAATAATGTGAATAGTATTTTTCTACCGATAAAATTCCTGTTCGGTGTTCTGATCGCATGATCTTTTGCAAATTCTTAAAAATCCAGAAGCATAGCCCTGAAGCTCTATTCTTCCTCTTTAAAAATATCTGGGTCAACTGAATTTTTGACCTCATTCAGGGTATTTCGTAATCTGTCAAAGATTTTAAGTCGGACACTGCCGGTAACAGAAATTACTTCGGGTGACACCATCTTCGAGACAAAAATTCACTGATTCATAATATGTGCAGTTGTTTACTACTTAGTTCAAGGATTTTGAGTTATGATTTATTTTCTACCGGTTCTACTATCTGTCCTGATTCAAAATATCGGTTTCGACCTATCTCAATAATCATTCCGCCAATTATGGAAATGACTTCGGAAATAACCCACTCTGAGATAAAAATTCACTTGTTTATAATATGCCCTTACCCAAGAAACCTAGTTCACGATTTACTGAGTATAATTTAATTTCTATTGTTTCCCTAAGGTATAAAATTACACGTCTCCAATATAATATCATTCTTTTCTTTTTGGTTGCCTCCCGTGACATATGCACTACTCCTCTTTATATATAATATAGTATATAATATATAATATAATATTACTAATTAATAATTGGGGTATTATATAATGTAATTTATGTTGGATAGTAGGATGACAGACTTTTCTAAAACTGAAATTTATTTAAATAATTACTTTTAAAAGCAAATTTAGATGAAATTGACTGAAAATGATTTAAATATTATATATTTTTTTATTTTTTATTTTTTGAAAAATACATAAAGTTGTTTAAATCATTAATAGAAAAACAAGTTTAAAAGTAAAACACTGAAAAAAGACATAAATTTTATAAAAACAAAAATAGGTAATGTATTATTTGAAAAAAAAAATTACAATACTAAACTACTTAGATTTTTTAGAAAAAAAAAAGTCTCTTGAAAATTTAGTATTGTCATGATTTTTATATAAGAAACTATAATGTAATTCTCACCAATTAAATTTCTTAGGGGCCTAAATTAGAATACTGTTATGATTATTAATTTTTAAGTGAAGTTATATTTAGACAAAATTTATCTATAAGGATTTATAATAAGGACCATAATAATATTTTAATTAAAAAAGTAGGATCCAACATTTGTCTTTCATAAACTACTTTTCTCCTCCTATTGTGGAAAAGCCAGAAGCAAGAAAGTTTTGTTTATAGCTTAAGCTACTTTTTTTTTTTTTGTCCAAAGTCTTAATTAAAAACAAAATCATTCCAAACATCTTCAAAAGGCCAAAATTCCTCATAAGTACGTTTGAGCATCAAAAAAACTATTTTGTATGTGAAAGAAGTTTTGTCACTTATGAAAAATGGTTTCTAAAACTACGGTTTGATTGTTTCCCAAACAGGCACTAAAATTGGAGAGAATTTCATTATTATTATTATTATTATTTTAAAAAAAAGACCCATGAAATTCTTCACTTCTTAAATATAAAATTGTTCGTTTGCCAACAAGCTTTAAAAGAAAATTGTTAGCATTAAAAAAAAAAACAACTTATCAATATACTATGTTTTAAAAGACATTGTATATTATCAATAAGTTAACAAGTTATTAGTTAAGATAGTAAACGATTTCCACCCTATAAGGAGAAGAACACAAGTTTGAATCTTGTAAAGTATAATTTTTGGAAGAGGCAAGGGAGGTGAAAATAGAGATAATATTATCCCTCATAGTGTGGAGAGAGGGGAGAAAAGATAGAGGAGAGAAAATTCTTGAAATTTATGACAACAATGCCCCTATTTAATTTTTAAACCATTTTTTAGGTAATGCCATGAAAAAAATAAATTCAAATAAAAATTAACACCATGACATTAAGCCAAATATATTTCCTCAGAAACTAAAATAATAAAATAAATTTAAAATAAAAATAAGGGAAAAAGACAAATAAATACCTTCTGAATTTGCAAAACCCCCCATAAGTCCACTGAATTTGTAAAAAGACTGAGAGATGACAAGGACTTTTGAAGGATATACAAATTCGAGGAAAATGACCACCTTGCCCTTCCTTCCTTCTTCACCTTCAGAGCATAGAGAGAGGGGGAGTGAGAGGTGAACAGTCTGACGCACCTTCATCGATCTTGACCCTCCGCCGTTGACGCGACGCCGCACTCACTCGCCGTGGACGCCGCACCGATGAGGGTGAAAAAGGGAAAAAAACTGATGACCACCAGTAAATTTTTTTCCCGAAGAAGACCATTTAGATTTAAGGTCGGGCGTGAAGGAAGAAGAGAAAAGAGAAAAGGAAGAAGAAAAAGAGGCAAAAAAAAAAAAACCCCTCAGAAATTTTTTTCCCCTTGCACAGAGACAGAGGAAGAAGAGAGGAGTGTGCAAAAAAATGTGCACACTCAAGCGTTCACATTTTGTGCACACTCGGGTGACTTTTGTGCACACTCGAGTGTGCATTTGAGTGTGCACATTTTTGTGGACGCTCCTCTCCTCCTCTTTTGTGACTGTGTGCAAGGGAAAAAAAAATTCTGAGGGTTTTTTTTTTCCTCGCCTCATTCTCTTCTTCCTTCTTCTTCCTTTTCTCTTCTCCCTTCATGCTCGACCCTAAATCTAAATCGTCTTCTTTGGAAAAAAATTTTACTGGTTATCAGTTTTTTTTTCCTTTTTCACTGGTGTGGCGTCCACGACGAGTGAGTGCGGCGTCCACAACAAGTGAGTGCTGCGTTGGTGTTGGTCAACGATGGAGGGTCAAGACCGGAGAAGGTGCGCCGGACTGTTCACCTCTCTCTCCCCTTCTCTCTATGCTCTGAAGGTGAAGAAGGAAGGAAGGGCAAGGTGGTCATTTTCCTCGAAATTTGTATATCCCTCAAAAGCCCTTGTCACTTCTTAGTCTTTTTACAAATTCGGTGGGTTTATGGGGGGTTTTGCAAATTCATATGGTATTTATTTGTCTTTTTCCCTAAAAATAAACATGTCTCTTATACATGTGTGTGTATAAAATGCATGGTTTGTGAAACCGGACCAAATCGGCCAGTTCAGACCGGAAATCGACCAACCGGCCGGGAAACTGGTCTGGTTTAGGTTGAAACCGGACTGACCCGGTGAACCCAGTGTAACCTGGACGAGTTACAAGGGTCAACCCGGTTCTAGTATTAATCTAATTTGATCATTTGAAATGACATATACTAATATGCGGGATTTCCTGAATCTGTGCTAATGGAGGGAAATGTAGGTTGAAAATACTTTAATTTGAATATTTTGTCTCAAATGTAGGTTGTAAAAAAAATTGTTAAGAATATCTGAATATGTCACAAGTATTGAAGTATATGGTTATTTTGCTACTGATCTAAAGTATTGAAATGATATATAGTATGTGAAATTTATGTTGGTGTGATGAGAATTTAATTATTTTCCATTTTTTTTATATCTCACCGGTCTAGCCCGAGTTGACTCCATGCTGCCTCCGGTCTGACCCACTAACCATCAACCCAGTATCCCGATCGGTTCAGTCACCGGTTCGTGTTTCAAAACCTTGATAAAATATCATTGTACATTTTACATATAATAGAATTATGTTAAGACAACCTAATATTATAAAATTTTTTAGGTAACTTTTATACAAACTTTAAAATTTTTTGAAATACTGAAACTGTAAAATATTTTTTATATATAAGAATTACAACAACAAAAAAAGAAAAAATGATATAAAAAGTAAAATTCGTTCTAACTAGCTAGTCGGTGGTACAGTGGTATGGTCATATGAATTATTTATAATTTTAATTATTTAAATTATAATAAAGAGGTTATTATTAAAAAATAGTACTATTTATAATTAAGTTTCATAACATAAATTGATCCATTACTAACTAAGGTATCCTTGCTTTATTTAAATACCATACTATTGCTCCCTTCGGCCTAAATATTGGATAAAATTTGTAGTACAAATTATACTATAAACTTTATCCTATATTATATTACAAACTTTATTCTATATTTAGGTAGATAATACTATATAGGTTGACCCTCCAAAAAAAAATTAAAATACCATACTATTTCTTTCGGTCCTAATTATAAGAATACTTTTGTAGTGCAATTTGTACTACAAAAGTATTCCTATAATTAGGATCGGAGGTAGGATATATTAATATGACATGGCTCCATTCCCCTAAAGTTGTCTAATCTATTATAACTACACAATATAAAAGTTTTAACAACACGCACCAATCAAAAGCTGTGACATTCGACCAAAAAAAAAATCAAAAGCTATGACACACCTTACCCTCTCGAACAAACCCACAATTAAGGGAAAATTTTAATAAAATAGTCTCAAAATATTTAAAAACAAAACTCAATTCAATATTGAAGCTACCCCAAATGGTCTATATTAGCTTCTTTTTTTTTTTTTTTTTCCCACTGAGCTTGGTTGACTGTCTCATCGGCTTTTTCACTATTTGAAGCTATCTCAAACAAGTCCTATATCAATATTGCTTTGCCTAATTCAGTTTCACAAATTCCAACCGCCTTGAGCTCAATCTAAAGGATCTCTCTTTTCGATTTTAGCAACTCAAAGAAGACGAAATTTCTTGCCTTCTTCGATCCATTCTTGTTGAGCATGTTTATACCTTTAATTCCCTCAATGCCGATGATTCCTTCAACAAGACGAGGTTGATCTCTTTCCATATTCATTTCTTTATGTTCATCGTTCTAGTCCTTAAGGATTTGAATCTACCGAAGGACTGTGAATTGGGAAGAATTTTGTTTTTCCAAGAAATGAGTGAATGAGGGAGAGAGGAAGAAAAAGATGACAAGGTGTGATGCCACGTCATATTGGGCTTAGTGATGTGGATGATAAGGTGATATAACATACGTGTTGTTTGACTAATTTAACAATCAAATTTAATATTAGGGGATGACAAGACAAAATTACTATACTTTGTAAATTTTTGGGCAAAATTGCCCGTAAAAAAACTTCTAAATACCCATTGCTCCTCAATGAAAACTTTTGGAGTAAAAATGATACTTAACCCTATTTTACTTGATGAGTTGGCAAGTATTGGGTGCCATATGTGTGAATCAATTGAACTTAATGGTCAAAACTAACGGAATGGTAAAATAGGTATGTTTTATAAATTATCAGAACAAAATTACTCCTAGAAAAACTTTCAGATACTCATTGCTCTTTCGCAAAAACTTCTGAGATAAAAATGATACTTCACCCTTTATTATAACTATATAATATAAAAGTCTTGACACAAGTACCAATCAAAAGCTATGTATCATGGTTTTAGACAAACCTCTTAAAACTATATCGGCCTTAGCTTGATCATTACACCCTGATTTTGACTAGGTCAGCCAAACCCTCAAAGAGTAGGCAAAGAAACCAAAGATGAGAACTTTGAGAGAGAGATGTTCTCATATACAAATGCATTGAATAGCTTTCGATGGTTACAATGAAGACGGAACCTCCTATTTATAGGCAAACCACCTCCTCAATCAACGGCTAGGATCTAAAGCATCCTACGGTTGAGAGTGACTCTCGAGAACATTCTTCCAAAATATCTAGATGTTTCTACTTTGCATGCGAATTTTAGAATTCTCTATACAATTCTATATTTAAGTACAAGTATCTACAACAATGTAGAACTATTTAGAAACCTCTTTTAAAGTATCTTTAGCACAAAATATCTTACATTCCTTATTCCTTATGGTGTATGACATGTGATACACCTTAGTACCTTACTCTCACGAACCAACCCACAATTAATTAAGGGAAAATTTTAATAAAATAGTCTCAAAATATTGAAGAACAAAACTCAATTCAGTATCCCTAAATATGAAAATTGTCAATTCAGCATATAGGTATCAAAATGACATTTACAAATGATTTATATACCCTAATTAGGTAATTCACAATTTTTGTTCAACAACTTGCAGCAATACATTAATTACGTACCAAAACATTTTAGCAATTAGCAACTCTTAAATTACTTGACCACTGTCATGAACTAAAAGAGTCAGGGTGATTCTAGAACTACAGAAGCTCATCTGATTCTTATTATCGAAATGCGAATGATTTAGCGGATTTCTTAGCACAATATGGGTTTGGGTTTACAGATATTATCTGAGGAATCCACTAATCTCTTGCTTCAGGACAGAGATGTCTCTTAATAGCCCATATTTATTTATTTGCTATTGTAGTTTCTTTCATCATGTATTTAAAAAAAAATTATATTAAAAAAAAAACAAGCAGGAAAATTATATCATTACATCAAGGGAAAATTTACAAATCAACTTGAAATTTTATCATCATCTAACAGTAGAAGCAACAGTGTGAGCCCACAATTTTAGATTATCTTTCACTTCGATTTCATTGTTGTTAGAAGGAACTCTCCAGTTCATCAGAAAAGGATTACGATTTTGATTATTCTCTTTCCTCCTTCTTCTTTCCTGAAACTCCCATGCTTCTGAGAGATAAGGTCTTGAGATTTCAGACTCATCAAAATCTCTTTTTCCTCCTCCTCCTTCTTCTTCATCATCATTTTCGTTAACATCTTTCTTACCCAACCTCTGTAATCCAGGAATTATGGCAGCCAAGTTCGAATCTTTATCTTCCTCGGAGAAAACAAAACCCAGATCCATAAACCCTTTTAACTCCTCAAACTCAAGATCAGACAGACTCTTTCTTCCCTTCTTGTTCTTCCTCCTTCTGATATCTCTCTGCTTCTTGTTCGGCAAGTCTTCGAGATACAAAGTTGTCCTCTGTTTTGTGGGCTCCATTTCTGGGTCTGTATCTTTGACTTCTTTTCCTGATAGAATTGTTTGAAGCTTTGAAGGAACAAGAAAAACAGTGTCTGGGGAGAGAGAATCGAGGTTGAAGCTGACTATGGAGTCGCTCATGGACCTGGTGTGGATGGTTTCGATACGAGAAAGCTTTGGTGGTTCTGGCGAATCTGGTGATGGGATTTGTTTTTCTTGAATTTGATCTTCTGGGTTTGCTTTATAACTTGTTGAATTTGGTGTTTCCTTGAAGATTTCAACCTCGAACCAGCAAGAATCGTAGAGTTTCAGAACATCCTCCGCTTCCATCAATGGCGGCTACTGGGAAAATAAGCAGAAGAACCTAATGCGAAATTCGGACCTATCTATGATTTGCACATGGAACTGATCCTAGGGATGATATTTATATAAACACTATACTATTATCACCAAATTGCTCTTCCCCGTGTTTATAAGAATTTTTTAACCAACTAAAAGTAAAACTTAGAACAGTTCAACGTTCGACTATCTTAATTAATTACACGTTTTACGTCTGCGACATTTTCAATAATGATTTTTTTGTACATACTGCTTTTTTTCAATTTTGAAATAATCAATAATTTGAGTTACATGCAGTGGTATGCAGTGTTATTTTCCGAAAAAAAAGGTGTAATCTTATTAATCAAATTAATAAACAAATACAAGATTAACCTATAATAGGCACACAAAAAAGAGAGTTGAATTTACTATTTTAGAAAATATTTTTACAAATATGTTATTATTATTTGATTCAATTGATGAGAGCTGGTTGTATATTTCATGAAAGGTCTAAATCTTATTATGGATGAAAGAATGCAGTCTACTAAAAAAAATTCATAAAAAATCACATGATTCACAAGTTATGAATAAGGTTGACAATTTATGGGGTGTAATAATCTATCGTATTTTTTTCAGTGTAAAATGCATGGATCTTATATTTGTTTTGTGAATATTTTAATAAGCACTTATTATTAGGCCATGAATTTGAGAGCTAAATACCCCTAAATTGTCAAGATAAAATATAAAATTTATAAATATGGAAAAACCCTTAAAATGTGTTAAAAATACAAGATTCAAAGAAAAATTATAATTTTATACGTAAACGGATGTAGTTGGGATGAAAAATAAATTTTACATTTGGATTAAAAAAATAATTTGAAAATGCCCTAATAATGAAAATGATCCAATTCCATAAGGAGGCAATGCACATGAATTTGACTAATGGCAATGTAAGTTTCTGGAAAGGGGAGATGGACTTTGGAAGTTTGCAGAAGGATCGAATTAATGGAGGTGAGAGTGAAATTTTAGGACCAAATAAATTGACTAATGATATTTTATTATTCAAGAATTTTAAAATATCAATTATGGATTTTAGTCCTTTGAGCTACTTGATCAAATTATCCCTATACATAAGTTACATGAAAAATTAACATTTTCGAAGTTAAGTTGAAAAACAGAAGCATCAATTTTCCCATTTCAAATTTTTTATCCAAATATATTCAAAATTTATTTAAGGACTCATGTACAATTTATTTTTAATGGGTGCAACTCTTTATTCATTTTTGTGCAATAAATCTATGATCTATAACTATATTCAAAATGGAAGAAATTTGCACATATATAGCTAAGAATATGTTACCTATAATGGAAGAAGAATTGCAGGTCAGGTTTCTCTCATTATCATTTTCTCATCATCCGTTATTATCTTTAAATTATATCCATCCAATCAATCTGAAAAGTTATAATACTACTTTGATTTTTCTATATTCTTCCCAATCAACGGTTTAGATGAGCTCATAAGGGATAATGAGAAAAATAAATCATAAGAAGGTCTCATTTCAAGAATTTCACCCACTCAATGACTAAGTCTATATGATTTTGAATAATAAATTTTGCAATGTGAGTTTTTTTCTTTTAACAATTTTGGCTAATAAAAAAGATTTCCAGTTAATATTTGTCATATTTATTCTCAGCTTTGAAGATTAAGGATGCCTAATTTGTCATTTACCCTTGAAGGAAAGGGAAGTAGGTGGAGATAACAAGGAAAGAAGGTGTGTGGACTCCATTAATTATTAGAGATATTGTTGAGGGTCATACATAAAAAAATAATTAAACGCATAAATTAATTAATGAGAGGGCCCACATTGAGACAGATCGGTTGTTGGTGAATGGTTAGTATCATAAAGCATGTATAAAGGGGTTCCATCATTTTCAGTTACCTCATACTACACTGACCCTTGGTGGCTCCATCTTTTTCTTCTTAAATCCATGATTGCTCACACCCCATTTTTTCTTTCTGCATTCCACATATACCCCATTAATACTCTTTCTCCCTTTGCCTCTTGTCTTATCTCAATCAATATTTAATACTACAACTGTATTTCCATTTGAGGCTAGTTGAAAAATGAAAATTACTCCCTAGGTATCTTTTAAAATATACAAATATATTTGTTTATTATTATAAAATACATGGCAAAATATTTAATGTATTTTTTTTATTTTTCTCAATTAATTATATGTCTTTATTCTCACATTTTTTTCTCAATTATTTTCTCTCCCTCCCACATTCTTTATAAATAAGGGTATTTTTTTTAAAAAAATGAGTTGCATTATATTTGTTATTTTTAATTTATTTAACTATTTTTTTATCTACATAATTCGGTTATTGATATCTTATAAAAAGAAATGGAAGGAGTGATAGATTAGAGGGGAAAGATGGAGAGAAAGTCTTGTGTATAGAAAATTTTTTTAAAAAAAATAATAAATAACATATTACTATTTATAAGAGACACTAACAATTTGTTTGAAATTTTTAGTATCATTTTTATTTGTCTTAATTAATTCTTAATTAATCTCACTACATTAATTATCTCACCCCCGGCCCCCTCCCCCCCCCCCCCCCCAAAAAAAAAGTCTTGAAAAATAAGTTGAATTTTTTACATACTTATATATATTGCTTTTAACCAAGTTTTTATTGTACAAAATTTTATTATCTGTATCTTATAAAAAGACCGAAAGGAACAATTTTATAAAATTATATCATAGTTTTGATTTATAATAAGATCTTTTAGAGTGGTTTTATGTTTCATAATACTATCAGATGTTTTTGAAGAAAACAATGATTCATTAATACCTTATTCCAAAAATATCCTTGTATAAGTTAAATACTCAATAGAGTTTAGTGTTAAATGACATGCGTTTTTAGAAGTTTATAATTTTTAAGAAAAATTAAAATTTTTAATAATTTTTAATGGGATTTATTGACTTGAAAAACCAAGAAAAATGCTAGATAAAGCTAGTTCAAGAAGCAAAAATGTAGTGTAGAGTGATTAACGATGTGGATACAAATATTTTGATTTAAAAGTATTCTTGAAATGGTTTTAATATTTCCATTTATCGATAAATTTTATGTTTAATGATGATTATAAGTCGCAATGATGTTTTTTTTAAAAAAAACATGTATATTTAAGAATTTAAAAATATTGAAAGATCTCGATATTAAATTTTCTAACATAATATAATAAATGGGATTATCCATCCCGGCCAACTATGCACGATAATAATCTAAAGGGAGCAACTGAGTTGCCTTTATCAATAGTCACGACAATCCTTGTCGGTTGCTTTCAAATTAGACAAAATAAGAAATTTCCTTTTCTTCTTACCCACATACCTCATTAATACTCTTGCTTCCTTCATGACTAGGTCACTTGTATCAATCAAATATTAATCGTGTAAATTTATAAACAACTGAATTTCCATAGAGTAAAAAAGCATATCGGAAAAAATAATTTGTGGGGAAAAAGGACGAGAAATTAGGTCTCATAGACCTAAATTATTTTTGAAAAACAAAATAAATTTTCTAGTTATCCTAAAAACTTTAAGGATAATAAGAGTATATATAAAGTCGAGGTACGAGAAAGAAAGACTTTGAGGTTATACAATAAAAATAAGAATTGTAATAAACTTATACAAGAAATAATAATTTGCATGGTATTATGTGTATTGAATAAAAAATAATAGAAAGTCGTTTGAAGTGGATAATGTCTAAATAAAATTCTTAGAGGCATGAACAAAGAAGGTATAATAGTATATAGAATCCTTAGACAAGACAAGGGTGGAGGAAAATTGAGAAAAATACTCAATAAAGTTATTAAATATGATCTTTTAGTTAATAATTTATTTAAAGATTTGACTGATAAAAGAACAGAAAGACATAGTATGACTTATGTAGTGGATTGCACATATTAAGATCAGATAAGACTTATTGTTTTCGTCATAGTTGTCCCAACCTGGTTAAGGTGGTACTGGATAGATTCAAATCCTTTTAATTCAATTTTTTAAAAAAAAAAAGAAAAGAAAAAAATCTTGAGATGGTTTTAAAGACATATATGAATTTTTTAAAATATTGAAAGAGATTGATATTAAAACTTGAACGAGATAATATGACAAATGAGACTGTTCCACAACTAGGAAGGATAATAATCGATAGCGAAGAACTGAGTTGGCTATATAATAAGTATCAGTATCCATAACAATATATGTCGCTTGCTTCCAAATTAGACAAAAAAAGCATAGGAAATTTTCTTGGAATCACTATGGTCGGCACCTTGGCTCTCATATAACATTAAAATATGGAGTTAACCATATCCTTTTAGAAATAATGCTTGAAACACTCCCCGCACGCGTATCCTAATGTAAAACGAGAAGATAATTAATTATCTAGTGATTTAATCACAACAAGACCTTAGACCCGTGCATTGTACGGAGTGTATTGTTTTATTCTATTTTTAAATCGGACAACTAAAGTATTAATGTAATAACAATGTAGTTTTAATAATAAATAGATTAATGGTAGACGTAACAATAAACTCAAACGAAAGTACAAAAAAACTGAATTCATATAACCATTACATTGAAAGTACAACAATAACAAATTGGAAGAAATTTTCGCTTGACAACTATTATTTAATGTGGTAAAATATTTTGGAAAATCTCTTTGTATACCACATTAATTGTGTTATCGATTCACTTATTAAACTCATCTAAAATCAGTATTTTTGGACCCTTGGAACTCTTTACCCTAGATAAAGCAACATAAAGTTGTCCATGTGAGAAAACTGGTCTTGGTAGGTAAAGACCTATATTTGACATTGATTGTCCTTGACTTTTATTAATTGTCATGGAAACGATGGTTGGAAATTGTCTTCTAGTTATCTTGAAAGGAAGTTTAGATTCACATGGATTCATGTCCATCCTATGTATCAAAATATCTTGCCCTGCGCTGTTGTCATTCAACGCTTTCGCCTTAATGACGTTCTTCCCTAGTTTTGTAATTTGAAGCCTCGTACCATTGCACAATCCTGATGCTTGATCAATGTTCCTTATTAACATAACAGGTACGTCGACCTTCAAAACCAATTTATGATGAGGAATCCTTGAAATTTAATTGAATTGAGGAACTCTGTATCATACAGATCATCGATACTATCAGTTACACGATCTAAACGATTTATAGAGTCAGCACTGAAGTATTCTGCTCCATCTCCTGACAGTAAAGAACAAATGTATTAATTCAAGGAGTCAATATGTTCCATAATTGGTGTCAGTGTTGATATGTTGTTTGGGTAATCTTCCTCGAATACACGCTTAACTAAATTTGGGTAAGTAGATTCAACGATACACCTTATTGGATTATCATCATCATGGAGCAACAAATCAGAGGGTATTTCTATGTTTGCAATACCATCGTGTGACAAACCAATAACACCCTCTCCTATAAGCAGTAGCCATTCAGAAAATGCTTTGATTTTCTCTTGCTTAACTGGATCTGCGGAAGACTTGAGTTTCATATTTTTGGTTAATTGCAATATCTGACATCCATTCCAAAGAGGAGAAACATTAATAGATGCATCTACAATCTCAGCTCGTCCACTTTTAGGAATAACTAGTAGAATTTGTCTGAAATCACCTCCCATGACGACACATTTCCCTCCAAATATTCTATTGGTCTTCAATAGGTCCCTTAAAGTTCGGTCAAAAGCCTCAATGCAATGTCTCTTCACCATTGGAGCTTCATCCCAAATGATTAGATTAGCAGCCTTGATCAAGTTGGCAGTTGGTGAATTTTGAGTAATAGAACAAATAGAATCTTCATTGATGTCTATAGGAATTAAAAATCTTGAATGTGCAGTTCTGCCTGATGGTAGTAAAGTAGCTGTAATTCCACTGGATGCTACGTTCAATATGATACTCCCTTTAGATCGTATGGAAGCTGTCAATGTGTTCCAAATGAAGGTTTTCCCAGTACCACCAAATCCATGCAAAGAAAAAAAAAAGAATCCACCTTCTTGTGAAGAAACAGTGGAAAGTATTTTATGGAATACTCCCTTTTGCTCGTCAGTCATTAGATTTTGCAACCTCATAGCTTCATCGCTCTCTCTTTCTTTGTTGTAGTTCAACTCCTGAAGTATTAGTTGATTAGACATGTCGATCATGTTTTGTTCGTTTGGCTTGGGCAAGCATGAATAGTCATTGAGGCTTTTACCGTTCCATAGCAAAATTTCTTCAATCTCAAACAGTCCTGCATCTTCTTTATTGGTACTTGAGAACTGCAATTCTGGAACGTGAAAGAAAACTTATTAATTATTTCATTACCTGCTTGTTTGTTTTTTGTTAAAACAATGAATACTTCTCGTAAAAATAAAGTATTAATAAAGAAACGTACTTGTAAAGAGTTGATTGCCTCGTGTCATATATAACAAATCTTCACATGTGATATCTTTAGTCCTTTCCCAAACAATACCAGGTTGTGACAAGGAATGACTTAACAACATACTGGTGAAAAAGCGACGAAGGTAGTTGCCTGATGCCCACAATGATGCTTCTTTAATTGCATCGATATACTCATTGTCACCATCTAACAATCCAAGTGCAAAACATGCTTCCCTGAATGTCGGGTAGACAACATTATTAACAGTCCTAATATCTTCATAATTCGTTGGACCTCGAATTTTTGCCAAAAGCAAACGAAGATAATATAACTCCCCTTGAGCAGGGGTACAATGACCAAGCCTTCCAACGGAGAAACTACGTTCGCGATGCTTCCAAATTCTTCTTTCCCTAACAAATGTAAAGTAGTTAGGGAATTGAGAAAAATTTAGTGTTCTTGCAAAAGGGTCATCCTTATTCTTTTCAAACCAAGCAAGGAACATTGATTCTTTAACTCTAGGGTTGTTGACAAGGGATGACATTGTCTGAGTTTGAGAGTAATAAACTGCTTGTTGTTCATGAAGATGGAAACTTAATCTCTCAACAGGTGGTTGTCTATGGTGGATATCAAAGGCAAAAATTCTCCACGATGTCTCACATGAAGACACATACCTACAATTGAGATAGTGAGCAATCTCATCAAATGTTTGTTGAGACCTTGGACTTTCGTTGTTGCTATATATGCCTGCGATTACGCGGTCATTCCCTTTGCTTATATATTTGAATAGGTATTTAACAGCTCGTGATTGATTTGTCTTCTCAATGTTCAAATGAGCAGAAAAAGCTTTAGTAATCTACCAATGTAAGGGACCACGAATCTGTTATCTAGATGAATACCCTTCCTAGACACCGTGCGCCCATCATTTCTGTAACGCCTCATTTTCAATACCAAAATCTTGGCCAAAATAATAGTAACACCTCCAAATATAGGATATTCAACACTCAAACACATATTTACAATATGGCCAAAGGTAGAAATCCATTTATACAGGGCCAAAATAAATCCAATAAATAAGAGTTATTTTAAAATGCGGAAGTCTTTTAGGTTCATGGCAAATAAAATAACACAACATAAACTAAAGGAGTACAGAAGAGCCTACAAAGCTCACTCCATGGGTGCATTCCCTTGATCTCTACTAAGTTATTCACCTGAAAAATGTTAATATGGGGTGAGATTACACATCTCAGTAACTACTAAATATTTCTACCGTACACGAGCAAATAATATATGACAAAAAGATATGGGCTGATTTCAAATATATATATAGATTCCATAATTTATCATACAAAATAATTTATACTAATAGTCATCAATATAGAAGGTATTAAAACATATATATCTCAAAAGTTCTCATCTCATGTCTTTACAGAATATTCATCATCATATCAAATTCTTGAACTGTTCAGAAATGCACTATGCAGTATGCAGCCTCCCTTATATCACCACCTCCCTTATACCGCAGACTGGAGCCATAGGCTAACACATAGTCCAATAGAAACTTATTCATTTGACTGAATTGTTCCAAGCTCACCAAAACTTAAGATACACCCGGCCAAAGGTATATAGCTTAAATCTGGACTATGGCTCCCCTCCTTTAAAATAACTAAGGAGGTGTCACATGTCCCACAACTCCAATGAAATCCCGGCCAGAGGAAAACATGGAAGATGGGGCCCTGAAACAAGTACCATCCACTGTGCACCGAGTGGTGGCATAAATCATTCTTATCATTCAAATCCCTCCTTACTCCACCCATCATAATACAACCGCCATGATGAATATGTTCACTCAAAATAATGCATTATTATACCATAAAGTTTTATACATCAATATGCGTATTTATGAATAGTGAATACTATGCGTATATGTGAATAGTAAAATACGATATATATACATGAATAGTAAAAATGAAGAGTACATACGGTATGTATACGTGAATAGTAAATACGGTATGTATACGTGAATAGTATTATGAATAGTAAATACGGTATACGTGAATAGTAAAATGAATAGTAAATACGGTATACGTGAATAGTAAAATGAATAGTAAATACGGTGTGAATAGTAAATATGGTATACGTGAATAGTAAATACAGTATACGTGAATAGTAACATGAATAGTAAAAATGAATAGTAAATACGGTATACGTGAATAGTAACGTACGTATAAATAGTACCTCTGCAGATTTGCAAATCAAAGTTCCCACACCAGATCTTAAAACCATAAATATTTTCTAAATATTCTTGCCAAAATAGTAAACAAACAAATTTATAATCATACATAATTCACAAGTATAAGGAAGAATATTCAGAGTTACCTGTTACTTGCTAATACCCGAATCACCAACCAGCTATTATAACTCTTAAGCAAATATCTCTCTACTCTCTCTCTCTCTACCTCTCTCTATGGCTCTTAGAAGTTGTGAAGAATGAAATGAAATGGAAGGTCTATTTATAGTTGGAAAATGGGTCTTTAAGTGTAATTTTTGTCTCTGGGTCGTTTTACGTAATTTTCCTAAAAATTAAAAAGAAATCTCCCCCCGTGACTAAGTAGCCGCCCCGTGAACATTTTTAAAAAATTTTAATAATATTTTAATATTTTAAATAATATAATATTATAAATCAAATAGTAAATTACTATTACGTGGGTCCCGCGTGAAATATTTTCAAAACTCACGAGAGTTTCTGTCGGGAGGAAGAATTATTTTGGTCGTGGGTCCCACATGAATAGTAAATACGTATTTAGGAATAGTAAATACCGTATTTTTAAATAGTAAATACGTATTTGTGAATAGTGAACACTATTCATATTTCACAAATTTCAAGTATTAAATACGTATTTGCGAATAACATATATATATATATATATATATTTTTAAATACGTATTTGTAAATAGTAAAAACGTATACGTGAATAGTAAATACTATTCACGGGGCCCACAAAATACTGATTTCAAATTTATCACTTTCCAAAAATAGAGCCTACTAGTCTTCCCAAAATAGGTTTATGTTCAAGATATTAGATTCAAAATTCAGGATGTTACATTTCTCCCCTCCTAAAAGAAAATTTTGTCCTCAAAATTTCGCTATAATAAGAATTCTAACCTATTTAAATAAATGAGGATAGGTTTGTCGCATGCTCTCCTCCGTTTCCCAAGTAGCATCTCCGGGAGCCATTCCTTTACACACAACCTTTACAAGCTAATAGCCTTGTTCCTCAATTGCTTATCCCCCGCATCAACAATCCACTCCGACTCAGCTTTATATATCATATTATCCCTAAGTCCTATCTCTTTCCCAAACATGCTCACCAAGCACACAACACAATTTTCGTTCATCCTGTACCCAAAGTAATATTCAGACACAGGATCCACTAGTTCCTTATTTGAGCGCTTGGTTACACTGGCCTCACAGGCCAGTTCATTCTTCCTTTCTGCTTATTTCATTGTATTACCACGACACTGGATATTCAGATCTTACAGCTTAAGAAGTTACCCTCAGGCCATAATAACCACAATATGATATAATCTGATTATTTTGCCAACCTTAAGATAAACTTTAGACATACAGGTCTAATGTTACCATGATAGGCAACAAACACAATACTAGGCACATAAGTCTTATAGCCTAGAGATACCACCATATGCAAACTAGCTCAACGGGTCTTACCGCTTCAAGCCTCTGCTCGTCTATCCTATACCCGTGCTTCCTCAATTCAAGTTTAAGAAAACACTTACTTACTAAATCTAGCTTTCACCAATGGCAAGTAATTCAAAAACAAGTACATTTGGCAAGATTCCGCAAACTAAGTATATCCACAACAGTTTCCAACCTCTTCTAGCTTGTACACCTTCCACCACAATCATAATGTAAAAGTCAATTCTTGTTCGAATTTCGCAAGGATTCATTCCATGAGACATCATAGTTTATAAATGTCGATTACAAACTGGTCTTAAATCCTGTTGTAAATATTGCGTAAAAATTTCCAAACACAGCAAGTGCATTGGTAAGTTCAAAATTCAAATACTCAGGGACCTAGCAACTATTTTAAATAGTCACCAACTCCGAATACATTCCAGGTTCCAACTTATTCTACTCAACTCATCCATGAAACACTCAATTCATTATTTCTAAAGAAAGATTCTATTATCAAGATCATTTCCTATGCTAGTTAAACAGTTGGCAATCTCTGAACACCTTATACATGTTGGTATCACATTTTGTTCCCTATTTCTCTCAAATCAATTAATACCATATTCTAATATCTCAATTTATTCAATCAATTCAGTCTCCTAAAGAATCAATACAACTGTTAAGTTGAACTGTTATATTACATTTATACTAGTAGCAACCCTTTAGATCCCCTACCAACTTTCAGATTCATCATCCTATTTCTAAAACCCCGATTATTCATACTAGATTCATCATACTCCATAGCTTATATCATTTAAGAACTATCCTCAAACTTTCCCCAAAAATGATAATTGTCAAATTACAAATCAACTCTTAGAACTTCAATATCAGCAAGACAAAGATATCATGTGTCCTCAATAATATCCATAGAACATTCATGTTTCACAATTCCTAGACTAAGATTTAAAACATTCAAATATTATTCTCACAACCTCAGCATTGTTCACATGATTCGAATTCAATCCTTAGTATCTCAAAGACATATACTAAATATCATCTGTTCCTCTCATAGTTATCTATTAATCACACCCAAATAACATACTAATATTATAACATAAATCACCGGATTTCATACTTTCTTAATTAGACACACTATCTTAACTCAGATTGAATTCAAGTCTATTTTCAAATATTCCCAGACATTAATAGTCAAGTTTACAATTTGATTCTTATAACCTCAACATCAACTGATAATTCGTGTTTCCCCAAAAATACCCATCATACTAAGATCATGATTCACAATTCCTAATCTAATTCTTGGATTATATGAAGACTATCTACAACCTCAGCAGTATTCACAAGGTTCTAATTCTACCTCAACCTGCAATATCACAAAGGCTCATTTCGTTCTTGAGTTCTATTTCAGCTTAGATTAAATTAAAGCCTATCCTCAATATTTACTATATTCATTCTAACATCTTACTGGCATTCCTAAGGATCACCATTTCATACCTTTCCATCGATCTTCCAACATGTTTATCCAAAAACCTTAGTCTTTGAATTATCTTTGACAAATTCATAGAGTTCTTCGGATACTCGGAGAGTGAAGAATGCTCTCGGGTTAATTGGCACAACTCATCATCATTTCAAATCTTCGGATTCTCTCCGGTTCATCTAATATTATTAGGAAGTCACCCTTCCCAAGATTACTATCACCTTAGCACGCTTACGCTTAAAATCCTATTTTCAAATGTCAATTCCGACATCTTGAGTCAGCTGCACATCCAAGACAGATTTCTTAGATAAATGCGCGTATAAACGTCCAAACTTAATTTCTTGAAAACACAGCTAGCAATAAATGCCATAGCGATTTCTGTCTGCAAAGGTCTAGGAAACTGCGACCCCTAACGGTGGCTAGGGTGCACTAGGGTGCGGTGCCATAAAATTTTCCGCATAACAACAAAATCTACATGATTCTGAGCTAACGACAGATGAGAATCCGATGCTGCTTAACAAAATATAGACGTTGCTAGCCCAGCTATAAATAGAGTAAAGAAAGAGTAAATGTTTCACGTTCTCTCAAACTTCACAAAACCTCCACATATTCATTTCCTCTCCGATCGTAACCTTCACTATAACCTTCCACATTATCCTTAAACATGGCCGGTTCCAGTAACTCTATTCCAGTCTCCGATTCATTCAACCCTTTCTTTCTTGAAGCCTTACTTCATGACTATCAGACTAACATGTTGTCTGATTTGTCAAACAATGCATCATACCCTTATTCTTCTTTACTTCCCCAAAATCCCGTAAGTATGAACGTTCATTCATCTGCCTCAACGATTAACATTCCTACTCCTCCTCCAAGGATACAAGATTCTATTTTTACCACTACTAACAGAAAGGAATCTGAAGCAGGTCCATCAAGGCGACCTGTCCAAAGGTGTCGTAATGTGGCAGAACTTATGGAGTCTACGGTACCTTCTCAACCAAGGAATCCTGCTTCTACCTTGACTGAGACTACTAATCCATTTTCATGTGGTTGCTGCCATGTTCTACGAGAGATTATTCATACCAATGGACTTCAATACCATAAACTTGAAGTTCATGGGAGGATTGGTATGATATGCCACGCTGTCTTTCACCAGGACGTACAAGGAGGTTCTTCCAGTCCTCAAGTATTTGACTTTGGTAAGAAAAATTTAGAAGATGTCAAACATTTTCTAGAAAATTATTGTTTGAATCAAAATTCTTTAGGGTATGTCCTGGTGTCAGATCCCCTATCAGCCTACTATGAGGCCCTTTGTGTTGGTTTGGAATGGACTAAAAATCAAAATGAACTCCCTAATAGTTCATTTCCAACCAATACAGAAAATATATCCAATAAAGGAAAAGAGCTCATGGTTGTAAATAATAATCCTTCAGTCCCCATACCTAGTAATCCATACCGATCAAGAGCTGAACAAAATATTAGAGCTGCATCAATGTCAATTAATGATCTTAGAGACTTATTCCATTTACCTCAACAAGAAGCGGCTCAACAAGTTCGTCTATGCAAAAATGTTCTAATGAAAATATGCCATAGGGGAGGAATAAAGCATTGGCCTTATGTAAAAATTCGAAGCACTATGAAGCAAATAGCTAGATTGAGAAGAACAATGTCTCCTGATGGTCCTCTCTCAAGAGCAGCCGCTCAGGAAGAAATTAATAGACTTAAACTTGAGATAGTCGAAGCTTGCGGTGGGATTGTACCAACTGTTGTTCTTGATGCTTGAATTAATATAGTCTACTCTTCTTAGCCTTCTTGCTAATGTTTGTAATCTCTATTCTAGGATTCATAAGGATTTTCGAGTTTTCCTGCCAAACTCAACTTTATCTTATTAAATTCAAACTTAAGCCAGTTATTCTGTATAATCAAGACTATGCCCGTATTCTGTTATGGTATTGTCATCTGTTACTCATATAAATTAGCTAGGTAAGTGAAAATCTAGCGAACATCTCTTCATACTTTTTTTTTTTTTACAACGGCAACTAATTGAATAAACATCAAATAGGGGCTTAGTCTTTCAATCACTTTCCTAGACACCAATAAAAATATTCATCCTAGAAAGTAATTTTGGGCCTACAGAATCCAATATTCAATAAATTTTCTACTTACCAACTTCCGCTACGCAGCTCTGAAATTTAATCTCAATCACATCCTCAAATCATAAATCCTCATTATCAATCACTTGAATATTTTGATTAACCCATTCTTCTCCTATCATGAATGTCACAAGAAAATTGGTAAAAAGAATCCAAAGCTATAAAGGAAAATGCACATGTTATGATATTTAATTTGCCATGACCTCAAAATTTTTATTTAGAAAACTGATAGGAAATTTACAGATTGGCCAGAACCTTTGCTCTGATACCAAAAATGTAACGCCTCATTTTCAATACCAAAATCTTGGCCAAAATAATAGTAACACCTCCAAATATAGGATATTCAACACTCAAACACATATTTACAATATGGCCAAAGGTAGAAATCCATTTATACAGGGCCAAAATAAATCCAATAAATAAGAGTTATTTTAAAATGCGGAAGTCTTTTAGGTTCATGGCAAATAAAATAACACAACATAAACTAAAGGAGTACAGAAGAGCCTACAAAGCTCACTCCATGGGTGCATTCCCTTGATCTCTACTAAGTTATTCACCTGAAAAATGTTAATATGGGGTGAGATTACACATCTCAGTAACTACTAAATATTTCTACCGTACACGAGCAAATAATATATGACAAAAAGATATGGGCTGATTTCAAATATATATATAGATTCCATAATTTATCATACAAAATAATTTATACTAATAGTCATCAATATAGAAGGTATTAAAACATATATATCTCAAAAGTTCTCATCTCATGTCTTTACAGAATATTCATCATCATATCAAATTCTTGAACTGTTCAGAAATGCACTATGCAGTATGCAGCCTCCCTTATATCACCACCTCCCTTATACCGCAGACTGGAGCCATAGGCTAACACATAGTCCAATAGAAACTTATTCATTTGACTGAATTGTTCCAAGCTCACCAAAACTTAAGATACACCCGGCCAAAGGTATATAGCTTAAATCTGGACTATGGCTCCCCTCCTTTAAAATAACTAAGGAGGTGTCACATGTCCCACAACTCCAATGAAATCCCGGCCAGAGGAAAACATGGAAGATGGGGCCCTGAAACAAGTACCATCCACTGTGCACCGAGTGGTGGCATAAATCATTCTTATCATTCAAATCCCTCCTTACTCCACCCATCATAATACAACCGCCATGATGAATATGTTCACTCAAAATAATGCATTATTATACCATAAAGTTTTATACATCAATATGCGTATTTATGAATAGTGAATACTATGCGTATATGTGAATAGTAAAATACGATATATATACATGAATAGTAAAAATGAAGAGTACATACGGTATGTATACGTGAATAGTAAATACGGTATGTATACGTGAATAGTATTATGAATAGTAAATACGGTATACGTGAATAGTAAAATGAATAGTAAATACGGTATACGTGAATAGTAAAATGAATAGTAAATACGGTGTGAATAGTAAATATGGTATACGTGAATAGTAAATACAGTATACGTGAATAGTAACATGAATAGTAAAAATGAATAGTAAATACGGTATACGTGAATAGTAACGTACGTATAAATAGTACCTCTGCAGATTTGCAAATCAAAGTTCCCACACCAGATCTTAAAACCATAAATATTTTCTAAATATTCTTGCCAAAATAGTAAACAAACAAATTTATAATCATACATAATTCACAAGTATAAGGAAGAATATTCAGAGTTACCTGTTACTTGCTAATACCCGAATCACCAACCAGCTATTATAACTCTTAAGCAAATATCTCTCTACTCTCTCTCTCTCTACCTCTCTCTATGGCTCTTAGAAGTTGTGAAGAATGAAATGAAATGGAAGGTCTATTTATAGTTGGAAAATGGGTCTTTAAGTGTAATTTTTGTCTCTGGGTCGTTTTACGTAATTTTCCTAAAAATTAAAAAGAAATCTCCCCCCGTGACTAAGTAGCCGCCCCGTGAACATTTTTAAAAAATTTTAATAATATTTTAATATTTTAAATAATATAATATTATAAATCAAATAGTAAATTACTATTACGTGGGTCCCGCGTGAAATATTTTCAAAACTCACGAGAGTTTCTGTCGGGAGGAAGAATTATTTTGGTCGTGGGTCCCACATGAATAGTAAATACGTATTTAGGAATAGTAAATACCGTATTTTTAAATAGTAAATACGTATTTGTGAATAGTGAACACTATTCATATTTCACAAATTTCAAGTATTAAATACGTATTTGCGAATAACATATATATATATATATATATATTTTTAAATACGTATTTGTAAATAGTAAAAACGTATACGTGAATAGTAAATACTATTCACGGGGCCCACAAAATACTGATTTCAAATTTATCACTTTCCAAAAATAGAGCCTACTAGTCTTCCCAAAATAGGTTTATGTTCAAGATATTAGATTCAAAATTCAGGATGTTACAATTTCTCCTTCGATATGTTGGATATCCATTTTTATCCAACGTAGTACTTGTGTTATACCTTTTAGGAAAGTATTTAGAACATTTACCATCCTTCATGCAAAATGCATTGTTTGACGATTGACCGCATGGACCATGGACCATGAACCATATAACTGCCAACTAATTCATATAATTCAGGGCCTAAATCTTTGTCAGGTATCTCTGCAGATATTAAGCTATCAACCTCAAATGATGTTTTTATTTTGTCTGAATCTGACAACCATAATATGATGTGCGCGTGTGGTAGGCCTCTTTTTTGGAACTCGACAGTGTAAACATCTGCAAATACACAAATATCAGTAAATTATAAATTTTTAGAAATAATTTAATAATAATATTTTGAACTATAATTAAGTTGTTAATATTTATACGTTTTTTCAAGAGATCCGTAAAACCAATTTGGCAACTCCCTCCAAATTATGAATAAATTTTAAATGGATAAACATAATCCTTTCTAACTATGTTTGTCAGACTAAATAATCATTCTTCCACATTGGTTTTTTATAAATCCTTCTTATTAAACATGAATATAGAAACAAATGTAGCAGTAATGATAACATTAAATAATTTGAAAGAAGCAAATGTTATGTTATATCTTCTTGTAAAACATACATGCTTTTATCGAACCAAAGATCTTATCGTCCTTCAAAGTTCGCATCAACTTCTGTAGCTTTATGTGGAATACTCTACTCAATATTTCTGGCCTGCCACATGGTTTCAAACCATCTTTGTTACAATGGCGAGTAATCTCAGGCCACATAGGGTTGCATGTAAATGTTATAAAAATGTCAGGATAACCAGCCCAGGAACAAATCGCCATAGCATCCTGATAATTTTGAATCATGTATCGTGCGCCCCCAGTGAAAGAAGAAGGTAGAATAACACGTCGTCCTGTTGATGAAGGATCTATCTCTCCTCTTGTAACAGCGTCTGAAAGTCCACTATAAAGGTCAATCTTAATTCCATTTGATGTTTTCTGATGTAGCTGAGCCTATCACTTTCTACCATGGAAACCATCAACAACAAACTGTTGAAGTAATTTTTGGCCTTGCAAAATAAGAGAATGCTCTGAAGTCCTCCTCATAAGACGAAACGCCAAGTACTCCCTAGGCGTTAGGTTTTTCTTCTTCTTTGTCATTGACAATGATTCATTTGCATGTTCATTTGTTGAGTCGTATCCGTTGTCACCATAAGGAAATAACAAAGGATATTGAAGTGGTAGATATGACATGTGTAGCTCATCAATTCGTTGTAAATGTCCATTCTGACGTTTGACAATGATGTCTCTTTTGGTGTATGACTTGTCAAAATCACCAACAATTAGTGCAGCAAGTTCAGAAGTTGTTGGCATATTATATTGTCTAGATATCACGCTTGAATTTCCATTTCTGATTAGCCTTATGCTAATATCAGGGACAACATTTTTCTTGATAATGTCTGCAGCTTTTCTGTATTTTTTCACTATAGAATTGTGCTTATCAAGGCAATCCTTCAACATTTGAACAATTGTAGGGTCTAAAATCTCAGCATTAACATGACGGCTGTAAAGTTAACAAATAAAGGTTTATCATGTGGTGTTTTATAATGTATAAACCATTTGGAAGTATGTAAAAAAAATATAACTAAAACAAACCTCACTGATGAAATTCTGTTTGAAACTTCATTGTCAGTATCATAAATATACAATTGGGCGTACACCGGAGGATTTCCTGGAGGGACAATAAGCTCTCGATAAGATGGTGGTTTTGGCTAGAAAGAACAAAAGAATAAGGACCTCCTCTTCTAGAGTTTATAGAATGGTCAATTTTACCACCCATCGATGTGAAGCAAAATATATTATTGTATGAGCAGATATTTTTCAAATTTGTTTTTGAATATGATGAATGCTTGTTGGAAAAATAAGTCCTCAAGTTCTTCAAGGGCTCTCTTTAGTAGAGGCACAATTATCTTCCCATTACAACAACACAATCCAAACTGCTGGGTGTTATTTTTTTTTTGACACATTTAATACTTTATGCTAACCACATTTGTGCACCACATGAATGACATTCGTGGCTAGCATCACCATCATCTAAATGGTTGTACTGGAATGAACGTTTGAAAATTGTCTGATCTTGTCCAAGAACATATCCATTATCACTTTCATCATGGTTGACTTCCAAATTGACTGCATCAAATTGGAAGGAAAATTCATTACTCACAATCCATGACAACGTGCATCAGATAAAATCAACATCGAAAAAAACTTACATGCATTGTTTGGTTGTTCAAGTGTCTAGGCTAAATTAGATGCGACTTGACATATTTTATTCAATGATCTCTTTTTAAGCTTCTGTTGGGTAACTGATAATGAAGAGAGGTTAACAGGAGGAACCTCAAATACTGTACTAATATCCGTCAACCCAATAGAATGGGTATGGTTCGAATTAGAGTATCCCTGTTTGTTAGTAATATCAAACAAAACAGATATATTTTGATTATCTGTTGATGGATTCGTAACTGTAGATTGCGGAGATTGCATGGCGTTCTCTTGTATAAGCAAACTCAGATTCATCGCAGTAGAGTTCGCTGAATTGGAATTTGTTGAACATGGTCGTTTTCCTACATTATGAAATCAAGCTCATATGCATGAATCCATTAAAATTGGAATCTAAAATTTATTAACAATTTTTAAGATGACTTATTGTACAATGGAAAAGGTTTCATACCAGGACTTTTGTATGCTTGAAACGGTGATTGGCCACGACTGACAACATTTGTAATTTCCTCAAAGACACTCCTCTTGGCTTCTTCCTTGTAGTCATTTTTTGTTGAATTACTGAAGTGTTGTCTTTTCTTCGTCGGCATGTCGATCATTCCTCAATATGAACAACGGTTTCCTTTGATTAAGTGCGTTGTTGAGAGCTGCCATCATTATGTTAAGATAGTACAAAAAAAAATTAGGTGAATATGGACATAGGCATCAAGTCAAATTTGCAGTTGTTTTATCTTCAATTTATAGCTGAGCAAATAACGTCTAGATTTATCTTTTATTGAGTAGAGTCGTAACCTAATCCATGTGTAGCCCAGAATCGTGTAGGCTTTTTGATCATGTGTTAATGTTTGACGCCTCACCTTAATGCAACCTAGACGAACCCTAATGCAACTTATCTTTATGGCCGTTTTGCAATGAAATCTGTCATTTTATTTGCAGCTGATTGGATATGTCAAGTTTTCTTGTGAAAATGGAACTCCCTGATTATGCATGCTTAGGCAGCAATGTCTTCGGGAAGGGTGACTCTCTTGTTATATTAATACAGTAAACACAGAAAGGGAAAACATTTTGAAGAAGAACAATGATCATAAAACTAAGAGTTTGTTATGTTTGTTCATAGTCAGAAATATGAATGTTTAAAGAAATAGAAAAACAAACAACTAAAAAAGGGAAAACAATTTGAGGATGAATTTAAAACATACCGGAGTTTTCTCATCCATTTACATCCTTGGCACTTCCTCAAAGCTGTTAAACAGAAGTGTTAGAATCCCGAGCTCATGCAGCTAACTTAAGGTGACGATAATGTTGACAGGAAAGTAAGCGTGATAATGAAAAGCAAGATGGAAAAGGCACAGTATGTGTAAATATAGACAAAACCTAAAAGTCAAAGGTTAGGCAGAATGGATAGTATATATTGTTTGAACTGATATTAACATCTGTACTGTGTACAGAGTGATATGCATTTCTGTAGATTTTTTTGAATTTCAATTTTGAAAGATTAAAACTCTGGGTAATATTGTTTTTTTTTTAAAAAAAAAACTCTGGGTAATAATAAATAGGGCATTGATTAAGAGTTTTAAAAATAATTAATCGATATATCATTTTTTTTTTGGAATGAACCTTAAAACTTGGAAAAAGAATTTCCAAAGTCGGCAAAGAAAATCACTTCATTCCAAACGATCTAACGGTAAAATTGACAATATCATCACTATCAAATCAATTTAGATTGATGAGTCAAGAGCAAGTATTACTGTGGATTAAGGAAATTTTATAATTTGAATTCAAAAAAATTTTACTGTTTAGGAAAAATGTTGGCTTTTTATGAAAAAAAAAAACTGTATTGAATATGTTTGTAAATGACCCTCGCCAATTACTATTTAGGAATCATATATGATAAATAAGACTTGAGTTGATCCATTAGGTATTTTATAAAGGAAATTTTATAATTTGAATTCAAAAAAATTTTACTGTTTAGGACTTGAGCTGATCCATTAGGTATTTTAGGAATGTATTATATTATAAAATATAACATTATTATTTAAATAAAGTTAAATAGGGGTGAATTTATAAAAAATTTAAATAGGACCAAGCTTTATTATCTACTCAATGATATTAACATCTTTATCACGGTTGATTTTAGGTATCCTCATGTACCAAATATTTTGTCTTTTCCTTAATTTGGACAAGTTTATTACCCTAAATATATTACCCTAAATAGTTAAAAAAACGGATCCGTGTTGATAGTGATGTCTCATGAGTTTTGTCTACATAATGACTTTGCTTCTCTGACGTAATATACAAATCTTCTTCTTTTCTTTTTTTTTTTTAACCAGTTTATGACACGTAATTATGAGGGATAAAATAATTATGAGAGAAAGAGTGAGAGAAGGTGGCTGGGTAGGTAAAAAGTCGCCGAACAAATGAAAGAGTGATTTTTATTTTTTGTCCTCCCCCAATGACTCATATTTCAGAGCATTGTATGCCTGGTACAGACTCAGTTAAGGATTAAGAAGAAAGCCCAAAAAAAGCAGAGATAATTAAGGATTCTCCACCCCTGTACATAAGAAAGTAGAGCAGCTTATGCGGCAGATGGAGCTGGAAAATACTGAATTCCACCAGACTCAGTTAACGCCCCCTTGATTCGTTCAACATTCACAGTATTCTCATAGTCCAATGTCTCATCCTCATATATCTCCCACCACTTCTTCACCAGCATCTTTATGTCTTCCCTGTCCATCTTCACTTCCTTCCCTGTGAACCTCCATGGTTTTGACCCCTGAAATGAAACCAATTAACCCCATCAGAACAATTCCACTTCAAATAACTAAAAATTTCAAATTCATATAAATAAATTAGAACAGTACTCACAGCAGCGTAGTAGTGGACCACTTTGACATCCTCAAGCCGGACATTCTCAGGGTGACGCCATAGCATGGCCAGCACAAGGTTGTAATTGTTCGATATGGGGCTGTACTTGTCCCTGAAGTACATGTTCAGAAAATCCTGCAAACAAAAACATAATCATGACCATAAATTAATCCTTTCACTATCCATGTAAATATCCAAACTATAGTCGGTAAAAGACAGGTAGATGAATATGTTCACCTGTTCAGCAAATATGGTAGGCACAGTGACTTGGACAGTTTTGAGGAGGTCAGTGTAAGTGGAAAGGTTGGGCTCGAAAACGAACATCCCAGTGTTGAAATAGAGTGATATGCATATAGACACGCATAAGAGTTTACAAAATAGAGCATGTAATGCATATAGACATGCATAAGAGTTTACAAAATAGAGCATGTAATGCACAAGAATTTACAAGATAGAGCATGTAATATGTAACTCAATATATAACATAATGAATACCTCTTGCATGTCCTCTTTCATCTTTAATGCAGATTTACCCAACAATTCAGTTGCATGACGATCAAACAGCATGATTGAACATTTTCCAGTTTTGTCAAATACTTTGTAGTGAACTTTATACCTACCAAAGTAGATATTAACTAAATTTATGGAACATGGATTATGAAACAATATGTAGTGGTTAAGTTTGAAAACATACTTAGGGACAGTCATAAGTACGTCCTTTTCACACTTGGTGCATCTAAGAGTGCCATTAGTCATGTACTCGGGTTTTTTGTCACAAGGACATGCATCATAATACCACCCATACAATGTTTCACATTTTTTAATCGTGACCTTTGAGACAACATCCTAAACATTTTAGGAAAAATAATATTATTTTACTTGTAAGTTAAATAATGGTTACCATCTTTCTAACAATATAGATGAAGGGATAAATTAATTATTAATTTGTGGAAGTAAAATAATATAAAGGCGAGGAAGAAAAATTACTTGCTCTAACTTTGAAATATCAGACAATGGAATCCTGGTGCGGAAACTAAGAAGTGATTCAGCTGAGTGTGTTGGATATTCGACACTTGAAATTTGTGTAAACAGTTGACTGGAGCTAGAATCCTGGCTAAGTCTATACATTATGCGTATTTAGTATAAGGTAACAAAAAAAACCACTAATGGTAAAAGGAATTAAGGTCTAACCTTTCTTTCAACAATGATGCCTCCGGTATATTCGGATTAAGAGTGACTAAAGTTGCATTAAATGCATTACTCAGATGACCGTAATCTAATGTAAATGTATATTAGACATTAGACGTTAGACAATATATTAATAAAACAAAATAATTCATTTACTATTGTCTGAAGACATTGAAAAAATAAAAAATGAAAAACCTGTATTCCTGTTTGATCTGGTGAAACACGCAAGAACAATAATTGGAGGTTCCATGTCCTCATGTTTCTTTGCATAAGTCTCCTCAGCACACTCACCCCAAAGAGTGATATTTATAATGTTTTCACTAAGAGATGTTGAAATATGATTATATTCAATACTCTTTGTTATACTTAAGTTATAAAAAAAAAATTTTGAACATTAGACTTTTAGTGAGCTACAAAGATAGATAAAAAAAAATTACTTCTCATCAGCAATGCTAAAGTTTAGCCTCCTGGTAATATCACTTTCCCTTCTTTGATCCAGTAAAAGTCCGAAAGCTTGCAAAAACTCAATTACGTCTGCAGTTGTTTGTATGTCATGCATCATTAAATTAATTGGAATGCACTCCATCTTAAAGCATAAAAGGTTAGTTGATTTAATAAAATGGGTCCAAAAAAGGCAAACCTATTAACCATAGGTCTGGGTTATTTCCATGCTTGATCTCTACATGGACTTGAAGTTATAAGCTTGTTGGTTAATGACAACGTTAGATTCTTCTATGAACGTGTGAGTATGGAAGTTCAATCTCCAAGGGTTTGTAGTTGCTCTATACTTATCATCATTCTCGACTACCTCAAAGTTTTGGAAGTTGTACACCATCCCTTCTTTCGGATCATCAATCAATTTTAGAATGACATTTTTTTGCGTCACAGAAACTTCCATTCTTGTCTCCTGGCGCAAAAACCAAAAACGAAAAACAAATTGATTGACTGTACAAAATTTCAGTTGTAAGGAAATAACTATTAAAAAAAGATTATAGAAAATGGGTACTATGTAGATCTATAAATATTTATAACAACTAACAATTTCATCAACCAGTATCATCCCTATCTTCCATATTGGGTATGGTGAAGCCTTTTTCTTAACAACCCACTTCCGGAGAACTTTTGCAACAAGCGACCACGTGTCCTTGCTATCATCGACTTGAGATAAGTACATCTCGGTCATTGCCTGTTTGTTGTTGTAAAACAAAGGAAAGCTTGTTTAGAGTACGGCGAGCATGAGCTGATCCATTAGGTGATTTTATAAAAGAAAATTTAAAATTTGAATTCACAAAATTGGAGGGAGGGAAAGATTTAATAAAGGAAAATCTTAAGTTTGAATTCAGAAAAATGGAGGGAGGGAAGACGTACGATTGAGAGATCGGAAAATTGTGTGGACATGGCATCTATCATAGTGTACATGAAAAATGTTGGCTTCTTATGAAAAAAAAACTGTATTGAATTACGTTTGTAAATAACCCTGGTCAATTACTGTTTAGGAATCATATATGATAAATAGGACTTGAGCTGATCCATTAGGTTTTTTATGAAGGAAATTTTATAATTTGAATTCAAAAAAATTTTACTGTTTAGGAAAAATGTTGCCTTCTTATGGAAAAAAAACTGTATTGACTTACGTTTGTAAATGACCCTGGCCAGTTACTGTTTAGGAATCATATATGATAAATAGGACTTGAGCTGATCCATTAGGTATTTTATAAAGGAAATTTTATAATTTGAATTCAAAAAAATGGAGGGAGGGAAAGATTTTATAAAGAAAAATTTAAATCCGTCCCACTACAATGGGGAAGGGAAGATGATTGAGAGATCAGAAAAGTGTGTGGACGTGGCACTAATCATAGTGTAACATGTGGACCAATGAATGAAAGAGTTAGAGGTTTAGAAGGATATATTGATTTAGATCCTATAGTTTAATTCCTGATATTAAGACCTTATTGATGAGTAATCTGTTAGTGTTTTTTGAATATAAAGATATGGCCTGATCTAAGCAAACCCGGTAACCTGACTCACTTAACATTTTCCAAATCAAAAAAGAAAAAATATCATATATTTTTAGCTGCCTCATTAAAAGTTATTTTCTCACTTTATTAATTTTTTTTTTGATACAGGCAATAGAGGAGGGGGGATCGAACCCAAGACCGGGAGGGGGGAAATTAATCCCAATATCACTGCACTACTAGTAATGCTGATTATTAATTTTTGTTGGTCTTTAAGAGATATGTACTTCCTAATTTTAATTTCGCCCTATAATTTGAAAACAAGTGATTACTTTTAATTTGAAATTTTTTATTATAATGTATGATACAGTAATATGATCTGCAAAGGACTACTTATATATAATTTTTTAAATAACCTGTTCTCTATATCATTAAAATCTTAATTTTAATTAGATCTCTTTATGTAATTTAAAATATATTTTATTCTTTAAAATCTTTTATAGGAAATGTTTTTCACATTATATTATAAGAGGGATTCAATATGCAAAATATCGACATGATATGACGATGTGCGATAAATTTCACTCAGGTGATGATTAAATTTTTGGTTGAATTGTTAGGTTAGAAGCAATTTTCAAAATTGGGACTTTGATCAAGATAGCCATGATTGGTTTCGATGTTAAGCTTATCATCCTAATAATAAAGCTAATCTATGCCATGTAATTATTATATTTCTGGAAAAACATAATGTAAATATAATTAATAAATTATGTATTATTAATGTGAAAATAGAGATACATATGAAGTAATCATTCTGCCAGCCATTTTTCATATTTTAATTTTGAATCCTTAAAAATGCTATTTCTCACTTTATCACTTTTTTTGGGAGGAAAGATAGTGATCACAAAATATACAATATTTTTAAACGAAAATCCCTCCAAGATATTGTTAAAAAAGGTCAAAAGAAAAGTCATATATTAGAAAAGGCTCTAAGATTTTTTTAGGTTAAACGTTAACAATTATATCAGTACAATATTAACAATTAAATCCATACACGTTAACAATTAATCAATACAATATTAACAACTACATCAGTACACGTTAATAATTAAGGTTTTTTCTGACATGTGACTTTTTTTTCACGCATTTTTTGATAATATTTTGGTTACTTAGACCTAATGGGGATTTTCCCTATTTTTAAATGTTAGTTTGAATTGGGACAAACACAATATATAATCTTAATATTTTGTGGGAAGACAAAAAAATCTTAATTTTATTGTTACTTTATATTATATGTAGTCCTATATTCACAAGTGATCTTGTCCGTGTACACGACAACAAATTAAATAATCAACAGGCATATCTGATTTCACATTTTAACATCAAAGATGTCCAGGGCATTTCAGTAAATGAAGAAATGGCGGCAGAATGTACTGATTTTGATCCACTTCATTTAATAATTAACTAATCACCATTATTATTGAGGAGCAAAATGGGGAGATCGATATATTATAATAATGGGAAAAACATTTCTCATGTTGTAAGAGAAATGTTTTCTTATGCCACACACATACAATGATGGGACCCGCATATATATATAATTCTAATTATATATATATGCTGGTCCCACCATTTTATGTGTGTATAGGAATCTTCTTTCTTTCATGCAACATGAGAAAAATAAACCCCTATTATAATATATCAGTATAAAGTGTTAGATTATCTATTTCAAATTTTATATGAATACACGTGATTCACTTTATTCATTTTATATAGAGATATTGAAAGAAAGGCGTGACTCATAAGTATGGTATAAATATAATTTATTAATTTATCTAACAAACCATTTGAAGATTTTGGTTTAATCCTAATAGAAGGTCTCATTCTCTCTTGTCTCAATTCCTACACTTTATTGTCATAGCATCCCTATTTATTGAATTATTTTTTTATGCATTAAATTTTTATTAAATGATAGGATTTTTTTTGGGGGGGAAAAACTCAAATTCTCAACATATTAATTAATAATAATTAATTTAATATTTTTTCTGATTTTTTGAATTAGTTGATCTTTTTTTTTTTTTTTGGTTCAACTATGAAGTAGGTGACAGAATCTTATATTGCTAACCACACTTTAATGTCTTCAAAATTATTATTTTGCTTCAAAGATTAAAAAAAGAAAAATAATTAAGAAAGTTTACGTAATATGAAGCACATTTTTTATTTATTAAAAAAGACAAAAATAATGACACTAAAGATTGTTAGGTTTTCCTTTATATGATCATTTGACCAGGTGAAATTCAATTATTATTATTATTTTTTATTGAGGTTAGAGGCAATATCAAACCTGCGACCGCCCATTTAGAGAGGAACCGTCGTATTATTAGGCTACAAGACTTTTGGTAAAATTTAAGTATTATCGAGTCTAATTAGATATAACTCTTTCAAAAGGATTTTATATATTCACATAAGCTCAAATTCAAGAGTTTGTATTTAAACAGTCTTTTTATTTGGATAATTTTGAAATTGTATTTATAAGTCACTTCTTACATGTTTTTTATAAATTAAGAAAAACCTTAAACCTCATTAAATTTACCTACCTTTATCCTTGATTAATGTACAATACATTTCACAAAAATAAAGTTAGTATCATGATATAAATGAATGATATAATTATAAATTTATATAAAAATTAATAATGTGATTTATAAATAAAAAGAAAATTTAATAATAAATAATACACAACATATTTTATAATTAATTAACTTATTTAATTTCTTTAATCTCATTAAAAAAATCAACTTGAGCTACTAAGAACAAAAGAAAGAAGTAGGTAGTGATTAGTGACTTGAGAAAGGTTGATTGCCCATGGCATTCACGTGTGCAATCAACTCGAGCTTATCTGCTTTTGTAGGACGTCTCGCTGTTTATTAATATTTTCTTTTACGCTTTTCATTCTTAGATATAGTAACACGTATCAGCATTAATTATTTCTTTATTTATTTTTAAATATTTTCTCAATTTTCTAAGGTTGACGCTACTGATATTTTTGTCTAAGGCCCAAATATGCATCCCATATATATCATTTTTTTTTTTAAAAAAAAACATGCGATGTTATGGATACCTCTGCAGGGAATTTTTTACCAATAAATTAAAAGAGACCAGGGAATGAGTTTTAGAACTTACTAACATTCTGTAAATCTACTAATAATCCCATTGGTACAAAAAAAAAATAATAATAATAAACAATTAATGATTTGTTCAGCCCACATGCTCCTTTCGGTATCATATTTAAGTCACTTCTAAATTCTAATATAGTATGGTACAAAGATTGGCGACAATTAGTACTTTTTTTTTTTTTTTTTATATGAAAAAGTTTAGATGGGGTAAATATTGGTACCCCACCAGCGTCAGGGTATATCTTCAGACTCAAAAAGCGCTTGTAGAGGTATTTATAGATCGTCCATCAACGAGGTCTTCATATCGATCAGCAGGTATCAAACTTCTTCCATTTTGCAGTGAAGACCGATGCCTTAGCTAATTGTACCAATCCTCATTGATGTAACCATTAGTACTTGGGATAATATTAAGCTAATTACAAACATATGGGCTTCTACCGAGGATGGCAGTGCAGTGGCACAGCTGGTGGTATTGAGATGCCTTATATCTCCCCTCAGGTCCCGTGTTTGAATCCCCCTCCTCTCGCCTTGTACCAAAAAAAAAAAAAAACACATATGGGCTTCTATATGTAAACCCACCTCAAAACCTCCAAAAACAAGATTTTTTTTTTAAAAAAAAAAAATCATAACCCCTCATAAATGACCTGGGATTTTCTATCAAAAGATGTTTTTTAAACGCTTAAAAGTTCAGATATTTTGTTTTTTATTTTCAGCTGAATAAGTTTAGATACTTTGTTGACTTTTTAAACCCTAAATACTCTTTAGATCCCATGTGGCGACTTTCGGTGGAGAAAGGTTTTGAACCTTTTGACTTTTCTAAGACAAATTGAAACTCCTAAAACAAGGCAATCATCATATGTAGTAATCGAGTTACCAAGATGCTAACGATCTCCTTAATAGTAAAATTTTATAAAGTTAGACACAGACTGTTGTCTGTAGTTTTATGGCAACATACTCTATCCAGTTCTTATTATAAGCACCAACTAATAATTGTATTTGATCTTTTTTTTATAAGGTACTTATTTATTTATAAAGAACATTAACTATATATTTTTTTAAATATGCATATAATTAATAAGGAGAATAGGTAAAAGTAATAATTAATATGATATTAGAGTTTAGTTAAATTAGTATATGTATTATTGAAAATTACTTAAATTTTAGGACAAATTTAATAATAACTTTAATTGTTTTTATTGGTTTATGAGAATTGTCAGTTAATGTCTTATAATAAAGATCAAAGGAAGTATATGGTAAATTCATAACTAATCATAAAAAAATTTATAGGTAGTAAGCAGATTTTTATTGTTTTTACTTGATTTTTAATCAGATTCCTTATTTTTATCACGTCTTTATAATTTCACTTATTTTTTTGTCAGCTCCATATAGTCTTTTTTTTTTTTGCTAGAAGTTTATTTTTTATTTTATCATGTCCATATAGTTTAATCTAATTTTTAATGAGGTCCCTATATATAGTTTCATATGACTGATACAAAGAAGAAAAAAGATTGCGTGACCTGAGTAAAAATCACATGAAATTATAAACACAATTAAAAAAAAACCATATAAACCTGAATAAAAATAAGGTAAAACAATAACATGAGAATGCTTGGTAACAAAAAAGGATCATCAACACATTTTGGCTAATGAACATGGTCTTGGAGGTGGAACAAGATCCAGAATCGCCTGGCTTTTGTCTCCTGATGAGCTGAACAAGACGCAATAAACGAGTTAATTTGGTTCAATAACTGTGTATCATTTTCTCTCCGACATACTCTATGTAACAAACAACTAATTAAAAAAATTAATAAATGAATTATGGAGGATTAATATTTAAACATGATGATATATAGTATGAATGTAGAAACTGTGAATGTGAATTGCGGGGACAAATCTCCTTTGAATTGGCGTTGGAAAAACATAATGTATACTTAAATGAACAATATAATTAATAAATTATGTATTATTAATGTGAAAATATAGAGATACATATGAAGTAATATAATTAATCATCCTGCCAGCCGTTTTTCATATATTATTTTTGAATTCCTTAAAAATGTTATTTCTCATTTTATCACTTTTTTTGGAAGAAAAATAGTGACAAAATATACATTTTTTTTAATAAAAAATTTTAGTTTGAATTGAGACAGAACAATATATAATCTTAATATTTTGGGGGAAGACAAAAAATCTTAATTTTATATGTTAGGGCGATTTTTTTAAATATGTTTGACTCCTGTAATAAGTTATATGTAGTCATATATTCACAAGTGATTTTGGGTGTACACAATAATAAATAATCCACAGACATATCTGATTTCACATTTTAATATAACCCTTTTCCTAAAATTTATATATATATATATTCACAAGTGATTTTGGGTGTACACAATAATAAATAATCCACAGGCATATCTGATTTCACATTTTAATATAACCCTTTTCCTAAAATATATATATATATATATATATATATATATAGAGGCATTTCAGTAAATGAAGAAATGGTGGCTGAATATACTGATTTTGATCCCCTTCATTTAATAATTAACTAATCAGCATCATTGAGGGGCAAAATGGAGAGATCGATATATTATAATACATCAGTATAAAATGTTAAATTATAGGATTTATTTCAAATTTTATATGAATACACGTGATTCACTTTATTCATTTTATATAGAGATATTGAAAGAAAGGCGTGACTTCTACGTATGGTACAATTCCTGCACCTAAATGGATCATTTGATGATTTTGGTTTAATCCTAATAGAAGGTCTCATTCTCTCTTGTTTTATTTTAGGATTTTCCTTTGTCGTAGCATCACTATTTATTGAATTATTATTTTTCATTATGCATTAAATTTAATTACTAAATGATAGGAATATTTTTTTCGTTGAAGGAACTCACATATTATCAACATATTAATTTTAAATATTTTTTTTTTGAATTAGGTGACAATCTTATATTGCCAACCATACTTTATTGTCTTGAAAATTATTATTTTACTTCAAAGATAAAAAAGAACAATAATTAAGAAAGTACACGTAATATGAGCCACATTTTTTTGATGAGATTAAATTAAATTCAATTAAGTATTATTATTTTTTCATTGAGGCTATAGGCAAGCAAGATCAAACCTGCAACCTCCCACTTACAGGGAACTCTGATACCATTAGATTACCAGACATTTGGTGAAATTCATGTATTATTGAGCCTAATTAGATGTAACTCTTTTAAAAGGATTTTATATATTCACACAAGCTTAAATTCAAGAGTTTGTATTTAAGCAAAGTGTTTTTATTAGGAAACTTTTCTAGTTCTATTTATAAGTTACTTCTAACGTGTTTTATATAGAGTGATAAAAACCATAAACTTCATTAAATTACCAAACTTTATCCTTGATTAATGTACATTACATTTTATAAAAATAAAGTCAGTATAATAATAAATGAATGATATAATTACAAATTTATATAAAAAAATTAATAATATGATTTATAAATAGGAGAAAAAAGTTTAATAATAAATAATACACAACATATTCTATAATTAATGAATTTATTTAAATTTTTTAATCTCTTTGTAAAATCAACTCGGTCTATTAAGAACAAAAGAAGTATGTAGTGAGTTGGGAAGGGTTGATTGCCCACGTGAATGCCATTCTCATAGTTAATATTTTCTTTTACGCTTTTCATTCTTAGATAGGGTAACACGTAACAGCATTAATTATTTCTTTATTTTTTAAAATATTTTCTCAATTTTCTAAGGTTGACTCAACTGAAATTTATTTTGTCTAAGGTCCAAATATGCATCCCATATATTTTGTTTTTTTTTTAAAAAAGTGATGTTATGGATACCTCTGCAGGGAATTTTTTTACCAATAAATTAAAAAAGACCAGGAAATGAGTTTTGGAACTCATCAACATTCTCTAAATCTACTAATAATCCCATTGGTACCAAAAAAAAAAATTAAATAAAAAATTAATGATTTGTTCAGCCCACATGCTCCTTTCGGTATTATATTTAAGTCATTTCTAATATAGTATGGTACAAAGATTGGTTTTTTTTTTTAAAAAAAAAATAATAAAATTTTAGGAAAGGGATTAAGTTGACCTACAATTTTAGGGCAGGATAAAATTTTTCTTCCTCCTATGTCATACTGATATTAGGTAGGATAGAACGTTTATTACCCTCAGGCGTTTGCCTAGGTACCTAGGAGCTAGGATGCCTACTTCAGCGTCTTGACTAACTCAAGTATCGAACCCCTCCCTTTGGTAAGAATGTATGTCTCACCCTTTTGTCAATTGAACCAAGGACAAGGATAGTACAAAGATTGGTGACAATCAAGGTTCTTAAAATCGGACCGGCCACTAAACCGGTTGGAGTAGTGGGTTAAATCGGAGTCAAACCAGAGCTAAATCGATACTAAACCGCTGAGAAATTGATTTTTTTTCCTCTTCACACCTCCATTTTTTATCTTTAAAAAAAATAAAAAATGTCACATCCCCTCAGCAATTTGTCATATCTCTTTGTGGGTCTCGTGCTTCTTCCAGGTAATATCCAGCATTTCTTCATTTACTTTGATGGGACAAGACCTTGGCTCCATTGATTTTTTTTTTTTTTCACACTTATCATTCGCATCAACAAAACCTCCTTCCATAGCCAAAGTGTTTCATCTCTCTGTCACACGTCTCACGCACCGACAAAGCCTCTTCAATTCAAACTTTGTTTTCATTTTCAAACCTTTCTCTTCGGCTTCGACAGAACCATCCTCTGCGTCTTCGCTACAAGTGGAGAACTTCGACATTGAGAAGCACGGAGGTATGAAACGCGCCGCCAGCCACCGCCAACATCCACGGCGTCTTCCCTTCGGACCTTCACCTTCTTCTTTCTCCATCACCCATTACTCCACTCGCTTTTTTCTCAACGTTAGAGGTATGAAACTCCCGCAGCCACCGCCGACGCCTCCCCCTTCTCTCAGTCGATTTTTTTTTTAAGGGGAAAAAAAATACTCTGACTCGCCAACTCGTTCGGTTTATACCGGGTTGACCGAATTAACTCCGGGTCAACTCAAGACTCCGGTTTCACTCCTAGCTCGGACCGGTTTCCCGACCAGTTCGCCGGTTTCCGGTCCGAACAGACCAATCCGGTCCGGGTTTAAGAACCTGGTGACAATTAGTATTTGGTATAATATTAAGCTTATTAAAAACATATGGGCTTCTACATGTAAGCCCACCCCAAAACCTCAAAAAAAAAAAAAATCATAAACCCACATAAATCACCTTGGGTTTTCTATTTATCAAAAGATGTTTTTCATATTTTACTTTTTAATTCCTTAAAAATGTTATTTCTCACTTTATCACTTTTTTTGGGAAGAAAAATAGTGACAAAATATGCAATTTTTTTTAAAAAAATGTTAGTTTGATTTTTTTTTTATACATAAATTTTAGGAAAGGGGTTAGGCTGACTCATTATGTAAGGGCATGACGAAATCTCCCTTCCTCGGCGAACTGTCTATTACTTTCAGGTGTTTACTTAGGCATCCAGGAGTAAGGATACATCCTCCAGCGCTTTGACCAACTCCAAGATTGAATTTTTCCCTTTTAGTGAGAGTATCCAACTCCTTTACTAATTGAATCTAAGGGTAAACGTTAGTTTGAATTGAGACAAGACAATATATAATCTTAATATTTTGAGGAAGAAAAAAAATCTTAATTTTATTTTTACTTTATATGTTGGGGCGACTTTTTTCTTTTTTAATAAATATAGTTGCCCTGTAATAAGTTATATGTACGTAGTCCCATATTCACAAGTGATTTGTGTGTGTGCATGACAACAAATAATCCGCAGGCATATCTGATTTCACATTTTAATTTCAAAGATATCCAGGGCATTTCAGTAAATGAAGAAATAGTGGCAGCATGTACTGACTTTGATCCCCTTCATTTAATAATTAACTAATGACCATTATTGAGTAGCAGAATGGGGACATCGATATATTATACTATATCAGTAGAAAGTGTTAATTAAATTACTGGATTTATTTCAGATTTTATATGAATACACGTGATTCACTTTATTCATTCATATTTATATAGAGATATTGAAAGAAAGGCGTTACTCATGAGTTTGGTATAATTTATTAATTTATCTAACAATTCCTACACCTAAATGGATCATTTGAAGATTTTGGTTAATCCTAATAGAAGGTCTCATTCTCTATTGTATTTATTGGATTTTCCTTTCTCATAAGCATCCCTATTTATTGAATTATTATTTTCATTTTGCATTAAATTTTAATTTCTAAATGATAGGAATATATATATATTTTTTGATACATCATGGTAGAGGAGGGGGGCAGGGTTCGAACTCTGGACATGGGGAAGGAGACCAGTTAATATTGGCTCCCATGCCACTGCGCTACTAAGGCGTTGGCTAAATGATAGGAATATTTCTTTCGCTGAAAAAACACACAAATTCTCAACATATTAATTACAAATAATTTTTTTTTTTAAATTTTATGAATTAGGTGACAGAATCTTATATTTCTAACCATACTTTAATGTCTTAAAAAATTATTATTTTACTTCAAAGATAAAAAAAGAAAAGAAAGAAAAATAATTAAGAAAGAATACGTAATATGAAGCACATTTTTTTTATTTTCGTTTCAAAATGACAAATATAATGACATGAAAGATTATTATGTTTTCTTTTATATGATCATTTGACCAGATGAAATTAAATTCAAGTATTATTATTTTGAGTAAAATACTCTGACCACCCTCATATTTTGCCTTAATTACACAGACCTCCCCTCTGTTTTGAAAACTCATAGAAACCTTCCTTAAAATTAGAGTTAAATACTCTGACCACCCTCCTGTTTTGTTTTAATTATAAAGACCACTCCTCTATTTTGAAAACCCATAGAAACCCCCTTAAAGCTAAAATTTATGTTACACAAACCCCCTTTATATTATAATATTCTATTTCTATCCACACAAATCATTAATTAACCATTAAGTTTGACTTTTGATTTTTTTTTTTTTTACCAAAATGTCTCTTTTCAGTATTAGAATTATTTAAGTATATAAAACTAAAAGAATATATTCTCATAGATTTTCTAACTTTCTAATTTGTTAAAGAATTTATTAGTTTTGATCTTATAAATTAATTTTGACTTAAAAATATAAATTAAACATATATATTTTTATCAAATATAATAAACTATATAAGTTTGAGATTTCATGTGTCATTTGAATTTCTAATTTAATAATTTTTTCCCAAATATTTATAAACATATTTGATCAAGCACATTTTTATTTAAAAACTTATTTCAATATTAACATTCTGTGATATTTACATTAACCAATCTAAAATAATCAAAGAGATAACTATTTGTAAAGAAAAAAAACTCTTAAATTATTTAAAACAATATTAGTCAAAATATAAAAGTAAAACTAGGGATTAAGTACAATATTAAGGGTAAAATAATATATAAATTTTATTTTTATATAAACTTTAATTAAAAAATACTATATTTTGAAAATCTTTTTAGAATATTCTCAACGGAGTTAATTATTTGAACTTAAGTGTATGTTTTCAAAATATAAGGGAGGTTGTGTAATAAAGGTAAAATAAGAGGGTGGTCAGAGTATTTTACTCATATAAGGGAGGTGTGTGTAACATATATTTTCATTTAAGGGAGGTTCCTATGGGTTTTCAAAATAGAGGGGATGTCTGTGTAATTAAGATAAAATAGGAGGGTGGTCAGAATATTTTACTCTATTATTTCTTCACTGAGGTTACTGGCCGGATCAAAGTCGTTACTTCCCATTTAGAGGGGAGCCGCTTTTAGTGAAATTCAAGTACTATTGAGCCTAATTAGATGTAACTCTCACAAAAAGATTTTATATATTCACATAAGCTAAAATTCAAGAGTTGGTATTTAAACAAAGTCTTTTTATTAGGATGCTTTTCTACTTTTATTTATAAATCACTTCTAACATGTTTCATATAAACCAAGAAAAACTTTAAACCTTATTAAACTTACCCAACTTTATCCTTGATTAATGTACAAATAAGTACAATACATTTCATAACTTTATCCTTGATTAATGTACAATACATTTCATAAAAATAAAGTCAGTATAATTGCATATTTATATGAAAAATTAATAATGTGGCTTATAAATGTGAACAAAATAAGCATAATCTCTCTGTCATATAAACAAGACCAATTAAATAAAATAATAAACACTACCTCTAGACCTTAATATAATATCCAAATAATATTTCTAAAGAAATTAAGAAAGTTAAATAAATTATTTTAAAGTATTTATATTTATTTTTTTCTTTTATACCAAACAAATTTTTTTAATTTATAAACTCATATAAATCAAATAATATATAACATATTTTATGATTAATTAATTTATTTAACTTTTTAAATATCTTTTTTAAAAAATCAACTGAGCGTATTAAGAACAAAAGGAGTCGGTAGTGAGTTGAGAAAGGTTGATTGCCCACGTGAATACCATGCGTCCGCGTAATTCATAGTTAATAATCCCATTGGTACAAAAAAATTAAATAACAAATTAATGATTTGTTCAGCCCACATGCTCCTTTCGGTATTATATTTAAGTCACTTCTAATATAGTATAGTACAAAGATTGTGACAATTAGTATTTGGGATAATATTAAGCTAATTATAAACATATGGGCTTCTATATATAAGCCCACCCCAAATCCTCCAAAAACAAAAAAATTTGATCATAAACCCACATAAATCCACTTGGATTTTCTATCAAAAGATGTTTTTTAAAACCGGCACTACTAGTAGTGCAGTGGTATTGGGAGTAGTCTCCCCACCCCTTTATACTGGGTTCGATCCACCCCATCCCCTATCGCCTATGTATCAAAAAAAAAAAAAAAGAAAGATGTTTTTTAAATGCTTAGTGTTTAAGAAGTACATTCACGTTGAGATAGACTTTTTTCACACGCTTACTTCGTACATCATAAATTATATTGGAAAAGTAATTGTTTTGGTGTAGAACACAGATGTTTAACCTTAATGGATGGGTATGTTTATATTGAATTAAGAGGATTCCCCAAGATATCTATAAGACAAATATAGAAGAGAATATCAATGACTCTCCAAGATATCTATGAGGCAGATATTGTAGAGAGCAATGGATCACTGTGCTCGTATATGGTGTTTAGCCAAAAAAGGGTGGGGGCGTATGCATAATGAGGTTGAATAGTAAATAGGATGAATAGAGAATATGTACCTTTTAGGTTAACCTCTTATTTATAGAAATTATTTTTAGGGTTTGGGTTCTTGGGCTTTGTTCACCTCCTGGCCCATGCTTCAGCCGCCTCATCTGCATATTCCATGATTATAGCCTTGATTATAGGCTGATTATGATCTTTCCTGATTATGGAAAGATTCTGATACAAATTGCCCTTGTTGGGCCGCACAACAAATGGGCCTCATATATAAGTCTATAACAATAATTTTTACCGTTAACTCAAACAAGCATTTAAAAGTTCATATATATATATATATATATATATATATATATATATATATTTCACTTGAATAAGTTTAGATTTTTTTTTGGGGACTTTTTAAACGCTCTAAATACTCGTAGATAATATGTAGCGACTTTTGGTGGAGAAAGGTTTTGAAACCTTTTACGTTTCTAATACAAACTGAAATTCCTTAACCAATGCATCAATCATCATATGTAGTAATCGAGTTACCAAGATGCTAACGATCTCCTTGTAAAATTTTATAAATTAAAGTTAGACACAAACTGCTGTCCTCAGTTTCGTGGCAACATATATCATAAATTTATAATTAATCATAGAAAAATGAATAGGTTGTAAGCAGTTTTATAGTTTTACTTGATTCCTAATCAGATTCATATAGCTATTTTTATCACATCTTTATAATTTCACTTCATTTTTTTATCAGATTCATATAGTTTTTTTTTAAAATAATTTTTTGCCAGAAGTTTATTTTTTATTTTATCATATCCTTATAGTTTTTTTTTGCCCAAACATATCCTTATAGTTTAATCTAATTTTTAAGGATCGGAGGTCCCTATATATTATGGTTGTGAAATTCAAACTGGACCGGCTGGTTCGAACCAGAAACCAACTGTAAAACCCATCTAGTCTGTTATAGAAACCGAGGTCATAGAGTCTTTCTTTTTTAAAAGTCAATTGAAGAGAGAGTCGACGGCGGTGTCGACATTTACAGAGAGAGATGGAAAGAGAGAATGGACAGTAGTTCCTTGTTCAATATCCCTTGTTATGTATGATGAAGAGTACCTTGTGTGGTTGCCTCCTTCTCTGTCGGCAGCAGCAGCTGCTCCTCCCCTTTCGTGCGATCGTGTTCTTTTTCTCCCTCTCTGGTTTGGATGCATTCTAAGGAATAGGATGGCTCCACAGTGAAGCCGCGCTTCCTTCCTTTTGTTTTTGTTTTGTTTGTTTGTTTTTTTTTTCTGTCGCTCCTGTACCTCCTTTTTTTTCTTTTTCCATTCCTCCTGCACCTCCTTCTTTTATTATTATTGTTATTATTATTGTTATTCTCTTGCTCTTGCTCTTACGCCTCCTTTTGCTCCTGTGCCTCTGTTGATTTATAAATGAGAAATTCATAAAAAGACATGCCCTTAAATGAGAAGTAGAAGGAGTAGACTTGCACGTCTTTTTATGTCCTTTCATCTCATCAAAAGTCGTGCCTTTTTCTCTTCTATTTTTAATTGTGGGACCTAATTAATATTATATAATAAATTCCAGAGACTTGGCTACACAATTTGACTCATTGACTCCTGACCTAATACTCCAACCGGTTCATCAGTTACCAGTCTGATTTTAACAACCTTGCTATATATAGTTTCTATGACTGATACAAAGAAGAAAAAGGATCGTGTGACCTGAGTAAAAATCACATGAAATTATGAACACAATAAAAAAGAAGGAAAAAAACTATATAAACCTGATTAAAAGGTAAAACAATAACATGAGAATGCTTAGTAACAAAAAAGATCATCAACACATTTTGGCTTATGAACATGGTCTTGGAGCGAGGTGGAACAAGATCCAGAATCGCCGAGCTTTTGTCTCTCTGATGAGCTGAACAAGACACAATAAACGAGTTAATTTGGTTCCATATGAGACTCATCACAATAACTGCATGTGTATGATCATTTTCTCTCCGACATACTCTATATAACAAACAACTAACTACAAAGAAAATGAATAAATGAATTTTTGCGGATTAATATTTAAATATGATGATATATAGTATGAACGGAGAAACTGTGAAGTTGAATTGCGGGGACAAATCTCCTTTGGCAGTGAGCTAGCTGTTGTTAGGGCTTGTTTGAATTGGAGTTGAAAAAACACATTTATGTAAGTAGAGACAAAACTCTTCTCATAAGATTACCTCATATACTGTAAATTACATTAGAAAAATAGTTTCTATGTTAATCCAAACAGCCACTTTTCATTCATACTAAAAATGGCCAACTGCCAAAGGAGTATTGCCCTGTAATGCACCCTCACGTGACGAGCTCGTGACCTTCCTGCTCTTTACCCTAAGAGTTTCTGAGTCCTCCATGTCTATTTATACATGTGTGTTCAATCAGACATGAATGAGCAGAAGCCGAGGATATTCCCAAGCATATCCTATATATATATATTCCTCTGTTTCGCGCCTTACTGTAAAGAAAGTGTGGTCCATGCCTTCACTCTCACGCTTGTTATTGACATTTGATATTTCTCCCCCATCCCGTACAGTTTACGTACGCTTTTGTTTTTTTCTTTTGGGTTTTAGTTCTGTAGCCTTTAATATGTCTCTCTCGAATGTCTTTTATATAATTTCTAAACCTCGTAAATGTTTTTCTTTCCTTTTAATAAATAGATTCTACATAAAATTAGTGACATTTTGATATTTTATGGGTATAGAATGATCCAATTTTAAATTTTTAATGATTTTTCTTTTTTTTTTAGAAAAATACTCAATTTTGATTATTGTTTCTTGAAAACTTGTAAAAAAGATTAAAAAACGCATCATATCATGCCTATATAAAAAAAAAATCAAAATATTACTCATTTTATATAAAATTTACTAATCAGAATAGGGGGGGAAAAACATTTGAGGTTGGGTTATTAAAAAATATTTTAGAGTAGAAATCTTTTTGTACGAAAAAGATTTAGATAATTAAATTGAGTTCCAAAAATGATCATTAGGTGTTTATGGAGGTTTTTTTTAGTCTATTTTACATTTCATCAACTTATAAGCGCCATAAGGTTGTACTTTCTCAGTGGCAACATGCATGTCACTTGGATACTTGTGATTATTTTGTGCAAAAACTGCAAATTGTCTTTTTACAAAGTAAATGAATTAGAGTCTACAACAATCTTCGTAGCTTATGGCAACGACACAGTGGCCAAATGCAAGACCTTGAAATAGGCAATTCTATTTTTTAAAAAATATACATATATTTTGCAGCGCTTTGTTGTATATTTTGTAGCGCTTTGTCGGCAAAGCGCTACAATATGTGGGCAATTTTTTTTAAATTTAAAAAATATACATATATTTTAGCCTTGCTTGAGGAAACGCTACAAAAGGTAACATTTGGTTTTGCAGAAATTAAAATTAAATTGACAACAATTTTATGTACAATTTTTCCAACCACCATGTCTAATTTGTATTAGACAATCAACACAAAAATTACAATACATATCTCAATGATTTTCCGCAGCCTATAAATACCTAAGTTAGCAAAAAATATTGGAATAAAAAAAATTTCTTCAGAAAATATTACTCTATATATCTAATTCAAATCCTTAAATATCTAACTGATCTTAATAAGATGAATAATATCTAATCAAATCATAATATGATAAATATATAGAATTGAAGTTTCAAGCTTGGATTTGGCTATAGCCCTCAAATATCTAACTCATTTTAATAAGATAAATGATATTTAATATAAATCCTAACTAAATCTCGGCCCAAAAAAAAAAAAATCCTAATTAAATCCAAAACAATATGAAGATAAAAAGGGTGCTACGATTTTTTTTTTTTAAATAGCAGTGGAATGAAATAATACGTAAAAATTTCAACCCAAAAAATTATGTGTGAACTATAGATACAAAGACAATATTCCCACTCAAAAGAAAAGGGCAAGATATTTTTATTTTTAACATTTTATTTCATTTATATCATTGGATAATTTTATTGGATTCAGTGGCCCTTTAGTTTCTAATTCCCGCTAGTGTCGTCTAATCAAACCAATCGCGCTCAAGAGTCATGCTATATATATATCAATGGGTGATCAGTAAAAGAAAGTTGACATTTTTAATATTAGAAGTCTTTATCATCAAGACTATTTCACGTGATTATTCATATGTTAATGTTCATATATACTAAAAGAACAAAAATATCATTGGTGATATACGGTTAAGCGAGTTCTTCATTAATGTAATAGTGTTAATTAACAAAAAAAGAAGTGAGATATTTATGTTTCATCTATCATCTATATCTCTAGTAATTTTGGTACAGGGAAGCTATAATTAATTTGATTTTGCTTAATATGCTTTGTTTGAAAGATCTATCTTGGCGTTTATTTTTGACAACGACCTATCTTGGCCTTTAAATGGCCGATTCAGCCACCCCAACATTTTTCTTTGGATTTCGAGATTGTTCTTATTAAATGTTTTCCTTTCGTATTTACATATATTTTCATCGTTAGAAATAACGACGGATAAATATGAGAAAAAATATTTTTATACAATGCATATTGTATTTTTACAGTTCGTAATTACTCTTTCTGATCCTAATTATAAGAGCTAGTTGAATTTTTTTTTTGTAGAGATTAAGGAAGCTAATTAAATTACTTTAGAGTATTTTTATTTTTTTTCTTCAAACTAATTAATTTAACCAATAAACTAATATATAATCTAAAGATATACAACAAATGAAATGATTAAGTAACTTATTTAGCTTCCTTAATCTCTCCAAAGAAACTTAACCAGCTCTTATAATTAGGACCGGAGGTAGTACTTATGAAAAACTACTATTTTTTAATTACTTTTTTCAGATACTAGGGCATTTTCATTCACGTGATCTATTTCACTATCTGTATCACAATTTACATATTAGAAAATATTATTTTTATGAGAAAATTACTCAAAAATCTATTGCTGCAAAATTTATTATCCAAAAATACCTTAAGTTTGTTTAAGGATCCAGGTGCAACATATTTTTTCAGTGGGTACAATTCTTCAGCTATGCATATTCTATCTTCAGCTGTATTATACAGCTGAAAAATAGTTACACTCGCTCAATGATACGAGTTCTTAGACACTTCTGGATAAGAAATTTTGCAATAGGTTATTTTTCAACATTTTTCCTAAATTCAGACTTGTGGCTTTTTATTTAATTATTTTCTGTGCTATCAAAATAGTTTCACATATAAAAAAGGGTGAGGAAGAATATGCCGAGGCATCTTCCCAATTAAGCTGTTAATATTGAGAAAAGCATATATCTTCACTTTGATTTGAGCCTATGAATTGAAATAACTAATTCAGAAATTTCTTTAATAAAGAATATGTGTCTTACAAACTAATACAATTTTATTGAGTTGCACACAATCTTTTTTTGAACAACGAGTTGCACACAATCAAAAACCTGTAATTCATATTTGGCAGTAACATAAAGATGTCATTAAAAAAAATTTGCGAGTTGGATTTTAAGGATTTATCCAGATTAAGAAAAGAAGATATAAAGGTACATATTGCTCTCTCCAATCTTAAATTCAAAAGTTAATAGAAGTGTTTTTTTTTTTTGGGTTATAAATGTAATACTTCAATCCCATTTAGATAAAAAATTTATAATAGTATTTATTCTTCTTCTCAATTTACCCTATTAATTGCATATGTTTGTGTGTATTAAGGGAGCTTTTAATCAATGGGGCAACTTCCCTTGAAACTGATTAGAAGAGGTATTTTTGGGGAATCGACACAATTATAGTCCTTTGCTCCTTAATATAAGACATATTTGGAGAGTTCATCTTAGTTCTAATATAAGACATAGTTTATATATATATATATATATATATATATATATATTTGTCAATCTTTTTCTAATTTATCCGTATTGATATTTTCTCAACAATAGTTAATGAAAAGAGGGAATGAGGAAATTATGGGAGATGAGTAGGGTGTTCTAGACAATATATATCATATTAACTTACTTTCTTAATCTAATCAAATTAGGTAAATATATCTTATATTAAAGATTAGAGGAGTGTGTGTGCGTGTGTGAAACTAACTTTTTAATCTCGACAAGTTAATTATTTAGCTCTTACATTTAGGACAAGAGGGAGTCACCACTAATAAAATCCTTATGTTGAGATAACGAGATTATAACCCATGCATGCCCTCATGAATAATTAAGATTCGCATGCTTATCAATCAGAACCAATATTTATTGTCAATTCTTTATTGTATTGGTACTTTGGAGAAAAGAAGCTGGCTTTGAATTTTCTTACTCGAGTGATTTATATACTTAAGTAAACGAGAATAAAAATGGTAATCATGTTAAGTTCCGTACACAAATGCAACAGGGAAAAAAAGAAGAAGGCAAAATTAGGGGATGATTATATATGATCATTATTTGCGGCAAAAGAGGCATCTGAACTGTGCAAATAAGCAGGAGGGAATAATATTTTTGGTGTTGGAAAATCTTTGGTTGGGACCCTAACAAAGATCGAGCACAAAGAAAAGCTTCAGAGGAATTGTACTGGTATATGCTCATAAGCTCATTCAATTCTCATCAGATATGGCATATCCAAAGACGATGTTCGCATCGATCACTTACTATATAAACAGCTTCATTGTTCAATCACGATGGACTCAAACTCATAAAAACTCAGATTTAATTAGGGTTCCTCTAGAAGAGGTGTGAGATTGATGGATTTTGCTGTTGAGGGATGACAGGGCAATTCTCCTTTGGCAGGAGACGAGTCAATATGAACAATTCTGGTCTGCCAAAGGAGAATTGCCCTGCCATTTTTTGACAGTTTTTTTTTTATATGATTATTAATTATTATTCTCTTTTACACACAAACTCTCACATACCTACTTACATACATATTTGCGGTGGCTTTCCCATTTTCCTTAAGTGACGCTTCAGATTCTTGTGGTAGGTTGATTCAATTATAGTTTCCTATTATATATAGAGCTGTTCTGAAGCTATATTAATGGTTTTTCTTAGAATGTGTAGAATGTGGATACGTACGCAAGAATTTGAATATTGAGTGCGCGGCATGAAGAGAAGAACATTCAGAGAGTAAAGACAGTAGTTTAATTAAGAGTATTTCTTCTTATTCTTCTTTAATTGATGGTTTCACAAAATATAAGAGTATTCTCATGCAGTTTTGAGAGTATAGATCGTTTAATTAAGAGTGTTTCTTCTTCTTCTTCTTTAATATTTTTTTTTTAAAAAAATCTTGTACGGTATTGTCATGTTATAATGTCAGGAATGGGAGCGGAGGTCCCCCTCCCCTTCTGGAGAACATATAGGCGATTAGTTGTCCAGGGACTTAATTCAAAACTTTAAAACGTAGGTGTATGATTCTTCTACTTTGTTATATATTGATGTGGGACTTCCCAGTTTCCACGTCAGTTCAAGCCTATTTACACTTAGATACATAAATAACACTGACACTAAGTTATATATTCATAAAATGTTTGTGTTTTATTGTATCTGGGGATCTTATAAATGCTCACAGTGTCGAATTTTTTTTTTAATTACCATGGGATCCGGTTCGGCTTTTATAACTGTCTCTCCTAACATAACTATCTCTTCTAGAAGACATACTTGAGACCAAGAGGGATCATCAAGTGAGGTCTTACACCTCAAAAACCAATTCTATGTTGGTACTCATGGTGTCATTTTAGTAAAAGAAATTCCATGTGTGAGCCAAGCGGCTAATTTGCGTTCTTGCAACATTTGATTCTGAACTCAAATGTTCAACAAGAATTATATCATTGCGCAGGAGGAAAAAGGGACTTGGCTTCATAAACTTAATTTGAAGCATCATGTGAAAAGAACTCGATATAACAGAAGATTTTGTATAACTCAATGGATAGAATCAGAAAACATCACATGCATCAAAGTTTTATTTTACAGCTAGTGATAGCATTAGTTGGATAATATAATCCCCATCTCTATGAGGAAAATTATAGACGCTTCAAGCTACAAATACTGCGTCTGATTTTAAATGTAGGACTTAAGAATTTATTTTGATTTTGATGTAAAATCTCAATCCCTTTTTTTCTCAAGTACTTATTATTTTTTTATCAAGCCATCTTTGCAGTCAGATGGGTATAGTAGTTGAGACATGCTTTAAAACAGCCAAAACCAAAATGAGATAGAGTTGGCGATTCTTCTTCCCATACTAGCAACCGTACGGACTGGCCCTGATAGCAAATTCAAGACTTACAAAAGAGTTTCCTTGATTTTTTCCCCCCTTGGCATCACAAAAGAGATTCCTTTTAAATTTATACTTCTGCAAAAGGATGAAACATCCTTGAATTTTGATTTGAAAGGTGGATGATGAAATTGCTTCTAAACGCCGAGAAGGAACCTTTGGTATGGATAGATCAGATTGAAAAGCCAAGGAAGCAAATTCGCTTGAATGTTGGATTTCTTTGACAATTGTAACTGGTATGGAAAAGCTCCATGATGCAAGACCATATTCATTTTTCTCTAAGATAGAATGTAAAAGCTTAATGATTGAATGTAAGAGATAGTACTGGCAATTTGGCGTTATGGAGACGATACAGTCCTGGCAATTTGGCCCTCATTAATTTATTGCTCATAGTACTTTAATGCATCTTAAATAAAGTTTTCATGATAAGAACATTTTAATATAACATCATTAAGAAAATAAACACTCTTATGATTCTGTTTAGAGCACTAGTACAAAATAGGGTTTTTAGACCGCCATATTTAGACTTGTTACAAGGGATAAGGTCTCAAAAAGAGTAAATACCCTATTTGGTCCCTGAAAAAAATCACAGACTCCTTTTTGGTCCCTCAGTAAAAATAACTCATCCCGTAATCCTTGACCACATTCGGGACACTTCATTGCATGTGTCCTCTTCAATCTGAAAGGACTAACGTGGATATTTTTTGGATTTTACAGGGATTATGGGATGAGTTATTTTTACTGAGGGACCAAAAAGGGGTCCATGATTTTTTTCAGGGATCAAATAGGGTATTTACTCTCTAAAAAAATATGAAATGTGGTAGTTTTGTAATTATTATGAACTTATGAGATCGGTTCCTTTCATATAAAATCTAAAAATACTGTTTAGACCTTATTTCCAAACACCCGATCTAAAAAAGACAATAATAATTAATTAACAAAATTCATAAAGATATTGTTTAGACCTTCTTTCTAAACACCCAATCTAAAAAAGACAGTAATAATTAATAAAATTCATATACATAATATATGTTTTAGACCAGTTATCTATATAACAAGTTTAAATATATGTTGTGTCTTAAAAATAATTAAAAAATAAAATATTTATTACTTTTTAGACCTTATTTTTATTATAACTAGTCTAAAACATGAACTTTTTAGACCTAATACTTAGGATAACCGGTCTAAAAATCTGAATCCTTCTCTTCATTGTCGCGTGATTTACTGTGAGCTTCTTCTTATCTTCTCCATTGCACCTTGCTCCATCGTGGCACGTCACTCCTCGGTCTCCGTCGCTTGCTTCATTGCACCTTGCGCGCTTCAGAAGGGCTCAGTGATCAAGGCAAAGAAGAAACCATAGCTTGTTATAGGTGGAGAAGAAGGAACCGTCGTGCATTGACGGAACTTCATTAGGACAAGGGGGGGCCATTTTTTTTAATAGATCTTTTTCTTCTTTTTTTTCCCCCCCTTTTTAGTGTAATAATACATCTTTAGCCCTCAAAGTAGTAAAATTAAATTTTAGCCCCCAACTTCTTCTTCTTCTTCTTTTTTTCTTCTACATTTTTCTCTCTTTTTATATCTTTGGGCTTATAATTCAATTTTTGTTTCATGTGGGGTCTTGTATGATTTATGTTAATTTTGTCATTCTTTTCTATATTTAATTCTATTTACCTGAAATTTTTAGCTTATCAGTGAAATTTACTTTTGTGGTGTATCCTTTTACCCATTCTACACTACACTTGTAGATGAAGTTATTTGACTTAATTTCATAAATATATTTGTTATTCTTTTTATTTTTAATGCATTTAAAACTTTCCTTAAAAAAAATTTTCGGGGGCGCTACCCCTGAATCCTCCCACTATTATTTGGCCCCCCCAAACTTTTCCTCCAAGTTCCGCCACTGCTGTCGTGGCAGAAGCTGGTAAGTGTTTTTTGTTGTAATGTTCTGGTTCTTATGTGTGTAAGGTGTAGATTGGATTTTGGAGAGGGAGTTTTGCCCATGTGTTTTTTCATATCTGCTCCGGGCCCCGGGGGGGGGGGGGGGGGGGGAATTGTTAGTTTGTATAGCGCATATCGATGCCTCGCTAGATTTTCCAATTCCATGAGTAAAAAAATATCGTGCCTCTGTTCATTTTTTTCCTCCTCCATATGCAGATTACTTCATCTATATGACTTGTGTACTAATTTCATGTTTTACTACAATTCACAAAGCATTATGATGATTTTACTCTCGTCTCTGTTTGTTTTTTTGTGCTTCTTGGAAAGATCATGATGGCTGATTAGCGCATATTTAGCGAACCGGCAAGTAAAGAACTTGATGGGGGCATTACGTTCTTTGTCTAATCCTCCCATGTTTGCTGTGACCTTAACCAGTTAATCATTCATGTGAATGATGGCTGTTTGCTACCAAATTTCTTTCTTTAATAGACTCTCAATCATTCACTTTTTCTTTCGAATCCAATATCCAAGACCATTTGATTATGCTAGCATATGCATATAGGCTGGTCCTATGTGCCTCTCTGCCTTTGTTAAAGTGAAATTACTTAAATAAGTGCATTTACGACCTGGTAAAGGTGAGACTGCAACAACAACTAGAATGAATGCTCAATGCTCATAGTAAGCCTCATACGCATGAAAATTGGAACCCATCCATGCTATCATAATCCAGTAGAACGAGAGAACTCTAGATTGCAAATGTGAAGTTCAAAGTTCTAATTCCATGCCAAAGGTGCATCCTAATAATCAGCTTAAAAATGAGTAGCACTTCAATCTACATGCATGCTTAGCATATTGAAAGACTGAAAGCATTGCCCTTTGGAGCCTTGAAATTATACGTAATAACATTCCTATCAACTGTGCTAGGAGAAGCAGGGTAAAAAGGAAAAAAAAAAAAGAAATATTAGAAATCGAAAACTCAATCTCAACCGAAATCAATAGGTAATTCCAAAGATTCTACACAATTTACATTTTTCAAGTTTATCATTTTGGTGTAGCTAAGGTTCTAGTGTTTTAGCAGGGTATGAGGTAGCGTTTAATAAGGTTCTTTGCATGTGCACTTCACTGTTATTCCTTACCTGAAGGGCTTGTTTTGTGGAGGGGATCTATGTATTTTAATGAGAAAAATATTGATTGGTGCCCCTTTTCCTTGCGCAGTATCCCTGCTATGCCTCTTTAAAATTAGAAGATCTGGATTTGGGAGCGTTAGGAATTTTTAGAATTCCCATGTTCTAAGTCTGATTTTCTGGCTGGAACATTTTGGGAATTCACGTGGTTTATTTGTCTATGACTTGCATGTTTAGATTAGACTTGTGTAAAATGCTGTACATCTTCGTTTATTAGATTTTCTAATTGAAATGTAGCAATGGGTGATTTTCAACCAAAAGACGAGTGTAAAATTTCGTTGGAAACCAAAAATTTATATCCTGAGGTAAGTTACTACTTGTGTGACGTTTGCGTTACATATCTATTTGTGCGGTGTTAAAGTAAATTTAATTGTTAATGATTTGTCTAACTTTGATACTAGTATTATAGATGTTTAATCTTATTGATGCTTTTCTGAAGAAGATATAGTTGGTGGTGGAATTAACTATGCCACACAAGATCTCTTTTTCACGTAAGACGTCTTTGTGCCTCTTTGTCCAATGCTTTTATTTTATGGGGAATGAATTATTTGTTATATGTTCTTTTTAATTTTTGTTGTCAATGCCTCAATGATATTGGTTGAGAGCTCTAATGGTATATCTACCTAATATTAGAAAAGCAAACATGAGAATTATTACGGATAAAAAACCAGCAATTGTTTATTTCATTTGTCTAATAAGTTGAAAATGACGGAATGGAGTGTATCTTAAATATTTGTTCTATTTAGCTTGTTTACAGTATTTTGTGCTTTCTGTGACATAAAGATGTTTATCATTGAACTTATTATTATTATTATTATTATTATTATTATTATTATTATTATTATTATTATTTTGATGACATTAAAAATGGGCAAGTAGTGGGGACAGTTTCCAAGGACTTGAAGGGGCCTCTTTTTCCAACCCTTGCTGTTCATAGCAAAAACGAAGAGTATATTGTACTTCTCCCTTTTAATATAATGTATTTTATTGCTTATGTTTACTTTTATTAACGTGAATATGCATTTTTGTTTTTCGTTTTTTTTTTTGAATTTTCCTAGTGATACCTGTGATAGTGGATAATTGTGCCACCATACTCCATCTATTGAGACTTGAGAAAGTTTGATTAATCACAATTTAAGTACTTTCTTGGAGAAGTTAACTCCTATATATTTTTTTTTGGTCAAAAGGTATTTACATTAATACTTATATTAAAGGTTACATCAAATATAAAGTATTACACTGAACAGAAACAACTAAACTGGACAAAAAGACTAACAAATACAACATAAAACAAGCCAAAGAAAAACTAATCACCTCTGAAAGAGAGGGACTAAAAGTAACTTCAGGGGTAACACCGACATCCTGGACAATTAAGGTTAGAAGTGATATGAAAGAAGGTGTTGGTTGCAAAACCCACCCCTATAGGGCACACTTCCTTATAAGTATAAGCTGCAAATTGATCAGCTACATAATTACCCTGTCTCAGGATAAAGAACACAAAGAACCCAACCTCAGAAGAAAGAAAACAAATGATATCATGAAAAATACTTACATTTCTCCATTGAACTGAATCTAGTGACGACAACCACAGCCACTCACCGAACAAATTTTGGTTAACACTAGTGTTTTGGATTCGACACCATCGAACAAACCTAACAATGGTCCTCTCATAGGTAAAGCATATTGCAATAGCAACCATTGATAAAACCCTTCCCCCAAAAACACAAATCGAAGCCACAACAGAAAACACCAACAATAATTCCCAAAACCACAAAAACCGTAGAAATACACCGATGCAAAACAACAAAAGTGGGAGAAGAGGTCAGATGTCCTCTCCGCCGGAGACCGCCGGCAAGGAAGATGCTATAATAGTAGATCCCACCCCATCAAGATGTTAGTTATGATTAGTTTTGATGATGTCTTATGTAGATGCCATTGTTATAAGCAAAAAGATTGAGTAATATAGTTATCTCCTACATTGACTAATTGTTGTATTTAATGTAGATTAATCTAAGTTTAGTTATGGAAAATAAACAAGAAGGAGATAAGAGATTACAAGAAGAAGAAATTGAATCAAAGAAGATGTGAAGTCAAATGATATGGAGTGATCAAGAGAAGAGAAGGAAGAAAGAATTGAGTTATGGAAAATGATCAAGAGGAGAAGAAAGAAAGAAGAACTTGCTAAATGGAATGAAGATACAATTATTCAAGTTCTTATATTGATGCTAGAAGGCTCCAAGATCATATGGAAGTTCAAATGGCTCAATTTGGAGTTAAAGTCAGCAAAAATCAGCGGCTAGAAGGCTCCAAGATCATATGCAACGTGATAAGCTCTTCTGCTCCACTCTGTCCACATTCAGCACGGGCGACGTCTGGTAATTCAATAATATCTCACAAAACAGAGATCGGATTGAGACGAAACCAAAAGCATTGGAAACTAGATATCAAACACGTATTGGTGACAAAAATTCATGCCCAAAGGAGTTCAAATGAATCATTGATGAATTTTACAAGTTGACAGAAAGATCAGCGTCACAGTTAGGAACAGCCTTCGGTATTTTGAGTATATCTCACAAACGACAAATCCGATTGAGTTGAAATTAGTGGCATATGAAAGTAGACTCACAGAGCTTTCCATCAAGAGTTGAACGGACCAAAACGGAGCTCGGACCAGAGAGATATGGCCCTCAGAAGTTGATAGTCAGTTCAAGTATTGCTCAATTGCATTTTATAAGTCAATACCGCAGTATAGGGTGCTATACCGCAGTATTGGACTTCAATACCACAGTATAGGGTGCTATACCGCAGTATTGGACTTCCAGAGAACAATCAAATTTTTTCAGTTAAGTCAATACCGCAGTATAGGGTGCTATACCGCAGTATTGGACTTCCAGAGAGCTATCAAATTTTTTCAGTAAAGTCAATACCGCAGTATAGGGTGCTATACCGCAGTATTGGAGTTCCATAGAGCTATCAAATTTTTTTTCAGTAAAGTCAATACCGCAGTATAGGATGCTATACCGTAGTATTGGACTTTCAGAGGGCAAGCAAATTATTTCAGTGAAGTCAATACCGCAGTATAGGATGCTATACACAGTATTGGACTTCCAGAGGGCAAGCAAATTATTTCAGTCAAGTCAATACCGCAGTATAGGTATGTATACTGCAGTATAGGGCCATCCAGAGAGCAACCAAGTTTTTTTCAAAGCAAGTCAATACCGCAGTATGGATATGGATACTGCAGTATAGGCTTATACAGAGAGCTCCCAAATTTTATAGCTATTGCATATTGCAGTATAGGTTTGCATACTGCAGTATTGAGCTCTTAAACTTGTTTTCAACTTGACACATGTTCTTGCATACTCCAGTATGGAGTTCTATACTCCAGTATTGCATACTTTCACTAACATACTCCAGTATTGACGCAAGTATTGAACGTCAAACTTGAAAATCAAATCTGACGAATTTGCAATGTCTTCTTGTTTGATCTTAATACTTCCTATGATTAATCTCTAATGTTCCTAGATATGTTTAATCACTTTATTGGTGAGTTTCAGATGATTAAAACGAAGGATATTAGATTTGTATACTCCAGTATAGAGGCTTTTTGAATTTAAACTTTTTCACACAAACATTGCCATACTGCAGTATACTACTAACATACCGCAGTATAGGTCATGACTTTCGAACACAAGTCACGATGATTTGCCTCTGGAAGCTGCATACCGCAGTATGACTTTGGATACTGCAGTATGGACACTTATGCACAGTGACATACTCCAGTATAGAGGAACTTACCGCAGTATACAACGGTCAAAATTGATTTTTGAATTACACGAATTTGCAAATCCTTATTATTTGATCTAATTGCTTACATATATCATTCACTTATGTTCCCAGATACGTTTAACAAGTTTGTTAAGTGAATTTCAGTCAGCACAGATGAAGAGTAATGAGATCAAAGGCAAAAAGCAAAAAGGTGCTCAGTGCATTTAATGCACTTCTGCAAATCAACCTCCTTTTGGTTAATCCATCTGAGCACGCATTCTCAACGGTCAAGAATCATTTCTTCATCAAGCAAAGTCTACTCCAACGGGCAAATCCTCAGAGAGCCACATCAGATCACATTAACACATGGATTAGTTGGAGTTTAAAGAGAGAAGCAGACCACACTTAATGACAATCAACTACAACGGTCTGATTCATCCTACAATGGTCAAAAACGGTCACACATCATTCTCTACCTATAAAAGACATGGACTCAAGCAGAAAAAAGAGGAGATACAAGTTTACAATGCCAAAATGCTGATACTCTGCTTCTTCATCATTCTCACTCTGTTTTTCATATCTAGATAGCTTAAAGAGTGAAATGAATTGTATCTGTACTTCAGTGATTATCCATTCATTCCTTTGAGAGGAAACTTATTGTAAACACATTATCTTTTTGAGAGTTACTCAAGATTGGGTAATCTTGAGTGGGATATACATTGTGTTGATTACAACTTGTAAGGGGGAGTGAATCCTAGTGAGAGGATTACTTCGAGTACAGAGTGTGTAATCAAGAAGTGTGTTGATTACAGATTGTAAGGGGGAGTGAATCCTAGAGAGAGGATTGCTTCAGTTACAGATCGTGTAATCAAGAAGATTAAAGATAGTGGATTGAAAATCCCAAGTGAGGCTTGGGGACTGGACGTAGGTCAAGGATAAGGCCGAACCAGTATAAATCTGTTTGCAAACTCTTCTCCCTTATCTCTTACATTTCCAGCATTTATATTTGAGTGTTTACCAATTGTTTGTGAACTTAATTTTGATATCCAAGATGAATTTACTGAATTGCGAAAATACTTTGATGAATGAAATTTTTTATACTTCACCCAATTCACCCCCCTCTTGGGTTCAGCCGGAACTTACACAAGACAGATCTAGAGAGGGAGAGGAAAAGTACCTCCGCCACACGAAGAAAACAAAGGGACGACACAGCTGGAGTGGTAGTGAGGACGGAGACCAGAGGAGAGCCGGTGCTGGTGAAGATATGAGGTCGCCGCTGTATGTACCTATTCCGAACTAAAACCCACCTGCTCCTGGATCTTCAAGCTTTGATCTGCTTCCATACTGCGGTTATGGTTCAGGAGGAGGCTCGCCAGCGGCAAGGACGCTGTCAGAGAGCCAGAAACCCTAATATTGGGAAAGCCAAGAGAGAGCTTGTGAGAGAGAGAGAGAGAGAGAGAGAGAGAGAGCTATTAGTGGGGAATGGCGTTTAACTGCTCTCGTTTAACTCCTATATATGCATTAAGCTTTAGTTGATATTTTTGTTTACATTTTCTTTTGGTTGTTCTGGTTCTGTCTGTGTTGAATTTGTGGACCTTTAAGAAATAATAGATAGGAGAAAGGTGACATAAGCATATAACAGTTTTTTTTGACATGTTCTGTACTTGTTATATAAAGATTATTCTTTCTGTCGAAAACTGTGCCCCTTACCAACATCTGCTGATGCCACTTTCATTTAGTTCTTGTTTTCCTTTCCTTTTGAGACATTTATTTATCTCATATACAAGTATTTCTGGACCCTTGGAAGATAGAAAACATAGAATAATGCGAATGCAGAGTGATTACTGAAAGCGTGAGCAATATGCTCGGCACTGTTCTTGTATATATAGCAGTGATGATACATACAGAGAGGATATTGATAGATTGCACAGTATAACAGAACCTATAGAAATGAGACACGTATACAAAAGAATAACAAAATTTATGGGCCACTGGGACCACTACTAAACCGTATATGAAAACAACACTAATTACAATTATACTCAAATACCCCCTTCAAACTAGAGGGTGTTGCAACCAGCCCAAGTTTGTTTCTGAAATATTGAATCTAAGTCTGAGAAAGAGGCTTTGTGAGACAGTCTGCAATTTGAGATGAAGAAGGAATGTATCTTATATCAATTAATCCAGATAATACCATATCTCTAACAAAAAGCACATCAACTTCAATGTGCTTGCTCCTAGCGTGTTGGGCTGGGTTTGCTGCAAGAGCTTTGGCACTCAGATTATCGCACCAGATCACAGAGGGTCTTTTTAAAAATAATCCTATTTCAAATAACAGAGAATTTAGCCATTGAATCTCTATAGAACCATCAGCCAAGGATCTATACTTTGATTCTGCACTAGATCTAGATACTACCTTCTGTTTCTTAGAGGACCAGGATATAAGATTATTTCCCAGATAGACACATAATCCTCCAATTGAACGCCTATCATCTAAGTCACGCGCCCATTCAGCGTCAGTATAAGCTATCAGTTGAGGTTTTGAGCTGCAAAAAGGTTTAATATGCAGACCAAAGTTGCAGGTTCCCTTTAGGTATCTAAAAATCCTTTTGACAGCTTGATAGTGAAGTGTCCTTGGCTAAGATAGGAATTGACTTAGTTTATTTACAGCGATTGAGATGTCAGGTTGTGTAGTAGTAAGATACTGTAGGGAACCTATGGCCTGTCTATATTCTGTAGGATTATTTAAAAGATCACCATCCATGGCAGAAATTAACCTACCAGTGACCATTGGTGTTGGCACTGGAGCACAGTTGGACATACCAAATCGCCTAAGTAAGTCATCCACATATTTAGCTTGACCCAGAAAAATCCCGTGAGGACTTTGATAAACTTCCAGTCCCAAAAAAATAGTATAAGGGTCCCAAGTCTTTCAGCGAAAACACATGATTCAGTTGTTTCACAAAATTTTCAACGCAAACAAAATTATTGCCGGTGACGATAATATCATCCACATAGATTAAGATGAAAATAGTACGATCATGAGTTTGCAACAGAAACAAAGAGATATCACTCTTCAAATTTCTAAAACCCCAACTAACCAAGGTATAATGCAATATGTCAAACCAGGCTCTTGGAGCTTGGCGTAAACCATAAATAGCCTTTACTAACTTACAGATGTTATTAGGCCTTTGACGATCTTCAAAACCTTCAGGTTGGCGCATGCAAACCTCTTCTTGTAAGTAGCCGTTAAGAAATACGTTGTTCACATCTAACTGCCGTATCTCCCAATTAAATGTAATGGCGATGGATATGATCACTCGAATTGTTGTAGCTTTAATAATCGGACTGAAGGTCTCGGTGAAATCAATGTCTGGAACTTGTTGAAAACCCTTGGCTACCAGACGCGCCTTGTGTTTTAAGATGGAGCCGTTGGCACGATACTTCGTCCTGTATACCCATTTACTATTGATAAGCTTCTGATTAGCTCGTGGCCCCAAGATCTAAGTGCAATTACGCTGTAGAGCGTCGAACTCTTCTTTCATCGCCAGGAGCCATTTAGGAGATGATAACACATCTCGGACGGAAGTCGGTTTTGAAGCTTCCTGGGACGACAGTGTTGCTTCAATAGACCCATATAAGGACATTTGGGCCAGGTTACACCCGCCTTGGACCGAGGCACTATGGCATGACGAGTAGGAGGCCCAACGACATTGGAAGTGTCCAAAACTTCAATCGGACTCTGTTGACTGGACTCATCGGTCTCAACCTCAGGGACACCTTGCGATACATTTGGCAGCTCAGGAATAATCGGAGTACATTCTGGTAACCCACTAACATCACCATTTTCATTCACCATAGCTTTAGACTCGAAGGTGCGATAGGCATCGATTATCAAAAGAATTGAGCCTAAGTGGTCCTTGATTGCAAAGGTTGCATGTGTGAAGCCTGTACGAAAAGGAAGTGAATTATTATAAAAAACAATGTGACGAGAAATATACACTCAACCTGTATCACTAAGGCATTTATATCCCTTTTGTTGAGACGCAAGACCAATGTAGACACATTTCTAACTATGAAATTGTAGCTTATGAGAGTTATATGGCTTTAAACATGGATAGCAGGCACAATCGAACATCTTCAAGTCAGTGTATTCTGGTTCTGTTTTCATGAGAAGAAACAGAGGTGATTGATCGTTAATCACTTGTGAGGGTAATCGGTTAATCACATATACAGTGTATTGGAAAGCATCGACCCAATATTTCAATGGCATTCCGGCATGGGCTAGCAGAGATAATCCCATTTCAACGATGTGCCGGTGTTTCCTCTCAGCCCGACCATTTTGGGCAGAGGTATACGGGCAGGTAAAATGCATACGAATCCTAGACTCTTGAGCAATCGGTATAAAGGGCTTGTACTAAGTGCCATTGTCACATTGCAGAGCTTTAATTTTAGAGATGAATTGATTTTCGACAAGCGATTCAAAATGTTTGAATGCATTCACTGCCTCGCCTTTATGTTTTAATGGATATAACCATGTATAGCGGCTGAAATCATCTACAAAATGGATGTAAAAACGGTGACCATAGTGAGATTGCATTGGAGCAGGACCCCACAAATCCGTATGAATCAAATCCAAAGGAGCAGAAGCTGGTGACACAGATTTTGGAAACGGTAAATATTTTGATTTCCCAAGTTGACAAGCCTCACAAACAAACTTTTCATTAACAGAAATATTGGAAACTGAATGATTACATGAATTCAAAATGTGTTTCAACACCTTAGAACTAGGATGGCCCAAAAGATAATTCCACTGAAGAAACTCAGAATCATCATTCTTTTCCGCCATTAGCATCTCTGGACGACCTTCAAGCCTTCTTGGCATCATTGGATACAGCCTTGCTCTTGGAACCCCCTGTATTAGTAATTTTCCTATCACTGGGTCCTTCACATTGCAACCAGAATTAGTAAAATCAACACTAACATAGTTATCATGAATAAGCTTATTAACGCTCATTAAATTCTTGGTAGCCACAGGAACACATAGAACATCTTTAAGAATCAAATTAGATGAGTCATCACATGCTATCGTGGCTAAACCAACCCTTGTAATTTTACTTTTATTACCAGTACAAGTGATGAGAAGATCTGACTTACTCACTGGATTAACTTCATCAAGGTAATCAGGATTTGAGGTCACATGATAATTTGCTTCGCTGTCCATATACCAATTTGGATCCGCAACAGAATAAGGATTGGTGTAGAATGCTTGCGGGTTCGCATAGAAGGCTTGAGGATGCGGAGCAATGTAGTTGCTGTGTGGAGCCCTAGTATCATTGTGATAATAGCAGTTTGACAGAGTATGGCTGTGGCGCTGATAGTGAATACAGAAAGGTCGATTGCCACTCCGATGACCACTGCGGAAACGTCCTCCACCACCTCGGAAATGATGAGAGTTGCCACGTCCACTGCCACGATTGTGGTTGGGGTCACGTTGGTGATCATCACCACGTTCAGCAGCGGCGATGTTAGCAGAGGGTTGGTTGAATGCTTAAGTTTGAAAAATGATTAAGTTGATTCAAGCGAGTTTCAAAGGACAGTAGGGATGCTTGAGCCTCGATCCAGGTAAGATCGGGTGTGTCGATTAGTTTAACGACGATGCATTATATTCACCATCCAGGCCGTTAAGTGTATAGAGAATGAGATCCTCCATCACTATAGGAGATCCAACGAGGGCGAGCTCATCCGTGAATCCTTTCATCTTGTTTATATAGTCAACCATTTTCACTTCATTTTTCCGAGTGTTGTGCAACTCACTCTTGATGACCATAACCTGTGCCTTGGTGGAAGCACAGGTGAGATCTCGAGCCCCACTCCAGAGTTCCTGAGCAGTGTGACAATCAAGGAGCTGAACGCTTATTTCCTGCATCATAGTGTTGCGTAGCCATCCTACGAGCATTCTGTCCACTGAAAACCATTCAGTGTAGGCTGGATTTGGTTGAGTTCCTCCAGGCATGCCGAAGAGAAGTTTCGCCGGGGCAACAGTGGAGCCATCTATGTGACTCTTGAGTTGATTGCCTTCGATTAAGGGAAGAACAATCGATGCCCAGATCAAGAAATTCGAGCGATCTAGCTTGATCGATGCAGTCTGACTGGATGAGCTAAAGAGCGAGTACGCTTTGGTATTCATCCAAGAAACAGAGTCTACGGAGGCAGAGTCGACGGTGGAGGAAGAGCCTGCTATTGTAGGTATGCTCTGATACCAAGATAGAAAACAGAGAATAATACGAATGCAGAGTGATTACTGAAAGCGTGAGCAATATGCTCGGCATTGTTCTTGTATATATAGCAGTGAGGATACATACAAAGAGGATACTGACAGATTGCATAGTATAACAGAACCTATAGAAATGAGACACGTATACAAAAGAATAACAAAATTCATGGACCATTGGGACCACTACTAAACTGTATATGAAAACAACACTAATTACAATTTTGCTCTAATATTGGATTACTGTTACTCTCTTTGTTTTTCTAATGGAGAACATTCGTACAACATACTTTCACATGTTTGAAAATTGGTTGGGATGTTTAATTTATTTAGTGTGTGTAATGTCTATATCAGATAGGGTGCATGTGAACTTTGTGTAGAAATAATTTTCTTTTGATTTGAAGGTAAAAAGCTTTATCAATTCCATTTTTTTATTTATTTTTATCATGTTTAAATATATATCTTGCAATAAAGTTTGTCATGCCTATAACATCTGCAACTTTACTCTCCTGTAATTTTCTTGCAGATTTTACACTTTTGGAACATAAGAAAATGGGCATTTCAATAATTGGAGACGTCAATTGTGTGAATATGATAGAATTCCAACTATCATCATATATAAAAAAGTGGTCGTGGGGTATTAACATAGCATGTCTTTATATGTGGTGTTTGTTTTAACATAGTCTTTATGAAATCAATTGACAAGTCTTTGATAATGTATTACTGATTGCGTGGATGTTAATTATGTTTTCTAGATCATTATAATAATGTCAAAACCAGCTGGACCAGGAGTAGGAGCAGGAGCAGATTTTTCGATTGATGGCTTCTATAAATTTACTCAATTGAAGCTGTTGGGTTAATGTGCTCTTTAGTCACTTAATCCTAACAAGGCTTAAATGAGACTACAGCCCAAGAACTCTATGGCCCATGTGGTTTAGGGTTAGGTCTTGGATGTAGTAGTATATAAACCCACTTTCACCTGCTTGTGAAGAGGTAGTAACAAAAAGGAGGCTTTCATCAGAAACAAACCCTAGAGGCAGACGTTCATCATCTGAACGGTTGCCCACACAACCATCCTATCCCCCTTGAGAGATAGTCTGGAAGATCAATCATAGAGCGGACTACGACTGTTCGTGGACAGGCTTTCAGATCGCTGCATCTTTCCTGGTGAGATTCCTACAATTGGTATCAAAGCCAATCGCGATGAGGAAAAGAACCAGTTTCAATATTAATTTATATTTCATGTGATTCTTTTCGAAAATTATTTTTTGAAAATATGGCATCTTTTTCTATATTTGTTATTTATTTCATGGTAATTATTCGTTTATAATTCATACAATCGGTTAATCGCTTTAATCCATGGTTAGATTCTCTCGTGTATTTCTTGACTTGTAACAAGGAGGCTAATCCCATATGATTAGGTTTCCTCCTTGCTGTTTTTTTTTTGGGAATTTCTATGTATTTTTTGAATTTCTGTAAAAGTTGGAGATCAAGAAACGGCGAAGAAGATGAGCATTCAACACTGTCAAACACCTTTCCTGGACCTCTGGACCTCAGATTTGGATGATCCATATATGAATGGAAAGAGGACGGAAATACGAGCAAAGTGGTGGGAGGACCGACGCCAGAAGCGCCACCACATGCCGCCACAAGCGGTTGCGAGTGGCCGTCACGCACCAGCCAACGAGCCGCGCGTGAGGGCGCATGGGACACCCTTTTTGGGTAGTTCTGATGGCTGTGTTCTCGTCTCCCCGTAGCGGTCTTTTCCTTGGAGTTTCATGCTGAGATGACTTCGGCTAATGGCGTGGCAGAAGTGATGGCTAGGGTTCCTCTTTTGTGTCCTAGGGTTTCTAGCCAAGGATTGGGTCTTTGGGCTTTTGGGCCCATAGATACCCTAAAAAGGCTTGAGACAGATACTATGGGCTGGACGAAAGAGGAATTCCAGAGTTGTTAATTTTAAATTTTTATAGGAAAGCCATGGATTAAAGTTATATGTTTAATTATTGGGTGAAGGTGCAAATTTGCCAATCAACTATTACCTGAGGAGCGTCTGGGCCAAATAACTATTTAGGGGGTCAAAGTTGCCAATCAACAATTAAAAAGTGAGAAAAAACACCAAATAACTATTAAAAGTGAAAAAAAACACCAAATAACTATTAAAAAAAACGACTATCACAATTAAGTTAAAATATGAGGTACTAGTGTAAGACGGTGGCAGAAACGCTGGAGAAAAGAGCAGTTAAACTTTCTTGTTGGAAAAGGAAAATACCAACAGAGATGAGACCCATGGGAGCAGGCATTGCGGCAGCAGTGGTTGCTGCTTGTGGCATCGGAAGAATGGAACCAAGATGCAAGGTGCGTGCCAGTCAAACGCTGTGGACTACTGGATGAGTTCAAGAGGGTGGGTGGAACACCCAGCAACAATAGAAGCTTTGGAAATGCCGATGTCGCTAACACTATGATAGTCAATGGAAGACGGAGACATCAAGACAGTGACGGGGTAATAGTTCGTTGGCGAATCTACTCCAAATTGTGTTTTTTTTTCACTTTTTAATTGTTGATTGGCAATTTTGGTCCCTTCAATAGTTATTTGGCCTAGGCGCTCCTCGGGTAATAGTTGGTTGGCAAATCTGCTCCTTGACCCTTAATTATTTAATGCTTTTATGGAATTGTATGAATTATATCTGCGATTAACATGATGTTTGTAATAACATGTCATATAGAATAGGAAGATGACATATTGTTGCATAATCACATGTCATAACAACATAGTAGCTATTATGACTTGAATCGACTAGTATGAAAGTTATTATGCAAGATTATTTAGGTTATCCACTAAACTAATTATCAATTATTATGATTTTAAATTAAAATCTAGAATAATAATTGGATTATTAATTGTGGAATTAAAATCTAGAAAAATAATCCAGGAAATCTCCTAAGAGAATTGTATTTTTAGAGTAATTTGTGGGTTATTTAAAATGGTCATGTGACACACATTCTACCTATCATGGCTAGATTTTAAATACCTAATGATTTCAATTATAGTTGTTGATCTCAAACAAAGAATACTCTAAATTGAACAAGTTCTTGGAAATTGAAAATTCTAAATTTAAAATATTGAATGGGTAAAGGTTTTAAATTAAGCATTTAATTTTAAAACCTATGGGCCCCAATTGTGGGTTTATTAGTGAAATGGTTATCGCTGAAGCCCCATTGGATAAGGATAATCGGATTTTGCTAGATTAAACCCTAATATTTTCAAAATTTTAGTAAAGTTTTGCACGGCCCATCGTCGGCAACACTTAGACACTAAAGATAATTTTGAAAGTAAACAATAGTTAAATACATTCAACTTTGATAAAATTGTTAACCCTCCCATCGAGGCACTGGCAATGGAACTGAAGGCCCAAATTAACAATATTAGTTTTACAAGAATCTTGCCCATCGTAAGTCTTGTAAAGATAACTAATGGATTGTTAAACAATAAACGAATAGTAGTTATTAGAATCTACTAGCGCTATATCTGTTTGTTGTTAATTATAGTTTGTAATTAGTGTGTTTTTTCCTTATTTTCAAAAAAATGTCTTCATTCAATCCTTTAGCTACAATCTTGAGCCAAAAACCTATGGATGGTACAAACTACAAACAATAGAAAACTACTTTGGATATTATTCTTCAATATAAAAAGCTCAACCTTGTTCTCACTACCCCTATGCCAGCGCAGCCTGCTGCAGATGTGTCTGATGCAATTCGGACTTGATTTCAGCAGGAGAAGGAAAGATGAGAGAAGCCGAATGTGTCAGTTCGCTGCTATATTTTGGCCAGTCTCGCCAATCACTTTTAGGAGCAAGTGAGCATGATTGAGAGTGGAGCAACAATGCTCCAGACTCTTGATGGTATGTTTGCTACATCTAGCAGCTCTGCTAGGCAAAATGCGCTGAATTCAGTCACCAAGACAGTGATGTCTAGAGGAAGTGTGCGGGATCATTGTCTAACAATGATAGCAAACTTCAAGAAGGTTGATGACCATGGTGTCAAGTTTGAACAAGAAGTAAAAGTTGACCTTCTCTTACAATCACTGCTTGAATACTTCAATCAATTCAAGATGAATTATAATATGAATAAGATGAATCTTGACCTCACTCAACTGATGCACGAGCTTGAGAGTGCTGAACAGTCTCTAGTCAAGCAGGGAAGTGCATTTTTTGCTAGTGAAAGTTTTATGAAACCTAAGGGAAAACCCAAGGGAAAGAACAAGAACAAGAAAAAGAAGAAATCAGGTACTCCAGTTGCCAAAACAGTTACAATGAAGCAGCCAAAAGGCAAGTGCTTCAAGTGCGGACAAAAGGGGCATTGGAAGAAAAATTGTCCATGTATGATTAAACCAGGTATGGGTAATTTACATGCGATTGAGGCTTATTTAGTGGAGAATCACAATGATAAATGGATCGTTGATTTAGGAGCCACTAACCATGTTTGTTACTCTTTGCAGTGGTTCAAACATAGCTTTCCTGTAAGTAAAGGACAAAGAGATTTGAAGCTTGGAAATGGGGAGCTTGTGTCTGCACTAGTAGTGGGACAAGTTATTTTATCTTTTGATAATTGCAGAACTTTGGTTTTAGAAGACTGTTTATTTATTCCAGATTTTAAGAGGAATTTAATTTTTGTTAGTTGTTTGGATAAACATGGTTTGACAGTTCAGTTTAATTCCTCAGTTTCAATAAGAAGTTCATCTTCTTTTATTTGTTCTGGTATAAAGTTTAATGATCTTTATTTCCTTAATCCTGTTCCCTGTGAAGTTAATCATGTTGAATTAAAAGATGTTGAGCACATTAATTCATCAAAGAAAAGAAAAGTTTCCAATGAAACTTATCTTTGGCATTTGAGATTGGGTCATATTCAAAAGTGAGATTTTAAAATCCCTAAACTTTAAACCGATACCAGTATGTGAATCTTGTTTAGAGGGTACAATGACCAAGAGATCTTTCAAGGCCAAGGGAAAACATGCCACACTTCAGCTGGAATTGGTACATACTGATGTATGTGGACCAATAAATGTCCAAGCCAGAGGCGAGTATTAGTATTTCATCACATTTACTGATGAGCCGTGTGTGTATAAAAGGATCCAAGGTAATGCAGTATCTTTTCTAGTACTTTATGTGGATGATATACTCCTTATCGGAAATGATACAAAGGTATTGTTAGGCATAAAAACCTGGCTGAGCAAGCATTTTGATATGAAGGACCTGGGGGAAACCAATTATATTCTTGGTATTAAACTCTTGCGAGACCGGAAGAATAGGGTTTTGGCATTATCCCAGGCTAAATAGATTGACAAAATACTTGCCAGGTTTATCATGTAGAATTCCAAGAGGGGAATTATACCCTTCAGGCATGGGATTCATCTCTCTAAGAAGCAATCTCCTAAAACTCTTAAGCAGAGAGAACGCATGAGTAGGATACCTTATGCTTCAACAGTAGGTAGTCTTATGTATGCTATGCTATGTATTAGACAAGATATTTGCTATGCAGTAGGAGTAGTAAGCCGGTACCAATCAGACCCTGGAGAGAAACACTGGGTAGCGGTTAAACATATACTCAAGTACCTACGGAGAACGAGAGATTATATGTTGGTCTATTTGAGTGGGAGTCTTGAAACCATTGGTTATACAGACTTAGATTTCCAAGGAGATATTGACTCAAGTAAGTCCACCTCGGGATATGTGTACACCCTTAATGGCGGTGCCATTTGTTGGAGAAGTGTAAAACAATCATGTGTGGCTGACTCTACCACAGAGGCTGAGTATGTAGCTGCTTCTGAGGCTGCAAAGGAAGCTGCATGGTTAAAGAAGTTCCTAACGGACCTTCAGGTGATACTAGGTGTTAATTGTCCTATCACACTTTACTGTGACAAAAGTGGGGCAGTAGCACAGTCCAAGGAACCAAGGTGTCACAAGAGACAAAAACACAGAGAGGAAGTACCACTTGATCCGAGAAATAATTAAAAGAGGAGATACATTGGTAGCAAAGATAGCATCAGACAAGAACCTTGCTGACCCTTTTACTAAGAGTTTGCCTGAACGTGTGTTCGAGAGGCATGTTTTATCTATGGGTCTTAGGAGGATTCCAGATTTGCTATAGCTTTAGGTAGTTGTTATTTCACTTTGTTATTTTGTGCTTTTTGAGCAAGACATTATGACATTGCATTTTTTTTTCTTAATGTTAATAAATGAGGTGTTTTTCATTTATTTCACACACTATTTACAAACTCTAAGGTCCTGATCAATTATGGAGTATATGATCATATGAATACGTTTATAGAGGACATGGTTATAAGTTCTCACAATTGATGAATTGGTTCACAACTATTAAATTAAGTTGGGCACTTTATTTAGGCTGCAATATTTTATGAAATGGTTTTGTCCGAATCATTATAAAATATTGGTGTGAGTTAATACTTACATTGAATGGATCAATGAGAGATTTGATTAAGGTTGTTCTTTTTGTCATAAGGAATCAAATCTCCAGATAACTATGGTCATGTAGTTGCTCTTAATCCTGAGTTTATTTTAAATAGGTAGTCGAATAGTTTTCATTCTTTGATTTACCAACTGGTGAGGTTTGATTTATATGACGGCCAATAACTTGGTATTTTGGGATTGAGACTATTTGGTTATCGGTGTTTATGAGATAAACAACATGGAATTTATAGGAAATGTCCCCTTGATATGTTTCGGTACCTGGATATTTAAGACACTGGCCAGTGCAAGTAATCCACTAGAGAAACTATTAAAGTCAAGGGAATAAATAATTGATTGGGTTACAGAAAACTAGTCAATCAAATTATAGACATTCTATAAAGGGGTAATGCATATTCTTGTTCTAAGTGTCATTATTCTTGGAGATCATGTTCGGGCTTTTAGTGGAGTAGCACTGAACTAGATAATCTTTTGTAGATTATCATGAGCCTTGATGAATGACAAATGGTAGATCCCCAGGCTAGCTCGAGACAAGGGATGAGGTATGTTATCAGATGATGATGGCTTATGGGCTACATGGTCTTGGGTTTACGAACTCAAGTTTGTATCTTAAAGAGCAAGTTGGAGATTGTTGGATTAATGTGCTCTTCAGTCACTTAAGCCCAATAAGGCTTAAATGAAACTATAGCCCAAGAACTCTATGGCCCATGTGGTTTAGGGTTAGGTCTTGGATGTAGTAGTATATAAACCCACTTTCACCTGCTTGTGAAGAGGTAGTAACAAAAAGGAGGCTTTCATCAGAAACAAATCCTAGAGGCAGACGTTCATCATCTGAATGGTTGCCCACACAACCATCTTATCCCCCTCGAGAGATAGTCTGGAAGATCGATCATAGAGCGGACTACAACTGTTCGTGGACAGGCCTTTAGATCGCTGCATCTTTCCAAGTAATCAAAACGATGAAGGTTTTAACTTTTCCTATATCGTGTCGGTATAATTCGCTTCCACGTTTCTGGTGAGATTCCTACAGAAGTTTTGTGGGATCATATAGAAGATTTAACCTTTCTTTGTTTGTTTTGTGATTATGACCAAGATTGAAGATATTTTTTATGAATTATTGTCAATTTTTTTTTATCTTATGAGTTGTTTTTCATGATTTACTTATGGTTGTCATAACTTAATTAAAATTATGTGATAGTAAAAAAAATAGGGCACATTTTTTTGGATTGGGGTGATTTTAAAATTCTTCCAATCCAAAAAAAAAAGACCTTTTTTTTTTTTTTTAAATTTCACTTTTTAGATCTGTCATGGGGGAGATTTGGTCTAAAAATAGAGTTTTTAGATATGATATGGAGAATATTATGTCTAAAAATTCTATATTTTATACATCATGTGCCTCACGTCGACTTTTTAGACCTGATCTTTGAAAACTGGTGCAAAAAGTACTTTTTCAACTGGTCTAAGAAGTAAAAGTGTCCAACTTTTTAGATTGACTCTATCTAGACCTGTTCCAAAACCAATCTAAAATGTTTTTTTCACTAGGTCTAAAATGCAATTTTTGCACTAGTGTAAGATAATTCCAATATATTTCACATAGACCAAGAAAAATCTTGAAACCCACTAACTCTGTTTCAGAACCAGTTCAAAAAGCAATTTTTGCACTAGGGTAAGATAATTCTAATATATTTCACACAAATCAAGAAAAACTTAAAACCTACTAACTTTGATTTAAAATTCAACAACCTTCTAACTTTACCCTTATTTAATATATAGATTATGCCCCATAAGAACAAATTCAATATCATAATAAATTAAGGGTTGAATTTTACAATCATATGAACAATGTCTCACTCTAGCCTATATATATATATATCCTACCTCATAAATAGGATCAGAAGAGTAATCTCTTTCTAACTAAGAAAACATTGGGAGAGGAATGTCTCCATTTACTTTTCTCTCCATTGCCTCACCATGTACTATTTCTATCCTTGAATCAACTTCCAATGATTGAGATTTAATGCATTATAACCATACTGTTATATATGAAATTAAAAAACACGCACACACACACATTAATTTAAAGTGTTACAATTTAATATGAATACATCAACATGGAAAAACTTAATTGAAATTTTTTATACCCCTTTCCCTATTAAACTATCCAATACTGGCTGTGGAAATATAGATCTGACCCTAAGAATGGTAGTTTTGAAAGTAACTAGTTGCTTTTGGAAAACAAATATTAAAGTTGTGAATTTGATTTTAAATTTACAGACATTGGTCAAAACTTAAAAATCGTCATATTATATTTGAATGGAATAATATCTTACTCAATTAATATTTTCACAATCAATGTGACAAGAAAATCTTAAGCAATTAAAAGAATTGAAAAGAGAGGGACTCATGTATGTACGTTATTTATACAAATTTCTTATAAAAAAAAATCCCAAAGTTACAATTATTTTGAAACTAATCAATAAGAGTGATAATTATAATAGGAGCATATATATATACCCATACTAACGCATCCATATAAAGTACAAGTGGTGTGCTTTTAATAGTAGCAAGCCTAAAAGAGCGCAAGGTGCAATTTCCAAGGGCTTTCTCTTTAGACCGCTGATTGGAAATAACGTAAGGGGGAGGACCATGAAAATTGAAAGCAAAAGAAAAGGAAAGAAAAGCAGAGACGCGAAGAAATTCCAAAGGAATGATCCGTAGAATATACTGTTTACATGTATACATATATGGAATATCCATTTCCATATGCGAATAATTCACTTCATATATATATATCATCGGCAACCCTAGAGGTTGATCAGAAGAAATTAAACAGAAGCCATAAACAAAGCAATAATACACAGAGCTCTCGCAATAAGCAGGTAGAGAAGAATAACAGTGCAAATCTCCTTTGGCAGAATATATTGCTGCTGTTATATAAATATATATATCTTACTCAGATTTTTCTGCCAAAGGAGAATTGCCCTGCCATTCTCTCTCACACCACCATTAATATTATTATTGCTTGTTTCGTTGAAGCCTCTTCGGTGCATTCTTGGATTTAGCCAAAAGCTTCTTCTTGCTAATTTTGTTTTTTAAATATTATCAACCAGTATTTGGTGTCTTTTCTGGATCTTATTACCAAGTATCGGAACAATCGACTTTCCAGTTTTGAAGTTCGTGGTTGTTCAATAAGTAGTACGCACAACTGCTGGCAGGACTTTCTACGCTGGTCGTCTTAAGAATGTAACAGCAGAGTGAGAAACTAACAGAGAATTAGCCTGGTCAGTTTTTGATTTTGGTTTTGGTTTTTCTCACCTGTCTAGTTCTCTCCTACCTTGTTTTTTATATGAGTTAAACTCACAAAAATCTGTCATATAATATTAGTTATACCTCTTTTTCTTTTTCTGCATAATCTGTCGTATGAGATACCCTTTTAGTTCCTATATACATCTCTGCGCTACATCTATTTTAGCATTTATGTCTCACACTTTACACAAACCACAAATGAGAACGAAGAAGACAGAAGTGTGGCGCAATCTGACTAATTTCTCTTCATTTTTTCTCCTGTTTCTAGTTTGGCCTCTTCAGATTAAAATCGCACAATAGAAATTTACTTATTTTTGAATTTGAGAATATATATTAAATTTTGAGCAAAAATAATTAAAAGGTAAGAGGTATTTATTAAAAAGAACTAAATGCTAAGAGTGAGAGGAGAGAAAGACATAAAGGAAATTTAATTTATTTTACGAAGTCAATTTGTCATTGTGAGTCCAACGTATTATTAAGTAGGGCATGCATTACAGAGCATCTTTTAGTTAATTTGAACGGTCCAAATTTAAAATATATTTTTCAATTGGACATGAATAATTTATATGAACATAATTACTAAAAATGTTCTAAAATTTATCCATAATCATTAAATATTACTTTTACCCAGACTTGGTGATTAATAAAGTATTAAAATCCCTACATTTATGACTTTAGAAATTACTTATTTTTCCTTTTTTTTTTTCATCAAAATGGGTTTCATGGGTAAGGCCTGAAGGCCAAACCAAAATCAGAAAATGTATTGAGTTGCTTTTTTTTCCAAAGAACTAAAACAAAATGGGTTTCATGGGGAAGGCCAGAAGGCCAAACCATAATCAGGAAACGTATTGAGCTGTAGGGTAGAAGAGGTAAAGATAAGAAAAGTAGATGAACAAAATGTATTTCAAGCTCTCCTATGACTTATATGGCTCACTATTTTGTATTTGAATTATATTTATACAAAGGGAGAATGACAAGGCGTGGTTCACCTAGATTAGACCTGAGCAAGGAATCCATAGTCTACCAAGGTAATCAAAATCCTTATCATAAATTGAATCAAATCAAAATTACATGGATAATGGTTTTTAACCAAATACCAAATACCTCCTTAAATCTGGGGTTACACACGAGTTATGAGTTCGACCCATATAGCGGATGCGTGAATTCATTCACTTAGGACTTGTTTGGCATGGCTTTCAACCCTAAAAAAGTCCAATGGAAGCTCAGTGGAGAAGAAAGTCACATTTATAAGCGTTTGGGGGTAGCATCACATACTAATGGGCTTCTACTCTAAAAGCAGCTTCAAAACAAAAGCCACAAATAGCTGCTTTATATCACATCACAGCAGAAAACATGAAATGCAATTTAAAATTGGGTTAAGGTGCAAATTTGCCAATGAACTATTACCTAAGGAGCATCTAGCACATGAAACAATTGAGGGTACCAAATTGGCCAACCAATTATTAAAAAGTGAAAAAAAATACCAAATAACTATTTAAAAAACAACTATCACAATTACGTTAAAATATGAGGCATTGGCGTAGGACGGTGGCGGAGACTCTGGAGAAAAGATCGGTTAAGCCTTCTTGTTGGATAAGGCAAACACCAACAGAGATAAAACCCATGCGAGCAGGCGCTGTGGCAGCGGCGACTGTTGCTTGTGGCATTAGAGGGATGACAGCGGCGACTGTTGCTTGTGGCATCAGAGGGATGGAACCAGGAAGTAAGGCGCGTGCCGGTCGAAAGCTGTGGACCGTTGGATTTGGTTTCGGTGCGTCATTCTCGCCTTAAAGCTGCATACGGACCTTGATGAGTTCAACAGGGAGAGTGGAACACCAACCAACAATGGATGTTTTGGAGACGTTGATGTTGCCAACACTGTGACAGTCAATGGAAGGCGGAGACACGAAGACAATGACGGGGTAATAGTTCGTTGGCCAATTTGTATCTTAATTGTGTGTGTGTGTGTGTTTTTTCCTCACTTTTTAATAGTTCGTTGGCCAATTTGGTACCCTTAATTGTTTTTGTGCCAGATGTTTTTTGGGTAATAGTTCGTTAGCAAATCTGCACCTTAACCCTTTAAAATTTTACCTTCCCATCCTTTGCATTTGTTGCCTTTAATTTGGTTGTATATTTCTCACCTCTATCTCGAACTCCGAACCTCAGCCATGGCCAACCTCAAATTTCGGTGCGCATTTGTTGAATCTCTCTCTAATATTGGTTTGGTGTTGTGTGGAGGCGTGACGCGAGACTGAGAAGGAACAGAGCTCTAATCTCTGTCACCGATTTGACTAGGACGGCTCTGGCAAGAACTCCCCGACCTGTCGCCAATTGGGTTGCCACAATCGGACAGAGAGATGAAGATGAATGAGAGAGATTGGAGACCGATGATGAGGAAGAAGGAAGAAGGAAGAAGGAAGAGATTTTTTGATCTTGAGCGCTATGGGTATACAATTTTTTGGTCTTGAGATTTTTTTGATTTTTTGATCGGAGACCCATCTCGTGATTTGTTTGATCTTGAGCGCAATCAGACCCACAGATAGCTGCTTCATATTTGTTTAATTTTTTAATCTTGAGATTACGATAGAGAGGCCCATTTATCCGAATTTTTTTTAAATGATATATATTGAATCTTTTTTACATACAAATTAAGTTGTTTTTCAAAAATTTGTGGGCATTCTAATTTGTATACGATTTTATTCATCAAATATATTTAATTAAGCACTTTTATTTTAAAATTTTTTATTGGTAATTTTACTATTTTATTTAGTAAATTTTTATTTATTTTTAATTTGTTATCCAAAATTATCACATTTTGTACTATATATGTGTGTGAATTTGATTTATGCCATTTTCATTTATTTTCCATCTCATTTATTTTTTCAAAAGTTATGTCAAACAAGTGCCCATAAGAAACAAAGCCACTTCTATCACCCCTATCTCAAGCACAAATCACATCAGGAAAAGTCCATCAGAAACAAAAGTTACTTCTACTACTGTTATCTCAGGCTTTTAGGTGTTGGATAACCCAAAAAAAAAAAAAAAGGAAAAAATTTAAACGTCTCTACGTGAACTTGAAAGATCATATACAAAACATTTGGGTAGCTTTCAGAGGAAATTAATGATTCTGAGACATAAATAGTGTCATTAGATTTTGATGCATAGGATTCCTCTTGTTGCTATCAGTGACCTCCAAAAAGTTGATTCTATCATATGCTAAAACTTGACGCAGCCTTCAAGTATAGATTCTCATTGGGCCAGCCATATATTTATTCCCTATTATTAAATTCTAATTTATTTAATATCCAAAATCCACAATCCACAATCCACAATTCTAATGAAGATTACGTGAAAAGGTAAACCTTTACTGATAAATTCAATATCAATTTGAAGTGGATGGGTCCTGGTCCATTAATTGCAACAATTTAAAGTATTAATTATTTGAAGTGATCACTTTAATTTGTTGAGATATTTCAAGTTTCAGCTACTCTTTGAATATCAAATGGCCTAATTAAAATAGTCTTCACATAATTGAATTAGAAAGAAAGTGGCGATGTTTGCATTAAAAACAAATAAAAAAGAAGATACATCAATCACTAACAGAATAGAACAAAAATATCCTGAGAAGCAACTTGCTATATATGTGTGTGTTGACATGTAGTGGACAATAACCTACACGTGTTGTTCTCGAGCAAGAGTTTCATTATTAAGGCTTAAAGAAAAATCAAGGGAGAATGACATTAATTAAGAGCCGTGAAATAATATTAATGTAAAATAATAATATTTTATTTGTAAATATTAAAAGTTAAGTTGTAAATTTTGAAGTTTCAATTGTAAACAGAGCTTTATTTTGCATTAATATTCGTTCACTGTCCTTATTATGTACATGTCCTTTCCTTTCCCAATATGATTTTGTCCTAACCCTCTGCTGAGAAAACCTGTACTGTTTAACCAAACAAACCCAATTTTTCACACTAGAGGGAAAAACTGTTAGAAGATTATATCATGTGGACTCATACTAACTGTTCTATTGTTTTCTATAAATGGGTTAAACGGCGGACCATTAAAATATTACGGTGCCAACTGTCTTACATGATCATATAGTTGATTGTTTGAACACAGAATAACTAGTCAGCGGTTTAGTGTGAACCATTTAAATTTATCAAAACCGATAGTAGGAGGGCTCAGCAAGTATACCAACCAGCGTTAGTCTTAGTAAAAGAGGCTTTGATTGTTTAAGCACGAAGTCTCGAGTTTGAGTTTGTATGAATGCAGAAAATATCTCTGAAAGAGTTACCCCAGTGAGGGACAATATATAATTGAATCTTTTACCCAACCGGTTAGCTATATAAAAAAAGGGGCTTAGTAAGAGTTTAGAGAGGAAGATTAGTAACAGTTACCTTTAATCTTCCTAATCCATATTGTGATTTCCCCACTAAAAGCCACAAAACTAGTAAGAGTATAGAGAGGAAGACCTAGCTAGTTTTAACCATCTGGACTGCAATATTGTAAAGTCAGTTATGCAAGTTTGAATTGTTGTTTTCTCACATTGTTTTATGATGTACGCTAATAAATCCTCTTCTTGTATGATATATTATCATATTACTACAAAAAAAATTCGTATTAGCTACGGAAATTACCCACAGAATTCCGTGAGTAAAAATTATCCACGGAATAATTCTGTGGGTAATTAAATTACCCACGGAAAATTTTTGTCCCAAAAAAGACGTGGCTTATTTTTACAATTTCAGCCATACGCCCATATAGCACAGCAAGCCTATGTGTGTGTATATAATAAATATCTCCAGAAAGTCTTAAATTTACAAACCATAATAGCTGGAAACTTGGCAAAACGGGAGCAATTAATCCATGTAAATTTACGTTTTGAAAATTTTCTTACTTTCATCAAGAAATCAAAGAGTGCGTGTTTGTGTGTGTACCTATATGTATGCTTATTCATATAACATATGTTAATGTACGGCATAGAGTGTACTATTAACTTTCTCTAAAATCATATATGTACACATACACCCCCATCACACGTACAGTAATTGTCTTCATGTATATCTTAGAATAACAAGGAGTTGGTCCTATGAGACATGGCACCTAAAAAACATATATAAAACCGGGAAAAAAGCCCAACGCATATCCAAATTAGTTCTTCAGATTAAGGAGTAATAGGAGCAATAACCACAACAAAACCGCTTTGCAAAACTTGAATATGCATGTTTTGCAAATCAAGACCCTTGTAGATCAAAACATCCATATATAAACTATATACAAAAAGGGGAAATTGTGGGATTATTAAGGACCTCCTTAAAAACCATTTGTAGAGTTTTGACAAAGTTCTTTTTGGACCACACCAAAAGTAAAATTGCTACATTTTAACTCTCGTATTCTGCACTTTTTTCTTCATGTTTTTTACTGAAGAAGTCTAAGTGATTTTCCTCAATTAAATTTCTGAATGGTTAGCCTTATCCCCCAATTTTCCCTTTATAAAAAAGAGATTTCAAATATTTGATATCTTTCTCTTCGAATGTGATTCCAAAACTAATGATAGTTTTATTAAATGACTGGCAACTATAGATCATACAATTCCTCCATGAACGAATCACCATTAATTGTTAACCCTAATTTGACTTGAATCAATTAATTTCCGTTCTTAGGTCTGTCACTGCTTATGAATCCGTAATTTTCTCTAACTCTAATAGGGCTAATAAAAGAAACATCATCTTAGCTCGATGTGTATGATCAAGAAAAAAAAAGAATTCTACCTTACCTCTAACCCAAAACTCAGAACACCTAGTCTTCCTTCTCTGGAAAGGTTTGAGACATCGTAATTAATGCTAAAGCACACAAGCATATCCAAAATAAAGCTGACTAGGTTTAATTTATGTGAATATCTAATAATAATCTCAATGCTAACTCAAAATCTGCACAAGAATTATTGAGCAAATCTCCTTTGGCAGACAGTCATCAACAAGCTAGTAAGAACCAACATACATATATTTGATGGTTTGCCAATAGGAGACTGCTCAGTAATTCATTTTGCATCCAAGAACACTATACAGTTAATGGAGACACAAGGATTCAATAAGGTATTTATAGTTCTAAAGAACAACATTCCTTTAAGACAGCTTGTGTGAAAAAAGAAAAAAATCAGGAAGGAATATATATATTTAGATTTCTTCTCTTATCTCTTAGGCATCCTCGTAGGGAAGATTACTTTTATACCACTCACGGAAGTCTGTGGAAGAAGTAGTGACTTGAGGAATCAAAGAAAGGAAACGTGGCTCATAATTCTTTTGTACATAGGGTCATTCAAATTGATATATTCTCTTTCATACAGTGGTGAAAATTATATTGTAGATAGCTCAATTGAAAATTCCAAGGTCATTAAACCTGGACCTGACATTGAATTGGTCGAGGTAGTGAGTTAGATTGGAGTCAAACCGAGGGCTAAACTGGTGAGAATTAAAGTGAAGATTTCAGGGTTATTAATATGAAATTTTGAATAAAATTTAAAAAGTGAATTAAATTATTTTTTAATAAAAAAATATTGAACTGGTCAAATTGGATAAACGGACTAGTTAGATTACCGGTTCACCGATTTTCGGTTCCAACCAGTTGGTCCAGTTTTAATGACTATGGAAAATACATGTCCATAAATTAGTTAGTGTGTGAACACCTTATACAGGAGCACCTTGACGAGAAAGAGGAGATAAATATTGAACTCTAGATAAGCCAATCACTCAAAATATGGTCATTAACCAAGGTGAGATAGTCCCTTTAACTCTAGTTAAAATGAAAAAAACAACGTGAGTTTTTATATGTGAAATGTCGTATATTCCTTGATAAAAATTAATAATAAATTGAAATAATAATTATTAAGTACGTCTTCTGGTCTTAAATGAAGAAACAAGATAATTCACATTTTGATTAAAAATATTTGTTAAGTTAGTTATTTGTTAAAAAACTTATTATTTTTCCTAAAATACCCCACCTTTTAATCATTTAATTAATATGCACAATAACTAACATTTTTTAAAGGGAAGGTTTTAGAGCACCAAGTTGGATCGACTGACTAGGGCCGTTCCAACTTAACCTGTAATATCCTGAACTTTAGGCCAAGAAACTTGAGAACAAGCCTATATTAAGTAGATGACTAGACCCAGTTCAAGAGAGTGTGACAATATTATGAAATGAATTTTCTTTGTGTTTTAAGTGAAATATTAATTGAATATCTTGGTTTTTCCAAATTTTAGATATTTGGAATATAATGTGAAATAACATACATATGCAGTGGCTGTGTACTGTTATTATCTTACATATGTGTTTACTGCTGTAATGTCATGAATATCTGTTATATATAAACTGTTACATAAGCATGAGGTTAACCGTTACCTGAGGTCCAATGGGCATTGGACCTCAGCCCTTACTATAACTTTAGGATCTGGAGGAACCAGGACCGAGGACAAGGGGAAGCAGCACACGTGAGGACATGGGTAGAGAATGTTATTTTGGATTTATATTATCATATTATTAAATGTTCGGATAATTGTACCGCTGTATAAGTAGCCAGATACACTAACAGTGAATGTTTATCAGATACTCGTTCTTTTAAATTGTTCTGATGCTTTACTCTGATAAAAATGTTTTGAAAACGCTTTAGAAAATTGGAGTGTTACATGGGTGCCAATACAACTGTGTTTTTTTCTTTGCAAACTATCTAGTTCCATCCCAAATTTGTTCAGGCAGATCCGTTCAGATCTTTTCTTGAAGAGTGTTTGGTTCCTTCCCAGAGCTCTATCTAGATCCATAGACCTATTCCTTGGAGAGTGTATGGTTCAATCCCTAAGCTATGTCCAAATCTTTAGATCGTCTGATTCTGCCCAAACCTAAGACAGTTTGGTTCGACCTAGACCTGAAGACCATTTGGTTTTCTCTAGATCATCTTGACGTTGTTCTTGTTCCATCTAGATTGATGCTTGCTCCAAGTTGTTTTTGCTGCCTAGTTTCGTCCAAATCTAGTCGGCTTCATTTCTGTCCTGTCTAGATCAATGCTTGCTCAAAGATGTTACTTTTAGTCCACCTGCTACCGCGGCTACTGACAAACTCAAGATGATCCTGAATTTGAAGGGGTTGTTAAGATATTATTATATATTATATTAATATTTGATGTATTCTCATGTTGAGATATTATATATCTGAGGTTGATATTTGATATTAATGATTAGATTATATTACATTTTAGAATTAGTCTAGCTAGGTTTTTCTATATAAAGGCTTTTGCTCAGTTGCCAATATTAAAGATTAAGTATTAAGTATTAGAGGCTCTTGTTTCCTCTCTATTTCAATCCTTTTTTTCCCCCCCAACTCAATCCTTCAGATTCTAACAATAAAGGGACAAGGATTTAAGCTCAACAAGAGGATTGAGATTAATTCACTAAGAACTCACTTCATTTGTTCTTTTTCTTTTCTATGATTTGGGATAGTTGCGTTTTAATTTTGATTTATATTTCCTTTTTTGTTAAACTCGGGTAGGATGTAACCCAAATGAGATTGACTTTATGAATTCTTTTTTTTTTAACTACTCTATATTTTAGATTTGATTTTTAGGATTATTCATTTATATTTATATTTCTCTTCATTTGTGTTTATCTCTCTTATGCTTCAAGTGAAATTCAATTCCCTAATGCCCAACTGATTGGATCAACACCTATTCATTTTTTTAATACAATTTTCAGTAATCCCATTAAATTTAGTCCTAGCAAGGGGTATGTGGTTCGATCCACAGACAGACAAAAAAAGAAGGCAAAAAAGTTATGAGGAAATGAATGAGAACAGTGAAGGAAATCGGGATATCACACACACACACACAACACTTGTTGTCATTGTAAATATGTGCATAATAATGTGCACATTATATCTAGGCTGCTAAGATGAGATTTAGATGGAAGGATCTGATTAAAAAATTGATATATGATGAAGGGGGGGGGGGGCGGTTTTTTGAACTTGGGGAGCAAGAAAAGCTTTTAAACACATGTTGAAACACGAGCAAACAACTTGTTGGTGAAGTAGAACCTTCCAACTTGGTGATCAAGTTTCAAGACTTCATGTGCAAGTTTGAAGACTTCTTGAGCAAGGGAAAAAAAAAAGAGATGAAGAGAGAGGGAGGGGGGCACGGTTTTGAGGCATGGAGAGTGAGGATGAGAGTTTCAAATTTTACTTTGATCCAATGGCCAAGAATTAAGATTTAGGTTAGGAAAATTTACCACAATTGCCATAGTAAATTCCTATAAATAGGCACCTTGGCCTTCATTGTTTTTCACACCAAAGCAAGCAAAGCAATCTGAATATAGAGAGGAGTGGAAGATAGTTGGGAGCTTCTTGAAGGAGTTAGAGCATCTATAAGATACACGTGACCACACTCCGATCGATGAACGTACCGATATGCTTATATATGTGATAGATGACAACTGTACATGCGATGTGTACATGAACAACTTTACATGTGATGTGTATTGTTGACATAAATAACTTTACATGTGATGTGTATTGTTAACTCGGATAACTGTACATGCGATGTGTACTGTCGATATATTAAACTTACATCTACTGTGTGATTGTGTATTGATTAATGTTATAATATCTGTCATACATATTTTGTCATACACAAGCATGAGGTTAACCGTTACCTGGGGTCCAATGGGTATTGGACCTCAGCCCTTGCTATAGCTTCAGGGTCTAGAGGACCGAGGGCCGACGATAAGGGTAAGCAGCCCGTGTGAAGATCTGGCCGGAGTTTCTTTTTGTTTTTTTGGATTGTATAATATTTTGAATTATTGGGATGAATGTACCACTACTATAACCAACCATGATTAATATTTTAATACACTCATCAGTTACTCGCTCTCTTGAATTGCTCCGATGCGCCACTCTGATCAAACTATTTTAAAAAACGCTTTAGAAAAATGAGGTACTACATTGGGCATATCCTATGGAACAATTCCTTCTCTTTTTTTGTACGCAACTTTTAACCTTAGTTTTTTCATTCCTTTGTGAAGAGCTAGCTTAAGCTTGGAATAAAGACATTTGAAGAATTTCAACATGGAAAAAACAAGTGGGGAAATCAGAAATTGAAGTCTTCTATTTTCAAGAAATCGGAGATGATTATATACAAATTTTTTTGAGAACTCTTTTCATTATTTGTGTATAATAAAACTTGGGAAAATTACAGTATTCTCATATAAACATCTTATAATTAAAATGTCCCGCAACAAGTTGGCAGCATAAACTTGTTATATTCTGCATTGGATCTTGCTAATATATTATGCTTACTTGTTATAAAACTTTTTAGTAATTAGATTGCTTATGTGGTATTGCAAAGTAATTTTCTCATTAAAACATATTGATAGTATTTGTATTAATGATATTCGTTATAATTTTTATAGACATACTGATTGATATTGACTGTATAAATGTTAACATCTTACAATATTTTTGCCAACATTTTCAATAATTAATACATATAACATGGCTAGATTACCATAATATAGGCACAAATGTAGTAGAAAACCCTTTTTAAAGGGATGTTTAGTTTGAGAGGGAATAATGGAATTAAATTTTACGATAAACTAAAATTAATACATATAAGTGATATACCCACTTTTTTTTTCTTTTTTGGGCTCAAGATATAACCACATTTCATTTTTAGTTAAGTTCAATATTTCCACCAACTAAAACAGTTAATTAACTGAGAGTTTTATTTTTGAATTAATAGTTTGACCTATGTTTAAGAAAATTACAAGTACATAACTCAAAATTTAAAGAGATTATTTAGATACAAATGATGAATTTAAAGGGCATATTGTCATTAATAAGCAATAGAAGATTATTTTTATATAATTTTAAAAAGTTTCAAGAAATAAAATGTTAAACTTATAAAGTGTAAAAACGATGTCAATTACACATTGCTCAGACTTTTGACCAAATTCAACATATTACACTTGTTGTAAAGATATACTAAATTTTAATTCTAGTTGTATTTGTAGGCACTCCTTGCTTTAGTGATAAGCATGCACCCTCTTCTTGCTTGCCCCGCTCAGCTTTCGTACCAAAAGTGCACTTTTGTATATAACGTACCACAAGAAAATCCAAAAAATTCAATAGTAAAAAGTAATTAAGAGTAAAAAAGGAAATAAATTAAATCACACATTTCTTGATGTGTACAATGTATATATTCATTTTCAGTGTCAACGCATGACATTCTAATTTACCAATAAAATGCATGAATGCCTCAAATTAATTTTCTGATGATCTTCATGCATGCATGTCCCCTACAAAGCAAAACAGAAGAAGCAAAATGTGACGATGAGAGATATTAATATAACTGAATTGCATTGATATGCTTCTCTTGATTCAACCTGTACACTGGGAATACTTTGTTGAAGAAAGTTTAACCAACGTCTCCCTTGTGACTCGATGGACTTAAGGAAATCAGGTTGAGCACAGCTGACTAATAGCTATAACTTTTGCCCAAATGGTTGCGCTTAATCCTAATGAGTGCCATGTTCATGAACCAAAGTTGCAGGAATCGCTGGGCAAATCTTCTTTGGCAGATTATGTAGGAATCTAATCAGAAACGCGGAAGCGTATCGAACCACGCGATGTAGGAAAAGATTAAACCGTTCATCGTTTTGATTACCTGGATATTGAAGAGTGATCTGAAAGATTCTCCGCGAACAATTCTTGTCTACGAACAGTCCTCGTATACGAACAGTCCTCGCTCTATGATTGATCTTCCAGACTATCTCTCGAGGGGGATGAGGTGGTTGTGTGGGCAACCGTTCAGATGATGAACGTCTGCCTCTAGGTTTTTGTTTCTGATGAGAGCCTCCTAACTATTTGTGCGGCCATCTGTTTTCAAGCAGGTTAAAGTGGGTTTATATAATGCTCCACCCAAGACCTAACCCTAATCCACATGGGCCTTAGAGTTCTTGGGCTTAAGTGACTAAAGAGCACATTAACCCAACAATCTCCCACTTGCTCTTTAAGACACAAACTTGAGTTCGCAAACCCAAGACCATGTAGCTCATAAGCCATCGTCATCTGATAATATACCTCATCCCTTGTCTCAAGCTAGCCTGGGGACCTACCATTTGTCATTCATCAAGGCTCATGATAATCTACAGAAGATTATCTAGTTCGGTGCTACTCCACTAAAAGCCCGAACGTGATCTCCAAGAATAGTGACACTTATAACAGAAATATGCATGACCCCTTTATAGAATGTCTATAATTGATTGACTAGTTTTCTGTAACCCAATCAATTATTTATTCCCTTGACTTTGACAGTTTCTCTAATGGATTGCATGCACTGGCCAGTGTCTTCAATATCCAGGTATCGAAACATATCAAGGGGACATTTCCTATAAATTCCATGTTGTTTATCTCATAAACACCGATAGCCAAATAGTCTCAATCCCAAAATACCGAGTTGTTGGTCGTCATATAGATCAGACCTCACCCGTTGGTAAATCAAAGAATGAAAAAACTAATTGACTACCTGTTTAAAATAAACTTAGGATTAAGAGCAACTACATAACTATAGTTATCTGGAGATTTGATTCCTGATGACAGAAAGAACAACCTTAATCAAATCTCTCCTTGATCCATTCAATGTAAGCATTAACTCACACCAATGTTTTATAATGATTCGGACAAAACCATTTCATAAAACATTGCAGCCTAAATAAAGTGCCCAACTTAATTTAATAGCTGTGAACCAATTCATCAATTGTGAGAACCTATGACCATGTCCTCTATGAACGTATTCATATGATCATATACTCCACAATTGATCCGGACCTTCTAGTTTTAAATAGTGTGCGAAATAAATGAAAAAACACTCCATTTATTAATATTCAGAAAAGAAATGCAATGTCATAATGTTTTGCTTAAAAGCACAAAATAACAAAGTGAAATAACAACTGCCTGAAGCTGTAGCAAATCTGGAATCCTCCTAAGACCCATAGATGAAACATGCCTCTCGAACACACGCTCAGGCAAACTCTTAGTAAAATGGTCAGCGAGATTCTCGTCTGATGCTATCTTTGCCACCACTGTATCTCCTCTTTTAATTATTTCTCGGATCAAGTGGTACTTCCTCTCTATGTGTTTTTATCTCTTGTGACACCTTGGTTCCTTGGATTGTGCTACTGCCCCACTGTTGTCACAGTAAAGTGTGATAGGACAATCAACACCTGGCATCACCTGAAGGTCCGTCAGGAACTTCTTTAACCATGCAGCTTCCTTTGCAGCCTCAGAAGCAGCTACATACTCAGCCTCATTGGCAGAGTCAGCGACACATGATTGTTTTACACTTCTCCAACAAATGGCACCGCCATTAAGGGTGTACACATATCCCGAGGTGGACTTTCTTGAGTCAATATCTCCTTGGAAATCTGAGTCCGTATAACCAATGGTTTCAAGACTCCCACTTGAGTAGACCAACATATAATCTCTCATTCTCCGTAGGTACTTGAGTATATGTTTAACCGCTACCCAGTGTTGCTCTCCAGGGTTCGATTGGTACCGACTTACTACTCCCACTGCATAGCAGATATCTGGTCTAGTACATAGCATAGCATACATGAGACTACCTACTGCTGAAGCATAAGGTATCCTACTCATGCGTTCTCTCTGCTCAGGAGTTTGAGGAGATTGCTTCTCAGAGAGATGAATCCCATGCCTGAAGGGTATAATTCCCCTCTTTGAATTCTCCATGCTAAACCTGGCAAGTATTTTGTCAATGTATTGAGCCTGGGATAATGCCAAAACCCTGTTCTTCCGGTCTCGCAGGAGTTTAATACCAAGAACATAATTGGCTTCCCCAGGCCCTTCATATCAAAATGTTTGCTCAGCCAGGTTTTTATGCCCAACAATACCTCTGTATCATTTCCGATAAGGAGTATATCATCCACATAAAGTACCAGAAAAGATACCGCATTACCTTGGATTCATTTATACACACACGGTTCATCAGGAGTTTTCTCAAAACCATAAGACTCAATGGCTTGATCAAATCTGATGTTCCACGACCTGGACGCTTGCTTAAGTCCATAAATGGACCTTTGCAACTTGCATACCATTTCTTCTTGCCCTTTGGCTATAAACCCTTTTGGTTGCTACATATAGATTTCCTCTTCCAAATTTCCATTTAGAAAAGCAGTTTTGACATCCATCTGCCAAATCTCATAATCAAGATTGGCTGCAACAGCTAAGAGAATCCGGATGGACTTGAGCATGGCAACCGGCGAAAAGGTTTCATCATAATCCACTCCTTCTCTTTGGGAGTACCCTTTCGCCACCAATCTAGCTTTGAAGGTTTCAACCTTCCCGTCCGATCCTCTCTTTCTCTTGTAAATCCACTTACACCCAGTGGGTCTTACCCCTTTAGGTGCATCTACAAGAGACCAAATTGAGTTGGAATACATAGATTCCATTTCACGATTCATAGCCTCGTGCCATTCCTGAGCATCAACATCTCCTAGTGCTTCATCATAACTCGTGGGATCACCATCTTCTGCGATGATGTCGTCCTGATTTGACTCACCCAACAAGAGATATCTTGCAGGTTTACGAATCAATCTCCCACTACGACTTTGTCGCATTTGATGTCGTGCATCTACAGGGGGTCCACATTTTGTGGGTTAACAATTTCTAGATGAGGACCCTCATTAGGTATATTAACCAATTCATGATTTTGTTCTTCATTTAGTTCAACATCATGCTGAACTTCTGGTTCTGTCTCATGTTGAACTTCTGGTTCTGTCTTTGGTTCTTGTGTATGTTCAGGTACATTTTCCCCTCTTTGAACAACCACAGGAACAAAAGCTGGAACCCCTTGAGGTTGTGGTGAAACTTGATCTGAGACTAGTTCATCAAGAATAACCTTACTTCTTGGCTTATAGTTTGTCATATAGTCCTCCTCCAAGAAAGTCGCGTGAGTGCTCACTATGACCTTCTTTTCTTTTGGACTATAAAACAACCAACCTCTGGTTCCTTTAGGATAGCCCACAAACATGCATACTTCAGTACGCGAGTCCATCTTGTCTGGTTTCTGTTTCAAGACATGTGCCGGAGCACCCCAAATCCGAATGTGATTCATGGTGGGCTTAGACCCTTTCCACAATTCTATTGGTGTCGTTGAAACTGACTTGGACGGAGCTAAGTTCAATAGATACATAGCTGTTTCTAAGGCATATCCCCAGAATGAATCAGAAAGTGATGAATAACTGAGCATAGATCTTGTCATTTCTAAAAGGGTTCTATTTCTCCTTTCAGCAACTCCATTCTGCTGGGGTGTCCCTGGAGAAGATAATTGTGAAACTATCCCCTCTTTGGTCAAGTAAGACCTAAACTCTCCAGATAGGTATTCACCCCCTCGATCAGATCGAAGAGTCTTAATTTGAACACCTAGATGCTTTTCTGCCTCAGCCTTGAACTCTTGGAATTTTCCAAAAGCTTCAGACTTGTGACGCATCAGGTATACATGTCCAAATCTAGAGTAATCATCTGTAAATGTGATGAAATATTGATACCCGCCTTTGGCTTGGACATTTATTGGTCCACATACATCAGTATGTACCAATTCCAGCTGAAGTGTGGCACGTTTTCCCTTGGCCTTGAAAGATCTCTTGGTCATTTTACCCTCTAAACAGGATTCACACACTGGTATTGGTTCAAAGTTCAGGGATTTTAAAATCCCACTTTTGACCAAACCTTGGATCCTGTTAGAGTTAATATGACCCAATCTCAAATGCCAAAGATAAGTTTCATTGGAAACTTTTCTTTTCTTCGACAAATTGATATGCTCAACATTTTTTAATTCAACATGATTAACTTCACAGGGAACAGGACTAAGGAAATAAAGACCATTAAACTTTACACCAGAACAAATAAAAGAAGATGAACTTCTTATTGAAACTGAGGAATCAAACTGAACTGTCAAACCACGTTTATCTAAACAACTAACAGAAATTAAATTCCTCTTAAAGTCTGGAATATATAAACAGTCTTCTAAAACCAAAGTTCAGTAATTATTAAAAGATAAAACAACTTGTCCCACTGCTAGTGCAGACACAAGCTGCCCTGTTCCAAGCTTCAAATCTCGTTGTCCTCTGCTCACAGGCAAGCTATGTTGAACCACTGCAAAGAGTAACAAACATGGTTAGTGGCTCCTGAATCAACGATCCATTTATCATCGTGATTCTCCACTAAACAAGCCTCAATCACATTTAAATTACCCATACCTGGTTTATTCATTTTTGGGCAATCTTTCTTCCAATGCCCCTTTTGTCCGCACTTGAAGTACTTGCCTTTTGGCTGCTTCATTGCAACTGATTTGGCAACTGGAGTACCTGATTTCTTCTTTTTCTTGTTCTTGTTCTTTCCCTTGGGTTTCCCCTTAGGTTTCACAGAACTTTCACTAAATAATGCACTTACTTGCTTGACTAGAGTCTGTTCAGCACTCTCAAGCTCGTGCATTAGTTGAGTGATGTCAAGATTCATCTTGTTCATATTGTAATTCATCTTGAATTGGTTGAAGTATTCAGGTAGTGATTGTAAGAGAAGGTCAACTTTTACTTCTTGTTCAAACTTGATACCATGGTCATCAGCCTTCTTGAAGTTTGCTATCATTGTTAGACAATGATCCCACACACTTCCTCCAGACATTACTGTCTTGGTGACTGCACTCAGCGCATTTTGCCTAGCAGAACTGCTAGGTGTAGCAAACATGGCATCCAGAGTCTGGAGCATGGTTGCTCCACTCTGAATTATGTTCATTTGCTCCTGAAGGTGACTGGCGAGACTGGCCAAAATGTAGTAGCGAACTGACACATTTGTCTTCTCCCATCTATCCTTCTCCTGCTGAAAACGAGTCCGAATTGCATCAGACGCATCCGCAGCAAGCAGCGCTGGCATAGGGGTAGTAAGAACAAAGTTGAGCTTTTCATATTGAAGAACAATATCTAAATTGGTTCTCCATTGTTTGTAATTTGTACCATCCATAGGTTTTTGGCTCAAGATTGTAGCTAAAGGATTGAAGGAAGACATTTTTCTGAAAAAAAACACACTAATTTCAAACTTTAAAAATTAACAACAAACAGAAAAATTGCTAGTAGATTCTAATAACTACTATTCGTTCATTGTTTAACAATCCATCAGTTATCTTTACAAGACTTACGATGGGCAAGATTCTTGTAAAACTAATATTGTTAATTTGGGCCTTTAGTTCCATTGCCAGAGCCTTGATGGGAGGGTTAACAATTTTACCAAAGTTGAATGTATTTAACCATTGTTTACTTTCAAAAAATTATCTTTAGTATCTAGGTGTTGCCGACGATGGGCCGTACAAAACTTTACTAAAATTTTTGAAAATATTGAGGTTTAATCTAGCGAAATCCGATCATCCTTATCCGATGGGGCTTCAGCGACAACCATTTCACTAATAAACCCACAATGGAGCTCGTAGGTTTTAAAAATTAATTTAAAACCTTCACCCATTCAATATTTTAAATTTAGAATTTTCAATTTCCAAGAATTTTTTCAATTTAGAGTGAATTATTAGGTATCTAAAATCTAGTTATGACCATTCTAAATAACCCTCAAACTACTCTAAAAGGTACAATTCTCTTAGGAAATTACCTGGATTATTCGTCTAGATCTTAATTCTACAATTATTATTCTAGATTTTAATTTAAAATCATAATAATTGATAATTAATGTCTAGATTTTAATTCCACAATTAATTAATCCAATTATTATTCTAGATTCCAAAAATCATAATAAATGATAATTAATGTAGATATTTTAATTTCACAATTAATTAATCCAATTATTATTCTAGATTTCAAAATCATAATAAATGATAATTAATGTAGTGGACAATCCAAAAAATTCTCGTATAATAACTATCATACTAGTCGAAAAACATAATAGTTATCATGCATTTATGACATGTGATTATGCAACAGTATGGCATCTTCCTATTCTATATGGCATGTTATTTCAAAATCACGCTAATTGCACATATAATTCATACAATAAAGGCATTAAATTAATTTAAACAAATAACTTTAATCCATGGCTTCCTAAAAATTTTTTTACAACTTTGGAATTTCTCTTTTGTCCATCCCATAGGATTTATCTGAAGCCCCTTTAGGGTATCTTTGAGCCCAAAAGCCCAAAAACCCAATCCTTGGCTAGAAACCCTAGGACATAAAAGAGGAACCCTAGCCTTCGCCTCTGCCACGCAAGCATCCGAAGTCATCTCAGCACGAAACTCCAGGGGAAGGATCGCCACGGGGAGACGATCAAACGGCCGCCAGAACGACCCCAATCTGAAGCCCCACGCGCCGCAACAAGTGGCTGCGCGTGGCCGTCACGCGCCTGCAAATAACAGGCGCGTGTGGGCGCGTGGCTGAGTTTCTGGGGAAGTTCTGACCGCCACGTTGTTCGTCTTTCCGTCCTCTTTCCATCCATATATGGTTTGTCGAAATCCGAGGTCCAGAGGTCCACGAAAGGTGTCGTACAGTGTTGATCGCTCATATTCTTTTCGTTTCTTGATCTCCAACTTTTACAAGAATTCGAAAAATACATAGAAATTCGAAAAGAAATAATAAAAGAGCAAGGAGGAAACCTAATCATATGGGATTAGCCTCCTTGTTACAACTTAAGAAATACATGATATAAACTATCCATGGATTAAAGTGCTTGTATGATTTATAAACAATTAACCACCAAGAAATCGATAACAAATATAGAAAAAGATGCCATCTTTTCCAAAATTAATTTTCGAAAAACAATCACATGAAATTTCAAAACTCGGTTCTTTTCCTCATCGCTACGGGCTCTGATGCCAATTGTAGGAATCTAATCAGAAACGCGGAAGCGTATCGAACCACGCGATGTAGGAAAAGATTAAACCGTTCATCGTTTTGATTACCTGGATATTGAAGAGTGATCTGAAAGATTCTCCGCGAACAATTCTTGTCTACGAACAGTCCTCGTATACGAACAGTCCTCGCTCTATGATTGATCTTCCAGACTATCTCTCGAGGGGGATGAGGTGGTTGTGTGGGCAACCGTTCAGATGATGAACGTCTGCCTCTAGGTTTTTGTTTCTGATGAGAGCCTCCTAACTATTTGTGCGGCCATTTGTTTTCAAGCAGGTTAAAGTGGGTTTATATAATGCTCCACCCAAGACCTAACCCTAATCCACATGGGCCTTAGAGTTCTTGGGCTTAAGTGACTCAAGAGCACATTAACCCAACAGATTACACACTAAATTATACTGCTTGTCTGAGCTAAATATAATATGATAGTGGTAATTACCTGCCAATGAAGATCTCGCCCAGTAATGCATCTGCAACTCCAAAGCCATACACACACAGTGCTTCTCATGGAAACCTTATTTATGGCTTCCCATAAGTGGTATATCCTTTGGAACTATCCCTTCTTTTTGTTTTGATTTGTCCCTTTTTTATAATGGTTTTATTCCCTTGTAGTAATTTATAAATGTAAGTTTTTTTAATCACATGTACCATTTACATTTCTTTTCTAGTCTATCGTGGTGCATAGTATTTCTGCAACTTAAATTGATATATCTCATACTTGAGCCGTACATACATATAATGCTTGGGCAGGCTTTTAGAATATGACTTTTGGGATATCATTGTTTGGTTTAGTTCCACTCATGAGTTTAATTACCGAAACAGGAATAGTTATCACATAATGCTTATTAAATATTACAGGAATAATTATATTGCAGCATAAAAGTTACTATCCATCATTATCAGAGGTTTGAACGAATCAAACAGCACAAAAAGAAGAATCTGACTTTAATTTGTTCAAAAAGAAGAAAAGTGAAACATGTGAACTGGTAAAGAATTAAAGAATAGGCCATGGATGATGCTTCGAGAAAGGGAAGATACTGAAGCATCTTCTGGTTTATTCTTTTTCTTTCTTTAATTTCATTGAATGGACCCTTAAGTATGTGGAAAATAGAAGCAGTTCTTGTATTCTGATTCTGTGTGCTAGCTAGCTTCTATCCAGAAAGTGACTCTGATGTCATGAATTTTTTTCCTCATTAAATTAGTTATTTAATAATTAATTGATGACTGAATCCATGGCTAAAAGTCATATTTTCATTCAATGTATGTATCCTGCTAATTTCTTCTGATGGAATTGAATTTAATCACATGACATTATATAATCAGTTAGGGTGCACACAGAGTATTTGGTAACTTAAATTATCTCATTAAACATATACTTGTATTTTTATTTCATTTCCTTCTCCTTCTCCTATTACCCCCCCCCCCCCCACACACACACACCCACACATTGCTTTTTTTTTTTTTTTTTAAAAAAAATTGTTTTCCCTCTTTTATTATGTTTTATCTAATCATAATCATTACACACACATTAGATTTTAACCTTAGGATGACCCAACAAGTAGTATTCTTTTTAAAAAACAAAGAAAATAACAAATTGCACATATACAGTAGGACGGAGACACTAATTACTTTCTATTGTAGTTATAGCAGGTCTCTCTCTCTCACACACATGATATAGAACTCATGTCACTTAAATCTTATTTTCCTACGCCCATTCTTTTTTAAAGTTTTACTATATACCTTCCTATTTATAAATATGCTTTAAAGAGATTTTCATTTTATAAAATCTATAAAGTAATCAATATTTTTTAATAATGCTTTTAGCATGGATCTTGTCATCGAATTATGATGGAGAAAGAATTGAGAAAAATGAGCAAGTCTGTATCAGAATTTATAGCATTTAACTAAATGTATTTTTAAAATTGGGTAATTTTAAGAATATTAACTAATAATTAACTTTTTTTTAAAGTTTCTATCAATATGTGTTGATTATGTGTAATAAATGTGTGTTAAGTTTTCTAAAGCACCCTCTTTAATCATCTCATTGTCGGAAACTGCTTTTAATATATGCAATCAACAAAGATAATTTAAAAGGCAATTTTATAAATTTGGGAAACAAAATGAATTAATACCATATATTTAAGAATAGAGTAAACCCTTTATGTGCAAACTCTTATATTTAGGATTGAAGGAAGTACAATATAGTAAAGGAACATAAACCGCAAAACTTAGTGAGAGAAGACACAGTCAATATATTAAAGTAAAACTTGGGGGACTAAATTAGCGACAGATCAGTGACAGAATTTTCTTGGCTAATGTAACATCAGCCACGAAAACCTTTTGTTGTAGAGGTTGCATGAGAATCGCTGGGCAAATCTTCTTTGGCAGTGAACCCACCCAAACGCATTGCATATGGAGCTGAAATGGATGAATGGGAAACAGCCAATGAAGAAGTTGCCCTGTAATTCATCTGCAACTGACAAGCCAAGGCCATGCATATTGCTGCTCATCACAAGATCTTATTTATAGCTTCTTATGTAATACCCCAAAAATTATAATTTCTCATAACTACAATATTTTGATAAATGACACCTATTTAAACTAGGTGAATATATGGTCTCAAATTATGAGGTATGATTACTCTAATTTCTAGGAAATCCTTATATAGGATTAAGATTGATTTTCTCTAGGGATCATAAAATATTATAAAAATACAAACAATTACCAAATTAAATTAGGGTTCTTGTATGATAAAGAAGAGCAAGAAAGAGTTATGAAAATACATAAATAAAATTGGAGGAATGGAATATCCTAAAATTCATATTCATTAAAAATAGTATATTTTGGCAAATAATACCTATTTAAAATAGGAGAATATGTTGGGCAAATTTTCTCTAGGATTTAAATAGGGCAAAACCTAATTTTAAAAATTACATGATGGATCATAAAATATTATAGAATGCTCTAAAGACTCTAAAACTAAGTATAATCCTAATTTAACCATAAGAGATAATTAATTGGCCCGAAAATATGTATACCAATTAAGAGAAATTATTAACAACTAGGGAACAATTAAATTACAATAACTAGAATAATTGTAGTAATTTTCATAAATAATCAAAGGGTCTTAAACACCAATTTTATAATTGTTTAAGAAACCAAATTTTCTAAAACCCTAGAACTAATACCTAGTTCATATTTAACTCATAAAAGGCCATAAAGAATTATCAAAACACTTGAAAAATTAAAAGGCAATTTCCAACAATTAATGAGTAATTAAAATTACACTAATGGAATATTTAGCTAATTGTTTGCAATTAATACTAATAGTCATCAATTAAAGATGTGTTGAGCTAATTTAGAATCAAAGACCAATAAGGGGATAAGATTAGCATAAAATAGATTAACAATGATCTTAAACTACCCTAAAAGTCAATAATACAATAATCAAGGTACACTTAAGCCTTGGATTAAGAAGTTAATTAAGCTTTAATCAAGCTTTGAAAAGTCAATAAAATCAACTATGATCTAAGGGTCAAGATTTAACCACATAAAGCCAATCTAAGGGGTTAAATAAATTATAGAGCTTAATCCTTGTGAAATTGGATTAGCCAATGATAAATCAAGAAAATGTTCTTAATCCTCATAAAATTAATTGGACCAATAAGAGATTAACACAAATTAAAGGGTTGGATTAAATCTAGCAAAGTTAAATCCTAAGGCTTTAATGAAGTGAAATCCTTGTGAAAGTTTATCAACCAATAGGAGGACTTTCTTCTTGATTTTGTGAGATGAATAAAACACACATTGAACATGAAAAAAAAGATGAAGGGGAGGTGGTGAATGTGTGTATACGTGTATGTGTATGTGTGTAGGGAAAAAGAGATGAGTTTGTAATATTTGGATATTATTAAAGCATGCACATGGGATAATAAATTAGGGGACAAATTGGAAGAAGGAATTTAATACAAGGAAGAGGATATTGTGCTAGAATTAGTGAGTCATAAGCCTAAAAGGTGAGTCACAAACCTAAATAAGCATGAGTCATGAACCTAAGTGTTGAGTCATAACTCTACTAATGGATGAGTCATGAAATCAAATAAATGCATGAAGACTTGTTGGGAAAAAATGGAACAGGATAAGATGATGCATGTGATGATGTCATTGTTGTGTATGTGTGTGTATGCTATTGTTGTGCATATGTGTGTGTGTAGTATGAAGGAAGAGAGAGGAAGTCAAAGAAGGAACCAATAGGAATTTAGATAATTAAGATAATTAGGATAATCCAAGAAAACTAATTTTAGACAAAAACAAATGAAACCTATACAAACTAAATCATATCTTGAAATCCATGAACTAAGTATGAAAACTAAGTTGAGATTCATAACAAGCATAAATCAAGCATGAAAACAAGTATAACCAAAGTCATTTTCATAATTGTTTAAGAATTGGAACCAATAGAAAAGGTAGGCAAGATTGGTCTCAAAATGAAGCCAAGAAATTCTAGATTACAAAACCAAAAAGAAAACTAGCATAACACTTCATTAAGATCACCAAATGAATTTTTATCTAGTATACAAACAAAAGTTAATTAGAATTATTGAAGACACCTAAGTCTTGACAATGTCATCCAAATGACATCACAAGAATGACATCATATTTTATAATGAAGGGATGAGATTAAAACTTCCATGCTAAGTTTAGATCCAAGGGATGAGAGAAAAGATGAAACTTTGGACAATGACCATTTGACCCTTGCACCTTGCCTATAAATAGAGAGCTCCCCCTTCACCATTCTTCACACCAAAACCATTCTAAACAAGAGTGGAGTGAAGCAAGAAGGAGGAAGAGCAAGAGTCTTCAAGAGGTAAGCTAGTCTTTAGTTTTAGTTTTTAGTTTTATAGTTCTTTAGTTTTAGTTCTTAAATTCTTAGATAGAAGTAGGTTAGATCTTAAATAGTTTAGAATAATTTTAAATTCATGTTTTTATGATTAAGATCAGTTTATTTCGAAAATATGATGAAGAAAGAGTTTTAGCAAAATTTCTGGAAGAGAAGCACCGAAGTAACGAAGTTCTGGCGAAATTTCATCGGTTTTGAAATTTCTGAGCCAGTCATAGAAAAGCTGTTATTTTATGCTGAAATCATGGTTAGAAAATTCTGAGAAAATTCATGGTTAAAGTATACATATAGGGCTTTTTAAATATGTAAATAACATGTCCAAATGATTTCTGTACAGGGAGATAAAAATTCCCAAAGTTAGGGCTACGAATTTCTGGAAAATTCTGGACAGATGTTCAAAAATTAAAAACTGGGAATAAACCGTGGAATCTGGGCAAAGTCCATTATTTTTTCTTGAAACTAGACATCCTAAGGATTCCATGGAATTTTATGAATCCTCGTTTTGATTTTTCTAGAATTAGTTATGATTTTATGAACTTAGGCGAAAATCTGTCCAAAATTATGGACCAGCGTTTTTGAAGAATTAAATGTGATATGTTGAAAAGTAATCCTACCAAGGGTAAAAAGGGTCATTAGTGACTAGGATACCTTCTAGAATATGATTGGTGAATTAATAAATGCAATATTACCATTATAGGGTAAATGTGATCACGGTCCAAACGACAACGTACCGATAACGCCGACGCAGGTACTGACGCGTACTGTAACACTAACTCTGATGCTTATGGTACACTTGTATGTGGTAGATATGCTCATAAACTGTGACTCTGCTTTACAAATTATTATTTGAATATATATACAGCTATATACGGGTTACAGTTTTGGTAATGCCGTTTGAGTTTTCCTAGCGCGCTGAGGACACGATAGGCCATCGTGGCACTGGTGAAGAGTGCAGACTATTTTGATATGAATATGTGATATGAATATGGAATAATATGTTTTTATGAATATTGAATATGGATATTGTTGTTTTATCATGAATATCTGTCATACATAACTGTACATAAGCATGAGGTTAACCGTTATCTGGGGTTCAATGGGAATTGAACCCCAGCTCATAGTCTCAGATACTGGTGGAACCGGGACAAGAGCAAGGATGAATAGCACACGAGAGGGCACGGGCAGAAAAGTACCTAGGGGTCATTGTAATCGAAAACATTCAGAGATTTGTACCACTATAATAGCAACCAGACTCAACAACAGGGAATGTATATCAGTTACTCGCTCTTTTAAGGAAAAAATTTATTCTGATTTGCTCTGATTGAATTGTTGTTTTAAAAAGAAAATCTTTTCCGATGCCACTCTGATTAATTTCTTCAAAGCTCTGATAATCCCATTTGAAAACCACATTTAAAAAGGCGGGATGTTACATCTTACATTTGGCATATCCTTTGGAACTATCCCTTACTTACTTACCCTTTTATTTTATACTTGGATTATTCCTTTGTAGTGGCAAAATTATCCTAATAACAGCACACACGCAGTATTGGTATATATACCGTTACCTTAGAAAACCCGTACATTAAATTATCTTACTACTATATGTATGCTATTTTGCTCTACATTTACTTCAGAGAATTAAAAAGAAAGTTGTGCATGCAAAACACTAGCTAGCGTTTATCTATCTCACTACTAAAAATGGGTGATCTTTCTTTTTATTCTCTTACCTATAAAAGACTCATAAAGAGTTACAATTATTTAATTAAAAATTAAGTAAAATTATGGGGATTTCCATATGATTTTTCTCAGAAATTATCATTTATATAAAAACATAAAATCTCAAACAAGCTGTATTATTATTATCCAAAAGGTCATAAACAGCACTGGTTTGTTCCTCAAAATGTCATCCAAAATATATATGGAACCTAAAATGTCTTTGTTCTCAATAAATTTGAATAGTGGTTCACAAGAAATAATTGTCATATTTTAGTAAAAAAGACAAGAGATTCTAGGTATCTATCTTTTTTCCTAGCCAGGCACACACGCATTCTCCTATTGAAAGCAATCATTTTTGAGACGTTATTGAGCACTAAATGCAGGCTTTTCTCCCAATGGAGATTTGAACTTGGTTCATTGCATTATGAAGGACTAGCCCGGTTCCTTCTGCTAGACCCAACCTGGTTGATATTTTCTAGGTATCTATGTGGGTGTGTATGTGTGTGTATAATTAGCCTGTTAGTTTGATGAAAATATAAGGCACTTTTATTTTTCAGTCTATTCCAACCACTAATTATAATTGCTGCTTGAGTTGAATCAATAACACGATATATATTCTACAAGGAATATAACCTCGGCCAGTTTAATTTATACGTCCATGTATGAATTTGTAAGGCCACATACACAGCCTCACTTTCGTATTGGACAATAAGTCAGTGGAATATATGGATTTTGACTTCGATGAAAGACGAGTTTAAAAGGGAGCTATAATAGAGAATGATAGATGCTTTGAGAAAGAAGATAGATGTATATTGAAGCATGTTCAATTTAAAGTATCTATAAGTGATATTGGTTGAAAGTGTCGTTGGTCAATGGTTGTCAATTCGGATTTCTGTTTGGATATTTAAAAATTGTTATTCTGGTTCTGTTATGGAATAAAAGTATGGCTCAGATATTAAGGCAAGACACTTGGGCTTGGAGGCCCATAAGGCCCAACAGTCCAAGCCCTAACCCTAAGGTACCTTCTATAAATAGTTGGCAAACCCTAAAGGTACACACGCCCTGAACTCTGCCTCTTTACAATTCTGCCTCACAGAGCACACACCCCACTGCATTGGGTTAAAACCCTCCTGTTTGTGCTTTGTGATCATCTATCCTCTTGGGTATCCCATCCATGGATACCCAGGAGTAAATTACAGATCCTATATCGACATACTAGGCCACCTAGGGCTAGACACTCATGTTCTTCAGACAGAACATTGGCGCCACCCGTGGGGAATCGGTAAATTATGATTCCCGTGACCTAAGATGATCAATGATTTCAATTATCAATTGCCAAACGAACAACCATGGAGTTTGAATGTTAACGTAAAAATTTCCGGTTTGGCGGATTAAAGCGTTTATGTTCCTTTACATGCATCAAACGGATCTGCCATATACAAGATCCCGCATTCCCCAGCGTATGAACTCTTAATGAGTTACTCTCACCCATGGTACTGTCACATCCCCATCATCCGCAAAGAGAAGATTCCGATTCCGCCGACTCTTGAGTCCAATAAACTCATCCGGTTTCAAAACTTAATCTTTCCGATTGGAGTCTCCGCTTTTTCATCAAGTTTCCAATTATTGGGGATTCACTGACTTCGCTGATGTATCTTTTTCCTCCAATACTGTTATTTCAAAATGGTACACCCTTGCTCTCGCGGCGACACAAATTTTTTGCATCTCCATCCACCGCTGCTGAGGAACCCAAGAAAATATTTCAGAGATGGTTTCTTCTGGGAATTGCATTCTTGGAGAAAAATCAGAAAATCCATCTTCTGCTACTTGTTTGTGCCAAGTTTACCAGAAAGCTTATGGATTACATAGCAGCTCGGCTGGGTCCGTGTTTAAAGAATTGGTGAAGAAGATTCATGAGGCTGTGCATGCCAATGAATATTCTGACCGAGAGCAACGTCATTTATCAGAAATCAAAATCAGAATTGAATTATTGAAGCAGTGGCAGCAGTCATCAGCAAGCGATGGCGTGAAGATGACTTGGTTCTCGTTGAGATACCGAGATGTGTGTTTCAAAGTAGGGTGCTGGCCGAGATGGGAGCGTGGGAATAGAATCAAGAAGTCGGACGAGAACCTTCCAGTAGTTTCGGCTGGAATATGATTTGCCATACCAAACAGAGAGCATCGGAGCCGAGTGGCCGGGTTACTCATCGCGAGACTTACCATAGTCGGCCTCAGTTGGCCTCGGCCTCAGTCTCAATCTAAAACTATCTCGGCCAAAATCTTCCAATATGATACCAAAGACAATTTCACTGGTGATGCTGAGCCGGATGAATATTTTGAAGTGGATAATTCTGTGTATCCAAGATAATGTCTCTTCATGAATCGGGGAAAGTTGTCACGCATAAATTTAGAAAAAACAGAACTCAGCGCCAGTTTGCGGACGAGAGGGGAATTGAAGGAGGAGCCAACGACGCAGGTTCTTAACTCCACCCACAATCTTTGCTTTTATTGCTCCTTTTTCCTTCTTGGTGAAAGCAAATAAAATCATGATATGGTGGGGACCACCCATGAATCATTTTTGTCCGCGTATTGCTTGTATAGTTCAAATTCCTAAAGGAAATTGATTTTTGTGAAATATTCTGATTTTTGTAAATGGGCCCTTGAAAATTCAATATTTATATTCTATTGGGTGCTGGATCATGGAAAAAAGATATTGTGGACGGCATCTCGGTTCTTATTTGCAACCATGGGCGCTGCTCTTTTCATCCTTTATTTATAGCATTGTTTATAATTCTTTGATGAATGATTATGCGAGGAATATAAATTCTTGACCATTCAAACAATTCTGAATGGGTAACGATGCTACAATTGAGTCGGGATCTTCCAAAATTTTTATCAAGTGGTCTCCCACGTGAAGGTTTCGTTCATACTTCAAGGCCATGTGTAGCCAAATTACCCTCTACCGATGGAGGAATCAACCAAGAAAATTGATAATCTATTCCAAACCCAAGTTCTGGAGAAGGGTTGAAACCGAGATGGGAGCGCACAGTTGAAGCGAGATAGGTTTCTAAAGCCACCAACATCGGAAAAGTCATCGGAAAATTTAGACGAATTGATTGTGGTGATACAAACCGGTGAGTGAATGAACGAGTTTGGTTTGAGCAAGCCAGAGATGTTGAGTCCGAGCGGAGCAGAAAGAAGGGGAGAAGCGCAGAGTCAAATGTGAAGCTTGTCCAAGTAGACCGACCGAGCATTATCATCAAGTCTGGTCTAGGAAAGTAGAATTTAAATCCATGTAAGGATGAAATTTGAACAAGTGGCTCTCGCACCAAGGCTTGCAATTGATGATCTTGTATTGGCGGAAAACCTTAGGTTCCGAGTTTGAATTAGACCAGTATGCCTCAGAGTCTAATGCCGAGGTGCCTGCCGAGAAGTGCATGGGTTCACCAATTTCGAGGATCTCAGTATTTAGCCGAGATTGGTGTGTGCCAAGATGTCGAGATTGATCAATGCCTATAAGGTCGAAATCATTCATACATAAGATGGAGGATTGAAGGAGAGAAGCCGATGTCAAGGATTATTTCAGAGAATGCCGAGGTTGAAGGATGCAATTAACGCACCCCTGCTTGAGCACCTCGGTCACTACGCTGACATACCCAGTAGGGGCCATCTCGGTAGAACCTCGAGCTCACGCCGACATACCCACTCACAAAGACGAGGTACTTGATGCCGTTATCTATACCGGAAAAGGGCTCTGTCAATATCTATGACACCTCAGTTGTGGATAAATATGAAAACACAGAGTTCATTTGACGAGCTGAGTTGCACCCATGTGGGGCCATTAAATGATATTTGCCAAGATACAATATCAGAATGCCGAGACACCATGTCACTGTAATTCAACTTTGTCGAAACTGGGGGCCGATAACGAGCATCAGCGACGTAGGAGTCAATGACTGTTTCTTGCGATACTGTTTCGATGATTATGTTTTCTTCAAAATCATATGATCTTGCTCGTTGAGGGTGGCTTTGGCAACCCTGCGAATGTTGACCTTGTTTGGAATCCTCTGGGAAAAAGCCAAGGTATACAGAAGACAAGGGAACTAGCAATAAAGCATGCTAATCTTGTAGCAGTAGCAATTAGTTCTCCACCTGAGGGTAATGATGAGGAAATAAAAAGACCTAGGTGGAGTTAAGTTGGACTAAAGACGAACTTGGCTTCTCGATCTCGATATTTCATCCTTTTATTGTCAGTCATCCGAGGTGCAGGAAGTCACAACTGATTGACAATTTGACGACTAGTTTGGAGCAAACTTCCGAGTTGCTTTTTCTGAGATTCCTTTCTCTCTTCGTTATTGGAGGAGAGCACGATTATTGAACGTGATGGGACTTGGAGAATACAAGATCATGCAAGAACAACAGAAGCTTAAGACAGGCTTTACTTGCAATTGCAAGATCCGGGTACATCTTTGACGTTGGAGGCAATGAGTATGCTGATTCTTTCTTGGCCAACTCAAGCAGGCATCCCTTGTTGGGATTATTTCTCTTCATGTGGAGCTACATGTCACCTGCATCTTCAATGAAAGTTGTTGTTCTTGAAATTCCTCTAAATATCTCAAGTAATGGAGATGGTAGCAGAAATGATGCAAGTTCCTGGTTTCTTTATGTTGTTAATTGTGTTAACACATCAGCAAGAACAAGTAAAATTGGAAGACATTACAAAAATGATCTGCCCTATGATGCTGGAAAAGTGCCTGGTGAACTACAGAATAAAAAAAAAAAAAAAGGCAAATGCAAATGGATGTAATATCTGCGCATCAATTGGATACCATCATGGAACTAGCCTCGTTTTGCTAATATTTAATTAGCTAGCAAAGACCAATTAAATTCTGCAAAGAACAATGGGATGACGGTGATCGTGCGTCGGATTGGTGGTTTTTTCTTCCTAGCTTCTAGAAAAGCAGCAGAAGCATCAAGTTTCTCTAATTTCTCGCTTTGTCTAAATGTCATGAGGAGTTATGTTCTAAACAAAGACATGCCTTGCAAACCGTCATGGAGCATGGTGAAAAATTAGCTGTGATAATTCAGCTGAAATTCACATGTCAGGTACCTACTTCTAGTTGATAAATCTTTAAGGTATGTGAAAGAATTTATCATATTAATGGGGTGGACCCCACTACTATCTATTGCCTTCAATTTAATATTGTCATTTGAAGAATTTACATTGCAAGTTGCCAAATCTTGTAATTATGTGAAAGAATTTATCATATTAATGGGGTGGGCCCCACTATTATCAAATGCTTGCAACTTTTGATTGTCTTCCCTGATTTCATTCTTCATGAGGAAATCAAGGGATTAGCAAGTTAAATTTGTGAAGCTTAGAAGTTAAAGTCTTCAAATATTATGGATATATCTATAGATGATGGTATTGTTAGTGCATGTGTTAACACTGGATTATCAAACAAGGCCTGAGTAAAAAAAAAAAAAAAGACCATGCCATAGATCAACGTTTTTTCTGCTTATATGGATTAAACCTGCAATCTGATTCATCTCATGAAGATGGTATAGTGATGCACAAAAACACAATTAGCAGACCATCATTTTTTGTTAATTGAGTTTTCTCATTTATTATTTGATGGCACTCTTGAGTTGCACTTGGCCAATTTTCCTTCATATCATGACAACAAAGATGGAATCTAACTCCATAAAGGGGCAAATGAAAATTTTCATATTAAAGAGCCAAGGTGTGCCTGAAATTCCTGAATGACAAAAGGCGGACCCAGTTTAAACTGAATCTAGTTTAAATCTCGGATCCGTGTTAAGTCTTGAAGGCGGACCTCGGTTAAACTCCGAGTTCCTTGTGGAGTCCGTCCCTACGAAAGGGAACGAAGATGGAATCCGGTTAAATTGAATCTCGTTGACATCCAGGATCCATGTGTAGCGGCAACGCCGCCAGATCTGTGAACATGAAGGAATCTGAGGTACACAAGCTCGTTTCCGAAAATCATGTTCAAGTTAAAAACATGTAGGAAATTTAGGTACACAAACCCATTTCCGAAAATCATGTTTAAATTAAACATGTAGGAATCCGAGGTAAATAAACCCATTTCCAAAAATCATGTTCAAATTAAACAAGTAGGAATCAGAGGTAAATAAACTCGTTTCCAAAAATCATGTAAAGGCTAAAACGTGATTCCTTCGGAACACGGTAAAGTCGATGATTTCTGGTAGATCACCTAGGCGAGTTGATAGCTCATGGGTGGTCCCAGACTTGTATTCTGCGCAGCAAATTTTTGACTCTGGCCCAGTCATCAAATAAAACTTGAACGAGTTACAAAGAAGGAACCTGATTACACTGGTTACAGTTAACATTCAAGTTCCGTATAAAATAAACCCTTACGACAGGGAAAAAGGCAAACTCGGTTACATTGAATCTGGTTAAAATCCGGGCTGCATGGAGAAACCAATTCAAGCTTGTGTCCTTTGGAACCTGATAAAACCAAAAGGTTAAAACTTGTGTCCATTGGAATACGGTAAAGCTGAAGGAGTAGTCAACGTTTTCCAAGTTTTGCAGGAAACATTTCTGAAGGCGGAACCCGATTACACTGACTATAGTTAAAATCTGAGTTCCGTATGAAATGAACTCTTACGACAAGAATGAAGGCAAACTTGGTTACGTTAAATTTGGTTAAAACTCAGACATGATATCTGGGTTAAATAACCAATAATAGATCCACCCCGGCAGCCTAGAGCCCTTAACTGCCAGGCTAGGGGAATAACTACAATACAGTTGTCAATGGATTAAGAAGAAATAATGGAAGCCCTCATGGGGTTATTCGAACTACGTGGACTTTGATCCCTCAACAGGGTACGTAGGCCCTAGGCAGTGTTCCTAGGTCAAGTCCGACTCGATCAATATCAAACATGCTAGTCCATTAGGACTAACCAAAACATGCATGAGACAAACCTGTTTTCATGAATCGTGCCAAGTTTATACATGCATGAATCCGAGGCTCACAAACCTATTTTCATAAGTCATGTTGCGAAGGCAATGCCGCCAAGTCTATTTTAAACGGAACCCGGTTAAACTGATTACAGCGGAAATCCAAGTTCCATGTCCCGAGTGGAGTCCATCCCTACAAAAGGGATGAAGGCGGACCCGATTTAAACTGAATCTAGTTTAAATTAGGGATCTATGTAAAGTTAAGAAGGCGAACCTGATTCTAACCAAATCTGGTTAAAATCCCGAGTTCCGTATAAAAATTTTGAGGCCGGTGTGTACATTCTCTCTTGTAGGTCCCTAATCCCCGAGGAGTCGTGCTTGCCTAGACAAAAAAGGGGGCAATAAAAGTAAAGTCAAACCCGATTAACCGAATCTGGTTAACATTCGGGATCCGTGTAAAGTTTTAAGTCGGTCCCGATTTAAACTGACTTAAATCCGGGATCGACATAAAGTTTAATTTGAAATCGGCCTCGATTAACCGAATCTGGTTAACATTTGGGATCCGTGTAAAAATTTGAAGTCGGTCCCGGTTAATCGAATCTGGTTAACATTCGGGATCCATGTAAAATTTTAAAGGAAGGTCCCGGTTAACTGAATCTAGTTAATGTTCGGGATCCGCGTAACATCTTGAAGGCGGACCCAAGTTAACTGAATCTAGTTAACATTCGGGATCCGCGTAAAGTTTTGAAATCGACCTCGATTAACTGAATCTGGTTAAAGTTTGGGATCCGTGATAATTTTTGAAGTCGACCCCGGTTAATTGAATCTAGTTGACATCCGGGATCCATGATAATTTTTAAAGCCGGACCCGGTTTAAATTGAATCTGGTTAAAATCCGGACTCCGTGTATTTAAAGTCCTTTATTAGATTATTTGTGATGACAACGCCTAAGTTTTGAAAACGGACCCGATTTAAATTGAATCTAGTTTAAATCAGGGATCCGTGTAAAGTTTTGAAGGAAGGCTCGGTTTAAACTGAATCTGGTTAAAATCCGAGCTTCCTGTAAATTTTTAAGGCAGGTTATAGTCAAAATTCGAGCTTCTGTGTAAAGTTAAAATCTGAATTCTATGAAGAGAGCCAAGTTAAACTATCAATGCATCCTGACAGCTCAGAGACCTGAACCACTGTGCTGGGGGGCAACGGGTTGTTAGTGAAAAAGCATGATTATCAATAGCTGCGATTAAGGCAAACCAGAACGCAATAGTAAGTATTTTCCATTGAATGTGGTTGGCTTATGTGTTGTTAAATGCAGGAATATAAATTGTGGAAAATCGCTACGAAAGCGAGCAAGGACCTTATCTCATCTCAAACAACCCGGGTAAGCTGTATATACATCGGCTAAATCCGTGTTTCACAATCAAGCAACTAATGCATCTCGGCAGCTCAGAGACCTGAACTACCGGGCTGGGGGGCAACTATTATGGAATAAAAGTATGGCTCAGATATTAAGGCAAGACACTTGGGCTTGGAGGCCCATAAGGCCCAACAGTCCAAGCCCTAACCCTAAGGTACCTTCTATAAATAGTTGGCAAACCCTAAAGGTACACACGTGTTAGTTCTCAATGTGTTTTGATGATGATTGAACAATTGGAAAGCCTTGAAAACCAATTGGATAAGTTTTATCTTGCGAAAAATCAGTTTTCCTTACTGTCAGAGGAAAACTCGAGTTTTGGGATTCAAAACTCGAGTTTTGGTCTATGGCAAAACTGCTCAAAGCCATCACCGCCAGTTTTCGTAATCACTGCCAGTTTTGAACTTGTGAAAAGTTCAAAACTCGAGTTTTGGAATCCAAAACTCAAGTTTTGGCCTGGCAGAGAAGTGTGCAAATCTTCTAAGTTTTTCACATCTCAAAACCTCCGGTTTTCATTCATCACTGCCAGTTTTGAATATTGTCTTATTTTGGAAGAAAGTTCAAAACTCGAGTTTTGGGAACCAAAACTCCAGTTTTGAAGAGACAGAGAGCAATTGATTTTTCTCCAGTTCATCACCGCCGGTTTAGAGACCATCACCGCCAGTTTTCAACTATACGAGTATTTTCAAGTTTTCATAAAAAACTGAAAACTCGAGTTTTGGATACCAAAACTCGTTTTGGTAAGACAGAGAACCTTCAATCTTTTTGAAGTTGAAAACCGCCAGTTATGAGCCAACACCTCCAGTTTTCATGTTTTGAACTTAAATCATGTTTTCACATGAAAAGATCAAAACTCGAGGTTTGAGCATCAAAACTCGAGTTTTGGGCAACCTGAGAAGATTGATTTCTCCAAACTCTGATAACTGCTAGTTTTGGTTTGAACACCGCCGGTTATGAAGAATGAACAGTTCAAAACTCCAGTTTTGATCTTCAAAACTCGAGTTTTGGTGAAATATCAGAAAAACGTTGTCTCGTTTAAAAACTTGCCAAATCTGATTCATTCTTCCTTGATTAAGATACCCATTAATCTTATATGTTATATGTATCATTTATCATTGTAACTGAGCTGTTCTAATGTGTTTATTCCTGAGATTACAGAAGATTCTTGAATTTGGATGAAATTCAAATTAAGAGCCACTTTAGGAAACTTGCTAAAATCAAGGAGAAACGTTATACCAAATCACTAGCCGTTGTACAAAATCATCTAGCCGTTATTCAAAATCATTTGTCCGTTATGAAACATCTTCAAACGGGTGAATTCATTAAGAGGGAACAAGAATCAAGCATTCAGAGTAACAACAGCTATATTTCAGTAAGGAAACAATTTCAGCAGCTTAATCCATGTTATAACTCCAGCAACAGCTATAATTTTGAATTGGAAGAAGGCACAACGGATCTATAACGTTCACAAGTCTCAAACCAGTATAAATAGCTGAAGAATTCAACCTGGAAAGACACAGAACTGAGTTACAACCATTCTACTCGAAAAAAAAAACTGTTTCTATCTTTTGATTGTAACTTAGACACATCGTACTTCAGTGATCATTGAAATCTACTCTTAGAAGAGAGTTCCTATCTGTAATTCATTTTTCTGTAAGGGTCTCAAAGTAGTGGGACTTTGAGATTGGATTATTCGATTACAACTTGTAAGGGGGAGTGTGTTCAAGGTTGTGAAACATCCTTCGTTTGCAGAAATTTGTAATCGTCAAGAGAGTTAGTGAAAAACCCAGAGTAACTGGGGACTGGACGTAGGTCATCAGATTGGATCGAACCAGGATAATTCCTTTGTGTCCTGCTCCTCTTCTCTTCATACTCTTTTCAATTCTGTTTCATCGTGTTTTTGTCAAAACAGAGTATACTCGAAAAGATTTTTAAAATCCCCAATTCACCCCCCCTCTTGGTGATTTAGCTGCACTTTCAACACGCCCTGAACTCTGCCTCTTTACAATTCTGCCGCACAGAGCACACACCCCACTGCATTGGGTTAAAACCCTCCTGTTTGTGCTCTGTGATCATCTATCCTCTTGGGTATCCCATCCATGGATACCCAGGAGTAAACTACAGATCCTATATCGACATACTAGCCCACCTAGGGCTAGACACTCATGTTCTTCAGACAGAATAGGTTCATTGCACTAAATGCAGGCTTTTCTCCCAATGGGAAAGGGAGGCCAGTTAATATTGACTCTCATGCCACTACGCTACTTAGGCGCGATCTAAATTGGTGAAATCTTTGTTGTGGAAGTTTTATCAGGATTCTCCAATTGCCTAAGCACCCCATTGTTACTTATGCTGAACACGTGGTTGGAGAGTGACATACATCACGATTCATTAGGGTTGATCAGGATATTTTAAAAATTACTTAAAAAAGACAAATGGGATTTATAAGATTTTTGGGTTCAATCAGGCTTATCTAAGCTCCCATTGCTTAACCAACAGGCAGGGACGGACCTAGGGGGGGCTAGGGGTGGCCCCCCTAAAATTACAGATATGACCCAATTTTTTAGAAAATTATATTTCCCTCGTAAAACTTGCAGTTTTTTCTTTAGTCTCATTGGAAGTTTGACAAAAGGACTAAAATGAAAATATTGAAATTATTGTAGGGACGAAATATAATTTTGTGAAAACCTGGATTATATTTTTTAAATTTTGCCCCTCCCAATTTCAACTCCTGATTCCATCCCTGCAAATAGGCACAAAGTAAAAGACTCCAAACATGTAACGTAATCATTGAGTATCAATTACGTTAATTAAAATGAGAAAAAACTTTTTACATTCATTCATATGAAAATGTGGAGAGACTTTTAAGCTCTAAATTTAAAGGTCATGTCTACTCTGTTTATATATATTTTTAACTGCCAACTATTTATTCCATTTTTTAAATAAGGAAATTTCAAATTGAGTTTAGCCCGTTTAATCAATATCAATTACTAACTTTATTCTTTTTATGAGTGCAGTTTTGGAATAAAAATTTGCTCTTATTATTATAAGTCCACTCAGAGAGTAATCAATGACAATGTTACAAGCTTGCCCTTGTTAAATTTTTTTTCTTGGGGGGGGGGGGGGGGGAGAAGTTAAGTACAATGTATAAATTTTTATACCAATTAATGAGTGAGAGTAAAATTATGAATATTTATCAATTTATAATATATCTAATGAGGTAACTAACTTTTATTAGTGAACTTATAAGGACTAGAGTGGCCGGACTGTGTTGAATTGTTCAAGCTATAAGGTTTAAATTATTATATACTCATTTATAAACTCATGAGTTTAACCGAATTTATTAATGACTCGACTTGATTTTGTAAGCTAGTAACATAAAGACAACAAATTGTCATTAATTGGCGCGTTCAACAACAATAATCCCACATACTACATACTCGTAGTCAGTAGCATAATAACAAACATTCAAAAGGCTCCCCTCCATTGAAGAATGACACGTGACAAGCTTTGCTATCCCGTGTGGTTTGGTGATCATCATCGTGAAGGCATGAAACGCAGGGTTTCACGCGTTCCCTGCCTACCCCTTCTCTTCGCAGCGGAGACCATGGCAGCGACCGAATGTGGAAGCCTTGGGGAATCCGTAAAAAGAATAGGTCGAGAGAGTCCGTAACTCAAGTCTTTTAATTGTGACTTAATAATTGTTTGATTTTCATGTTCGCGGAGGGTTCTTGTGGTATTGTTCCTTTCCTTGTTTGCCGTTCTTGTTTTGGTATAATCAAGAGGTTGTAAGACCTAAATAATGAATACATCAATAACGGTGAATCTGGATTGCATAAGTTTAATAGCGTTCGACCATTTTTTCCATTCTTGACAATGTTTGGATTAATAATAGTGTTTTCTTCTTGGTGCTTGATCTTCTCGTTCATCGATTAACTCTCCAGGTAAGAACTCTAAACCATACGAATTTCTTAATCTTTCTCCTCCTTAAGTATCAAGTTATTGAATCTGAATCTTGCAAAAAAAAAAAAAAAAAACCGCCACGATAAGTTCTTCTATTTTTTTAAACATAGAGATGCCTTTTTCTTAATTCCAGGGATAATTATGTTATATAGTCTTGCCTTTCTTGGTTTTATTCACTTCCCTTTTATTTATTTATTTTTTTTTAAAAAAATTTGATGAGGTTATCTGCATATCTTGTTATGTATATCTTATGATTGTTATGGTGGTATGATAAGCACCGAAGATACAAGAAGAGCAGAATCGCAGAAGAAGAAGGAGACAGAAGTTACAAAAGAGAGGTGGTCGAGAGATTTTGATAATGCTCATTCATGCCCAACACATCGTGTCTGAGTGTTACAAATATATGCAAAGAAAATAGGGAAAATATCATGAGGTCTCAAAGAAGACAAAAAAGATAAAAAAAGTCCCAACCCCAAATCCCCTATCAAAAAAGTCCTTAAGGACTTTTTTTTAATATTAATTACAGAATTCTAATATATAAAAATTTTCGTTGTTAAAATGGCTTTCATATTGTTAAAATGGTTTTTCCTATTGTTAAAATTTCCCTAGGAAAATATTGTTATCAAAATAGTTTTTCATGTTGTCAAAATGGCTTTTACTGTTGTCAAAAAAGTTGAGTTTTTTGTTGTGCATGTAGAATTTTTAGGAACAAGAAAAGCTATTTTGGCAACATGAAAAACCATTTTGACAACAATATTTTCATAGAAAAATTTTAACAACAAGAAAAGCCATTTTAACAACATGAAAAAAGCCATTTTGACAATAGGACTTTTTTTATATTGGAATTCCGTAATTAATATAAAAAATGTCTCTAGGGACTTTTTTAATAGGGATTTAGGAATGGGACTTTTTCGATATTTTTTCTTTTCCTTGGGACCTCACTAATATTTTCCCAAGAAAATAATTGCCTATGTGTGAAAAGACAAAATACCCAATTAAATGAGTAGGAAATCACGGTTCTATCCTTATATTGATAATAAGTACATATCAATATACCCCCTAATTTAATCCTTGTTCTCAAGGATTGACTGCAGATGCAAATGAAAGAAAACGCTATGAGAATTCCTTCCGAGTTGACTCTTCGGGATGCTCAGATGTGGTAGCTATAAGTTATTTTTTGGTAGTGAATGCACAAGAACCTGGGTGACAAATCAATTGTTTTTAGGCACCACACCGCGATCCAAAATGGCATAAGGTTCTCTTGGAGAAGCTACTCCTTCCATTCAGTCAGGCAAAGGCAGTATAGGAACAGAGGAGTTTGGGCTGTATTTTAGTTGAGAAACATGCAAGGTGGGATGGATTTTTGAAGACCCCCTCAACTCCATGGTATAAGCTACCTAGCCCACACTTTGATCTCCAAATTTTAGGAAAGGGGTTGGGTTCACCCACGATTCAAGGGCAGGGTTCACCCACGATCCTAGGTCATACCGATGTTGGGCAAGGCGAGCCGTCTATTACCCTCAGGCGTTTACCTAGGCACCTAGGAGCTAGGATGCCTCTCTCAGCGCCTTGACCAACTCCAGGATTGAACCCCCTCCCTTTGGTGAGAGTGTCCGACCCCTTTGCTAGTTGAGCCCAAAGACGAGGGATACCTAGCCCACTCTTGCAGCTATACGAAAGGGCCAATAGGGGATAGCTTCTCAAAAGATCTTGGTGCCACTAAAGTTTAGCGATGTGGCTGAAGCTTCAGTAAAACCCAATCTCCAACTTGAAAATGGCAGTCTGGCCTGAGCTTATCAGCTGTCTGCTTCATCCAATTTATAGCAGCAGCCGGTTCACTTTCAATTGCGCCAACAGTGCCTCTCGAATCGAGAAAGAATGATCAATGGATTCCATGGCAGACTTTTGTGGCAAGTAGAGAAGGTGTAATGGGGGTGGTTGTCCATACATAACTTCAAAAAGAGACATCTTTATTGAGGAGTGTTAGGTGGTGTTCTAGCACCATTCGGCCAACGGGAGCCATTGAGCACAGTCCTGTGGATGCTGCCATGAGAAACACCTGAGATAATGCCCGAGGTATCGATTCTATAATATCCTAAAAATCATATTTAGCATAACCACTATATTTTGATAAACGATACCTATTAAAATAGGTGAATATGTGGTCTCAAAGATATTATAGCTTATCTAATTTAAATTAGGGAATTTAATCCTAGAATTAAATAAATAAAAAAGACTCAAATATTCTAATTTCATTTAGGGACCATAAAATACCCTATAATTATCATATTAAATCATAGTTCCTATTAAATTCTAAAGGGCCATAAAGTGTTATTGAAATACCCAAACAAATTAAAGGAAATTATCAATAATTGATTGGACAAATAATTGTACAATAATTAAAGTAATTGTATTAATTTTTGCAATTAATTAAAAGGCAATAAAATAACATGAGAATACCTAAATCAATTAGAGAAGATTACCAACAACTAAGGGACAATTAAGTTTAAAATAATTAAGGAATTTATAGAAATTAATCTATAAGGGCATAATTAAGGATATATTGATTTAATTAAGGACCAAAGGCTAATAAAGGATAGAGATTAGCATAAAAGGGATCAATAATGATCATGATTAATATAGTAATCAATCATACTATCACAATTAAGCATAATAACAACTAAATTTAATAGCATAAATTAGTTACATAATTAAGGGATAAATCCAATTAAATTAAAAAGAACCAATAAGAGCTAAAGACATGGATCATGTGAGATAATGAAAACACAATTCAAGAAGAATGGGGAGGGGGGGTATGCCACGGATCCAACAACTTGAGGAGGAAGTAATTTTGTTTTCACATGTTAAAATAAAAGTCAAATAAAGGTAATTAAAATTCAAGAAAAGCAAAACTTGGAGGTTAAGTTTGGATATTCAAAACTTGTTGGTGAAGTAGAACCTTCCAACTTGATGATCAAGTTTCAAGCCTTCATGGGCAAGTTTCCAAACTTCTTGAGCAAGGGAAAAAATTTACCAAAGATGCCACACCATTTCCCTATAAATAGAGGCCTTTGGCTTCACAATTCTCCACACCAACTCAACCAAATAGGTGAGTTCTTAGAGATCAAGAGTAGAGAGAAAAAGAGTAGGAAGCATGAAGGAGGAGGAAGTTCTTCAAGGGTAAGCTTCATTGTTCTTGAGTTTTAAGTTTGGTGTTCTTATAAATCTTAAATTAAATGTTAGTTTGATCTTTAATCTTCCATTATAATTTTGATTTCATGTTTTTATGGATAAATATGTCTTTATTTTGAAAATATGATGAAAAATGTTATGAAGCAAAATTCTTGGAAGATATAGATCAAAGTAGCGAAATTTTGGCGAAATTTTCGATTAGGCGATTTCTGGAGTCAGTATTAAAAACGCCATAATTTTATGTTGAAGATGAAGTTCTAAAATTCTGAAAATTTTCATGGTTAACGTAGACATATATAGATCTCCAAATATACCTAGGGTGTGTCAATTGGAGTTTTGTGCAAGGAGATAAAAATTGTAGAAAATAGGCTACGAAATTCTGGAATTTTTCTGGGCAAGGGATGAACACGTGAAAACTGAGAATTGTTCTTAAGTTCTGGGCAAGCCTTAGTATTTTTTCTCAAAAATAGACATCCTAAGGAGTCCGGGGAATTTTACGGATCTTCATTTCGGTTTTTCTATAATTAGTTATGATTTTTCAAAGTAAGGCAAAAAATCTACCCTAAATGCTGTAATTAGCATTTCTTACGAAATTTAAGGAGAATAAATTGAAAAATAATTCCACCAGGCGTAAAATGGTCATTAGTGACTAAGATATCTATTAGAATATTATTTGTGAATTAATAAATGCGATATTACCATTATAGGATACACATGATCACAGTCCAACCGACAAAACGTACCGGTATCACCGATGAAGGTACAGACGCGTATTAATACTGTAACACTAACTCTGATGCTTATTGTATACTTGTATGTGATAGATGTATTCATAGATTAAGACTCTGTCTTAAAGTTTTTCATATACATTCAGCTATACACGGGTTACGATCTTAATAATGCCGTTGAGTTTTCCTAGCGTTGTGGACACGATAGGCCATCGTGACACTGGTGAATAGTGTAGACTGGGGATAACGGACATATTGCAGTGGCTGTGTACCGTTATCCAGACAAATCTGTTATGAGTTTTTATATTGATTATTGTTGTAATGTCATGAATATCTGTCATACATATCTTGTTTACATAAGTATTTGGTTAACCGTTACCTGGGGTCCGATGAGTATTGGACCTCAGCCCTTACCATACCTTCAGGTCCAGGGAACCGAGGACTGAAGACAGGAGTAAGTGGAGTAAACAGCACGTGTAGAGACTCAACTGAAGATCCTACTTCTAGACTTGTATCGTTATGACAAATGTATTGTACACCATGAATAAACGAATACGCCACAGTTAATAATATATATCAGTTACTCACTCTTTTACTTGCTCCGATGCTCTACTCTGATGGAAAAAAAAAAAATTATTCCGCTTTTGAAAAATTGGGGTGTTACAGATTCAAGACTTCAATCTAACCGTCCCTTTGTGGTTGATAGGCCATTGACATGTGTGGTACTCAATCCCCAAGGACAATATAAACTCTCGCCAAAATTGGCTCGTAAACAATGGGTCACGGACATTGATGATGTTAGCAGGTGACCCATGTAACTTGTATATATTATCAAGAAAGAGTTGAGCCAACTCTGATGCAGTGAATGGATGAGCCAGACTATTGCAAAAAGTAAATTTAATGTTTTCAAATATGCCCTTGTTTATGAAAAGAGTACAGGAGAGAGAATAAGTAATAAATGATCAAATGAAAGAGAATTAAGTAATGAGTGGGGGTAATTAATATAAAGTTGTGTATTTAATAGGGGTATAAAAGGAAAAAGTGGTTTAAATTTTGAGACACAAGAAAAAAAGTTGTTTATATTAAGGACTAGGCTCAAAAGAGAGAAAGATTCTCATCAAAAGGGACAGGAGGGAGCACTAATCATACAACTCTTAGCTTATATATAAAATAAATAAGACCTCATCTTATAAAATTTAAAATAACAAGATGTGAAGGAAGCATATTATCATATGAATGCCCTAAAGAAGACATTCACACACCAAATTTGGGCACAGAAGTTGCAGCAAAATGACTGGGCAAATCTTCTTTGGCAGGGAACACACTATAAGAACAAAAATTATAGAAATAGTGGCTAACTGCCAAAGGAGAAGTTGCCCTGTGATTCATATGCAACGAAGAGGACACACAGAAACACAACTGCTAACTATTGTCATTTATGGCTTCATAGAAAATGGCATATTCTATGGAACAATCCCTTCTTCTTTTGTGTATGGGTTTATTCCTTTGTCTCATTAACTATATACCTTCCAGTAATAACAAAAGGTTTTGCTTTTGTTTTCAAAGAATGATGCCATTTCAAGCATTTTAACTGGCAAGACCCAGCCATTCTTGCAAGCACTTTAATCAAGGATGATTGATGAATAGAACTGTTACCAAGTAAGGCTTATGATAGTTAATATTTGTATCTATTTGTACTTCCACTATTATTGTATATCATTGACGGTTTACAAGAAACGAACACTACTATTTTGTGATGACTGTTGTATAATTGATATGGCTATCTAATTCGATTATAGTTGAACATTTTCAGGCCTAATTAGGGATAGCTCTCCCAAAATAATTTTTTGCATCCTTATATACTCAAATTTGAGAACTCATACTTAAACGACCAAAGTCCGTTTCACTAGGATCAATACCTACTTGTAACTTTATATTCTTTTCTCCGTGGTGGTTTTTTTAATGATCTGGAAAATTTTTTTGGGTAAAATAGACATCCCATGCAATGAAATCATTCTGTTCTCCTTGGTATTTTGAATGTTGTAAATATTATTGAAATTGTATAGGGATTAAAACTTATGAAATTTATTAGAATTATGTAACTCGTAGAACAAAATAAATAGGAGTATTCAGAAAAGTACTCATATTTTCTTTTTAAAAATACCAACTTTTTTACATGAGTTTTAGTTAGAAGTGATGTATAAAAGACTTTATTATCCGCCGATTCTTCGTCTAAAGTACTCATCTGATGTAAAATATCGAAATAGCAGTTGGGGAAAGTGTCTCTCCCACACACACTTTCTCCTCTTTCCGGTTTGTTTGTTTGTTTTTTATTTTTATTTTTATTTTAGTGCAGAACTTGATTGACCGCCAAAGGTTTTTTTTTTGTTCCAAGTTAGTTTATTTGAAATTCTATAAACAGTGATTGAAAGTTCTTTAAAGTAGATTGTTAGGTGGGAAAAATATAACTAGTCAAGGCACAACGAATACCTTCAGATATTAATAATATTCGTTTAGGATATGGTTCCATTTGAATATGTAGATATATATCCTGTTGTTTAGGAATATGCCTTTTAATGCATTAAATATAATTAGCTAATCAATCAGCAGATCAATATTGTCTCAATTCCATAACCTTTAATGTTCAAATCATTTACATTCATTTATATTTTTTCCCTCTCTACTTTCATCAAGTAACTATTTCTTTGGGTTCGTGGTTTAACGAACATAATTATCATTTCTCATTTTAAGAAAAAAAAAATCAAAAAGGTGATTAATAGAAAGCATTAATCAAAGCAAGCCTGCACATAGTGTAACACCCCATTTTCTAAAGCATTTTTAAAATAGTTTGATTAGAGTGGCGCATCGGAGCAATTTAAGAGAGCGAGTAACTGATGATTGTATTTCAAGATATTAACCAGGATTGGTTATAGTAGTGGTACATTCATCCCAATAATGCGAAATACTATGCAATCAAAAACAAAAAGAAACTCCGGCCAGATCTTCACACGGGCTGCTTATTATTGTCGTCGGCTCTCAGTCCTCCAGACCCTGAAGCTATAGTAAGGGCTGAGGTCCAATACCCATTGGACCTCAGGTAACGGTTAACCTCATACTTATGTATGACAAAATATGTATGACAGATATTATAACATTAATCACCACACAATCACACAGTATATGTAAGTTTAATATATCTACAGTACACATCGCATGTACAGTTATCCGAGTTAACAATACACATCACATGTAAAGTTGCTCATGTACACATCGCATGTACAGTTGTCATCTATCACATATATAAGTATATCATAAACATCAGAATTAGAGTTATAATATGCGTCCGTACCTTTGTCGATGTTCGCGGTACAAGCGTCGGTCTGTATGCGGTTGCAGATATCCTATGGGGTAATATCACATCTATTAATTCACAATCAATATTCTAATAAGTATCCTAGTAGGTATCTTAGTCCCTATTGACCATTTTGCCCCTAGAGTATTTATTTTCCAATTATTTCTCCTCTTTATTTTGAAAAAACGCTGATCCTTTAAATCTGGACAAATTTTTGCTTAACTTTGAAAAATCATAACTAATTCTAGAAAAATCGAAACGAGGTTCCGTAAAATTATTTGGAATTATTAGGATGTCTATTTTCCATAGAAAATATCAAACATTTCCCAGATTCCACGGTTCATTCCCAGTTTTTAAATTTTGAACCCCTGCCCAGAATTTTCCAGAAATTCGTAGCCCTAACTTTGGGAATTTTCATCTTACTGCACAAAATTCATTTTGACATGTTCTTGACATCTTTGGAAACCCCTATATGTCTACTTTCATCATGAATTTTTCCAGAATTTTTAAACAACATTTTGAACATAAAATATTAGCATTTGCGTGACTGATTTCAGAAATCGCCTACCGACAAAATTTCGCCAGAACTTCGTTACTTTGGTGTTTCTCTTCCAGAAATTTTGCTAAAACCCCTTCTTCATCATTTTTTCGAAATAAAACAATTTTAAACTCATAAAAACATAAAAACAACTATATCTAAAAGATTTAAAGATTAAACTAACAATTATACTAAAAACTACTAAGAATTACTAAGAACCATAAAGCTAAAGACTAGAAACTAAAAACTAAAGACAAGCTTACTTCTTGAAGCTTCTCAAACTCCTTCCTCCTTCTTAGAAATCACCACTTGGTGGTTGATTTGGTGTGAGGAAATGTGAAGGCCAAATGCCCCTATTTATAGTAAAAGGGTTGGGTAATGTTGTAATTAATTGAAACTTCATCTTGGCAATTTTTGGCCCTTAGATCTAGGGTATTTGGGAGAACAAATCCTAGCCTTACACCACACCCTTCTAGCCTCTTCTACAACTTTATGACTCACCTCTTTGATGAGGCCATTGGTGACCTACATCTCTTGACTTCTAAAACATAATTCCCTCCTCCTTGGCTTTGCTTTTGTTTAGATAAAAATACATTTGGGGATCCTAATGAAGTTTTATGTACACTTTCTCATTGGTTTTGAATTTTTGAAATTTTTAGCTTCATTTTGAGACCAAATTTGCCTATCTTCTCTATTGGTTTCAATCTTCAACAATTAAAGAAATGACTTTGGTTCTACTTGTTTTCATGCTTGATTTATGCTTGATATTGATCTCAATTTAGATTTGATACTTAGTTAGTGGATTTCAAGTTATAATTTAGTTTGTATAGATTTTCACTAGTTTAAGTCTAGAGTTGTTTTCATGAACCAATTTAATTGTTTTAATTGTCTAATTTCCTATTGGCCAATAGCTTGACTTCTCCCTTAGCCTCACAATATTAGCATGCACAACACTCTCTTTTCATACTACACACACACACACGCACAACACTTCATCTTTTCCTATCACCTTATCCTCTTCCCTTCATTTATGAACCCTATCTCTTGGTACATTATCCTCTTCCATTTTCTCCCTAGAAGTCTTCATGCATTTATGTTAGTTTTATGACTCATTCATGTATAGGGTTGTGATTCATGCTTAGGATGGTGATTCACTCATACTTAGGTTTATGACTCTCTTGTGCTTAGGTTTGTGACTCATCATATTAGCATGTGAGTATTTATCCTATATGATTTAAACAATTTTCTTCCTCTTTCCTCCAACCAAAAACCGTCCCCCCTCTCCCATCTTTTATTTTTTTTAATTTTGTGTTTTAAATTATCTCCCAAAAGTAAAAAAGAAAGGCTTCCTATTGGCTTGTTTTAAATTCTCATGGATTAAACTTTAGCTATATAATTAATTAGGTTCTTATCCTTTACTAGAGATGTGTAATTTACCTCACAAGAACTTAATTCCAATTTTAGTGTTACAATATTTTCCCTTGCCTATTTTAATTCCCCTATCCGAAATTTATAGTCAACATTAGGCCATAGGATTTCTCATTATAAGTGTTACTAATCCTATGGTTGTTGGCTTAGTAAGGATTAATTTTACTATTGTTGATATTTTCTTAAAGTTGTATTGATGACAATCACTTTTATTGCAAACTCTTATCCAAAAATCTTATGATAATACCTAGATTTTTCTTCAATTCTTTCTTCTTCCATACACCCAAAAAAAACCGCCTCCTACTTCTTGATTCCATGTTTGATTTTTGACTTAAAATATCCCATATTTCCAAGCCTCCCATTGGTCAATTAAAGGTCACATGGATCAATAATGTAATTAATTAAGGCCATTAGATTACACTTTATGTGGTTAAATCTTAACCCTTAGATCATAGTTGAATTTGTTGACTTTTCAAAGCTTGATTAACATTTGATTAACATCTTAATCATAAGCTTAATTATCTCTTGATTGTTGCATTATTGGTATTTAGAGTATTTTATGGCCATTAGTGATTTATTTTGTACTAATCCCAAACCTTTATTGGTCTTTAAATTTTAATTAGTTTAATACACCTCTATTTATTGGCTATTAATATTAATTGCAACGAATTGTCTAAGTATTCCATTATTGTAAATTTAATTTCTCATTAATTATTAATAATTTCCCCTTAATTGTTTCAAGTGTTTAGATAATTCTTTATGGCCTTTTATGAATTAATATGAGCTAGGTATTAATTCTAGGGTTTTACAAAATTTAGTTTCTTAATAAATTATGAATTTTGAGACTTAAATCTCCTTTAGTTAATTCCTTGATTAATTATAAAAATTTATATAATCATTTAGTTTAGTGAAAATCTAAGTGTCTACTAATTTTTATTATTTTCCCTAATTTGATTAATGTATTTCCCTAACATTTCCTTGTTCTCTCTTGGTCCTATAAGAACCCTAAGTTAATTTGGGAATTGTTTGTATTTTTATGGTATTTTATGATTCCAAACAAGATTTAGAAAAATAAAACATTGGCTACCTTAAATTCTAAGGAAAAATAATCTAATAGATAGAAGAAATATATCTCAAAATTTGAGACCACATATTCACCTTTTTAAAATAGGTTCCATCAACCAAAATATTGTATTTATGAGAAATAATAATTTTTTGGGGTATTACACGTAGCGTGAGGTAAAAACAGAATTCCATTTTTTAAGACCAGACCATTTGAAATAGTCACTAAACTCGTAATAGATAATTAATTTTTTTTTAAAAAAAATAAATGATTTTAAGTACAGGGGAAGATTAAAGAAAACAGAAGTTCAATAAAACAGTAGTGTAGAAAAAGATTAAGAGATTGATATATTGATACTGATGACGATTCTTATCATCTACAAATATAGGGACAGATGATCGCGTATGACCTAATGGTATCATTCTACGTCTGAAACAGTATCATTTTGAATCTCGCTTATTACCTCAGGTCCTTAATATATAAAATATAGTTTGTAGTACAATATGAGTTATAGACTAGATCTTTATATTAAGGGCTAGAAGTAGTAATCTTTACATAACTGCAGCCTTTGAACAATCCTTTTTGCAGGGTTACATCTGTCAAGGGGTTACACAAGAACATAATATATGATAATAAGTAATTAATAATTAATGCGAAAATTAAACAACATAATTTAATAATCCAAAATACAATGTCTTAATGAATATCCTTGTCCCAAACGTCCTTTCGCTTACTATGAAGCATGAACAAGAACCAATACATTAGCAAAAAACGTAAAGAATATGAGTATTGAATTATATGTATGTATGTATGTATGTATGGCGTAAACTTGTAGCTAGTTTCAGGTTTCAATAACTGTATAGATATATTGAAGAACAATGTTAAAGAATGGGATGACAAGTTGCAGAAGAATCGCTGGGCAAATCTCCTTTGGCAGGGAGCACGCTATAAGTACAAATTATACAAATTGTGGCTAACTGCCAATGGAGAAGTTGCCCTGTAATTCATCTCCAACTGTTGGGAGAACACACACACAGGTTGCAGCCTCTATCCTCGTTATTTAAGGTTTCCTAAAAATGGCATATCCTTTGGAACAATCCCTTCTTTGTATTTGTGTCTTGTGGGTTTATTCCTTTGTCTCATGAACCAAATACGTCCTAGTTACAAAAGTTTTTTTTTTTTTTTTTCAACTCCTGCCGTAAAGAATAAAGACACTTGAAGTGTACTTTATATCACAAGACCAAGCCATTTTCTTCCAACGTCGGCAAGCCATATTTTCTGTCTTTTAGAGAATAAAGCCCCTTTCTTCTCAATTTGTATAATTCTTTAAGAATTGTCAAGATTCTTAGTGTGAAACTTCCTTCTTTGTTTAAAGATGTTTAAAAACGGAAACTTGAATTGCAGTAGGGAAAAGAGCAATCAATACCATTATTGAATTTAAAAGTTAGAGCACTTTTCACTTTTAACAAGTGGCACGGGTTCTATTCCTTACTCCTGCTGCAACATATGAGGTCCATTAAGTCAGACAACAAATTTATATTGATTCCAACTCAAATGTTGTGCATAGAAAATTCAAGAACACAACCAAATTACGAGAAAATTACAATAAGTGTAAATTAAGAAATTAAAGTTGTTGATAATTAAAACTAATGAATTTGGCTGCTTGGGAGTTGAAAATCATGTGAAATAATTTAATTACCTATATATCAACACTTTACTGTTAAAATGTTACAATATTATTCTTGATATAACTAGTCAGATTCAAGCATTATCAGGCGCAATAGGGTAGTTCTCCTAAAGAGGCTTTTTTTTGTATTCACATGAACTCAAATTTGAAATTTTGTAATGCATAAATTCTTAGGAGAACCACACCCGAAACACTAGTTGTTGAAGTTAGAAAAACCTAAGGCCTTATAAAACCCCCTTTTCAATGAAAGCCTCTCGATGTGAGGGTCATTTCAATGCAGCCCTCTTGAGAGCTAATGTCCCCGTGACTCAACAATGTAGCACTTCACTTGGCACTTTACTTAGCCTCTTTCTAGTTAGCCCCTCCAATCATAACTTTACACAAGTGTAACCTCCCAATTTTCTAAAGCGTTTTTGAAAATAAACATTTACTGATGTAGTATCTGGTTGCTTACATAGCGGTACAGTAATCTGAATATAGTTTGATAAAATAAAGTTAAAATAAAAATCTCTCCGTCTGCGTCCTCACGATGGCTCCTTATCCTTGTCCTTGGCCCTGGTTCCTCCGGATCCTGAGGCTATAGTAGGAGCTGAAGTTCAATGACCATTAAACCTCAGGTAACGATTAACCTCATGCTTATATATGACAGTATATGTATGACAGATATTCATGGCGTTACAGCAATAATCCATACATAGGCGCACAGCAGATGTATCCCAACAGTACATACGCACACAGCAGATGTATTCCAACAGCACACAGCAGATGTATCCCAGCACACAGTAGATGTATCTCATAAGTACATAGCAAATGTAAAGTTATCTATCACATATAAGCATATAATAAGCATCAGAGTTAGTGCTACAGTACGCGAACGTACCTTTGTCGGTGATCGCGGCATGTACATCAGTCGGTATGGTCACGTATATCCTATAATGGTAATTTCGCATTTATTAATTCATAAATAATATTCTAAAAGATATCCTAGTCACTAATGACCTTTTTACCCTTAGTAGGATTATTTCTCAACTTATCACCCTCATTTTCTGAAAAACGCTGGTCCAGGATTTTGGACAGATTTTTGCCTAACTTTGGAAAATCATAACTAATTCTAGAAAAATCGAAACGAGGATCTGTAAAATTCCTCAGAATCCTTAGTATGTCTAGTTTTAAGGAAAAATACTAATTTTTTCCCAGATCACCTGAGTCATTCCCAGTTTTAATGTTTTAAGCCTCTTCCCAGAATTTCTCCAGAAATTCGCAGTCAAACTTCAAGAATTGTTATCTCACTGTAAAGAAATCATTTTAACATGTTCTTGGCATATTTAAAAAGCCCTATATGTCTACTTTAACCATGAATTTTCCCAGAATTTTCCAACCACGTTTTCAACATAAAATATAGGTATCTTCGTCATTGGTTCAGTGAGAGCTTAACCGATGGGATTTCGCTAGAACTTCGTTATATTGATGTTTCTCTTCTGGAAATTTTGCTAAAACACCCTCTTCATCAATTTTTCAAAATAAAGCTGATTTTAACCATAAAAATATGAATTTAAAATTATTCTAGAATATTTAAGATCTAAACTACTTCTATCTAAGAATTTTAAAGACTAAAACTTAAAGAACTTTAAAGCTAAAGGTAGAGAACTTACCAAGAGCCTTTCGATTCTTCAAGAAGCTCTTCCCACTCTTCCTTACACTCTCAAATATGGCTAATGCTTTGTGAATTGGTGAGGAACAATGAAGACATTGCCTCCTTATTTATAGCAATTTGGGGGTTAACTTCCTAACAACTTTAATCCATTTTTAGCCTTTGGATCTAGGTTAATTAGAAGCACAAATCCTAGCCCTACACCTCCCCCTTCTAGCTTCTTCCATTGCTTTATGACTCATCCTACTTCTTTGACAAGTTGATGATGTCATTGATGACTTAAACAATTTTTACCTCCTTCTATTCTTTGCTTTGCATTTCACTAGATAAAAATATTTTTGAGGGTCTTCATGATGTTTTATTCAAGTTTTCTCATTGGTTTTGTAATCTTGAAGTTCTTGCCTTCATTTAGAGACCATAAACACCTATTTTCCTAATTAGAAGAAATTTTCAAAAGTTAAGGAAATGGCTTTGGTTAGGTTCATTCTCAAGCTTGAATTATGCTTGTTCATAATCTTTTCTTATATTTGATCTATGGTTAATGGATTTCAAGATACAATTTAGTTTGTATAGGTTTTCATTTGCTTATGTCTAGAATTAATTTTAGGGATTTATCTAATTGTTCATTTATCTAATTTTCCTATTGGCTATTACCTTGACTTTTCTCTCCTTCTTCATACTACACACACACACATGCCAACAATTGTATTCACAACAATTGTACATTCTATCCTCTTCCAATTGGCCCAAAGTCTCCAAGCCTTAATGTTAGAGTATTGACTCATCATGCATAGGATTGTGACTCATCCATGCTTAGGTTTATGACTCACTCATGCTTAGGGTTGTGACTCATATATGCATGTGGGTATTTGGGTTTCTTAGACAATTTTTCTTCTTCCTCTCTTGATCCTAAAAACCGCCCCCTACCCCCCTTTTATTTATTTTTATTTTGTGTTTTATTCCTCTCATGATATTTAGGAGAAAATCTTCCATTGGTTGATCTTGGTTCACTTGGATTAGGCTTTATTAGAATTAATTAGAGCCCTTAGATTAGCTTTATGTGGTTTAAATCTTGACCCTTAGATCTTAGTTGAAATTGTTGACTTTTCAAAGTTTGATTAAAGTTTAATTAACATCTTAATCCAATGCTTAATTGTCCTTCGATTATTGTTCTATTGGCTCTTACAGTAATTTATTATCATTGGTAATCTATCTTAGACTAATCTTAACCCCTTATTGGACTTTGACTTTTCATTAGCTTAATACACCTCTAATTGATGATTACTTAATATTAATTGTGTTACGGACCGGCCCAATAGGACCATGTCCGGACTTCGGCCCAACCATGCCTAAGGCAGAATCCACGCTATAACCGGCAAGGATAGGAGATCCCACTAATGGAGGATCTCATTAACCGAGAATCTCCTCATGATCCCAACAAATCAGCCCCTGATTTCTCAATCTTGAATACCGCTCCTTAATACGGAGATACTCGCATCAGACTCCTCTATAAATACAGGGAAACCCTAAACAGGTGCACACGTTCTAATCTATGCTCTATTTACCTTCTATCACACAGAGCACACACACCACCCCCTGGCTTCGCACCTCCAAGTTTACTACGAACTACGTGGACTTTGATCCCTTCAAAGGGTACGTAGGCTCTAGGCTTGACAACCTAGTCAAGTCCAATCTCTTTGTGTTCTTAGAACAGAACATTGGCGCCCACCGTGGGGCTCCATAAACTTCTATCCCTGTGACCATTGATGGCAAACACCAGCAGCCACAGCAGAAATCCATCTCCAGTTGGCGGAAACCCTCTGACGAGCCAACCGCCATCCGGACCCAGTCGGCCGCGGGAGCAACCGCGGTGAGAGAAAACCCCAGAAGGGAACGTAACTGACACGGCCACTTCTCCCTCTGCAGAAGACCAACGACCATTGGGAGCACTCACAGAAGCTCCAGCACGAGACGTCCAGGCAGTCGAAGCCGACGTATGTATCCTGAGAAGGACGCAGGAGTCGTTCCTTCAGAGGCTCGAGAATAAGGAGAAACGGGATCACCTCCAGCGAGAGGCCGATTTTGAAGCCTTCGGCCGAAAGATAAAAGACGCGCTCGAACAGGATCGCCGACAAGGAAACCGCCGGAGGAATCATAGAAGAGGAAGGAGGTCTCCCGTGGATAACAGCAGTTCCTCAATCAGTCCAGAACCAGGACACGCACGCCGTGACAACGGCGAGCCGGAGCGGAGGACGAGCGCGGAGCGAGGCCGATCACAGTCCCAAGAGAACGAAGAGAACCACAGTGACGGTCCTAACCACACTGATCGGGCCGACAGAGAAGGCCGGGGCAGAGAAAGACACCGCGTGGAGGACCGAACTCCCCGGGCTCATAGATCACCTCGCCACGGATCTCCCCGGGAGTATCGAGTCATGTACCTGTCGGACTCCGGCAGATCCCCGTTCTCAAGAGAGGCGGCTACGGCCCGTTACCCGAAACACTTTGACCTGGCCGACTTACTAAAGTACGACGGAACCCAAGATCCACACAACCACCTTGGTGTGTTCGAAAAGCTCATGTGGGTCTGACAAATTAGGGGCCCGGTTACCCAGCGTCTCTTCGTGGCTACTCTGACCGGACTGACACACAGATGGCTGAGCTCTCTCCCAGACAACTCCGTCTGGAGCTTCGAGGACCTCGGACGCAAGTTCGAGTTGCATTTCGCCACCAGCAAAAAGCAGCCAAAGACAGCATTCACGCTGAGTAAAGTGCGACAGAAGAAGGGCGAGGCCCTGCAAAGGTATCTGGACCGATTCCGAGACGTAGCCATGCAAGTGCGGTCGCTGCCCGAAGAGGTCCACGTACACTGCTTGGTCAACGGGCTAGACCCGTCGTCACGACTGGCCCGAAACTTGTTGCAAAAACCCAGTGCACACATTGACTGAATTCTACACCTAGGCAAAGAAGTACTTGGAAGTGGAGCAAATGGAGGCGGCCAACGCGGACGAACCCGAACGGGCGAGGAACAATCCGGCCAGCGATGAAGACCGGTCAAGAAGGCCGAGATCTGAGACGAGTAGACGAACTCATGAGAGCCAAGCCAAACCTGACCGAGCCGACTAGAAGGCCAAGTACGACAGCTACACCCCGTTGAATGCCCCTCGGTCCCAGGTTTGAAAAGAGGTAGCCTAGGCCGAGATGAACTGGGTTGACAAGCCGAGGCCGATCAGAGGCCGCTCCAGTACGGATCGTACCAAGTTTTGTGCGTTCCATGATGGCCACGGACATACTACCGACGAATGCTATGACCTTCGCGACGCTATTGAAAAATTCGTAAGGGACGGAAAACTCCGTCAATACGTCATCAAGACCCAGGGAAGGACAAACGGCAAGCGTAATGACCGCGGCCGCACCAGAAGTCCGCCCAAGGAAGCCCGAAAGCCGGGAAAGAAGCAGAAGACTGCCTCTGACGACGAATTTCCCGATATGGATTTCCATTGCAACGTTGTCTGCGAAGGGTTCGGAGGTGGCGGAGACACCGTAAGCCTGCGGAAGAAATATCTCCGCGAAGTACTGACCATCCGAGACCTCCCCAGGTTCAAGGACGACCCCAAGAAACCGAGGCCGCTTACACTAACCTTCACCGACGAAGAGCTGAAAGACGTCATACCCGGCCACCTGGATGGACTGGTAATCACTGGAACCTTGGTTAATTGCCGAGTTAAAAGGATCTTTGTCGATGCAGGGAGTTCGGCCGACATCATAAGTTGGGACACTTACAAGAGGATGCACCTCGACCCAGAAGATCTCAAGCCGTGCAAGACCACCTTAATCGGGTTTAATGGCGAGCAGTCCTTTCCGAAAGGTTACATCGACCTCAGGCTGACCCTCGGGACCAAGGAAGCTTTCAAGTCCGAACGAGTGAGGTTTATTGTCACCGATTTTCGGTCCCCGTACAACATTATCCTAGGTGGACCCACAATCCACAACTAGGACATACTGGTGTCCACCAAACACCAGAAACTGAAGATGGTCAATGATAAGAACCAGATAGTTGTAGTATCCGGAGATCAAAAAGAGTCGAGGCAATGCTACTTTGAAGCTCTCCGGGTCGAGGAAGGAGGGCCCTCATCTCCACCTCGGCTCGGATCCAACGAGCAAGTAGCCGAAGCCAGCTCCGATCAGCGCTCACGGCAGCCGGTCAACATGGTGGAGTTCGACCTCCGAGAACAAGAAAATCCGAGGCTCGAGCTAGAAGGAGAACTGGAGGAGATAGTGCTAGGGGAGGACCCGTCCAAAACCGCCAAGATCGACCGAGACATGAGGGACGACTTGAAAGCTCATATGATCCGTTTCCTCAGACAGAACCAAGACGTCTTCACCTGGACCTCGGCCGAAGTACTCAGCATCGACCCCCACTTCTGCTGTCACAAGCTCGGCATGTGGCCGGGATCAAGACCAGTGGCACAGAAGAAGAGGAACATCGCGGACAACAGACAGGAGGCCCTCGCTAGCCACATCGAAGAGCTCCTAGAAGTCGACTTCATTTGAGAGGTGCAGTACACCACCTGGCTCTCCAACGTAGTCATGGTCCTTAAACCCAGTGACAAATGGAGAGTATGCGTCGACTACACCAACCTCAATAAGGCGTGCCCAAAGGACTCCTACCCTATGCCCAATATCGATAAGCTTGTGGATAATTCAGCCGGGTACTAGCTCCTCTCCTTTATGGATGCCTACTCCGGATACAATCAGATTGCAATGCATCTGGACGACCAGGAGAAGACCGCCTTCATGACGGACAAGGCAAACTACTGCTACAACGTCATGCCATTCAGACTGAAGAATACCGGGGCCACCTATCAGATGATGATGAATCGAGTTTTCGAAGACCAGATCGGTCGCAACATAGAAGTCTATATAGACGACATGATCGTCAAGTCGGAGCTTCTAGAAGACCACACCCAAGACCTAGAACAGACGTTTGAGAAACTAAGAAGACATCGAATCAGGTTGAACCCGGCCAAATGTGCTTTTGGAGTTCTGGCCGGAAAATTCTTAGGCTTCATGTTGACCAACCGAGGAATCGAGGTCAACCCGGACAAATGCAAGGCCGTATTAGAGATGCAGCCCCCGAGGACTAAGAAAGAGGTACAGCAGCTAACCGGCCGATTAGCCGCCTTACGCGGTTCCTGCCGAAGTCGGCCGTGAAAGCCCTACCTCTCTTCAAGTTATTGAAGAAGGAAACCCGAGGCGGCTGGAACCTAGACTGCGACGCCGCCTTCGCGGAAATCAAGAGATGTTTGGCAACCCCTCCAGTGCTTACCAAGCCGGATCCAGGGGAAACCTTATTCCTCTACCTCTCCATCGGCAACGAAGTTGACAGCGCCGCCTTAGTGAGGGAAACCGAGGCCAGACAGATGCAGATATATTTCATCAGCAAGGCCCTACAAAGCTCTGAACTCCGGTACCAGAAACTTGAGAAAATAGGCATTTGCCCTACTGACCTCGGCAAGACGTCTCCGGCCCTACTTCCAAGGACATCGGGTCGTGGTCCGCACCAGCCAGCCGATCCGACAGATCCTCCATAAGCCCGACTTAGCAGGAAGGATGACAAATTGGGCCATAGAGCTGTCCGAGTTCGACATCACTTTTGAAGCTCGGCAAGCGATCAAGTCCCAAGCACTGGCGGATTTCATCAAGGAGCTTACCCTGGCGATAACCAATAACGGGACGTGGAAGGTCTACGTAGATGGGTCGTCCAACGCTAAGGGCAGCGGTGCAGGAGTCATCGTGGAAAGCCCACAAGGGGTCGCCACTGAGCATTCTCTCCAATTAAAGTTCCCGACCTCCAATAACCAAGCCGAGTACGAGGCTCTGCTAGCCGGATTGCTCCAGGTAAAGGACAATGGCGCACAACGAGTAAAGTTTTTAACTGACTTGCAGCTCGTCGTGGCCCAGATTGACAGCAGCTATCAAGCAAAGGGCCCTCTTATGGCAAAATACCTAAATCGCGCCAAAGAGTTCATGGCCGAATTCGAGGAAGTGACCGTTTCCCACATCCCAAGAGAGGAGAATGCCAGGGCCGACATCCTCTCCAAGCTGGCAAGTACTAAGGGACCGGACAATCACAGGACCGTGATCCAGCAAAACCTAACCGAGCCGAGCTGCGTCATGGCCATCTCAGCAGGCCTTGACTGGAGGAAGCTAATAGAAGACTACCTTGAAAGAGGAATCATCCCTACTGACTCGACCGAGGCCAAAAGACTGATCAGAGAAGCCGCGCTCTACGTAATGGTGGATGATCAGCTATACCGAAAGGGTTTACACTGCCCGATGATGAGATGTCTCAGCGAATCCGAGGCAAAGTATGTGCTGGTCGAGCTATACGAAGGCAGTAACGGCTACCACATGGGGGGCAAGGCCCTCGCCAGAAAGGCACTGCGCGCCGGATACTATTGGTCCGCCATGAAGCATGACGCCATGGAAAAAGCAAAAACGTGCGACAATTGCCAGAAGCACGCCAGGATCATATGGCCGCCACTCTCAGAGTTAAAAGGAATGCCAGCCCCCTGGCCCTTCTACAAATGGGGCATGGACATCCTCGGACCATTCTGACCGGCGCAAGGGCAATGCAGATGGCTCATAGTCGCGATAGACTACTTCACCAAGTGGATCGAAGCAGAGCCACTCGCCACGATAACCTCGGCCAGGGTGATAAAGTTTTTCCGGCACAACATCGTTTCCCGCTTCGGGATTCCAGCCGAGGTCGTCACGGACAACTGCACCCAGTTCACGGACCATCGATTCCAAGCACTAATGTCCAACCTGGACATCAAGCAACACTTCTCGTCCGTAGAACACCCGCAGTCGAATGGCCAGGCCGAAGCCGCCAATAAAGTCATCCTGGACGGACTCAAGAGGCGGATGTTGCAAGCCGATACCAACTGGACTGAGCAGCTCCACAGCATTCTTTGGGGATACCGAACAAGCGTACAGTCTTCGACCTAGGAAACCCCCTATAGGCTAACCTATGGATGCGAGGCAATGATCTCGGTTTTAATCGGACAGCCATCCTGGAGAAAGGTCAGAGCCAGACAAGAAGGGCAGGAGTCGAACGACGACGCCTTGAAAACTGATTTGGACCTCATAGACGAAATCTGAGTCACGGCGCACTGCCGAGAATTAGCTGCCAAGCAGTTACTCGCGGCTAAGTACAACAGGAAGGTCAGACCCCGGTCATTCAACCGCGGGAACCTAGTACTCCGACGGGCCGATATAGGCAATAAGAATGCCAAGGATGGGAAGCTGGCGGCAAACTAGGAAGGCCCCTACCGGATTAAGGAAAAGCTCGACCGGGGGGGCATACATCCTCGAGACCTTGGCACGGAAAACAATCAAAAGAACATGGAATGCCGACAAGCTGAAAATCTACTACAGCTAGATCCCACTTCGGCACTGTTTGTTTGTTTTCATTTTATTTCCTTTGTTCAAGTTCAAGTTATGTTTTTTCTGATCTTGTCGCTTTGTAAAGCCCCTTAGGGCTATTTCTTATCAATAAAGGACTCCACTTAGGAGATTTATGAATGTGCACAAAATTTGCTTAAGCATGAAGCCGAAGTTATGAAGCTCGGCCAAAAACGAGAAGACCGAGGCAAAGAAGCCCGGCCAAGAAACCGAAAGCCGAGGTACTTGAACCCGGCACCGGTAAAAGGCCCTGAGGTCATGTACCCGGCCAAAGAATCAAAAACATCTAGATGTCCGAAAACCATCCGTTGTACTCTAACAGGCATTGGTTAGAGCTCCGCAAAAGCGCCATACGTGGCCCTTCGTGAAATTGACGCGTCAATGCTCGCCCGGCTAAGTACGCAGACTCTCATGCCGACCCTGATCAGGTCAAAATGTCCGACCCTGGGCGAACAAAGTCTCGGTTAGGCATGTGATAGTCCTGCCCTTACGCCGGTAAGACTTAATCCGACTAAGTGAAAGTTGGAGTCCGACTACTAGAAAGGCGGACCGAGGCAGTGAGGTTAGTTACACTTGACGAGGTTGAAACAAGACAACCCTGCCCCAGCCTCCCACAAGCTAAGTGTGGTAGAGTACCAACGGCCTGCACACATGCGGTCGATAAACACTCGAACTTAGGCAAAAGGATGATGAAATTATCCTTTGTCAAGGGCATCCGAACGGCCTGTACTCATACGGCTGACGAACGTTCAACACTTAGACAGGAGGGTGACGGAATCATTCAGTGTCTAAGTTGTCTGGACGGCCTGCACACATGCAGCCGACGCACACCCAAACCGAGGCAAAAGGATGATAACGAAAAGTAACTCATTCATTGCCTAAGGTGCCCAACTAAGTTTGAATTGCAGTAAAAGGATGACGAAAATATAAAGTCATTCATTACTCCCAAGGGTGATAAAAATGTAAGTCGTTCTTTACAATGATACAAGGGCACAAACGCCCCCCAAACCAGAAAAGCAAAACAAAAGCTAAGACTAGGTGGCGAGCCCGGCCTTGGGATTCTCTGCCTCAAGATCCTCGGCGTCGACTGCGTCCTCCTCGGCAACCTCGTAGGGCTCTCGGTAGGCTGATAAGGGATGAAAGTCCCATCGCCCTGAACAAAGGCACGGTGGTCATACCCATCCACATTGAGCACCGCCCCGGGGTTGAAATGCCGGATCTGGGCTAAGGCTTGCTTGAAGCACTCCTCGACAGTCTGCACCAGGGCATCGGAGATTTCCTGGCAAGCCACCTTCTCCTCAGCAAGGGCCTTCTCAAGCGCCTCCTTCTCGGTCGAGAGAGTAGCCCGCTACTGCGGAAGAACCCTCGCCGCAGCTAGGCTCTCCGACATCCCTGTTTGAGCCCGAGCACACTCCTCGGCCACCTTGTCAGTAAGCGCCCGGGAAAGCCTTCACCGCCACAGCCTTAGCAGCGTCACGCTCCACCCTCGCAGCGTCCCGCTCCATCATGGCCGCGTCCCGCTCGGCCCTGGCCTCATCCCACTCCGCCCAAGCTGAGACGAGCTCCTCCTCGGAAGAACTGGCCTCGCCCTGACTTCGGCTAGCTCCTTCCTTAGCTGCTCGGCAGCCGCAGCCTCAGGCTTCAGCTCAGCCTCCACCTTCCTCAGCTTGACACACTCGGCCTCAACCCGAGCATAATGGCCCCGAACCATCCTCAGAGCTTGAAGATACCCCACCGACTGGACAAGTTCCCTCTGGGCCAGTTCTAATTGGTCCAAGGCGGGGGGGGGGGGGACAAGGACCGGCTACCCTCCATAAAGTGCCGGGGTGGAAGAAATGCAATGTCAACCTCAGGGGCCACCCCATTCTCCCACAAGAAACTGCGGGAGAAAACTGAAGAGGGACCCGTCGGCGGAGGTGGAGGAGGGGGAAGTCGCACTGGAGAAGACGGAATCGAAGGCGAGCCAGCAGGAGAAAGAGCGGCCTCGACTTCATCATCAGAGATAAAGACCTCCTTCCCCTTAGAAGTCGGAGAGACGGCGATGACCCCACGCCCCTTAGGAGCTTGAAGCCCTACAGTCGGTGAAGGCTCGGCGGCAGCAACAGCCTCCCGACTCTCTAGAGTCGGGATTTCCACCGTTGAGGCAGACTTTGAGACCGAGGCGGAAGAAGGACCTTGGCCGGCGGAGCCCTTTGATCTCTTTGTAGCCACGGCAGCAGGGTCGCCGGCATCAACAGAGGTCGCCCGCTTCTTCGAACGACTTGGCAACGCAGCAGCAACTTTTGCCAACCGAACGTACATTGGTAGGGCATCCATGGTCCTAGCTGAAAACAAAGAAAGAAGAGACAAGTTAGCAAGACAGAAACAAAAATCCAAAGCAAAACGCAAAAGACGCAAAAACCTACAAATAGGAGGCAACGGCTCTGAACCCGGCCTCGAGATAAAGAAGGCCGCGGTCTAGACCCCATGCTCCTTCACAAAGGCGGCCAGCCTCGGGATAGAAGGGACGGTCTCGGGCAGGAGATCGTCGTCGTCCACCAGATAAGACGTCGGTGACTTGTCATAGTGCCTCTTATCCCAGTAAAAGGGGAACCTCGCCCCCACGCCCGGACCGTCAGCCCCATTTAAAAACCAGGGCTGTTGGCCGGGCTTGGACACCACCTTAAAAAAGGCGTTCTTGAAGCGTTTGAAGGAGTCCGAGAAGGCCCCCATCAGCTTCCTATCCGACCTGTTCTGAACCGAAACCAGGCCCTTGAGCTTATCGCCCTCCCTGGGCAAATCGGGGGTGAAAGGGCTGAAATAGTAGAAAAAGAGGTTGGCTGTACAAGAGATGGGAATCGGGAATGAGCCGCACAACTTCTCGAAGGCCACCAAGTAGGCCCATCTGTTCGGATGAAGTTGTGATGGAGCAAGGCGAAGGTGGGTCAAGGCTGAGATCTGGAAGTCCGTGAACGGAAAACGAACTTGAACCTGGGTGCACACATCCCGGTAGAAATAGAAGAAGGAAGACGTCCCCTCTTCCCGGCCAGAGTAGACTGGCTCTTCCGCCCCCGTAGGAGCGTACACGCAACCCTCCAACTCGAGCAGCTGTAGCCGGGTGACGTCAGCCTCGGACATGAGGGACAGGGTCTTCAACATCTCAAGCGAGATCCAGTCGAATTTCTGACGCAAGGCCTTTGGCGGGCTAGAAGAGCCCGAACCCTCGGGCTCAGAACGCCGCTTTGAAGGCTGAGATTTGGGAGCCATTAAACCTATACGAAAATAAACAAAGCTAACATCAGTGAAGCGTAGAAATACCTAGCACAGACACAGTGGCAGGAAAAAAAGACTGCGGACTCGGACGAACAAAGGCGCGAGAAGGGACAGCCGGGGCGGACCAATGCCGATAGGAACCAAGTACGGTAGAAGCCTCGGCATCTCTAGCGCGAACCATCAACTCAGAAGCCTCCGCCAAGCAATCCCAGCAAGGGCCGAGATACCCCTCCGAGGCAGACGTCTGGCGGACGGCGGAAGGACCCTAGTAGAAATTAAGAGGTTGAGCCATCACCACCGGGGATTCGGAACCGGAAGAGGAGCCTATCCTGGCCCCACCGGACGACTCCAGAGGAAGAGTGCGTGCCAGTGGTCAGAAAGGACGGCGAGGAAGTGAAACCGAAACCCTGGCTGAAGACGGATGAGCCCCAGCTCACCCTGGGCAAATGGCGCCACCTCGGTGCAAAGGATCCAAAACCCCCATAGCAGGTGGTTCACCCCCAAGAACCCAGTAAGTGGCCCGCGAGAGATGCGCACGGAGGAACATTTCCTCCTCCGGTGTCAGTGACGCCCTTGGTCTCGGAACATTTCTGTCTCTCACCATAATCAGAAGCCTACGGTACTAAAAGCCGGTGTCTAAGGAAATTTTGGAATGAATTTTGGGTGCGGTGACACTAAAGAAACCCAAAAAAGCCCAGAAATATAGAAGAGCGACGACACAAGCAACTATTTTAGAAACAAACGGTAAAATGCAAGAAAGAACCGAACAAAAGCACAAGGAAGTAGACAAAATACCTGTACTGAGAAGATGAAAGAAACTAGAACGCTGGTAAACGGCGAAAGTTTCGCACAGGGAAGAAACCTCTCGGTGGACTCTAGAAGAAAACCAGAAGTGTCTGAGAAGAAGATGAATCGCAGGAAAAGTAGAAACGAGAGGAAAGAGGGCTATTTAAAACCTAACGCAGGGGTGCAACGGTCTATTCTTGTACAGTCGTGACGGGATTGGTACAGTACGACGCCAGCACAATAAATGCGCACAGGCCTCGAGAAGCGGAAAGGCGCGGCGGTGGCAGAACGCACCTAATGGAGGCCTGACAGCTGTAAGCCCGCAATGATGGCACGCGAGGAGCAAATCCCAAAGCGTCCGAAGCATCCCAAAAGGTGAAAGGTTTGGGACCCGGGCAGGATGAACAACCGCCCGGACAAAACGAACCTGGCGTTCTAGGTAGGACGAGGGCATGGTAAGCCGACCACTGCTCTGGACCGGACTGATGGCCACGGCAGCCAAAAGTCGACCGAGTTAAGGAAGAAGGCCTCGGCCATACCTTGGACCGGGGACAATACGCACCTCGGCCGTCCAGGAGCCTGAACAACCGAGCTGGGGGGCAACTGTTACGGACCGGCCCAATAGGCCCATGTCCGGACCTCGGCCCAACCATGCCTAAGGCAGAATCCACGCTATAACGGGCAAGGATAGGAGATCCCACTGATGGAGGATCTCATTAACCGAGAATCTCCTCATGATCCCAACAAATCAGCCCCTGATTTCTCAATCCCGAATACCGCTCATTAATACGGAGATACTCGCACCAGACTCCTCTATAAATACAGGGAAACCCTAAACAGGTGCACACGTTCTAATCTATGCTCTATTTACCTTCTGTCACACAGAGCACACACACCACCCCTTGGCTTCGCGCCTCCAAGTTTACTGCGAACTACGTGGACTTTGATCCCTTCAAAGAGTACGTAGGCTCTAGGCTTGACAACTTAGTCAAGTCCAATCTCTCTGTGTTCTTAGAACAGAACAAATTGTAAATATCTATTAGTGTAAATTTATTTGCTCATTAATTGTTAGTAATTACCCCTTAATTATTCCAAGTGTTGTGATAATTCTTTATGGCCTTCTATGAATTAAATGTGAACTTAGTATTATAGGTTATTAGAAAATTTAGTCTCTTAAACAATTATAAAAATTGGTGTTTAAGACCCTTTGAGTAATTATGAAAATTAATACAATTGTTCCAATTATTGTAGATTTAATTGTTCCTTAGTTGTTGGTAATTTTTCCTAACTGGTATAAGTATTTTCAAGTCATTTAATTGTCTCTTATGATTAAATTAGGATTATACTTAGTTTTAGAGACTGTAGGGTTTTTTTTAAACATTTTATGGCTCTTTAAGATTAAATATAAACTATGTTGTATTTTATGATATTTTATGATGCCTGACAAATTTTAGAAAATTGAACCATGGTTATCTTAATCCTAATGGAAGATTAACTAGAAAATAAAATAAATATATCTCAAAATTTGAGACCACATATTCACCTATTCTAAATAGGTGTCATTTATCAAAATATTGTATTTATGAGAAATAATAATTTTGGGGGTATTACAACAAGTACTCTCTCAAATTGGCCGGCCGAGACAACATTGCAATGGCTGCACAGTATGACACTTCACTCAACCTCTTGTTAGTTAGCCTCTTTAGTCAGAACCTTCTAGTGTGGAGCTCCATGTGGACGCTAGATCTTAAAGGGGTGACAATGTTATAAGTCACACATCATAAAGCCTCACGAGTGTGGTGGGGTTTATAAGTTAAGGGGTGGCTCTCCCTCATAATAGACAGATCTTTTAAGATAGATCATCTCTCCCTTCCTATAGGACCAATAATTCATGTTGTTTTTAAATATTATTCCTATTTAGAATCCTCTTTCACAATTTAGATGTCAATAGTGATATATGGAAATTAAAGTAATGCCATTGAAAGCAGCATTTCCTATGTTTTTCACATTACTTTCAAAAGCCTTGGGATTTGATGTGCATGCGATCACTAGTTTACATACGTACTTTAACTAGTTCACAGTACAGCATATGCCATGGAAGTATGCCCCCAGCCACTAGTGATGTTATAATAAGCCGTTGACACTAATCAAACAACACTTCAAAAGACACTAACAAGGTAGGGTCAATTAACTCGTACGTTGCTGTCCCTAGATGATGTTGTAAGGCCAAACATATAATAAATCAACTTTTTAACGTTGGGGACAATGATATGGGTTCGAATATATGTTTAGAGATTTCGTCTGGGTGCAAATGGATCCGGAAGGAGAATCAGATTATGTTGGAAAGGAGACTAAGTAGAGAAAGTTAATTTTGATTATGCGTTGGGAAAGGATATCCGGAAGCATGTTCTGTATTTGGTCCAAGCAAAGATTTGGTGAGTCTAATTGTACTGAATAGACCCAAAAGTTGTCTATGAGGCGACTTGAAGCAGCTTTTGAATTAAATTTGTTAGAATTGGCAAATGTGCACCATTAACTTTATAACTTTATGCAAGATTTCATTATTTTCTCTTAATCTTTTTGCACCGTTCGTCTCAAAAAATATTTTTTCATGTTAATCATTGTTATTTTAAAACAATGATTAAACTTACTATGTTAGCATTTAAGAAATTTTTGTTAACATTTTAACTTTTTATATTGGCATTTTTTGTTTATAAATCTAACGATATTAAGGTTTTAGAATAGTAAAAACACACTTTAGCGACTAAAATGAAATATTGTGTGAAGTTAAATGATTAAATATGTACTTTCACTGTCAAAATTTTTTGCCAATCAGGATAAAATGAAACATTGTGTGAAGTTAAATGATTAAATATTGTGTGCGCGTTAGCAAAAAGAAATTTTATGTATGATGTGTGGATTCATGCAGGAATACATTCAAGTAAAATTTCTAAAATTAAGGAGTATTAGTGAAGCAACCCTCCTTAAAAAGCCGTATGTATCCAAAATTCCTCCTCCTCCTTTTTGGCAACCCAAAGTTCCCCCATGATGCCCTTGAATGATGGCTACATCTTTTGCCCTCGACATTTTAGTTAGATATATAAATTAAATTTAAATACAATTACTATACTTTTACACCAATATCTTTAGTTAGAAACTCAATAACATATAAATAAGAAATTGCAATAATTATTTAATTCTCAATAATAATGTTTGTGCATTTTGTAATAACACACAAATAATGGCTGTTTGTCGACATTGTTTATGGTTCACCTATAGTTGGGCATATCCTTTGGAACAATTCCTTCTTTTTTTGTAAGTGATTCTTAACTTTATTTTTCTTTATTCCTTTCTGATGAGTTAGCTTGCGCTTGGAATAAAGGCATTTGAAGAATTTCAGTGCCTAGAAAACATAAGTGGGGAAATCAGAAATTGAATCCTTCTATTTTCAAGGAATCATCGGAGAAAATTATATCTAAACTTTTATGGGAACTCATCAATATGAATCGCAATATATATTAGATTGAGATAATAAATTTTACTATAATTTTTATAGATATATCTATATTGACGATAAAGAGACAAAAAAAAAAAAAAATCAAATCATCATAAATGTTAACATCTTAAAATTAAACTTTTGCCAACATTTTCAATTAATACGAAAATCATGGCTAGACTAATTACCATAATAAAGAAACAATTGTATTATATATCCTTTTAAATTAAAGGGATGTTGAGTTTTAGAGGGGATAATGGAATTAACTAAAGAAATGCACAAAGTTAATAAAAAAGATTTTTTACTTATATAAAGAATACTGATAGAGGCACAATATAGAGCCTAAGACTCTGCAAGTGTACAAGCTGTATGATATAATAATAAAGTGTGAGCAAGATATGGTTTCTAATAGGACTTGATACCAACACTACAGTCGAGTAATGACTTTACAAGTTTGCTTAAGTTGAGTGAACACAATTTAGATAAAAGCTAACTAAAAGAAAAGAAAATCAAATCTAACTAAGGCTAAGGATAAGAGTGATTCTATATCTAAGTTGTAACTTGGATTATTATACCTTTGATTACTTCTTAGTGTCTAATTCCTCCCCTTAATTGTATCTAAAGTTATATTTGCTAGTCAAAGACTCTTAATTACCTAAGAATGTCTTTCAATCCCCTAAAAGGCATTACAACTATGTTAATCCTTAATGTCTTAGGCGATAAATACTTAATTGGATTAATTTAAGTGCAAGTCTAATGAGACTATGTAGGGCCCATAGGTATATGTCTATCCTACAACCAATTTAAATCTGAAAACCTAATCCTACACGATTCAATTGAAGGTCTAGTCCTATGTCTAGGCTCTTTTAGAACACCAAAATAATTCTAATTAGATGTCTCTTGTTTCAAAATAACGAAGCACACAATTAAATCAAAAAATACAATATTACAGCAATTAACGACAAAAATTATCATACACTATTCCATAAATCAAACTATATAATCTAAAACCAAGGGTTTAGCCGTTTAGCTACACAAAATGAACATTGTCATAACTAAAATAATAGCTAACCAAAGAAAGAATAAAAAGACAAAAGAAAGAAGAGAAAGGGAAGGAGAAACAAAAACTTAATACCGAATTTTCATTTGTGTTGTAGATCTTTTGCATCTCCAAACTTTAATCTTCCTCCATCTAAATTTTGAACTCTTGACCAAAAAGGAAAATAGAGCACAACTCCCTCTTGATACGCCTAGTGTGGGTCTATACACACACACACACATCTCTATCACAATATCTTGGTTTCTCCCTCTCTCTCTCTCTCTCTCTCTCTCTCTCTCTATATATATATATATATATATATATTGTTATCATATAATATATTGATATTTTGTTCTCACTTGGATTTTATAATATCTCTTGCAAAATAAATTAGGAAATGTGTAGATTTTATATCAAAACATCCTTTTATCCTATAATTAATTAAAGGATAGAAAATTATTTAAAAGATAATTAAATAAGTATAAATATTAATAAATTTAATTATATATCAGAATCTATACTTATTTAATTATAAAATATAGACTTATCAAATACTTGTTAGACACAAAAGTATCATGAGTGATAAGTGCCATGTCGAGAGGAGTACCTTGAAAGTAGAGCTAGGAAATCAGGTCAAACCTGTCATGGGCTAGGCTTATTTAAGCCTGCAAATTTTTTAAAAATTTATTAAATGTCTACAAGTTGAGTTTTAAATAATATAATGTTGCTATTTGAACGTTTTAATAGAAAAAATTGATTATATTCTTATTCAAAATCTAAGAGAAGCTTGTTGGTGATATTATAGTTAGTTAAAATTCTTATTGATTTTTTTTAAAAAAATATTACTCAATTTTTAAGAATATTTTATTTGGTTCTTAATATTTCTCCAAGGAAAATTTTCCTTATGAAATATTGAAAGAATACTTTTTTATTGATGTAATGTAAACAAAGAGATTTTTTTTTAATTATATTTGAAGATGTCCAAATATTATGTAAACTATATCTAAGAGAGAAATTAATAACACATTGAAAAATGAGAAAGTAGAATCTCTATCTCATTGTATGAAAAAAGAGAGAGAGAGAGAGAGAGATAGTCTCTAACTCATGAAGAATTTTATTTTACGGCAAATTGTCACTTACTCTATTTATCAAAAAAAGATAAAACATTTAATACTTTAAAAATATTTGTCTTAAATTAAAAATTTTAGTGTTTTAATTTACTTTCTTTAAGAAAATGGAAAAAATATATTTTTTTGTTAAAAGACTTGAAGCCCATGGTCGAACCCAAGAGTAAGTAGGTTGGGCTTGAAAATAGTGACCTTTTTATGGGAGTCAGGCCTAAACAGGCCTACCTGTTTAGGACCGAGCCATGAAGGGTTGACCCATTTTCCCACCTTTACTTGAAAGAAAGGTTGTATAAAGCCTTGGTTCCTTAACTCCAAAAACTAGCTTCTAGGATGTCATTCTCCCAAACACCTATGATTATTACAATTACAATTGTCACTTGTACTTTCATTGAGAGTTGGTCACATGAGAAGACTACCTGCGGATCTTTTCTTGATTGATATTGGAAACGGAAGAAAGGGATCTATAAGACTTTAAGACTTAAAGCCTTGGTTTCTTGATTAATTTGTTTCAAGCACAAAATTATTTTAAACTTTAAGATAGAAAGTATCTCTTTGACTTTCACAATTTGACAATAAACCTAAAATGAATGTGTATATTAGAAAAGTTCGACCACTAACTAAAAGTTAACGAACTGAAAGTTTATTTGCACATTTGAAATTTGACCTATGTTTAAGAGAATTGCACATACATACTAAAGGGATTTTGTATAAATATAATGATGAATTTAAAGGACATATTGTCATTGTACAAGTTTAAAGGTCCAAGAAATACAATGCTAATCAAAATTATAAAAATATAATTTACATATTGCTCAAACTTTTGGGAAAAATTGACATTACAATTATTGTCAAACATGCTGCTACATTCAAATTTTAATTGTAGGTACTCATTGCTTTAGTGATAAACATGCACCCTCTTCTTGCTTGGCCTGCTAAGCATTCGTACCAGTATGGTTTGCTTCTGTATATAATTTACCACAACACAATCCACGTAATTCAATAATTAAATGTAATTAAGAATAACAAATAAGGAAATAATCACACGACCATAAGGTAAATGGAGACACCCTCCCGGATGTACATTATGTGACATCCTAAATTACGGATAAAATGCATGGAAATCTCAAATTAATATTCAGATCATCTTCATGTCCGTACACGGCTAAACAAAAAGCCAAATGTGACAATGAAAGAAGTGTGTAACTGAATTGCACTGATCTCCTTCTCTAGATCCTACCTATATACTGAAAATGCTTTGTTGGAGAAGGCTTAAGAAAGTAGAGTTGTATCCTGACTAATAGTTATAGCTTTAATATATATATAGAACCAGATGAGCGCCTTATTCGTGAAGCAAAGTAGCAGGAATCCCTGGGAAAATCTTCTTTGGCAGATTACACACTAAATTATATTGCTTGCCTGAGACAAAATAATATGAGCGCCTAGCAATGCATCTGCAACTCCAAAGCCATACACACACAGTGCTTCTCATGGAAATCTTATTTATGGCTTACCATAAATGGTATATCCTTTGGAACTATCCCTTTCTTTTGTTTTGATTTGTGCCCTTTTTTATAATGGTTTTTTTCCTTTGTAGTAATATATATATTTTTTTTTTTTAATATCACATGTACCATTACATTTCTTTTATAGTCTACCATGGTGCATAGTATTTTCCCCAAATTGGACTGGAAGCTTGAAGTGATATATCTCATAATTGAACCGTACATACATAATAATAGGTAATTATATATGCTTGGGCAGGCTTTTAGAATATGACTTTTGGGATATCATTGCTTGGTTTAGTTCCACTCACCAGCTTAATTACTGAAACAAGAATAGTAATCACATAAAGCTTAATTAAATATTACAGGAATAATTATATAGTAGCATAAAAGTTACGATCCATCATTATCATTGATTCAACCTGTACACTGGGAATACTCTGTTGAAGATGGTTTAACCAATGTCTCCCTTGTGACTCGATGGACTTAAGGAACTATGGTTGCGCCAAACTGACTAATAGCTATAACTTTTGGACAAATGGTTGCGCTTAATCCTAATGAGTGCCATGTTCATGAAGCAAAGTTGCAGGAATCGTTGGGCAAATCTTCTTTGGCAGATTACACACTAAATTATATTATTTGTCTGAGACAAATATAATATGATAGTGGTAATTACCTGCCAATAAAGATCTGGCCCAGTAATATGCATCTGCAACTCCAAATTCGATACGCACAAAGAGTGCTTCTCATGGCAATCCTATTTATGGCTTCCTACAAGTGGTATATCCTTTGGAACTATCCCTTTCTTTTGTTTTGATTTGTGGCCTTTCATATAATGGTTTTATTCCTCTATCCCAGAACCATACCTTGTAGTAACTTATAAATATATTTGTTCAAGAGTACGTGAGGACAATGTATCTGAAGAATTTTAATTTACTTGATGTTATTTTAATTTATAGATTTCTGTTTGTGTGTGTGTGTGTGTTGAAAATGGGTCCGGAAGGAGAATCAGATTATGTTGGAAAGGAGACTAAGTAGAGAAATGCAAGAGAAAGTCAATTGGATTATGCTTTGGAAAAGGAGATCCATCCAGGAGCATGTTCTGTGTTTGGTCCAAGCAAAGATTTGGTGTGTTTAGTAGACACCCAAAAGTTGTCTATGATGCGACTTGAAGCAGCTTTTGAATTAAAATAATTTGTTAGAATTGGCATAAAAGTTGCCCTTACTTCTTTAACTGTACAAGGTTTTAATTTCGTCTATTAATTTTAAAAAGTCTTTTTCAGTTCTCTTTAACGCTAACATTATTATCTTCAAATGATGATTTTGTTTTTCAATCATCATATTTTAAGAGAAATTAAGCTTAATATATGTTAGCATATCTGAGAATGGCTTGTCAATTTTAAAATTTTAATATTGACATTTTTTTAATAAAACTAACCGTATCAAGGTTAGAGTACTAAAAAACACTAAATAAAATTAAGGGATCAAAGTAAAATCTTGTGTAAAATTAAAGGACTAAATATTGATGCACTTTGACCGTTAAGAAGTAACATATGTATATAAGAATTCATTAAAGAGCCAGGGCCTTAGTAGCGCAGTGGCATGGGAGCTTGGCTTCCCTTCCTCATTCTAGGGTTCAAATCCTGCCCCCCTCCCCTACTATGTGTATTAAAAAAAAAAAAAATCATTGAAGAACATGCAAGTAAAATTGCAAAATTTAAGGAGTATTAGTAAAGCAACCCTACTGAAAAATCAATATCTATTCAAAATTCATGCATGCCCTTGAATTATGCATCGCTACATAATAATTTGCTCTCAACATTTTAGTTAGATATGTACATTAATTAAATTTAAATACAATTTTTATACTTCTACATATATATATTCCTAGTCAGAAAACTGAATAACAAATATATATGCAAAATTGCGATAATTATTTGTTTTTCAATGGTAATTCTTGTGAATCTTGTAACTAATAACTCGCACAAAGAAAGAATGGCTAATTGGTCGCATTTTTTATGGTTCCCTATAGTTGGGCATATCCTATGGAACAATTCCTTCTCTCTTTTTTTTTTTTTTTGTAGGCGACTTTTGACCTTATTTTTTTTCATTCCTTTGTGAAGAGCTAGCTTAAGCTTGGAATAAAGACATCTGAAGAATTTCAACATGGAAAAAACAAGTGGGGAAATCAGAAATTGAAGTCTTCTATTTTCATGAAACCGGAGATGATTATATATAAAATTTTTGGAGAACTCTATTCATTATTTGTGCATAATATATAAAACTTGGGAAAATTAAAGTTTTCTCAAATAAACATATTATAATTAAAAAGTCTCGCAACATTTAATTAAACTTTACAATAAACTAAAATTAATACAAATAAATGATATAACTACATTTCACTTTCAGTTAAGTTCGATATTTCCACTAACTACAACAGTTAATGAACTGAGAGTTTTATTTCTGCATTAATAGTTTGTCTGATGTTTAAGAAGATTATTTAGATGAAAAAGATCAATTTAAAGGGCATATTGTCATTAATGAGCAATAGAAGATTATTTTGATATAATTTTAAAAATTTTCAAGAAATACAATGTTAAAATTATAAAGTGAAAAAAAGATCTCAATTACACATTTCTCTGACTTTTGACCAAATTTGTTATACAACAATTGTTGTGTCAAAATACTAAGTTTATTTGTAGGCACTCCTTGCTTTAGTGATAAGCATTCACCCTCTTCTTGCTTGCCGCGCTCAGCATTCGTCCCAGCAGTGATCTTCTGTATGTAATGTACCACAAGACAATCCACAAAATTCAATACTTAAAAGTAATTAAGAGTAAAAAAGGAAATAAATTAAATCACACAAATCTTGATGTGTGCAATGTATATATTCATTTCCAGTGTGCAACGTATGACATTCTAAATTACCAATAAAATGCATGAATGCCTCAAATCAATGTTCTGGTCATCTTCATGCATGCATGTCCCCTCCAAAGCAAACGAAATGTGACGATGAGAGATATTAATATAACTGAATTGAATTGCATTGATATGCTTCTCTTGATTCAACCTGTACACTCTGAATACTTTGTTGAAGAAAGTTTAACCAACGTCTCCGTTGTGACTCGATGGACTTAGGAAATATGGTTGCACCCAGCTGACTAATAGCTATAACTTTTGCCCAAATGGTTGCGCTTAATCCTAATGAGTGCCATGTTCATGAAGCAAAGTTGCAGGAATCACTGGGCAAATCTTCTTTGGCAGATTACACACTAAATTATATTGCCTGTCTGAGACAAATATAATATGATAGTGGTAATTACCTGCCAATGAAGATCTCGCCCAGTAATGCATCTGCAACTCCAAAGCCATACACACAGAGTGCTTCTCATGGAAATCTTATTTATGGCTTCCATAAATGGTATATCCTTTTGAACTATCCCTTTCTTTTCTTTTATTGATTTGTGCCCTTTTTTATAATGGTTTTATTCCCCTGTAGTAATTTATAAATAATTTGTTTTATTCACATGTACCATTAACATTTCTTTTATAGTCTATCGTGGTGCTGGTGCGTAGTATTTTCCCCAAATTGGACGGGAAATTTAAAGTGATATATCTCAAAATTGAACCGTTCATACATAATTATAGGTAATTATTTTAGAATATGACTTTGGGGATATCTTTGTTTGGTTTACTTCCACTCACGAGCTTAATTACTGAAACAGAAATAGTTATCACATAATGCTTAATTAAATATTACAGGAATAATTATATTGTAGCATAAAAGTTACGATCCATCATTATCACAGGTTTGAACGAATCAAACAGCACAAAGAGAAGAAAAAGTAAATGGGTTTTGATTGAAAGAGTAAACATGAAACAAATAGGGGAGGGCGATCCAATATTAATGGAATATAATGCCTTTGATTGAATCGAATATGAAGAATCTGACTTTAATTTGTTCAAAAAGAAGAAAAGAGAAACATGTGAACTGGTAAAGAATTAAAGAATAGGCCATGGTTGATGCTTCGAGAAAGGGAAGATACTGAAGCATGTTCTGGTTTCTTTTTTTTCTTTCTTTTTGTTTTGTTTTGTTTTGTTTTGTTTTTTTATTTCATTCAATAGACCCTTGACTACGTGGAAAATAGAAGCAGTTCTTGAATTCGGATTCTGTGTGCTAGCTAGCTTCCATCCAGGAAGTGACTCTGATATCATGGATTTTCTCTCTCATTAGATTAGTCATTTAATAATTTATTAATGACTGAATCCGAGGGTAAAAGTTATATTTTCATTCAATATATGTATTGGGTACGGATCCTCTCATTTTCTCTCTCCCTCATTTTCTTCTCATAAGCCGATCTAGACCGTTGAAATCTTGATCCAACGGTCCAGATTTAAAAAAAAAAAATTTGCTGTTTTGTCTTTTTCGAAAAAGACAAAGTTTTAAAAAAAATTTTTTTTTTAGATCTGGACTGTTGGATCAAGATTTCAACGGTCCAGATCAGCCTGTGAGAAGAAAATGAGGGAGAGGAAAATGAGAAAATCCTCTCCCTATATGTATTCTGCTAATTTCTTCTGATGGGATTGAAATTTAATCACATGACCTTCTAGAGTCAGTTAGGGTATGCATGGTAACACTCTCAGAATGACTTTTTTCCTAATTTTTGAGCCCCGAAACAAAAATGGATGGGAATTGTGTTTGGTAAATCCGGTTTTTTTTCTTGCTCCCGGGATGAACCGGTTTATTTTTTGTGCTGGGGAGTAAAAAAAAAAAGCTAAAAATTTTGGCTTTTCTATTCCAGGGCAAAAAATCAAAATTTATTTTTCCCTCAATCGAAGTAGAAATTTACCATCGTTCGCCACCACCACCAACACCATTTCCACCCCCAACACCACCGCTGCCGCCCCGCCACCGTCGCCACTACCGCCGCCACCACCACAACCGCCGCCACCACCACCACCACCGCCACCGCCCCACCACCACCACCACCGCCACCCGCCGCTGCCACCACCACCGTCACTGCCACCACCGCCCCGCCTCAGCCGCCACCGCAACTGCCCCACCACCACCACCACCACCCCACCACCACCGCCGGCGCCACCACCGCTGCCACCATTACCACCACCACCCCACCACCACCGCCGCTCACACCACCACCGCCCCCCGCCGCCGCCACCACCACCCCCCCTCCGCCGCTGCCACCACCACCACCGCAGCCCCCCGCCACCACCACTACCACCGCCATCACTACATAAATAATTTTTTGAATATAAAAATTACATAAATAATTTTTTTAGGAAATTTAAATTTAAGTTTATTTGTAAAGTATAATAATTATATTAATTATTAAAGAAAATGACAAAATGATAAAAATAACTCATTAATCCTTCATCTTCCTCCCTTACTATTTTTTTAACTCCCAAACAAGAGGAGGAAAAATGTGTTACCAAACGTAATTATGATTCTCGGAGTAAAAATAAAATGGGTTAACAAACGTAATTCTGATTCTCAGAACTCTTCCAAAGCCCAGAATCAGAAAAAATTGTTTCAGCTCGGAAACAGTGCTGGGCAACAGAATGGTTGCCATGCACACCCTTAGGGTGCGCACACACAGTATTGGGTAACTTAAATTCATCTCATGAAACATATACTTGTATTTTTTTTTAATTTCATTTCCTTCTCCTTGTAATACCCTAAAAATCCTATTTAGCATAACCACTAAATGATATCTATTAAAGTAGGTGAATATGTGGTCTCAAAGATATTATAGTTTATCTAGTTTAAAATTAGAGAATTTTTTTTTTCCTAGAGTTAAATAAACCAAAGCAACTCAAATATTCTAAGTTCATTTAGGGATCATAAAATACCCTATAATTTTCATATTGAAGCATAGTTCATATTTAAATTTTAAAGGGGCATAAAATGTTATTAATCTCAAACAAATTAGAGGAATGTGTCAATAATTGATTGGACAAATAATTGTACATTAATTAAAGTAATTGCATTAATTTTTGCAATTAATTATTGAATCCTCTTAGGAACCATAAAATATCATAAAATCCAAGTAATTACCAAATTAAAATATGGTTCACATGGAATTAAAAGGACCAATAAGGAACTATGGAGAATACTTAAACAAGATAGGAGAAAAATAATAAATAGTTAGGTATTCATTAAATTAAATAACTATGCCCAATCTTCATCAAGGAATTGATTATAATACCCCAAAATTTGTATATCTCTTGAATATAATATTTTGGCCATTTAGGACCCATTTAAAATAGGAGAGTATGTTATCTCCAAATTAGTAAGTATATTTATTCTAATTCTCGAATAACTTGTCGGTAGAACTTAATAGGGCAAAATACAACTCCCTAAATTTTTATTAGGGATTATAAAATATTGAAAAATTCCATAAAAACCCTTAAACCAATTAAATAGAATTTCCAACAATTCAAAGAACAATTAAACTCACAATTAGTGATATATTGTCATATAATTCACATATTGGCAAAGTTAAGCCATAAAAGGATAGGAGGAGGTCTAAAATAATTAGAGGACACTAAAAATAATTAGTAAACATCAAAAATTAATCCTAATTGAATTAACATGCATAATTAATTTAATGATGAATACTTACAAGCAATTTTGCAATATTTTGGCTAAATTCAACAATAAAGCCTAACAAGGGATCCATAATTATAACAATTGGACTTAGTAGGATCATAATTGAATTGGTAATCAATAAAATCATTTCAAACTAAGCCTAATTAAGCTAAATTAAATAGTAAACAAGAAGAAATTAATTTAGGGCTTTAGTCACAACATTGGATCATTTTTGGTAGCCCAAATCATTGCCCAAATCACCAATAAAGCCCAAAACAAAAATCAAACCCAAAGGACCAGAGGGGATTTCGGTTTTGAGAAGCTTCAAGAGGAAGAAACTGAATTTCAACACATGTTGCAAAGTTGGTCAAAGCTTGTAGCATACAAAACACTATTCATGGCTTAAAGTGCAAGTTTGTGTGGCTTCTTGAAGAAGGAAGAAGAAAGAGAATAAGGGAGAGAGAGAGAGAGGGCAGATGAGAGTGAGAGAGTGGTGAGGATTTGAAGTTGCAAAGTTGCCCTAGATCCAATGGTGAGAATTAGCCAAGAGGGAAGTTGCATTTAATTACAAGTTTGTCCAACCTCTTTCCTATAAATAGAGGGCCAAGTTCACTCATTTTCCTCACACCAAGCAAAGCATCATCTGCTTATTGAGAGAGAGTTGAGAGAGAGCTGAAGGAAGGCTTGAAGAAGATCAAGCTTTAGGTAAGCAAAGTTCTTTAGTTTTGAGTTTATATTCATAGATAGAAGTAGTTTTAATCTTTAAAATTCTAGAATAATTTTAGTTTCATGTTTTTATAGTTTAAAATAGCTTCATTTCGAAAATTTAGTGAAGAAAGTAGTTCTGCAAAATTTCCAGATCAAGAACACGGTTGTAATGAAGTTCTGGCGAAAATTCATCGGTTAGGCGATTTCTGAACTAGTAACAGAAACACTCATATTTCATGTTTAAAATGCTATTGAAAAATTCTGAGAAAATTCATGATGAAAGTAGACATGTAGAGCTTTTTAAATATGTAAAGAACATGTTGAAATGAGTTCTGTACAGTGAGAAAGAAATTCTCAAAGTTTATGTTGCGAAAATACTGGAAATTCTGGGCAGAAGATGAACACGTGAAATATGGGAATTATTTTTGAATTCTGGGCAAGGCCTGATATTTTTTCTGGAAAATAGACATCCTAAGGAGTCCGGAACTTCTTACGGATCTTCGTTTCGATTTTTCTAGAATTAGTTATGAATTTTCAAAGATAGGCGAATTTCTGCCCAATAATTCCAGCGGTTTTTTAATAAATTATGAGAAAATAAAATAATGGTTTAAAATACCAAGGGTAGAATAGTCAATAGTGGCCAAAATATATTTTAGGATATTATCTTTAAATTAATAGAACGATATGGCTATGATAGGCTGACCGGAAGAACGCTGACCAACCGATTTCGTACCGAACTATCGATTCAGGTACGGACACGTACTGTAACACTAACTCTGATGCTTATGGTATGCTTATATGTGATAGATAGTCTGAAACTCTGTTTTGAAAATTGATCATACACATACAACTTGATACGGGTTATGGTTTTGATAATGCCGTTAAGTTTTCCTAGCGCTGAGGACACGATAGGCCATCGTGGCACTGGAGATAGTGCAGACTGTAATAACATGCATATTGCAGTGGCTGTGTTATGTTATTACGTGAATATGTGAATATTGTATATGATTAAATGCTGTTTTGCCATGGATATCTGTCATACATATTTGATACATAAGCATGAGGTTAACCGTTACCTGAGGTTCAATGGTAATTGAACCTCAGTTCTTAACATAGCGTTAGGATCCGGAGGAACCAGGACCAAGGACAAGGATAAGGAGCTAGCGCAAGGACGAAGATAGAGAAATTTTTTATTTCAGCGTTATCTTGTTGTACTATTTTCAAACTACTGTACCGCTGTGTAAGTAACCAAATACTACAACAGTGAAGGTTTTTATCAGATACTCGCTCTTTTGTAATTATTCCGATGCTCTACTCTAATCAAATAGTTCGAAAACGTTTTAGAAAATTGGGATGTTACACTCCTTCTCCTGTCCCCCCCCCCCCCCCAAAAAAAACTCCAACACATTCTTTTTTTTAAAAAAAAATTTGTTTTCCCTCTTTTATTTATGTTTTAGCATTACTCAAGAAGTAGACTTTTAAAAAAAAAAAACAAAGAAAACAACAAATTGCACATGTATAGTGGGAGAAACTAATTACTTTCTATTATAGTTATATCAGGTCTCTCTATGACACACATGATATAGAACTTATGTCACTTAATTTTTATTTTCCCACGCCCATTCTTTTTTAAGTTTTACTATACACCTTCCTATTTATAAATTATAAATCTACTTTAAAGAGATTTTCATTTTATAAAATCCATAAACTAATCAATATTTTTTAATAATGTTTTTAGCGCAGATCTTGTTACGGAATTTTGAAGGAGAAAAAATTGATAAAAATGAATAAGATTGTAACAGAGTTTTATAGCATTTAAATACGGGTGTGCATGGCAACCATTCTGTTGCCCAGCACTGTTTCTGAGATGAAACATTTTTTTCTGATTCTGTACTTTGGAAGAGTTCTAAGAATCAGAATTACGTTTGTTAACTCATTTTATTTTTAATCCAAGAATCAGAATTACGTTTGGTAACACATTTTTCCTCTCCTTGTTTGGGAGTTAAAAAAATAGTAAGGGAGGAAGATAAAGGATTAATGAGTTACTTTTACCATTTTGTCCTTTTCTTTAATAATTAATATAATTATTATACCTTAAACTTAAATTTAAATTTACTAAAAAAATTATTTATGTAATTTTTATATTCAAAAAATTATTTATGTGGCAGCGGCGATGGTGGTGGCAGTGGTCGGGGTGGGGGTGGGCTGGTGGCGATGGCGGCAACAATGGTTGTGGTGGGGCGGTGGTGGTGGTGGCAGCGACGGTGGAGGCGGCGGGGGTGGGGTGGCTGGTGGTGAGGTGGTGGGGGCGGTGGTGGTGGCGGCGGGGGTGGGGTGGGGCGGCGGCAGTGGTGGTGGTGGCGGTGGGGGTGGGGCAGCGGCGGTGGCGGTTGTGGTGGTGGCGAGGGTTGGGTGGCGGTGGTAGTGGCGACGGTGGTTGTGGCGGCGGTGGAGGTGGTGGCGGCGGCAGGGGTGGGGTGGTGGTGGTTGTAAGTTCCGACTGAACCCAAGAGGGGGGGTGAATTGGGTGAAGTATAAAAACTTTGGAAAACTATGAAACTCTTTTCGCAACTCACTAAGATCAGTTTATAACGCAACCACCAGACATTTAAGTATGTATATGCTTTCAAACATATATGCTGGAAATGTAAGAGGTAAGGGAAGAGAATGTGCAAACTGATTTATACTGGTTCGGCCGTATCCTTGACCTACATCCAGTCCCCAGGCACCTCCTGAGATTTCAATCCACTATTTCCCTCAAGCTTTAATCGGGTACTTGAGAACCACTACAATCCCACAAGTTTATCCGGGCACTTGTGCAGCCTTTTACAAATCTCTTACAGAGATACTCCCCCTTACACACCGTAAGGATACACCGCTTGATCACACACTCTGTACTCGAAGTAATCCTCTCACTAGGATTCACTCCCCCTTACAAGTTGTAATCAACACAATGTATAACCCACTCAAGATTACCCAATCTTGAGTTGCACTCAGTAAGATAATTTGTTTACAATAAATTTCCTCTCAAAGGAATGGATAGATAATCACTGAAGTACAGACACAATTCATTTCACTCTCTAAGCTATCTAGACAAGTAAAACAGAGTGAAAAAGATGTAGAAGCAGAGTATCAGCATTTTGGCATCATAAACTTGTATCTCCACGTTTTTCTGCTTGAGTCCATGTCTTTTATAGGTAGAGAGAGGTCTGTGACCGTTTATGACCGTTGTAGGATGAAATATAGCCGTTTAGAAACTAGCCGTTGGAGCTTTTGCACGGCTTTCGATATTCTTGTACAAATCTGATATCCTTCGTTTTGATCTTCTGAAACTCACTAATAAAGTGGTTAAACATGTCTAGCAACATTAGAGATTAATCCTGGGAAGTATTAAGATCAAACAAGAAGGCATTGCAAATTCGTGTAATTCAAAATCAGTTTTGACCGATGCTTTACTGGAGTAAGTTCTTCCTTACTGGAGTAAGTCACTGTTCACTTGCCCAATATTGGAGTAAGCAATCCTTTACTCGAGTAAACAGCTTAAATTCAGAAGTTTATTTGTTCTCTGGAAGTCCTTTACTGGAGTAAAGAATCCTTTACTGGAGTAAACAATTTAGTTTGAAGAACTTGGTTGTTCTCTGGATGGCCTTTACTGGAGTAAAGAATCCTTTACTGGAGTAAACAATTTAGTTTAAAAAACTTGGTTGCTCTCTGGATGGCCTTTACTGGAGTAAATAATCCTTTACTCGAGTAAGCATATAATTTCAAAAATATGATTGCTCTCTGTAAGTCCTTTACTGGAGTAAAGACTCCTTTACTTGAGTAAGCCTTGTAAAATGCATTTGAGCAACTCCTTGAACTGACTACCAACTTCTGAGAGCCATATCTCTCTGGTCCGAGATCCGTTTTGATCTGTTCACCTCTTGATGGAAAGCTCTGTGTGTCTAGTTTCCAATGGCACCGATTTGAGCTCAATTGGATTTGTCGTTTGAGAAATATACCCAAAATACTGAAGGCTGTTCCTGACTGTGACGCTGTTCTTTGTGTCAACTTGTAAAATTCATCAATAATGCATCTAAACTTCTTTGGGCTTGAATTTTTGTCACCAATACGTGTTGGATGTCTAGTTTCCAATGCTTTTGGTTTCGTATCAATCCGATCTCTGGTTTGTGAGATATCATCGAATTACCAGACGTCGCCCATGCTGAACGTGAACAGAGTAGAACAGAGTTGCTGATCACGTTGTTTACTCGAGTAAGTTAGTTTCCTACTCGAGTAAAGCTTAGTCCAGAGACACCAGAAATGCTGAAAACACTTCATACTCGTGTATTGAGTCCCATACTCGAGTAAAGAGTTCCTTACTCGAGTAAACTCCTCCTGAAGTTGATTTTTGCTAACTTTAACTCCAAATTGAGCCATTTGAACTTCCATATGATCTTGGAGCCTTCTAGCATCAATGTAAGAACTTGAATATCTATATTCTTATTCCATTCATCAAGTTCTTCCTTCTTTCTTCTCTTTTCTTGATCATTCTTGAAAATGCAACTCTCTCTTCAACCTTGAATGCTTCTTCTTTATTTGCTCTCTTTTCTTCTACTTGGTTATCACCAAAATCCATTGATAACATCTTGCTTTCTTGATAACCTCTGCAGATACCCCTTGCTTTCAACTCTTATCTCCTTCTTGATGAATCTCTATAATTTAACTTGGATTGATCTACATTAAATACAATAGTTAGTCCAGGTAGGAGATAATTATATTACTCAATCTTTTTGCTTATAAGAATGGCATCTATATAAGACATCATCAAAACTAAGTATAAACAACAGTGGTGGTGGTGGGGTGGTGGCGGTGGTGGTGGTGGCGAGGTGGTGGTGGCGGCGGCGGCGGCGGCGGCTGAGGTTGTTTGTGTGAGAGAGAAGAGAGGTGTTTTGTAAAATAGGTTTTGATTTTATGCCCTGCAAGAGAAAAGCTAAAATTTTTAGCTTCTTTTTTTTACTTCCCAGCACAAAAAATAAACCGTTTCATCCCAGGAGTAATAAAAAAAAAACAGATTTACCAAACACAATTCCCATCCATTTTTGTTCTAGGGCACAAAAATTAAGGAAAAAGTCATTCTGGGAGCGTTACCATGCACACCCTAAATGTATTTCTAGAATTGGGTAATTTTAAGAATATTAGCAAATTTTTTAGTTTCTATCAATAAGTGAGTGTTGATTATTTATAATAAATATGTGCTGATTTTTCTAAAGCACCTTCTTTAATCATCTCCTCATTGGTGAAAACTGCTTTAAAATATGCAACCGACAAGGCTAATTTAAAAAGCAATTTATAAATTTGGGAGACACAATGAATTGATGTAACGCCTCTAATTCTAAGTCCATTATGATGTCCAATTATGATCCTATATCTCTTATTAATCTAATCGATGTGTAATTATCAAAGTGACGGCGTTATCAGATCAGAGTGAGTCACAACAGAGTGCATGCATGACGTTTGGACAAATGAGTGACTAATAACATATGCTCAGATATATGCTGGTTTATTTAAATTCTCGGAGGAATATATGCGTGATAAAATTTAAAATTTAGTAATAGTCAGGGTTAATCCCGTTGGAGGATTTTATTTATACAGTTATCCTGAATAAATATTAGTCAAACAAATAGCAAATATACAAATCCAAAATAATATAGGATCCAGTTAAATAAATCCCCTCCTTCGGGGTTTTCTTCGGCTACTCTAGCTGCATAGCCTTACTTCCCGTTCCAAAGCATCTTCCTAGATCTTTAGGTATCACTGAGATTTAGTGATCAGATGAATTCCAAGGTAGCAGTTGATCTCGCATCAGAGTTAGTGTTACAGTACGCGTCCGTACCTTTGTCGGTGATATCGGTACGTTCGTCGGTCGGAGTGTGGTCATGTGTATCCTATAATGGTAATATTGCATTTATTAATTCACCAATAATATCCTAATAGATATCTTAGTCACTAATGACCATTTTACCCCTTGTGGAATTATTTTTCAATTTATTCCCCTTAAATTTCGTAAAAACGCTAATTACAACATTTAGGGTAGATTTTTCACCTAAATTTGAAAAATCATAACTATTTCTAGAAAAATCGAAACAAGGTTCCGTAAAATTTCTCGGAATTCTTAGGATGTCTATTTTTAGGTAAAAATACTCAATTTTTCCTAGATTACTTGAGTCATTCCCAGTTTTAAAGTTTTGAGCCTCTGCCCAGAATTTTTCCAGAAATTTGCAGTCAAACTTCAAGAATTTTTATCTCACTGTACAGAGCTCATTTTAACATGTTCTTGGTATATTTAAAAATCCCTATATGTCTAATTTAACCATGCATTTTCCCAGAATTTTTCAACTTCATTTTCAACATAAAATATTGGCATTTTTATCACTGATTCCAAAAATCTCTACCCGATGAATTTTCGCCAGAGCTTCGCTACCTTGTTCATAATTTTCCCAGAAATTTTGCTATACCAAGTGGCTCATCTAATTTTCGAAATATCACTATTTTTTACTATAAAAACATGATATTAAAATTACTCTAGCATATTTAAAATCAAAGCTACTTCTAACTATGAATTTAAGAACTAAAACTTAAAGAACTTAAAGCTAGAGTTAGAGAACTTACCAAGAGCTTTGCTCCTCCTTCACCAAGACTCTTCACTCTCACTTTCACTCTCTAATCAGATGTTATGCTTGTTTTGGTGTGAAGAAAAGTGAAGAACCTAAGCTCCTATTTATAGCAATTTGGTGTGGCATTTTGGTAGATATTTCAAACCTACTTCATCTTGCATTTGAGCCCGTGGATCTAGGTCATTTGTGGAGCACAAATCCTCACCATTCCTCTCTCAAAATCTGCCCCTCTCTCTCACTCCCCTATCCTCTTCCATTTCCATTAATTCATCTTATATTAAGTACACTCTTATCTCTCCAATTTGCTCCCTTCATAAATGCCAATTTAACATGTGTGTATAATTAAACAATAAACAACTCTCCTACCCCTTACACAAGCCACAATTTTCGTCCCCCTTCCCTTTGGTTCTTTTAATTATCTGATTAAATTTCTAGTTACACTAAGTGCTTAAGTGGTTAGTAGATAAATGATAGTTTTTATCAAGTTTTCTTCTTCAACTCACTAATCTCAAAATCATGGCTTTATTAGGAGTCTTTACTAGTCCTTTAATCATTTTAGGATTAATCCCAAAAGTTGAGAAAAAGATTTTGGTGACACCCTATTCCAACCTTAAAATACACTGGTTCATAATAACTCCTTATATTTGATCTATGATTAACGTATCTCAAGATAAAATTTATTTTGTATAGATTCTCATCTACTTGTGTCTTAAACTAACTCCATTGATTATTTCATATAGGATTTATGCTCAATTTTCCTATTGGTTGTTTAATTGACTTTTCTCTCTCTTTTTTTTTTACACACTCACAACATTTGCACACACACACAAACACAACTCTCTCTCTCTCTCTCTTATACTCACAACACTTGCACACACACACATACACAACTCTCTTTTCTCTTTCCAATTTATCCTCTTCCAAAGCATTAAACTCAAAGCCCCCAAAGTCTTTTTAGGTACACTTATCTTCTTCCAAATATTAATGGCCATTTATCCCATGTGCTTTTAATTAACTTGAGCTTTTATTTATTTAATCACATCCATTTTCAATTCAGATTTTTTTTTTCAACCGTGCATACCTCTTTTTAACTCTCAAATTTTTGTGTTTTTATTAATCTTAACTCATCTAGAAGGAAAGCTTTCATTGGCTAATTCCAACTTCACAAGGATTACACTTTATGAAATTAAATTAAGGCCTTAGGATTTAGCTTTATGAGGTTTAATCCTAGCCCTCCACAACTAATCCTAATTAGCATATCTAATATGGTATTTTAGATGTTGTTAAGTGTATTTGTCAAAGTGTGGTTGGCTCTTAGATTTAATCATGACAATTAGCAACTTAATCTTATGCCAATCTCAAACTCTTATTGGTCCTTTATTTTTAATTAAGTCCAAATATCCTTAATTGATGATTTTTATTTGCTACTAGTTTAATTATGCAATTATTTCAATTATTGTAGATTTAATTGTTCATTAGTTGTTGGTAATTTTCCCCAACTGGTATAAGTATTTTCAAGCCATTTAATTGTCTCTTATGATTAAATTAGATTATACTTAGTTTTGGAGACTTTAGGGTATTTTATAACATTTTATGGCTCTTTATTATTAAATATGAACTATGTTGTATTATGATAATTTTATAGTGTTTTATGATCCATAATGTAAATTAGAAAATTGGGTTTTGCCCTATTTAAATTCTAGAGAAAATTTGCCCAATGAATAAAATAAACTACAAAATTGGAGACAATATATTCTTCTGCTTTTAATAGGTGTTATTTGCCAAAATATAATATTTATAATGAATATGAATTTTAGGGTATTACAACTTTAATTAAGGATGGTTGATGGATGGAACTATTAACAAGTAAAGCTTATGATAGTTAGTGTTAGTATGCATTTGTACTTCCATTATTGTTGTTTATCATTGATGGTTTGCAAGTAACACTACTATTTTGGCATGCCTATATAGCTCTCCCAAAATCATTATTTGCATACTCACATACTTAAACAACCAAAGTTCCTTCCACTAGGATCAATGCCTTTTAGTAATTTTATATTCTTTTCTCCTTGTTGGTTTTTTTAATGATCCGGAAAATTTTAAAGGTAAAATAGACATCCTCTGCAATGAAATCATTCTCTTCTCCTTGGTATTTTGAATGTTGTAAATATTATTGAAATTATATAGGGATTAAAACTTAAGAAATTTATTAGAATTATGTAACTCATAGAACAAAATAAATAGGGGTTTTCAGAAAAGTACTCATATTCTCTCTCACTCCCTCCCTCTCTACTTTCATCAAGTAACCATTTCTTTGGGTTCGTGGTCTAACGAACTTAATTATCATTTCTCATTTTAAGCTACACAAATATTATCAAACGTGAATAATAGAAAGGATTAATCAAAGTAAGCCTGCACGTAGCGTGCGGTAAACAAAGAATTCCATTTTTTAAGACCAGATGTAATACCCCAAAAATTATTATTTCTCATCAATACAATATTTTGATAAATGACACCTATTTAAAATAGGTGAATATGTGGTCTCAAATTTTGAGGTATATTTATTCTATTTTCTAGGAAATCTTTATTTAGGATTAGGGTGACCAATGATTGAATTTTCTTAGGAATCATAAAATATCATAAAAATACAAATAATTACCAAATTAAATTAGGGTTCTTGTATGATCAAAAAGAGAAAGAAAGTGCTATGGAAAATACTTAAACAAATAGGAGAAATTAATAAGAATTAATAAACAACTAGGTTTTCACTAAACTAAATAATTATGTAATTAATCAAGGGACTAATTAAAGGAGACTTAAGTCTCAAAATTCATAATTTATTAAGAAACTAAATTTTCTAAAACCCTAGAATTAATACCTAGTAAATTTTCAACTCATAAAAAGCCATAAAGAATTGCCAAAACACTTGAACAATTAAAAGGATAATTACCAACATTTAATGGGCAATTAATTAACACTAATGGAAGGTTTAGCTAATTATTTACAATTAGCATTAATAATCACCAAATAGAGGTATGTTAGGCTAATTAAAACTTAAGAACCAATAAGGGATTAGGAATAGCACTAAATGAATTGTTAACAATCATAAATCCTTCCATGAACCAATAATGCAACAATCAAGGGAGAATTAAGCTTATGATTAAGATGTTAATCAAATGTTAATCAAAAGTTGAAAAGTCAACAATTTCAACTATGATCTAAAGGCTATGAATTAATCTCATAAAGCTTATCCAAAGGCCCTAATTAATTCTAATAAAGTGGAATCCATGTGAGATAAAGCTAACCAATAGGAGATTTTCCTCTAATATTGTAGAAGAATTAAAACACAAATTAAAAATGAATAAAAGGAAGGAGGGGGGAAATTTCCTAAATAACACATGCACATTGAGTCATAAATCTAGCACAAGTGAGTCATGAGTCTAAACATGAGTGAATCACCAACCTAAGCCATGAGTCACAAATCTAAATATGATGAGTCATGAAGCTTCATAAATGTATGGAGACTTTGGAAGGGAAATGAAAGAGGATAAGATGATGCATGTGATGATGTAATTGTTGTGCATGTGTGTGTGTGTAGTGTGAAAAGGGAGTGTTGTGCATGCTAATGTTGTGAGTCTGAGGGAGAAGTCAAGCTATTGGCCAAAAGGAAATTAGACAATTAAAACAATTAAATTGGTTCATGAAAATAACTCTAGATTTAAACTAGTGAAAACCTATACAAACTAAATTATAACTTGAAATCCACTAACTAAGTATCAAATCTAAATTGAGATCAATATCAAGCATGAAAACAAGTATAACCAAAGTCATTTCCTTAATTGTTGAAGATTGAAACCAATAGAGAAGATAGGCAAATTTGGTCTCTAAATGAAGCTAAGAACTTCAAGAATTCAAAACCAATGAGGAAATGTGCATAAAACTTCATTAGGATCCCCAAATATATTTTTATCTAGGTAAAAGTAAAGCCAAGTAGGAGGAAATTGTGTATTAGAAGCCAAGATTTGAGGTCACCAATAACCTCATCAAAGAGGTGAGTCATAAAGTTTTGGAAGAGGCTAGAAGGGTGTGGTGTAAGGCCAAGATGAAGGCTCCCAAATACTCTAGATCCAATGGCTTAAAATCAAGATGAAGTAGGTTAGATTTATTTACCATTGTGTCATCCCCTTTTACTATAAACAGAGGCATTAGCATTCACAAATCCTCACACCAAACTCAAACCAAATAGGTGAGTTTAAGAGAGAAGAGAAGCAAGAAGGAGGAGGAAGTTCTTCAAGAGGTAAGCAAGCTTTTAGTTTCTAGTCTGTAGCTTTTGTAGTTCTTTAGTTTTTAGTCTTTAAATTCTTAGATAGAAGTAGTGTAGATCTTAAAATTCTAGAATAATTTTTAAATTCATGTTTTTATGGTTAAAATAAGCATTATTTCGAAAAATTGATGAAGAGGGTGTTTTAGAAAAATTTTCGGAAGAGAAACACCGAAGTAACGAAGTTCTGGCGAAATTTCATAGGTTAAGGAATTTCTGAATCAGTCATAAAAATTCTTATATTTTATGTTGAAAATATGGTTGAAAAATTCTGGAAAACTTCATGGTTAAAGTAGACATATAGGGCTTTTTAAATATGTAAATAGCATTCCAAATGATTTCTGTACAAGGAGATAAAAATTCTCAAAGCTAGGGCTACGAATTTCTGGAAAATTCTGGGCAGATGTTTAAAACTTAAAACCTGGGAATGAACCGTGTAATCTGGGCAAGAGTTATTATTTTTCCTTGCAAGTAGACATCCTGAGGATTCCAGGGAATTTTACGGATCCTCGTTTCGATTTTTCTAGAATTAGTTATGATTTTCCGAAGTTAGGCGAAAATCTGTCCAAAATTCTAGACCAGCGTTTTTTGAAGAATTAAGGGTGATAAGTTGAGAAATAATCCTACCAAGGGTAAAAAGGGTCATTAGTGACTAGGATATCTTCTGGAATATTATATGTGAATTAATAAATGCGATATTACCATTATAGGGTAAATGTGGTCACGGTCTGAACGACAGCGTACCGATATCGCCGACAAAGGTACGGACGTGTACTGTAACACTAACTCTAATGCTTATTGTACACCTATATATGATAGATAGTCTGAGACACTGTTTTTGAAAAGTTGTGGATTCTGTTTTGAGAAGTTGGGCATACAGTTATATACGGGTTATAGTCATGATAACGCCGTTGAGTTTTCCTAGCGCTGAGGACACGGATGTACCGTGGCACTGGTGAGTAGTGCAGACTGGTTTGATGTGAATATGTGGTAATACTGGAGTGACATGAATATGTGGAGGTTGTGGTTGTTATTATCTTGAGTATGTGAATATTGTTGTATTGTCATGAATATTTGTCATATATAACTGATACATAAGCATGAGGTTAACCGTTACTTGAGGTTCAATGGGAATTGAACCTCAGCTCTTACCATAGCTTCAGGGTCTGAAGGAGCTAGGATCAAGAGCAAGGATAGGCTGCACATGTGAGGACACGGGCGGAGGACGTATTCCTTTGTTTGCATACTGTATTACTGTATTCAGATATTTGTACCACCGTATGTATATGTATCCAGACTCAAAAGCAGGGAATATATATCAAATACTCACTCTTTTAAATCTTTCTGATACTTTACTTTGATTAAACTATTTTGAACTCTGATCAAATCATTTCGAAAACGCTTTAGAAAATGAGGATGTTACACCAGACCATTTGAAAATAGTTACAAAACTCGTAAAAGATATTTTTTTTAAAAAAAAAGAGTAAATACCCTATTTGGTCCCTGGAAAAAAAACACGGACCCCTTTTTCATCCCCAGAGACTAAAATGGAACATTTTTATGTACTAAAAATGGGTTTTTGGAAATTTTCGAGGGACCAAAATGGGGTCCCTTTTTTGGAAATTCATCCTTTTCAGGGACTAAAAAGGGATTTCATTGTTTGAGGGACCAAAATGGGGTCCGTGTTTTTTTTCAGGGACCAAATAAGGTATTTACTCAATAAAACATTAAATGGTGTTAAAGTACAGAAGAAGATTAAAGAAAATAAAAGTTCAATAAAACAGTATTAAAAGATTGATACATTGATATTGATGATGATTCTTATCATCTACAAATATAGTGACAGATGATCACGTACGACCTAACAATATCATTCTACGTCTGAAACAGTATCATTTTGAGTTTCGCTTACTACCTCTGGTCTTTAATATATAAAATTTAGTTTGTAGTGCAATCTAAGCTCTATGAACTATATCTTATATTAAGAACCAGATGTAATATATCTGTACATATAACTGCAGCCTTTGAACAATCCTTTGCAGGGTTACATCTGTTAAGGGGTTACACTAGAACATAATATATAACAATAAGTAATTAATAAATAATGCGAAAAACATAATATAATAATCCAAAATACAATATCTTAATGAGTATCCTTGTCTGAAACGTCCTTGTCGCTTACTATGAAGTATGAACAAGAGCCAATACATTAGCAAAAAACGTAAAGAATATGAGTATTGAATAAGATATATATATATATACCGCATAAACTTGTAGCTAGTTTCAGGTTTCAATAACTGTATTGATATATTGAAGAACAATGTTGAAGAATGGGAAGAGAAGTTGCAGACGAATCGCTGGGCAAATCTCCTTTGGCAGGGAGCACACTATAAGAACAAATTATACAAATAGTGGCTAACTGCCAATGGAGAAGTTGCCCTGTAATTCATTTCCAACTGTTGTGAGGACACACACAGAGGTTGCTGCTTCTATCCTCCTTATGTAAGGTTTCCTATAAATGGCATATCCTTTGGAACAATCCCTTCTTTGTATTTGTGTCTTGTGGGTTTATTCCTTTGTCTCATGAACCAAATACGTCCTACTAACAAAATTTCCTGCCGTAAAGAATAAAGCCACTTGAAGTGTACTTTATATCACAAGACCAAGCCATTTTCTTCTGACGTTGGTAAGCCATATTTTCTGCCTTTCAGAGAATAAAGCCCCTGCTCTATTTGTTTGATTCTTTAACAATTTTCAAGATTCTTAGTGAGAAACTTTCTTTTTGTTTAAAGGTGTTTAAAAACGGAAACTTGAATTGTAATAGGGAAAAGAATAATCAATCCCATTATTAAATTTAAAACTTAGAGCACTTTTCACTTTTAACAAGTGGCACGGGTCCTATTCCTTTCTCCTGCTGCAACATATGAGGTCCATCAAGTTAGACAACAAATTTATATTGATTAACTCAAATGTTGTGCATAGAAAATTCAAGAACACAACTAAATTACGAGAAAATTACAAATAAGTCTTAAGTAAGAAATTAAAGTTGTTAATAATTAAAACTATTGAATTTGGCTTCTTGGGAGTTGAAAATCAAGTGAAATAATTTAATTCCACATATATTAACATTTTATTACTAAAATCTCACAATATTTTTCTTCTTTTTTTTTTGTTATAAAAAATATTAAGAATAATATAACTAGTCAGATTCAAGCATTATCAAGCCCAATAGAGTAATTCTCCTAGAGAGGTTTTCTTACTGTTCACACGAACTCAAACTTAAAATTTTGTAGTGCATATATCCTTAGGAGAATCACACCCCAACAACTAGCTATTGAAATTAGGAAACCTAAGGCCTTTTCAAATGAAGCCCTCTCGATGTGAGGCTCATTTCAATGGACCAGAGCAAATGTCCTAGTGGCTCAACACTATAGCACTTCACTTGACGCTTTACCCAGCCTCTTTCTAGTTAGCCCCTCTAATCAAAACTTTCCACAAGTAGCCCTCTCAAATTGGCTAGCCGAGACAACATTCCAATGGCTCCACACTATGGCACTCCACTCGACACTTCACTCAACCTCTTGTTAGTGAGCCCCTTTAGTTAGAACCCTCTAGTGTTGAGCTCTATGGACGTCAGCTCTTAAAGGGGTAACAATGTTATAAGTCACACATGGTGAAGTTCACGAGTGTGGTGGGGTTTATAAGTTAAGGGGCTCTCCTTCTTAATAGACTAATCTTTTAAGATGGATCATCTCTCCCTTCCTATAGGACCAATAATGCATGTTGTTTTGAATATAATTCCTATTTACAATCCACTTTCACAATTTAGATGTTAATAGTAATATGGAAATTAAAGTAATGTTATTGAAAGCAGCATTTCCTTTGTTTTCCAAATTACTTTCAAATCCCTTGGGATTTAACGTGCATGCGATCACTAGTTGTGTACGTACGTACTCTAATTAGTTCACAGTACAGCATATGCCCTGGAAGTATGCCCTCAGCCACTAGTAGTAGTGATGTTATAATAAGCCCTTGACACTAATCAAACAATCAAAAGACACTAACAACGTAGAGTCAATTAATTCGTATGTTGCTGTCCCTAGATGGTTTTGTAAGGCCAAACATTAATAAATAAACCTTTTAACGCTGGGGACAATGATATGCGTTCGAATATATGTTTATAGATTTCGTTTGGTTGCAAATGGATACGGAAGGAGAATCAGATTATGTTTTGGGAAAGGAGATCCGGAAGCATGTTCTGTATTCGGTCCAAGCAAAGATTTGGTGAGTTTAATTGTATTGAATAGACCCAAAAGTTGTCTATGAGGCGACTTGATGCAGCTTTTGAATTAGATTTGTTAGAATTGGCAAATGTGCACCCTTAACTTTATGTAAGATTTCATTCTGTTCTCTTAATCTTTTTAATGCATTTTTCAGGCTTATAACTCTAATACCGTTAGTCTCAATAATATTATTTTCATGTTAAACATTATTATTTTTTAAAAAAATGATTAAAATTATTATATTAGCATTTAACAAAGTTTTTTTACCATTTAAATTTTTTATATTGCCATTTTTTGTTAATAAATCTAACGATATTAAGGTTTTAGAATAGTATCTTTTTTGCCCAAAGGTTTTAGGATAGTTAAAAAAACACTTTAGCGACTAAAATGAAATATTGTGTGAAGTTAAATTATTAATATGTACTTTCACTGTTAAAACTTATTACCAAACTTTAGCGACTAAAATGAAATATTGTGTGAAGTTAAATGATTAAATAAGTACTTTCACTGTTAAAACTTAGGGAAAATTCCATTTAAATACCATGTGAATTTGTAAAATCTCTAGAAGCCCACCGAATTTGTAAAAAGACTAAGAGGTGATAAGGACTTTTCAGGGTTATGCAATTTTGTGGGAAAAGACCATACTGCCCTTAAATTCATTGGTAACTGAAGTGCTTTAGAAGCTTATCACAAAAAGTTCAGGTTTATTCTTATTATATTTATTTCATTAACTATTATTATTCTGATAGAAATTCCGCTTTTTCCAATTGAATCAGAAAGAACCAGAGGTCGGCTTCTTTTCCCACGCGGTGGTTGTTATGATTCAGATATTGTCAAGATCACTCGGAAAGACTATTGTGAAAGGTGGCGGAGGGACGGTTGGCTCCTATCTGGTAGAAATTCCACTGCGGAAAGACTATTGTGAAAGGTAAAAAAAGATTCAATAATGAATTTGAGACTTGGATTGTGAAAACTGGGACTTTACATTGCGTATTCTTTTTGAATCTGAAATAACCAGAGGTCGGCTTCTTTTCCTGTGCACAAAAACCGTTGGTGTTTATGATTCAGACACTGTCAAAATCTCGCTCTCTCCCCATACAAGCTAACCTGACTTTCGCTCGAAATTTCAGCAAACAGAATCCTCGCGAGCCTGAACGATCTTTACCTGACTTTCGCTCGAAATTTCAGCAAACAGAATCCTCGCGAGCCTGAACGATCTTCTAAAACCCAGTTTTCATGATGTCAAACTTAAATTCATTCACACTTGTCAGATCATTTGATATTGGAGCTCTGTCATAAATTATTGCAGACTTAAAAATCAAAGGGAAGTTAATAAATTGGGAACAGACAGTGAAGCATGCCTCTTGTTTGTGCTTGAACGGCGGTGGGTGGGTGGTCAACGGCGGCGTCAACGGCAGTGGGTGGGCGGTCCACGGTGGCGTGTCCAGACGACGCAGTGAGCTCCAGCAGTGGGGGTCGATTTTCTTGTCTGTCTTCGAATGAAAAGTGTACCGCCAATGAATTTGTATAACCTATCTCCTGACATATTAAGGGCAGTATGGTCTTTTCCAACGAAATTGCATAACCCTGAAAAGTCCTTATCATCTCTCAGTCTTTTTACAAATTCGGTGGGTTTCTGGGGGTTTTACAAATTCACATGGTATTTAAATGGAATTTTTCCTAAAACTTATTACCAATCAGGATAAAATGAAATATTGTGTGAAGTTAAATGATTAAATATAGTGTTTGTGTTGGCAAAAATGTTACACCCTTACCGGCCTCGTCTTCACAGGTGGCGGGTAGTATGATACCTCTTATTTATTAAATCTAACTGTTACACTTTTCCAATAATATCACAAATCAGAGCAATATAGCATAGCTAGCGTAGTAGTAAAACAGTTTGGGCGTAGTGTACTACTAATAAATTACAAACCTCAGTTAAAATATAATTACATTAAATTTCTACAACAATTCTTCGAATATTCTGGAACTGATCCAAAAACCTCCATTTGCTAATTTTCGCCTAGGAGCTATATCCAATAAATTGTACATCATGTAGCAACAGAGGTTGGAATCTGTTAACTCTTTGAAATTGACAACATTCCAGCACATATTCTCTCTCCTTTTATCTATTTTTGGTTCAAAATGTGCATAGAGATGAAGTTATAGAGGAAAATGTGCATATCAAAGTATAAGGCAAATATCAAAGAAATTCTTGTTATATCCTATAGAGTTTGTGATTCAATTGAGAATTGATAATTCCTTCCTCTTTTGTAGGAAGGTGGAGACAAGTTTTGAAGCTCTATAAGAACCAAGAAACAAGGAAAGAAAGAAAAGATGTGAAGCAGTGCAAAATTAGAAGAACCTGTACAACTAGCTGCAGCAAGTAGCTCTCTGTGTCACTGGCCGCGGCCAGTCGTGAAAAAGTGCTGAAAGTACAGCTGCACGTTTTTTCATTTCAGAAACATAAAAACCCTATTTAACCCAAAGGGAAGGGCCGAAAAACACACTCTTGACCTAAGGAAACAAGTGGGCACACAAGGGAAGAGCTTGGGAGAAAGATTTGGACAATCTTGGAGGCTTGGGTGCTCAACCTAAGAGAGATTTTGGGGACTTCACCTTGGTTCTTCCTCTTTTCTCCTCTTTTCTTCTTAGTTTCTTCATGTATTCATTTTCTTTGCTTAGACTCTCTTTGTATTTGAACTTGAGTAGCTAAACCTTTCATTCTAGGGTTCTTTTACCCTTTTGTATGGATTAATACTTGAATATTCCTCTCTTTTAGTAGATAAATATATGTGTGTGTTAATTTCAACCTTGGCTTAATGCTTCTAAGTGATTGGCCTCCATTTAGATGATTTATTCACATAGGTTTTGACTCGAAAGAGCTAATCTAGGTGTAGAACTTGATTGAAATCATGCTTGTCTTGAAGTTTACTTGATAAATGGATGGTTTGTTGGTAAAATAGAGATATATTTATTAACCTTGCATTGTCACATTAGGGTTGTTGCTTAAATATTGATTCTCATTAATTGTAGCAAGAGATTGTGCATTTTAATGAGAAGAGAAATTTGATTTTGACTTGAGAGAGCGTGTCAAGTGTTTTTGAACCCTAGACTAACACATATATGTATTGAAATGCTATTAGAGAGGAAGTTAACCAAGTTTTATGAAATGCAAAAGGGGAAGAAGAATCCTAGGCTCCATTATCTTTGAAGTCAAAAGTCATTTTCCTTTATCAATTTTAAGTTTTAGAAATAGTCTTTAAAAATTCTCATTCCAACTCAAAACTTTGTTCTAGCTCAACTTGATTGAATTCACTAAGCCTCTTGCTTGACCAATTTGTTAAACAAATCCTCGTGGGAACGATACTTTACTAATCACTTTATTACTTGCAAAGCTCGTACACTTGTGAGGCAAACAAGTTTTTGGCGCCACTGCCAGGGATTTGTGCAAACAAATCCTTTGGTCAACCTTAGGCTTGTGTTAGTAAATTTCGCTTGAGCTTTTAGTTAGGTTTTCAATTTTTCTTTCTCTCTTTCCTTTTTGATTTTTTGTTTTAGTTTGATACTCGCTCTTGCTTGTTTCTCTTGTAGGTACCATCTCAGTATATGCAAAACTTGCATCTGGACGGATTGGTAGTGGTACTGGACGAAGTGCCTCTCATTGAAGACGCGACTGAATCTGCATCTGAAACCATGGCAAACGATGAATATGATAGAGCTACTGTCAATGACTTTGCTAGTCGGAATATGCAAGGTCCTCAATCTTCCACTCGGATGCTGGAAATACAAGCACGTACCTTTGAGATCAAGCCGGCTATGATAACATTGCTTCAAATGCATGGGATGTTCCATGATCTTTACAATGAAGATGCCAACAAGCACTTGATGTACTTCTTGGAAGTGTGTGATTCTTTCAAGCAGACTGGAGTTCCCGAAGATATTTTGAGGCTACGTTTATTCCCTCTCTCTTTGCAAGGCAAGGCTAGGGATTGATTCAACAATCTTCCGGAAGGATCTATCCATTCTTGGGCCGATCTTGAAGCTAAGTTTAGAGCTCGATTCTTTTCTGATAACAAATCTGTGGAAGCTAGGGATGAATTTCTAAGCTTTAGACAACATCCAGATAAGCATCTCTATGCTACTTGGGAGAGATACAAGATGTTAATGAAGCAATGCTCTAATCATGGGGTGAACAAATGGGTTGTGGTCCAAATTTTTTGTACTCGACTTAATCCTCAATCTAAAGCAATGGTTGATTCTATGACCAATGGAGGATACTGAAACGTTCCTGTGAATGAGGTGATCTGATTGTTGGATCAATTGTCTACAAACAATACTCAAGGCAATGATAGGAGGACTAACCAAGCTATGCCTAACACAAAAGAAGACTCTTTCTCACAAATTGCAACTCTCTTATCCGCTATGAACAAGCGTTTTGATGTGCTTGAGTCTCAAATGCAAAAGAACACTTCTCAAGGTGTGCATTCTGTTCATGCCACACCAATTGTATGTGATCAATGCCATGATGTCCATATGTCTGACTATTGTCCTCTTTACATGGTCACTGAATCTGTCAACTACATGGGCAAGTTTCAACATCCTCAAGGCAACCCTTATTCACAAACCTACAATAGTGCTTGGAGAACTCATCCCAATTTTTCTTGGAGTCAAGGTAACACTTTGAATCAAGCACATGGGTCTACATCTAGTACTAAGCCTATTCCACCCAGTTTTCAAATGCAATCAAGACAGGTTCCTATTAAGGAAGAGGAGTCTAAAACAGATAAGATGCTAGCTCGAATCTTGTCTGAAGTAGAATCTTCTAAGGCTACTTTTTCTCTCCATTAAATGGCTATAAAAAATCTTGAAGAGCAAATGGGGCAATTAGCAACACAAATGAATGCTATGTCAAAGAGCGGTCTTCCTAGTGATACCATTCCTAATCCAAAACGAGTTGGACAAGAGGAGTGCAAAGCCATTAACTTAAGAAGCGGAAAAGTGCTACCGGATGTGCCTAGCTCAAGTACTCCTCTACCAAAGCAAGATGATCAAGTGATTATTGATGTTGATGAAGAAAGTGCAATGGAAGAAGATGTCACTAGGAAGAGAAAGCAAATTGAAGAAAGTTTGCAAGATTTTGGCAAACATAAGAAGGTAGAACAAGAGATGAATGATGAGAAAAAGAGAAAGCCAACCGCTCCTACTTTTATGCCACCACTACCTTTTCCTCAAAGATTCAAGAGGAAAGAGGAAGATGTTTAGTTCAAAAAGTTTGTGAACATGTTCAAACAACTCCATGTGAATATTCCTTTTACTGAAGCTTTGGAGAGCATGCCTAAATATGCTAAGTTTCTTAAAGATGTTTTGTCTAAGAAGCGGCGATTCAATGAATTTGAGACTGTGGCATTATCCGAAGAGTGTAGTGCGGTGATTCAAAGGAAGTTACCTCCTAAGCTTAAAGATCCGGGAAGCTTCTACATCCCTTGCAACATTGGGACAAATTTTAATGGTAAAGCTCTTTGTGATTTAGGTGCAAGTATTAACTTGATGCCTCTAGCTGTTTTCAACCAATTGGGCTTGGGAAAGCCAAGACCTACTACGGTAACTCTTGTCTTGGCTGATCGTAGCATTTCTAAACCTAGAGGAATCATTGAGGATGTCCTAGTTAAAGTTGACAAGTTTATCTTCCCCACGGATTTTGTAGTGCTTGATTGTGATGTTGATTGGAAAATTCCTCTAATCCTTAGGCGTCCATTCTTAGCCACTGCAAGGACTCTCATAGATGTAAAGAAGGGTGAGGTCACTTTGAGGGTTGATGATGAGCAAGTGATATTCAACATGCAAGAGGGCTTGAAATTTCATGACAATTCAACTCAATGTTCTTTTGTAGATATATTAGATGAAGTTATTCCTCAAGAATCATATGCTCCCATGACCAAAGACTCTTTAGAGGCATTCTTGATTGATAAGAAGAGCTTTGGAGAGTTTGATGAAGATGTTGTTGAAGAGCTCTTTCGATTTGAACCATTTCCTCATTGTAGACCGAGGACTTTTGAAACACTTGAGGTGTCTGATGCCTTAAGTACTCCATTGAAGCCTTCCATTGAAGTTCCTCCGGTTTTAGAGGTGAAGCCATTACCTTCTCATCTCAAGTATGCTTATTTTGGGAAAACACGCCACTTACCAATGAAATTGGAGCATGGAGCTTATTGGACTATTAAAAAGCTAAATTTTGCTCCTAAAGCTGTGAGGAAGAAGAGGCGACTTCAACTCAATGAGTTAGATGAATTTTGCCTAAATGCCTATGAGAATGCAAGGGTATACACGGAGAAGACCAAGCGGGATCATGACAACAAAATTATACCCAAGAGTTTTGAACCTGGTCAAAGGGTCCTCCTTTATAATTGCAAGTTGAAGCTATTTCCAAGAAAGCTAAAATCTTGATGGTCCGGTCCATTCACTGTGGTTCAAGCATCTAAATTTGGTGATGTGGAGCTGGAAAATGAGAAAGGTGAAAGATTCAAGGCTAATGATCAACGATTGAAGCATTATTGGGGTGGAGCTGTGGATAGGCTTGTGTCCACTATCTACTTAGTCAATGAGGAGTGACCACCATGAAGAGTCAAGCTAAAGACTATAAACTAAGCGCTTCTTGGGAGGCAACCTGATGCTACCAAAAATTTAACTAAGCACCGCAAGTGTACGGGTCATGAAAATAGTAAGTGGCAAATCAAGGTCATCCCACAGAGACTCAATCAAACTAGTGATTAGGCGTCAAATTTCCTTTTTTCATTTAAGTTGAGCAAATAAGAAGTGTTTTCAATAGTAGTAAAACAAAAGAATTTAATAAAAACAAGCACTTTTAAAGAGAGAGAATTCAAATATCAAAAGGACAACCTAGAGTCACTAATCCCTTGTTTGTTTCTTAGATTTTATTCCCACTACATTAATTCTAACTTAATTTCATCAGCTAATCTAGAGTATTTATAAGTGTCTGTCAGTCCACTTATATACCTACCTCAAATAATCATGCAATGTCTCACACAATTAATTAAGATGCAAGTCAAATTGGGCTCACTCTAATTTGACTATGCGGAGCTTCTAGGTATATGTCTATCCTAGACGCAAATTAGATTAAAACCTAATTTCTTTATTAGGTTTAAACCTAATTCCACATTATTCAATCCCAAGGTCAATTTAAGATTCCCTCTTTCAAGTCCAACCCTAAATCCCCAAAACATGCTCAATGGTGATCAGTCAATAAGCAATAAATAATAAAAACAGGATTAAATAAACTGATTCAAATTAAGCAAAACCAATGTGTGGGAATAATTCCTAAGTCTCAAACAAGTTCATAGCACTCTAGGTTGAAAAGAAAATTAGCCACACATGGCTATGAGAAAATCCATTACAAAAATAAGGAGTTCAGATTCAAGCATAAAGAGAAGAAGAAGAAGAAGAAATCTCAGAACAACTCTGCTTCTTTTCGTCTCCAGCAAAATCTCACGCTCCAATTCTTTTTCTCCTGTCCGTGTGTCTCTGCCTGATGCGTCTTCTCTTCTTTTTTCTATCTCCTGCTGCCAGCGCCTTTATTCCTTTTTTGCGTGATTGTCTCTGATGTTGCGCTCCTTCCTAAATAATGATGATCTTTCTCCAAAAATATGTTGCCTCTTAAATCTTTCTTTTTTTTAATTCAGCATCATTCCTCCTTTTCAGCCACAATATGCCGCCACACCTTTATCTCCAATTGATTAGGTGAGAATGCCCATTTAATTCTCCAATATTTCCAAAACAATAAATTGGAAACAATTTGAATGGTTGCTGATTGCTCCTCGTGCTCCTGATTGTGTGCAAGAAAAGGGAGTGCCATAATCATAATCATAAAAACTGAATTTTTATTTTGCTTTTAGAAAACTTCCTATATTATTTATTTCCTAAATTCAAAAGCTTTTATTTTAAATCGAAATCCCCTAAATGATGCATCTAGATTTATATCCCTTAAAATCATCATAAAATCTCTTTAATTTAGCATTGATGACTTCCTAAATATATCAAATTACATCACAAATCAATTAAAAATAGGAAGTCATCACAACCCAAGTTCTAAACTAAATCTTTTCAATTTGTGTGTGTGTCTTGTTAGTAGATTTATGTTTGATCTTTTGTTTTGTAGGAAGAAAAGGGTACCCAACTTGGAATTGGACTGTTGTAGTTGAGAGGAGTATTTATGAAGGAAGAAGGATTCATGAACTATAAAGGAAATGCTTTTAAGGGAAGTTCATTTGACTCTAAGCTCATACATACATGATTCTGGGGTGAATTTATGATGACTAGTCAATTTTGAGTAATACTGTGATTATTGTGATTATTTGGTTGATTTTCTATGTGAAATTTAGTTGTGACCATGACTTGAGTGCTCAAATTTGTTGTGTTGTGGTATTTCCTATGCATATGTGTATATGTGTACCCTTATGGGCTTGGATGGCTTAGAATGCTTCATCTTGAGTAATTTGGGTGATAAAATATTGGTATAAAGCTTCTTGGGTGATTCTTATGGTATTTAGGAATATTCCTTGTGTTTTGCAATTTTGCTGGTTTTGTTTTGTTTTTGACAACAACACTGGCCGTGGCCAGCTTTCAACTGGTCGTGGCCAGTGCTCTCTGTGTTTACTTTCCGTGGCCAGCTTTCAACTGGCCGTGGCCAGTGCTCTCTGTGTTCACTTTCCGCGACAAGTTTTGCAACTGGCTGTGGCCAGTGTTCCAAAGTTACTTCTGAGGGAAGTATAATATTTTCGTTTAAAAAAATCAAAAAAAAATAATAAATAAAAAATTCAAAAAAAACGAAAAAAGGTTAAATTAAATAAAATAATTTTTTTTTCTTTTTCCCACTCTACCTTTCATTATTTCACATAATTCCCATTTTACCCAAATGAATGTGGCCCACCTTTGGGACCACATTCATCCCCAATTTCAAAACCCTAATATGAAAATGTAATTTCCCTCATCAAACCCTAATCACATGTTAGATCCTTATTTCTCATTTTCCTCCTCAGCTCTCCAGCCCCAACCCGCGACATCAAATCCCTAATTCCCCTTCGCCCTTCCCCTTCCCCTTCCCCTTGTTCTCTCTCGCCGTGGCTTCTACCGTCGGCATCCCCTTTTTCATTCCTCCCCTCACCGCCGTCGCTTCTCAGCCACCCTCTGTTAATCACTTCCACCGTCGCCATTATCCTTTCCCTGGTCACCTCCTTTGTCGTTACCGACCCCACTCCTTCACCGGTTCCCTCTTGTGATCCAACTCGTCACCTCCGTTTTTCACCTTCACAATCCACCACCACCGTCGACCCCTCTCTCCAGTTCCCTCGTCTCTCTCATCTCCCCCATCTTTCTCACTGTCAGATCGCTCCTCCTCTTCGCTCATCATCACCATATCTTCCCTCTGTTCACCGTCGGCCATCCACCAACACCTTCGTGAGCTTTTTTGCTTCTTCATTCCAGATCCGTCGCTCAGGGTTCTCTGATCGACTCTCCCCTGTTCCAGCGGCACTCATCATTTTTTCTAAATTTCTTATTTTTCTGCCGATAAGGTCTGACCGTTGCTCCCTTCTGAGGTAAAGCCTATACCTTTCTCCATTTTTTTGATGTGTTTGGATAGATTAGAGTTCAGTTAGATGGAGTAATAGTCTGATGCCTATGTTTTTCTGATTGAATGTCCAAGCATGTTTATCTTAGGCTTGAGTTGATGTGGTTGGGTTGAGGATTAGAACATTATTAACTGTGGTTCTGATTTAATGTAATTAAATGTGGGTGGATTGAACTGATGTTCTGGTTCCATGTCAATGTAGTTCTGATTAGCATTTCTAGACTAACTGAAAGTAGATTTTTGAATGTGGTTGGCTTGAACTTCAGCATGCCTTTCTCTATTGTTGTTCAACTTTGTGTGAAACAGGATTTCTTGCAAGTTTTACCAGTTTTGCGAAAAAGCAACAGTCTTGGCTACGTTTTAGGCTATCTGAAAGTGTATTTTTAGAAGTTGGCCACATTCTTGATTGAGATTAACAGCTTTTGCCTTGATTTGGTCCTCTGCATTGAGCTAATCTTACTAGAACTCATTTCTGGTTTATCTGGGCTGTTTGTTGCTAAAAATTAAATTTGAATTGGACTTTGCTTGCTGTGCTATTGGTGGTTCAGTTGCTATTACTTAACATCCTTATTTTGCGTTTGGTACTTTCCATAGCTGTGACTGAATTTTGATTGAGACATTGAACTGAGGATACAAGTTGTACTTAGTGAAAATGAATTTTGAATCCTATGGCTACTATTATGGGCTGAAATTTCTTTGGAAAAAAAATTGAGGTTTCAACTCCCAAATTTGGTTTGCAAAAATTTTGGCACTTCTGTGATTTCAAACACTCAATTACTGCATTGTTGAGTCTTTTTGCAAAGTCCTACACTCTAAATTTTGTGCATTTGTGAGGTGAACTTTGTAGAAGTCTGAGTATACAAGGTTGCTTTTGGAATTTGTCTTGATACAAAATGCTTTGAATTATTATTGGACTTGTTGAAAATTAGGCTTGAATTTAGATGTGATGTAAGGATTAGCATATGGCAACTACTGATGGTTGCTTTGTACATTCTGTCTTGCATTTACTGGTGCATTTTTGGTATGTTTTTGATATTGTTCATGACATACTTGATTGGTTAAGCAAGGTTAACTGTTTTTAAACAAGGATGCTCTGAATTTTTTTTTTCTTGGGTTGTGGATTCAAACTAGAAATGGTTGCAATTAAATTTTGAACCAGGAAAATATGCCTTTACATACCAATGTGTAAATGGCAATGTGTTTATCATTTGTGAAAACCCAGCTTGGACCCCAATCCACAAGAATCCAGAACTACTTATATAGTTGCTTGATTTGGTCAAACTTTGCAAAGTTGTGAACTAATTCTCGGTCACTTTGTTTTGCACCTTTAGCTTGTACTAAAATCATTTCATTGTGGCAGACCAAATTCTTATTCAACAAGATAACAATAGGCTTTGAAAATCATTGTGATTATTTGGTTTTATGCAATTATTGATGATTGCATCTGTTGAAACCACTTTCTGATTGGATCATTTGATTTTGATATGGGAAAAGCTTTTGGTCATCTAAATAAACCAAGGATGTTTTGATTTTTCAACTATCAAAACTTTTGTTTTCCCTTTGACCTTTTGCTTTTCTCTTACCCTTGACTTGATCTCTTGAAAAGGATTGATTTGCTACCTCTGCAATCTTTGAAATGTCATTCTGAGAAAGTAAGTGGTTTTCTACGGAAGTAAGGAGTAGGTGTAGGCTTGGAATCTTGCTTGGCTGCTTGGTATTAGATAAAATCTAAGTTTGGGGGATCTTTTCTTTTCTTTTTAAGATAGGTTAAATAAATTCTTTTATGTTTTATGTGTTTAATGTTGAGTGTGCTTTATTGTTTTTTTTTTGTTTCTTTTATTTAGACTTTTAGGTTACCTGTAGGGCTCATACTTAGATTGTGTTGCAATTTTTACTGATGGATGTATGCTTATTTGTGCCAATCTTGTTGTTGATGATGTGCATGCCTCCTGTGTCCAATGATTTAACAGTTGGTGCCTTCCTCTGGTTTGATAGCTTTTTGATGTGGATATCTGCTTATGGTTCTTGATGGTTACTGATGGCCACTGCTATGTGACACTCTTGTTAGCATGTGAATATGACTATCCTAGCTATTGATGGCTATTTTGAGTGGTTCAATATCATTCTCTCTTTGCTTTCCTGTTGTGACTGTTAATTTCCTAGCTACTAATAGCTAGAAATGAAAGCAATTTTGAAAATGTTGTGGCTAATTTATTAAGGGCCTAGTTGTTAGTTTGTAAATGCTGTGGATATGAGCTGCATCAAGTACAAGTGCTACTTCTTTACTTTCTCATCCTTTTAGTTGACAATGAGGACATTGTCTGTTTTAAGTTTTTGGGTGAAAGTGGTTTGCTGCAATTCAAAATTTTTTTTAAACTTTGATGAGTGCACAGTGAAAATTTTGAACAGTTTTTGAAGGAAAATTGTTAGAATGTTTGAAATTTCTCAAGCTTAAATTTTTGTTTGTGAAGTATGTTAAAAATGAACTGAAATTCTAGGTATTTGTCAAAGTTGCTTGAATGATCCAATGATAGAAATTACTGCTCAATCTTTTATGTTTTATAGGAAATTTTGTTTAATATGCATTGATGGATGTATTATAGTGATGAATCATGTTATTCAGGAATTTTCAAACTAAGAAAGCACTATTGGAGTTAACTTTATTCTGGATGTTCTTGTTGAAGGGCTTTGTGGCAAATTAAGTTATATGCCTTTGTTTCAAATTGTTAATTTCAAAATAATATTTGGACTTCTTCAAAGCTTTTGATTTATTTCATAAGGTTTAAAGAAAGGATTAGGGCACTTCATAAAATGCGATTGAGCCTTTCAAGCCTACCTAATTGATTCTATTCCCTTTTTGAACCCTTATTTTGAGCATAATTGAAAAACCAATTGTTGATTCTTTTTGAAAGACCTGACATCTACCGACCTTAGCCAATGTGAAAAACCATGATTCCTTTGCTTTGAGATAGATGATAATTTATTGGGGTTGTGGAATATAGTGATGAGTAGAATGTCAAATGATTAGAAAGGAATGTAGAAAGTAAAAGGGTTCATAATGGATAGAAACCAAGCCCCCAAAAAAAAATGTGTATATAAAAAAACCAAAAAAAAAGTATATAAAAAAAACAAAAAAAAGTTCAAGAAAGCTTAATATGGAAAAGATCAATTTGGTTCAAGTTTGGGGGAGTGTGTTTAATGAGAAAAGGAAGAAACCCCTTAAATGGGTATCATCTATCTTAAGGTATTTGTTGATTATCTTTTACCTTTTCTTTTGAGAACCTTAACCCCTAGCCCCATTACAAGCAGAAAAGTCCCTTTGATCTTTAAGTCAAGTGAAGTGAATTAGAAGAAAAGAGGAAGAAATTAGAGAATGATGGAATTGATTGTTTGAATATAGTTATATAATTTGAATTGTTGCTTTTAACTTTGGCAAGAGCAAAAGAAGTACATGTCAACTCCATTCACACACTCACATTTGGAAATTCTTGAAAAGCATGTTTTAAATCTATGCAGTGTTCATTTGTGCAAATTTAGTTAATTTCCTGTTTTATATAACTCTTTGAGCAGTAGATGAGAACAAATTTATTCATGCATCATTGACAGATACTAAAGAAATTTAGTGAAGATACATGTTTTTGCTTGAGGACAAGCAAATATTTAAGTTTGGGGTGTGTTAACTCTTTGAAATTAATAACATTCCAACACATTTTCTCTCTCCTTTTATCTATTTTTGGTTCAAAATGTGCATAGAAATGAAGTTATAGAGGAAAATGTGCATATCAAAGTATAAGGCAAATATCAAAGAAATTCTTGTTATATCCTATAGAGTTTGTGATTCAATTGAGAATTGATAATTCCTTCCTCTTTTGTAGGAAGGTGGAGACAAGTTTTGAAGCTCTACAAGAACCAAGAAACAAGGAAAGAAAGAAAAGATGTGAAGCAGTGCAAAACTAGAAGAACCTGTACAACTGGCCGCAACAAGTTGACAACTGGTCGCAGCAAGTAGCTCTCTGTGTCACTAGCCGCGGCCAGTCGTGAAAAAGTGCTGAAAGTACAGCTGCGCATTTTTTCATTTCAGAAACATAAAAACCCTATTTAACCCAAAGGGAAGGGCCGAAAAACATACTCTTGACCTAAGGAAACAAGTGTGCTCACAAGGGAAGAGCTTGGGAGAAAGATTTGGACAATCTTGGAGGCTTGCGTGCTCAACCTAAGAGAGATTTTGGGGACTTCACCTTGGTTCTTCCTCTTTTCTCCTCTTTTCTTCTTAGTTTCTTCATGTATTCATTTTCTTTGCTTAGACTCTCTTTGTATTTGAACTTGAGTATCTAAACCTTTCATTCTAGGGTTCTTTTACCCTTTTGTATGGATTAATACTTGAATATTCCTCTCTTTTAGTAGATAAATATATGTGTGTGTTGATTTCAACCTTGGCTTAATGCTTCTAAGTGATTGGCCTCCATTTAGATGATTTATTCACATAGGTTTTGACTCGAGAGAGCTAATCTAGGTGTAGAACTTGATTGAAATCATGCTTGTCTTGAAGTTTACTTGATAAATGGATGGTTTGTTGATAAAATAGAGATATATTTACTAACCTTGCATTGTCACATTAGGGTTGTTGCTTAAATATTGATTCTCACTAATTGTAGCAAGAGATTGTGCATTTTAATGAGAAGAGAAACTTGATTTTGACTTGAGAGAGCGTGTCAAGTGTTTTTGAACCCTAGACTAACACATATATGTATTGAAATGCTATTATAGAGGAAGTTAACCAAGTTTTATGGAATGCAAAAGGGAAAGAAGAATCCTAGGCTCCATTATCTTTGAAGTCAAAAGTCATTTTCCTTTATCAATTTTAAGTTTTAGAAATAGTCTTTAAAAATTCTCATTCCAACTCAAAACTTTGTTCTAGCTCAACTTGATTGAATTCACTAAGCCTCTTGCTTGATCAATTTGTTAAACAAATCCTCATGGGAATGATACTTTACTAATCACTTTATTACTTGCGAAACTCGTACACTTGCGAGGCGAACAGAATCCCAAGGATCCCAAAGTAATCATTAATCTCATATCCAGATTATATACTGAGTATGTAAGAAAGCCTTAAATCATATAGCATTCAAAGGTCGCAAACAGCGAGGCATATAGCCTAAACCGTAACGAGCAGTCACATATAACATATACTGTTCAATAAGGCACATAAACATGCCAGGGGTCGCACACAGCAAGTTCCGGTACCAAAGCACTTAGAAATGCAATAACACTGAATGCATACACAATCATGGTAAAACATACATACATAAAAAGTCATACAAAGTATATGAGATTAAGGTTACTTACTAGCAAACAAATAATCAATCGAATAACAAACTCCCGGCTACTAAATAAAAATGATAGACCTAAAGTAATGTAATATAAACGGTGTCATTGCCAATATAGTCTTTTCCTTTAAAATATGTAACTATACACTTGTATGAAGGGTCTTTTCACTATTTGAAACTAATTAATTCTCTTTATTAATGAGTATCCCTTCATTAATTACTTTTCCTTAATTTTCACATAAGGTCCAAAAATTTCAAAAAGTTGACTCAACTTCAAAAATTCATAATTAATTGTAGAAATATCCGATTGAGGTGTTCCAAAAATCCACGTGACCCTTGACATGTCTATTTTTGACCAAAAATACTTTACAAGGCCAGGGACACGAAATTTATTCCCATTTCCAAAAATGCCCCTGTTGGTTTTTCAGCTTCTCAATTTGCATATGTTCATACTTTTATTCTTCCAAAATTATTCTCCATACCATTTCCTATACAAAATTCCATTTTAAACACTTTTAAACTATCGAAATCACCAAAACAAAATGATATCACCAAGTTCTAGCTATTGACCAAAATTTCCTAAAACTTTTGCAATATTACAAGAAGTTTAGAGAAGAGAACTTATTTACTCAAAGTTCTAACTTCTTTGCCACTTCTCCTTAATCTCCTTTGTGATTGTAGCTAGAACTTCCATAATATTATACAAGATCACTAATTGAAGTCTCAAACATATTTGTATGAATTTGAAAGAAATAAAATAATGTCCAGAACTTCCTTACCTCTTCTTCTCTTGAGATTCTCCTTGCATGTGATTCTCACAACACTGTCCTATCTTTCTTTTCTTTAGTATGGGTGGTGCCTCTTGCTTGCCAAAAATGAGAAGAGTGAACTCTTATTTATAGAGGTTGAGTCACCAAGAATATTCCCTTGTGTTTTTACTATTTTGCCCTTTTAGTTGCCTCTTGAATTATCTAGAAAATCAGATTTTCCTCCCCTTCCTCCATGAATCACGCCACATCTCCCCCTTTGATCCAAAAATACTTCCCAACCACATGCCAATTGTTGTGGTTAAGAATCCTTGCTTAATAGTTAAGATGATTAGGTGGCTTAAATTAGCAATAAAATATGTACATGTTTCCCTTTCCTTTTCTCTTTAAATCTTATGTTGACACCTTAATAGCTTAGTTGTCCCCTTAATTAATTAAATATGCATAGGTGTCCTCAACTTTTTCTTCTTTCAATATTAAATTGCCACATAATGCTTTGGTGTCCTTCCATAATTATCCACGTTTCCATGTGTCCTTTTAAATGTCCATTTCATTAATTATGAGATTAATGAAGATGTCCAAGTGTCCCTTCTAGTAAATCTTTAATTAATAAGAGGACATGTGAACTTATTCTAGATATCTCCTTAATAATCATGTGATAAATCTTTGTCTTCCCGTTTTCTTTCCTATGTATGCGCCATGTTCAAGAAGCAAGGAGTAATATGTTCTTTTCTTCATATCTTTAAGTTATGCCCATGCATCAATTGGTAATAGCATCATCAATAAAGTTATTATCGCCAATGTCAAAGATACTTCACTAATGATCATCTTGATCTTACCATGTGTATATGTCACTTTCAAAGTCAAAGGTGCTTTTTGCTAATAATTTTCCTGTAATACCCTAAAAATCTCACTAATTATAAATGTCATATTTTGACAAATAATACCTATTAGAAATAGGTGAATATGAGGTCTCAAATTGTGGAGATATATTTATTTTATCTAGTAGGTAATTTTCCCTTAGAATTTAAGGTAACTATGTTTCATTTTTCTAAGTTTTGTTTAGGATCATAAAATACCATAAAAATACCAACAACTCCCAAATTAAATTAGGGATTTTATAGGATCCAAAGAAAGCAAGGAAAAATTAGGAAAACACATCAAATAAATAGGGGAGCATAAGAGGAATTAGTAGACCCTTAAATTTTCACTAAACAAAATAATTATGTAAATTTTCATAATTAATCAAGGGATTAATTAAAGAAGGCCTAAGTCCCAAATTCCATAATTTAATAAGAGACTCAATTTTCTAAAACCCTAGAATTAATACCTAGCTCATATTAATTCATGAAAGACCATAAAGAATTATCTTACAATAACTGAAATAATTGTATTAATTTTCATAATTAATCCAAGGGTCTTAAACACCAATTTTATAATTGCTAAAGAGACCAAATTTTCTAAACAACCCTTAAATGATACCTAGTTAATATTTGATTTGTAAAGGCCATAAATATTGTCTAAAACACTTAAACAATTAAAGGGCAATTACCACTACTTGAAAGATAATTAAATTAGGATTGGTAAGTTTAAGATAATTAATTACACTTAGTTTTAATAAACACCAATTAAAGGTATATGTAGATAATTAAAATTCAATGACCAATAGAGATTTGAGATTAGTATAAAATAAAACACCAATGGTCATGAAATGCCCTAAACACTTAAAAATCAAGAGACAATTAGGCTTTGATTAGAACATTATTGATGAACAAGTAAAGGAATACCTACCAATATTTAGTGGGAAAATAATTAGCACCAATGGAATGATTAGCTAATTAAATACAATTAAATAATTGTAGTCATTAAATAGAAGTATATTAAACTAACTAAGGGTTGAGAACCAATAAAAGTTTTGAATTAGCACTAAATGTGTTAGCAACAAACACAAATTATGCATGAGTCAATCATACAACAAGAAGAGATAATTAAGCTTAGGATTAAGATGTTAATCAAATGCTAATCAAGAGTTGAAAAGTCAACAATTTCAACTATGATCTAAAGGCCAAGAATTAATCCCATAAAGCTAATCTAATGACTCTAATTAATTCTAATAAAGCTTAATCCATGTGAAAATAGAAGAACCAATGGGAGGAAATTAAGCTCATAATATCTAGATATTATTTAAATCAAACACATGGGGGAATTTTAAGTCAACAAAGGAGGAAAGTAAATGGAAGAAGATAATGTACTACATAATTAAGAGACTTAATGGCTTGGTAGAGGATAAAATGATGATTAAAAAGAGGAAGTGTGTGGATGTATATGGCGTATGTGTGTGTGTGATTAAGTGTATGTGAGGATGAAAAATAAAAGAAAGGAAGAGTGTGTGTGTGTGTAGGTGGCGTATGTGTATGTATGTGGTGTGTGTTGGGGTGGGTGTGTGAGAAGGAGAGAGAGAGAGTTGTGAGTGTAGGAGTTGTGAGTCCAAGGGTGAGAAAGAGAGAAGAGTCAAAGCATTAGCCAATAGGAAAAAGAAGAGGAGAAAATTGTTCAAAAAAAAACCTATCCAATGCCACATATTCCCCTTTGAGTCATGAATCTACAACAAGGTGAGTCACTACTCTAGCAAATGAATCATCAACCTAAACTTGTATGAATCACCATCCTAAGCTTACATGAGTCATAAACCTACATGATGAATCACAACCCTAACTAGATAAGGTGATGTAAGGGATGATGAAAGAAGATGATGTGTAGGAAATAGGTGGACCAATGAGGGAGAAGATAATTAGAATAATTAAATTGGTTTATAAAAATAATTCTAGATAAAAACTAAGAAAACCTATACAAATTAAATCATATCTTGAAATCCTTGAACTAAGTATAAAAACCAAGTTGAGATTCATAACAAGCATAAATCTAGCATTAAGACAAGTATAACCAAAGTCATTTTCATGATTGTTTGAGAAATAGAACCAATAGGAAAGATAGACAAAATTGGTCTCAAAATGAAGCTAAAAATTCCTAGAGTTCAAAACCAATGACTAATTGAGCAAACAGCTTCACTAGACTACCTAAACACATTCTTTTCTATGGATTCTAATTCGTAGAAAGCAAGCCAAACTCTTAGGATAATAGTCATTGAATTTGGAAGAGGATAATGTACCAACATGGTGACTCATGTAGGTGACTCAAAAGCAATTTGAAGGGCTAGGATTTGTGCTCCAAAATACCCTAGATCCAAGGGCCAATAATTGCTAAGGGGAAGTTCCAATTAATTACCAAACTTGCCCAACCCTTCTACTATAAATAGGGGTCCTTGGCCCTTCAAAAAACTCACACCAAAACCAAGCAATCTGAATATTAGTGAGAGTGGAAGAAGCTTGAAGGAGTTCAAGAAGAGGTAAGCAAGTTCTTTAGTTTTTAGCTTTTAAATTCTTAGTTAGAAGTAGCTTAGATCTTAAATAGTTTAGAATAATTTTAAATTCATGTTTTTATAGTTAAAATTGGCTTTATTTCGAAAAAATAGTGAAGAAAGGGTTTTAGCAAAATTTCCGGAAGAGAAACACCGAAGTAACGAAGTTCTGGTGAAATTTCATCGGTTCTGGAATTTCTGAACCAGACCTGAAAATGCTTATATTTTATGCTGAAAACGTGGTTGAAAAATTCTGGGAAAATTCATGGTGAAAATAGACATATAGGGATTTTTAAATATGTAAAGAACATGTCCAAATGATTTGGGTACAGGGAGATAAAAATTCCCAAAGTTAGGGCTATGAATTTCTGGAAAATTCTGGACAGATGTTCAAAAATTAAAAACTGGGAATGAACCGTAGAATCTGGGAAAATGCTATTATTTTTCCTTGAAACTAGACATCCTAGGGATTCTGAGGAATTTTACGGATCCTCGTTTCAATTTTTCTAGAATTAGTTATGATTTTTCAAAGTTAGGCGAAATTATGCCCAGATTTAAGGACCAGCGTTTTCCTCAAAAATAAAGGGAAATAATAAATTCATAAATCCACCAGGGGTAAAATAGTCATTTATGGCTAGGATATCTATTGGGATATTGGTTGTAAATTAATAAACGTTGTATTACCCTCATAGGAAATCTGTGATCGCTTCGCAACCGACGTCGTACCGTGAACACCGACAAAGGTACGGACGCGTACTGTAACACTAACTCTGATGCTTATTGTACACTTGTATGTGGTAGATATGCTCATAGACTATGACTCTGCTTTAAAAATTATTTGAATATGTATAGCTATATACGGGTTACAGTTTTGGTAATGCCGTTTGAGTCTTCCTAGCGCACTGAGGACACGATAGGCCATCGTGGCACTGGTGAAGAGTGCAGACAGGTTGTGGTAAATATATATGGATATATGATGGTTGTGTTTTTGAGAAATATTGAATATGAATATTGTCGTTTTAACATGATTATCTGTCATACATAACTGTACATAAGCATGAGGTTAACCGTTATCTGGGGTTCAATGGGAATTGAACCCCAGCTCATAGTCTCAGATACTGATGGAACTGGGACAAGAACAAGGATGAACAGCGCACGAGAGGGCACGGGCAGAGAAGTACCTAGGGGTCATTGTAATTGTAAATGTTCAGAAATTTGTGTCACTGTAATAGCAACCAGACTCAACAACAGGGAATGTATATCAGTTACTCACTCTTTTAAAGAAAAAACTTATTCTGATGCTCTGATTGAGATATTGTTTTAAAATAGAAAATCTTTTCCGATGCCACTCTGATTAATTTCTTCGAAGCTCTGATAATCCCATTTGAAAACCACATTTAAAAAGGCGGGATGTTACATTTTGGTATCAGAGCAGGCATCCTGGCATGAAGTTAATTAAGTTACCCCAAACAGTCTGGTGTCTAGAAAGGGTTTTGTGGTTGGTAATTAGTCCTCGTGAATTCAGCGAGCCTTCCACAAATACACCTGCCTGGCCGGATTGTTTGAGTAGCAGAGTTAGGTTCTAAAGCCTTCAAAATGTTTTATCTGGTATGAACCCGACTCAGTTACAGTAAACCATTGGTGCCGAAGGTAGGGCCGAGTCTATGTGGATCAGTCAATCAGTCGCCGTAAAGTCGATGAGACTCCCATGATAGACGCCTACCTGGCCAATCGGTTTGACTAACTAACTAAGTTAGGCTCTAAGCCATTGCCATAGAGCATACTTTGAAAATGAGTACTGATATCACCCTGGTGTATTAGAGATAGACAGAGACAAAACCAAACGATCTTGGAAGGATGAGGCATACCGTGTAGGAAAACATAAAACCTGAGTCGGTTGAACCTAGGCGAAACCATGAACCAATTAACTTATCTCCTGAACTTGTAGCTGACCCAGAACCATTCCAAACAAGAATATTCTGATAAATCCATATACAACCCTAGACCGGTGAATCATTATATCAATCTAAACCAGTGTACCACCTTGAGTCGGTAGACCACCCCGATCCTAAAAGACCCCTCGTACCCATTCATAACCGTAAAGCTCTCAGAAGTATACCCCCTAAAGCTAGTATATAATCCTGAACCTATACTTCAACCTGATCAGTGATACCCTACTCCAAGAATTTAACCTTGAACCCATATATCTCCTGCTCTTAACGATGAAGATACTCCACTAAATCTTGAACCTGAATACCACCTCAATCCGAAGTACCTTTACGGAGTCATATATGATCAAAGACCTTTTCATCCCTGAGCCTATTGTACCAACGACTAGAACACCCTTTGAGCCAAAGAGACCTAAGATCATTCATTCGTAACCATGAGTACCTCCAGCTATTAAACCACTAAGTCAATTCCGAAAGTAAATCTTTGCAACGTGTCTTGAGAACACACAAAGAGCTGATAAGCGCTCTACGAATGAACTTTCTAAAAGCAGAATGTTTTAGGCAACATGTAAATGAGTAGCCATTAGTACGACAAATATGGAAATGTTAAGCATGACTGTGTATTAAAGCCAATTAGCTGTTATGGCAGTTATATTACCTTATATGGAGTATCATCAAAACTTATTCCTTAATGTGCGTGTGTCATTGTTAGATAAGATGACAAATTTGCAAGGAACTAGAGTTCCAACAGGCTGAGGTAGAGCTAGAATTAACCAACTACAAGGGATACCAGTATACGGACCTAAACAACAAAAACTACAAACGAAGCAAAGTGAGTTGCAGACAATGCAGAGGAAGCTGCAGGAACAAGAGACTCTTATCAATGAACTCCTGACTGAAAGACAGGAAAGACAACTGGAAAGACAAGAAGAATCTTGTCGGTTGAACAAACTTATCCTAAGGGAAATGCGTAGAGATAGAAACGTTTCGCAAAAGAGGAAGGCTCCCTGGATCAGATGCCAAGGGAAAGGAAAGGGATTACTCCAGTCTGGACATCAGAACTATCCAATGAGGTCTGGACCCCGGCCCTGTCCAGAATGCGGAAGGAACCACCCAGGTGCTAACTGTAATGGGGAGCGAATTTGCTACAAGTGTCGGAAGCCGGGGCACATGGCCTGGAACTGTCCCCAAAAGGCTAAGGTGATAAAGCCACCAAACTCAAGCCAGGTGATAGCACTGAACAAAGGAGAGGCCGGAGAATCACCAATGGAGGCCCTAGGAACTACCCCTTATTAGAAACCTACTATAGGCACTATATGATTCGGGTGTAATCACTCGTTTGTTTTGGAATGCATACATATATATTACCTTAGGATCTGATAATAGCTACACCACTAGGTATGAAAGCTTTTGCTTCTGTAGTATGCTTAAAGTACGTGAAGTTGATATAAATCTTATCCAGTTATCCTTTTATAAGTTGACGTCATTTATGGTTTTGACTGACTAACAGCTGTATAGAGGTAGAACATTCATAATCAAATAGAGGTTGCTCTCAAAGAAGAGATAGAGATAGAAATAGACAATCACAAATAAAGACCAATTTCATTACCCAGAGCAATGTTTTCATTGGGGTCTTGATTATCATTATGAACTCGGGCATAATCATGATTAAGGCATCATTGAAGGCCGTATAGGTGGCCCATTTTGCTCTACTTCCCTAGGTCAGCTTGCCGTCATAAGTTAGAGGTACCTTAGTAATGAAGGGAAGATTAACTACAGACCCTTTATAAAGAATGTACTCAAGGAAGAAAAAAGTAGTGGACCAATGCCTAAATATATGTCAAAAGGCAAGTCTAGAAAATAGTTAACTTTGTTGACCCATCGGCATCCATACTAATGTTTGCAAAAAAACCCTGAAAGCACATAAGAAGGGAAGTTTCAGTGATAGATGATGTGAAGTTTTGTTTTTCCTTATATATATAATTGATTTTTATAGTTTAGTGAATTTCAAAACCCCCTTTCCTTATGTCATTATAAAGGTAGAAGTTTGATTAAATAAGAATTTGGACGTTTTTGCAAATCTACCATCGTTGTATTGGAAAAAGAATCCACTTTGTTACTTTTGCTAAAATACTCAACAAGTTTTATGAAGTTACATTGAGTATTTGGACTATGAGCTGATAGTTAAAAACTTTAAATTATCTAAGTTATTGTTCCTAGTGCTATTTAAACTCCTGCACCCATGTTTAAACACTTACCTTATCTTTGAAAATTTTCAACCATGTCTATATGAATATTTACTTAAAAACCTACTTTAAGCATTTCATTTGAATTTTTGTAAATGTTTTTGAAGGTAATTTTCCTATTTTTCCTAAAGCTAAAATACTACCAAATGTGCATATTGCAAGGTTTTATTAATTTTGAACCTATAATTATTTTAATTCCAATCAGCTAGTTATCTACGTTTTGAAATATGACATAGAATTTTTGTAAGAAATAGTCATATATTGAAAATAGCCCTTGATTTCTCCAAGTCACGAATATAGGTAATTTAAAATCTAAATGTTTTGTGATAACCTATGTAAAGAATTTGCATATCTAATGAAGCTATGTTATGCACAACCTTGTTATACTACCTTAATTAACCATGTTAGGAAAAATGAGTTTGGAATATTATTTCTTTATACCCGAAAAATTTTTGAACAAAACTAGTTTATGAAAGTGCCTCAGAGTCTACCATTTTAAGTTTCAGTTTAGTGTGTACTTTGCCACTCCTTGGGTTTTAGCTACCCCACTTTGTGAAAATTTTGACTAATAAATATTGTCGACATCCTTTGACTCATATAGCGATCACAGAGTAATTAAAGCTATTGTAGATTTCATTGAAACTGTCTTTCAGTTATTAAACCATCAATTGATTTTTTCCCTCACTATCGTTAAGAATGTTCAGAATTTAAGACCTCCCCTTGTGCTAAAAGTATTTGTGTGGTGTTTACAATGTCTAAAAGAGGATTGCTGTTGCACTTACTAACCTGTATGCTAGAAAACTTTAAAGACCTAGGAAGTAATTGAGTTTCTAAAATAGTCTGAGAACTTGACAAGGAAAAGGATCGGATAAAATAGATGGGCAGATAGATGCTCAAGAACTAGGTGTGCAAGTGTGCACAGGGCAGTGTTCTTAGGCCTTACAACAATGATATTTAGCACTGTGTGAAGTGTTGACTATTACGGTAATTTTCGACTAGCATGTCTGCAATACGTCTTGAGGTTGGTGAAACATTTATTGTACCGGATAGTAGTTTGAAATATCAAAAGCTTAAGGATAATCTCCTAGGTACTAAGGCTAAAACTCCCAGTACTGTAAGAATGAATTAAGCCAGAGGGCCAATATACGAGAGCCTGAATAGTTCAAGCAGCAAGGACTACGTAACCTAGCATGGTAAGAATGGGCGAGTAGGTCCCGTATTTAAATACTAAACACGAATACAAAATTTCTATATTAGATTGTGTGCTAGATCGGCAAGCATAGTGACGACATAGATTAGATGTATAGATAGAGCGATTTCAAGTTTATATGATCAAAGGCTAAGCGTGAACGTATCAGTCACCCTCATTTAAGCAAAACTTGCATCGACCGGATCTGAATGACGAGACCTCGGAACAAACAAGGAACTACGTTGACATGAGAGAAAAAGCCTTAAAAGTTCGAAGTCGACAATCATATATTATGAACAGTAACCCCAGCTCATAGTCCCAGATACTGATGGAACTGGGACAAGAACAAGGATGAACAGCGCACGAGAGGGCACGGGCAGAGAAGTACCTAGGGGTCATTGTAATCGTAAATGTTCAGAAATTTGTGCCACTGTAATAGCAACCAGACTCAACAACAGGGAATGTATATCAGTTACTCGCTCTTTTAAAGAAAAAACTTATTTTGATGCTCTGATTGAAATATTGTTTTAAAATAGAAAATCTTTTCCGATGCCACTCTGATTAATTTCTTCGAAGCTCTGATAATCCCATTTGAAAACTACATTTAAAAAGGCGGGATGTTACATTTCCTACTTGCCATGTCTACATGTTCTTGTATTTTCCATTGCCTTCACCTGCCACCTCATATTAATAATCCCTTATTAGCCAATTAGATAGAAACAAATATCTCTTTCCTTAGATTTAATGAAAATTTCATATATCTCAATAATATAATATTAATTAGCTTCATACAATAATTAATATGAAAATCGTGTCACAAGCTAATTCTCAAATTGCTAAGTCCAAAATTCAGGATATTACAAAAAAAAAACCAAAAAAAAAAACAAAAAACATTATATGTATATGTTTGTATGTATGATGTGTGGATTCATGCATGAATACATTCAAGTAAACTTGGCCTAATTAAGAAGTATTAGTGAAGCAACCTTTCTTAAAAAGCCGTATGTATCCAAAATCCATGTGTTTTTTTTTTTTTTTGGGGCCAACCCAAAGTTCCCGCGTGCCCTTGAATGATGGCTACATTTTTTGCCCTCGACATTTTAATTAGATATATAAATTAAATTTAAACACAATTATTGTACTTCTACACCAATATTTTTAGTTAGAAACTCAATAACAAATATATGAGAAATTCCAATAATTATTTATTTCTTAATAATAATTCTCGTGCATCTTGTAATAGCGCACAAAGAATGGCTGTTTGTCGGCATTGTTTATGGTTCACCTATAGATGGGCATATCCTTTGGAACAATTCCTTCTTTTTTTATAGGTGATTTTTAACTTTATTTTTCTTTATTCCATTCTGAAGAGCTAGCTTACGCTTGGAATAAAGACATTTGAAGAATTTCAATGCATAGAAAACACAAGTGGGGACATCAGAAATTGAATCCTTCTATTTTCGAGGAATCATCGGAGATAATTATATCTAAATTTGTATGGGAACTCATCAATATGTATGGTACTATATGTTAGATGTAGATAACAAAATTTACTATGATCTTTATAGATATATATATTCACTACAAGAAAATATAATATTTGAGACGGAATTTGCGAGGAAAAAAATTCCGTCGCAAATTTTGGGACATTTGCGAGGGACATTTATTTCCCTCCCAAAAAACTGATTTTTGCGAGGGAAATCAGCTTCCCTCGCAAATTGAAAGGAATTTTGCGAGGAACAAGACATTCCCTCGCAAAATGGCCAAAATTTTGCGAGGGATAAACTATTCCCTCGCAAAATGTGGCATTTTGCGAGGGATAACGTATTCCCTTGCAAAATTGTAGACATTTTGCGAGAGAATTGCCATTCCCTTGCAAATTTTGTGCCCATTGCAAAAATTTGGGGGGAAATTTCCCCCCAATTTTTTCACTATTTTGTGAGGGAACAAGAGTTCCCTCTCAAAATGTTGAATTTTGCCCATTTTGCGAGGGATTTTTTGATCCGTCACAAACTTGCAAAAAAATTGTTCGGGATATTTCCCCCAATTTTGCGATGGAACGATAATTCCCTCGCAAGATGTTTACAAATTTGCGTCGGAAATTATGTTCCCTCGCAAAATGCCACATTTTGCGAGGGAAAAGTTTATCCCTCGCAAAATGTTGGTCATTTTGCGAGGGAAAAGAAATTCCCTCGCAAAAATCCTTACATTTTACGAGGAAATTTATATTCCCTCGCAAAATAGTATATAAATATATATATATATATATATATATATATATATATATATATATTGTTAAATATCTCTCCAAAGTAAACCCAAGGCAATTAAAACAAAAAAATTCAAGTCTCTCACTCATTTCTGCCTCTATTCGACTAAGTAGCATATTGATTAAAATCAAGACAATTTTCCTCTAAAGAATAATATTTTAAAATATATTGATAAACATTTGTCTTATAATTAATATATATATTATTTCTATATATCTTCCTTTTTACCATTTAATCAAATAAATATAACAGAATATATGACATATTTTTAAAAAAATGTAAATTAATAAAAACCTTCATAAGAAATATATCAAAAAATTATAAATGACATGATTAAAAATGTTTAAATAAGCGAATAATTATTGCTACTAAATGGTATAATAAAAGCCATTGAAATCATGAACTATATGACCATTGTAATCTTATCTCTAATTTATAGTCATCTCAACTTACGATGTTGTCATGAATTATATATAAATGTCGCTTAGGGTTAAATGGTAAAAGGTTTGAATTTATAGACAAATGTCGCTTATACATGAATTATATATGTTGCTACTGTCGATGGAGGTAAAACATGATCGAGGACGATGAAGTTTTACTGATAAATGCAAAAGGCAAAGGTTGGAAATGAGGATTATTTGAATCATTAAGTTAGCACACACTTGTGAAATTCAGAAAAGAAGAAAAGATTATTTGAAACGTTTTCTTGATTAATCAGCGAAGGCATTTGGTTAGAAGTTTGGCACAAATTGTACTTATTAGCAATTCTATCATTTTGGCCCATGGTTTAGTTACCTTTAACATGTATGTGAGCCTAACTCCTCACACTGCGACATAAGTATTTGGAGCCTGCCATGTTACCTTTTCCAATGCACTCTATCCATTTTGATCTTACCAACCACTCTTCCTTTTTTATTACTCGTTTCTGTTTTTTCTATTAAACCCATTTATTTAATTTGATTATATTACAAAATTTTAGTTAAATTAGTTAACATGATACTATTTTTTTCCCCTAAAACACTCATACATCTTTCTTTATTTCTTATTCCCTCTCATACCTGATAACAGTTGATTGTGTATCAATAGGGATAAAGAAAAAAAATTGACCAACATGAACAAAAAAGTACTCCCTCCTGTTTCAAAGATAAGACAAAGCTTTTAGTATAAATCATACTACAAACTTTATCTTATATTTAAAATCGGAGATAATAATATATATAAGATCAATATCAATTCTTCAATTAAATCCTATATTTATGATTGAAGACACTACCTATTTGTATTTGGTCACAATTCAACTATCAATAAGTTTTAATTCCACTAATCAAATTAGCATTGGGTATTAATGATACTTTTCAAGATTTCTTTTACTTAAAGTTTGATGCAATTTTTATTTTTTACCTTTCAAGATATAATTTATTGTTTCATTTTCAAACTAATTTAATGAATTAATCAAATTTTTATTTTCAAAATATGGTTGAGTCATCCTGGTGTCTTTTCCTTTCTCACATATTAATGAGGTCCCAAAACTGAAATCTGGATGCACATAAGTTCTTAGGTTCTATATTTTCATTTGGAATTTGTCCAATGTGACGTAAGGAAAATTGTTTATTTCCTTAGCTTTCCTTTTTTTTTTTTAATATTTTTTTATATCCTTAGCTTTATGACGTGATGCAGATTTTCCATCTCACTTTGGATATAAATGTCAAATACTTCAAAAATAAAAGGATAGAAGAAAGAGTGTGGAAAGATCGTAATTTTGTTCTATATATTTTAGGATGAAATGAAGTAAGGTTTTATTTTTTTAAAAAAAAAACAAATTTAAAGGTCACAAGCTCGTTAAAAAAAAAATCAATTCAATTTGCGAGGGACTTCACTTTCCCTTGCAAATTGTAGGAAATTTGCAAGGGAAATAATGTATCCCTCGCAAAATAGGAGGTTTTAATTAAGTACCCACTACCCCGCCCGCCCCCATTTTGCTTCATCCATTATTTTTCCTCCAAGTTCACGTCTCTCTCCCTCGTCGGCCACAGATCCGCCGCGTCTTCTCCCTCAGGCTTGTGAACAATCGTCGACGACCTCCTCTAGTCGTCCTCCTTAGTCCATTGTCTTCCTTCAGATTGTCCTCCTCCTTTCTGCGCACTACCGGTCCTCCCCTCCTCCTTGCTCCACGGTTTCGCAGCTCAGGTCCTCCCCTCCTCTCCTAGCAACGTCCGGCGGCCTCCCTCAGTGGCGGAGCCACGGTAGGTCATTTTAGGATTTTTTTTTATTTGTTTATTTAAAAATAAATATGGAAAAAAAATGAAATTGGGGTTGCATGTGTTTGATTGGCTCTGTTTTTTATGGCTGAAACTGTGGTAGATGATTCAGGCTATTTGGCGTTGATTTTAGGGGTTTTGATTCTGATTTCCAAATGCCAAGGTTTTGATTCTGATTTTAAGGGTTTTGATTCTGATTTAGGTCATTCTGATTTTAGGGGTTTTGATTCTGATTTCGAATCTGGATTTATAGGTGTTTTAAGCTTGTCCTGATTAAAGCTTGTCCTGATTCTGATTTATAGGTGTTTTAAATTGATGTTTTTGTGTTTAAAGCTTGTCCTGATTCTGATTTATAGGTGTTTTAAGCTATTAGACTATGTTTGTAAAACTTCAAAATGAGTCAACAGGCACAACAGGTGCAACAGGTTTATTATACATCATACCCTACATCCCGCCAAGGGTGGATGGGAGTTATCAAAACCAAAGCACGAAACATTATACCTAAGTCAAAAAAGTCGAAACAAATGACGATATGACTGAACCGTTCCGAGCTGATGTGATACGTGGACTTGCCGTAAGTGTTGCCGATGACGATCTACCAGCCAATCTCTTTGATTCCACTACGGAGTTAGAGCTGATTCCTATCAATATTGACGATGAGGAATCAGATGATGATGAGACACAAGAGATATACTCTACTAGTGAATCTGAATTCAACGACTATGAGACATCGGAGGAAGGTGTGCAGGCAGAGGTCAAAGAACAGGATTCGTCCGATTGATTTGAGTTAGTTTTTTTTTTAGTTTATACTAGATACTCTATTACTTCGCCAGTATCATTTTGAGTAAATTTCTTATACTTTTATATATACTGATATAATGTCTATAAGTGTTCAGAGATGGAGCATCGAAGAGGGCGTTCAGGTACTGGACGTAGTAGTGGTAGCTCTCGGCCCCATCCTATTAGGGGGGTAGGGCGATACCATCTACCTCTTCCATAGGCAGAGGGCTTGGCTCTTCCCCAGAGATGCCGTCATTTACTCTTTCATCTTCACCGTCTACTACCGACTCTGTTTTGGGTTGTAGAGGTAGAAGTGTGCCTGTCTCTTCGAGTGATCCATAGCAAGGGGAAGAGCAAGTTGAGTTTATGATTTCTGACTAATTTACATATATTTTGTTTTTTATAAACATCTATGTTCTAACATTTTCAATACTTCTTCCTTGGAAAGCAGACTGCGTCGCCTCAGAGTCAGGTCGGGGATGCTAGTTCCTCCGGCACACCAGCTTGGGGAACATTTGATCCGAGTACAGGGAAGATGTGGATTCGTCCTATCGGTGGCACCGAGTAAGTAATGTAAAGTTACTAGTAATATGATTTTTTACCTTTAGCTTGTATGCTAATATTTGTAACATTTTATTTGTTTTCAGGTTTTAGCCTAATAAGCCGGTCAAGAAATTCATAAAGGATCAAATGTTCCGTAATTTCACTCAGCCTTGGGCCAAGTGGACAGAGATTCCTCAGGCTGACCGGGACACTTGGTTCAAAGAATTCTTAGTAAGTTGTGTGATTTATGGTTATTAATTTTTTCTCATCAAAATACAAATTGATTAACTACTTTTATACTTTGGAGAACTAACTGTTTATTATTGTTTTTCAGGGAGAGTTTAGTTGGTTACCAGTTGATTCGGTAGATTTAAGAAGAGCTTATAACTTCAGGGCCAGCAAGTGGATGTCTGATAGATTTTATAAATTGAGAGAGGAAAGGGGAAAGAAAAATTGGATTCAAGATGAGGTCGCAGCTCAGTTATTGGAAAGATGGGCCACCGACGAGAAATTTATAAAGCAAAGTGAACAAAATAAGTTAAATAGGGCCCATGTGGATGGACCGTCATATGCTGGCGGTTGCATTCCATTTAGTGAGGATAATCGAAAAATTGTAAGTATACGTTATTTTCTATTTTAGCTTTCAATATTTTATACTTTGAAGTAATTAATTGACGGTTATCAATTTTCACTCATTTCTCTTTTAATTGACGCTTATCAATTTGTGTTTGCAGGCAGACAAAGGGGAAGTTCCTGCGGATTCGATTCATTGGGCTGCCTTTAAGCGGACCCACTCCAAGGAGATTGAAGGTAGGAGGCGTTGGATTAACGCCAAGTCCCAGCAATGCGCGGTGAGATATTAACTAGATTTATTAGTTGTTTAAAACAGTAACATTTATTTCATTTTACATGTCTTATTTGTGGGATATTATTGTGTGTTTGTAGGAGACTTATCAGTAGCTGACGCAAGAGAGAGACTCGCAGATTGAGAACGACCCGGCGTCCTCTTATTCCGATAACGAGAGTCTTTTCATTCAGGCTGCAGGAGGATTTGACAAGAAGGGGAGAGTCTTCGGGATGGGTGCCTCTGCCAGCGAACTGAAGTCTTCTATGAGGCGCTCATCAGGAAGTAGTGGAGGTGTTGCTCTAGGCAGACGTAATACTTTTGCTACCAATCGCAAACCATTATTCCCTCGTCCATTTAAATGAAGTACAAAAAATAAACTGACTTCGTAATGTTGGTTTTGTAGATGATAAGAGGGTGAAGATGTTAGAAGCGAAGGTGAAGGAGCAAGAAGCACACGTGAAGGAGCAAGGAAAGATGATTATAGAGTTGCGGGAACTTCTCCACTCCCTTTTGAAGGACAAGGGTACGGGGCCGCCTCCTGATGGTGATGGTGATGCTGATGGTGATCCTGACCAGACTGCTGCAGTTTAGACTATTTTTTAGTTTATTTTGGTTGAAACATTATACTTTGTAATATTTTGTTATTTCTATGTAAACTCTTATGCTTGTTACAATATATTTTTATCATATATAAGTCTTTTTATTTTCTAATTTTTAATATTTTTTATGAAATTAATTAAATTTTTAAATTCATTTTATTTTTTAAAAAAATTAATTGGGATTTGCGAGGGAAACATCTTTCCCTCGCAAAATCAACATTTTGCGTGGGAATAGGATTCTATCGCAAATTGGAACATTTTGCGAGGGACCAGGATCCCTCGCAAAAAGTTGGAGTTTTGCAAGGGAGTAGTATTCCCTTGCAAAGATAAAAATTTTGCGAGGGACCAAAATCCCTCGCAAAATCCAAAACTTTGCGAAAGAAAACGTTTCCCTCGCAAAATTTGAAATTTGCGAGGGATCAAATCCCTCACAAATATTTGAAATTTGCAAGGGAATAAGTTCCCTCGCAAAAGGTCGAGATTTTTGCGTTGCGAGGGATTAATTTTTCCCTCACAAATTTCAAGGTTTGTGAGGGAAAAGGGTTCCGTCGCTAAATCGAAATTTTGTGACGGAAATATGCATTTTTGCGACAGAAATTTGGTTTGCATGGGCGATTAATTTTTTCCGCCGCAAATCAATTTTGCGACAGAAATTCTCTCTTTTGCAAGGGAAAAATTCCGCCACAAAAAACTGTTTTTTTTGTAGTGATTGATATTGACAATAAACCGACAAAAAAATCAAATCATCATAAATGTTAACACATTTTAAAATTAAACTTTTGCCAACATTTTCAATTAATACAAAAAACATGGCTGGATTAACTACCATAATAAAGGAACAATTTTATTATGAACCTTTTTAGATTAAAGGGATGTTTAGTGTGAGAGGGGATAGTGGAATTAACAAGAGAAATACATAAAGTTAATTCAAAAGTTTATTTACATCAATAAAGAATATTGATAGGGGCAAAATATAGAACTAAGACTCTGCAGGTGTACGAGTAGTATCAAATAATAAAGTATGAGTAAGATATCGTTCTTACGAAGACTTGATACAAATACTGCAGTTGAGCAAGACTTTACAATTTTGCTTAACTTGAATGATCACGCAATTTAGATAAAAGCTAACTAAAGGAAAATCAAATCAAACTAAGGCTAAGCATAAGGGTGATTCTAGATCTAAGTTGTGACTTGGATTATTATATCCTTGATTACATCTTAGTGTCTAATTCCGCCACTTAATTGCATTTTAAGTTATATTTGCAAGTCTAAGACTCTTAATTACCTAAGAATGTCTTTCAATCCACTAAAAGGCATTACAACTATGTTATCCTTAATTCCTTAAGTGATAAGTAATTAATTGGATTAATTTAAGTGCAAACCTCATGAGACTATGTAGGGCTGATAGGTATATGTCTATTGTACAAGCAAATTAAATCCGAACCCTAATCTTACATGATTCAATTTAAGGTCAAATCTAAATTTCCTATATCTAGGCTCCTTTAGAACACCAAAATAATCCTAATAAGATGTCTCTTGTTTCAAAATAATCAAGCACACAATTAAATCAAGAGATATAATATTAAATAAATTAACAACAAAAATTATCATCCACTAATCCATAATCAAACTAAATAATCGAAAACCAAGGGTTTAGCAGTTTAGATACATAAAATGAACATTGTTACAACCAAAATAATAGCTAACTGTAACACCCCAAATTCCATACTTCAAATGGTGTTTGTTGACACTTAGTTTTGGAAAAATTGACAGAGTTTGAGGTGCTACAGTTCAGCGTAGTGCAGAAGGAGAGCATGCACTAACGTTTGGACAATGAGTATCTGATATAAAATGCCCAGACATATGATGATGTCCCAACATAAGCTGATATAATTAAAAATAATCCCGAAGGAATATTCATGTGATACAACATTACAGAGCTTGTATAATTACAATTCTTACATAGTAACTATACAACCTTAAACCAAGCCGTAGCTGGACTTGGGGCAATGAACCTAACTCAGTTAATCAAACAATTTGGTCAAGCCGGTGTCTAGTAGAAGTCACACCGAGTTCACGGTGACTGATTGACTGAACCACATAGACAAACCCTTTCTAGACACCAAATGGTTTGAAATAACTTCGTTAAACGCATGCCAGAAAGAATGCTCTGTTGACGCTCTTTCGGCATTTGCTTTGACCAGTGCCTCTTATCAGCTTCTCCCTTTGATGCCTTTTCACGGCTCCATCTACCAGTGCCTTCTCTATTCCAAGTTCCTTTCCTGAACTTTACTCAAATCTAAGGTCCAATACCCATCGGACCTCATATAACAGTTAACCTCTATAGCAGATATAACAATATATGACAGATATTCATTACATTACAGTATTAATCAACACATAAGCACACAGCAGATGTAATATTAATATATCAACAGTACACATCACATGTAAAGTTATCTATGTCTGCACCTAACCGTGCTACGATGGCCTATCGTGTCCTCAGCGCTAGGAAAACTCAACGGCATTATCAAGACTATAACCCTTATAAAGCTGAATGTATAAACAGGTGATCTAAGCCCCATAAACTTAGTCACAGTGCATGACCCAAGACCTAGTCTTGTCCACAACTTCATGAATCAATCAATCATAAATAATCATACAAGACATAGATGATTAAAGTTACTAGTACGCAAACGTACCTTTCACCAGGTAATTGTCAAACGTCTGAACTTTGAACCCAGCCCCGGACTTCCCGGATATCCTAACATATCACCATAATACTTAGAATAATATCCTAAGAGATATTTCCACCTCTATTTACCTCTCTACCCTTGGTGGATTTGTTATTTACAATTTTGCCCTTACATTTTATTAAAAACGCTAATTCAGCATTTCTGAGCAGAATTTTCACTAACTTTGAAAATTCATAATTAATTCTACAAAAATCGAAACGAGGATCTGTAAAATTCCCCGGAATCCTTAGGATGTCTATTTTTGATGAAAAAAAACTAAACTTTACCCAGAATTTAAGAAAAATTCCCAGTTTAATGTTTTCTCAATGCTGCCCAGATTTTCGTCCAGAAAAATAAGTTAACTTCAAAAATTCATATCTCCTTGACCATAGATCAAAACGTTACATATTTTATATACTTAGAAAGCCCTACATGTCTAATTTATTCATGTAAAATTTCATGATTAAATGATTTCATCTTATTCCTAAAATAATGGCATGAATTTCGCTGGCTGCATAAAGCTTAAATACCGAAAATCCTACAATTTTCACAACCTTGATCAATTGATTTCAAAATGTAATACCCCAAAATTCATAATCATTATAAACATTATATTTTGGCAAAAAAATGCCTATTAAAAATAGGTGAATATGTGGTCTCAAAATTGAGTAACATATTTATATTAATTTAGGGAATTTTCTCTAAGAATTAAGGTAATTAAAAACCAAATTCTCTAATTTTATTTTGAGATCATAAAATACCACAAAACTACCATATTAAAGCCTAGTCTTATATAATCATAAGAGCAATAAAATGCTATGGAGATACTAAAATTAACTAAGAGAGATTAATTAAAGTTGAAAGGCCAATTTTAATAGTATGATTAAGGAACATAAATATGATAAAATCATCATATTAAAACATGGTTCTTATGTAACCAAAATAATCAAGGAAGTGTTATGAAACCACTTGAATTAATTAAAGGAAATTAACCACGATTAGGAGGCAATTAAATTTGCACTAATTAAAATAATGGTATAATACCCCAAAATTCATATGTCTCTTGAATACTATAGTTTGGCAAAATAATACCTACTTAAAATAGGAAAGTATGTTGTTTCTAATTTTAGTAATTTATTTGTTTACTTTCCTTGGGATTTAAAGAGGCAAAAATCCAATTTTATTTTAGGGACCATAGGTTGCCCTATGACTATTAAATTAATGCATGGTGCGTAAATGACCAAAGTAAACCCAAAATTTGTGAGAAAATAATTAATCCAATTAAAGAAAATTGCCAATAATTAGTAGATAATTAAATCTACATTAATCAAAATATTAAAATTTAGTTCTTATACCATCAAGAATAAACCATAAAGGGTTGTGAAAATGGCTAAGGTAAGGAACTTGTTGAAGAAGGGATTGAAGTTGGAATTATTGACTAATTCATGTGAAAGGATGCTATGTTGTAAATTAAAAAGAAAGAAGAAAACGCATGGAATGGCTAAATGTGGGAGGAATTATGAATCAAGCATTATAACATAGAGTTGAAAAGTCAAAAGAATAAAGTGGCGCATGAGTAAAGTGAATCAGATGAGTTCCAATTGGTTTAACAATGCAATGGACAAATTAAAAGCATATTAAATGGCTATTAAAGAGAGGAAGCCACAGTGTTTGAGCTTGGAAAGCAAAAATAATAATAATAATAATAAATCAAACACATGCTAAAATATAGTCAACAACTTGTGGAGGAAGGTGGACTATTTAATACTTGGCTAGCAAGTTTCTTAACTTCTTGAGGAAGTTGCAACAACTTCTTGAGGAAGTAGAGCCTTGAATTTTTCTATAAATAGAGGCCTTGCCTCTCCTCATTCCTCACACTAAAATCCCAAGTAGCATCTGATTCTAAGAGTGAAAGAGAGAGTGAGAGTCTTGGAGAAAGGAGGAGCAAGAGTTCTAGGTAAGTTCTTGAGCTCTAGCTTTTGAGTTTTTAGTTATTTTGTAGTTTGATCTCTAAATCCTTTAGATATAGTTGTTTTTACGTTCTTCTGAGTTTAAAAATGGTTTTATTTCAAAAAATTGATGAAGAAAGTGGTTTAGCAAAGTTCTTGGTGGAAGAACACCGAAATAATGAAGTTCTGGCGAAATTCGTCGGTTAGGCGATTTTTGAGTTAGTAACAGAAAAGCTTATAGTTCATGTTGAAAATGTTGTTGAAAAATTCTGAGAAAATTCATGGTTAAATTAGACATATAGGGCTTTTCAAATATGTAAAGAACATGTTGAAATGAGCTCTGTACAGTGAGAAATAAATTCTCAAAGTTTATGTTGCGAAAATGCTGGAAATTCTGGGCAGAGGATGAACACGTGAAATCTGGGAATTATTTTTGAATTCTGGGAAAATTATGATATTTTTTATGAAAATTAGATATCCTAAGGAGTCCATAACATTTTACGGATCTTCATTTCGATTTTTCTAGAATTAGCTATGATTTTTCGAAGTTAGGCGAAAATCAGCCCTAAATGCTGAAAATCAGCGTTTTTATCCAAAAATTCAAAGGAAATAATGGAAAAATAAATACACCAAGGGTAGAATAGCCAATTGTGGATAAGATATCTTTTAGTATATTATTTGTGAGTTAATAAACATGATATTACCCTTATAGGAAGTCTGCAATCGTTTTCTGATCGACGTCATACCGAAACTACCAATTCAGGTACGTTCGCGTACTGTAACACTAACTCTGATGCTAATTGTATGCTTATATGTGATAGATAGTCTGAGACTCTATTTTAAAAATTGATCACACACATGCAGCTTGATACGGGTTATGGTCTTGATAACGCCGTTATGTTTTCCTAGCGCTGAGGACACGGATGTACACCGTGACACTAGTGAATAGTGCAGACTATAATAACATGCATATTGCAGTGGCTGTAATACCCTAAAAATCCTATTTAGCATAACCACTAAATGATACCTAATAACATAGGTGAATATGTGGTCTCAAAGATATTATAACTTATCTAATTTAAATTAGGAAATTTCCTCCTAGAATCAAATGAACCAAGAAAACTCAAATATTCAAATTTTATTTAGGAACCATAAAATATCATAAAATACAAATAATTACTGTATTAAGTTATGGTTTACATGGAATTAAAAAGAGCAATGAGGTACTATGGGAAATATTTAAACAAAATAGGGGAAAATAATAAAAATCGATGAACAACTAGGTATTCGATGTAATACCCTAAAAATCCTATTTAGTATAACCACTAAATGATACCTATTAAAGTAGGTGGATATGTGGTCTCAAAGATATTATGGTTTATCTAATTTAAAATTATAGAATTTTCTCCTAGAGTTAAATAAACCAAAACAACTCAAATACTCTAAGTTCATTTAGGGATTATAAAATACCCTATAAATTTTCATATTGAAGCATAGTTCATATTTAAATTTTAAAAGGGGCATAAAATGTTATTGAAATATCAAATGAATTAGAGGAATGTGTCAATAATTGATTGGACAAATAATTGTACATTAATTAAAGTAATTGCATTAATTTTTGCAATTAATTATTGAATCCTCTTAGGAACCATAAAATATCATAAAATCCAAGTAATTACTAAATTAAAATATGGTTCACATGGAATTAAAAGGACCAATAAGGAACTATGGAGAATACTTAAACAAGATAGGAGAAAAATAATAAATAGTTAGGTATTCATTAAATTAAATAACTATGCCCAATCTTCATCAAGGAATTGATTATAATACCCCAAAATTTGTATATCTCTTGAATATAATATTTTGGCCATTCAGGACCCATTTAAAATAGGAGAGTATGTTATCTCCAAATTAGTAAGTATATTTATTCTAATTCTCGAATAACTTGTCGGTAGAACTTAATAGGGCAAAATACAACTCCCTAAATTTTTATTAGGGGTCATAAAATATTGTAAAATACCATAAAAGCCCTTAAACCAATTAAATGGAATTTCCAACAATTTAAAAACAATTAAACTCACAATTAGTGATATATTGTCATATAATTCACATATTGACAAAGTTAAGCCGTAAAGGGGTAGGAAGAGGTCTAAAATAATTAGAGGACACTAAAAATAATTAGTAAACATCAAAAAATTAATCTTAATTGAATTAACATGCAAAATTAATTTAATGATAAATATTTATAAACAAATTGCAATATTTTGGCTAAATTCAACAATAAAGCCTAACAAGGGATCCACAATTGTAACAATTGGACTTAGTAGGATCAAAATTTAATTGGTAGTCAATAAAATCATTTCAAATTAAACTTAATTAAGCTTAATCTAATAATAAACAAGAAGAAATTAATTTAGGGCTTTTTGGCACAACAAAAACTCAATTGGATCATTTTTGGTAACCCAAACAATTGCCCAAACCACCAATAAAGCCCAAAACAACAACCCAACCCTAAGGACCAGAGGAATTTCGGTTTTGAAGGCTTCAAAGGGAAGGAATTGAGTTTCAAACACATGTGTCAAAAATTGTCAAAGCTTCTAGAAAACAAAACACTATTTATGGCTTAAAATGCAAGTTTGTCTTAGCTTCAAGGAGAAGGAAGAAGAAAGAGAAGAGGGGAGAGAGAGAGAGAGGGCAGATGAGTGTGTGTGTGGTGAGGATTTAATTTGTCAATGAAGCCCTAGATCCAATGGTGTTTAATTGACAAGAGCAAAGTTGTATTTTATTACCAAATTGCCCAACCTTTTTCCTATAAATAGGGACCCAAGCTCTTCACTTTTCTTCACACCAAGCAATACAACATTTGCTTACTTGAGAGAGAGTCGAGAGAGCTGAAGGGAAGTCTTGAAGGAGTTCAAGCTCTAGGTAAGAAAAGTTCTTAGTTTTTGAGTTTAAATTCATAGGTAGAAGTAGTTTTAATCTTTAAAATTCTAGAATAATTTTAGTTTCATGTTTTTATAGTTTAAAATAGCTTCATTTTGAAAATTCAGTGAAGAAAGTAGTTCTGCAAAAATTCCCAGGTCAAGAACAAGTAGTAACGAAGTTCTGGCGAAAATTCGTCGGTTAGGCGATTTCTGAACTAGTAACAGAAACACTCATATTTCATGTTGAAAATGCTATTGAAAAATTCTGAGAAAATTCATGATGAAAGTAGACATGTAGAGGTTTTTAAATATGTAAAGAGCATGTTGAAATGATCTCTGTACAGTGAGAAAGAAATTCTCAAAGTTTATGTTGCGAAAATGCTGGAAATTCTGGGCAGAGGATGAGCACGTGAAAGCTGGGAATGATTTTTGAATTCTGGGCAAGGCCTGATATTTTTTCCTGGAAAATAGACATCCTAAGGAGTCCAGAACTTTTTACGGATCTTTGTTTCGATTTTTCTAGAATTAGTTGTGATTTTTCAAAGATAGGCGAAATTCTGCCCAATATTGTCCAGCGTTTTTCCACGAATTTTGAAGAAATAAAATAATGGGTTAGTGTACCAAGGGTAGAATATTCAATAGTGGCCAAAATATATTCAAGAATATTATTTACAATTAATAACGTAATATTCCTATGATAGGACGTCTGCAAACGTGTACCGATCACCGACATACCGGAATTATTAACTCAGGTACGGACGCGTACTGTAACACTAACTCTGATGCTTATTGTATGCTTATATGTGATAGATAGTCTGAAACTCTGTTTTGAAAATTGATCATACACATACAACTTAATACGGGTTATGGTTTTGATAATGCCGTTAAGTTTTCCTAGCGCTGAGGACACGATAGGCCGTCGTGGCACTGGAGATAGTGCAGACTGTAATAACATACATGTTGCAGTGGCCGTGTAATGTTATTACGTGAATATATGAATATTGTATGTGATTAAATGCTGTTTTGCCATGGATATCTGTCATACATATTTGATACATAAGCATGAGGTTAACCGTTACCTGAGGTTCAATGGTAATTGAACCTCAGCTCTTAACATAGCGTCAGGGTCCGGAGGAACCAAGACCAGGGACAAGGATAAGGAGCTAGCGCAAGGACGAAGACAGAGAAATTTTTATTTCAGCGTTATCTTGTTGTACTATTTTCAAACTACTGTACCGCTGTGTAAGCAACCAAATACTACAACAGTGAAGGTTTTTATCAGATACTCGCTCTTTTGAAATTATTCCGATGCTCTACTCTGATCAAATAGTTCGAAAACATTTTAGAAAATTGGGATGTTACATTTTGGTATCAGAGCTAGTTAAAGTTAACCATGATCGGGGGTTCTCACAGTGTGATCTGTGGCGAAGCATTGGCTCTTACCCCGACATGGCCAGGCGTGGACCTGGTTGCACTGGGACGTGTGGACGTACCCTGAGCCGTGAGGCGGTGCGTAAAACTAGCGGCTGAGGTACGTTATGTTGCCACGGTGTATGGGCACCACGGAGACATTTTGGTATCAGAGCAGACATTCTGGCCCGAAGTTAACTAAGTTACTACCAGACAGTTTGGTGTCTAGAAAGGGTTTTGTGGTTGGCAATCAGTCCCCGTGAATTCGGCGAGCCTTCCACAAATACACCGGCCTGGCCAGACTGTTTGAGTAACGGAGTTAGGTTTGGAGTTTTTCAAAAAGTATTTTTCTGGCAAGAACCCGACTCAGTTACAGTAAACCATTGGTGCCGAAGGTAGGGCCGAGTCTATGTGGATCAGTCAATCAGTCGCCGTAAAGTCGGTGAGACTCCCATGATAGACGCCTACCTGGCCAATCGGTTTGACTAACTAAGTTAGGCTCTAGGCCATTGCCTTAGAGCATATTTTGAAAAAGAGTACTGATATAACCTTGGAGTGGTGCAGTAAGTGATGAACGGAAATGAACGAGTGAGATATACGGTGCGGAGGGCTGTCCAGAAGAAATTAACAGCGATAGGCAACCCTAGGCTAGTGTACCACCCTCTGTCAGTGCACCACTCTAAAATAGGGCTGGTATATCCATCGCCTGTATCTGCATTGAAATTAGGCTCCAATAATTCTAATAATTCTGATAATTCTGATAATACTGATAATCCTGATAATTCTGATAATCTCCAGTTTGTACTAGACCTTAATTCCATTCTAACCCAGAGCTTATATGTGGAGCTGGGCTACACCGGATGAAACTCCGAGATCAATAAAGATAAGTACATGCAGTATTTGACTCATGTAGGGGAACTCATGACACGTATTCCCGTACCCATCCCTGAGTAGACCATGAATCCTTGAACGTATACCATCCTGAGCAAGTATACGATCTTGAACCTGTACACAACCTTGATCTAGTGTACTACCTTGAACCAATCGCTAGTGTACCTTCTAAACCAGAGAGGTCGATAGGATCAGATCATTCATCCATTGATGACAATCGTGAACATTTACTGCTTCTAGGCTATCAGGATAACTCTGAGAGTGAGTCCTCTTACGAAATCATTCATGGATAGAAAAGACGAATGAACTCTTAGACGGAGAACGTACAGCCAGTTTCCACACTTTTCTATATTGTCTCCAAAGGTTGTCCTTAGATAACGAGTAATCAAAGAACGTAACGAAACATGAACCTAGTACCAGTCAAGGGAAGCTAAGGAAAAATTGATGAATAGTTGGGTATTATGAAGTATTGTGACGTAGCAACTACAGTAATACAATATACATATGTTTGTGATAGATGCAGATTGCTGCTTCATAAGGGACTAGAGTTTCCCAAAGGTAGAGATAGAAATCGATACAGTGGGAGAAACAAACAACCACAAATAGAACCAATTTCAGTACCCAGAGCAATATTTCATTGGGGTCTTGATTATCGTTATGAACCCGGGCATAATCATAATCAAGGCATCACTGAGGGCCGTATAGGTGGTCCATCTTGCTCTACCCCTGTAGGCTAGTTTGTCTTCATAGATAGTACAAGATATCTTAATGATGAGAGACGGATTAACTAAAAACTCTTTATGGAGTATGTACTCAAGGAAGAAAGAGTGTTAACAGACTAATATATGTTAGGAGACAAGTTCAGAAAATAGTTAATTTCTCGAAATCCATACTGATGTTTCAATAAAGAAACTAGAAAACACATAAGATGGGAAGTGAGGTTTGTGTGGAATGTGATTAATTATGTTTCTAAAAGTTTTAGATATGTTTTAGTAAAACTCCTTCTTTATGTGGTTACAAAAGATATGCCTTGTTTTGACAACCGTTTGTATCGCTGAAATAAGTAATGCCTTCTATGAACTCTCTTCTATTGTTGGGACCATCCATTGGCCATAATTGCAAGAATTGCATTTTATTAGCACTCAAAACACGGAAAAATCTCTAGATTACGGCATGTTAGGTTGATAGCTTTTATTGAAACAATCATTATTAGAGAAAGGTTAACAGAATCTAGATATAATTAGATCTTTATCTAATATTCTCTAAATTGATATTAAAAATCTTTTGCGATCATCTCTTCATCATATGTTCTTTGTATGTTCATTTTAAATGGTGGAGGAAGAAAATTTTTATATAGTTTATGTTATACAACTTATGCTATTCATCTTGTTGAATAGTTATATTTCTAAAGATTGTTCCACCTATTAAGTGGAATTACTTATTTTCCAGCTTTTTTTTTTAAAAAAATCTATTTATAAAGTGATCAATTGCTTGTAACTGAACATGTTTTATGAAACTGCATGGGATATTTGTGTTTCGAGCATTTATTTTTATTCTGAAAATTCCCACTTAGATCTAACTTGAGTATTTCCCTTAAATTTTCCAAACTAAGTTAGTGTGAAACTATGTTTAAAAAAAAACAAACAAACAATATAATAATAATAATAATAATAATAATAATAATAATAATAATAATAATAATAAAAGGTTAAAGATTGTGAAATGTGTATAGTTGTCATACTTCATTAAAATTTGTACATAAAATTATTTTAGTTTCAACCAGCTAGCCATAAGAACCGTAAATGGTGACACTTGCGTAGGGTGTTGGTAGGAATTAATTGTATGCTGGAAGTAACACTTAAATAGTTAGTAGAAAAACTAAGTGTTTTGTGTAAACCTAATTTGGAAAAAAAAAGAAGAAGAAGAAGAAGAAGAAGAAGAAGAAGTTTGCATGATGCTATGACTTGTGTACCCTTGAGATATTACTTGCCTCATTTAGCTATATTGGAAAAATCGAAGTTAGGAAATTTTACTATACAAGAAAAATCTTTAACGGATTGGAGTGGCTTGAAATATACTATATTAAATTCCATTTTGCATGTGCATTATCACTCTTTGAATTTCTGCTATCACACTTTATGAAATTTGGCCGAATAATTGTAGTTGATATCGTTTTTCTCAAAATACCAGATCGACCACTGTTTTTGGTAATCTCTATTGTTGTAAACTTGATGTTAGTCATTGAACAAAATTAGCTTCAAATGGTGTATGCTAGAATTAGATGAAATCTGATGAATAAACTGGTTTTGGCTAATAAAAATGACACTTGGTGAAATTTTGCGGCATGCAATGCATAGGAACTTTGTCTAGAAGTACGTTGTATTGAAATGAAGATTTCTTATCACTTTATTATAATAAGGTACCATGCATTATATGTATTCTTGTTCCATATTGAATTTATGATGAACGCCTTCAAGATTGACATAAACTATTTGACTTGGCAATTTTGCATTGATCTGTTGCACCTATAGAAACAAAAACCATAAGGATTAGCTTCCTGGATTTTAACCCAAAGAAATGAAGTTTTAAACATGAACTTTTGAGTATACACTTTAGTGAATTTTGAGCATCTATCTAAATTGAGAATTAGCATGTTATTATTAATACTCCTGGAACCCTACTATAAAGTGCACCACTATACAAATACTGTTGAACTAAATTTTTGGCCAAACTAATAGATTCTAGACATATAAAACATAAATTGGAATGTGTTAGTGATAGTAGTAATTGAAGACGAATTTGTCTTCCCATATCATCTACATCTGTTGTGCCCTTATGATAGATAATAAACATGAAATTTGTGATAGCATGTGAATTTCATAGAAACTAAATAATACTTACAAGCTGTTTGGATTTTATTGAAACTATTTCTCGGTTGATCTGTACGTTGATTTCTCCTCACTCCTGATAAAAATATTGAGAATGTAAAATCCTCATTGTATGTTAGGAATTTGGCGTAGTGTCTGCCTTAGCGAAGAAAAGATTTACCATTGCAATCAAGAATTTTTGTTTTTGTATAGGAACTAGTAAAACCCTAGATACCTAAGGAATTATTGAGTCTCTAATATAGCCTGAGAGCTTGACTGGGAAAAAGGTTCAGATAAAATAGTCGAGCAATTGCTCAAAGATCTAGGTGTATAAATATGCATAGGGCTGTGTCCCTAGGCCTTAAGACAGTGTTACTTAGCACTGTGTAAAATGCGAATTGATATCGTGACTTTAGACTTGTATGTCTACAGTATGTTTTGCGTTCGGCAAAACATTTATTGTACCAGGTAGTAGTTGAAATACCTTAAGCCTAGGGATAATCTCCTAGGTATTAAGGCTAAAATCCCTAGTGTTGTGATAATGGATTGAGCCAGAAGGCCAATATGTATTAAGCCAAGAGGTTAGATGGTCAGGCAGTAAGGCCTGTGTAACCAAGTAAGTTGGGGATGGACAAAAAGGTCCTGTGTCTGGATACTATACCTGGGTACAAAAATAAATAAAATTATTATTTGAATATTGGAGTACGTGCTAAGCAAGCACACATAGTAAAGGAATAGACTAGATGTCTAAAGTTTTCTGAATTTATACGATCAAATGTCAAGGGTGAACGTATCGGTCACCCTTATCTAAGTAGAAGTTACTTGAACCGGATCTGATTGATCAGAACTCCACTGTGATCAAAAGACAACTCCTAAGCAACACAAAGTAGACAGAAGAGCTACGTTGACGAAAGAAGGAGACCTCTAAGAGTTCGAAATCGACGATCATATGTTTATTCCCAGTAACCAGTGTCAGTCAAATACTACAGGGGCAAAGATTTAGTCCGCGTTATTAAAGACCATTCGAAAACCCTGTTAAACGTGAACCAGTCTTTTACCAGATAGACACACTCCCGAACCTGAATCTTGATAACATTTTCCATGTTTTCTCAATTATACCTCGACCTTATCCTAGAATACGAGATACCATAGGCACCACAGAAACATTTCATACAAGGATGTCAAGGTACGACCTGACAATACCTTTGTAATTAAACCGGAGCAAATTTTCGGTCACCAAGAGAAACGGCTTAAACATAAAGAGGATCCAACTGAGTGAATATCCAGAGTGTATGGCCTGAAAGTCTAATTAGTGTAGGGTAAGTTTCCAGAAGTTGTGGTTCAAAGTTTAGTACATAGTATAGAGCAAATTTCGAGGACGAAATTTTATTTAACGGGGGGAGAAATGTAATACCCTAAAAATCCTATTTAGTATAACCACTAAATGATACCTATTAAAGTAGGTGGATATGTGGTCTCAAAGATATTATGGTTTATCTAATTTAAAATTATAGAATTTTCTCCTAGAGTTAAATAAACCAAAACAACTCAAATACTCTAAGTTCATTTAGGGATTATAAAATACCCTATAAATTTTCATATTGAAGCATAGTTCATATTTAAATTTTAAAAGGGGCATAAAATGTTATTGAAATATCAAACGAATTAGAGGAATATGTCAATAATTGATTGGACAAATAATTGTACATTAATTAAAGTAATTGCATTAATTTTTGCAATTAATTATTGAATCCTCTTAGGAACCATAAAATATCATAAAATCCAAGTAATTACTAAATTAAAATATGGTTCACATGGAATTAAAAGGACCAATAAGGAACTATGGAGAATACTTAAACAAGATAGGAGAAAAATAATAAATAGTTAGGTATTCATTAAATTAAATAACTATGCCCAATCTTCATCAAGGAATTGATTATAATACCCCAAAATTTGTATATCTCTTGAATATAATATTTTGGCCATTCAGGACCCATTTAAAATAGGAGAGTATGTTATCTCCAAATTAGTAAGTATATTTATTCTAATTCTCGAATAACTTGTCGGTAGAACTTAATAGGGCAAAATACAACTCCCTAAATTTTTATTAGGGGTCATAAAATATTGTAAAATACCATAAAAGCCCTTAAACCAATTAAATGGAATTTCCAACAATTTAAAAACAATTAAACTCACAATTAGTGATATATTGTCATATAATTCACATATTGACAAAGTTAAGCCGTAAAGGGGTAGGAAGAGGTCTAAAATAATTAGAGGACACTAAAAATAATTAGTAAACATCAAAAAATTAATCTTAATTGAATTAACATGCAAAATTAATTTAATGATAAATATTTATAAACAAATTGCAATATTTTGGCTAAATTCAACAATAAAGCCTAACAAGGGATCCACAATTGTAACAATTGGACTTAGTAGGATCAAAATTTAATTGGTAGTCAATAAAATCATTTCAAATTAAACTTAATTAAGCTTAATCTAATAATAAACAAGAAGAAATTAATTTAGGGCTTTTTGGCACAACAAAAACTCAATTGGATCATTTTTGGTAACCCAAACAATTGCCCAAACCACCAATAAAGCCCAAAACAACAACCCAACCCTAAGGACCAGAGGAATTTCGGTTTTGAAGGCTTCAAAGGGAAGGAATTGAGTTTCAAACACATGTGTCAAAAATTGTCAAAGCTTCTAGAAAACAAAACACTATTTATGGCTTAAAATGCAAGTTTGTCTTAGCTTCAAGGAGAAGGAAGAAGAAAGAGAAGAGGGGAGAGAGAGAGAGAGGGCAGATGAGTGTGTGTGTGGTGAGGATTTAATTTGTCAATGAAGCCCTAGATCCAATGGTGTTTAATTGACAAGAGCAAAGTTGCATTTTATTACCAAATTGCCCAACCTTTTTCCTATAAATAGGGACCCAAGCTCTTCACTTTTCTTCACACCAAGCAATACAACATTTGCTTACTTGAGAGAGAGTTGAGAGAGCTGAAGGGAAGTCTTGAAGGAGTTCAAGCTCTAGGTAAGAAAAGTTCTTAGTTTTTGAGTTTAAATTCATAGGTAGAAGTAGTTTTAATCTTTAAAATTCTAGAATAATTTTAGTTTCATGTTTTTATAGTTTAAAATAGCTTCATTTTGAAAATTCAGTGAAGAAAGTAGTTCTGCAAAAATTCCCAGGTCAAGAACAAGTAGTAACGAAGTTCTGGCGAAAATTCGTCGGTTAGGCGATTTCTGAACTAGTAACAGAAACACTCATATTTCATGTTGAAAATGCTATTGAAAAATTCTGAGAAAATTCATGATGAAAGTAGACATGTAGAGGTTTTTAAATATGTAAAGAGCATGTTGAAATGATCTCTGTACAGTGAGAAAGAAATTCTCAAAGTTTATGTTGCGAAAATGCTGGAAATTCTGGGCAGAGGATGAGCACGTGAAAGCTGGGAATGATTTTTGAATTCTGGGCAAGGCCTGATATTTTTTCCTGGAAAATAGACATCCTAAGGAGTCCAGAACTTTTTACGGATCTTTGTTTCGATTTTTCTAGAATTAGTTGTGATTTTTCAAAGATAGGCGAAATTCTGCCCAATATTGTCCAGCGTTTTTCCACGAATTTTGAAGAAATAAAATAATGGGTTAGTGTACCAAGGGTAGAATATTCAATAGTGGCCAAAATATATTCAAGAATATTATTTACAATTAATAACGTAATATTCCTATGATAGGACGTCTGCAAACGTGTACCGATCACCGACATACCGGAATTATTAACTCAGGTACGGACGCGTACTGTAACACTAACTCTGATGCTTATTGTATGCTTATATGTGATAGATAGTCTGAAACTCTGTTTTGAAAATTGATCATACACATACAACTTAATACGGGTTATGGTTTTGATAATGCCGTTAAGTTTTCCTAGCGCTGAGGACACGATAGGCCGTCGTGGCACTGGAGATAGTGCAGACTGTAATAACATACATGTTGCAGTGGCCGTGTAATGTTATTACGTGAATATATGAATATTGTATGTGATTAAATGCTGTTTTGCCATGGATATCTGTCATACATATTTGATACATAAGCATGAGGTTAACCGTTACCTGAGGTTCAATGGTAATTGAACCTCAGCTCTTAACATAGCGTCAGGGTCCGGAGGAACCAAGACCAGGGACAAGGATAAGGAGCTAGCGCAAGGACGAAGACAGAGAAATTTTTATTTCAGCGTTATCTTGTTGTACTATTTTCAAACTACTGTACCGCTGTGTAAGCAACCAAATACTACAACAGTGAAGGTTTTTATCAGATACTCGCTCTTTTGAAATTATTCCGATGCTCTACTCTGATCAAATAGTTCGAAAACATTTTAGAAAATTGGGATGTTACATTTTGGTATCAGAGCTAGTTAAAGTTAACCATGATCGGGGGTTCTCACAGTGTGATCTGTGGCGAAGCATTGGCTCTTACCCCGACATGGCCAGGCGTGGACCTGGTTGCACTGGGACGTGTGGACGTACCCTGAGCCGTGAGGCGGTGCGTAAAACTAGCGGCTGAGGTACGTTATGTTGCCACGGTGTATGGGCACCACGGAGACATTTTGGTATCAGAGCAGACATTCTGGCCCGAAGTTAACTAAGTTACTACCAGACAGTTTGGTGTCTAGAAAGGGTTTTGTGGTTGGCAATCAGTCCCCGTGAATTCGGCGAGCCTTCCACAAATACACCGGCCTGGCCAGACTGTTTGAGTAACGGAGTTAGGTTTGGAGTTTTTCAAAAAGTATTTTTCTGGCAAGAACCCGACTCAGTTACAGTAAACCATTGGTGCCGAAGGTAGGGCCGAGTCTATGTGGATCAGTCAATCAGTCGCCGTAAAGTCGGTGAGACTCCCATGATAGACGCCTACCTGGCCAATCGGTTTGACTAACTAAGTTAGGCTCTAGGCCATTGCCTTAGAGCATATTTTGAAAAAGAGTACTGATATAACCTTGGAGTGGTGCAGTAAGTGATGAACGGAAATGAACGAGTGAGATATACGGTGCGGAGGGCTGTCCAGAAGAAATTAACAGCGATAGGCAACCCTAGGCTAGTGTACCACCCTCTGTCAGTGCACCACTCTAAAATAGGGCTGGTATATCCATCGCCTGTATCTGCATTGAAATTAGGCTCCAATAATTCTAATAATTCTGATAATTCTGATAATACTGATAATCCTGATAATTCTGATAATCTCCAGTTTGTACTAGACCTTAATTCCATTCTAACCCAGAGCTTATATGTGGAGCTGGGCTACACCGGATGAAACTCCGAGATCAATAAAGATAAGTACATGCAGTATTTGACTCATGTAGGGGAACTCATGACACGTATTCCCGTACCCATCCCTGAGTAGACCATGAATCCTTGAACGTATACCATCCTGAGCAAGTATACGATCTTGAACCTGTACACAACCTTGATCTAGTGTACTACCTTGAACCAATCGCTAGTGTACCTTCTAAACCAGAGAGGTCGATAGGATCAGATCATTCATCCATTGATGACAATCGTGAACATTTACTGCTTCTAGGCTATCAGGATAACTCTGAGAGTGAGTCCTCTTACGAAATCATTCATGGATAGAAAAGACGAATGAACTCTTAGACGGAGAACGTACAGCCAGTTTCCACACTTTTCTATATTGTCTCCAAAGGTTGTCCTTAGATAACGAGTAATCAAAGAACGTAACGAAACATGAACCTAGTACCAGTCAAGGGAAGCTAAGGAAAAATTGATGAATAGTTGGGTATTATGAAGTATTGTGACGTAGCAACTACAGTAATACAATATACATATGTTTGTGATAGATGCAGATTGCTGCTTCATAAGGGACTAGAGTTTCCCAAAGGTAGAGATAGAAATCGATACAGTGGGAGAAACAAACAACCACAAATAGAACCAATTTCAGTACCCAGAGCAATATTTCATTGGGGTCTTGATTATCGTTATGAACCCGGGCATAATCATAATCAAGGCATCACTGAGGGCCGTATAGGTGGTCCATCTTGCTCTACCCCTGTAGGCTAGTTTGTCTTCATAGATAGTACAAGATATCTTAATGATGAGAGACGGATTAACTAAAAACTCTTTATGGAGTATGTACTCAAGGAAGAAAGAGTGTTAACAGACTAATATATGTTAGGAGACAAGTTCAGAAAATAGTTAATTTCTCGAAATCCATACTGATGTTTCAATAAAGAAACTAGAAAACACATAAGATGGGAAGTGAGGTTTGTGTGGAATGTGATTAATTATGTTTCTAAAAGTTTTAGATATGTTTTAGTAAAACTCCTTCTTTATGTGGTTACAAAAGATATGCCTTGTTTTGACAACCGTTTGTATCGCTGAAATAAGTAATGCCTTCTATGAACTCTCTTCTATTGTTGGGACCATCCATTGGCCATAATTGCAAGAATTGCATTTTATTAGCACTCAAAACACGGAAAAATCTCTAGATTACGGCATGTTAGGTTGATAGCTTTTATTGAAACAATCATTATTAGAGAAAGGTTAACAGAATCTAGATATAATTAGATCTTTATCTAATATTCTCTAAATTGATATTAAAAATCTTTTGCGATCATCTCTTCATCATATGTTCTTTGTATGTTCATTTTAAATGGTGGAGGAAGAAAATTTTTATATAGTTTATGTTATACAACTTATGCTATTCATCTTGTTGAATAGTTATATTTCTAAAGATTGTTCCACCTATTAAGTGGAATTACTTATTTTCCAGCTTTTTTTTTTAAAAAAATCTATTTATAAAGTGATCAATTGCTTGTAACTGAACATGTTTTATGAAACTGCATGGGATATTTGTGTTTCGAGCATTTATTTTTATTCTGAAAATTCCCACTTAGATCTAACTTGAGTATTTCCCTTAAATTTTCCAAACTAAGTTAGTGTGAAACTATGTTTAAAAAAAAAACAAACAAACAATATAATAATAATAATAATAATAATAATAATAATAATAATAATAATAATAATAATAATAATAATAATAATAATAATAATAATAATAATAATAACAGGTTAAAGATTGTGAAATGTGTATAGTTGTCATACTTCATTAAAATATGTACATAAAATTATTTTAGTTTCAACCAGCTAGCCATAAGAACCGTAAATGGTGACACTTGCGTAGGGTGTTGGTAGGAATTAATTGTATGCTGGAAGTAACACTTAAATAGTTAGTAGAAAAACTAAGTGTTTTGTGTAAACCTAATTTGGAAAAAAAAAGAAGAAGAAGAAGAAGAAGAAGAAGAAGAAGAAGAAGAAGTTTGCATGATGCTATGACTTGTGTACCCTTGAGATATTACTTGCCTCATTTAGCTATATTGGAAAAATCGAAGTTAGGAAATTTTACTATACAAGAAAAATCTTTAACGGATTGGAGTGGCTTGAAATATACTATATTAAATTCCATTTTGCATGTGCATTATCACTCTTTGAATTTCTGCTATCACACTTTATGAAATTTGGCCGAATAATTGTAGTTGATATCGTTTTTCTCAAAATACCAGATCGACCACTGTTTTTGGTAATCTCTATTGTTGTAAACTTGATGTTAGTCATTGAACAAAATTAGCTTCAAATGGTGTATGCTAGAATTAGATGAAATCTGATGAATAAACTGGTTTTGGCTAATAAAAATGACACTTGGTGAAATTTTGCGGCATGCAATGCATAGGAACTTTGTCTAGAAGTACGTTGTATTGAAATGAAGATTTCTTATCACTTTATTATAATAAGGTACCATGCATTATATGTATTCTTGTTCCATATTGAATTTATGATGAACGCCTTCAAGATTGACATAAACTATTTGACTTGGCAATTTTGCATTGATCTGTTGCACCTATAGAAACAAAAACCATAAGGATTAGCTTCCTGGATTTTAACCCAAAGAAATGAAGTTTTAAACATGAACTTTTGAGTATACACTTTAGTGAATTTTGAGCATCTATCTAAATTGAGAATTAGCATGTTATTATTAATACTCCTGGAACCCTACTATAAAGTGCACCACTATACAAATACTGTTGAACTAAATTTTTGGCCAAACTAATAGATTCTAGACATATAAAACATAAATTGGAATGTGTTAGTGATAGTAGTAATTGAAGACGAATTTGTCTTCCCATATCATCTACATCTGTTGTGCCCTTATGATAGATAATAAACATGAAATTTGTGATAGCATGTGAATTTCATAGAAACTAAATAATACTTACAAGCTGTTTGGATTTTATTGAAACTATTTCTCGGTTGATCTGTACGTTGATTTCTCCTCACTCCTGATAAAAATATTGAGAATGTAAAATCCTCATTGTATGTTAGGAATTTGGCGTAGTGTCTGCCTTAGCGAAGAAAAGATTTACCATTGCAATCAAGAATTTTTGTTTTTGTATAGGAACTAGTAAAACCCTAGATACCTAAGGAATTATTGAGTCTCTAATATAGCCTGAGAGCTTGACTGGGAAAAAGGTTCAGATAAAATAGTCGAGCAATTGCTCAAAGATCTAGGTGTATAAATATGCATAGGGCTGTGTCCCTAGGCCTTAAGACAGTGTTACTTAGCACTGTGTAAAATGCGAATTGATATCGTGACTTTAGACTTGTATGTCTACAGTATGTTTTGCGTTCGGCAAAACATTTATTGTACCAGGTAGTAGTTGAAATACCTTAAGCCTAGGGATAATCTCCTAGGTATTAAGGCTAAAATCCCTAGTGTTGTGATAATGGATTGAGCCAGAAGGCCAATATGTATTAAGCCAAGAGGTTAGATGGTCAGGCAGTAAGGCCTGTGTAACCAAGTAAGTTGGGGATGGACAAAAAGGTCCTGTGTCTGGATACTATACCTGGGTACAAAAATAAATAAAATTATTATTTGAATATTGGAGTACGTGCTAAGCAAGCACGCATAGTAAAGGAATAGACTAGATGTCTAAAGTTTTCTGAATTTATACGATCAAATGTCAAGGGTGAACGTATCGGTCACCCTTATCTAAGCAGAAGTTACTTGAACCGGATCTGATTGATCAGAACTCCACTGTGATCAAAAGACAACTCCTAAGCAACACAAAGTAGACAGAAGAGCTACGTTGACGAAAGAAGGAGACCTCTAAGAGTTCGAAATCGACGATCATATGTTTATTCCCAGTAACCAGTGTCAGTCAAATACTACAGGGGCAAAGATTTAGTCCGCGTTATTAAAGACCATTCGAAAACCCTGTTAAACGTGAACCAGTCTTTTACCAGATAGACACACTCCCGAACCTGAATCTTGATAACATTTTCCATGTTTTCTCAATTATACCTCGACCTTATCCTAGAATACGAGATACCATAGGCACCACAGAAACATTTCATACAAGGATGTCAAGGTACGACCTGACAATACCTTTGTAATTAAACCGGAGCAAATTTTCGGTCACCAAGAGAAACGGCTTAAACATAAAGAGGATCCAACTGAGTGAATATCCAGAGTGTATGGCCTGAAAGTCTAATTAGTGTAGGGTAAGTTTCCAGAAGTTGTGGTTCAAAGTTTAGTACATAGTATAGAGCAAATTTCGAGGACGAAATTTTATTTAACGGGGGGAGAAATGTAATACCCTAAAAATCCTATTTAGTATAACCACTAAATGATACCTATTAAAGTAGGTGGATATGTGGTCTCAAAGATATTATGGTTTATCTAATTTAAAATTATAGAATTTTCTCCTAGAGTTAAATAAACCAAAACAACTCAAATACTCTAAGTTCATTTAGGGATTATAAAATACCCTATAAATTTTCATATTGAAGCATAGTTCATATTTAAATTTTAAAAGGGGCATAAAATGTTATTGAAATATCAAACGAATTAGAGGAATATGTCAATAATTGATTGGACAAATAATTGTACATTAATTAAAGTAATTGCATTAATTTTTGCAATTAATTATTGAATCCTCTTAGGAACCATAAAATATCATAAAATCCAAGTAATTACTAAATTAAAATATGGTTCACATGGAATTAAAAGGACCAATAAGGAACTATGGAGAATACTTAAACAAGATAGGAGAAAAATAATAAATAGTTAGGTATTCATTAAATTAAATAACTATGCCCAATCTTCATCAAGGAATTGATTATAATACCCCAAAATTTGTATATCTCTTGAATATAATATTTTGGCCATTCAGGACCCATTTAAAATAGGAGAGTATGTTATCTCCAAATTAGTAAGTATATTTATTCTAATTCTCGAATAACTTGTCGGTAGAACTTAATAGGGCAAAATACAACTCCCTAAATTTTTATTAGGGGTCATAAAATATTGTAAAATACCATAAAAGCCCTTAAACCAATTAAATGGAATTTCCAACAATTTAAAAACAATTAAACTCACAATTAGTGATATATTGTCATATAATTCACATATTGACAAAGTTAAGCCGTAAAGGGGTAGGAAGAGGTCTAAAATAATTAGAGGACACTAAAAATAATTAGTAAACATCAAAAAATTAATCTTAATTGAATTAACATGCAAAATTAATTTAATGATAAATATTTATAAACAAATTGCAATATTTTGGCTAAATTCAACAATAAAGCCTAACAAGGGATCCACAATTGTAACAATTGGACTTAGTAGGATCAAAATTTAATTGGTAGTCAATAAAATCATTTCAAATTAAACTTAATTAAGCTTAATCTAATAATAAACAAGAAGAAATTAATTTAGGGCTTTTTGGCACAACAAAAACTCAATTGGATCATTTTTGGTAACCCAAACAATTGCCCAAACCACCAATAAAGCCCAAAACAACAACCCAACCCTAAGGACCAGAGGAATTTCGGTTTTGAAGGCTTCAAAGGGAAGGAATTGAGTTTCAAACACATGTGTCAAAAATTGTCAAAGCTTCTAGAAAACAAAACACTATTTATGGCTTAAAATGCAAGTTTGTCTTAGCTTCAAGGAGAAGGAAGAAGAAAGAGAAGAGGGGAGAGAGAGAGAGAGGGCAGATGAGTGTGTGTGTGGTGAGGATTTAATTTGTCAATGAAGCCCTAGATCCAATGGTGTTTAATTGACAAGAGCAAAGTTGCATTTTATTACCAAATTGCCCAACCTTTTTCCTATAAATAGGGACCCAAGCTCTTCACTTTTCTTCACACCAAGCAATACAACATTTGCTTACTTGAGAGAGAGTTGAGAGAGCTGAAGGGAAGTCTTGAAGGAGTTCAAGCTCTAGGTAAGAAAAGTTCTTAGTTTTTGAGTTTAAATTCATAGGTAGAAGTAGTTTTAATCTTTAAAATTCTAGAATAATTTTAGTTTCATGTTTTTATAGTTTAAAATAGCTTCATTTTGAAAATTCAGTGAAGAAAGTAGTTCTGCAAAAATTCCCAGGTCAAGAACAAGTAGTAACGAAGTTCTGGCGAAAATTCGTCGGTTAGGCGATTTCTGAACTAGTAACAGAAACACTCATATTTCATGTTGAAAATGCTATTGAAAAATTCTGAGAAAATTCATGATGAAAGTAGACATGTAGAGGTTTTTAAATATGTAAAGAGCATGTTGAAATGATCTCTGTACAGTGAGAAAGAAATTCTCAAAGTTTATGTTGCGAAAATGCTGGAAATTCTGGGCAGAGGATGAGCACGTGAAAGCTGGGAATGATTTTTGAATTCTGGGCAAGGCCTGATATTTTTTCCTGGAAAATAGACATCCTAAGGAGTCCAGAACTTTTTACGGATCTTTGTTTCGATTTTTCTAGAATTAGTTGTGATTTTTCAAAGATAGGCGAAATTCTGCCCAATATTGTCCAGCGTTTTTCCACGAATTTTGAAGAAATAAAATAATGGGTTAGTGTACCAAGGGTAGAATATTCAATAGTGGCCAAAATATATTCAAGAATATTATTTACAATTAATAACGTAATATTCCTATGATAGGACGTCTGCAAACGTGTACCGATCACCGACATACCGGAATTATTAACTCAGGTACGGACGCGTACTGTAACACTAACTCTGATGCTTATTGTATGCTTATATGTGATAGATAGTCTGAAACTCTGTTTTGAAAATTGATCATACACATACAACTTAATACGGGTTATGGTTTTGATAATGCCGTTAAGTTTTCCTAGCGCTGAGGACACGATAGGCCGTCGTGGCACTGGAGATAGTGCAGACTGTAATAACATACATGTTGCAGTGGCCGTGTAATGTTATTACGTGAATATATGAATATTGTATGTGATTAAATGCTGTTTTGCCATGGATATCTGTCATACATATTTGATACATAAGCATGAGGTTAACCGTTACCTGAGGTTCAATGGTAATTGAACCTCAGCTCTTAACATAGCGTCAGGGTCCGGAGGAACCAAGACCAGGGACAAGGATAAGGAGCTAGCGCAAGGACGAAGACAGAGAAATTTTTATTTCAGCGTTATCTTGTTGTACTATTTTCAAACTACTGTACCGCTGTGTAAGCAACCAAATACTACAACAGTGAAGGTTTTTATCAGATACTCGCTCTTTTGAAATTATTCCGATGCTCTACTCTGATCAAATAGTTCGAAAACATTTTAGAAAATTGGGATGTTACATTTTGGTATCAGAGCTAGTTAAAGTTAACCATGATCGGGGGTTCTCACAGTGTGATCTGTGGCGAAGCATTGGCTCTTACCCCGACATGGCCAGGCGTGGACCTGGTTGCACTGGGACGTGTGGACGTACCCTGAGCCGTGAGGCGGTGCGTAAAACTAGCGGCTGAGGTACGTTATGTTGCCACGGTGTATGGGCACCACGGAGACATTTTGGTATCAGAGCAGACATTCTGGCCCGAAGTTAACTAAGTTACTACCAGACAGTTTGGTGTCTAGAAAGGGTTTTGTGGTTGGCAATCAGTCCCCGTGAATTCGGCGAGCCTTCCACAAATACACCGGCCTGGCCAGACTGTTTGAGTAACGGAGTTAGGTTTGGAGTTTTTCAAAAAGTATTTTTCTGGCAAGAACCCGACTCAGTTACAGTAAACCATTGGTGCCGAAGGTAGGGCCGAGTCTATGTGGATCAGTCAATCAGTCGCCGTAAAGTCGGTGAGACTCCCATGATAGACGCCTACCTGGCCAATCGGTTTGACTAACTAAGTTAGGCTCTAGGCCATTGCCTTAGAGCATATTTTGAAAAAGAGTACTGATATAACCTTGGAGTGGTGCAGTAAGTGATGAACGGAAATGAACGAGTGAGATATACGGTGCGGAGGGCTGTCCAGAAGAAATTAACAGCGATAGGCAACCCTAGGCTAGTGTACCACCCTCTGTCAGTGCACCACTCTAAAATAGGGCTGGTATATCCATCGCCTGTATCTGCATTGAAATTAGGCTCCAATAATTCTAATAATTCTGATAATTCTGATAATACTGATAATCCTGATAATTCTGATAATCTCCAGTTTGTACTAGACCTTAATTCCATTCTAACCCAGAGCTTATATGTGGAGCTGGGCTACACCGGATGAAACTCCGAGATCAATAAAGATAAGTACATGCAGTATTTGACTCATGTAGGGGAACTCATGACACGTATTCCCGTACCCATCCCTGAGTAGACCATGAATCCTTGAACGTATACCATCCTGAGCAAGTATACGATCTTGAACCTGTACACAACCTTGATCTAGTGTACTACCTTGAACCAATCGCTAGTGTACCTTCTAAACCAGAGAGGTCGATAGGATCAGATCATTCATCCATTGATGACAATCGTGAACATTTACTGCTTCTAGGCTATCAGGATAACTCTGAGAGTGAGTCCTCTTACGAAATCATTCATGGATAGAAAAGACGAATGAACTCTTAGACGGAGAACGTACAGCCAGTTTCCACACTTTTCTATATTGTCTCCAAAGGTTGTCCTTAGATAACGAGTAATCAAAGAACGTAACGAAACATGAACCTAGTACCAGTCAAGGGAAGCTAAGGAAAAATTGATGAATAGTTGGGTATTATGAAGTATTGTGACGTAGCAACTACAGTAATACAATATACATATGTTTGTGATAGATGCAGATTGCTGCTTCATAAGGGACTAGAGTTTCCCAAAGGTAGAGATAGAAATCGATACAGTGGGAGAAACAAACAACCACAAATAGAACCAATTTCAGTACCCAGAGCAATATTTCATTGGGGTCTTGATTATCGTTATGAACCCGGGCATAATCATAATCAAGGCATCACTGAGGGCCGTATAGGTGGTCCATCTTGCTCTACCCCTGTAGGCTAGTTTGTCTTCATAGATAGTACAAGATATCTTAATGATGAGAGACGGATTAACTAAAAACTCTTTATGGAGTATGTACTCAAGGAAGAAAGAGTGTTAACAGACTAATATATGTTAGGAGACAAGTTCAGAAAATAGTTAATTTCTCGAAATCCATACTGATGTTTCAATAAAGAAACTAGAAAACACATAAGATGGGAAGTGAGGTTTGTGTGGAATGTGATTAATTATGTTTCTAAAAGTTTTAGATATGTTTTAGTAAAACTCCTTCTTTATGTGGTTACAAAAGATATGCCTTGTTTTGACAACCGTTTGTATCGCTGAAATAAGTAATGCCTTCTATGAACTCTCTTCTATTGTTGGGACCATCCATTGGCCATAATTGCAAGAATTGCATTTTATTAGCACTCAAAACACGGAAAAATCTCTAGATTACGGCATGTTAGGTTGATAGCTTTTATTGAAACAATCATTATTAGAGAAAGGTTAACAGAATCTAGATATAATTAGATCTTTATCTAATATTCTCTAAATTGATATTAAAAATCTTTTGCGATCATCTCTTCATCATATGTTCTTTGTATGTTCATTTTAAATGGTGGAGGAAGAAAATTTTTATATAGTTTATGTTATACAACTTATGCTATTCATCTTGTTGAATAGTTATATTTCTAAAGATTGTTCCACCTATTAAGTGGAATTACTTATTTTCCAGCTTTTTTTTTTAAAAAAATCTATTTATAAAGTGATCAATTGCTTGTAACTGAACATGTTTTATGAAACTGCATGGGATATTTGTGTTTCGAGCATTTATTTTTATTCTGAAAATTCCCACTTAGATCTAACTTGAGTATTTCCCTTAAATTTTCCAAACTAAGTTAGTGTGAAACTATGTTTAAAAAAAAAACAAACAAACAATATAATAATAATAATAATAATAATAATAATAATAATAATAATAATAATAATAATAATAATAATAATAATAATAATAATAATAATAACAGGTTAAAGATTGTGAAATGTGTATAGTTGTCATACTTCATTAAAATTTGTACATAAAATTATTTTAGTTTCAACCAGCTAGCCATAAGAACCGTAAATGGTGACACTTGCGTAGGGTGTTGGTAGGAATTAATTGTATGCTGGAAGTAACACTTAAATAGTTAGTAGAAAAACTAAGTGTTTTGTGTAAACCTAATTTGGAAAAAAAAAGAAGAAGAAGAAGAAGAAGAAGAAGAAGAAGAAGAAGAAGTTTGCATGATGCTATGACTTGTGTACCCTTGAGATATTACTTGCCTCATTTAGCTATATTGGAAAAATCGAAGTTAGGAAATTTTACTATACAAGAAAAATCTTTAACGGATTGGAGTGGCTTGAAATATACTATATTAAATTCCATTTTGCATGTGCATTATCACTCTTTGAATTTCTGCTATCACACTTTATGAAATTTGGCCGAATAATTGTAGTTGATATCGTTTTTCTCAAAATACCAGATCGACCACTGTTTTTGGTAATCTCTATTGTTGTAAACTTGATGTTAGTCATTGAACAAAATTAGCTTCAAATGGTGTATGCTAGAATTAGATGAAATCTGATGAATAAACTGGTTTTGGCTAATAAAAATGACACTTGGTGAAATTTTGCGGCATGCAATGCATAGGAACTTTGTCTAGAAGTACGTTGTATTGAAATGAAGATTTCTTATCACTTTATTATAATAAGGTACCATGCATTATATGTATTCTTGTTCCATATTGAATTTATGATGAACGCCTTCAAGATTGACATAAACTATTTGACTTGGCAATTTTGCATTGATCTGTTGCACCTATAGAAACAAAAACCATAAGGATTAGCTTCCTGGATTTTAACCCAAAGAAATGAAGTTTTAAACATGAACTTTTGAGTATACACTTTAGTGAATTTTGAGCATCTATCTAAATTGAGAATTAGCATGTTATTATTAATACTCCTGGAACCCTACTATAAAGTGCACCACTATACAAATACTGTTGAACTAAATTTTTGGCCAAACTAATAGATTCTAGACATATAAAACATAAATTGGAATGTGTTAGTGATAGTAGTAATTGAAGACGAATTTGTCTTCCCATATCATCTACATCTGTTGTGCCCTTATGATAGATAATAAACATGAAATTTGTGATAGCATGTGAATTTCATAGAAACTAAATAATACTTACAAGCTGTTTGGATTTTATTGAAACTATTTCTCGGTTGATCTGTACGTTGATTTCTCCTCACTCCTGATAAAAATATTGAGAATGTAAAATCCTCATTGTATGTTAGGAATTTGGCGTAGTGTCTGCCTTAGCGAAGAAAAGATTTACCATTGCAATCAAGAATTTTTGTTTTTGTATAGGAACTAGTAAAACCCTAGATACCTAAGGAATTATTGAGTCTCTAATATAGCCTGAGAGCTTGACTGGGAAAAAGGTTCAGATAAAATAGTCGAGCAATTGCTCAAAGATCTAGGTGTATAAATATGCATAGGGCTGTGTCCCTAGGCCTTAAGACAGTGTTACTTAGCACTGTGTAAAATGCGAATTGATATCGTGACTTTAGACTTGTATGTCTACAGTATGTTTTGCGTTCGGCAAAACATTTATTGTACCAGGTAGTAGTTGAAATACCTTAAGCCTAGGGATAATCTCCTAGGTATTAAGGCTAAAATCCCTAGTGTTGTGATAATGGATTGAGCCAGAAGGCCAATATGTATTAAGCCAAGAGGTTAGATGGTCAGGCAGTAAGGCCTGTGTAACCAAGTAAGTTGGGGATGGACAAAAAGGTCCTGTGTCTGGATACTATACCTGGGTACAAAAATAAATAAAATTATTATTTGAATATTGGAGTACGTGCTAAGCAAGCACGCATAGTAAAGGAATAGACTAGATGTCTAAAGTTTTCTGAATTTATACGATCAAATGTCAAGGGTGAACGTATCGGTCACCCTTATCTAAGCAGAAGTTACTTGAACCGGATCTGATTGATCAGAACTCCACTGTGATCAAAAGACAACTCCTAAGCAACACAAAGTAGACAGAAGAGCTACGTTGACAAAAGAAGGAGACCTCTAAGAGTTCGAAATCGACGATCATATGTTTATTCCCAGTAACCAGTGTCAGTCAAATACTACAGGGGCAAAGATTTAGTCCGCGTTATTAAAGACCATTCGAAAACCCTGTTAAACGTGAACCAGTCTTTTACCAGATAGACACACTCCCGAACCTGAATCTTGATAACATTTTCCATGTTTTCTCAATTATACCTCGACCTTATCCTAGAATACGAGATACCATAGGCACCACAGAAACATTTCATACAAGGATGTCAAGGTACGACCTGACAATACCTTTGTAATTAAACCGGAGCAAATTTTCGGTCACCAAGAGAAACGGCTTAAACGTAAAGAGGATCCAACTGAGTGAATATCCAGAGTGTATGGCCTGAAAGTCTAATTAGTGTAGGGTAAGTTTCCAGAAGTTGTGGTTCAAAGTTTAGTACATAGTATAGAGCAAATTTCGAGGACGAAATTTTATTTAACGGGGGGAGAAATGTAATACCCTAAAAATCCTATTTAGTATAACCACTAAATGATACCTATTAAAGTAGGTGGATATGTGGTCTCAAAGATATTATGGTTTATCTAATTTAAAATTATAGAATTTTCTCCTAGAGTTAAATAAACCAAAACAACTCAAATACTCTAAGTTCATTTAGGGATTATAAAATACCCTATAAATTTTCATATTGAAGCATAGTTCATATTTAAATTTTAAAAGGGGCATAAAATGTTATTGAAATATCAAACAAATTAGAGGAATGTGTCAATAATTGATTGGACAAATAATTGTACATTAATTAAAGTAATTGCATTAATTTTTGCAATTAATTATTGAATCCTCTTAGGAACCATAAAATATCATAAAATCCAAGTAATTACTAAATTAAAATATGGTTCACATGGAATTAAAAGGACCAATAAGGAACTATGGAGAATACTTAAACAAGATAGGAGAAAAATAATAAATAGTTAGGTATTCATTAAATTAAATAACTATGCCCAATCTTCATCAAGGAATTGATTATAATACCCCAAAATTTGTATATCTCTTGAATATAATATTTTGGCCATTCAGGACCCATTTAAAATAGGAGAGTATGTTATCTCCAAATTAGTAAGTATATTTATTCTAATTCTCGAATAACTTGTCGGTAGAACTTAATAGGGCAAAATACAACTCCCTAAATTTTTATTAGGGGTCATAAAATATTGTAAAATACCATAAAAGCCCTTAAACCAATTAAATGGAATTTCCAACAATTTAAAAACAATTAAACTCACAATTAGTGATATATTGTCATATAATTCACATATTGGCAAAGTTAAGCCGTAAAGGGGTAGGAAGAGGTCTAAAATAATTAGAGGACACTAAAAATAATTAGTAAACATCAAAAAATTAATCTTAATTGAATTAACATGCAAAATTAATTTAATGATAAATATTTATAAACAAATTGCAATATTTTGGCTAAATTCAACAATAAAGCCTAACAAGGGATCCACAATTGTAACAATTGGACTTAGTAGGATCAAAATTTAATTGGTAGTCAATAAAATCATTTCAAATTAAACTTAATTAAGCTTAATCTAATAATAAACAAGAAGAAATTAATTTAGGGCTTTTTGGCACAACAAAAACTCAATTGGATCATTTTTGGTAACCCAAACAATTGCCCAAACCACCAATAAAGCCCAAAACAACAACCCAACCCTAAGGACCAGAGGAATTTCGGTTTTGAAGGCTTCAAAGGGAAGGAATTGAGTTTCAAACACATGTGTCAAAAATTGTCAAAGCTTCTAGAAAACAAAACACTATTTATGGCTTAAAATGCAAGTTTGTCTTAGCTTCAAGGAGAAGGAAGAAGAAAGAGAAGAGGGGAGAGAGAGAGAGAGGGCAGATGAGTGTGTGTGTGGTGAGGATTTAATTTGTCAATGAAGCCCTAGATCCAATGGTGTTTAATTGACAAGAGCAAAGTTGCATTTTATTACCAAATTGCCCAACCTTTTTCCTATAAATAGGGACCCAAGCTCTTCACTTTTCTTCACACCAAGCAATACAACATTTGCTTACTTGAGAGAGAGTTGAGAGAGCTGAAGGGAAGTCTTGAAGGAGTTCAAGCTCTAGGTAAGAAAAGTTCTTAGTTTTTGAGTTTAAATTCATAGGTAGAAGTAGTTTTAATCTTTAAAATTCTAGAATAATTTTAGTTTCATGTTTTTATAGTTTAAAATAGCTTCATTTTGAAAATTCAGTGAAGAAAGTAGTTCTGCAAAAATTCCCAGGTCAAGAACAAGTAGTAACGAAGTTCTGGCGAAAATTCGTCGGTTAGGCGATTTCTGAACTAGTAACAGAAACACTCATATTTCATGTTGAAAATGCTATTGAAAAATTCTGAGAAAATTCATGATGAAAGTAGACATGTAGAGGTTTTTAAATATGTAAAGAGCATGTTGAAATGATCTCTGTACAGTGAGAAAGAAATTCTCAAAGTTTATGTTGCGAAAATGCTGGAAATTCTGGGCAGAGGATGAGCACGTGAAAGCTGGGAATGATTTTTGAATTCTGGGCAAGGCCTGATATTTTTTCCTGGAAAATAGACATCCTAAGGAGTCCAGAACTTTTTACGGATCTTTGTTTCGATTTTTCTAGAATTAGTTGTGATTTTTCAAAGATAGGCGAAATTCTGCCCAATATTGTCCAGCGTTTTTCCACGAATTTTGAAGAAATAAAATAATGGGTTAGTGTACCAAGGGTAGAATATTCAATAGTGGCCAAAATATATTCAAGAATATTATTTACAATTAATAACGTAATATTCCTATGATAGGACGTCTGCAAACGTGTACCGATCACCGACATACCGGAATTATTAACTCAGGTACGGACGCGTACTGTAACACTAACTCTGATGCTTATTGTATGCTTATATGTGATAGATAGTCTGAAACTCTGTTTTGAAAATTGATCATACACATACAACTTAATACGGGTTATGGTTTTGATAATGCCGTTAAGTTTTCCTAGCGCTGAGGACACGATAGGCCGTCGTGGCACTGGAGATAGTGCAGACTGTAATAACATACATGTTGCAGTGGCCGTGTAATGTTATTACGTGAATATATGAATATTGTATGTGATTAAATGCTGTTTTGCCATGGATATCTGTCATACATATTTGATACATAAGCATGAGGTTAACCGTTACCTGAGGTTCAATGGTAATTGAACCTCAGCTCTTAACATAGCGTCAGGGTCCGGAGGAACCAGGACCAGGGACAAGGATAAGGAGCTAGCGCAAGGACGAAGACAGAGAAATTTTTATTTCAGCGTTATCTTGTTGTACTATTTTCAAACTACTGTACCGCTGTGTAAGCAACCAAATACTACAACAGTGAAGGTTTTTATCAGATACTCGCTCTTTTGAAATTATTCCGATGCTCTACTCTGATCAAATAGTTCGAAAACGTTTTAGAAAATTGGGATGTTACATTCGATAAATTAAATAATTGTGCTAGACCTTTATAAATAATCAAGGAATTAATTAAGCATCACTAAGAGGCTAAATTTACTAAAATACCCTTAATTAACACACTAATGCTTAAGATCATAATTAATTCATAAAAAGCCCTAAAGAGCTGTCATCACACTGAGCCCAATTAAGAGACGACTAATAACAATTAATGAGCAATTGAAATTACAACAATGAAGACACTAAACTTAACTAAATTAAATTAGGCATAATCAAAGAGGTATAATTCCAATTAAAAGTCAATGGCTAATTAAGAGTTGTTCAAATGAGTTTCTAAGGACTATAATTAGATTGGGGTTCTTAAAATAGTATAAGATATCATGAAAATAGGAAAGTATATTGTCTCCAAAATAGTAGTGTATTTATTCTACTTCTTGAATAAGTTGTCGGTAAGACTTAATAGGGCAAAATCCAATTCTCTAAATTTTAATTAGGAGTCATAAAATATTATAAAATGCCATAAAAACAACTAAATTAATTAACTAAGATTTCCAACAATTCAAGAACAATTAAATTCACACTTAAGGATATATTGTCATATAATTCACATATTGACGAAATTAAGCTGTAAAGGAGTAGGTGTTGGTCATGATTAGTTTTGATGATGTCTAATATAGAAGCAAAAAGTTTATATAATATATTTATCTCCTACATTGACTAACTACTATGTTTAATGTAGATTAGTTCAATTTGAATTGTAAAGAAGATTAATCAAGAAGGAGATAAGGGATTAATGAAAAGAAGAAATTGCAAATAATGTCAAGGAAGCAAGAATCTATTAAAGTATTTTGGGAATGATCAAGAGAAGAGAAGAAAGAAAGAGTTGGATTATGAAGAATAATCAAGATGGGAGATTAAAGAAGGAAGAACTTGTTGAATGGAATGAGAATATAAATATTCAAGTTCTCATATTGATGCTAGAAGGCTCCAAGATCATATGGAAGTTCAAATGGCTCAATTTGAAGTTAAAGACAGCAAAAATCAGCTTCAGGATGAGAAAACTCGAGTTTCCAAGTCAATACTCGAGTATAGGACTCAATACTCGAGTATGGGACTCAATACTCGAGTTTGTAGTGTTTTCAGCATTCCTAGTGTCTCTGGACTAAGCTATACTCGAGTATATAAGTGCATACTCGAGTATGCAACGTGATCAGCCCTTCAGCTCCACTCTGTTCACGTTTAGCACGGGCGATGTCTGGTAATTCGATGATATCTCACAAACCAGAGATCGGATTGAGACGAAACCAAAAGCATTGGAAACTAGACTTCCAACACGTATTGATGACAAAAATTCATGCCCAAAGGAGTTCAGATGAATTATTGATGAATTTTACAAGTTGACACAAAGATCAGCGGCACAGTCAGGAACAGCCTTCGGTATTTTGAGTATATCTCACAAACAACAAATCCAATTGAGCTGAAATCAGTGGCATATGAAAATAGACTCACGGAGCTTTCCATCAAGAGTTAAACGGATCAAAACGGAGCTCGGACTAGAGAGATATGGCTCTCAGAAGTTGATAGTTAGTTCAAGGAGTTGCTCAAATGCATTTTACAAGGCTATACTCAAGTATAGGGAGCTATACTCGAGTAAAGGACTTACAGAGAGAAAATGAATTTTTGAACTTAAGTGTTTACTCGAGTATACACTTGCTTACTCGAGTAAAGGACTTACAGAGAGAAAATGTTTTTCAACTAGAGTTGCATACTCCAGTATGCGTTTGCATACTCCAGTAGGGATGAACTTACTCCAGTATACAAACGCATACTCCAATATAGAGGCATTTTGAACTTAAAATTTTCCACACAAACAGTGCCATACTCGAGTAGGCCACTAACATACTCGAGTATAGGTTTTGATTTTCAAACACAAGTCACGATGGTTTGTCTCTGGAAGTTGCTTACTCCAGTATGCTACTAACTTACTCCAGTATAGGTCTTAGTTTTCAAACACAAGTCACGTTGTTTTGCCTCGGGAAGTTGCTTACTCCAGTATTGCTTTGCTTACTCCAGTACGGACACTTACACACAGTGCCATACTCCAGTAAGCATGAACTTACTCCAGTAAACAACGGTCAAAATTGATTTTTGAATTACACGAATTTGCAAATCATTATTGTTTGATCTAATTGCTTTCATATATCATTCACTTATGTTCCCTACTATGTTTAACAAGTTTGTTAAGTGAATTTCAGTAAGCACAGATCAAGATTATTGAAGGTCAAAGCCATAAAGCAAAAAGTGAACAGTGCATTTAATGCACTTCTGCAAATCAACTTTCTTTTAGCTAATCCATCTGAGCACGCCTTCTAAACGTTAAAGATTGCTTACTACAACAAGCAAAGTCATCTCCAACGGGCAAATTGTCAGAGAGCCACATCAGATCATATTAACACTTGGATTAGTAGAAGTTTAGAGAAAGAAGAAGACCAGACTTAGTGATAATCAACTACAACGGTCTGATTCATCCTACAACGGTCATAAACGGTCACACATCATTCTCTACCTATAAAAGACATGGATTCAAGCAGAAAAACATGGAGATACAAGTTTACGATGCCAAAATGTTGATACTCTGCTTCTACATCATTCTCACTCTGTTTTCCTTATCTAAATAGCTTAGAGAGTGAAATGAATTGTGTCTGTACTTCAGTGATTATCTATCCATTCCTTTGAGAGGAAATTTATTGTAAGCACATTATCTTTCTGAAAGCAACTCAAGATTGGGTAATCTTGAGTGGGTTTTACGTTGTGTTGATTACAACTTGTAAGGGGGAGTGAATCCTAGTGAGAGGATTACTTCGAGTACAAAGTGTGTAATCAAGCAGTGTATTGATTACAGATTGTAAGGGGGAGTGAATCCTAGAGAGAGGGTTGCTTCAATTACAGATCGTGTAATCAAGGATATTGAAGATAGTGGATTGAAATTCCCAAGTGAGGCTTGGGGACTGGACGTAGGTCAAGGATAAGGCCGAACCAGTATAAATCTGTTTGCAAGCTCTTCTCCCTAATCTCTTGCATTTCCAGCATTTACATTTGAGCACTTACCAATTGTTTGTGAACTTACTTTTGTTGCTCAAGATGAATTTTTTGAATTGCGAAAATATTTTGAAGAATGAAAATTTTTATACTTCACCCAATTCACCCCCTTCTTGGATTCAGCCAGAACTTACAGTAGGAAGAGGTTTAAAATAATTAGAGAGCACTAAAAATTAATCATTTGACATTAAAAATTAATCTTAATGGAATTAAGATTCAAAACTGATCTAATGGCAAATATCAACAAACAATTTGGAATATATTGGCTAAATTCAATATTAAAGCTTAACAAGGGATCGAAAATTGAAACAATTGGAGTTAGTAGGATTATAATTGAGTGGTAAAACAATTTCAACACTACAAATTAAATCTAATTAAGCTAAACCAAGAAGTAAACAAGAAGAAATTAACTTAAGGCTTTTGTCACAACAAAACTTAATTGGATCATTTTTGGTAGCCCAAGTCCTTGCCAAACCCTTGCCCAAATAAGCAAAAAAGCCCAAAAGCAACCCAAAAACAAAAAGATGAAGGGGGGGCACGGTTTTGTGAAGCTTCAAGGAGAAGGAGTTGATTTTGTCACATGGTCAAATGGTAGTCAAAAGCTTGTAAGATACAAAATACTATTCATTGCTTGATTCCCAAGTTCTTAAGCTTCTTGAGGAAGGAAGAAGAAAGAGAAGAAGGGAGAGAGAGAGAGAGGGCAGATGAGGGGGAGTGAGTGGTGAGGATGTGATGTTTTGATTAAAACCTAGATCCAATGGTTGTAATTAGCCAAGAGGGAAGTTGTAAAAAATTACACAATTGCCATAGAGGATTCCTATAAATAGGGGCTTGGGGCATTCATTTTTCTTTACACCAAGCAAAGCAACACTCGCTTATTTGAGAGAGAATTGACAGAGTTGAAGGAAGGCTTGAAGGAGTCCAAGCTTTAGGTAAGCAAAGTTCTTTAGTTTTGAGTTTAAATTCATAGGTAGAAGTAGTTTTAATCTTTAAAATTCTAGAATAATTTTAGTTTTATGTTTTTATAGTTAAAAATAGCTTTATTTCGAAGAATTAGTGAAGAAAGTGGTTTTGCAAAATTTCCGGGTTAGAAACATGGTAGTAACGAAGTTATGGCGAAAATTCGTCGGTTAGGCGATTTTTGAACGAGTCACAGAAAAGCACTGTTTTCATGTTGAAAATGTTATTGAAAAATTCTGATAAAATTCATGGTTAAAGTAGACATATAGGGCTTTCCAAATATGTAAAGAACATGTTGAAATGAGCTCTGTACAGTGAGAAAGAAATTCTCAAATTTTATGCTGCGAAAATGCTGGAAATTCTGGGCAGAGGATGAATACGTGAAATCTGGGAATGATTTTTAAATTCTGGGCAAAGTCTGATATTTTTCATGGAAAATAGACATCCTAAGGAGTCCGTAACATTTTATGGATCTTCGTTTCGATTTTTCTAGAATTAGTTATGATTTTTCAAAGATAGGCGAAATTCTGCCCAACAATTTCCAGCGTTCTTCAACCAATTTTGAGGAAATAAAATGATAATCTAGTGTACCAAGGGAAAAATAGTCAATAGTGGCCAAAATATCTTTTAGGATATTATTTTTAAATTAATAGGACGATGTTGCTATGATAGGCTGTCCGAAAGAACGCAGACCGATCAATTACGTACCGAGATCACCGACTCAGGTACGGACGCGTACTGTAACACTAACTCTGATGCTTATTGTATGCTTATATGTGATAGATAGTCTAAAACTCTGTTTTGAAAATTGATCATACACATACAACCTGATACGGGTTATAGTTTTGATAATGCCATTATGTTTTCCTAGCGCTGAGGACACGATAGGCCATCGTGGCATTGGAGAATAGTGCAGACTATAATAACATGCATATTGCAGTGGCTGTGTTATGTTATTATCTGAATATGAGAATATTGTATGTGATTATTGCTGTTTTGCCATGGATATCTGTCATACATATTGGATACATAAGTATGAGGTTAACCGTTACCTGAGGTTCAATGGTAATTGAACCTCAGCTCATAGTCTCAGATTCTAGAAGAACCAGGACCGAGGGCAAGAATAGATAGCGCACGAGAAGACACGGGCAGAGAAGATAGCTACGAATTTTTGTATCACTATATTAGTAAATATTCAGAGCTTTGTACCCCTGTAATAGCAACAAGACACACCAACAGTGAAGGTTTATCAGATACTCGCTCTTTTAAATTTATTCCGGTGCTCTACTCTGATTAAAATATTTTGAAAACGGATTTCAAAAATGAGGATGTTACAGTGGTTGTGTTATGTTATTATCTTGAATATGAGATACATCTGCTGTGTGCTTATGTATTGTTGTAATCATACATCTGCTGTGTGCTTATGTATGGATTATTGCTGTAATGTCATGAATATCTATCATATATACTGTCATATATAAACATGAGGTTAACCGTTACCTGAGGTTCAATGGCCATTGAACCTCAGCTCCTACTATAGCTTCAGGCCATTAAACCTCAACTCCTACTATAGCTTCAGGATCTGGAAGACCGAGGGCCAAGGACAAGGGTAAGGAGCCAGCGTGAGGACGCAGACGGAGTGAATTTTATTTGACTTTATACCCTCGAACTATATTCAGACTATTGTACCGTTGTGTAAGCAGCCAGATACCACAACAGTGAATGTTTTATCAGATACTCACCTTTTTGAAATTATTCTGATGCTCTACTCTAATGGAAAAGAAAAAAAAAATCCGCTTTTGAAAATTGGGGTGTTACACAAAACTTATTCCCTAACATGTTTTCCACCCCATTTTGCGTTTTAAAAGCAATGGAGACTTCCAAACATGAAAAGGAATATTTCTAATAATTTTTTAGATCAAAACTAACTTTATACTAAGAACTACAAAACTAAAGACTAGAAAACTAAAAGCATGCTTACCTTTTGAAGACTCTTGCTACTCCCTCTTCCTTCTTGCTTCACTCCACTCTTGTTTAGAATGGTTTTTAGTGTGAAGAGAATGAAGAGGGAAGCTCTCTATTTATAGGGAAAGTCCAAGCCCTTACTTACCTTGCAAGTTGTCTCTACTTCCTCAACAAGTTCTCTCCCTTCTTCCACAAGTTTTCTCCCTTCTTCAACAAGTTCTCTCCCTTCGTCAACAAGTTTTCTCCCTTCCTCAACAAGTTTTCCCCTACTTCTTTGACAAGTTTATGATGTCATAATATTAATCAATTTCCTCCCTCTTTTTGCAAGCCAAAACCGTGGCCCTTCCTCCTCCTTGGCTTTTAGTTTGTGTTTCCTAATATGCCACATGGACAAGCATTCTAGCTTCCTATTGATTCATACCAACTCACATGGATTAATTGGAGAATTAATTAGAGCCTTTGGATAAACTATATTAGATTAAATCTTGGCCTTTTATTTGATAATCTCTCATTGGATTAATTAATTTCATGAGGATTAAGAACATTTTGTTGACTTATCATTGATCAATTTCATTACACAACGATTAAAATTAATTGTTGGCTTTTATTACAATTATTGGATTTCTTGGTGCTTGCTTAGATTAAATCATTACCCTTAATTGCCTTTGACATTTAGCTAATTGATTAATTAACTAATCATAAAAATTAGTGTTCAATTAAGCAAGTATTATTCCATCTTTATTGGCTTAATTATGTTCAAGAATAATTAGCCCTCTTTTGATGGTCCTAATTTGTCTTTAATCATCTTGAAGCATTTTGCAACTAATCTCAATTAGTGCAAGCTAAATTATTCATTTATTGTCACTAATTTCCTTTAATTAATTTAAGTGTTTTCATAATATTTTCTTGCTCATTTGATCATATAAGAACTATGGTTTAATATGATATTTATATCATATTTTATGATCTCTATAGGTAATTTTAAAATTGACCTTTTGTTTAATTAATTCCAAGGAAAAATTGCCCAAAATTATAATTAACAAATTACAAAATTTTGAGACACATATTCACCCTTGTATTTTAGTAATTATTTGCTAAAAAACCATATTTATATGAATTATGAAAATTAGGGTATTACACTAACCAATGAAAAATTAAAATACAAAAGAAAGAAGAGAAAGAAAAGGAGAAACAAAAAAACTTAATACCGAACTTTCATTTGTGTTGTAGATTTTTTGCATCTCTAAACTTTAATCCTCCTCCATCTAAATTCTAAACTCTTGTGTTGCCATCAACCAAGGAAAATAGAACACACCTCCCTCTTGCTACGCCTAGTGTGTGTGTGTGTATAGGTATATATTGCCTCCCTACATACATCTCTATCACAATATCTTGGTTTATCTCTTTTTTTATCGATTATCATATAATATAAATATAATATATTGATATTTTATTACTTGAGTCTTATAATACCTCCTGTAAAATAAATTAGGAAATGAGTAGATTTTATATCAAAATATCCTTTTATCCTATAATTAATTAAAGGATAGAAAATTATATAAAAGATAATTAAATAAGTATAAAATATTAATAAATTTAATCAAATTTATCTCATATCTATACTTATTTATTTTAAAATATATACTTATCAAATACTCGTTAGACACAAAAGTATCATGAGTGATGAGTTCCATGTCGAGAGGAGCACCTTGAAAGTAGAGCTGACAAATCGGACTGAACCTGTCAAATGCTGGATGGGCTTATGATTTAGAGCCTCCATAAGAAATTAAACTTAAAAGGGTCAACCCTGTAGGGTCATAGGTTTAAACGAGCCAGCCCATTTAAACCCACCAATTTTTTTAAATTTTATTAAATTACTACCAGTTGAGTTTTTGCATTGAAAAAAATGATTTTTTTAAAAAATTAGAAATGTTTCTCAAATCATACAGTGTTGTTTAAAAAAATTGATTATATTCTTATCAAAAAGCTAACAGAAGCTTGTTAATGATTTATAGTCATTTAAAAACCTTCTAATTGATTTTTTTTAAAAGGGTGAAGGGTCAAAAATACACATGACCTTTTCCCCCAGGATCGCCCAGCACCACGACCTTTCAATTGGATCAAAAATACACACGATGTTACATTTTTAGGTCACCCAGCACCACGGCCATTAGTCAACCGTTAATTACCGTTAGTTGACCGTGGTGCTGGGCGACCCAAAAACGTAACGACATGTATATTTTTGATTCAGTTGAAAGGTAGTGGTGCTGGGCGATTTTGGGGGAAAAGGTCATGTATATTTTTGACCCTTCACCCTTTTAAAAAAAATATTACTCAATTTTTAAGAATCTTTAATTTGGTTCTTAATATTTCTCCAAAGAAATTTTTCCTTATGAAATATTGAAAGAATACTTTTTTATTGATTAAGTTAAACAAAGAGAACAATTTTTTAATTATATTTGAAGAGGTCCAAATATTATGCAAACTATCTCAAAAATAGAAATTAATAACGCATTGAAATATGAGAAAGTAGAGTCTCTATCTCATGAAGAATTTTGTTTTAAAGCAAATAGTTACTTACTCTATTTATCAAAAAAGGATAAAACATTTAATACTTTAAAAATATTTGTCTTGGATTAAAAATTGTAGTGTTTTAATTTAATTTCCTTATAAAAAAAATTGAAAAAAATATATTTTTTGTTAAATGAACTTGAAGCCCGTGGCTAAGCTTGAGGGGAAACGGGCCGAGCTTCAAAATATAAACCTTTTATAGTAGTCGGGCTTAAATGGGCAGCCATGAAGAGTTGGCCCGTTTTCCCACCTCTACATGAAAGAAAGGTTGTACAAAGCCTTGGTTCCTTAACTCCAAAAACTTGCTTTTAGGATTGGCATTCTCCCAATCACCTATGGCTATTACAATTGTCTTGGTCACATGAGAAGGCTACCTGCGGATCTTTTCTTGATTGATATTGGAAACTGAAGAAAGGGATCTATAACTGTAATTTGCTTCAAGCACAAAATTATTTTAAACTTTAAGAATTAAACTATCTCTTTGACTTTCACAATTTGACAATAAGCTAAAATTAATACATATAACCATACTTTGCTATTAGAAAAGTTCGATCACTAACTAAAAGTTAACGAACTGAAAGTTTATTTGCACAATTGAAATTTGACCTGTGTTTAAGAGAATTGCACATACAAACTAATGTAACATCCTCATTTTCGAAATCCGTTTTTAAAATATTTTATCAAATTTTAAAATAGTTTAATCAGAGTAGAGCATCGAAATGATTTAAAAGAGTGAGTATCTGATATATATTCCCTGTGGTTGAGTCTGGGTACTTATACATACAGTGGTACAAATATCCGAATACAGTATGTAAATAAAGGGAAAAGTCCTCCGCCCGTGACCTCACGCATGCTGCCTATCCTTGCTCTTGGTCCTAGCTCCTTCGGACCCTGAAGCTATGGTAAGAGCTGAGGTTCAATTCCCATTGAACCTCAGGTAACGGTTAACCTCATGCTTATATGTATCAGTTATGTATGACAGATATTTATGATAATACAACAATATTCACATACTCAAGATAATAACAACCACAGTCTCCACATATTCATGTCATTCTAGTCTGCACTATTCACCAATGCCACGGTGTACATCCGTGTCCTCAGCGCTAGGAAAACTCAACGGCGTTATCATGACTATAACCCGTATAAAGTTGTATGTGTATGAACAATTTTTATAACAGAACCCACAACTTTTCAAAAACAGAGTCTCAGACTATCTATCACATATAAGTATACAATAAGCATCAGAGTTAGTGTTACAGTACGCGTCCGTACCTTTATCGGCGATATTGGTACGCTGTCGTTCGGACCATGATCACGCTTATCCTATAACGGTAATATCGCATTTATTAATTCACAAATAATATTCTAGAAGGTATCCTAGTCACTCATGACCTTTTTACCCTTGGTAGGATTATTTCTCAACTTATCACCCTTAATTCTTCAAAAAACCGCTGGTCCAAAATTTTGGACAGATTTTCGCCTAACTTCGGAAAATCATAACTAATTCTAGAAAAATCGAAACGAGGATACGTAAAATTCCCTGGAATCCTTAGGATGTCTACTTTCAAGGAAAAATAATAAATTTTTCCTAGATTACACGGTTCATTCCCAGGTTTTAAGTTTTGAGCGTCTGCCCAGCATTTTCCCAGAAATTCGTAGCCTAACTTTGAGGATTTTTATCTCACTGTACATAAATAATTTTGACATGTTCTTTACATATTTAAAAAACCCTATATGTCTACTTTAACGATGAATTCTCCCAGAATTTTTCAACCACGTTTTCAATATAAAATATAAGAATTTTTATCACTGATTCAGAAATTCCTTAACTGATGAAATTTCGCCAGAACTTCGTTACTTCGATGTTTCTCTTCCAGAAATTTTGCTAAAACCCCTTCTTTATCAATTTTTCGAAATAAATCTGATTTTAACCATAAAAACATGAATCTAAAATTATTCTAGAATATTTAAGATCTAAATTACTTCTATCTAAGAATTTAAAGACTAAAAACTAAAGAACTCAAAGCTAGAGCTAGGGAACTTACCAAGAACTTTGCTCCTTCTTTCTTCAAGACTCCCTCTCACTCTCTTACTCTTAGAATTAGCTTGTTCAAGCTTGGTTTGGTGTGAGGAAATGATGAAGCCAAGGTGCCTATTTATAGTGATTTGGGGTGGCAATTTTGGCAATTAAATCAACTTAGCTCATATTGCATTATAGCCATTGGATCTAGGGTATTTGGGAGCACTCATCTTAGCCCTACACCTTCCTCTTCTAGGCTCTTCCATTACTTTATGACTCACCTTATCATCTTCCAAGTTTGAATTCTATTTTCCCATGTGTTCTAGCTTCATGCATAAGCCATCAAGTTACTTCTTCATTTTTTTGTGTTGCACTCCACTAGATAAAAATTTATTTGGGTAACCTATTGAAGTTTTATGTACATTTTCTCATTGGTTTTGAAATCTTGAAGTTTTTGGCTTCATTTAGAGACCAATATCACTTACCTTCTCATTTGTTATCAATTTGTAAAATTTGGGGAAATGACTTTGGTTATACTGATTCTCAAGCTTGAATTATGCTTGTTCATAATCTCTTCTTACATTTGATCTATGGTTAATGAATTTCAATATACAAGTTAGTTGTATGGATTTTCATTTGTTTATGTTTAGAATTAGCTTTCTTGGATTATCCTATTTATTCAATTATCTAAATTCCTATTGGCTAATGCTTTGACTTCCCTTTCCTTCTTCATACTAGACACACACACATGCACAACAATTGCACACACGCACAACAATTGCACACACACACTCACTCACAACACTCTCTCTCTCTTACACATCATCTTATCCTCTTCCATCTTGCCCCAAAAAGTCTCCAAATAGAGTTATGATTCATACCTAGGGTGGTGACTCATTTCATGCTTAGATTAGTGACTCATATTGCATAGGGCTATGACTCAATTGTGCATGTGTGTTTTGATTAATTAACAATTTCTCCTCTTCCTTTCCCATTACAAAAAAAACCGTCCCTCCTTCTTTATTTTAGCTTGACTTTGTGTTTTTTTTGTGCCTCACAAGCTAGTGTCAAGGTCTCTCCTAAATAGCATTTAAAGCCTTATCTCATCCTAAGGTACATAATCTTCTTCCATTAGCCTCTACAGTCCAACTTAGTACTCTTAGTTTCCAATTTGTCTCCTCAATTAATGACTTGCATGTGATTTAATTTTCATGTGTGTGATTGTTTATATTAAATAATTCAACTCTTCTTCATGAAGCTAGCCCAACCCGTGCCTACTCCCTTTTAACCATTTATGTTACTTTTAAATTGCCAAAACATTGTTTATACATTGCATATTCCCATCTGATTGCTTTTAATACTCATGCGCCACCTCTTTTGACTCTTTCAATTCTAATATACAATGCTTTATTAATCTCTTTCATCACATCTTACCCCAAGATTTATTATGTGTAGTTTGTGGCATAAATTTAATCAATACTAGGTATCTAATTTAGTCTCTATTTATTTTCATTGCCATCTATCTCTTGTATCTAGGCTAAAATATAACCCTAATAGGTCTTTGATCTTTTACTTAAATTAAGATATCCTTAATTGATGGTTTTCACTTACCACAAGATCAATTACGAAAGTTCACACAATTATTTTAATTAATGTAAATTTAATTGCCATTTATTTGTTGGTAATTTCCTTTAATTGATTTAGGTATTTTCATAACATTTTATGGCTCCCTATAACTAAATATATATTATGTTGTAATATGATAATTTTAGGGTATTTTATGATCTCTAAATGAAATTAGAAAATTTGGGTCTTTGGTGTATTTAATTCTAGGTGAAAATTCCCTAAATTAAATTAAATAAGCTACTAAATTGAGACCACATATTCACCTATTTTTAATAGGTATTTTCTATCAAAATACAGTAGTTATGCTAAATAGGATTTTTAGGGTATTACAACTAAAGCAATTTTTTGTATAAATGATGAATTTAAAGGACATATTGTCATTGTACAAGTTTAAAGGTCCAAGAAATACAATGCTAATCAAATTATAAAAATATTATTTACATATTGCTAAAACTTTTGTGAAAATTTGACATTATAATTATTGTCAAACATGCTACTACATTCAAGTTTTAATTATAGGTTCTCCTTGCTTTAGTGATAAACATGCACCCTCTTCTTCCTTGGCCCGCTAAGCATCGCACCGGTACGGTTTGCTTCTGTATATAACTTATCACAAAACAATCCATGTAATTCAATAATTAAATGTAATTAAGAATAAAAATAAGGAAATAAGCACACGAACATAAGGTAAAGGGAGACATCCTCCCGGATGTATATGACATCCTAAATTTACAGATAAAATGTAATACCCCAAAAATTGATATTTATTATAAATACAATATTTTGGTAGATGACACCTATTTAAAATAAGTGAATATATGGTCTCAAATTTTGGGATGTATTTATTCTATTTTCTAGAATATTTTTCTTTAGGATTTAAGCTAGCCAATGTTTTATTTTCTAAATTTTGTTAGGAATCATAAAAAATACAAATTAAATAATGGTTCTTGAGCAAGGGAGTATTATGAAAATACTTGAACAAATAGGAGAAGTTAATAAGAATTAGTAAACAATTAGGTTTTTACTAAACTAAATAATTATGTAAATTTTCATCATTAATCAAGGGATTAATTGATGAAGACTTAAGTCTCAATTTTTATAAACTAGATTTTCTAATACCCTAGAATTAATACCTAGTTCATTTTCAACTCATAAAGAGCCATAAAGGATTATCAAAACACTTGAACAATTAAAAGAACAATTACCTACATTAATGAGCAATTAAATTAACACTAATAGAATGTTAAACGATTATTTACAATTACTATTAGTAGTCATCAATTAGAGATGTGTCAAGTTAATTAAAAATCAACAACCAATAAGAAGTTAGGATTAGCATGGAATGGATTACTAATGGTCATGAATTACCCTAAACACCAATAATGCAAGAATCAAGAGACAATTAGGCTTTTGATTAAAATGTTAATTAAACTTTAATCAAGCTTTGAAAAGTCAATAATCTCAACTAAGATCAAAGGCCAAGATTAAACCTCATAAAGCTAATCTAAGGGCTTTAAAATCAATTTCATAAAGGGGAATCCATGTGAGCCAAAACTAACCAATGGAAGATTTTCTTCCAAATATTATAAAACAAGAAAACAAATTAAAATACACAAAAGAGGGGGGCGGTTTTTGTGGAGTAAAAAGGAAGAGTAAAAATAGGTAATTGCATAGTAACCAACACATGTAAAAATAAATCACAAGCAACCTTTAATGCTTGAAGACTTCTAAGGCTAATGGAAGAGAATAATTGTCCTTGGTCATAAAATGGAAGAAGATAATGTACTAGAAATTGATAACTCATAAATGGGATGGAAGAGGATGGAAGAGTGAAGAAAAAGCAAGAAAGTGGAGGAATGTGTGTGTGTGTGCCGTGTATGTGTGTGTGTGTGTGTGTTGTGTGTATGAGTGTGTGTGTGTGGTATGAAGAGCAAGAGAAAGGTCAAGGTATTAGCCAATGAGAAATTTTGACATTAAAACAATTAGGATAATCCAAGAAATTAATTCTAGACATAAACAAATGAATATCTATACAAACTAAATTGTATCTTGAAATCCATCAATCAAAGATCAAATATCAGTGGTGATTATGAACAACCATAATTCAAGCTTAAGAATGAATATAACCAAAGTCATTTCCTCAACTTTTGAAGATTTCTTCTAATTGAGAAAATGGGTGATTATGGTCTCTAAATAAAGCTAAGAACTCCAAGATTTCAAAACCAAAGAAGAAATTTGAATAAAACTTCATTAGGATCCCCAAATATATTCTTATATAGAGAAAAGCAAAGCCAAGAAGAGAAGGAAATTGTAATGTAAGGAAGAAGCCAAGAACCTTTAATCACACATGGGGGAATGAAATTCAAACTTGAAAGAGGATAGTGTACCAAAGGGGATGAGTCATAAAGCAAATGGAAGAGGCTAGAAGGGAGAGAGGGGGCGGTTTTGAGGGGTGTGTGGTGAGGATTTGAGTTGCAAAAATAACCTAAATCCAAGGGCTAGAAATGCATAAGAGTTGTTAGAAAGTTAACCCCCCAAATTGCTATAAATAGGGGAGCAATGTCTTCATTGTTCCTCGCCAATTCTCAAAGCAATAACCATATTTGAGAGAGAGTAAGGAAGAGTGGGAGGAGCTTCTTGAAGGGTAGCTAGGCTCTTGGTAAGTTCCCTAGCTCTAGCTTTAAGTTCTTTAAGTTTTAGTCTTTAAATTCTTAGATAGAAGTAGCTTAGATCTTAAATATTCTAGAATAATTTTATTTACATGTTTTTATGGTTAAAATCATCTTTATTTCGAAAAATTGATGAAGAAGGTGTGTTGGCAAAATTTTTGGAAGAGAAACATCAAAGTAACGAAGTTCTGGCGAAATTATATCGGTTAAGAAATTTCTGAATCAGTGATAAAAATGCCCATATTTTATGTTGAAAACGTGGTTGGAAAATTCTGGGAAACTTCATGGTTAAATTAGACATATAAGGCTTTTTAAATATGTTAAGAACATGTTAAAATGATTTCTGTACAGTGAGATAAAAATCCTCAAAGTTAGGCTACGAATTTCTGGGAAAATGCTGGGCAGATGCTCAAAACTTAAAACCTGGGAGTGAGTCGTGTAATCTGGGCAAAAGTTATTATTTTTACTTGAAAGTAGACATCTTGACGATTCCAGGGAATTTTACGGATCCTCGTTTCGATTTTTCTAAAATTAGTTATGATTTTTCGAAGATAGGTGAAAATCAGCCCAGGAGCTGTGCAACAGCGTTTTTTCCGAAATTAAGGGAAAAATAATTGAAAAATAATTACACCAGGGGTAAAATAGTCATTTGTAGCTAGGGTACCTATTAGAATATTGATTGTGAGTTAATAAATGCAATATTACCCTTATAGGATAACCGTAACCACTGTCCGACCAGCAACGTACCGTTATTATCGACTAAGGTACGGACGCGTACTGCAACACTAACTCTGATGCTTATGGTATACTCGTATGTGATAGATATGTTCATAGGCTGTGACTCTGTTTTTAAAAGAATTGTTCATTCAACTTTATACGGGTTATAGTCATGATAACGCCGTTGAGTTTTCCTAGTGCTGATGTAAATGGAGCTAAATACCCAAGAGGGGGGTGAATTGGGTATTACCAAATTTTTTGCTTAAGAGCTCTGTTTTTAAACTATGAAAACAGGGTAATTCAGAGTAAGGGAAGAGATAGCTGGACACAAGGATTTATACTGGTCCGGTCCTAACAACTTGACCTACATCCAGTCCCCAGACTCTCTGGGATTTTCCACTATATCAATGATTACACACTCTGCACTTAAGAAGTGATTCTCTCACTAGAACTCACTCCCCCTTACAAGTTGTAATCAATGAACCCAACCACCAAGTCCCCTGACTTGTGGTTCTTTACAATAAATGATCAATAATCAAAAAAAAAAAAACTCTCTCTAAGAGTAGATGATGATAAACACTGAAGCTTATAATGTCAAAAGACAAGTTACAAATGAAAACTAAGTAGTTGAGAGACTTGAATGCTTGAGCGTTTTCAAATGTTGTAGTTATTGTAGAAACTTGAATGTTGTCCTATTTATACTCAGGAAGCATTAATTGATCGTTGCATCTTCAATATTACCGTTGAGAGAAGTCTTCAGGTGATTAGCAAGAGTTTTAGTCATCTTCTCTCTCTATACTTAGCTTAATCCAGCTGGCCAAGTACTCTGATTTGTTCTTCTACAAATTAGTCCGTTGGAACTGAGGTTGCTTGTTGTAGGAAACATTCTTTAATGCTTTGCAACCGTGTGCAGAGGAATTAGCCAAGTTTATGCAACTTTCTGAGTAGTGCGTTTAATGAAGTGAACCACTTTTTGCTTTTCACTTTATCCTTCAATTAACTCTCGTTAATCTGTCTAAAGACTAATCAAAGAGATGGTTAATCATAGCCAAGAATATATAAGAATGATAAATGAGAGTGTTAAAATCAAATGAAAAAGTTTCACAAATTCGTCAAATTTGATTTTCAAATTCAACGCTCAATACTCAAGTATGTCACTGTGCACTTAAGTCAATACTTTGTTAGTTCTCTATGTGTTTTGATGATGATCTAACAATTGCAAACCCAAAAATGAAGTTTTGTCTTGGTAAGTTGAAAAGCTTGCTGTCAAGACAAAACTCGAGTTTTGATTACAAAACTCGAGTTTTGGCCCTGACAGAGAGTTGCTCTTTTTCATTGATCAGAGCAAAACTCAAGTTTCCTTTGGAAACTTGAGTTTTGAATCTTACAGAGAGCACTCAACTTTCATCTCAAGACAAAACTCGAGTTTCAGTTTGAAAACTCGAGTTTTGACTCTTACAGAGACTTAGACATTTTTCCAACTAAAGACAAAACTCGAGTTTTGGCTCATACAGAGAGTCTCTGATTTTAAATCCAGATTTGCGCCAAGACTTAGCATTTTCAACTGCTTCTAAGATTTTCAAAGTTTTTCATCATTGGATGAAAACTCGAGTTTTGGTTTAAAAACTCGAGTTTTGACTCAACTCGAGAGCATTGCCAAATTTCAAAGTTTTCATAACTATATGAAAACTCGAGTTTTGATTTCAAAACTTGAGTTTTGATCAGGCAGAGAGTAATACATTTTCACGATGATTTGAAAACTCGAGTTTCAGTTTTGAAACTTAAGTTTTGGCCTGATATGAACTTTTCAATGTTTTCACAGATTAAGTGAAAACTCGAGTTTCACGTTGGAAACTCGAGTTTTGACCAAACAGAGAGCATATGTCTTTCTAACCTTTTGAAAACTCAAGTTTTGATGTTTTGGACTTCCACGTGCTATTTTCATTAAATGTCCAAAACTCGAGTTTTGGTTTGAAAACTCGAGTTTTGAGAATTACTCAAACTATGGTCCAAAAGCTCAAAACTCGACCTTGCTCTCTGGAAATAGAAAACTAGAGTTTCAATATTGAAACTCAAGTTTTGACTTAAGTGCACAGTTGAAAACTCGAGTTTCCATCGCTGATCTGCAGATTTGAAATTAACGATTTTAGAATGCCTTGTTATTTGAGTTCAATACTTTCTAGCATTAATCCTCCATATTCCCTGCTATATTTAACCACTTTACTTGTGAGTTTAAGGTAGATTAACGGAAGTTATTGAAGATCTCAATCAAAAGCAAAAAGCATGTCAGCACAATAAATGCTGTTCAGAAAAGAAGCATTCTTTCAGCCAAACCACCTGTGCATGGTTGCAAAGCATTAAAGAATGTTTACTACAACAAGCAACCTGCTCTCCAATGGGCTAATCCACAGAAAGACAGCTCAGACTGATTATCCACCTGGATTAAGTGGAAAATAGAGAGAGAAGCAGACCAAAGTTACAGCAGGATACCTCCAACAGTTCAATCATCTTTAAATAGAAGAGCATTCAAGTCTTCTCAACAACTACAACAACTGAGAGCGAAATTCATTAAGTGTTCATTCAATTCTTTCAGTTTTCCATCTGTATTGTATCTTGTGATACCTGAGCTTCAGTATTTATCATTATCCACTCTTTGAGAGAGTTCTTCTTTGATCATTGATTATTGTTTGTAAAGAACCACAAGTCAGGGGACTTGGTGGTTGGGATCATTGATTACAACTTGTAAGGGGGAGTGAGTTCTAGTGAGAGAATCACTTCTTGAGTGCAGAGTGTGTAATTATTGACATAGTGGAAATCCCAGTGTGGCTGGGGACTAGACGTAGGTCAAGTGGTTAAGACCGAACTAGTATAAATCTTCTCGTGTCTAGCTATTCTTCCCTTGCTCTGTTCTACTCTGTTTTTAACACGTGAAAACAGAGCTTGTGCGAAAAATTTGTAGAATACCCAATTCACCCCCCTCTTTGGTATTCGGCTCCACTTTCATACTTGAGTATCCAACTTGATACTTGAGTATTCATCATCCAGAGAGAAATTATTGTGATGTGAACTTTGGACTTTAGGTACAATACTCAAGTATTCAAATCAATACTCGAGTATTCAAGTCATTGACAAGAGGAAAAGCTCTCTGTATGCCCAATACTCGAGTTTCCAAATCAATAGTCGAGTATGCATTCATTTGAAAATTTTGTGGAGTTTTTCCATGTCAATACTTGAGTATTCAGATGAATACTTGAGTATTCATAAACAGATGTTGATTTGAAAAACTTTATGAAAGTCCAATACTCGAGTATGTAAAACCAATACTCGAGTTTCCACATGATGGAAAACTTTGATAGCTCTCTGTATGATCAATACTCGAGTATTCCATTGAATACTTGAGTATTGAGAATTTAGCAAGACATTGAAATTCTCTCTGTGAGATCAATACTCGAATATGTCATATCAATACTTGAGTATTGTCTCAGGGTGGAAACTTGGAGTGCTCTCTGTAAGTCCAATACTCGAATATTGTTTCCAATACTTGAGTATTGACTCAAGGTGAAAAATTTGAATGCTCTCTATAAGTCCAATACTCGAGTATTGTTTCCAATACTTGAGTATTGACTCAAGGTGAAAAATTTGAATGCTCTCTATAAGTCCAATACTCGAGTATTGTTTCCAATACTTGAGTATTGCTTTGTCAAAAAGGATTTGAGCAACTCTCTGTCAAGTCAATACTCGAGTATTCATATCAATACTTGAGTTTCCATTTGACAGTTGATTTTTAGCAAATGCAAAAACTCCAAAATGTGTTTACAATTGTTGATTATCATCAAAACACATAGAGAACTAACAGCTGAGGACACGATAGGTCATCGTGGCACTGGTGAATAGTGCAGACTGGAATAATATGCATATGTGGTGACTGTGATTGTTATTATTTTTTAGATGTGATTAATTCTATAATGTCATGAATATTTGTCATACATAACTGTTACATAAGCATGAGATTAACCGTTACCTGAGGTTCAATGGGAATTAAACCTCAGCTCTTACCATAGCCTCAGGTTCAGGAGGAGGCAAGGTCGCAGACAAGGGTAAGCAGCCCGCATGAAGACTTGGACGGAGAATCGCTTTTTGTTTTTTGTAGTCATGATTTGAATACTTGAATATTCGGATGACTGTATTAGTAACCAAACACACCAACTATGAATGTTTATCAGTTACTCGTTTTGTTTAAAAAAAAAAAATCTATTCCGATGCCACTCTGATTAAACTCTTATGAACTCTGATCAATTCTTTTCAAAATCACATTTAGAAAATTGGGATGTTACATAAAATGCATGAAAACTTCAAATTAATATTCAGAGCATCTTCATGTCCCCTACAAGGCTAAACAAAAAGCCAAATGTGAAAATGAGAGAAGAGTGCAACTGAATTGCATTGATCTGCTTCTCTAGATCCTACCTAAATACTGAAAATACTTTGTTGGAGAAGGTTTGGCCAACGTCTCCCTTATGATTCAATGCACTTAATATTCCAACCCATGTCATCGGTGATTGGTGCAGCTCCTCGAGAAGGCTTAAGAAAATAGAGTTGCATCCTGACTAATACCTATGGGTTTAATATGTATAGAATCAGAAGACAAGCGCCGTGTTCGTGAAGCAAAGTTGCAGGAATCACTGGGCAAATCTTCTTTGGCAGATTACACACTAAATAATATTGCTTGTCTGAGACAAATATAATATGACCGTGGTAATTACCTGCCAATGAAGATCTCGCCCAGTAATATGCATCTGCAACTCCAAATTCCATACGCACACAGAGGGCTTCTCATGACACTCTTATTTATGGCTTCCTATAAGTGGTATATCCTTTGGAACTATCCCTTTCTTTTGTTTTGATTTGTGGCCTTTCATATAATGGTTTTATTCCCTTATCCCAGAATAATACCTTGTAGTAATTTATAAATATATTTGTTCAAGAGTATGTGAGGACGATATATCTCAAGAATTTTACTTTACTTTGTAATACCCTAAAAATCCTATTTAGCATAACCACTAATGATACCTATTAAAATAGGTGAATATGTGGTCTCAAGATATTATAGTTCATCTAGTTTAAAATTAAAGAATTTTCTCCTAGAGTTAAATAAACCAAAACAACTCAAATACTCTAAGTTCATTTAGGGATCATAAAATACCCTATAAATTTTCATATTGAAGCATAGTTCATATTTAAATTTTAAAGGGGCATAACATGTTATTGAAATATCAAACAAATTAGAGGAAAGTGTCAATAATTGATTGGACAAATAATTGTACGTTAATTAAAGTAATTGCATTAATTTTTGCAATTAATTATTGAATCCTCTTAGGAACCATAAAATATTATAAGATGCAAATAATTACCAAATTAAATTATGGTTCACATGGAATTAAAAGGACCAATAAGGAACTATGGAGAATACTTAAACAAGATAGGAGAAAAATAATAAATAGTTAGGTATTCATTAAATTAAATAATTGTGCCAAATCTTTATCAAGGAATTGATTAAGCATCATTAACGTATTAAGAGGTGAAATTTACTAAAATATCCTTAATTAACACACTAATGCATAAAATCATAATTGACTCATAGAAAGCCCTAAAGAGTTATCATCACACTGAGCCCAATTAAGGGGAGAATAATAACAATTAATGAGCAATTGAAATTACAACAATGAAGACACTAAATTTAACTAAATTAAATTAGGCATAAATAAAGATGTATAATTCCAATTAAAAGTCAATGACTAATTAAGAGTTGTTTAAATGAATTTCTAAGGACTATAATTAAATTGGGGTTCCTAAAATAATATAAGATATCATGAAAATAGGAAAGTATGTTGTCTCCAAAATAGTAGTGTATTTATTCTACTTCTTGAATAAGTTGTCGGTAGAATTTAATAGGGCAAAATTCAACTCCCTAAATTTTATTAGGGGTCATAAAATATTGTAAAATTTCCTAAAAACCCCTAAACCAATTAAATGAAATTTCCAACAATTCAAAAACGATTAAATTCACACTTAGGGGTATATTGTCATATAATTCACATATTGACAAAATTAAGCCGTAAAGGAGTAGAAAGGGATTTAAAACAATTAGAGAACACTAAAAATTAATCATTGGCCATCAAAAATACATCTTAATTGAATTGAAATTCATAACTAACCTAATGGCAAATATTAACAAACAATTCAAATTATTTTGGCTAAATTCAGTGTTAAAGCTTAACAAGGGATCGATAATTGAGACAATTGGAATTAGTAGGATCGTAATTGAGTTGTAAAACAATTAAAACACTACAAACTAAACCTAATTAAACTAAATCAAATATTAAACAAGAAGAAATTAACCTAGGGCTTTTTGTCACAATAAAACCTAATGGGGGATTTTTGGTAGCCCAAACCATTGCCAAACCTTTGCCCAAATAACCAAAAAGCCCAAAACAACCCAAAGTCAAAAAGATGAAGGGGGGAGCACGGTTTTGGCATAGCTTCAAGGGAAAGGAAATGGTTTTCAACACATGTGATAAATTGGTAGCTTGTAGGATACAAAACACTATTGCATACTTGCACCTCAAGTTGTTTTTGGCTTCTAGGAGAAGGAAGAAGAAAGAGAAGAAGGGAGAGAGAGAGAGAGGGCAGATGAGTGTGTGTGTGGTGAGGATTTAGAGTTTCTATGAAGCCCTAGATCCAATGGTGAATATTAGCCAAGAGTGAAGTTGCAACTAATTACACAATTGCCCAACCTTTTCACTATAAATAGAGGCATAGGTCATTCACTTTTCTTCACACCAAGCAAAGCATCATCTGCTTATTTGAGAGAGAGTTGAGAGATTTGGAGGAAGAGCTTGAAGGAGTCCAAGCTTTAGGTAAGCAAAGTTCCTTAGTTTTGAGTTTATATTCATAGGTAGAAGTAGTTTTAATCTTTAAAATTCTAGAATAATTTTAGTTTCATGTTTCTATAGTTAAAAATAGCCTTGTTTCGAAAATTTAGTGAAGAAATTGGTTCTCCAAAATTTCCGGGTTAAGAACACTATAGTAACGAAGTTCTGGCGAAAATTCGTCGGCTAGGCGATTTCTGAACAAGTCACAGAAAAACGCATATTTTATGTTGAAAATGTTGTTGCAAAATTCTGAGAAAATTCATGGTTAAAGTAGACATATAGAGCTTTCCAAATCTGTAAATAACATGTTGAAATGAGCTCTGTACAGTGAGAAAGAAATTCACAAAGTTTATGTTGCGAAAATGCTGGAATTTCTGGGCAGAGGATGAACACGTGAAATCTGGGAATGATTTTTGAATTCTGGGCAAGGCCTGATATTCTTTCTAGAAAATAGACATCCTAAGGAGTCCGGAACATTTTACGGATCTTCGTTTCGATTTTTCTAGAATTAGTTATGAATTTCCAAAGATAGGCGAAATTCTGCCCCTAAATTCCAGCGGTTTTTCAATAAATTGTGAGAAAATAAAATAATGGTTTAATGTACCAAGGGTAGAATAGTCAATAGTGGCCAAAATATATTTTAGGATATTATTTGTAAATTAATCATACGATATTCCTATTATAGGAAGTCCGCAAACGTATACCGATCGTCGTCATACCAGAATTATCAACCCAGGTACGGACAAGTACTGTAACACTAACTCTGATGCTTATTGTATGCTTATATGTGATAGATAGTCTGAGATTCTGTTTTTGAAAATTGATCATACACATATAGCTTGATACGGGTTATAGTCTTGATAACGCCGTTATGTTTTCATAGCGCTGAGGACACGGATGTACACCGTGGCACTGGTGAATAGTGCAGACTATAATAACATGCATATTGCAGTGGCTGTGTTATGTTATTATCTGAATATGAGAATATTGTATGTGATTATTGCTGTTTTGCCATGGATATCTGTCATACATATTTGATACATAAGCATGAGGTTAACCGTTACCTGAGGTTCAATGGTAATTGAACCTCAGCTCTTAACATAGCGTCAGGGTCCGGAGGAACCAGGGCCAAGGACAAGGATAAGGAGCCAGCGCGAGGACGAAGACGGAGAAATTTTTATTTCAACGTTATTTTGTTGAACTATTTTCAGACTACTTTACCGCTATGTAAGCAGCCAGATACTACATCAGTAAATGTTTATCAGATACTCACACTTTTGAAATTATTCCGATGCTCTACTCTGATCAATTATTTCAAAAACGCTTCAGAAAATTGGGATGTTACATACTTGATGTAATTTTAATTTACGGATTTGTGTGTGTGTGTGTGTTTTGAAAAATGGATCCAGAAGGAGAATCTGATTATGTTGAACTAAGTAGAGAAATGCAAGAGAAAATTAATTGGATTATGCTTTGGAAAGGGAGATCCATCCAGGAGCATGTTCTGTATTTGGTCCAAGCAAAGATTTGGTGTGTTTAGTAGACACCAAAAAGTTGTCTGTGATGCGACTTGAAGCAGCTTTTGAATTATAAGAATTTGTTAGAATTTGCGTAAAAGTGCCCCCTTACTTCTGTAACTTTACAAGCTTTTAATTTCGTCTATTAATATTTAAAAGTATTTTTCAGTTCTCTTTCACTCTAACATTATTAGTTTTAGATTATGATTTCTTTTTTCAATCATCATTTTTTAAGAACAATTAAGCTTAATATATGTTAGCATATCTGAGAATGTCTTGTCAATTTTAAAATTTTAATATTGACATTTTTTTAATAAAACTAACCGTATTAAGGTTAGAGTACTAAAAAACACAAAATAAAATTAAGGGAGCAAAGTAAAATCTTGTGCAAAATTAAAAGGACTAAATATTGATGCACTTTGACCATTAAGAAGTAACATATGTATATGAGAATTCATTGAAGAACATGCAAGCAAAATTGCTAAATTTAACGAGTATTAGTAAACAACCCTACTGAAAAATCCATGTCTATTCAAAATTCGTGCATGCCCTTTTTTTTTTTTTTTGCATGCCCTTGAATTATGCATCTCTACATAATAATTTGTTCTCAACATTTTAGTTAGATATATAGATTAATTAAATTTAAAAACAATTTTTATACTTCTATATATATATATATATATATATTCAGAAAATTGAATGACAAATATATACGAAATTGCTATAATTATTTGTTTTTCAATGGTAATTCTTGTGAATCTTGTAACTAATAACTCGCACAAAGAAAGAATGGCTAATTGGTCGCATTTTTAATGGTTCCCTATAGTTGGGCATATCCTATGGAACAATTCCTTCTCCTTTTTTGTAGGCAACTTTTAACCTTATTTTTTTCATTCCTTTGTGAAGAGCTATCTTAAGCTTGGAATAAAGACATTTGAAGAATTTCGACATGGAAAAAATAAGTGGGGAAATCAGGAATTGAAGTCTTCTATTTTCAAGAAACCGGACATGATTCTATGTAAATTTTTTTTAGAACTCTTTTCATTTTTTGTGTATAATAAAACTTGGGAAAATTACAGTATTTACACATAAACTTTTTAGCAAAATATGTAATACCCTAAAATTCATAATCATTATAAATATTATATTTTGGCAAATAATACCTATTAAAAATAGGTGAATATGTGGTCTCAAAATTGAGTAACATATTTATATTAATTTAGGGAATTTTCTCTAAGAATTAAGGTAATCAAAAACCAAATTCTCTAATTTTATTTTGAGATCATAAAATACCCAAACAAATTAAAGGAAATTGTCAATAATTGTTGGACAATTAAATTTACAATAATTGAAGGAACAGAGTTGATTTTCATAAATAATTAAAAAAACATATTAAAAGTCATCAAGTATGAATGTTTTGACTTAGCTAAAGATCAAGGACCAACAAGGGGTCAATATTAGCATTAAGTGAATTGTTGATTAAATTAATATTCATGATTAATCTAGTAGCAAATAAAATGAACCAAAAGAAAGGAAGAAGGTAGGGGGCGATTTTTGGGTGACTTGGAGAACAAGTTACTTGGTGAGCAAGTTACTTGGAGAACAAGTTAGCAAGTTACTTGGTGAGCAAGTTACTTGGCGAGCAAGTTACTTGGCGAACCAGTTACTTGACGGACGAGGTTACTTGGCGGACGAGGAGGTTCTTGGCAGACAAGTTACTTGGTGGACAAGTTACTTGGCGGACAAGTTATCTGGCGGACAAGTTACTTGGTGGACACGGACAAGTTACTTAGTGGACAAGTTACTTGGAGAACAAGTTAGAAAACTTAGAGAGCAAGTCAGGTTGGAAAACTTGGAGAGCAAGTTGGAAAACCTGGAGAGCAATTCGGGAAAACTTGGACAGCAAGTTGGAAAACTTGGAGAACAAGTCAGGAAAACTTGAAGAGCAAGGAAATTGTTTCAAACACATGTCAAATAGGGTCAACAACTTGTTGGAGAAGTATCACTATTCAATACTTGGTCATCAAGTTTCTCAACTTCTTGAAGAAGTTGCAACAACTTCTTAAGGAAGTAGAGCCTTGAATTTTCCTATAAATAGAGGCCTTGCCTCTGCTCATTCCTCACACCAAAATCCCAAGCAACATCTGATTCTAAGAGTGAAAGAGAGAGTGAGAGTCTTGGAGAAAGGAGGAGCAAGAGTCCTAGGTAAGTTCTTGAGCTCTAGCTTTTGAGTTTTTAGTTATTTTGTAGTTTGATCTCTAAATCCTTTAGATAAAGTTGTTTTTATGTTCTTCTGAGTTTAAAAATGGTTTTATTTCAAAAAATTGATGAAGAAAGTGGTTTAGCAAAGTTCTTGGTGGAAGAACACCGAAATAACGAAGTTCTGGCGAAATTCGTCGGTTAGGCAATTTCTGAGTTAGTCACAGAAAAGCTTATAGTTCATGTTGAAAATGTTGTTGAAAAATTCTTAGAAAATTCATGGTTAAATTAGACATATAGGGCTTTCCCAATATGTAAATAAAATGTTGAAATGAGCTTTGTACAGTGAGAAAGAAATTCTCAAAGTTTATGTTGCGAAAATGCTGGAAATTCTGGGCAGAGAATGAACACGTGAAATCTGGGAGTTATTTTTGAATTCTGGGAAAAGTCTGATATTTTTTCTGAAAATTAGACATCCTAAGGAGTCCGGAACATTTTACGGATCTTCGTTTCAATTTTTCTAGAACTAGTTATGATTTTTCGAAGTTAGGCGAAAATCAGCCCTAAATGCTGATAATCAGCGTTTTTTTATCCGAAAATTCAAAGGAAATAATGGAAAAATAAATACACCAGGGGTAGAATAGCCAATTGGGATAAGATATCTTTTAGTATATTATTTATGAGTTAATAAACGTGATATTACCCTTATAGGAAGTCTACAATCGTTTTCTGATCGACGTCATACCAAAACTACCAATTCAGGTACGTTCGCGTATTGTAACACTAACTCTGATGCTTATTGTATGCTTATATGTAGTGGCGGAGCCACGTTGGAGCATGAGACCGCAAGTGCAGACATGAAGTTTCAGGTCTTCTTTCCTTTTTTTTTTTAGACAAATGGTTGAGATTCATATACGTATCTGCATAAAATACAGCAAACTCACCAGAAGGGCTCCTGCTGGCATGCAAAAGAAGGACACTTCAGAAACCTTCTAATTTCTTCATTGTTTTCATGACGAATTTCTTCACTTAGTTTCCGGAAACAATGAAGATTGGGACTGAGAGAGCTAACTGATGAGCCTCTATCTATTTTGCGCGATTCAAAGAACGCAAAGGCCGGTAAGCGACGGACAGGGACAGGAAGGAACAGCGTTCGGTTGAGATTCAACGTGAAGCACAAATGAGGCAGTTGGAAGATAAAAGAACAGAGGAGAAGATGAAGGGTGTCTTCTTTTTTACAAGAAACTCGTGTGTCGAATAAATTAGCGGTACTTCGATGTTGAAGTCTCTGGAAATAATAGAGATATAATGGGCACAAAAGTTATAAAGGATGCCAATGGTTAGGAAGAAGAAGTGAGAAAACCGCGAGATGCTGGGCTGGGACGAAGACGGCTCCGCGAGCGAACAGTCAATTGATCATTTCAGTTGATCGGGGATGTTGGTCGGCTTTCATCTTTTCTTAGCATCCGATCATCTCACGCATTAAATTAAATTAGTCAGAAAGGGCACATAAATTGCTCTTCTCATTTACTAATATACCCCCAAACACAAAAGATCCCACCATCCAGACCTCAACTAGTGTGAGCAAAGCTCCACCTTTTTTTTATGAACCTACAAAAACAAATTTTAATTAGTTTTTTTCTTTACTTAATGTAGTTATTTTTTATCTTTCTTCAAGTCTTGGTAATTTTATTGTTGATGTAAGAGTTGATTCTGATTTTGTCAATTTGAAAATAATTTCTGATCTTGCTTTGAAGATGATTGAGAAGAGAAAGGGTATTGTTTATCTATTGGTATATCTATTGATAAAGTTGGCACTCATTCTACTCTACGGTAGTAACTGCTAGTGTTGAATGTCTTGTAATAACTTTTGTTAAGAATAAGTTATGCAATCGGATAAGTGATGATTGGTTTAACTCATGCATGCTAACTTATGTTGAATGTGATATGTTTGATAAAATTGACAATGAAGATATAATGCAATATTTTCAAGGAATGAAGAATCAAAAAATGCTTTTGTAGTCATTCTATTGTAATAACTTAGTTGAATCTTGATTATTATTTTTTTATGTCAAGTTCAAGTTTCTTTTCTTGACTATATTCTTTTATTTTTTAATGCATTTAAAACTTTCCTTTAAAAAAAAAATCCCCTACTAATTGTGCGGACACAAACATGAGATCCTGGCTCCGCCACTGCTTATATGTGATAGATAGTCTGAGACTCTATTTTGAAAATTGATCACACACATGCAGCTTGATACGGGTTATGGTCTTGATAACGCCGTTATGTTTTCCTAGCGCTGAGGACACGGATGTACACCGTGGCACTGGTGAATAGTGTAGACTATAATAACATGCATATTGCAGTGGCTGTGTTATGTTATTATCTTGAATATGAGATACATCTGCTGTGTGCTGTTAGAATACATCTGCTGTGTGCTTATGTATGGATTATTGCTGTAACGCTATGAATATCTGTCATATATACTGTCATATATAAGCATGAGGTTAACCGTTACCTGAAGTTCAATGGCCATTGAACCTCAGCTCCTATTATAGCTTCAGGGTCTGGAAGACCGAGGGCCAAAAACAAGGGTAAGGAGCCAGCGTGAGGACGCAGACGGAGAGAATTTTATTTGACTTTATACCCTCGAACTATATTCAGACTATTGTACCGCTGTGTAAGCAGCCAGATACCACAACAGTAAAGGTTTTATCAGATACTCGCCTTTTTGAAATTATTCCGATGCTCTACTCTGATGGGAAAAGAAAATTATTTCGCTTTTGAAAATTGGGATGTTACAAAATAATTTTCTAATTAGACATATTGATAGTATTTGTATTAATTGTATTCATTATACGAGTAAGTTTTATAGACATACTGATTGATATTGAATGTATAAATGTTAACATCTTATAATTTTTTGCCAACATTTTCAATAATTAATACAAATAACATGGCTAGATCACCATAATAGAGGCACAAATGTATTAGCAAACCCTTTTTAAAGGGATGTTTAGCTTGAAAGGGAACTTTACGATAAACTGAAATTAATACATATAAGTGATATAACCACATTTCACTTTTAGTTAAGTAAAATATTTCCACCAACTACAACAGTTAATTAACTGAGAGTTTTATTTTTGAATTAATAGTTTGACCTATGTTTAAGAAAATTACATGTACATAACTCATTTTAAAGAGCTTATTTAGATACAAATGATGAATTTAAAGGGCATATTGTCATTAATGAGCAATAGAAGATTATTTTTATATAATTTTAAAAATTTTCAAGAAACACAATGTTAAAATTATAAAGTGTAAAAAGATATCAATTACACATTGCTCAGACTTTTGACCAAATTTGACATATTACAATTGTTGTAAAGAAATACTAAATTTTCATTCTAATTGTATTTGTAGGCACTCCTTGATTTCGTGATAAGCATGCACCCTGCTCTTGCTTGCCCCAACCAGCATTCGTACCAACAGTGCACTTCTGTATATAATGTACCTCAAGACAATCCACAAAATTAAGAGTAAAAAATGAAATAAATTAAATCACTCAAATCTTGAATGTGTACAATGTGTAATACCCTAAAATCCTTACTTTAACCACTTTATTTTGATAGTAAATGCCTATTGAAAATAAATGAATATGTGGTCTCAAAATATTATAGCTTATTTAATTTAATTTAGGGAATTTTCTCCTAGAATTAGATAAAACAAACACCCAAATTTTTTAAATTCACTTAGAGATCATAAAATACCATATGATTAACAAATTAATGTGTAGTCTATACTTAATCATAAAAGGCCTTAAAGTGATGAGAAAATACCTAAACCAATTAAAAGAAATTACCAACAATTAATGGACCATTAAATTTACATTAATTAAAGTATTAACATTTAGTTTTATATCATCAAAAAAAGCCAATAAGAGAGTGTAAAAAGGATTAAGGTAATTAGAGAATACTAAAACTAGTTATTGGACAACTAGCTAAATTGATATTGATTAAATTAATATTCATGATTAATCTAGTAACAAATAAAAAGGGGTCTAATTAAGAGTGTTTTACCTTAATTAATAATCAAAGGACCAATGATATAGCTCCAACCAATTAAAATAAAACACAAAATGAATAAAAAGAAAAGATCAAGGGGGGCAATTTTTTGAACTTGGGGAGCAAGAAAATGATTCCAACAAATGTTGAAACAAAAGCAATAACTTGCCCATGAAGTAGAACCTTCCAACACTTGGTGAGCAAGTTTCAAGACTTCATGAGCAAGTCTTCAAACTTTTTGAAGAAGGGGGAGAACTTGTTGAAGAAGGGAGAGAACTTGTTCAGGAAGTAGAGACAACTTGCAAGGTAAGTAAGGGCTTGGATTTTCCCTATAAATAGAGAAGCTCACCTCTTCATTCTTCACACCAAAATCAATAGCAACATCTGATTATAAAGAGTAGAGAGTGAGTGAGGAGTAGCTTGAAGGAGCTTGAAGGAGTAGAAGCAAGGTTCAAGTAAGTTCTTAAGCTATAGCATTTATATTGTAACATCCCAATTTTCTAAAACGTTTTCGAACTATTTGATCAGAGTAGAGCATCGGAATAATTTCAAAAGAGCGAGTATCTGATAAAAACCTTCACTGTTGTAGTATTTGGTTGCTTACACAGCGGTACAGTAGTTTGAAAATAGTACAACAAGATAACGCTGAAATAAAAATTTCTCTGTCTTCGTCCTTGCGCTGGCTCCTTATCCTTGTCCTTGGTCCTGGTTCCTCCGGACCCTGATGCTATGTTAAGAGCTGAGGTTCAATTACCATTGAACCTCAGGTAACGGTTAACCTCATGCTTATGTATCAAATATGTATGACAGATATCCATGGCAAAACAGCATTTAATCACATACAATATTCATATATTCACGTAATAACATTACACGGCCACTGCAACATGTATGTTATTACAGTCTGCACTATCTCCAGTGCCACGACGGCCTATCGTGTCCTCAGCGCTAGGAAAACTTAACGGCATTATCAAAACCATAACCCGTATCAAGTTGTATGTGTATGATCAATTTTCAAAACAGAGTTTCAAACTATCTATCATATATAAGCATACCATAAGCATCAGAGTTAGTGTTACAGTACGCGTCCGTACCTGAGTCGATAGTCTCGGTACGTAATGGATCGATCTGCGTTCTTTCGGACAGCCTATCAGAGCAATATCGTCCTATTAATTTAAAGATAATATTCTAAAAGATATTTTGGCCACTATTGACTATTCCACCCTTGGTATTTTAAACCATTATTTTATTTTCTCATAATTTATTGAAAAACCGCTGGAATTATTGGGCAGAAATTCGCCTATCTTTGAAAATTCATAACTAATTCTAGAAAAATCGAAACGAAGATCCGTAAAATGTTCCGGACTCCTTAGGATGTCTATTTTCAAGTAAAAATACCAGACTTTTCCCAGAATTTAAAAATCATTCCCAGATTTCACGTATTCATCCTCTGTCCAGAATTTCCAGCATTTTCGTAGCCTAAACTTTGTGAATTTCTTTCTCACTGTACAGAGATCATTTCAACATGTTCTTTACATATTTAAAAAGCTCTATATGTCTACTTTCATCATGAATTTTCTCAGAATTTTTCAATAGCATTTTCAACATGAAATATGAGTGTTTCTGTTACTAGTTCAGAAATCGCCTAACCGACGAATTTTCGCCAGAACTTCGTTACTACATTGTTCTTGACCTGGGAATTTTTGCAGAACCACTACCTTCACTATATTTTCGAAATGAAGCTATTTAATCTATAAAAACATGAAACTAAAATTATTCTAGAATTTTAAAGATTAAAACTACTTCTACCTATGAATTTAAAACTCAAAAACTAAGAACTTTTCTTACCTAGAGCTTGAACTCCTTCAAGACTTCCCTTCAGCTCTCTCTCAACTCTCTCTCAAATAAGCAAGTGTTGTATTGCTTGGTGTGAAGAAAAGTGAAGAGCTTGGGTCCCTATTTATAGGAAAAAGGTTGGGCAATTTGGTAATAAAATGCAACTTTGCTCTTGTCAATTAAATACCATTGGATCTAGGTTAAAGTTGAAATCTCACATCCTCACCACTCAATTGCTCCAGCTGAAATCCCTCTCTCTCTCCCCTCTTCTCTTTCTTTTTCCTTCTCCAAGAAGCTCAAGCAAACTTGCACTTTAAGCCATGAATAGTGATTTGTGTTCTACAAGCTTTGACCAACTTTGCAACATGTGTTGAAATTCATTTTCTTCTCTTTGAATCCAGCCAAAACCGAAATCCCCTCTGGTCCTTTGGGTTTGATTTTTGTTTTGGGCTTTATTGGTGATTTGGGCAATGATTTGGGCTACCAAAAATGATCCAATGTTGTGACTAAAGCCCTAAATTAATTTCTTCTTGTTTACTATTTAATTTAGCTTAATTAGGTTTAGTTTGAAATGATTTTATTGATTACCAATTCAATTATGATCCTACTAAGTCCAATTGTTATAATTATGGATCCCTTGTTAGGCTTTATTGTTGAATTTAGCCAAAATATTGCAAAATTGCTTGTAAGTATTCATCATTAAATTAATTATGCATGTTAATTCAATTAAGATTAATTTTTTATTTTTACTAATTATTTTTAGTGTCCTCTAATTATTTTAGACCTCTTCCTATCCCTTTACGGCTTAATTTTGCCAATATGTGAATTATATGACACTATATCACTAAGTGTGAGTTTAATTGTTCTTAAATTGTTGAAAATTCCATTTAATTGGTTGAAGGGCTTTTATGGTATTTTACAATATTTTATGACTCCTAATTAAAATTTAGACAATTGGATTTTGCCCCATTAAGTCCTACCGTCAACTTATTCAAGAAGTAGAATAAATACACTACTACTTTGGAGCCAACATACTTTCCTATTTTCATGACATCTTATACTATTTTAGGAACTCCATTTTAATTATAGTCCTTAGAAATTCATTTAAATAACTCTTAATTAGTCATTGGCTTTTGATTGGAATTATCCATCTTTGATTATGCCTATTTCAATTTAGTTAAATTTAGTGTCTTCATTGTTGTAATTTCAATCGCTCATTGCTCTTTTTAATTCCATGTAAACCATAACTTAATACGGTAATTATTTTTATTTTATGATATTTTATGGTTCCTAAATGAAATTTGAATATTTGAGTCTTCTTGGTTCATTTGATTCTAGGAGGAAATTTCCTAATTTCAATTAGATAAGTTATAATATCTTTGAGACCACACATTCACCTACTTTAATAGGTATCATTTAGTGGTTATGCTAAATAGGATTTTTACGGTATTACATATATTCATAGTTAGAAGGTGTTTTGATCTTTAATCTCCAAGAGTAGTTTTGTTATCATGTTTTTATAGTTAAAAATGTTATTATTTCGAAAATCAGATGGAAAATATGGTATAGAAAAATTCTTGAAGGTTGAAGATCAAAGTAGCGAAATTCTGGTAAAATTTGTCGGTTGTGAGTTTTTCAGAGTCAGTCATAAAAAGGCTATGATTTTATGCAAAAAATGAAGTTATAAAATTATGAAATTTTTCATGTTAAAAGTATACATCTAGGGATTTTCAAAAATACCTAGAGTGTGTCATTTTGAGTTTTGTACAAGGAGATAAAAATTTTTGAATAAAGGCTACGAAATTCTGGAATATTACTGGGCAAGATATGAACACGTGAAAACTGGGAATTGTTCTTAAGTTCTGGGCAAACCTTAGTATTTTTTCTCAAAAATAGACATCCTAAGGAGTCCGGATAATTTTACAGATCCTCATTTCGATTTTTCTAGAATTAGTTACGACTTTTCAAATTTAGACGAAAAATCTGCCCAAAATGCTGTATCAGTGTTTTTTCCAAAAAATAAGGAAAATAAGTTGGAAAAATAATTCTGCCAAGAGTAAAATGGTCATTAGTGACTAAAGATATCTACTAGGATATTATTTGTGAATTAATAAATGCGATATTACCACTATAAGATATACGTGATCACATTCCGACCGACGAACGTATTGATATCATCAACGAAGGTACGGACGCGTACTGTAACACTAACTCTGATGCTTATTGTATACATATATGTGATAGATGATTGTACATGTGATGTGTACTATTAACATAGGTGATTGTACATGTGATGTGTACTGTTAACATAGATGATTGTACATGTGATGTGTACTGTTGACATAGCTGATTGTACATATGATGTGTACTGTTAACATAGATAAACTTTACATGTGATGTGTACTGTTAACATAGATGACTTTACATGTGATATGTACTATTGATTAATGTTGTAACGTCATGAATATCTGTAATACATATTTTTTCATACATAAGCATGAGGTTAACCGTTACCTGGGGTCCGATGGGTATTGGACCTCAGCTCTTACCATAGCTTCAGGGTCCGGAGAACCGAGGACCGAAAGCAAGAGTAGGCAGCACGCGTGAGACTCGGCTGGCGATTTTTATTTTAGGATATGTATCGTTACAATGACAACACTCGAATAAATGTACTGTTCTTCACGAACAAACAGATACGCCACAATTAATGATATATCAGTTACTCACTCTTTTATTTGCTTCGATGCTCTACTCTGATGGAAAAAATAAATAAAAAATTATTCCGTTTTTGAAAATTGGGGTGTTACATAATGTATATATTCATTTTTAGTGTGCAACGTATGACATTGTAAATTACCAATAAAATGCATGAATGCCTCAAATTAATGTTCTGATCATCTTCATGCTTGCATGTCCCCTATAAAGCAAAACAAAAGAAACAAAATGTGACGATGAGAGATATTATTATTACACTCCTACCGGCCTTGTCCTTTCAGATGGTGGGTTATTAGAAGGATTCCTTTTATTTAATTACCTTTCATTTGTTACTTATTCCTTTTTATCATATATCAAAGCGTATGCAATAGAGCATGCCACCGGTTTGAACAAAAAACAATGTATTGGTAAACATACAATAATCAAAAGTAAATAAGTTCCCAGAGGGTTAAAGGTATAGTCATCCATAAAACATAAAGTACAAAAAGTGATAGGACATTTCCTATTTCTTCATCCTCAATTCCAAGCCCTACCTCAAGTCTGCAGACCTGCTCAACTAGATACACCTGTATCTTTGAAACAATCTGGAGTTCAAAATTGAACCCCCAAAGTAACTATTAAACTCATATACTATATGTATGCAATGCATATTATGCAAATCACAATCAGGAAAATAACCATGGCATCTACCACATATCTGCAGGACCACCTGTTCAAGACAAGCCCCTGAAAATCCATAGCGCCAAGAGGCCTCAGTAGCCAAGGCTTCAACCCTAACCACTTACCTTAGGCTTCAACCGCGACCTAAGTACATACAGTCCACTAGGAACTACAACCTCACATACCTTGGACATCAATAGTGACCTAAGGACACACAGCCCACTAGGCACTACAGCCCTACATGCCTCAAACTTCAGAAGTAACCTAAGGACACACAGTCCCATAGGCATTATAGCACGACATACCTTGAACTTCAGCAGTAACCCAACATAGTCCACTAGGCATTACAGCCCAAATCCTCAATCATGATACAACACACATGCAAGAGTAACATAGAGTATACGAGTTAACAGTTACTACTTGGTGCTTTCTCGAGTGCTTGAAAAGTATCCCTCACGTGTAACACCCCAATTTTCTAAAGCGTTTTCAAAATAGTTTAATCAAAGTAGAGCATTGGAATAATTTAAAAGAGCGAGTATCTGATAAACATTCATTGTTGTTGTGTTTGGTTGTTTATACAGCGGTACAGTTATCCGAATATAGTACGAAAATAAAATTCTCCACCCGTGTCCTCATGCGTGCTGCTTACCCTTGTCCTCAATCCTGGTTCCTTCGGATCTTGAGGCTATAGCAGGAGCTAAGTTCAATGCCCATTGAACCTCAGGTAACGGTTAACCTCATGCTTATATAACAGTTTATGTATGACAGATATTCATAACATTATAGCAGTAATCACATATGAAAGATAATAACAGAACATAGCCACTGCATATGTATGTTATTATGGTTTGCACTGTTCACCAGTGCCACGATGGCCTATCGTGTCCTCAGCGCTAGGAAAACTTAACGGCATTATCAAATCCATAACTCGTGTATAACTGAATGTATAATGAACAATTTAAGATAGAGTCTTGGTCTATGAATACATCTATCACATATAAATATACGATAAGCATCAGAGTTAGTGTTACAGTACTCGTCTGTACCTTCATTGGTGATACCGGTATGTTCGCCAGTCGAAATGTGATCACGTATATCCTATAATGGTAATATCGCATTTATTAATTCACAAATAATATCCTAATAGATATCTTAGTCATTAATGACCATTTTACTATTGGTGGAATTATTTTTCAACTTATTTTCCTTATTTTATCAGAAAAAACGCTTATACAGCATTTTGGGCAGATTTTTCGTCTAACTTTGGAAAATCATAACTAATTCTAGAAATATCGAAACGAGGATCCGTAAAATTCCTCGGAATCCTTAGGATGTCTATTTTTAAGTAAAAATACTCATTTTTCCCTAGATTACTTGAGTCATTCCCAGTTTTAAATTTTTGAGCCTCTGCCCAGAATTTTCCAGAAATTCGTAGCCCAACTTTGAGAATTTTTATCTCACTGTACAGAGCTCAAATTAATATGTTCTAGGAATATTTGAAAAGCCCTATATGTCTACTTTAACCATGAAGTTTCCCAGAATTTTGTAACTTCATTTTTAACATAAAATATTGGCATTTTTATTATTAATTTCAGAAATTTCTAACCGACGAATTTTCGTCAGAGCTTTGCTACTTTGATTATAATCTTCCAAAAAAATTTCTCTATCACTTTCTTCATCATTTTTTTGAAATAAAGCCAATTCTAACCATAAAAACATGCAAAATAAAATTGCTCTTGGAAGATTAAAGATCAAAACAACATTTAAGCTATAAACTCAAAGCTAAAGCTTAAAAACTAGAGAACTTACCCTTGAAGAACCTTGCTACTCCTTCTTGCTTCCCACTAACTCTCTCTTTCACTCTTTATTCAGGTGTTTCTTGCTTGTGATGGTGTGAAGATTATGAAGAACCTAAGCCCCTATTTATTGTAAATTGGTGTGGCAATTATAGTAAATTCTTCAAACCTAATCTTCTTGATTTTGGACCTTTGGATCTAGGGCATCTTATCAACTCTTATCCTCACCCTTTCCCTTTCTTGCACCATCGTCCCCCCTCTCACTCAACCCCTTCATCATCAAAAACTACTCAAAAGTCTTTGGAAGTACTATCTTATCCTATCAATTTGTCCCCCCTCATAATGGTTACTTTATCTTGCTTTGAATGCTTTAATTAATTACCACTTAACTTAACTCCTTCCCCAAGTTTCTAATTTCGTCCCCTACCCCCTTGTCTCCCAATTTTATGACTCAATTCCAAGTTACTCAAAGTGTACATGTAACTAGGTACAAGATGGTAGTTGGTTGGTGATTAAGCTAGAACACCTTTAGGGATTTACTCAAGCCTCTTTATTTGTTCATGGATTTCGAAAATTATGAGTTAATTAGAAGCCTCAAATTGCCTTTTGATCATTTAGGATTTAATTGTATAAGTTAGGTAAAGATTATGAAGATACTTTATCCCAAGCTCAATAAATATGCTTGTCCAAGATTAATCCTTGTATTTGATCTATGATTAAAATTCCTCAAGATACAATTTATTATCTATAGATTCTCATTTACTTGTGTCTTGAATTTATCCCAATGGTTTTTAACCCATAATTAAATGAATTTACACACTTTCTCTCTCCCTTGCACTAGCCTCACATCACACACACACTCACACACACTCCTTGACCGCCCCTCCCTCTCTCTTTCTCTTGCTTATCTATCTTCTTCAATAAAGATCCCATGTGCATAGTACCTTATCCTCTTCTAATATTAATTGCTCCATGTGCTTGTTTTATCATATACAATATGTTAATTATTAAACAAAGGTATTCTTATACAACAAGTTATGCCAAACCGTGTATGCACTCCCAATTGTTCTTCAATTTAGCTTTTCAATTATCTCATAGCATCTAGAAGAAAGACTCTCATTGGTTGATTTTTCCTTAACAAGGATTATGCTTTATGATGCTTAATCTAGGCCTTAGGATTTAGCTTTATGAGGTTTAATCCTAGCCCTCCATATCTAATCTTAATTAGCATCCCTAATATGGTGGTTTAGATGTTGTTAAGTGTAATTGTCAAAATATGATTGGTTCCAAGATTAATTATGATCATTAGGAACCACTTCTATGCTAATCTTAGTCCTTCACTAGCCATTGGTCTTTAATTAAGGTAATACATCCTTAATTATGCCTTTAACATATGCCACTAAATTAATTATGAATGTTTATGAAAATAGTTCAAGAGTAAATACCCTATTTGGTCCCTGAAAAAAAATCACGGACCCCTTTTTGGTCCCTCAGTAAAAATAACTTATCACGTAATCCCTGTAAAATCAAAAAACCGTCCATGTTAGTCCTTCCAGGTTGGAGTAGACACATCAGTGAAGTGTCCCAAATGTGATCAGGGATTACATGATGAGTTATTTTTACTGAGGGACCAAAAAGGGGTCCGTGATTTTTTTCAAGGACCAAATAGGATATTTACTCATAGTTGAATTAACGTAGATTGAATTATCCACTAATTGTTGGCAATTTTCTCTAATTGATTTAATTATTTTCTCACAACTTTTTGGCTTTTCATGGTTATTTACGCATCATGTATTACTTTAATAATTATAGGTCAATTTATGATCCCTATATGAAAATTAAAAATTGGATTCTCGCCTCTTTAAATTCCAAGGAAATTTTACCCAAGAGAATAAATAAATAATCTACTAAATTAGAGACAACATATTCTCCTATTTTTAATAGGTATTATTCGACAAAATATAATATTTAGGAGAAATACAAATTTTCGGGTATTACATCACGCGTCCCAACCCTAAATACAACAAAAATACCATGCTTTTAACCACTTAGACAAATTCTACTTCCCACATCATGAATTTCGCCAATATCCAAAATTTTCCAGATATAATGTCCTGACTTCCAAATTTCATAGCTATTTCAATAAAACTCCTATTGATGCGATTCCAGCGGCCACAGAACCCTTATTATGCCTAGTTTAAAATAAAAATAAATTCCAAGGTCATCTAGGTTCATATCTTTTCCTTATTCTCAATCCCTAGCCGCTAGTTAGAGAAGGAGTTCAGGTTTTAGGGTCATTTTCAAAAATAAATTTCTCCTAGTAGAAAATCAAAAAGCCACAAAATCTTATATCAAAATGAAGCTCAGGATATCTACTTTAACCTTGCAAAATTTCAAAGGAAAAAAACTTTATTTACTATTTAAAATCCATCGATTAAGCGTCACTGCCCAGAAAACACCATAGTTGACATATTTGCTTTGTTCTCGAGAGTTGGGGTTTTTCGGATTCGTAAAACTTATCTTTAAACTATTCCCATACAAAAACTCATTTTAGACCCATTGAAACTTTTAAAAATATCAAAATTCCACTATAGCATCATGTTAACATCACTGGACAAAAACCCTAAAATTACAACCACTAAGTCACAAGTTTAACACTTACCTCGAATCTTCAAACTCATATGCTTCCTTTTTCCACTGAACTAAAGACCTTGCTACACACTCTCTTCCTCTCCTTGAATTCATCTAAGGCAGCCACAAAATGGGCAGAGATGGTCCTTAAATAAAATCCAAAGTGTATTTGAAATATCCAAGTTTCGCTATTGTCTATTGGTCCAAAGGGTGCATCAAGTTGTTACATGATTCCTTTACTTTTTCTCCAAGAAAATCTAGAGGTTTCTAGGCAGTAGATGTAGCGCCATTTTGGTCCACAAAACCTGATTCATTTTCTACCCAAATATATAAATTATGAAATTAATTTACTTGATGCTAGCTTTTGTCCAACGGTTCATATAATGTTCTGAAGTTAAAAGCTTGTACTTCTTGTTACTTTCTCTCCAAGTATTTCAGGTCTCCCTTGGCTGAACCTATGTGGCGCAATTTTCACCATATGAGCTACATAATTACTTGTCTAGTCAGGTTCTGATCCAAAATGTGTGGTGTATATTAATCCTATTTTTTTAATCTTTTATCTCTCTTCATAATTACTTTGATTTGACCTTTTACTTTGTTGGCTTTTCTTTTGCCACAATTTTCACCTACCTTTTGTCTCTCTTTTTCACCACTTATTTTCTTTGCATTGTTGGCCACTTCCACATCACACATTTTACCTACTTCATGATGTGGCATTCTATGGTTCTTTAATTGATCTTGTCTTCTTGATTAAGCTTCTTTTCTTCTTATCCCCTCCAAAAACACAGGAAACCCTTATTAGTCCAAAAAATATCATGTGCATATTTATTTTAGCATATTTTTGCTTAACTAATTATCTCATATATACCTTAGGGCATAGCTAAATAGCATTTTTACCAACCGATTAATACCGTATAAGTGTTTGTGCCTTTCTGCGGTGACACTTTAATTTCTATGACTCTTGAGCTCTTGGCCAAAATACTCATGCAAAAGGAATGACAAAATGTCTTAAAATATGCCAATAAGGCACTTAAAAGTACCCAAAATCAAATGACCAAATAAAATGTCCTTACAAAATATCCTCTTAACTTGGCTTGTTTTGCAAATCTTATTGACTTTTCTCTCTCCCCCCTTGCTTTGCACGAATTTGATGCTTATTAAGGAAGCTTTTAAGTCATCTTTTCATATTCATTGCATGCACATGTGTCCCTCATAGCAATTGACCAAAATGCCTTCAAAATATCTCCTTTCACTTAATTTTTTTCACAAGTTTTTTGACTTTTGCACTTGTCATTATGAAGGGAACACAAAAGTAGCTTTTTCTCTTGTCATGATGAAGGGACACATGTCATGATTTTATTAGACTAAGACAAAAGTCTGTCATCATTAGTCATCATGACTTTACTTTACTAAAGTTACTTTAACAAAGCTACTTTATCGGTGTTTGTCAAGAATTCTACTCGGGTTTTACTCAGGATTGCAACACGCATACCAAGACTTGACAAATGATGCCACATACCGATGTTTTCTCAGAAATGCAAGGTATACCCAACTGCCCTGAAAATGTTGTATACTTACTTATATTGGCATATTATACCTCAGGACATAGTTAAGTGGCATCCTTTCTAACCAGATTTACATCATATAGGTCTTCTTTGCCCCTTTTTCATTGGCACTTTAATTCCACGGCTTATACATACTAGGTCCACTGACCCGTATAACCTAGTTACTTAGTCCCTGAGAGGCTTCCTATTTCTCGACATTCTTGAGACTCTTCCCAAACTGGACTTAGTCATCCGCCTACTTTAGGCTTATTCTCAATTCTTAGAGTCCAAAATTGGGGATGTTAAAATTAATATAACTGAATTACATTGATATGCTTCTCTTGATTCAACCTGTACAGTGGGAATACTTTGTTGAAGAAGGTTTAACCAACGTCTCCCTTGTGACCCGATGGACTTAAGGAAATAGGGTTGCGCCCAGCTGACTTATAGCTATAACTTTTGGCCAAATGGTTGCGCTTAATCCTAATGAGTGCCATGTTCATGAAGCAAAGTTGCAGGAATCGCTGGGCAAATCTTCTTTGGCAGATGACACACTAAATTATATTGCTTGTCTGAGACAAATATAATATGATAGTGGTAATTACCTGCCAATGAAGATCTCGCCCAGTAATGCATCTGCAACTCCAAAGCCATACACACAGAGTGCTTCTCATGGAAATCTTATTTATGGCTTACCATAAGTGGTATATCCTTTGGAACTATCCCTTTCTTTTGTTTTGCTTTGTGTCCTTTTTATGATGGTTTTATTCCCTTGTAGTAATTTATAAATATAATTTTTTAAAATCACATGTACCATTTACATTTCTTTTATAGTCTATCGTGGTGCATAGTATTTTCCCCAAATTGGACAGGAGACTAAAAATGATATATCTCATAACTGAGCCGTACATACAAAATGATAGGTAATTATATATGCTTGGATAGGCTTTTATAATATGACTTTTGGGATATCATTGTTTGGTCTAGTTCCACTCACGAGCTTACTTACTGAAACAGGAATAGTTATCACATAATGCTTAATTAAATATTACAGGAATAATTATAATGTAGCATAAAAGTTACGATCCATCATAATCAGAGGTTTGAACGAATCAAACAGCACAAAAAGAAGAAAAAGTATATGGCTTTTGATTGAAAGAATAAACATAAAACTTATAGGGGAGGGCGATCCAATATTAATGGAATATATGGCTTTTGATTGAATCGAAGTACGAAGAATCTGACTTTAGTTTGTTCAAAAAGAAGAAAAGAGAAACAGGCCAGTGAACTGGTAAAGAATTAAAGAATAGCCCATGGATGATGCTTCGAGAAAGGGAAGATACTGAAGCATGTTCTGGTTTCTTCTTTTCTTTTCTTTCTTTAATTTCATTGAATGGACCCTTAAGTACGTGGAAAATAGAAGCAGTTCTTGAATTCGGATTCTGTGTGCTAGCTAGCTTCCATCCATAAAGTGACTCTGATATCATGAATCTTTTCCCTCATTAAATTAGTTATTTAATAATTAACTAATTAATGACTGAATCCATGGGTAAAAGTCATATTTTCATTCAATATATGTATCTTGCAAATTTCTTCTGATGGGATTGAATTTAATCACATGACATTATATAGTCAGTTAGGGGGCACACAAATTTGGTAACTTAAATTCATCTCATTAAATATATACTTGTATTTTTATTTCATTTCCTTCTCCTTCTCCTATCCCCCCAACACACCCACACCCACACCCACACATTTCTTTTTTTTAATTGTTTTCCCTCTTTTATTATGTTTTATCTAATTATATATATATATATATATATATATATATATATATATATATATATATATATATAAGACTTTAACTTTAGCATTATCCAAGAAGTAGACTTTAAAAGAAAAAAACAAACAAACAAAGAAAGAAAACAACAAATTGCACATATATAGTTGGAGACACTAATTGGTATCCATTGTAGTTATATCAGGCCTCTGGACGGACTCGGGGGACCCCCAAAAAAAATAAATAAATAAATAAATAAAAATAATAATAATAATAATAATAATAATAATAATAATAATAATAATAATAATGGAATGCAACCTTGAGCTTGAATAGGAAAAATTAATATTGATAATATTCCAGAGAGTAAATGACATCTTACAAGTCAATTTAATAGTGATAATACTTGTAAACTTGTTGCTAAATTTTATTCTAGAGATTTCACAGAACAAGAAAAATTGTATTTGAATATGGAGTTACAACATTTTGAGCTTGACATTACTAAGTATCCAGATTTCATTAATTTATTAACTATATCTGAATTATATTAGGGACTGGCAAGAACTGGAAGGTTCACCATTTACTCTCTTATTGATAAAGTGATTAGACTTGTACTTACTCTTTCAATTTCTATAGCAACTACTGAAAGATCTTTCTCTACTATAGTAGATAATCAAGAACATACTTCAAAATAGAATGGAAGACCAATTTCTTGATGATTCTTTGATTATATACATTGAAAAAAAAATTGTTTTGAATTTTAACACGAATTCAATTATAATGAGTTTAACAAAATGAAACACGTAGAGTAAGAGTCAAATAAAATAAACTTAATTTCTGTAATATATTTCTTTTAATTTTTTATATATTAGGTCTTTATCATATTTTATGTACTTTTATTTAAGATTTAACATTTTTTATTTTTGCCCTACGTAAGTAAAATTCTTGGGTCTGTCCCTGCAGTCTCTCACACACACACACATGATATAGAGCTTATGTCACTTAATTCTAATTTTCCTACGACCATTCTCTTTTTAAGTTTTACAATATACCTTCCTATTTATAAATCTGCTTTAAAGAGATTTTCATTTTATAAAATCCATAAAGTAATCAATATTTTTAATAATGCTTTTAGCACGGGCGGATCTTGCTATGGAATTATGATGGAGAAAAAATTGAGAAAAATGAGTAATATTGTGTCAGAATTTTATAGCATTTAACTGAATGTGTTTTTAAAATTGGGTAATTTTAAGAATATTAACTAATAATTAACTAAATGTTTTAGTTTCTATCAATAAGTGGTGATTATTTGTAATAAATGTGTGGTGATTTTTCTAAAGCACCCTCTTTAATCATCTCCTCATTGATGAAAACTGTTTTTAATATATGCAATCGATAAGGATAATTTAAATGGCAATTTATAAATTTGAGAGATATAATGAATTGATACAAAATACAATATATTCACGACAAAAGTAAACCTTTTAATGTGCAAACTCCTACGTACAATAAACGAATATAAACCGCAGAACTTAGTGAGAGAAGACACATTAAATTAGCGACAGAATTTTCTTGACTACCATAACATTAGCCACGAAAACCTTTTGTTGTAGAGGTTGCAAGAGAATCGCTGGGCAAATCTTCTTTGGCAGTGAACCCACCCAAACACATTGCATATGGAGCTGAAATGGATGAATGGGAAACAGCCAATGAAGAAGTTGCCCTGTAATTCATCTGCAACTGACAAGCCAAGGCCATGCATATTGCTGCTCATCACAAGATCTTATTTATAGCTTCTTACATTTGGCATATCCTTTGGAACTATCCCTTACTTACTTACCCTTTTATTTTATACTTGGATTATTCCTTTGTTGTCTCAGAATTATACGTCCTCCTAATAACAACGAATAAGTATATTGGTATATATACCGTTACTGTACAAAACCCGTACGTTAAATTATCTTACTACTATGTGTATGTTATTTGGCTCTACATTTACTTCAAAGAATGAAAAAGAAAGTATTACTTATTTTACGGTACTTGCAAAACACCAGCTAGCTTTGACCCAAAAAAAAAAAACGCAAAACACCAGCTAGCGTTTATCTATCTCTCTACTAAAAATGGGTGATCTTTTTTTTTTTAATTATTATTGTCATACCTATGAAAGACTCAATAAAAAAAAGTTACAATAACTTCATTAAAAACTAAGTACAATAAGGGGCTTCCATGTTATTTTTCTTAAAAATTATCATTCGTATAAAAACATAAGATCTCAAACATGCTGTATTTTCATTATTATTATTATTCAAAGGGTCATAAATAGCACTGGTTTATTCCTCAAAATTTCATCCAAAATATATATGGAACCTAAATTGTCTTTGTTCTCAATAAATTTAAATAGTCGTTTACATGAAATAATTGTCATATTTTAGTCAAAAAGACGATAGATTCTAGGTATCTATCTTTTCTTTTCTAGTTAGGCACACATCCTCCTATTCAAAGCAATCATGTTTAAAAAGCTATCGGTCACTAAATGTAGGTTCTTCTTCCAACGGGGATTCGAACTTAGTTCATCGCATTGTGAAGGACTAGCCCCTTCCAGTAGACCCAACCCGATTGATATTGGTATCTATGCGGGTGTGGGTGTGTGTGTATAATTACCCTATTAGTTTCATGGAAATATAACGCTCTTTTATTTGTTCAGTCTATTCCAACCACTAGTTATAATTGTCGCATGAGTTGAATCAAATAACACGATACATATTCTACAACGAATATAATTTCGGCCACTTTATACGTCCGTGTATGAATTTGTAAGGCCACACACAGAGCTCCCCTTTGGTATTGGATAATAAGTCAGTGGAATATATGGATTTTGACTTCGATCAAAGATGAGTTTAAAGGGGAGCTACAATAGAGAACGATAGATGCTTTGAGAAAGTAGATTTATACTAAGCATGTTCTCATATATATGGACATCAAAAGATACTGAAGCATGTTCAACTTAAAATATCTAAAAGTGATATTGGTAAAAAAAAAAAATATCGTTGGTCAATCGTGATTTTTGTTTGGATTTTTTTTTTCCCCACCGTGACTTTAAGAATTATAATTATATTTGGATTTCATTTATTTAAAACATTTGTGAATGTATGATTACCAAAAAAATATGAATTTTGTCTAAAAAAGGGTTTGAATTTTATAAATTTATGTTCAACAAAGGAAATAAATCAAACTAAAAGTAAAAAACGACATAAAACTTCATGACAATGTGCATATACAACCAAAAGAAAAATTGTACATGTTGGATTATATTTCTGAGAGCATATTACATAATCTATCATTATCATAAGATTTAATATTTAAATAAAAAATAAATTGATAAATATGATTGCTAATTATTTTACTAGGATTATTGCACCAGATTATGTAACAAGTTTATTTGTTCAATAAAGTTGTTTTACATTTTCATGATTTTATTTAATAATAATGATCATTAAATATTTAATAATTTTTATTAAATGATTTAATAAATAACATGAATATTAAAATGTTATTTTCATTATTTAAAATAATTTAAAGATTAATGTTTAGTGAAACGGAAGAAAGAACAATATTTAAAATAATATTATTTAAACTACTTTAGTTGAAAACTAATAGGCAAAATATGTGTAGAGAATATTTGTAAAGAATTTTGGAGAATGGATTAGAGGGTAAATTGGTGAAATTTTTGTTGTGGAAGTTTCATCGGGATTTTTCAATCGCATAAGCAACCCCATTGTCACTTAAAATGTGGGGCTGAAAAGTGAAATCACGATTCATCAGAGTTTATTGGGATATTTTAAAAAGAATCCAAACAAGACAAATAGGATTTATTAGTATTTTCTAGGTTCAATGAAGCTTATCTCAGCTCCCACTGCTTAAACAAGACGCACAAAGTCAAAGTCCAAACTTGTAAACGTAGTCATTGAGTCGTGTATAAAATTATGAAAATATTTTTTATGCCAATTCATGAATAAGAGTAAAATTATGAAAATTTATCAATTTATAATATATTTAACGACTTAACTAACTTTTCTTATCACATGTGAATTTGATAAAATGAACTTATATGGACTAGACTGCCTGGACTGTGTTGAATTGTTCAAGGTTTAAATTAGTATATACTATATATACTCATGAGTTTAATCGAGTTTACAACAGTTACGAGTTCTCAATAATTTCACTTACTTACTCGTAGGCCGTAGTGTAATTAAAAAAAAAAAAAAACTTTCAAAAGGCTCCCCTGCATGGAAGAATGACACGTGGCAAGCTTTGCTATCCCTCGTGGTTTGATGATCATCATCTTGAAGGCATGAAACGTAGGGTTTCTTGCCTTTCCCACCTCCCCCTTCTCCTCTTCATAGAGGAGGAGACCATGACAACAGTAATGGACTTTCTGGACTTTCAGATTTTTTTTTTTTTTGGGGTTAAATTTATACTCATTAAGTAATTAAAAAAAATTATGAATAAATTTTTTTGGGGGGTGGGGGGCTGTGGCCTTGGAATAAATATTTGCATATGCAAAAATACATTAAATTTTACATTATATTAAATTTTAAAAAAAAATCTGAATAATTTTTTTTTCTTGGGCCAGGCCCCCCTTATACTCACTAAGATCCGTCATTGCATGGCAGCGAGCGAATGTGGAAGCCTTGGGGAATCCGTAAGTAGAATGGGCCGAGAGAAAGTCCACAACTTTAATAAGAGACGAAAGTTTCTTTCTCTCTCGGTATTGTTCCTTTTTCATCTTACTCAAGTCTTTTAATTGTGACTTAATAATTGTTTCATTTTCATATTCGTGGAGGGTTCTTGTGGTATTGTTCCTTTCCTCTGGTTTTTATATAATCAAGAGGTTGTAAGACCTAAATAATGATTGCATGAATACCCCATTTTTTTCATTCTTGACAATGTTTGGATTAATAATAGTGTGCTTTTCTTCATTGTGTGCTTGATCTTCATGTTCATATTAACTCTTCAGGTTACAACACTAAACCATACGAATTTCTTAATCTTTCTCCTCCTTAAGTATCAAGTCTTTGGATCTGAATCTTGCAAAAAAAAATAATAATAATAACCCCCACGATAAGTTCTTCTATTTTTAAACATAAAGGTGTCTTCTTCTTAATTCATTCGAGGATAATTATTTTATAAGCATAATATTTCTACTTTAGCTGTAGAAATATTTTTTCTGTCACATTCATATAAAAGTGAGTGGATCCCCCTAATATTTTGTCTCTCTTCTCTTTATAATGAGATCCACTCATTTTTATATAGTCTTCCCTTTCTTGTTTTTGTTCACTTCCCTTTCATTTTTTTTTTTAAAAAGATTTGTAAGAGGTTATGTGGGTCTCTTGTTATGTATATCTTAGGATTCTTATGGTGGTATTTGAACAATTTTTGCGGTGGGATATTGTGTTTATGCATGAATGCTATCCATTGGATGGTTCTTTATTTGTTCATCTGGAAATTGCTATGGGAATTTAGTATTATATGTAGTTCAACTTGGCTGCGCTATTAAACTTAAGGAAGAACCCTATCCTGACAGGAATAATATGACCTATTCTAATACCTAATGTTATTCGTTCTATTCATTTTTTAAACCTTCTCATCAGCCTTTGTTTCCCATAACGTCTTCCCAAGCTGGCCATTAGTAAAAGTTCAATCTACAAGTGTCATTGACATTATAACACATGAAAGTCTGCGTAGAATTCAGATCTTTAAACAGTTCAAATGGATTCTTCATATTCGTCATGTTTGGGTTGGATTTGATATTATTTAAGGATTTGAATTAGCTATCTTGTTAAGATTTGGAATTTATCTTATTATAATTAATACCGTTTGACCGTTAAGTTTCACTTTGACTGTTAAGTTTGACTTTGACCGATGACGTGGCATTTCAAAGGTGCAAAAATACACATGTGATTTGTCAAGAAGAGCACCCAACAACAAATTTTTTTAATTTAATAATTTTATTTTAATTACTACCAGGTGCTAAATAGATATTTAGAATACTGACCTATACTGAAAAAATACTTCATAATCTTGAAAAAATTATTTTTAGATCTGAAAAAAAAATATTTCAGGGTACTAACTCGTACTAAAAAGATACTTTGAAGTATTTTTTCTATATCAGTCAGTATCCTGAAAGTATTTTTTAGTACCAGTCAGTACCATGAAATATTTTTTTCAGTATCCTTTTAGTACCGGTAAACACTTGAAATATTTTTTCAAGATGCTAAAATAATTTTTCAAGATTGTGAAGTATTTTTTTCCAGTATCAGTCAATATCTTTTTAGTACCGGTCAATACTTGAAATATTTTTTTAAGATCCTAAAATAATTTTTCAAGATTATGAAGTATTTTTTCTGTTCTAGTCAGTATCTGAAAAAAAAATATTTCAAGGTACTGACTAGTACTAAAAAGTACTTTCAGGATATTGACTGGTACAGAAAAAATACTTTATAATCTTGAAAAATTATTTTAGGATCTTGAAAAAATATTTCAAGTATTGACCGGCACTAAAAGGATACTGACTGATACTGAAAAAAATATTTCAAGGTAGTGATTGGTACTAAAAAGTACTTTCAGGATACTGACTGGTACAGAAAAAATACTTCATAATCTTGAAAAATTATTTTAGGATCTTGAAAAAACATTTCAAGTATTGATCGGTATTAAAAGGATACTGACTGATACTGAAAAAATATTTCATAATCTTGAAAAATTATTTTAGGATCTTGAAATAAAATTATTAAATTAAAAAAAAAATTGTTGTTGGGCGCTCTTCTTGACAAATCACATGTGTATTTTTGCACCTTTGAAATGCTACGTCATCGGTCAAAGTCAAACTTAACGGTCAAACGGTATTTTTGCACCTAATTTGTAACCACGTGTGCACTTTTGCACCCAAAAAAAGTATTTGCTGCTGGGCGCTCCTCAGAAAAAAAACACATGTATATTTTTACACCTTAACCCTTGATCTAAATACATTTCAATTGCGATTGAAATCATTTTACTCTCATTGGCATGAACACAAAACCAATCTGTGGGGTTCTTCAGATGCAACTGCAATAGCCTGCCCTCCAACTTCAGACGATCTCCGATACTTAAAATCTACGGCTCTGAACTTATAGCTTCTTGGTCTTGAGTTCCCAGATACAATTATGGTCTTCATGAAGAAGCAGATTCACTTTTTTATGCAGCCAAAAGAAGGCCTCCATTCTTGAGGCCATAAAGAAACCTTCCAAAGAAGCCGTTGGCGCCAACATTGTTATGCACACCAAGGCAAAAGGAGATGATGGGATTGCTCGAATGGGTGCTATATTCTCTACTATCTCTTCTCATTCAAAGTTTGTTGGATACTGATCAAACCATTTTTTACGTGAATTTACATGATTAAATTAGGATTTTTAATGGGCTTTATATTAGTTATTGAGCCTAAAATATATTTCTTGTGAAAAATTGAGATTAAGAGTAAATATATTAAATTAGGGCTAAAAAAGGTAAAATTGTCAAAAAAAATATAATTACTCTTAATTATTGATTTTTCTGAGGATATTTGATGTTAGACTAATGATTTTATTTGTGGATGGCTAAAAAGATTATATCAAATTTGAAAATAGAAGTTTGAGCTCAAGTTATAAACTCTTCAATTTAGTCCCTCTGCGAAACTTTTACAATTTTCACTTAGGTCCCTATGTGTAAAGCTGTGCGTTTTGACCAAATTATGCAATTGACCTTTTCATTTAATCAATGCAGATCAGACCTAAAAACGCAGACCTGGGAGTATATATTCAGGAGGGAGCGCCGCGAAAAGGAGAGTTTTTTTTTTTTTTTGGTAAGCATACGGGGCAATTAGCCCTGATTCATTTCAGAAACAGGAATACACCGTGGGCAAGAAACACCCACAAAGTCACTGCACAGTAAGCTTTCAATGCACAGAGGGGGAGAATCATATACAACTAAAACATCCTCTTGCTCTAAACTAGCACCAGCAAGAGCATCAGCGCATTTATTTCCTTCCCTATATACATGAGTAAACAAAATTCTAGGGAACTTTAGCATGACGGAATTAATTCGAGCCAGTAAACACGTCCCTGCCTCATCGTCTATCAGCAACTTATTCAGCAGATTTATCACTGCCAGAGAATCACTCTCCACAATTATACTATCAAAATGGTTACTCAAGGCTAACTCTAACCCCGTTAGGACAGCCCATAATTCAGATTTTATGGCCGAACACATACCTAATTTCCGAGAAAAGCCGCAGATCCACTTACCATCACTCCCTCGGATCAGTCCACCACAGCCAGCTCTTTTTAGCTCTCCCCGAGATGCTCCATCGGTGTTTATTTTGACCCATCCCTCCTTCGGGAATAACCATCTGACATTTACTTCAACCCGTGAGCCTCCCACCTTCCCATATGCAATCCTGGCTTGCTTAATCTCTTTTACATACCATGAGACTATATAGGGTCTGTTCTCAGGCATAAGGAATCCTTCCACGAACAGACACTTGTTACGCCAATTCCACAATAACCAGCAGGTGAGCCCGAAGATCAAGTTCCAGTCATTTTCTTTCTTCGCAAGGTTCCAGCCAAACCAAGCTTTATCCTGTAAGTTCACAAAGTCTGGTTCAAATTGGCCCCCCAACAGTTCAGACCACAAACTCCACGCTATCCCACAGTCTCGCAGGACATGCATCGTATTTTCAACAGCTCCTTCACATCTGTAGCAATAGGGGCATCCACCCATTAACCTGCTCTTTCGCACATTAGTCAGCAACCTATCATGAATGGCCAGCCAGAGAAAAGTTTGAACCCGTTTTGGTCCCTTCCACTTCCACAAAACACTCCACACACCCTCACCACTAGCTGGCTCATTCCTGATGATCTGATACATATCAGAAACAACATAAGAGCTATGCATCTTATCTTCCCATCGTATTGCATCGTCGCCCAGTAGATTGGATGGAGGATTCTCAGCCAGTAAGCACTCCACACCGTTACTGTTCAGCTTCCCCTCAATCTTCTGCAAATCCCAGGCCCCCGTCTCACTAACCATGTCTTTTACCTTAACCATCCCCTCCTCATCCGCTAGATGACCAATGCACAGTTCAGATAAACGTTTGCCATTTTGCAGCCATCTATCATGCCAAAAGTAAGCCTTCTCCCCATTTCCTATGTCCCAACCAAGGTTACTAATAACCTTCGGCCAAATGGGCTCTAGATTCTTCCATAGGCTTGAGTCAGATTTTATCACCTTCACTTCCTTTCTAGGGTCTTGCTGCCTCCCATACTTCCCTTTTAAAACCCGGGAGCATAAATTTACAGGTTTGGAAATTAAATTCCAAACAATTCTCCCCAATAAGGCTTCATTCATGGCCTCCAGGTTTTTCAAACCAAGACCACCATTCTTTTTCTCCTTGCACATTATGTCCCAACTAACCGCATGAATTTTCCTCTTTCCTTCCTCGCTCTGCCATATAAAATCTCGCTGCATCTTCTCTATCTGCTGCCTCACACCGATGGGTATTTGTGAGTGTTGCATGGTATAGACTGCCATCTGATTTGTCACTGCTTGCACCAAAGTTATACGGCCAGCTAGTGATAGGGTTTGTTTTTTCCAGCTGCACAATCTATTCTGCATCTTATCAAGTAGGCCCTGAAACTTGGCCTTCCCATTTCCTCCCTTTGTCAAGTAAGCCCCCAAATATCTCCCTAGATCGTCCACCCTTCAAAACCCAAACAACCTGCATATCTCATTCTGTAATTGTCTGGTTACATTCTTTGAGAAAACTATACTAGTTTTCTGTACATTGGTTTTTTGACCAGACATTTCTCCAAATATCTCCAAAACCTCCATTACCGCTTGCATATTGTCCATATCAGCTTCACAGACAAGTAAGAGATCATCTGCAAAAAGTAGGTGGGACACCTCTACACCATTCCTTCCTAATCTCAGAGGCTTCCACTTTCGATCAGACACATAATCCATAATCAAATGCGATAACTTTTCCATTCCCAACACAAAAAGATAGGGGGATAGTGGATCCCCTTATCTCAATCCCCTAGAAGGCACAAAAACATCCCTTCTACTACCATTCCACACAACTGCCATATTTGATGACTCCACACAGCCCATGATAACCTTCCTGACATGTTCATCAAGTCCAATATCCTCTAATACATGCCTGATGAAATTCCATGACATCCTATCATAAGCTTTTTCTAGGTCGATCTTTATAGACATATAACCCTTCCTCCCTTGCATCCTACTCATGGTATGAACTATTTCTTTAGCAATGATGATGTTGTCATGTATGCTACGCCTAGGCACAAAGCTAGTTTGATAGGGAGAGACCAATTTATCCATACAAGGTTTAAGTCTATTGACAATCAACTTTGACAAACCTTTATATAACACATTACATAGAGAAATTGGCCGAAATTGGCTTACCAACTCAGGTTTCTCCACCTTAGGAATGAGAACCAGAAGAGTATCATTGACTTCCCCAATTCGCTCTGGATTATTCCATAGTTCCTGAATAAAGCTGCTGACCGAGTTGCCTACCACGGACCAATTTTGCTGGTAGAAAACAGCCGGGAATCCATCTCTTCCAGGGGCTTTGAAGGCCCCTATCTCAAAGAAAGCCCTTTTGATCTCCTCACTAGATATGACTCTTCCTACCCTCCTCATTTGCCCTTCATTCAGAACCCCCCAGCTCTGCCTTGTAATAAACCAGTCCCTAATACCCTTTTCTTCATGAAATAGGGTCTCATAGTAATTTTGGAACATAATTGCAATAGCCTCCTCTTCCTCAATCCACTCCCCATTACTGTCTTTCAGCATTTTAATCTTATTTCGTCTTCTTCTAGCAAGCGTTTTGGTATGGTAGTACCTAGTATTACGGTCTCCTTCCTCCAACCACCTACCTCTCGACTTTTGAAACCAGAAAATTTCCTCTTGACGTAAGGTTTCCATCAATTCTTCCTCCAACTCAGCTTCCAAATTAGTTAGGAACGGGTTGCTTCGCCTTTCAATACTTTGCTGGATGCCATTCAACCGGAGAAACAGCCTATTCTTGCGTTTTGCAAGTAACCCAAATACCTCTCTGTTCCAACAAATGAGTTTGTCCCGCAACAAATTTAGTTTTACATGAGCCTCCCCACTCCCTCTCCAACTTTCCTTCATAACCACCTCAAAATTTTCATGCATTTGCCACATAGCCTCATATCTGAAAATCCACTCTTTACGCCCTCTAGAAGCCTCGGCCAGCTGTACTAATAGAGGATGATGGTCTGAACAGAGTCTTGGAATAACTCTAATCACAGCATTCCCAAAGCGTTCATGCCATTGTATATTACACAAACATCGATCTAGGCGTTTATACACCCTATCAAGCCCATTCCACTTAGGCCCTTTCCACGTGTAAGAGGGTCCATGAGAATCAAGGTCTATTAGGCTGCAAGACTGAATCCAATCATTAAATCTTCGGCATCTCACTTCACTGACCCTCCCCCCTCCTTTTTGCTCCGTAGGCGTTTTGATTTCATTAAAATCACCCGCCAGCATCCATGGTTCATTAATACCATCAGCTAACTGCGTTAAAGACACCCAAAGGCTTAGTCGAAGTTGTTCATTTGGGTTGGCGTAGACGGCAGTAAATAGCATTTCGTCCCCACCTCCAAGCAACTTACAGTGTAAAAACTGATCCTTAGCTAGCAATACATCCACTGATACATCATCTCTATCCCAAACAATCCATTTGCCTCCCGAGAAACCTATAGCCTCCCTTCAGAAAGAGTGTTTAAAACCCCAGCTTCTAATTATTTTGCTGGCCTGGTTTCCACTCACTCTAGGTTCTAGAATTACAAGCACATCAAGATGATAGCGAAACTTCATATCCCTAACAACAGTCCCCACACCCTTACTGGCAGCACCACGACAATTCCAAACAATTAGTTTTAGCATCATAATAACTATTAGTAAAAGAATGGGCCTACCAACACCTTAATCAGCAAGGGCAGGAGTGGTGAAATGCCCCTACCAACACCTTTTAGCCAGGCGAAAAGGAGAGTATTATTGATTGAAGGAACGTGTGCCGCGAACGAGAACACTTTGGAACCTTCGACCTTGCTTTGGCTCTTCACCCACGATTCACCATCATCATCACTGACTACCACCCGTCGTCTTCTTCACTCTCACCAGACTGAACCAGAAAACAGAACCAGCAACGTAAACCTGAGAACAATTCCAGCGAGTTTTTATTTTTCCGGCGTGATTTACCAGATTCCAGTGAAGTCTTTGTATTTTCAAGCGATCTTGGTTTCCATGGCTGAATCATTTTTACAGATTGTCCTGGACTGTTTAATACTATTTAATGGCTACCTGTAGCTAAACCTTTGCTTGATGGAGACTTGTGGCTTGAGCAATTGTGCTTCAATAGGAGAGTTATTTAATTCAATCTTTTGTTTAGACTATTTATTTGATTTCCTTATTTAGGTCTATCATTATTTAGTCGTGAGACTTAGATGACTGTTATGTGTCCAGATTGAATATTGTAGTTTTAATTGGATGATTATTTTGATGTTGAAATTTCTAAATTACTTTATATACTTGATGAAATTGTGATTGCTGTCATGTTGGTGATTAGTAATCATAGTTGAATTTAGTTTTTGAATAGTTTGTTAGAACATTCTAATTGCAAAGAACAATTTACATCATCCCAATTTTAATTACACATTAAGTGGATTTTAACAATTTCTCAAAAGGTAGTAGTTTGTTATCTTTGTAAGAGCTACTATTAATTGAGATTATTGGACTCAAATGTTATCTTGAGGTTGTTCCCTAGACTTAATGAAAATTAATTCCCATATATTTTTTTAGTAATGATAGCCATCTTCTTCATTACCAAGAGCATCCATCATTAATCCCTTTAATCCAAAGCATTCTTCACTATTTTCCAAAAATATCAAAAAGAATAGAATTAATTTCTTTATATTTTTTTAATGAATTTTAGTTTAGAGAAAATCAATTTCAAAACCCTTTTCTAATCATGTTTTTAGCACTTAGTTTAACCTAGGGAATTCAAAATAAAAGGCTCCTTGATAAGAGAACAATCTCGAGTTGTTTGCACTATATTACATTTTAGTTTGTGGTAAATTGTGATTTGACCCTGAGACGACTAAGGTTTTTGTCAAATTTACTTTTGACATTGATTTGACAAAAATCTTAATCGTCTCAGGGTCAAATCACAATTTACCACAAATTAAAATGCAATATAGTGCAAATAACTCGAGATCGTTCTCTTACCAAGGAGCCTTTTATTTTGAATTCCCTAAGTTAAACTAAGTGCTAAAAACATGATTAGAAAAGGGTTTTGAAATTGATTTTCTCTAAACTAAAATTCATTAAAAAAAATATAAAGAAATTAATTCTATTCTTTTTTATATTTTTGGAAAATAGTGAAGAATGCTTTGGATTAAAGGGATTAATGATGGATGCTCTTGGTAATGAAGAAGATGGCTATCATTGCTAAAAAAAATATGGGAATTAATTTTCATTAAGTCTAGGGAGCAACCTCAAGATAACACTTGAATCCAATAATCTCAATTAATAGTAGCTCCTACAAACATAGAAACTACTACCTTTTGAGAAATTGTTAAAATCCACTTAATGTGTAATTAAAATTGGATGATGTAAATTATTCTTCTTAATTAGAATGTTTTAACGAACCATTCAAAAGCTAAATTCAACTATGATTACTAATCATCAACATGACAGCAAGCACAATTTCATCAAGCATATAAAGTAATTTGGAAATTTCAACATCAAAATAATTATCCAATTAAAACTACAATATTCAATCCACATGAATACATAACAGTATCCAAATCTCACAACTAAATAATGATAGACCTAAATAAAGAAATCAAATAAATAGTCTAAACAAAATATTAAATTAAATAACTCCCTATTGAATTGCTCGAGCCACAAGTCTCCATCTCCAAGAAACAAAGGTTTAGCTACAGAGAGCCATTAAACAGTCCAGGACAATCTGTAAAAATGATTCAGCCATGAAACCAAGATCGCCGGAAAATACAAAGACTTCGCTGGAATCTGGTAAATCACGCCGGAAAAATCAAAGCTCGCTGGAATTGTTCTCAGGTTCACGTTGCTGGTTCTATTTTTATCACGAGAAGTTCCTGAAGGGAAACTCTTAGAAACATGGGCTGATAAACTAGAGACTAATTCAAATTTTCAAATTGTTGATGTGAATAATGAGTAAACTAGCTTGTTTGCTGTCAAGAACAATGAGGAGCTAAAATCAGTTAGGAGAGCAGCATATTTAACAGCAAGTGTGATGAAAAACTTTCTTGTTCCAGAGCTTGGGAATGTAATTGAGTACAAGAAGCAAGTTTCCCATTCTACATTAATGGAGAAGACTGAGAAAGTTGTACTGGAACCTCCAAAGGTCAAGTGTAAGCTCAAGCCAGAGAATGTTACTATTTGTTATCCTCCGATTTTTCAGAGTGGTGGAGAGTTTGATCTCAGGCCTAGTGCTCTTAGCAATGATGAATTACTTCGCTATGATTTAGCGGTGTGATTATATGCGCGGCTGGGGCTCGATAGAAAAGCTACTGCTCAAACATAGCTAGGACCTTCTTGATTGATGCAGAGCCATTTCAGAGTAAGGCTATGAGGTTCTTCTGAAGTCTCATGAAGCTGCCCCTGGTTCCTTGAAGTTAGGGAACAAGATGAGTGCTGCATATTTGGCTGCACTCTCTGTTGTAGAAAAGAATGCTCCTGAGTTTTTTTTCCTAACATGACAAAATCTGTTTGTCGGGTTTGAATCTTAATGCTAAGAATGAGAAGATAGTGAAAGAAGGTATGGTCTTCAATGTTACACTTGGATTTCAGAACTTGTTGCAGAGTGAGAGAAGTCAAAGAGCCAAAACTTGTCTATGATTCTTGCTGACACAAAGATAAGGCGGAAGTTGTTACTTGTTTGAGCTCAAAATAAAGCAAAGATAGTGAAAGCAGGTATGGTCTTCAACTAGGCAAGATCAACAGGTGGACGTAATGTTTTCCAACATAAAACATGCATTTTTCCAGCAGGCAGAAAATGAAATGACCACACTCCTTAATTTCCATTTGCATATTATGGTAGGCATGAAGATGATGATGGTTCTGATGGCGAATCTCTGGTGAAGCCAGGAGATGAAGAGGAGGGGAAGACATGGGAGGAGTTGAAAAGCAAAGCCAGAAATGAAGATAGAGAGAAAGAAGATGAGTTTGATAGCAAAAAAGAGAGGAAAAGAAGGAAGATGAAAGTACGGGGCAGTAAAAGTAGTAGTAGCAGCATGTCAAAGAGAAGCAAGCTAAGTTGTTAGGCTAAGTAGTTTTTATTTCCGCATTAGTTTGTAGTTTGGTGCAATTCGTTCACTGTCTTAAGCAGCCCTCACAGGAATGGGATTCCCTGTCTATCTTTGGATAGGCAGGGAGAGCTCCTCCCTCCTGGGCCATCCAGATCTGATCTGGACGGCCCAGATCTTTTTTTTTTTTACTTTCTATTTTTTTAAACTAAATTATTTTAATGGGTACAGTATCTAAAATAAAGATAATCTCTTAACTAACATTTTTTAAAAAAATAATTTTTTTATTAAAAAGTAGTAATTAAAAAAATTAAATCTGAACCATCCAGATTGCATTTGGACGGTCCAGATGCACCAAGCTCTTGGTGCCTATCCAAAGGATAGGCACCAAAACTGGGTCGCTCGCTCACAATCTTTTGAGGTTTTTGCTATGTTACCTTAACTTCGGCTTTTCCTTTCCATTATAGATTTGTGTTGGCACTTGCTGGATGATCTTGGTTTTAGCGTTAAGCATTGTACTTAGCTCTTCCAACTCATCAAAACTAAACTCTCATATATGATTTGTACAATCTATATCTAAATTTTTAAAAGTCTATATTTTTTTAATCAAAATTATTTTAATTGGTATAGAATCTAAAATATAGATAATCTCTTACCTACTATTCTTTGAAAAAAAAACATATTTTTTATTTAAAAATCATCATTTAAAAAAAAAACTCAAATTTGGACCTTCCAAAATCATATATAGATGGCCAATATTTGATAAGTTGAGAGAGTTAAACACAGTTTTTAGCACTGAAACCAAAACATGCCTTGAATGCAACTTTTTTTGTTGAAATTTGCTACTCATCTTGCGGTATTTATAAGGTGTTTTTAGCATATTTCACATAGACTAATAAACCTTAAACTTATTATTATTAACTCTGCCCTTACCTGTTTGTTTTAGTTTTTTATAAGTACTTTTATAATTTACAAAGTACATATGTGAAAAGAGTTTTGTCACGACTTATAAGAAAATGCTTAAGAAACCATGGTTTAAGGGTTTCTCAATCATGCACTAAATTAAAAAAACTTTCTAACTTTATCCTTATCTAATATGCATTATAGCTTATAATAACAAAGTCAACATAATAATAAATTAAGGAAAAAATGTATATTCATATGGAAAATATAATTATGATGGTCCTTATAAATAGGATCAAAAAATTTATTCCTTCTAACTTATAAAGAGCAAAGAAGTACATGGCTTCATTTTTTTAACTAATGTTTCTTCAATGGTTTCCCTTTTTTTTATACAAGGAAAATAGTCAACCAAGTTAAACAACCAAAAGAAACTAAAGCATTAAAATCAAAAAGGTCTCCTAGTGTGTTATACTCCCACTAAGTCAGCAACAAGGAAACAATAGAGGCCAGCAGAGGGATTAGAGAAATGAGTTCCATCTGGAGACTCCAAATGCGTCAAAGTAAAATTGGTCAATCAATCCGTACACTGATTGCCCTCCTGTAAAACATAGCTATATCGAATAACCCACTGTTTACGAGTAATTGCTCGTATCCGAGACACCAAATGGGAATTACGAGCTACATTACCGTGTACTAGGTTTTCCCTTTTAATTATCAGCTCTTTAACATTAATCTTAGAAAATTAATTTTAAATAAACTGATGATTTCCTATTTTTAATATATTTGATATATATTTTGATATATTTGGGAGGTCATCAATGCTAAATTGAAGAGAATTTCTTGAGATTTTAAGAGATATCAATCTGGATGCATTATTAGTGAGTGTCAATTTAAAATAAAAGTTTTTGGAGATTAGGAAATAAATAATAATAATGGGGGGTTTTAAATAAATTCAGTTTTGTTATTATTATTTTTATCATATATTTCCTTTTCTTTGTCACAGACCTAAGGACCAGGAGACCAAGGTGTTATGTCTAAATATTTGATTTGATTTGGTGCCTTTTTGCATTCAAGGGAATTGGACCCCCACGCAAAGAAAAAGTTAAAAATTCATTGTTGAATCAATCAGGAAGATGGAGGACGTGGTACCCAAGTAATTGAAAAAGTCTATATATACCACGCAGGGCACAGTGAAAAGAAACACAATTTAAAAGGCAGATCAGAGAGATACAGAACGAGAAGTAACGAAGAAGCAGAAGAGTAGAGGTTGAGCGTTTCAGTTCTTTTCATCATCTCCACGGAAGGACAGAATGACTGTGGAGGCGACGGAGAATCTTTCTTTCCTCTCTCTTCTTCTTCTTTGAACCTGAATTCTTATCTTTTTGTTTTGGATTTGAATAAAGCCATGTGTGGCTAGTTGGTTTTGCAAACTAGAGAATCTATGAACTTGTTTGGGTTTTAGAAATTATTCTCACTCATTCGTTTTGCTTAATTTTAATAAGTTTATTTGATCTTGTTTTTATTATTTATTGCTTAGTGATTGGCCACCGTTAAGCATGTTTTGGGGATTTAGGATTGAACTTGACGAAGGGAATCTTAAATTGACATTAGGATTAAATAATGTGGAATTAGATTTAAATTTAATGTGAAGTTAGGTTTTAATCTAATTTGCGTCTAGGATAGATATATACCTAGAAACTCTACATAATCAAATTAGAGTGAGCCCAATTTAAATTGCATCTTAATTAATTATGTGAGGCATTGCATAATTATTTGAGGTAGGTGTATAAGTGGACCGACAGGCACTTATAAACATTAATACTCTAGATTAGCTGATCAAGTTAAGTCAAAGTTAATTTAGTGGGGATAAAATCTATGAATCAAATAAGGGATTAGTGACTCTAAGTTGCTCGTTTGATTAGTGGTAGGTTGTTTATTTTAATTTCAGATTTTATTTTCTTTTCTCTTAATTAAATTAAACTTGGTTTTCTCAACTTAAATGAAATTGTGAAATTAATGCTCAACTGAAGTTTGTGATACCAAGTCTTCGTGGGAACGATACTTTTCTTATCACTTTATTATTTGATACGGCCCGTAAACTTGCGGAGTTTTTAGGTTTAAAGTTTTGCCCTATCATAAACAAAATATGCTTACCGTGTACTACGTTTTCAAATAGAAGTTCCAGTATTTATCTTCTGGAAAAAAAAAACTGACACATGGTTAAATTCTTTGGTATTGTAATAATGTTACACTATATATAATATTTTGTATTATTTAGTTTTAATATAGAAAAGTTCAATAAATATTTAAAGTTATATTTATGTGAAAAATATTAATATTATTTAAAGTAGAAGTCCCGTTTAAATTTCATCTAAATATGTGATTTCAGTAATGTATCGAACATCAAGATCTCGAAAAACAGAAAAGAGAACAAGCTTGTCTCATTCCCAAATCCCAACTTCCTCGTTTATGTGTCTCTTTTAGCAACTTTTTTGTACCTTGTAGAATCTTCTTTGGTTATTCATGATAAATTGAAATCATTAATCAACATTTTTGCATTCCCTTACGAAAGCTATTATAATCGAAGGGCTCAACTTTTCTAACGGTTGGAACTTGTAATTGTGTGCAAGTATTATACTAAAGTATCTTAAAAATTATAATTAATGGAGTAAATTATAATTAAATTACTGTAATTTCTAAACATTTATAGTCCATCCCTAAAATTTAGTGACAAGAGTTAATTATAAGTCTTGAGATCTTTTAACATGACTTTATCAAATTTTTAGACAACATAATTTTTCCCCTTTTAAAGTGTAAGCAAAGCTTTTTAGTTGTTAAAAAAATGGCATTAGGAGTACAAATGAAGCAAAGAATAAACTAGCCTATCCAACATTTGAAAGAGTATTTATTCAAAATACTTTACATTGATAATGTAAAAATATTGATAGTGATTATGAATTGTGCTTCTCAAGAACATCACAATCAATGGCGGCTTTTTCACCAATATAAGAAAAAAAAAAAATTTACCGGGTTAATGCACTGTACAAACTATTTACCAAAGTAATGCAACTGGTGGCGTGGGGCCAGGATGCGCCGTCAGTGGCGTGAACAGGGTTCACGCCACTGACATATTTTTTTTTTTTAAAGTCTGAATCAGAGGCTCTGATTGGTCCACGTCACTAGGTGGCGTGGACCTTGTTCACGCCACGTCAGTGGCGTGGGGCCCCCCTACGCCACCAGTGGCGTGAACCTTACTCTAGTAAATAGTTTGTACAGTGCCTTACTCTGGTAAATTTTTTTTTTTTTGTTCTTATATTGGTGAAAAAGCCGTCAATGGCGGCGAAATTTTTTTTTTTTTAGAAAAAAAAAACATGAAACACAAAAAATGGACCCTACCTCAAACAAGAAATAAGATTAAAAAGAAAGCACGCTCCAAATTGCCAATCATATATATGCATGTCTTTTACTGAACCACTATATATGTCCCTCATGCTCAACATCCAATCATTCCCCATTTTCAAACATGCATGTCCACTAAATTCAAACCTATGGCAGCTAGCTTTTGCATTTTAATTGGTTATGAAATCCTTAGCTCACTGGACCAAACATTCTTTTGAAGTTTGGCCACGTACAATATCCCATTAAGGTATGTTTTTTACTACTCTCTCTCTCTCTCTCTATTATAAAGTACAAATTAATAAATGTATCTTATCCTTTTTATAAGGTACTTGTTTATTCTCAAGAAACATTAATTATTGTTTTTCATATATGCCCATAATTAATAAGGGTAGTGTGTAATGAATAATAATTGATATGATATTGAAGTTTAGTTCAATTAATAGGAATAATATTGGAAATTACGGATAATTTTATTGGCTTTAACTGTTTTTATTGATTTGTAAGTATTGTTAGTTGGTGTCTTATAATAAGAACTAGATGGAGTAATATATAAAATTTTAGATGAGTTAGATCTTAGGGCTCACCAGAACTAAAGCATACCTTTAGGTTTTAAAAGCGCTTACGAAAATACTTACATATAACCTAGCAAGTAGGTTCTCACATCAATGAGATTTGAACTAATAACCTTATGATTATGAGCCAACATATTCACTAATTAGACCAACCTTTGTTAGCTTATCCCATTAATATATACTCTCTTCACATATTTAAAAGATAACAAAAAAAGGGTAACTTATTAATTTTTTTATATTAATGTATAATTTTATCATTTATTTATTACACTTCCTCTCATCCTTTTTATATAAGAGCCAAAAATTTTAAATGTGTAATGCTAAAAAGTTAGTACATTTTAAAGTAATGCCAAAGAAGTAAAATGGAGCCATGGGACCAGGACTTAACACTTCCTCTGATCTGTTCTATTAAGTTGCACTATATATGTAAGAATCTTTTTTAAAAAAAAAAAAAAATCAGAAGACACTGTGTAAGAATAACTCTCACCAATTTTAAATGTAAGAATTAGTAAAATAGCTTGCTTAGATCCTAAACATAAAATGTTATTCTACTTTATGTCCTTTGGTAGCGGGTGGCGTTGCCGATGTGTATCAAACCAATTGATATTTCAAGTAATTATATTTTTTAAAAAAAAAAATATACATAAAAAGAATATACACACACAAATATATGTATGTATATGCATTTATGTGTGTTGAGGCTTGTTTGAAATGGAAATTGGGACCTTTTAAAATAGCTTTCCCAAGATGTTTGAGTTAATAGCATTTAAGAAGTGCATTCACATAAGTCAAAATAAAACTTTTTTCATATAGGGTACTTATTTTGTATCAATCTGATTCTATTTATAAGTCTAGTTTGACCAAAAAAATTTGATCCTTTTTATAAGTCCATTTTAACCAAATAAATGAGATTGTGATAATTTTGCCCATAGTAATGATGATGAGAGAGATTGGCTAGCCATATTAGAAAGAAAAAAAGATGAGAGAGATTTGAAATTTTAAAAAGTACACATTCATAAATGAGGGTAAAATTAGAAATTTGTTCCATAATCATTGAGATACTTACCTTTTCTTGGTATGTAAGATTTGATCAAACTAGACTTATAAATAGAACCAGAGTAGTACACCGTAAATCACATCAGAAAAATAATTTTTACCGCCAACTCAAACAAACACTTAAAATGTATGATATAAATATGTTACAAGTTTTTACCAAAAAATAAAATATTATATATATATATATGTTACAAGTTGTTTTATCTCATCTTGCATAAATTTATTTATAATATCCAACTACGAACACACATGCGTCATATTCACTCTTCCGCCATAGGTTTCTAGCAAAATATTGACTTCTTTCCAAATTGAATTTGATTATTAACTTAAACTATCATGTTAAAGAAAATCATAATCCAAATCCAGTGCTTTCAAAATTGATAGAAGGTCTCAATTTCAAGAGAAAAAAATTTCAAACAAAATGGCTTTACATGCTCATTCGCAAGCAAAACACCATATAGTATGTACGACGGATACTACCATATTTGGGTTTTTTTTTTTTTTTTTTTTTGGTCGAAACCATAATTGGGAATTTGGGATAATGAAGCTGTTATATATTGTAAAGATTGTCTACTGTCCGGTAACAGTGTAAAATGTACATACAGAGTTACAGACCCACCTCAAAAAAACCAAAAAAAAAAAAGTACAAATACGTTATCAAGTCGCCGGTAATCCCGCCGGCGGTGACAGATAAACCTGACTCTGCACCACCGTTTTATCCACCTTGAAACCGGGAACAATTGTAAAACCCACCCGAAGCTCGCCGGCACCACTGGAGCCACCAGCAGCAGCAGCTTCTTCACTTCCCGACTCTGAAACCGATGAATCCGATTCAGCGACATTAACACATTCCATGTACACCTCAGAGAATCTACTGTTCTTCTTCACCTGAAAAATGCTAACTTCTTCATCAAACGACAATGCCAGAAAATGCAGATCCCACACGCGCTTCGCCATTTCAGCGAACGCAGTGAAGAAAACAGAATCTGGGAACCCCCCAGAATTCACTTGTTTCCTCTGGTTCAAATTCCCAAACAATGAACACTCCATCTTGGCGTGAACAACTTGAAAGTACTTGGATTTCAAGAATTTCGCGAATGAAGAGGTTGGATTGTGGGTTAGGTACTGTTTTGGGTTCAAAGATTTGAGCTTTTTGAATTTCTCAAAGTAAAGGTTTTGGTTTTGCTTGTGGGATACTTTTCTCTCACTGATTGGCTCATTTGGGACTGAAAAATTTGGAAAATTGAAACCTTCGAAGATTGTTAAACATACGAATGATTCAAATGCGAAGTATATATGACTCGATTTGGCAAAAACTGCTTGTGGGTGAATGAATTTGGCAGCTGCTTGAAGATCCCAATGAGCTGATTCCATTTCTCTGATCAACAACTTCACAAAGCTCTTGATCGATCTCAAGGTAAGCTCAAGAAACTGAACAAAATGGGTCGGATTCAACTTTGAAAGTTGAAGATTATCGAACATTGACAATGACCCACTTGAGTTTAGCTTCTTTTCAAGTGATTTATTAAAGCTGGTAAGCTCATCAAGCTTCTTGTTCAGTGAAGAACTCTCAGATTGTTTGAGTTCAACTTCTGATTCGAGCTTCTTGATGGTGAGTTCATAGGTCTTCATCAAGCTCTGTTGTTCTTGAATCTCGGCGAGCATCAGAGTCACCTGAGGTGAAAGATCAAGCTCTTTCTTTACAAATTTCCTCTTCAGCTCTGAAATGGCTCTAAGCTCATCAACCACAGCTTGATCAGCGGCTTGAATGGCCTCATTGTTGTAGGGTTTCTGAGCCATTTGAAGCTCTGCGTAAGAAGCTTTAATGGCGGTGACACCAGCAAAGAGCCTAGCAATGAGAGCCTCCATGATTGCTCTGTTTCGAGCTCTGTCACCTTTGTGTTTGGATTTAACGGCGAAGGGCTGTGAGGAAAGCAAGCAGATACCATTGCTAGAGGAGGAGGAGGAAGAAGAAGCAATGACTTTTACAGCTTCTCGGAAGTTGATGAACTTGTGGAATGTTTTGGCTAATTTGTTGGTGCGGTTGTTGATGGCGGATTTGGGTTTAATGGTTTCCATTTTGGCGAAGAGAATTAGAGGTTTGTTTTGGAGCATAAGGATTTTGATCAGAGAAAATGGAGGAAAAATCCAAGGTATTGAAAAAGTAAAAACAGTATTATTATGATTATTATATTAGGGTGGAAAAAGCAGACACAAATGTTTGACTATAACACTACCAAAGTGGACCTTAACATAGAGAGCTCTTGCTATGAGATACAATACAATTATCAAGTTAAAGTTGGCTTGTTACAAATCCTTACCCTTTAGTAGTTTATTTGCAAAATCAATACAAACAATTTGAAATGAGTACCCTTTAGTAGTAATCAAGCACCTCGTAGCGCGATGGCATTAGAGCCAGCCTTAGGAGCTGGCCTTCCCCTTGTCCAGGGTTCGAGTCCTGCCTCCCCCTCCCCCCACTGGCTGTATCAAAAAAAAAAAAAAAGGAAAACTTTCTTTCAAGTCTAAGAAAATGTCGAAAATGTCCCAAAGAAAATTATGATATCAAAAAAATCCTAAAAAGTTGTTAATTTCATAGATAGATTTGTTAATCTCACAGGTAGAATTATTAATCCTACATATGGAAGTTATTAATCCCACAGAAAGAGTTGTTAATGGAACTTTTCTGACATCTGAATTTTCCTTAGGATTTTTTTAACATTTTCTTGTTCTCTTGAGATCTGAAAAGAATTTTCCGCAAAATTTTTGGAGAGAATATTTAAAAATGTCCTCCAAATATACAAATTAAATCAAAGACCAAGAATCCCTGGAATTTTCAGGAAGTAGACTGAGATTAAATTTGTACCAGAAATAATGCCTTTATTTAATTTGAAGACAAAATGACAATATCAGTTTATAAATAAGTAACAACTTAAACTAAATAAGTAACAATAATTTAAAGACTACAACTAATGACATTTAGGTAATTTCACTATAAAATCAAATCTTATACTGATCCATGATTAGTCATTTTGACGTCATAATAAATTAATGTTTATAAATTTGGAGGTATATTTTTATCTTTCTCCCTATCTTGACTAAAAATTAAAAGTAAATACAATAAGTTACCTTTTGATTTTCTAAAATCTAAATGTCCATTTAGATTAGTGATAGAAGTTGTTTTTCAAATATAATTTATAGTGTACGAAATTTGTACAACATAAAATTTAAAAAATAAACATTAACAACATATATATTTGATAGCAACAATTATTGATATGCATAACAAAAGGTTATTTGATAACTTTAAAATATGAAAACCAATTTATGGAAATTATTTTAAGAAAAAAATATTACTTCAACTTTAAAATCTCAAATCAATTTTGTTATTTATAAGACTGTCAGTTGTAATTACAAAAATATAGCAATTAACAACTATAAATCCACTAATTTAATATTTTAAAGTTTAAGTGGTATTCCTTATCTTTTTTTAAAAAAAAATTATTTTAAATGAACAAAATAAAGAGTTCGGGAACCAAACAAAAAGAGAGCAAGAGTCAAAAAAGCGCGGGAAAGGGAAGGATTGGATGGTTGCGGTATCTGCGGAGGACATGACAAGGCCTTGAAGCTGAAGTTTTCCGTATTTGCCGTAAGATTTTTCTTTTTCTTTATTATGCTCTATGAGGAAAAGTAATAATAACAACACAGGCATCAAACCGACCTTAGCTCAGTTGGTAGAGCGGAGGACTGTAGTTGTTAAAACAGATAATCCTTAGGTCGCTGGTTCGAATCCGGCAGGTCGGATTTGTTTTGCTTTCCTCGCTTTCAAATAACACCCTAAAGCATTTAAATTTTATTTGGTTGAATTTCAACTTTTTTTTTTTTGGTATTAAAAAAGTTTAAAGTTTAGATAGGGGTAGACACTGATACCCTATTAAGATCAGGACATGCCTCCAAGCTTACAGAAGTACTTACAGATCACCCACTAATGAGGTCCTCACATCGATCAACGGGTATCAAACCTCCTCCCATTGGAGTGAAGGTCGACACCTTAACTAACTGCATCAATCCTCATTGTGGAGTGAAGACCGACACCTTAACCAACTGCGCCAATTTTTATTAACAGAATAGAGCCGTTTTCTCCGGCGATCTCTGCCTTGCCAACTCTGATATTTCCCACTTGAGCTTTGCTGAAGCAATAGATCTCCAACCCCCCTCTCTCTTCTCCAATATCCACCTCTCCATCTCATCTATGATCTGCTTCTACCCTTTATTTGTTTTTCCTTTCTATGTGGCCTCCTTTTAGTATTGCACATGAAACACCTTCATATCACACTTGGACCTCATCTTTATCACTTCCATAATTATCTAAGACTCTAATTCCAACTTTACCGATAAACTCGATGATCAGCGACGGCCATCGGAACACCTTCCAATGGGACGACGGAAATAGGTCTCTCCGTTGGAAGGGAAGTAGCAAACTAGCAATGAAACGACGTTGGTGCATGGGAGCTGAAATAAGTAAACTCATCAAAATGTTTCAATTCATATACAAATTATAAATCCAAAAAACAATGTTGGAGTTTGAATTTTTCTTGCATTTTTCCCCATATTCATGTGTAGTGCTAATCGGAGGAATATAATAATCATGTGTGGACCCCTGTTGTCTTGCATGATTTATGGCTTCACTGCCAATCGTACATCTCTTTCTTTTTCCTTTAATTTTTATAAATTAAAAAAAAAAGTAATGTCGTTTACTGTTTACATCTCCATTTTTTTAAAAACAAATAATAAGGCACTGAGATGTTAAAAACTGTCCATGAAGAAGGATTTTTCAACCCATTGCACAATCAAAAGGAGAGTTTTTTTTTTTTTGTTGCTCTTTAGTCTCCTAATATGATTTTGCATAATAATAGTTTTTTCCAAAATTTTGGTAATCTCCATTTGCATCTCTCATATAAATACTTTTAATCACCTATTATATGTTTTTAAAATTCTCATTTGCTCTAGTCGGTTATGTCATTGTCATCTTCCGGGGGCGAGACATTCTCTTCTTATTTTTCTTTCAATTTCCTTTTTTAAATTGTGTCAAAATCTTTTTTTTTTAAAAAAATATTGGTTTCAAACATTATGTTAGAGATGTGAAATATTTAATTGTATTTATGGGGATGTTGTGCGTGCATGGAAAATTAGGACATGGAGTTTTCCAAGAAGCTACATTATTGGTGACCATCAAGTATAGATCAGATAAAGCATAAGAAGAAGGCAACCGCGCAGAAAGTGTTGAAAGCCAAGTCTAACTTTGCCCTTTCGTTCACATTACACCCATTTCTTTTATCTTCTTGTGTTTGTGTCACATTTCCAATATTTACTTTCATCATAACCAATATGATATAATATTTAGAGTTGGGAATCAGGGCTGGCTTGTGAAGGGCTAAGGCCTAACAGGGCTGGCCGTTCAGGGTCCGAAGTTACTATTCCAAATTTTAATTATTTTTCCTTTGTTTTTTTAAAAGAAATATAATTAATAAATTACAACAATTAAAATTCTAATTTATTAAATAAATGTTATCAACATTAATATCAAAACAACACGAATCATCAAACAAATAAGCACGGTCACTAATTCATAATTAAAAGTAAACTGTATTCACAAATAACTCACATAAAACATAAGAAGCATACCACTAAGTGACGTTAGTACGATGACTATTATTGTCGTCGTCTTCGCCACTATCATTAATTTCAACGACATTTGATTGTGCTTAATTTTGAGTAGGCTCTAGTTCATGAGTAAGAATATCATGAATTTTTTCTCCCGCGTCATAAACACATCTATAATATTTATCTGCAACAAATAATAAACCAAATCATAAAATTAGAGTATAGTTATTATGTATTTGTGTATTTGTTCTTAAATGGATTAATAACTTTATAACAAATACAAAATACATATAAATTAGTAAATTACCATCATATGTAAATCTATGCATAAAAATAAAATAAAAGGGCCTGCAGGGCTGGCCCGAGGCTCTCCAGGGCCGGCCTGATTACGCCTGGCCCTTGAAGGGGCAAGGCCGGCCCGATGGGCTCGACCTGATTTCCCGACTCTGATAATATTAATCTAATTATCACAGTTGCTTACACACACAAAATATAGAATTAAGATAAAAACGGTAAGCTCGGAGAATCAACTCATGAGTTTGACAACAATGGGTAAAGGGATGGATTTTAAATATTTCTCCTCCTGTTAAGCTAGAAATAATGTCATTTGGGGTTTTTAAAAAAGTGGCCGTGCATTATATTTGTACTTTAATAACTCTATTTTGTTAGATTTTGTATTATTAGATGAATATTTCATTTATTTATAGATTAACGTTTTTTATTTGATATTATTCTTTTTCAAGATTATAATAAATATTTTGTACATTTTATTTAAATTATAATTTATCTCGAAGTTAACCTTAATTTGACTCAGTAACTTTCAAACCGTTGTCTCAACTGATATAATGACCATAATTTTCTGTCTCACCAATTATAAACTATCAACGATATGACTTTAACTTACCTATATTTTTATATAGATCACAATGCCACGATATCAAAACCCTTTTTCAAATCCTTCAATCCCTGCAGTTTCTCTAAATATCGATATTTAAAATAAAATAAATTTTATGACCAAAATATTTAAATTTTAACCAATTCACATATAAAACAACAGAGAATCTGAGTCCTTAAGAAAGGTCCAAACAAGTATTTGATAATAATGTGGGAGATCGATTTGTGCATGTACTGTCCGTGTCAGATTCTAACGTCATTCAGGTCCAATAATTTATACTTATGCTAATCAAAAAGTTAATTTGTAATTTCTGAATTTAATGATTGATAAGAAGGCTTAATAGGATCGGAAATTGGCGCCAAAACATCAGAAAGAGACGAAGCCGAAAGAACGATTGTGACTTCAACATGACAGTGAGATGACACATAAGGGTCCCCATAGTGCCTTCGCCACTTCTATTCATTTATATATATATATAAGTCAAATGTATTCTTAAAATAATATTATCTCCAGTACTAATTATAAAAATATTTTATAGTATAATTTATATTATAAAAATATTCTCATAATTAGAACCGGAGGGAGTAATAATTATTACTTACTCCGATCTTAATTATAAGAACATTTTATGGTACAATTTACATTATAAAAATGTTCTTATAATTTAGACCGGAGGAAATAATAATTAGTACTTACTCCGGTCTTAATTATGAAAGGCTTTTATTGTACAAATTACACTATAAAAGTGTTCCTATAATTAAGACTGGAGGTAATATATAATAACTATCTCACATGTCTGTGTCTGAGGGAAATGTTCTAAGGGAGGATATGAGTAAGTCTTCAAGAAAACGGAATTAGATTTGAATATAAAACCCAATAATAAAATACTTTAAAAGGAATTTAAATCTTATTTTCTTGACTATTTTTGGTATAATCTTTTTCTTGACTTAATCACAACATTAATTAAACAATGTTTTTATTGCACAAACTAGTCTAATATTATTTCGAGCAAAAAAAACTAGTCTAATATTATATTTTATTATAAAGAGTATAATTGGTACGTGAGTTAAGACCAAAAACAAAAAAACAAAAAAAAACTCAGCCTATGAATAATTACTATCAACCTAGACTATAATTATCACATAAACTAGTTTAACATAATTTTTGTTAATTCTTTTTTCTGGTACAATAATTATTTTTATTCTATAAATTAGCAAAGACCATTTTGCCTGAAGAATCAGACATAAAATTTACCGCCCAAATATTATATATGTAGAATTAGAAAAATTAAATGTTAAGCCTATAAAAATAAGTACACGACTTTTTCAATTTAAAAAAAAAAAAATCAACTTGTGACAAAGATGCACTGATTATATCAGTTTACGTACCTATATATATATATATATATATATATATATATATATATATATATATATATATATATTGAGCAAGTTTTAACATCATTGTTTTTTCTCCCAACAACATCATTGTGCTATTAAAACAAATAATCGTGCCAAAAGAGTGTGTCTATTTTTGTGTGTAACTAATTATTAATTAATATATCGACGTATACAAAAATTTATATCAGGTTGAATTATTAGGACAACATAAGATGATGTATGTTCAACAATTATTATACAAATTATTATAATTTTTCTTATACATATATATAATATTAATAATTAATTCTAAAATCAACATTATTTTTTTAAAAAAATTTGATAGGGTTCCTTTTCCAAGACTTATTGCATAAAGGTGTTTGCCTCTACTATAAAGTGCCTATTCAGAATTCAAATTTGTTTTTTTTTTTAAATTGGTGTGAGACTACTTACTATCTCAACAATAGCTTGTTGGTACATAATAAATTGTGTGTGTTTAACTAAACCAAATTCAAGTAGTGTTGGATCAAGTTAGTGATAATTTTGGCAAAGATAACAATAAAGGTTGATCCAGTTGGTAAAGTGGTTACTTTATAATTATAAAGTTGTTTTCAAATTCTATTAATGTGAAGAGTTTGTTAATGGGGGATCTGTAAGTACCTTTATAAACACTTTATGAGTCCAGAGGTATGCTTTGATCTTGGTAATAAGCTTCTGAGATTCAACTCACCTAAACTTTTACCTATAAAAAAATAATTCTAAAAAAGACTTTTTTTTTCAATAAATTTTATTTATTGTGTGTTAAAAAATATATTTAAGTGCATTTCGGCTCATATGTATGAAAAGTTCATGAAACAAAATTATTTGTTTCCAAAAGCGTTTATATGGTAATGAAGTGTTACAAAATCGAATGTCCCATTTTAATTTTATATTAATTAGGACGAAAATCAAGACATGTATTTTTACATCTACACTTTGAATCATATTAAATTTTAGTCTTTTTAACATTTACAGTCGTTACGGATCTAAACAGGGCCCAAATTCAAGGTAAGGCTCAAGAGGAAGTATATTGCATATTTATCGAAATCTATCTATAGCAGGTAAATATCCTAAAATAAAGGGGTATCTTCATATAAAATATAGCGGCCTGAATACTCGCATCGGAGATCACGCAAGGTCCGACATATCCTACCTAAGGTAAACTTTATAAATACAGAGGTCAAACCCTAAGGTACACACATGACAAGTTCTACGTTCTAACTCTCAACTCCTTTACTTTCTGTCACACAAAGCACACACACCACCCATCTGGCTAACGCCAACCAGTGTCACGAACTACGTGGACTTTGATCCCTTTATCGGGTACGTAGGCTCTAAGCTTGACACCTAATCAAGTCTAATCAGTCCTGTTCCCAGAACAGAACAACAGTCAATATTTACCATAATATATCTGTTGTGTATTGGAGATTTTTGCATTGGCGAAATTGCTATTTTATGGCTATTTTTTCTCTAACACATTTGCACGTAGCACAGCATCCGATACCCACATCTCTGAATGGACATCAGGCCTCCTTTGCTGATTGAGAACTTTTGCACCGTTTTTCAGAATCAGTGGGTAAAATTACATCAAATATACTTAAGTATAGGATGCTAATAGCTTAGCTCCTCACAAAATGTTTTTTTTTTTTTTTGCAATTTCAATATATTTCTTTCTTCTTTTTTTTGTTGGGTGGACATGCAGCTTTATGTTTGTAGCACGAATACTATTATATGAATATCATGATGACTCAAATGTCATGCCTTCAAATGTTTGATAGGATTTTTTTTTTTTATAAGAAAATTTTAGGAAAGGGGTTGAGTTCACCCAAATCCAATAGCAGGGCGAAATCTCCCTTCCTCCTAGGTGATACCGATGTTAGGCAGGGCGAGCTATCTATTACCCTCAGGCATTAACCTAGGCACCTAGGAGCTAGGATGCCTCCCCCAGCTCTTTGACCAACTCCAGGATCGAATCCCCTCTCTTTGGTGAGAGTGTCCAACCCCTTTACCAGTTGAGCCCAAGGACGAGGGGTAAATGTTTGATAGGATTGATTCCATCATAATCATACATTGTTTGCACGAGCGACAATGGAACCTAAACACAAAAAGGTTTTCATCTTTTTGGACGTATTCCCATTACATTACCAAAAAGGAAAAAGGCGGGTTGAAAAAAGAAGCATTGCATAATATTATACATATATCTTCAAGAATTATGATATGAGCTCATAATCAATATTGAATGGGCACTGGGTTTGTAATCGTTCCTCTTGGAATTTATCTTAATGAAATTTCTTTTGACCAAAAAAAAAAGAATGGGCACTGGGGCTCATCTAATTTGTTTGGACTTGGAGTAAGATATTCCAAGATTTTATTATTTTATTATATCTTTAGAAAGCTTGTAGTAACATTGTGGTTAACAGTATCCACTCGAATTATCTCTCATTAACAATGTCACTAAAGAAATACCATTAACGGTGTTAAACTGTGTTCATCCAAACATGGTAAACGAAAGGGTATAATATGGGCAACAATAACAAATTAAGCATTATACTGAATTGCAAATAATTAACATTTACAATGTTATTCCTCTAATCTTAAATATAGGATAAGGTTTGTAGCGTCCGGATATAATCCTACAGCAAAAAAAAAAAAAAAAACAATAATCCATGGCAACCATAATGATTGAAGGTTTCGTCACTTATAAGTGATTGATGATAACAAGGACACCTGAGATATTGATGCATGCGTTCTTAGAAAGCTGTTTGGACGTAAAAATACTTCATTGTATGCTTCTTTGAAGGTGGACATGATTCCAGTGGATGAACATGTTCATCAATCATAATGTTCCTCTAACATCAACTCCTACAAGACCATTATATACTGAGTTGTGAAAATTATGCAAGCAAGGAATCACGATTGAAAGCTTCGTTACTCAAAAGTGATTGATGGAACAAGAGAGGTCCTGAAGGGTGAGATTTATCACTTTCAGAATTTTGAGGTGCTTGACAACAATGGTAGATATAAAGACACTTGTGTCCCGTTTGGTTGACAGAATCAAGGGCTTGTTCCTGGGAACTTAATCCAGTTCCGTCGGCAGAAGATGTTTGGCGTGCCTTCTTCCTGGGAGCTGAGATTCCCGCCATCTTTGAAGCTCCCACAAACGAAGGAAGACGGGCTCCTTCACAAAATGATGGGATCTTGAAAATTCCCCCGGAAAGTGAATTTGGAGGACTAAAAAGCCCCTGCATGAGAAAGTTGAAGGTCACTGCTGGAAAAAAGTTTTTGCGACAGAAAAAATCCGTCGCAAAACCATGAAAATCCATCGCAAAACGATTTTGCGACGGATTTTATCCGTCGCAAAAATCTGGTGGCAATTGCGACGGACGGATTCAGAATCCGTCGCAAAATTAATTAATGTTTTTTAAAAAATTATAATGTTTTTATTTTAATTAATTTTTTATTTTTTGTTTTAATTTTCTTTGAAAATTTTATTCTTTTCCATTATTCTTTTAAAATTTATTTATTTTATTTTTTAATTTTGTTTAAAAATTATATAATAAAATATTTCTAAAAAAAGTTATATAACTTAAAAACCGAATTTTCGTAACACAGAGTTTTACATAAAAAAGAAATATAGTGTTTCAACAGAGATGTACTAAAAAAGTAATCTAAACAGCAGCATTGTCATCATCATCAGCAGCAGGATCACCATCAGGAGCTGGCATCGGACCCTTGTCTTTCATTAGGGCCATGATTTGAAGCTGCATCTGTCTAACCATCTCCTGTGTCTAGTGGAGCTCATTGGCTGTCTCCATTTGTTGTTGCTTTGTCTGGCTCAGCTCAGCTGCTTGCTCCTCCACCAATGTCACCAACGTCTTCATCTTCTTCAACTCATCTGCCAAAACATTAGGAAATATAATTTTCTTTTTTGCACTTCATTTAATGGACCAGAGAATGAAAATGTAACAATCAATATCAAATGTATTACGTTTACCTGCAGAAACACCTTCACTGCTGGATGTGGAGCGCTTTGTTTGCCTAAGTCGGCTGGCACAGGAACCTACCCCGAAGACTCTACCTTTGCTGTTAAATACACCTGCAACCTCAAAGAATAGAGTCTCGTTATCGGACTGAGAGGATGAGGGGTCGGTTCGACTCTGCGAGTCTCTCTCCTGTGTCAGCCTCAGATAGGTGTCCTATAAACAAAAAAATACATCACAAAAAAAGCCATGTGAAATGAAATAAACATGTTGGTGTCCGAAACAAAGAATCAATGCAATATAAATGTCTCACCGCCAGTTGCTCCGACCTGGCGTTAATCCATATCTTCTCACCCCCTTCAGTCTGCCGGGTATGGGTCTGCTCAAAGGCACGCCACTCAACATCTTCTGGAGGAACATCCCCAGACAGTGCCTGCAAACACATGAAAAATCGTTAACAAATTGTTTCAAGGTACAAAACATTGAATACTTTAATAGAAAATAATGTGTACTCACAATTTTTCGACAATGCTTACTCAGTGGAATGGAGCCGCTAGCATATGAAGGTCCCACCTACTTGGCCCTATTCTACTTACTTTTCTGACTTCTAGTATTAAATTTCTCATCATTCGCCCAATTTTGAAGTAATAGGCTTGCAGTCTCAGGGTCAATCCAATCTTGCTTGCCTGTACCCTTTCTCAATTTATGAAATCTCTCAGTCAACCACCGGCTTCCCTTATGGTTAAAAGCTTTTTTTAGATCTTGATGATGTTCAGGCAACGTCATAAACTTATCCTAAAAATCAATAATGAACAATTAGTGCTCCAAATGTTAAAAATACTTAATCAGTTTGTATTTGGATAAGAAATTAATAACTATAAATCACTTAACTTACCAAAAACTCGTCGAACCATCTATTTCGAGTCAGCTTAGGAATGTCTTTCCACTTGCCCCAAGGCTCATTGAAATTACGGAATATTTGGGTTGACAAGACATTAGCCACCTGAATATAAGGCTCAAATCTGTAGACAGAGGATATGATGCAAATATGAGCATACAAACTAAAGGTTAAAAATCGTAGCGTTATTAGTAACTTTATATGACTCACCCCTCGGTGCCATCAGGACAGATCCAAAGCTTCCCTGTTGCAGGATCTTTCGCTCCCCATATTGGTGTATTAGAGGAACTACCTCCTTTGTCGACCTGGCTATGAGGCGACGAAATGTGCTGAATGAAGGAATGTGAATTATTGAAGAGTTTGTACATAGATGGTTAAATAAAACTACACACATGTAAATAAATCAGAAATGGTAAAGTAAACCTGGTGTCCCCCTTGCTGTGGATCACTGGAGGAAGACGGAGACGATGACATATATAGCGACGGTGAAGTGGACAAATAAACCGATGGTGAAGATGACGTCTCAAATGGTGAAACCTCTGGGGAAGCGCCTCTCCCCCCCCCCATGCCTACAAAGGGAGTAGATGGCGTTCCCCTACCCCCTCTAATAGGATGAGGTCGGGATCAACTATGGCTACGCCCACCATCTGAACGTCCTTCAGGATGCTCCATCTCTGAACACTTACAAACATTATGTGAAAATATACATAAAAATAAGATATTTATTACTTAATATGACAGTAGCTCAATTACGGAGTATGTAGTATAACAAATTGTCATAAACAAAGAACTAACACAAATCAATCGGATGATTCATGTTCTTCGTCATCTGCTTGCATGGCTTCCTCTGGAGTCTCATAGTCGTCGAACTCAGATTCGCTATCAGAGTAAATCACTTCTGTCTCATCATTTGATTCCTCACCGTCAACTTGGATAGGAATCAACTCTAAGTTCGCAGCAGAATCAAACAGATTGCTTGGTACATCGTCGTCGGCAATGTTTATGGGCAGTACATGTTCCACATCAGCCTGGAACGGTTCCTTCATGCCGTCATTTGCTTCCGACTCTTTCGACTGAGGTATAATATTCCGTGCTTTGGTTTTAATAACTCCCACCCACCCTTGGCGGGATGTGGGGTATAATGTATAGTAAACTTGTTCCGCCTGTTGAGCAAGGATGAATGGGTCATAATCAACCGTATATCTCCTTGTCCAGTGGATCTCAATATTTCCATGTTTGTCCACTTTTGTCCCACGCGGATTGTTATCAAACCACTCACATTTAAAAAGTGTCACCACCCTGTCCCACTGGTAACTCAGCTGAATTATGTTGATTAACTTCCCGTAGTAGTCACTCTCCACCCCGTCAACTTGGTCACCTCGACAACATACACAATAATTGCAACATTGTGTACCTACGTTCGCTTCAACAGTTGAAAATCAATACCCGTTGATTATATATTTGTTGCACCGGGTAACACTAATTGCAGCTCCATAAGATAAACTCCACTCCACTTTATTGGGATCTAATGGATGTGCCAAGAAGTGGGAGCGAAACCATTTTGGGAACTCAGAGTTCATGAATTGATCAACTTGGGATTCCGACATTTCAGGATTTTTCGATCGGACCAAATTAGAAAAATAACTGCAACAAAAAAATGAAGTTAATACTATAATACTTACCGTAACAGTGAAAAGAAAACAAATCTTACTTTAAGTATTGGGCGGCCTCTTCACAGTTGTTTAGAATGTACCACTCCGCTACTCGCTTATCTCTTCCTTCAAGAGTTGATCTCCAACGTTTTCCCACGATTCAGCCTGGAAAATCAAATATTGATTTTTGTTCGATCGTATTACCGCCATCATCGTTGCGAGTTACCCGTCTCCATCTTGATGTCATTTTAGGGGGATAATAGTATGACGTAAATTTTTTGGCCTCTTCGACTAGATACGCTTCAGCGATAGATCCTTCAACGTGGGTTGGATTTTTTATTTTTTGTTTAAGAGTGCGTAAAAACCTACAATGGACAATTAGAGGGTATTTATAAACTAAAGTGCGCGAAAGAAATAATTGCACGAAAGAAATATATATATTACCTCTCAAACGAATATGTAACGCCTCATTTTCAATACCAAAATCTTGGCCAAAATATTAGTAACACCACCAAATATAGGATATTTAACACTCAAACACATATTTACAATATGGCCAAAGGTAGAAATCCATTTATACAGGGCCAAAATAAATCCAATAAATAAGAGTTATTTTAAAATGCGGAAGTCTTTTAGGTTCATGGCAAATAAAATAACACAACATAAACTAAAGGAGTACAGAAGAGCCTACAAAGCTCACTCCATGGGTGCATTCCCTTGATCTCTACTAAGTTATTCACCTGAAAAATGATAATATGGGGTGAGATTACACATCTCAGTAACTACTAAATATTTCTACCGTACACGAGCAAATAATATATGACAAAAAGATATGGGCTGATTTCAAATATATATATAGATTCCATAATTTATCATACAAAATAATTTATACTAATAGTCATCAATATAGAAGGTATTAAAACATATATATCTCAAAAGTTCTCATCTCATGTCTTTACAGAATATTCATCATCATATCAAATTCTTGAACTGTTCAGAAATGCACTATGCAGTATGCAGCCTCCCTTATATCACCACCTCCCTTATACCGCAGACTGGAGCCATAGGCTAACACATAGTCCAATAGAAACTTATTCATTTGACTGAATTGTTCCAAGCTCACCAAAACTTAAGATACACCCGGCCAAAGGTATATAGCTTAAATCTGGACTATGGCTCCCCTCCTTTAAAATAACTAAGGAGGTGTCACATGTCCCACAACTCCAATGAAATCCCGGCCAGAGGAAAACATGGAAGATGGGGCCCTGAAACAAGTACCATCCACTGTGCACCGAGTGGTGGCATAAATCATTCTTATCATTCAAATCCCTCCTTACTCCACCCATCATAATACAACCGCCATGATGAATATGTTCACTCAAAATAATGCATTATTATACCATAAAGTTTTATACATCAATATGCGTATTTATGAATAGTGAATACTATGCGTATATGTGAATAGTAAAATACGATATATATACATGAATAGTAAAAATGAAGAGTACATACGGTATGTATACGTGAATAGTAAATACGGTATGTATACGTGAATAGTATTATGAATAGTAAATACGGTATACGTGAATAGTAAAATGAATAGTAAATACGGTATACGTGAATAGTAAAATGAATAGTAAATACGGTGTGAATAGTAAATATGGTATACGTGAATAGTAAATACAGTATACGTGAATAGTAACATGAATAGTAAAAATGAATAGTAAATACGGTATACGTGAATAGTAACGTACGTATAAATAGTACCTCTGCAGATTTGCAAATCAAAGTTCCCACACCAGATCTTAAAACCATAAATATTTTCTAAATATTCTTGCCAAAATAGTAAACAAACAAATTTATAATCATACATAATTCACAAGTATAAGGAAGAATATTCAGAGTTACCTGTTACTTGCTAATACCCGAATCACCAACCAGCTATTATAACTCTCAAGCAAATATCTCTCTACTCTCTCTCTCTCTCTACCTCTCTCTATAGCTCTTAGAAGTTGTGAAGAATGAAATGAAATGGAAGGTCTATTTATAGTTGGAAAATGGGTCCTTAAGTGTAATTTTCGTCTCTGGGTCGTTCTACGTAATTTTCCCCGTGACAAATTTTCAAACCTCCCGTGACTCTTCCCGTGGCTGGTTGTGGAAATAATTTTTCGTGGGTCCCACATGAATAGTAAATAATATTATATTATAATATAATATTATTATTCAAATAGTAAATTACTATTACGTGGGTCCCGCTGACAAAATTTTCAAACTTCACGAGAGTTTCTGTCGGCAGAGGAGAAATAATTTGACGTGGGTCCCACATGAATAGTAAATACGTATTTTGGAATAGTAAATACCGTATTTTTAAATAGTAAATACGTATTTGTGAATAGTGAATACTATTCATATTTCACAAATTTCAAGTATTAAATACGTATTTGCGAATAACATATATATATATATATATATATATATTTTTAAATACGTATTTGTAAATAGTAAAAACGTATACGTGAATAGTAAATACTATTCACGGGGCCCACAAAATACTGATTTCAAATTTATTACTTTCCAAAAATAGAGCCTACTAGTCTTCCCAAAATAGGTTTATGTTCAAGATATTAGATTCAAAATTCAGGATGTTACATTTCTCCCCTCCTAAAAGAAAATTTTGTCCTCAAAATTTCGCTATAACAAGAATTCTAACCTATTTAAATAAATGAGGATAGGTTTGTCGCATGCTCTCCTCCGTTTCCCAAGTAGCATCTCCGGGAGCCATTCCTTTACACACAACCTTTACAAGCTAATAGCCTTGTTCCTCAATTGCTTATCCCCCGCATCAACAATCCGCTCCGACTCAGCTTTATATATCATATTATCCCTAAGTCCTATCTCTTTCCCAAACATGCTCACCAAGCACACAACACAATTTTCGTTCATCCTGTACCCAAAGTAATATTCAGACACAGGATCCACTAGTTCCTTATTTGAGCGCTTGGTTACACTGGCCTCACAGGCCAGTTCATTCTTCCTTTCTGCTTATTTCATTGTATTACCACGACACTGGATATTCAGATCTTACAGCTTAAGAAGTTACCCTCAGGCCATAATAACCACAACATGATATAATCTGATTATTCTGCCAACCTTAAGATAAACTTTAGACATACAGGTCTAATGTTACCATGATAGGCAACAAACACAATACTAGGCACATAAGTCTTATAGCCTAGAGATACCACCATATGCAAACTAGCTCAACGGGTCTTACCGCTTCAAGCCTCTGCTCGTCTATCCTATACCCGTGCTTCCTCAATTCAAGTTTAAGAAAACACTTACTTACTAAATCTAGCTTTCACCAATGGCAAGTAATTCAAAAACAAGTACATTTGGCAAGATTCCGCAAACTAAGTATATCCACAACAGTTTCCAACCTCTTCTAGCTTGTACACCTTCCACCACAATCATAATGTAAAAGTCAATTCTTGTTCTGATTTCGCAAGGATTCATTCCATGAGACATCATAGTTTATAAATGTCGATTACAAACTGGTCTTAAATCCTGTTGTAAATATTGCGTAAAAATTTCCAAACACAGCAAGTGCATTGGTAAGTTCAAAATTCAAATACTCAGGGACCTAGCAACTATTTTAAATAGTCACCAACTCCGAATACATTCCAGGTTCCAACTTATTCTACTCAACTCATCCATGAAACACTCAATTCATTATTTCTAAAGAAAGATTCTATTATCAAGATCATTTCCTATGCTAGTTAAACAGTTGGCAATCTCTGAACACCTTATACATGTTGGTATCACATTTTGTTCCCTATTTCTCTCAAATCAATTAATACCATATTCTAATATCTCAATTTATTCAATCAATTCAGTCTCCTAAAGAATCAATACAACTGTTAAGTTGAACTGTTATATTACATTTATACTAGATTCATCATACTCCATAGCTTATATCATTTAAGAACTATCCTCAAACTTTCCCCAAAAATGATAATTGTCAAATTACAAATCAACTCTTAGAACTTCAATATCAGCAAGACAGAGATATCATGTGTCCTCAATAATATCCATAGAACATTCATGTTTCACAATTCCTAGACTAAGATTTAAAACATTCAAATATTATTCTCACAACCTCAGCATTGTTCACATGATTCGAATTCAATCCTTAGTATCTCAAAGACATATACTAAATATCATCTGTTCCTCTCATAGTTATCTATTAATCACACCCAAATAACATACTAATATAAATCACCGGATTTCATACTTTCTTAATTAGACACACTATCTTAACTCAGATTGAATTCAAGTCTATTTTCAAATATTCCCAGACATTAATAGTCAAGTTTACAATTTGATTCTTATAACCTCAACATCAACTGATAATTCGTGTTTCCCCAAAAATACCCATCATACTAAGATCATGATTCACAATTCCTAATCTAATTCTTGGATTATATGAAGACTATCTACAACCTCAGCAGTATTCACAAGGTTCTAATTCTACCTCAACCTGCAATATCACAAAGGCTCATTTCGTTCTTGAGTTCTATTTCAGCTTAGATTAAATTAAAGCCTATCCTCAATATTTACTATATTCATTCTAACATCTTACTGGCATTCCTAAGGATCACCATTTCATACCTTTCCATCGATCTTCCAACATGTTTATCCAAAAACCTTAGTCTTTGAATTATCTTTGACAAATTCATAGAGTTCTTCGGATACTCGGAGAGTGAAGAATGCTCTCGGGTTAATTGGCACAACTCATCATCATTTCAAATCTTCGGATTCTCTCCGGTTCATCTAATATTATTAAGAAGTCACCCTTCCCAAGATTACTATCACCTTAGCACGCTTACGCTTAAAATCCTATTTTCAAATGTCAATTCCGACATCTTGAGTCAGCTGCACATCCAAGACAGATTTCTTAGATAAATGCGCGTATAAACGTCCAAACTTAATTTCTTGAAAACACAGCTAGCAATAAATGCCATAGCGATTTCTGTCTGCAAAGGTCTAGGAAACTGCGACCCCTAACGGTGGCTAGGGTGCACTAGGGTGCGGTGCCATAAAATTTTCCGCATAACAACAAAATCTACATGATTCTGAGCTAACGACAGATGAGAATCCGATGCTGCTTAACAAAATATAGACGTTGCTAGCCCAGCTATAAATAGAGTAAAGAAAGAGTAAATGTTTCACGTTCTCTCAAACTTCACAAAACCTCCACATATTCATCTCCTCTCCGATCGTAACCTTCACTATAACCTTCCACATTATCCTTAAACATGGCCGGTTCAAGTAACTCTATTCCAGTCTCCGATTCATTCAACCCTTTCTTTCTTGAAGCCTTACTTCATGACTATCAGACTAACATGTTGTCTGATTTGTCAAACAATGCATCATACCCTTATTCTTCTTTACTTCCCCAAAATCCCGTAAGTATGAACGTTCATTCATCTGCCTCAACGATTAACATTCCTACTCCTCCTCCAAGGATACAAGATTCTATTTTTACCACTACTAACAGAAAGGAATCTGAAGCAGGTCCATCAAGGCGACCTGTCCAAAGGTGTCGTAATGTGGCAGAACTTATGGAGTCTACGGTACCTTCTCAACCAAGGAATCCTGCTTCTACCTTGACTGAGACTACTAATCCATTTTCATGTGGTTGCTGCCATGTTCTACGAGAGATTATTCATACCAATGGACTTCAATACCATAAACTTGAAGTTCATGGGAGGATTGGTATGATATGCCACGCTGTCTTTCACCAGGACGTACAAGGAGGTTCTTCCAGTCCTCAAGTATTTGACTTTGGTAAGAAAAATTTAGAAGATGTCAAACATTTTCTAGAAAATTATTGTTTGAATCAAAATTCTTTAGGGTATGTCCTGGTGTCAGATCCCCTATCAGCCTACTATGAGGCCCTTTGTGTTGGTTTGGAATGGACTAAAAATCAAAATGAACTCCCTAATAGTTCATTTCCAACCAATACAGAAAATATATCCAATAAAGGAAAAGAGCTCATGGTTGTAAATAATAATCCTTCAGTCCCCATACCTAGTAATCCATACCGATCAAGAGCTGAACAAAATATTAGAGCTGCATCAATGTCAATTAATGATCTTAGAGACTTATTCCATTTACCTCAACAAGAAGCGGCTCAACAAGTTCGTCTATGCAAAAATGTTCTAATGAAAATATGCCATAGGGGAGGAATAAAGCATTGGCCTTATGTAAAAATTCGAAGCACTATGAAGCAAATAGCTAGATTGAGAAGAACAATGTCTCCTGATGGTCCTCTCTCAAGAGCAGCCGCTCAGGAAGAAATTAATAGACTTAAACTTGAGATAGTCGAAGCTTGCGGTGGGATTGTACCAACTGTTGTTCTTGATGCTTGAAATAATATAGTCTAGCCTTCTTGCTAATGTTTGTAATCTCTTATTCTAGGATTCATAAGGATTTTCGAGTTTTCCTGCCAAACTCAACTTTATCTTATTAAATTCAAACTTAAGCCAGTTATTCTGTATAATCAAGACTATGCCCGTATTCTGTTATGGTATTGTCATCTGTTACTCATATAAATTAGCTAGGTAAGTGAAAATCTAGCGAAAATCTCTTCATACTTTTTACAACGGCAACTAATTGAATAAACATCAAATAGGGGCTTAGTCTTTCAATCACTTTCCTAGACACCAATAAAAATATTCATCCTAGAAAGTAATTTTAGGCCTACAGAATCCAATATTCAATAAATTTTCTACTTACCAACTTCCGCTACGCAGCTCTGAAATTTAATCTCAATCACATCCTCAAATCATAAATCCTCATTATCAATCACTTGAATATTTTGATTAACCCATTCTTCTCCTATCATGAATGTCACAAGAAAATTGGTAAAAAGAATCCAAAGCTATAAAGGAAAATGCACATGTTATGATATTTAATTTGCCATGACCTCAAAATTTTTATTTAGAAAACTGATAGGAAATTTACAGATTGGCCAGAACCTTTGCTCTGATACCAAAAATGTAACGCCTCATTTTCAATACCAAAATCTTGGCCAAAATATTAGTAACACCACCAAATATAGGATATTTAACACTCAAACACATATTTACAATATGGCCAAAGGTAGAAATCCATTTATACAGGGCCAAAATAAATCCAATAAATAAGAGTTATTTTAAAATGCGGAAGTCTTTTAGGTTCATGGCAAATAAAATAACACAACATAAACTAAAGGAGTACAGAAGAGCCTACAAAGCTCACTCCATGGGTGCATTCCCTTGATCTCTACTAAGTTATTCACCTGAAAAATGATAATATGGGGTGAGATTACACATCTCAGTAACTACTAAATATTTCTACCGTACACGAGCAAATAATATATGACAAAAAGATATGGGCTGATTTCAAATATATATATAGATTCCATAATTTATCATACAAAATAATTTATACTAATAGTCATCAATATAGAAGGTATTAAAACATATATATCTCAAAAGTTCTCATCTCATGTCTTTACAGAATATTCATCATCATATCAAATTCTTGAACTGTTCAGAAATGCACTATGCAGTATGCAGCCTCCCTTATATCACCACCTCCCTTATACCGCAGACTGGAGCCATAGGCTAACACATAGTCCAATAGAAACTTATTCATTTGACTGAATTGTTCCAAGCTCACCAAAACTTAAGATACACCCGGCCAAAGGTATATAGCTTAAATCTGGACTATGGCTCCCCTCCTTTAAAATAACTAAGGAGGTGTCACATGTCCCACAACTCCAATGAAATCCCGGCCAGAGGAAAACATGGAAGATGGGGCCCTGAAACAAGTACCATCCACTGTACACCGAGTGGTGGCATAAATCATTCTTATCATTCAAATCCCTCCTTACTCCACCCATCATAATACAACCGCCATGATGAATATGTTCACTCAAAATAATGCATTATTATACCATAAAGTTTTATACATCAATATGCGTATTTATGAATAGTGAATACTATGCGTATATGTGAATAGTAAAATACGATATATATACATGAATAGTAAAAATGAAGAGTACATACGGTATGTATACGTGAATAGTAAATACGGTATGTATACGTGAATAGTATTATGAATAGTAAATACGGTATACGTGAATAGTAAAATGAATAGTAAATACGGTATACGTGAATAGTAAAATGAATAGTAAATACGGTGTGAATAGTAAATATGGTATACGTGAATAGTAAATACAGTATACGTGAATAGTAACATGAATAGTAAAAATGAATAGTAAATACGGTATACGTGAATAGTAACGTACGTATAAATAGTACCTCTGCAGATTTGCAAATCAAAGTTCCCACACCAGATCTTAAAACCATAAATATTTTCTAAATATTCTTGCCAAAATAGTAAACAAACAAATTTATAATCATACATAATTCACAAGTATAAGGAAGAATATTCAGAGTTACCTGTTACTTGCTAATACCCGAATCACCAACCAGCTATTATAACTCTCAAGCAAATATCTCTCTACTCTCTCTCTCTCTCTACCTCTCTCTATAGCTCTTAGAAGTTGTGAAGAATGAAATGAAATGGAAGGTCTATTTATAGTTGGAAAATGGGTCCTTAAGTGTAATTTTCGTCTCTGGGTCGTTCTACGTAATTTTCCCCGTGACAAATTTTCAAACCTCCCGTGACTCTTCCCGTGGCTGGTTGTGGAAATAATTTTTCGTGGGTCCCACATGAATAGTAAATAATATTATATTATAATATAATATTATTATTCAAATAGTAAATTACTATTACGTGGGTCCCGCTGACAAAATTTTCAAACTTCACGAGAGTTTCTGTCGGCAGAGGAGAAATAATTTGACGTGGGTCCCACATGAATAGTAAATACGTATTTTGGAATAGTAAATACCGTATTTTTAAATAGTAAATACGTATTTGTGAATAGTGAACACTATTCATATTTCACAAATTTCAAGTATTAAATACGTATTTGCGAATAACATATATATATATATATATATATATATTTTTAAATACGTATTTGTAAATAGTAAAAACGTATACGTGAATAGTAAATACTATTCACGGGGCCCACAAAATACTGATTTCAAATTTATTACTTTCCAAAAATAGAGCCTACTAGTCTTCCCAAAATAGGTTTATGTTCAAGATATTAGATTCAAAATTCAGGATGTTACATTTCGAATACATCCACCTATATTGTTGGGGACCTCCTACTTTTGCTTCGTAGGCCAAGTGAACAGGTAAATGTTCCATTGAGTCAAACATGCTAGGAGGAAACACCATCTCTAACTTGCATAGTGTTATTGGCATGCTCGCCTCCAGGTGCCGTAACTTTTCCACATTAAGCTCAGAAGCACACATTTCTCTAAAGAACCTGGAAAATTCTGTTAGAATAGACCATATGTGGTTCGGTAATGCTTTGAAGGCCCACGGCAACAATCTCTGGAAAAAAACATGACAATCATGACTCTTCATCCCGAATAACTTCCCCTCGTGCAAGTTGACACATCTTTTCAAGTTTGACACATAACCGTCCGGGAGTTTCAGATCTTCAACCCATTGCAACAATTCTAAATTCTGCTGTTTGTTTAATGTGTACGGTGCTCTAGGTTTGGAAATTCGTCCCCTGCCATTCTGCACCAAATGCAAAGCAGGCCTTCTACAAATCGCTTCTATGTCCCGTCTTGCATTGATTGTGTCCTTCGTCTTGCCTTTCGTGTCCATCACGGTGTACAAAATATTGCAAAACACATTGCTCTCAATGTGCATGACATCCAGGTTGTGTCTTAACAATTGATCTTTCCAATATGGTAGTTCCCAGAAGATGCTGCGTTTGTTCCAATGATGATCAACACCATATCCCTCGGGTTTGTTGGAAGCAGCACCCTCTTCGACACTTTGAATATACTTGACCCTGTCCCATATTTCTTGGCCACTTAAACGATGAGGTTGATGTGCTCGTTCAACCACATTTCGCGTGAAATCTTTTCTATTTCTCCTATACGGATGGTCGGGGGGTAGGAATCGTCGGTGCCTGTCAAACCAACAGACTTTGTGACTGTGTTCCAAGCTAAAACCCATGTTTTGTTCAAGACATACCGGGCATGCAAGCTTTCCTGACGTTTGCCAGCCACTCAACATCCCATATGCAGGAAAATCATTTATCGTCCACATTAAGGCAGCACGCATTGTGAAATTCTGACTCAATGATATATCATACGTTAGAACCCCTTCACTCCACAACATCTTCAACTCGTCTATCAAAGGCCTGAGGTACACATCTATCTTTTTTTGGGGGTTGGATGGCCTAGGGATTAACGCGTTGAGGCACAAAAACTCCCTTCTCATGCACATAGAAGGTGGGAGGTTGTACGGTGTCACAATGACAGGCCAACAGGAATAATTTCTGCCCGATTTATCAAAAGGAGCGAACTCATCCAAGCATAGACCAAGACAGACATTACGGGGATCCATAGCAAAAAAAGGATTCGCCTCGTCAAATTTACGCCAAGCTTCGGCATCGGATGGATGCGTCACAAAATTTTTATCCCTGTGATGCTCCCGGTGTCATCTTATGTGAGCAGCTGTTTGTTCTGATGGATACAATCTCTGAAGTCTGGGCACCAGAGGAAAGTAGTGCATCTTGCTTAACACTTGACGGGTCATTTTCCTTCCTTTCCTCACAACTTTATATCTGTCATATCCACAGAATTTACAATTGATCAACTCAGCATCATCCTTGTAATACAACATACATCCTCTAGGGCAGCAATGGATTTTTTCACATCCAAGCCCAAGCTCTTTCACCTTTTTTTTTTTGCTTGGTAAAAATCCTTCGGCAAATTATTGTCTTTGGGAACAACTTTGCTTATGATCTGCATCATTTCGTTGTAATTCCTCTCACTCATATGGTGATCAGTCTTCAAGCTTAGTGTTGCAAGGGTAGCCGAAAGCGATGAATATTCACTACTTTCAAAGTGTTCACAAGCTTCCCATATCGGACGTTACACTTCTTGAAGCATTTTATAGAACCTATCGGCGTCCGGATGAGGATCCTCTCCCATGTATGATGGTTGAGTATGTGTACCGGTCTCCTCTCCCATGTAAGACGATTCGGCATAAGTAACGGGATCAAAATATCTGCAGATGGACGGTCCCGCGGCATCCATAACCAACTGCTCATACGCATTAAGGTTTTCTCGATGACTATTGTCCCCGTAATAACCACTCGGTGTCTGTCGGACTTCGCCATGACATTCCCAACACTCATAATCCTTCATGAATCTATTTTGACACAAATGAATTTTGACCTTGCTCGGATTTTTAAACCTTAAACACTTACATTTGGCACACGGACACCTGATCTCCCTACTTGAATTATTTGAATGCGCCAAAGCAAATTTGATGAACTCGTTCAAACCCTCCAAGAATGCTTGATTTAGTTCTCTTCCAGTTAGACGATTGTACATCCAACTCCTATCGTGATTGTCTTCCATACTTCCTAGCTAGTTCAGTTACTAACCTAATTAACATCTCAATTTGCCACAAATGTATTTATAAGTAGCCAATACAACTAGCCACTTATGCCAACCAATTGCCACTTAATCAAGAAAGTGAAAAACAAACACATGCATTGAACAAAGAACATATCCCAGCAAGCAACCAGAGAATGAGGATAGCACACCATAACATGGGGGCATGCTTGTGGAGGGGGCAAACAAAGAATAGAATACTATAAGTATTTTGGAGTTTCTAACATATAAATATTATCACACCAATATCTTTAATGTACCATTAATGTCATTCATGTTTATTTTTTATTTAAAAAAGAAATAAAATATCATTTAAAATTTGACCCCTTAAATCATTTTTGCGGCCTACAACAGAATAAGTATTTAGTATAAAATTTAACAATTTACAGATTATTTTAATAAAAAAATTAGTATTTTTTCCATGTATACTTTTTAGTTATATTTATAAGATAATTATAACCTAAATAAACAATAATGTTAAATTATAACCTATTTATTCATGAGTAATAAATATGACTAGTTTTTTCAATTTTTATCTATATTAATTTCTCATGATAAATAATGTGGTGAAAAAAAAGAACAAAAGAAAGGGAGCTTACCGGATGAAGAGGGTAGCCGGACGGCAGAGAAGAGCATCGGTGACTAAAGAATGGCGACTTTGGAGACCTATTTATTCATGAGCAATAAATATAACTATTTTTTTCAATGTTTATCTATACTTATTTCTCATAAAAAATAATGTGATTTAAAAAAAAAAAAAAGCTTACTGGTGCAAAGGGGGGAGCTGAGGGGTGGGGGTTGGGAGCTGAGGTGTTGGAAGATGAGGGCGTTGGGGTGGGGGCGGTGAAGCTGAGGGGGGGACCTGTCAGGGTGGGGGGCGGGGGAGCTGTGGGGGTCGGGGCGAGCTGTCAGGGCTGGGGGGCGGCGAAGCTGTGGGGCTGGGCGCAGGGGAGCTGTGGGGGTGGGGGGAGCTGTCAGGGCTGGGGGCGGCAGAGCTGTGGGGCTGGGCGCGGGGGGCTATAGGTGTGGGTGTGAGCTGTGGGGTTTGGGGTCGCGGGGGAGCTGCGAAGCTATAGGGGTGGGGACGAGGGGAGCTGGAGTCGGCAGGGAGTTGTTGGCTGGGGGCGGGGGAGCAGTGGAAGGCAAGCTGGGGGCGGGGGACCAGCGGCGGCGAGCTGGGGGCGACTGAGGTATGGGGGCGAGCTGTGGGTTCGAATGAGGAAGAAGACATTTAATTAATTGGTTTTGCGACGGAATAAATTTCCGTCGCAAAACCACTTTTTGCGACGGAATTCTAGTTCCGTCGCAAAAGGCCAGCAGCTTTTTAGCGACGGATTTAATATTAATATCCGTCGCTAAAAAGCTGTAGCTAGCAGCCTTTTTGCTGCTAGCTAGCGACTGATTTTTAAATCCGTTGCTACAGTTAGCGACGGATTCTCATTCCGTCGCTAACTCCTGAAACTGGCGGCCTTTTTGGCCGCTAGTTAGCGACGGATTTTATATCCGTCGCTAACTTTAGCGACAGATATAAAATCCGTCACTAAAGGGCGGGACTGGCGGCCTTTTTGGCCGCAATCCGTCGCTAAAATTAGCGACGGATTAAAAATCCGCCGCTAATTCTTTCATTTTGCGACGAAATTTTGTTTCCGTCGCTATTTTACATTTTTTTAGTAGTGGGTCTGATCTGAAGGAGAGGCGCTAGCGAGGTGGAGGACGCAGAGGTGCCGGCGAGCTGGAGGACGCAGAGGTGCCGGTGAGCTGGAGGACGAAGCAGAAGCAAGAGTGAGACGTCGGCGAGGTAGAGGACGCAGAGGTGCTGGCGAGGTGGAGGACGAAGAAGATGAAGCAGAGGCGAGAGTGAGCGAGAGAGACGGACTCACGAGAGGTAGAGATGAGAGTGTGAGACGAGTGGGGGTTTTAATTTTGAGGGGTATTATAGGTATTTTACCTCTTCTTCCCACTAAACCAACCTAACTTTCTTTTAGACCAAACAAATTATCTTCCCTCAACTTAATTAAATTCCCATGTCAACCAAACAGCTAAATTTTTTAAAGTTCTCTCTGAATCTTCCCTTCAATTCCTTTACTTTCTTTAAGTTCCTTTCCCTCCTTAAAAGTTCACTGAACCAAACGGGGCCTTGTGGAAGATTAGATTCCACAAGACAACATATTTTTAAAATTTGTAGTTTGCAACTAATTAGTTAGTGTTTGCCACTAATCTATTTTGTACAATTTATATCCTTGAAATGTAATTATCATATTTGTGTTTTGCAACTTTGTGTTTTGCCCCCATCATGTGATAGAAGTTGAATCATAGGCTGAATTTCACACTTGCATATAAGAGTAATATTCCTCCCGTGTCATGTCTTAATGTTATTTTACGTACGGTTTAAACCAACCAATAATGATTTTTGGTCATTTATTTATGATTTTCACATTTATATAATTTTCATGCTTGTGCTTTACTTCAATGATTTTGTATTTTCTTCATTTATTTTTACTGTATTGTTTTTTTTTTGGGGTTCAATTCTTTTACTGTATTATTACATTTGCATGCTTATCTTATTTTATGCTTTTTTTTTAAAAAAAAATGTAGTTGTCACATTTGTACTTTTTATTACTCCCTCTGTTCCTTTTTATAAGATTCTAATAGCCAAATTATGTAGATTAAGAAGTTAGTTAAAATTGGTTAAACACAATAAATACGTACAAAATGAAACACATTTTACAAAAACAACCTTTAAAAAAAAAGATGGTGGGTGGGAGAGAAAATGAATAGGAAAAAAAGTGAGAAGAAAGACATATGATCAATTGAGGATAAAAATGAAAACAAAAATGCGTTAAATATTTAGATATCTCTAAATGGTATGTTATAAAATAAACATATATATTCAAATAATGGTATCTCATAAAAATGAGAAGATGGAGTACATACTATCACTATTAGTGAATAATTATGTCGATTAATTAATTAGTTAACATTCTATTGTATGCTAAATAAGTAATTGGGCCTTATTTATTAGCCTATTTGTGATCATAATTCTTCTCATACCATTTCTTAACTGAACCATAGTTAATTGGAATTACAAATGAATTTTACAAGAAGTTGAGAAATCAAAATGATATAATAATATGATCATCGCATAATCCAAACAGTGAAAGAACGATGCATGTTAGTTCCCTATGTGTTTTGATGATTACTAACAATTGTAAACAATGTGGAGATGTTTTTAAATGAGATAAGAGTGAATTAAAACTTGTCAATTTCAAAATAAAACACTCTGTCTGCGGCAAACTCGAGCCTATCATTTGCAACCTTGAGTTTGCCACTGACAGAAAGTGTAAACTCGCCAGTTTAATTTTCAAACTCGAGACTGGACCAAAAGTTTGAACTTGAGAAGGTTTCCAAAATTTCCAAAACCACGAGTAAACTTGAGTTCATCTTTTCAAACTCGAGTTTGCTCAAGGCAGAGAGGTTTTGACTTAAAAACATTTTTAAACTCAACACCTCTACTTACAAACCTCAAGTTTGCAACCTCCAGAGAAAATCTTCAGTAATTTACAAAACCTGTAAACTCAAGCCTGTTATAACAAACTCGAGTTTACCTTTGGCAGGAAGAATTTTTCAAAATATGAGATTTTCACAAACTCTACACTGTTTCATTCTGAGCAAAGTTTTTCCAGTTTGAAAAATCTCAAGAGTTTACGAAACATGTAAACTCAAGTTCATTATTGCAAACTCGAGTTTACACTTGGCCGAGAGCTTTCAAGGTTTTTCAACCAAAGTAAACTCGAGATTGATTTCTTAAACCTCCAGTTTACTTCAGGCCAAGAACATTCAGAGCTTTTCAAAGTTGAACAAACTCGAGCCTAACATTGCAAACTCGAGTTTAAACCTTACAGAGAGCAATGAACTTTTCAACTTGAGAAAACTCTAGAGTTTACATTGGAAACCTCAGGTTTGCCTTTTGAAAGCTAAAACTAAGTTTTTACTTGAACAGTGTCAAACTCGAGCCTGACTACTAATAGACTCGAGTTTGCCTCTTAATAAAAAGCTCTCCAGAACTCAAAATCGCGACATTCCTCTCTGGATGAAGGAACCTCGAGTTCAGACTTTCAAACTCGAGTTCATATCTGAAGATGGAATATCACCTAGAGGGGGGTGAATAGGTGATCTAAAAATTTTTCTTGATTTAAACGAAATCCCTTTCTGATGTGCAGAAATAAAAAGGATATAAGACAAAAGAACACAAGAAAATTTATCCTGGTTCGGTCTAAAGCTTCGACCTACATCCAGTCCTCAGAACACCTGGGATTTCACTATCTTCAAAAGGATTACAGACTCTGTAAACGAGGAAGGATTCCTTCACTCTCAGACTTCACTCCCCCTTACAAGTTGTAATCTATACACCCACTCTTAAGGTTCCACAACCTTAAGTTACAATCGAAAGAATGTAAATGTTTAAATACTCCTCACAAGTAGAATGATGATGAACACTGAAGAACAAACAATAAATTTGAAACAGAGATGAACTTAATGTCGAGTTGATTGCACAATGTTTCCGTAGGTGACAAATTAAATGCTTCGTCTATTTATAGATGTCTCCATTGATGACCGTTGTTGAAGCTTACGAACTAGCCGTTGAGACTTTACAAAATGTCCGTTAAATAGATGATACGTATTCTGTGGATTTCGTCGTCTCAGTTCGAATGTTCAGATTATCCTTCTCTTCCATCCCTTTTGTTGTATCCATTGTGAAACATCATTAAATGCTGGATGGAGTATATCAGAGTTTTGCTTTACCTTGCTCAGTGCATCGGTTTCGGAGAATACAACGGTTTTGGCAGCAGCATTAAATGTGTCTGAGTGTCCGCTGGATTATTTCAAAATCTGCTGGTAATTCAAGTCTAAATGATCTGAAACTCATGAACAAACTGGTTAAAAGCATTTGGTAATCTTAATCACAGATAATCATATGAGTAATTTATCCATTCAAACACATAAGAAGTTTGACGGTGATTTGTAAAACAGGGGGGACTTTGCTTGAGCAGTGATTCAAGCTTGCTCGAGCAGTGATTCAAGCTTGCTCGAGCAAGCACTTTAAAAGGTTGAAGAAATCACTCCTGCTCGCTGATTAACGAGTAAGGTTGGAGTTGTACTCGGGCAGGCCCTTTTTCACTCTGGATAAGGCACTAGGATCACTGGTACTCGAGCAAGGATTTCAGCTTGCTCAAGTAGGTTGCTCAAGCATGACTATTCTCATGCTCGGGCAAACTCCTTCTGATTCTGATAAATGTACCAGCAACGATGTTGCTCGAGCAGGGATTTTAGCCTATTCGAGTATGCTGCTCGAGCATGACTAATATCATGCTCGGGCAAGCAATTCCTCAAGGCAGAAATTCCTTGCTACCCGATCTTACTCGAGCAAGGTTCTGGGCTTGCTCGAGTATGCTGCTCGAGCAAGCATTCCTACTTGCTCGAGTAGGCTGTTGGCTGAGGCCTTTCTTGTGATTGCTCGAGCAACCTTCCAGGTTTGCTCGAGCATGGGTGCTCAAGCATGATTCTTCAGCATGCTCGAGTATGCTTCTGCTGAGGCCTCTTTCTCGATGTTGCTCGAGCAAGACACTTTGGTCTACTCGAGCAAAGTTCTATCAGATGAGATCTGATATGCTTTGCTTTCGATGTTGCTCGAGCATAATCAACACTTTGCTCAAGTAACATACTTCAGAACAGATTATCAGATTAAGGTTCTTTGCTTGATTAATTTTCCTTGAAATTGTAATCATCAAAACTTAGGAATTAACAATATCAACCCGAGAGCAATGTGACTTTTCAATGAGTTGAAAACCTCAGGTTCTGATTTCAAACCTCCAGTTTATATGTTTTAAACTTGAAATGCTTTTACAAACTGAAGCACCAAACTCGAGTTCACATGAACTAAACTCGAGTTTACAACGTTGATTCAGAAATTCAAATCTGACGATTTTGGAAAACATTCTTATTTGATCTTAATACTTTCCAATATTATTCTCTGATATTCCTAGCTATGTTTAATGACTTTGTTAGTGAATTTCAGATGATTTAAAAAATGTTTATTGAAGGGTTAAAGCAAAAAGCAGCTCAGCACATTAAATGCTATGTCCAGAAAGTTACACTCTTTTGGCTAATCCATCTGCACATGGTTACAAAGCATTAAAGAATGATTTCTACAACAACCAACTGCTTCTCCAACGGATTAATCCAAAGAAAGTCAATTCTGAACACTTGGACAGCTGGATTAAGTGGAAATTAGAGAGAGAAGAAGACTAAAACCACTTGCTAACCCTTGCAGAGCTTCTCCAACTGTTTAATCCAAGGAGCAACAGTCATTTAATGCACTCTCACTATAAATAGAGTTGCATTCAAGTCTTCTCAACAACCACAAGAGCTGAAAACGAATTACATTCAAGTCTACATTTATTTTCTTTAGTTTTCACTTATATAGTATCTTCTGATACAAAGAGCTTCAGTGTTTATCAATATCTGCTTTTAGAGAGAGTTTCTTTCTGTAAATCATTTATTGCAAAGAATTACAAGTCAATGGGACTTGGTGATTTGGGAGTTCATTGATTACAACTTGTAAGGGGAGAGAGTTCTAGAGAGAGAACTACTTCTTGAGTGCAGAGTGTGTAATCTTTGATATAATGGAAAATCCCAGAGAGTCTAGGGACTGGATGTAGGTCAAGTTGTTAGGACCGAATCAGGATAAATCTCTGTGTCCAGCTATTCTTTCTCTTACTCTGTTCACCTCTGTTTTTGTTACTTCAAAACAGAGTGTTTGTCGAAAATTTTGAGAATACCCAATTCACCCCCTTCTTGGGTATTTAGCTCCACTTACAATGCAAACATAGTCAAAGTCGAAAACACATGCCTTGACCAAAACAATAGTTTGGTAAAGAAGTACAAGATGGCTGTGGAGAACTGGAGATCACAATAAGGCTTGATGAGCTTGCAGATATTAGAATTTGCATCAATAGGCAATTAGGCCTTGTTTGGTACAAAGAAAATTTGAGGAGGAAAAGGAATTTAATTAGAAGAGGGAAAGGAAAGGAAAAAAAGATTTTGAAAGATGAGGGAAGATGACTTGAGGGAAAATAAGTTGTTTGGTAGGAAGAAAATGAAAGGGTAGTAGTTGGTAAAAAATTAAAAAATGTCTATTTTACCTTCGAAAATAATTAATTCAAAATAAAAAAGAAAAATACTCTTTTTGCTAAAATGCATTTTTAAAAAAATATGCTTATGTCACATTCGAACTCGTGTAAAAAAATGTGAATAGTGATGTAGGAACTTAAGATCCCACCAATTTTGGTAGGATCTGATCTTCCTACATATGAGTGAAGATTGGTGGGCTCGGTGTGGACCTAAGAAGATTTGTTTAAAATGTGTACCAAACGGAGGAATTTGTTAGTTTTTCTTTCCCTTCTCACCAAATCTTTGTACCAAACAGGGCCTTAGATTTCCAGCAGCAAAAGGTATGCCAGCCTATGGCATTGGAAGTTGCTACACAAGTAGTTGGAGTGATTGATAGATCCCTATTCTGTTCTGAGAACATAAGTGTGTAGTCTCAAAGGACTAGAAGATTGATGTAGGATCAACTAGCTCTCTCATAGGTATCAATGGATGAGATACCCATTAGAATAGAAGATCACAGAGCACGAACATGAGGGTTTCCACTCAAGGAAGTGTGGCGTGTGCTCTGTACAGGCTGAATAGTAAAGAGGCAGAATGTAGAAAATCTGTATACCTTTAAGGTTTACCATCTATTTATAGAGGATACCTTAGGGTTAGGGTTTGATTGCCTCTTATAGTCTTATTAGGTCAAACCTTGAATGGGCCTAATAGTTTTTTTTTTTTTAAATGGGCCTAATAGTTGAATCCATAACAATCTCAATTCTAAAGGGATGTAATTGAAGAGGAGGAGCAAGCTGGAACCTTGATGTATTAATGAATGACACAACGCATATTAACTTTTCACAACCCAATAATTTATCACTATGGTGATAATGGGTTTCACTCACATACAAAACATAACGGGGCAACACTTGTGACTACAAAAAAGGGGGGAAAAACACACAATCCAAAACTACTTGGCCTTTAGATTGATGGATAGATATGCAGAGCAATCTACCTTACTTCATTCAAAGAGGCTACTACTAGTACTATTTATAATGGATGTAGTCGCAATGGTCGAATGTGATAGACTTTATTATATAAGGAGAAATCATAGTAGATCTGAACAGAAGACCAAACAACGCAATATTGAGGGGCAAAACCGCAAAACCCCTTGCAATGCTAAAGTACACAGATCTTGTAATAATAGGACACTTACTCGAAATCATATATCAAAATTTACAATATACAATACTCACCATCCCGTGCGTCGCATGAGCAGAAGACTCTAGTTTAGGGCTGATATTAGTGGAGACAATGGGGAGTCACGGCCTCCCCCCCCCCCCCCCAAAAAAAAATGTTCAGATTTTTTTTTAAAAAAAAATTAATATAATGTAAGAATATATATTATCTTAAATATTAGATTTGTTAAAATACTTTGACTATACGTTTGGCCTCCCAAACATATATATATATATATATATAAATTACTTAATCAGTAGACATTTGATCCCCAAATATTTATCTCAAGGTCCGTCACTACTCTAGTTTGATTTGATCCTGCGTATCTCCAAACTATTTTGGACTTGAGACAAACCAATCAAAATCTTGTACTTAATTTTCTTTTTCATACAAAACCAACCCCCAAAACGGTGTTATTGTTCTTCTATCTTTTTTATTAATAATTATGAAGTAAATAAATTTTATGGTGTTTTAGTAGTTTCCATACAATATTTCTAAGATTGTGTTATATTTATTATTTATAATAAACATATATTTAAAAGAAAAGAAAAACAAAATGTATGGTTGTTAATATGTAGATGATTGGGTCTAGTTTCCACCAATGCATCCGATTATCTGAGAGATTTGACTCATGAGTCACAAATCACAATGCACTACAGTTTTTTTTTTTTTGTTATGATACAAATTTATTCTAAAAGTTTTTACTGAGGAACGATGTTGCTCAAAAAAAAATTTTACGTTCAATATTACCCCCAAAAGTTTTAAATGGTAACAATATTGTCCCAGTTCAAAATATAACATTGGCAATTAAAAAATTTATGTTGACAGTTAAGAAAATTGCTTCATTTAATACTTCCAAGTAATCTTGAATTTAAAAAAAACTCTTAAGGTAGCATTGCTCTAAAATGAAAACTTCCAGCATAAATTTGTATCTTAATTTCTTGATTAAGGGTATAAATAAAACTAATGATCTCAACAAAAAAAAAAAAAAAATCTGACTGAACATTTCCATCAGCCAAAGAAAGAACTTTCATAATATTAATGGCTTAGTCAGGAACACTAGTATAACCAAAATAAGCCACTCTTCCATACTAACTACACTAATGTGCAATGGAGACGTGAAACTCCAAAAAGAAAAAAAGAAAAGAAAAAAAATACTATCTTTCACGTATAAACATTTGTCTTAACCTGATCCTAAATTACCTATGAAAATGGAAAATTCTCTTAAAGTTAAAACCCAATTATCCCACTGATTAACTGGGGTGCCACTGATGGCCCAAGCAGCAAATTT